>JAIFGZ020000225.1:0-1393076 GCA_019925245.2 Oryza australiensis | reverse complement strand
CCCCGAGTGGACATCCACTCGGTCGGGGAGGGCTTTGCTGACGGAACCACAGATGAGCAGGCCTTGGATATGCTGAGTGAGGCGCAGGAGTCAGCAAAGAAGATCTCCGTTGATGTAGTGAACAATTTCCGGATTTGATTCATCTTTCAAACTTTGTCTTGTAAATGTCGCGTGGTCATGATGCTCTGATGTAGGACTTGTGATATATTTAGTTCATTTATGTTAATGCCTTGATCCGAGCTTTTGTGTGAAATTTTTTAAGTAGTTTTCGTCTGACGGTCACCAAGCCTAGGCTCGATTAGGTCATCGGGAAACTCTCAGTCCTTAGACACTAAACTCGAATCGAAGAACATTAAACAATGATAAACCAAATCGTGCACAGAAGTTTGATGAGGAAAACTTAAGCTTTATTGACGTATGTACAGCCCCCGACTGCTAACTCAAGAAGTCATCTTGCTTGAGATTGGCAGTCAAGGAAAACATGAAACCTTAGTCAAATTAGGCATAAAATCGTCGAAGATGCTCAATGTTCCAGAGTTCTCCACCATAGACCGGTCTTCTCGTTTTAGCCGTGCACGCACCGGCCGAGTCACCTCGGCGATTATGTACGGTCCCTCCCATAAGGGGATAACTTGTGACGATCTTTGGTGGTCTGGATCTTGCGTAGGACCAGGTCGCCAACGATGAAAGCTCGTGCTCGAATGTTGCGACTGTGGTATCTTCTGAGCCCTTGAAGATATTTGGCCGACTGGATGAGGGCTGCCTCCCGGGCCTCTTCCAATCGGGTGAGGTCATCCACTCGGTCGGGGTCGTAGCGTTCATCGTTGAAGCTGCGGACTCGGAGAGATTCGTACTCCATCTCGTTTGGCAACATGGCTTCGCGCGTAGACCAAAAAGAAGGGAGTTTGGCCGTAGCCCGACCGGGTGTGGTCCGCAGCGACCATAAGACCGAGGGAAGCTCTTGGACCCACTTGCCCGCGTAAGGGTTTAGGCGATCAAAACGCGGGCCTTGATGCCTTGGAGGACCATGCCGTTGGCTCGTTCGACTTGTCCATTGCTTTTGGGATGGGCAACTGATGCGTAGCAGATCTTGATTCCGAAGTCCTCGCAGAATTCCTTGAAGATGCCTCCCGTGAATTGAGTCCCCTTGTCGGTTATGATTCTGTTTGGGACGCCGAAGCGGTGCACGATGTTGAGGAAAAGTCCCGTGCCTTGTCGCGTAATTGTGGCGACCGGCTTGGCTTCAATCCACTTGGAGAACTTGTCGATTGCGACGAAGAGGTGTGTGAATCCTCCTGGAGCTTTTTTGAAAGGGCCGACCATGTCCAGGCCCCATACCGCGAACGGCCAGGATAGTGGGATTGTTTGTAGCTCTGGGCCGGGACATGGTTACGTCGGGTGAAAAATTGACGGCCTTCGCAGGTTCGTACGACTTTGTCCGCGTCGGAGACCGTGGTAAGCCAAAAGAAACCTTGCCTCGTAAGCTTTGCCGACCGAGTGCGTCTCTGCGTGGCTTCCGCATATGCCCGAGTGGATGTCTTGGAGTAGCGTTTCCCTTCCTCGGGTGTGATGCATCTCATTAGGATTCCGGAGGGGCTTCTCTTGTATAGATCGGAGTCAACCATGACATATGCTTGGCAACGACGCCGGACGCGTTCGCTTCATCCCGGTCATCCGGCAGCTCTTCTTGGGTTAAGAATTTGATGAGCGGCGTCCTCCGGTCGGTGTCGATCATGGCGACTTCGATCGCAACTTGCTCGTTGGGGTTGCCTTTGCCGTGATGGTTGGTTCATAGAGGTGCTCGACAAAGACGTCTGTTGGGCAGCTTCGCGCTTAGACCGGCCGAGCCAACTCATCGGCTTCCGTTGTTATGTCTCGGGACGTGTGAGAGTTCGAGCCCGTCAAACTTGTCTTCAAGCTTACGGACCTCTTGCCGGTAGGCCTCCATAGTGTCATTTAGACAGACCAGTCCTTCATTACTTGGTTGACGACACTGGGAGTCGCCTTTCACGATGAGCCGACGTATCCCGAGTGAAACTGCGAGGCGCATCCATGTAGGAGGGCTTCGTACTCGGCGACGTTGTGTGAGGCGGAGAAGTGAAGGTGAAGGACATATCTTAGCCTTTCCCCGGTCGGGGAGATCAGCACAACTCCTGCTCCCAAGCCGGTGATCCTCTTGGATCCGTCGAAGTGCATGGTCCAGTGTTGGAGGTCTTCCCGAGGTACGTTCTCTTGTTGTTCAGTCCACTCGGCCACGAAGTCCGCCAAGGCTTGTGACTTTATGGATGTCCTCGCCTTGAAAGTCAAGTCCAATGGCATCAGCTCTAGAGCCCATTTGGCGATGCGCCCAGTTGCTTCCCGGTTGTGGATGACATCGCCGAGTGGGAAGGAAGTGACGATGGTGACCGAGTGACCTTGAAAATAGTGTGCCAATTTCCTCGCGGTTATTAGAACACCGTAGAGCAATTTTTGTACCTGAGGGTAGCGGATTTTGGCTCCAGCCAATACTTCGCTAACAAAGTAGATCGGCCTCTGAATCTTCTGAGCCCGTCCTTCTTCTTCGCGCTCGACCACGAGGACCATACTAACCACTTGGTGAGTGGCTGAAACGTCAGCGGTAGAGAGGTTCCGGGGTTGAGGCGAGCCGGGACGGGCGGCGTTGTGAGGAACTCTTTGAAATCTTCAAAGGCCTTGTTGGCTTCCGCGGTCCACTGGAAGTCATCTTTCTTTTTTAGCAATCTGAAGAAGGGCATGCCTCGTTCGCCGAGTCGGGAGATGAAGCGGCTTAGCACTGCCATGCAGCCAGTGAGCTTCTGGACGTCTTTCTGGTTACTCGGGGGCTTCATGCCTAAGATGGCGTTGATCTTCTCTGGATTGGCTTCAATGCCGCGATGTGACACCATGAAGCCGAGCAGTTTGCCTGATGGAACGCCGAAAGTGCACTTCTCCGGGTTTAACTTCATTCTGAAGGCCCGGATGTTTGCAAAGGTTTCTTCTAGGTCAGCGACCAGGTCTTCTTTCTGCTTGGTCTTGATGACAACATCGTCAACATAAGCTTCTACATTCTTGCCGATTGCGTCTAGAAGCATCTTTGGATCATGCGTTGGTCTGTGGCGCCGGCGTTCTTCAGGCCGAAAGGCATGGTGATGTAACAGTAGGCCCCAAACGGCGTGATGAACGATGTCTTCAGGCAGTCGGACTCTTTCAAGCTGATCTCGGTGATAGCCCGAGTAACAATCCAAGAAACTCAGTTGGCATGGCATTGTTGAGTCAACGACTTGGTCGATGCGAGGCAGCCGAACGGATCTTTGGGGCAGGCTTTGTTGAGGTCAGTATAGTCAACGCATATGCGCCATTGCCCCGTTTTCTTGCGGACCAGGACTGGGTTAGCTAACCAGTCGGGATGAAGGACTTCTTTAATGAAGCCGGCAGCCAAGAGCTTTGCGAGTTCTTCCTTGATAGCGTCTTTTTGATCCTGCACGAATCTGCGTAATCGTTGTTTTATCGGTTTGGCGTCATCTTTGACGTGCAAAGAGTGCTCGATCACCTCCATAGGAATTCCGGGCATATCGATGGTTTCCAAGCAAAAACATCTTTATTATTTTGGAGGAAGGTGACGAGCGCGCTTTCCTATTTGGGATCTAGGTCGGCGCCGATTACGGCGTTTTCGAGGGATCCGACGGATCAAGGGAGATCTTCTTGGTCTTGGCGTCGCCGGATCCCGATTTGGCTATCTTCTTCGCGGGGACTTCACCCTCTGCCGGTTGATGCAGCCAATCGGACTTCTTGTTGGCCACGTAATCTCTCGCGAGATTGGGCCATGTCGCGCTCTCCTTATCGCAGGTGAAGGCTTGCTTCACATCGCTCGAAGAGTGATGACGCCGTTGGGGGACCCGGCATCTTCATGCGAGGTAGGTGTAGTGCGGGATCGCCATGAACTTGGCAAGCGTGGGCCTTCCGATGATGGCGTGATATGCTGTTTCGAAGTCGGCCACTTCAAAAGTGACGTTCTCCGTTCGGAAATTCTCTCGGGCCCGAAGGTGACGGGGAGGAGATGTGCCCGAGTGGTGTAGATGATGGCCCGGGATGACTCCGTGGAAGGGGGCTGAACTTGCCTTCAATTCGCCTCGGGATCTCGCATCTCATCCATGGTTTTGGCAAACAGGATGTTGAGGGCGCTGCCCCGTCGATGAGGATGCGCTTGAGCCTGATATTGCGGACCACGGGATCCAGGACGAGTGGGTAGCGCCCCGGGTGAACCACTCGATCGGGGTGATCCGAGCGGTCAAAAGTGATGGCCAGTTCCGACCATCGCAGATACTGAGGGACTTCGGGTTGAGCCGCGTTGACCTCCCGGGCGGTTAGCGTCGGGTTCCGCGTGGATTCATAGGCTAGCGGCCCTCCGAAGATGTGATTAAGCTCTCCCACAGGGTCTTGAAAAGGTTCGACATTTTCAGCCGCGTTGTTCTTCTTGGCGCCTGACGGACCAGCCTCATCAGTCGGCTTCTTGTTGAGCTATGCCGCATATTGCTCGGCGAACTGTTTGTAGATGAAGCAGTCCTTCGCCGCGTGCTTATGATTGGGATGATGGGTGCACTGGGCGTTCATGATGGCGTCGTAGGCGGTGACTCGGGGACGGCGTTGAGTGTTGGAGGTTGCGGCCACTAGGTCCTCAGATCGGCGCTTGCGATCTTCCTGGCCCTGGTTGCTGCTGTTTCCGTTATCCTTCTTAGGATTCCGGCTTCCTCCTGCCTGTTTGTCTTCTCTCCTGTCGGGACGGTCTTGACGGGCGGCCTTGATGGCGTCGTTGGATTTGGCGTATGAATTCGCCATCTCGAACATTTGTTTCACCGTCTTCGGTGGCTTGCGCCCGAACTTCCCGATTAACAGCTCATCACGGACTCCCTTCTGGAAGGCGGCGATGATGATGTCATCGGTGATGTTGGGGATCTTGTTGCGCTTTTCGGAGAAACGACGGATGTAATCCTTCAGAGGCTCGTCTGGCTTTTGGATGACGTTGTATAGATCGAAGTGTGTGCCGGGCCTCTCGAAGGTACCTTGGAAGTTGGCGATGAAGTGGTCCCTTAGCTCGCTCCACGAGCCGATTGAGCGTCTTGGCAGGCTCGTGATCCAGTTTCTGGCGGAGTTGGCGAGGGCCACTGGAAGATAATTGGCCATAGCTTTGGTGTCGCCACCTGCTGCGCGGATGGCGAGGGTGTAGACGGTAAGCCATGACTCGGGGTCGGTCTTGCCATCGTACCTTTCGATTCCTGTGGGCTTAAAACCACTGGGCCAATGCACTCGGCGAAGCTCCTGAGTGAAGGCCGGTACTCCGTCGTCGCCGCTATCGGGTGATCCCCTCCGATCTTCCCGAGTGCGTCGGTCCCGCTCCTGGTAGCGGCGATCGAGGACTTTCCGTAGATCACTCGGCGGGGTCTTCGGTTGGCTGGTTGGGTAGCTGGAGCTGTTGTTGCGGCGGACGCGGTGGTGGACGGGTGGACGTCCATGTCGTTTGTCGCGGGTGTCGGCCGTTTGCTCCTGGTACTTCTGCGTGGACTCGCGGGGTGGGCCTCTTGGCACAGTCGTCGACCGATCGGCTCGGGTCTCTTATAGTCTCCGACCTTAGAGGCGGAAGCCGTCTCTTGTCGGCGTTTCGGCCACAGATTCAGTCGGCCTTCGTGCCGAGGTGGTGGGGTGGCCGTTAGCTGTGGCTGCGACGATGGTCTTTATCTTGTCGAGTATCGGAGTCACGTTGGCTGGTGCCATCTCAATGACGGTGTCCAAGAGCGTGAGTGCGGCAACAGCGTTCTGCTGTGGCGTTTGGAAGATGTTGGTGTTGCGAACCCGCGTTTGGAGGATGGCCTCCTGGGCGATCGTCCGCGCACGTAGATCCCGCTTCCTCTTGTCGGCCTCGTCCTTGCGTTGCTTCGCCTCTTGGTGTCTTGCGCTCGTGCTCAATCTTGGCCCGCTCTTCTTCACAAGCCTCCCGGCCATGGCTGAGTCGGACTCGTTGGCTCGGCCATGAGGACATCAATGCACTTCGGCTCGTAGTCCATGCGGCAATCGGAGTTGTCGGCTTCGTCAGAAGGGATGCCATAGAGGTTGTCGAACCCGACGGAGCTGAGGTATCCATTGAGCTCCGAAGATGAGCAGGAGCCGAATGATGGGAGGATGACGGCGACCTCCCTTGATCCTGGGTAGCCCGGGTCTGGATCGTTCCAGTCCGAGTCAGAGCTTGGGGGTGTGGGCTCCTCTGAGTGGGTCGCCGCCGACTCGGGGGAGAGAAGTTTGCTGTAGATCTCGGCGGCGTTTGGTAACCCAAACGACACCGAGAGGTCTTCGTCCGAATAGATCGCCTCCGTCGGGGAGGTGAGAAGATTGGCGCAGATTTCGGCGGTATTCGGTAATCCGAATGGTGCCGAGTGAAGTCCGTCGTCAGAGAAAGTAGATTGCATCTTGGTCTTCAAGACGTCGTTGTAGATCCTGGCGCTGTTCGGAAGTCCGAACGGCGTCGAGCGGATTTCTCCTTCCGAAGGGTCCGAATCCGAGTCGAAGGAGGAATCGTCGGCGAAGTAGGCGGCGAAGTTGCCGAATCTAGAAGGAGATCCCATCACGCTTATCGGCGAGATTGCTGAAGAAGTCTCGATGTGCGGTCCCCTACCTTGCGCGCCAACTGTCGAAACTTGGTTTCGGCAATATAATTTCTGGGGTCGCAGTCGAGATCGTCAAGCACAATGGGTTAGAAGGGGAAGAAGATTTAGACAGGTTCAGGCCCTCTTGTGAGGTAATACCCTACTCCTGTTCCGGTGGGTTCGATCCGCCGAGTGTCTTTATTGATCTCGTGTGTCTAAAGCTCTTGCTTATGAAATCGTATGTTTCAGATATCCCTCAAGGGACGCCCCTTACCCCCCTTATATAGTCTTGGGAGGAAGGCTTACAGATCGGAAACCCTATCTTACTCTAAGTTGGTTTCCTCAATCTTACCAAACCGTGACTATAGGCCAATTGCCTTATCTCTATCGGCAATCGTAACACCCAAGTCATGTTCGGTTTACAGATATGGCAGGCACAATCTATCCCTACCTCCAGTCGGATAAGCTTGCCATGTAGATACCCCATTGCCATAATCTCCACATTATTTAACTTTGCATTCTCTGATTTGAGCATTTGCTATTCCTTTGTTACATATTTAAGCCTACCCAGAGCTCCATAGATTTGATTGCAGCCATACAACAAGTGTTTGCCAAGACATCGATACATTCGTTTTCATCAGGGTGCTTGGTTGAGTCGGTGTATGTTATCATTCAGTTTGTATTGGTAAGAACATATAAGAGCTTGGTTAAAAACTTAAGTGTGTGATATTTGAGCTGCTACTACCTAGTAGTTGATAGGAGTGTGCATCTTCTTGTGTAGGTTTCTTGTTTGCTACAAACCATGGCAGGGTTGCGCAAGGGGATACGAGACGGCCATGCTCAATATTGACTTTTTCACCTTCGACGAGATATGACGAATTCTCCACGTGATGCATATGAGGTACGTGACTATAATTTTGCACAAGTTGAATCTAAGTTAACATTCTACGATGGTAAGTATGATTATGTGGCTTATATTAATTGGGAGCTAGCAATAGACATTGAATTTGATGAATATGATTTTTGTGATGCTCAGATGGTTAAGGCTGCTAGTAATAAGTTTACCTCTTCTACATTAGTTTGGTGGAGTCATGTTAGTAATAAACCTAAAACTTGGTATGAATACAAAACCATGATGAGAAAGCACTTTGAGCGCTTTGTGACTTCTTATTACAAATGTACTCTTCTTGAGAAATTAGAACATCTGAATTAAGGTAATAGAACTGTTAGGGAGTACATCCATGAATTTAAAGTTTGTATCATCTATAGTGGTCTAAAAGAATGTAATAAAAATACAATGCATAGATTTTTCAATGGGCTTAATTCTAAAGTTCAGGTTATGCTTGCTAATGTGATGTATAATCATATTGGACACCTAGTCATGCTTGCTCGTAGCATTGAGAGTCAGATTATATCAAATGCGAGGAAGCATGAACAATTTGATTTATCCCCTGTTTTTGAATCTCCTATATCCTTTTGCAATCATTATGTGCAAACCAGAAAGGAGCAATCTTTTGTGCCTCTTGTTACTAACATTTTGCAGGGAGTTTAGAACATTCAACAAAAGGAGGAGAATGATGTACTTGAGAAGAAAGAGAAGAAGCATGAAGAACCTGTGATGTCTGAAGAACGTTTGCAAGGTAAAATAAATGGTGCTGATAAAAATAAAGGTGAGTATTCTCAAGCTAAGCTACACATATCCATTTTGCATGCTATAGTAGAGCAACTATTAGTGGAACCAATTGTTGAGATTCATTTGTCACAAGTTGATTTACTTGTTGTCCCTTGTGATAAAGAAAAGTTGTGCGATAATGTTTCACTTATATCAATGCCAAAACTAGTGAATGAACATGTTATTTCTAGTGTTAATTCTTTATGTGCTGATTTTAAGCATGTTGTTCAAATCGCTAATGAAGTTGAGGAACGTGAATTGCTATCTTCTTTAAATACTTTGGGCTATATTCTGTTTGATGATTTTTGTGAGCTTAATAATTTGAAGGAGAAATTATTTGCTAAGTTTGATTTGCCATGTCCAATTAATGCTATTTTCATATCTTTGGCGAATATAATGATAGAGAAACATATTTGGTGCATAAATTTTACATATGTTTGGATTAAACCTCCTGTAACCGTGGATAAAAATTGCAAGCTAGAGAGAAATTTCATTGCTAATCATGTTATCTCGAGTTTGTGTTATTTTTATTTGAAAGAACAGGATAGTTCTGAGGAAGACGAGCGACCAGATCACTCAATGTGGTCACTATGCACCTAGGCAGTTGCGCCACATGAGTACTTGGCTTCTAAAGAAGGAGAGCAAAATGAGCAACAAGAGAAACAATCAAATATGATATCCATGTTCGTTGTTGTGCATCCCCACTACCAGGTACATTCGTTTCATGGGAGATTAATACTATTCTCTAAAAAACTGATGATATTACATGACAAAAGTTTGTTGTGTTTATTTTCATGTACACAATTCTATGGGCAAGATTAGGAACTACGCGAAGAGCACCATATGAAAAAACCGAGGATGGTTTTCTGTGTAGAAGGGGAGGATCATGTGACCATGGCTACCATGGATACAACCATTGCTCATATCATATGTATCAAGCTGTCTAAGTGCTCGAATCCAATTCGGTCATCTGCTATATTACTGACTTTAAACGACCGCCAAATATGTATACGAGCTACGTTTTTGGCCCATGAGTACATGATGGAAAGATCTCGGAGTCCTCTTTCTAAAGGTTCCAGCCTCATCTCCAAATTCCATCTTAGTTGGCCTCAATCACAGAAACAAGATGTTGTGTCACCTATAATGGGCCTATGGGCTTGTAACTTCATGTGAGACCTCGGTCCAAGTGGTGTGCGCCCTAATGTGGTGGAGCACAACCCTAGGGATCCATAGATCATCCTCCCACCTCCTTAAATAGCTAGGTACCCATCCAGGGATTTGTGGGTTTTGTTTAGATTAAAGTTTGGCCATTGCTACTTTTCCGAGTAAAGTCATGATTGGTTATATCGCCATTTTCTCATTACGGAATCCCAACTTATCATTTATATTCAATTTCTATTTACAATTCAGATTTCTTTTGTCTCATTCTTGCTTGTTTCTTCGATTTGCTTGCAGGAATAGGTTTGGTCTACATCGGCAAGATCAACAACCCACAGATAGGTGTATCAATCGCTAAGGTGCAACACACCAATGTCTCGTACAGTTGTAGTCGGGTCGTCAATGCTTCTTCCTAATTGTAGTTATCATCAACTCATCGAAAGATCAGGCCAATCAAAGTCATGAGCTTGTCAAATGGAGCTCAGGGTTTATCATTCCCACTTCGTGTCAGGTGTGGTTTACAATTTCAGTGGTTTCTAACTTGGCAATGAATTCTATATGCATAAGGGGGATCTGGTGGGCCCATTGTGTAGTTGGTCCCCGGAGGAATGGAGACCCTGGTTGTTGTTTCTCCAACAGAAGGGTATATTCAAATATGGGAATAAAACAAGTCAGCAAGGAAATTTTTCTCGTCGGGACAACAGACGTTAGAGTCCGACCCAGAGAGGACGAGGTTTCCTCAGCCCGTTTCTTTCCAAGGTTCTCATGAACTAGGAGAAAAAGGTGCATACACGTATAAATACAATGCCTCTCTTGTAGGGGAGGACATCGAATCACAAGCCATAGCCAAAGCCACATTGAGAGACAACCAGGAAATACTCGACGCCCTAGTCGTTGGCATCAATTCGTCGAGACGTACTCAGCGGATCCTAGTTGACGGGTTAATTAGATTAGCTAACTTGCTCCCTGATTGTAACCAGTGTGGTGCATCCCAAAGATATAATATAAACTGAAGTAGGGTTATTACTCAACCTGAGGGCCCAAACTAGTATAAAAATCTTTGTCCCTTGTCTTCTTACTACAATCTCATGTATACCTAGGTATCAACGACCCTCATACTCTACAAATACCATTGTCAGCTAAGCCAAGGAGGCAGTGCCTTTGGTAGGGACAACGGAGGATGATTAGGGATGTGCCTTGGCAGTCTCTTTCTGAGAGGCCAACTCTTGGTGGTCGATCAATGACCCAATGATGTCCATCAAAGGCTTGTTTGGATTACTATTCTCACGAGCAAAGATAAAATTGACATAGGATGGGGTCCAAGTGTACTCACATTTACAACAGCATCCCACTCAGCTAGCAGGAGATCACATATTGGTTGGGTAATGCTATCGGCATCGGACAGCGGGTCGATTACCATGTTGCTGACATGGTCCTTAACCGTTGCATTGGAAAAAATTGTGTTAAGCTTATCAAGAATATTACTCGGGATTTATTTATATTCCAAAAGATACTACTGATAACCATGGATTTTATACCCTAGTGTGATATCCGTGTCGAGGTCGTCGACCCCTATGTACTCGTACATGGGGTGAGCACGAGCTTGGAGAGGTTGGATTGAACGATCTTGTACCCTGTCAGACCGTGCTTCTGAAGGTCATAGATTTTCTTGATGAAACATTCTAAGGCTTCGGTCATGGGAGGGATCGAGGTCCTTGATTTTTGTTGAGCAGGTTGGTCATTAGGAACGACAAGGCAAGGAGAGGTGGTGTCTGTGTGGAGGAAAAACTATTTCTCTCCTTCCTCGAGGATGGGCAGTTGAATGGGATGTACCCATCCCTCATGCCATCTCGGAGGCGGAGGCCACAACATCCAGAGATTCTAGAAGATTCCATGAGCCTATTATCATGAGCTACATTATTTGTTATCTTTCATGCATATATGACGAAGAAGATGAAGACATCAAGATGGATATTAGTAGACCCGACAAATGGGGTCTTTTGGGTCGTCTAATGTCACGCCCAGAAATTTAGCCAAATTTTCAGACTATTTTGTGCATAAATCCAAGTTCAGGAATCAACCAGGGTACACAAAATGACAAATCAATAAACAGAACAAATGTAAATAAAGCGTAAAATACTTACATCAGAGGCACTTAGTCCTCACACCCAAAAGAAAGCAACAACGGAAAGAAGGACAATCCTAATGGGGCTTTAGCTCCACTCCATAGGTAAACTTAACTGGGGTATGAGCCTTGGTCTTCTAACTCCATCTTCGACTCAAAAGTACCACACTCCTGGAAAGGGGAAAATAGCAAGGCTAAGTAGAACCACCATACTCAAGAAGCCACGTCGATGATGCAGACGTGCAAGGGGAGACAAAGAGAGGCTTGTGGCTATTTGCATAAATGCGGTTGTAAATATTTCTAGTTTAAAATAGGAAAATGTTGATTAATTAAGTCGACGTTAAGTCTCCGCTGAACAACGCCAAACCACGTTGAACAGGCCCAACCATTCCAACTGAACTAAACCATTTCCATTAGGTCAAATTATTAAAGGTGGAACTAATCACGGTGAATCTGGTCGACCGCCCATAACCGCAGGCACGACTATTCGAATAACTTTGATCAGAGGTGTACAACTATACCCACAAGACACAATCCACCATATGTCACTATACCTGGCCGGACACGTCACCATACGAGTGATTGTCACAAGACCCTTCGCATAACTCCCCCTGACCAGGCAGCCCATAGACCTTGCTTGGTGTTGATGAGAAAAATCTCTCACGCGCTGGCCTAGGAGATGTGCTTAGCTCCAGTGGAGGTTCGTCCTTGGCTACCTGTGATGATCTAGGCATGCCAATTAGTTTGATCTGCTAACCAATAAGATAGAATAAACAGATACATGCGTTAAGGTTAAAGTTAGATCCTACCGGATCGGCTCAGGGAACCAACCTGCATATAATTAATTTCTCGAAGCATATTTAAACTAAGTGACTGGGATAGATCGGCTATGCCGAGACAGTATGAATCACTTAATATAAATATACTCCAAGACAATAAATATATGCGTTTATACCCTAGCCGATACTGCAGGTCTAACGTAAATCGGCTATCGATATATCTTATAAAAAGATATCAATCTGACCTAAGTGCGTTAAACCTAGATCAATCGGCTGTCAGCTGACACCAACGGACTGATACTGGCTTAAGGCATTTAACTAGATCGAGATGTTAATATAAGAGGTGGCTCTAATAAATCTAATAGCAAATAACACTAAAGAAATATTAGAACAGATAAGGCCGTGAAACCCGACATTGTCTCCATAAATTTACATCTAGCCGAATAGATCATAATACTTCTAAAAGCGACTTAATAGGTCATGGATGATGTGCCATTAAGTACAAAAAGATAGCATTGGATCTATATGGACTGATGTAAATCCTGCAAGATGGTAGATACAACATATAATCTAGGCCAACATCTAGATCTAGCTCTATCGGCTGCTGCTTCCTGAAAAGAACAAGCCGATGGCAAGATAGATCTTGTCGAAACTTGGTTTCGGCAATATATTTTATGGGGTCGCAGTCAAGATCGCCAAGCACAATGGGTTAGAAGAAGAAGAAGATTTAGACAGGTTCAGGCCCTCTCGTGAGGTAATACCCTACTCCTGTTTCGGTGGATTCGATCCGCCGAGTGTCTTTATTGATCTCGTGATCTAAAGCTCTCGCTTATGAAGTCGTATCTAGAATCTAATCTCTGATCAAGTCTAAGATATCCCTCAAGGGACGCCCCTTACCCCCCTTATATAGTCTTGGGAGGAAGGGTTTACAAGTCGGAAGCCCTATCTTACTCTAAGACGGTTTCCTCAATCTTACCAAACCATGACTATAGGCCGATTGCCTTATCTCTATCGGCAACCGTAACACCTAAGTCAAGTTCGGCTTACAGATATAGCAGGCGCAATCTATCCCTACCTCCAGTCGGATAAGCTTGCCATGTGGATACCCGATTGCCACAATCTCCACAGTAGCCCCCGAGTCCTTTTCAGTCGACGAGACAACTCAGCTTCAGACCAAAGCAGAACTCAATCAAAAAATCTCTTTGACCGAGTGCTTTTGGCGCCGAGTGATTCCATCACCTCTGCCCGAATCTTCCCGAGTGGCTCCAAAGGCGTGAAGGGCTGGAAAAAATATACATAAAAATTCTCAAAAATAAATATCTAGGTGCATCTCCGATGCACCTAATTATAGGTGTAGCCCCCGACTATGTGGTTAGTCAAAAATAGACTAAGCATATAGTCAAGAACTATATAAAAAGTTATTCTCATGTAGATGCCTAGCTCATGCTAAAGCAATCATAGAAATCTCATTACTCATCAAGTTCATACTCAACCAAGTGAATTTGCCCGAGTCATCTCAGAACAAATAATTCAATCATCCCTCATGGGTAAAAAACACTCGGTAAACTCTTGCTCAACCGAGTAGATTCGCCCGAGTAATCCCGGAATAATAACTCAATCAACCCTAGCAGGTAAAAAGCACTCGGTAAGCTCATGCTTATCCGAGTAGATCTGCCCAAGTCATCCCGGAACAAATACTTTAATCATCCCTCATGGGAAAATAAGTTTTTTCAATCATATGAAAAATATGACCAAGTTATTAAACAGCTTTCGCCATAATACTGGTCTCAATCTTATAAAGATCTTCACCAAGGTGGAAAACAAACGGCATCGGCAAGATTACCCGACCAAATGCTTGAAAAACCAAACGCCCTTGTTCTCCAAGGTGGCTATAAAAACTCTGCTGTTGGTCACCTTCCAAATTGCATCGTGTCGGCTTCTCATGAAGTCGGACAAACCGCGGTATGGAAGGATCTTTAAAGGTATTGGGCACTCGGACACGCGCATATTGCCGGGCAAATCTGCTTAAGCTCATCCGCTTAAGTCCCTAAGGACACGTATCGGACCACACCTTAGCTGGGCCGTAGATTTTCTTATGGGCTCGGCCCACTCACCGAAAACCTAGCGCAACCCTCAAATCTTTCTTTATAAAGACACGAGGTCGTCCCCGCCTCTTCATCTTCCAAAAATTCCCCTTCTCGCATACGCTCATCGGTTCATCGCGGAGAACCCTAGGCTTGCGCGCTCCTCGGTCCATCCGCCAAGAAGCTTGCTTGCCGCGACAACTAGCTCCGCAGCCAAAACTCCCACATCTATCGCCCAAGATCTAACCTTTCTCGCCAGATCCGCTCCTCAACAACCTCGCTCTCATGGCGGAAGAAAAGAGGATTCCGTTCGACCAATGGGCCACCTCGGACGTGAGGGAGTACACCCTCAAGGAGATGGTGAAGCACGGCGTGGTTCCGCCCAAGGAACTTGTGGGATGGCGCCGCGGCGGGGAGGACTTCCCGACCCTAACACCGGTGAGCTCGTTGTCTTTACCTCCTTTTTCTATTGCGGATTCAGTCTTCCCACCTCCGAATTCTTTCGGGGCTCTTGGATTACTATGGTCTTCACATCTACCATCGAACCCCAACTCGATGCTTCACATAGCACTCTTCATTCATGTGTGTGAAGCCTTCCTTGGCATTCTTCCTCACTTCAATCTGTCGTCGTATGTTCTACCGAAACCCCATCCGAACAAGGACCATCCTTGTGTCGTTGGCGGGCAGCTTCCGGCTTCGCGGATCTCTCCGCAAAGACTACTTCTCTCTCCCCTTGAAATCCTCGAACAAAGGCGGCACTCGAACGGTTCTACATCGGCAATCTTGAACCCAGCCTTCCCGCCTTTGTCGGTCTTCCTCCTGTCCCCAAACCATCTTGGAGCACCGTCCCGGTAACCCAAGAATGGGATGAAGCCAACGATCTACTCGCGAAGATCCCGGCGATGAAGAAGAGGAACCTTCGCGGGGAACAAATCACTCGGCACTTCATCGTGCCGGCGCTAATCGGGAGCGGTGAAGCCGGCCTTCGAGTACGAAGGCGGAACAGGACCCAATCGGGAGGACCCGGATCCGCTCACATACGAGATCCCGAAGATCCGGATGTACAAGCTCTTCTCATCCGGATCTCGTCGAGCGAGCCCTCATACTACCAGTCCTTCCATTCAGCATCCACCGACCCCCTCCTCCGGTAAGCCGATCGGATGCTTCATAGTATCTTTCGATCTTGACGTCTTGCCGTTTAATGTTGCACTTTCCCTTTTCTGCAGGAAAACGCCTCTATCACCTCCAAGCCATATAAGATGGCTCATGATGACGCGCAGCGTCGCCCCACCAAGAAGCCGACTGGCGGGATAAAAATTCAAGCTGATCCAGTCGGGAAGCGGGCGCCGAGTGAGGACTCGAACAAGCGCGCAAGCAAAAGGCGGCGGATCATCGAGGACTCGGATGACGACGTCCCGGCTCCTCCAGTCGAGACCCCGCCTCTAAGGCGATCGCCGCGGACTGCACCGAAGATCCGCCGATCAACCAGGTAAACTCTGAAACCAAAGTCCTGAGTTCTTTCGTAGAAAACTCTTCTTTATCTTCGCTGTATTTACTTGTGCAGGAAGCCCCGGGATATAGATCCGTCGGAGGGATGAAGGGCCGACCCGGCCGCCGCTCCCAAGCGCCAAGGCCGTCGAGCCAAAACCGGAGCCCGCAACCAAGTGCGAGCGTTCCGGAGAAGCACCCTTCTCCTCAGAAGGAGAGCGCCCCCAGGGAAGAGCCCCCGACTGCCAGCCGGGATATCCCGACCGGAGACCAGTCGGTTGCCGGGGAACCCTCGGCTGCGGCCCGAGCGCCCCCGACTGAGGGTCACTCGGCACGAGCCCGAAGAAGAAGAAGGGCCCTGCCCCACCTAGGCGGCAGCCGCCAAACCGGTGAGACTTGCTTCGGAACTTTCCTTTGTTCTTTCAATTTTGAATCTTTCATGTCTTCATTGGTCTTTCTTGTTTGCCACCACGGTAGAAGAGATCCCCGGTTACGCTTCGAGACCGGGTTCCTCCGATCGAATCGAGTGGCGGGACTCGGAAGGCGAGAGACAGGGCATCATCCTCGGCCAGGCGGTGAAAAGGATGAAAGGGATGCCCTCGTCGAGAGCCTGAACGAGGCGACCCGACCGCTCAATGTAAGCTTTCATCTTTCTTTTTGATTATGTCTTCGTTATCCTTCGATCGATCATCCTTCGCTTCGCATGCGAAAGAATATTGCCGCTCAATGGCAAAATCCGAGGTCTTTGGAAAAGCGGTGCCTCACTTAAACTCCTTGGAGGACGTTCAGCGCAGCGAAAGGTCACTCGGGAGGAGGTCGCTCAAGGGAGGCCGCCTTAAGGAGGGAGATCTCGGAGCTTCGGGAAGCGAACCTCGACCTCCGCGGATCAATCGGAAGTAAGCCCGCCTCTCCCACTTCATCATGATTCTTTTGTTGATCTTGTCTATTGATAATCCTCTTTTGTTGTAGAAAATTCTTGAGGTCCACTCGCTTCAAGTCCACTGAAGCGGTCAACCTTGACAAGGCCGAAATGGAGGCCGAATTTGAAGGTAACCTTCTTTGAAGTTGAATCTCATGTCTTGCTTCATTCCCGAGTGCTTTGAACGATCGGAACTCTTTGCAGCTTATAAGGTGAAGACCGAGCCCGATGACGTCTTACTCGGGCGGATCAAATCCGCGACGAGATACGGGAAGAGGTCGCCAATGCCGCCGCACCAATCTTGGCAGCCTTGTTTGATCAAGGGGTTGGGGCCGCTCGCGGGGCCAATCGAGATCTTCGACAAGCTCCGCGCTCCCGAGCGTATCTAAAAACATCACCGAAGCGGCCAACATGGGGCTGGTCGGCTCTTGCACGACCAAGTCCCTCTACCCCAGTGGATATTCATTCAATCGGGAGGGCTTCGCGAGGGGACAACGAGACGAGCAGGCCTTAGATATGCTCGGCGAGGCGCAAGAGGCGGCGAAGAAGATCTCTTTAGATGTAGTAAACAATTTTAAACTCTGAACTGTATTTTGACTTTGCTTTATGAATGTCATGTAATCGTAACACTCTTGTCATGAAATCTTTGTGCCTATTTTTAGTTTATTTATGTCAATGCCTTGATTCGAGCCTTTGCGTGAAATTTCTTAAGTAGTTTTCGTGCAAGTCACCAAGCCTAGGCTCGATTAGGTCATCGGAAAACTCTCGGTCCTTAGACACCGAGCTCGAGTCGAAGGACATTAAACAATGATAAACCAAATTATGCACAAAAATTTGACGAGGAAAATTCGAGCTTTATATTGATATGTGTATCGGCTCCCATTGCTAGCTCAAGAAGTCATCTTGCTTGAGGTTGGCAGCAAGGAAAACATGAGGCCTTAGCCAAATTAGGCGTAAAACCGCCGAAGATGTTCGATGTTCCAGGAGTTCTCCACCATAGACCCGTCCTCGCGCTTTAGCCGGTAGGCACCGGCCGAGTCACTTCGGCGATTATATAGGGTCCTTCCCATAAGGGAGATAACTTGTGTCGGTCTTTGGTGGTCGGATCTTGCGTAGGACCAGTCGCCAACAATGAAAGCTCGTGCTCGCACGTTGCGGCCGTGGTATCTTCGAGCCCTTGAAGGTATTTGGCCGATGGATGAGGGCGCCTCGCGGGCCTCTTCCAATCGGGTGAGGTCATCCACTCGGTCGATGTCGTAGCGTTCATCGTTGAAGCTGCGGACCGGAGGGACTCAAACTCCATCTCATTTGGCAACATGGCTTCGCGCCATAGACCGAAAGAAAGGAGTTTGGCGGTGGCCCGACGGGTGTAGTTCGCGCGACCATAGAACCGAGGGAAGTTCTTGGACCCACTTGCCGGCGTAAGGGCTTAGCGGTCGAAGACGCGAGCCTTGATGCCTTGAAGAACCATGCCGTTTGCTCGCTCGACTTGCCCATTGCTTTTGGGATGAGCTACGATGCGTAGCGAGTCTTGATTCCGAAGTCTTCGCAGAATTCCTTGAAGATGCCTCCGTGAATTGAGTCCCATTATCGGTTATGATTCGTTTGGGACGCCGAAGCGGTGCACGATGTTGAGGAAAAATCCCGTGCTTTGTCGGCGTGATTGTGGCAACCGGCTTGGCTTCAATCCACTTGGAGAACTTGTCGATTGCGACGAAGAGGTGTGTGAAACCTCCTGGAGCTTTTTGAAAGGGCCAACCATGTCCAGCCCCATACCGCGAACGGCCGGGAAAGTGGGATTGTTTGAAGCTCGGGCCGGACATGGCTTTGTCGGGCAAAGAACTGCAGCCTTCGCAGGTTCTTACGACTTTATCCGCGTCGGAGACCGCGGTAAGCGAAAAATCCTTGTCCGTAAGCTTTGCCGACTAGAGTGCGTGCCGCCGCGTGGCTTCCGCATATGCCCGAGTGGATATCTTGGAGTAATTGTTTCCCTTCTTCGGGTGTGATGCACCTCATTAGAATTCCAGAGGGGCTTCTCTTGTATAAATCGGAGTCGACCATGACGTACGCTTGGCAACGACGCCGGACGCGTTCGCTTCATCCCGGTCATCCGGCTCTTCTTGAGTTAAGAATTTGATGAGCGGCGTCCTCCGGTCGGTATCGATCATGGTGACTTCGTTCGTGGTTTGCTCGTTGGGAGCTGTCTTTGCCGTGACGGTTGGCTCGTAGAGATGTTCGACAAAGACATCTGTCGGAGCGGCTTCGCGCTTAGATCCGAACTGTGCTAGCTCATCGGCGGCTTCGTTGTTATGTCTCAGGACATGTGAGAGTTCGAGTCCGTCAAACTTGTCCTCAAGCTTGTGGACCTCTTGTCGGTAGGCCTCCATAGTGTCGTTTAAGCAAGACCAGTCTTTCATCACTTGATTGACGACCAGTGGGAGTCGCCTTTCACAATAAGTCGACGAATCCCGAGTGAGACCGCAAGGCGCATCCATGTAAGAGAGCTTCGTATTCGGCGACGTTGTGTGAGGCGGAGAAGTGGAGGTGAAGGGCATATCTTAGCCTTTCCCCAGTGGGGGAGATCAGCACAACTCCTTCTCCCAAGCCAGTGATCCTCTTGGATCCGTCGAAGTGCATGGTCCAGTGTTGGAGGTCTTCCCGAGGTACGTGTTCTTTGTTCGTCCACTCGGCCGGGAAGTCCGCTAAGGCTTGTGACTTAACGGACATCCCGGGCTTAAAAGTTAAGTCCAGCGGCATCGGTTCCAAGGCCCACTTGGCGATGCGCCCGGTTGCCTCGCGGTTGTGGACGACGTCGCCGAGTGGAAAAGAGGTGATGACGGTGACCGAGTGGCCCTGAAAGTAGTGCGCCAATTTCCTCGCGGTTATTAGAACACCATAAAGCAATTTTTGTACACAGGGGTATCGGATTTTGGCTCCGCCAATACTTCGACAACAAAGTAAATTGGTCTTTGAATCTTCGGGCCCGTCCTTCTTCTTCTCGTTCAACCACAAGGACCGTGCCGACCACTTGGTGAGTGGCCGAGACGTACGGCAAGAGGGGTTCCCTGGGCGAGGTGAAGCCAGGACGGGTGGCGTGGTAAGGAACTCTTTGAAATCTTCAAAGGCCTTGTCAGCTTCTGTGGTCCACTGGAAGTCGTCTGTCTTCTTCAGCTCGAAGAAGGGCATGCCTCGCTCGCCGAGTCGGGATATGAAACGGCTTAGCGCCGCCATGCAGCAGGAGAGCTTTTGGACGTCTTTCGATTACTCGGGGCTTCATGTTTAAGATGGCGTTGATCTTTTCGGGTTTGCTTCAATGCCGCGATGTGATACCATGAAGCCGAGCGGTTGCCGATGGAACACCGAAAGTGCACTTCTCCGGGTTTAACTTCATTCGAAGGCCCGGATGTTTGCAAAGGTTTCTTCTAAGTCGGCGATCGGGTCTTCTTTCGCTTGGTCTTGATGACAACATCGTCGACATAAGCTTCAACGTTTTCGGGCGTTGGTATGTAGCTCCGGCGTTCTTCGGCCGAAAGGCATGGTGATGTAGCAGAGGCCCCGAACGGCGTGATGAAAGATGTCTTCAAGCGGTGGATTCTTTCGACGATCCGGTGATAGCCCGAGTAACAATCCAAGAAGCTCGGGAGTTCGCATTGTTGAGTCGACAACTTGGTCGATACGAGGTAGCCCGAATGGATCTTTGGGGCAGGCTTTGTTGAGGTCGGTGTAATCGACGCACATGCGCCATTGCCCCGTCTTCTTGCGGACCAAGACTGGATTGGCTAGCCAGTCGGGATGAAGGACTTCTTTAATGAAGCCGGCAGCCAAGAGCTTTGCGAGTTCTTCTTTGATCGCATCTTTTCGATCTTGTGCAAACCTGCGTAATCGTTGTTTTATTGGTTTGGCGTCATCTTTGACGTTCAAAGAGTGCTCGATCACCTCCCTAGGAATTCCGGGCATATCGATGGTTTCCAAGCAAAAACATCTTTATTATTTTGGAGGAAGGTGACGAGCGCGCTTTCCTATTTAGGATCTAGGTCGGCGCCGATTACGCAGTTTTGGAGGGGTCGACGAATCAAGGGAGATCTTTTTGGTCTTGGCATCGCCGGATCCGTTTGGCTATCTTCTTCGCGGGGACTTCGCCCTCTGCCGAAGTTGGTGCAGCCAATCGGACTTCTTGTTGGCCACGTAATCTCTCGCGAGATTGGGCCATGTCGCAGCTCTCCTTGTCGCAGTGAAGGCTTGCTTCACGTCGCTGCGAAGAGTGATGACGCCGTTGGGACCCGGCATCTTCATGCAAAGATAAGTGTAGTGAGGGATCGCCATGAACTTGGCAAGCGCAGCCTTCCGATGATGGCATGATATGCCGTTTCGAAGTCGGCCACCTCGAAGGTGACGTTCTCCGTTCGGAAATTCTCTCGGGCTCCGAAAGTGACTGGGAGAGAGATATGCCCGAGTGGTGTTGAAGATAGCCCCGGGATAACTCCGTGGAAGGGGCTGAGCTTGCTTTGAGTTCGGCCCTCGGGATCGCATTTCGTCCATAGTCTTGGCAAACAGGATGTTGAGGGCGCCGCCCGTCGATGAGGACGCGCTTAAGCCTGATGTTGCGGACTACGGGGTCCAGGACGAGTGGATAGCGTCCCGGGTGGACCACTCGGTCAGGATGATCCGAGCAGTCAAAGGTGATGGCCACCTCCGACCATCGCAGATATTGAGGGACTTCAGGTTGAGCCGCGTTGACCTCCCGGTCAGTTAGCTTCTGTTTCCTCTTGGATTCATAAGCTAACGGGCCCCCGAAGATGTGGTTGAGCTCCCCCACTGGATCTTGAAAAGGTTCGGCATTCTCAGCCGCGTTGTTCTTCTTGGCGCCGGACGGGCCAGCTTCGTCAGTCGGCTTCTTGTTGAGCTGCGCCGCGTTGTTCCAACGCCGCTTGTAGATAAAGCATCCTTTGCCGCATGCTTGTGATTCGGATGGTGGGTGCACCGGCGTTCATGATGGCGTCGTAGGCGGCGACGGGACGGCGTTGAGTATTGGAGGTTGCGGCCACGTGGTCTTCGATCGGCGCTTGCGATCTTTCGGGCCCCGGTTCTTTGTTGTTGCCGCCATCCTTCTTAGGATTTCGGCTTCCTCCGCTTGCTTGTCCTCTCTTCCGTCGGGCCGATCTTGACGGGCGGCCTTGATGGCGTCGTTTGATTTGGCGTACGATCGCCGTCTCAAACATCCGCTTCACCGTCTTCGGTGGCTTGCGTCCGAACTTGCCGATAAGCGGCTCATCACGGACTCCTTCCGGAAGGCGGCGATGATGATGTCATCGGTGATGTTCGGGATCTTGTTGCGCTTCTCGGAGAAGCGACGAATGTAATCCTTCGAGGCTCGTCCGGCTTCGGATGACATTGTAAAGGTCGAAGTGCGTGCTGGGCCTCTCAAAGGTGCCTTGGAAGTTGGCGATGAAGTGGTCCCTCGGCTCGCTCCACGAGCCGATTGAGCCTCTTGGCGGTGGTGAGCCAATTTCGGCCGAGTTTGCGAGGGCCACGGGCGAGTAGTTCGCCATGGCTTTGTTGTCGCCACCGCAGCTCGGATGGCAAGGGTATATACGGTTAACCAAGATTCGGGTCGGTTTTGCCATCGTACCTTTCTATCCCGGTGGGCTTAAAGCCACTCGGCCAATGCACTCGGCGGAGCGCCCGAGTGAAGGCCGGTACTCCATCGTCGCCGCTATCAGGTGATCCCCTCCGATCTTCCTGAGTGCGACGGTCGCGCTCTTGGTAGCGGCGGTCGAGGACTTCCCGCGAGATCACTCGGCGGGGTCTTCTCGGCTGGTTGGGTAGCTGGGCTGTTGCGGTGGACTCGGTGGTGGACGGGTGGACGTCCATGTCGCTTGCGGCGGGAGTCGACCGTCTGCTCTTGGTGCCTCGGCATGGACTCGGGAGGCGGGCCTCTTGGCCTAGTTGACGGCCAGGCGGCTCGGGCCTCCTGTAGTCTCCTGATCTTAGGGGTGGGAGCCGGCTCTTGTCTGGCGTTTCGGCCACGGATTCAGTCGGCCTTCGCGCCGAAGTGGTGGGAGGGCCGTTGGCCGTGGCGGCAACGATAGTCTTGATCTTATCAAGTATAGGAGTCACGTTAGCCGGAGCCGTCTCCATGACGGTATCCAAGAGCGTGAGTGCGGCGACGCGTTCGGCGCGTGGCGTCCGGAAGACATTGGTGTTGCGGACCCGTGTTTGGAGGATGGCCTCCGGCGGATCGTCCAGTGCACGCAGATCCTGCTTCCTTTTATCGGCCTCATCTTTGCGTTGTTTGTCTTCTTGGTGTCTTGCGTTCAAGCTCCACTCGCTCGCTCCTCTTCGGAAGCCATCTGGCCATGGCTGAGTCGGACTCATCCGGCTCGGCCATGAGGACGTCAGCACTTCGGCTCGCATCCATATGGCGGTCGGAGTTGTCGGCTTCGTCGAAGGGATGCCGTAGAGATTGTCGAAGCCGGCGGAGCCGAGGTATCCGTTGAGCTCGAAGATGAACAGGAGCCAAAGGACGGGAGGATGACAGCGACCTCCCTTGATCCTGGGTAACCCGGATCTGGATCGTTCCAGTCCGAGTCGGAGCTTGGGGGATCGGGCTCTTCCGAGTGGATCCTCGCCAACTCGGGAGAGCGATTGATCGTAGATCTTGGCGACGTTTGGTAACCCAAACGGCACCGAAAGGTCTTCACCGAGTAGATTGCTTCCGTCGGGAGGCAAGAAGATTGACGCAGATCTCGGCGGCATTCGGTAATCCGAATGGCGCCGAGTGAAGTCCGTCGTCGGAGAAGGTGGATCGCATCTTGGTCTTCAAGATGTCGTCGAAGATCCCGGTGCTATTGGGGAGCCCGAACGGCGCCGAGTGGGTCTTTCCCTCCGACTGGTTTGAATCCGAGGAGGAGTCGTCGAAGGAGTTGGCGGCGAAGTCGCCGAATCCTGAAGGAGATCCCATCACGCTTGTCGGCGAGATTGTTGAAGAAGTCTCGACGCGCGGTCCCCTACCTGGCGCGCCAACTGTCGAAACTTGGTTTCGGCAATATATTTTATGGGGTCGCAGTCAAGATCGCCAAGCACAATGGGTTAGAAGAAGAAGAAGATTTAGACAGGTTCAGGCCCTCTCGTGAGGTAATACCCTACTCCTGTTTCGGTGGATTCGATCCGCCGAGTGTCTTTATTGATCTCGTGATCTAAAGCTCTCGCTTATGAAGTCGTATCTAGAATCTAATCTCTGATCAAGTCTAAGATATCCCTCAAGGGACGCCCCTTACCCCCCTTATATAGTCTTGGGAGGAAGGGTTTACAAGTCGGAAGCCCTATCTTACTCTAAGACGGTTTCCTCAATCTTACCAAACCATGACTATAGGCCGATTGCCTTATCTCTATCGGCAACCGTAACACCTAAGTCAAGTTCGGCTTACAGATATAGCAGGCGCAATCTATCCCTACCTCCAGTCGGATAAGCTTGCCATGTGGATACCCGATTGCCACAATCTCCACAGATCTAGACATTGTTCTAGATTATATGCCCTATATGATAACTTGCGCAGTTTATAACATTAAACCTAGAGTGTCATGATGATGGAAGCACTAGATTTGACGAAATAAACCACTAAACGACAAGCATTTACCTTAATCGGGGGTCGAAACGATGCAGCCCGAAGCCGGATCAAGAACTCGTCTAAAAGAAAATAGAAGGCAATGCGCCGAGATTGTATTGATTGTGATTGTTCAGATACAAGAGGTCTCGGGTTCTATTTATACCCAAGAATAACACTATCCGTGTAAGACACGGTTTCTATCTAATCTACTATTCAAAATATGACAATATGTCGGGATACAGTCCCATGTCGCATTACAAAAGGAAATATCTAAACAAACCCTATTTTACAGATACAATTGCCGTTACAAGACTTTATCCATAGACGGCAATATTTTAACGAACATTTAGGAACCGAATCTTCCTTCTATCTTCAAGCTTCTTTATCGGAAACAGTTCCATCTCCTTCTCTGAATCGAAATCGGCTATCGGCTATCCATGTCCGATTCGGACTCAGCCGACTGACCTTCTAGCCGATTTGCTCGTAGCCGATGCAACCTCTACTTTCTCCGCAGATCGTGTTCCAATTCGATTCCGCTATAACCTCGGCTCGGACTTAGGGATTTAGTTACCAAATTTGGTCGTTAACACATTCCCCCCAAGTCCGTGATAAGATAATATCGCGGATTTGCCGTTTTTTCAAATTTCCGTGCACTTCTTGCCCGACTCTATCTTGACTGTCAAGAAACCTCTTTAAATAACACCTGCCTTGCGCCGAAACAGGCTACACTGTTACTTTCATCTTTTAAGCCCTAGCCCCTAAAAAAACTCTTCGTCTCCTCGGTGACTTTGTTGGACCCAAAGCGCGGCATCACCAACAATCCTTTCCGCGGCGCCAATCTTGCCCATCAATGGCATCCTCAAGCACTCACTCCGAAGCGACCCAAACGGAATACCTAGAGGTAAGTCTCATCGGCTATCGCCTTTTACTTCTTGCAATTTGGCTTTCATCTTTTGTAATCTTGTTTTTCCATCCTTCAAATTACAGTATCTCGCCCATCAAATTGCTATTCCAGACCTCACTAGTCCCAACCAGTTCTTATTAGGGCCGATTGGCAACGTAGACCCTAGCGAGCTTATTAACGCTAAAACAAACCGAGTCCCTTTCAGATTTTCCACTCCTGACCTAGCCCACTGGTCCAGTGCTTTCAAGTCTTGGCCCTCAATGGATAAAACTTGGCTAGCTTGGTACTCGCGGATGTCAGCTAGGCAACAAACCCACTGGACTGAGATAGGAATAAGTCAATGCATAGCCCTGACCATAGCCTATATCTCAAAGGACGAACCCCTTCTATCGGCTGCCACCTATTTCTGGTCGGACACGCTAAAAGCGTTCCTTTTCAGGCAAGGGCCGATGACACCAACCCTTATGGACATAGTGATGATCACAGGGTTGGATATAACATCCACAGTTGACTCGATCGTCCTCAACATCAAGTGTTCTCACAACTTCAAGACCAAAAGCATAGGGGGTTGGAGCGGATTCATATCCATGAACATGAAAGACGGCCCAATTTCTGAGAGAGAACACACTGGTTTCCTGCTAATGTGGCTAGAGAAATATGTCTTCTGCGGATTGAGCTGTGGGCCGACTAGCAATTGGCAGCACATAGCCGAAGCCTTAGTGAGCAAAAAATAAGTTCCTCTGGGGAAATACTTGCTCGGCTACCTATACCAGATGCTAAGTAACGCATCGGCTCGGCTAGCTTCTCAACAAGCCATCAACACAGGAGGGCCCTGGTGGCTGCTGCAGCTGTGGCTAAACCTTCATCTCCACCGAGTTGCAGAAAGGCCATCCCCATTAGAGGCCGATTTCCCTTTAATCGAGCGAAGATTTGAAGATGATGAAGAAGTGACCACCCGCCGATGCTTGTCATATGGGGAATCAGCAGCAACTTATCCCGGGTCCAAGCTAACAGGTGAACACTTCAAAAATTGGTTTGGCAACCTATACAACGGCTTCCCAAGCAGCTCAAGGATATGGTTCGCTTATACAGATTTTGAAAGATTCGAACTCCCAGATGACTTTCGGCTGGATGAGCTCAACTCTGAGAGCTATGACAAACCAAGGGAAATCTATACATCGGCTATCACACCTTGCATCCTACCTGTCGGCATTCACCAAGGGTGCAACATTCAAAAATCTTATGAATTCTATCATCCGATGGTAGCTGCAAGACAACTTGGCATGGTCAGCTGCCGATTGGCCTCTACTACGCAGACAAGATCCAATCCAGAGGCAAGATTGAGGGAGATATCATGATGAATTGGCTGCTCAGTATCCCTGGCCCCCCTCTAGGCAGCATCGACAATATTGATCTGGCGGTGCGAAGGACAACAATCTTCAGCCGATGGTGGAACGAATGGAAACGACACTTGTTCCATCAGTCGACCTCAATGTATCTGACCATCATCGACCCGGAGATGACTCCATCGGTAAGTATCATTCTTTGTTTTAGCTTTTCTTTTCGGCCACTTTCCATATTATTGACTGATCATGCTTCATTTCTTTACAGACGATCGACTCCTCACCTCCGCACACAAGCAACCCAGGAATGGCATCCACTATGCCCCTGGTGTGCTATCCGGCGACTGTGGACTAGCCCCTTCCATCATCGGCTACCATGCGCCGAAGGTGGGAACTTTGCTCCACGGCTAGACCCGTGCGCCACTGCATCGACCGAAAAGGGCGACACCGTCGGCTGCTGCTACTCCTGCTGCAGAAAAAAGAAAAATGAGCTTCAAAGAAGCCGAGGACAATCCTAGCCGACGATTTGCCCCATATCGACCTGGACGTGGACGCAACCCTCGAAGAAGAACTTAGGGACGAGGAGATGGAGGAGGTTGTCAACGCCGCCGCAGCCGAAACAAGCTCTTCAGACAAGTACGCTCAAACTCCATCAGCCGAGCAGACCACCGAGAGAACTCCAAGCCCTCCAAGACGCGTCCCTCGTCCTCAATCGGTAAGCGTTTTTCATTGCTTAACCATGCCATCTTTCTTTTTTTTACAACTTATCGGCTTTCTGTGTCTGTAGGCAAAGAAATTAGCCACCAAGAAGAAAATGGCACCCCCTCCTTCGGTAAACTCTATCTTCATTTCCTTTTTACTAGCAAGCCGAATTTCTAACTTGCATCTTTTTCAGCCTCCCCGTGCTCCAACACCTCCCCCCGTGTATCAAGGGAGCCGACGCCGATGGCCGCGCGTGATGGTGATGCTGAGGACATGGCTACCTCAGTTCCAGCTATCCGAGTAAGTCCTGTTCAGCCTCATAAATCGGCTTATTAGTTTTGTCGGCTCTCTTAACTAACTTCTAACTTGCAGTCTGTAGCCGATCTCCTGGATTTTGATTTATCGGAATTTCTTGATCCCGACGAGGGCGCTGACAAGGCCAAGGTGGTATCAGATGAGGAGCTACGAGCAACTTTGTCAGATATAGCCAAACGACTGGAGTGCTCTCTTGATTTCCTGGTCACCGACACTGTGGTTCCATCCGTAATCCGTAGTCGGTTCGAAGACATTCAAGATCGGCTGCCAGACTAGCTGGCTGACACCATCGCACCGGCTACTTTTATGGAGGCGCATCAGCACAAGCTTGAACGAGCTAAACAAAGGATAGCCGATCGCCATGAAAACCAGGCATTGGAGGCCACCATCAAGGCTAGCCAGCAAGAGATCACTACCAAGAAGGCCAAGTTCGACACTTTGAAGACCGAGCCGATTGCCAAACTTGATCGGCTTCGCAAGCGTCGGGAAGAGCTGATAGCCGAACTCGCCAACATCGATGCCGACATCGTGGCCAAGGAACAACGCGTGGCCGGCCTGTCGAAGGAGATCGAGAATCAGCGAGCAAAGATCAAGGCGGCCGTGTCAAACCTGTCGAACATGGCCAAGGCGATGAAGCCGATCCTGGGGAACGACGTAGCCGATGCGAAGGCCATCGAAGAAATAGACGGGATTCGCCGTAGGGCAATATTGGCTATCAAGGACTTCCTTTCACGTTGAACTTTCTTGTAATAGTTGGCTAGGTATTCCTGTACTTAACTCTTTTGCACATTTTGTGATCGGCTAAGACATCTTCTGTAATCGGCTAAGACACCCTCTATAATCGGCTAAGACATCTTCTTCTCTGTTAATGTATGCTTGCCGATTGTTTCCAACTCACTTGATCGCCGATTATTTCAAAAATGTTTGAAAATCATGAAAAATTTTGAAGGCCTCGCTGCTTGATATCCCTACTTGACATCGTGTTGTTGTCGTATATGTCCCCTAATTTTGTTAATGGTGTTCCCGGCGTTAACAAAATTATCTAATCAAATACCTTGTTGCTGTCGGCTAGTCCAAGCCAATGTATGAAAATTAGGGGAAAAAACTTAATGTGAAAATGACCTAAAGGCAATGCTTTCATGAGTCAAGACATCGGCTAACACGAATCGGCAAGAACGCAGCCGAATCATGCATTGATCCAAACGCTTGGGTAGTATTTCTTCAAATATTTGGCGTTTAGAGCCCTTCCAAATACTTCTCCGTCCAACCCTTCTAACATGTAGGCCCCTTTAGAGACGCATTTGTGGATCTTGAAAGGCTCTTCCCAATTAGGTGACCACTTGCCAAATTTATTATCTCTTGATCCAATCGGCAATATCAATTTCCAAACGAGTTCACCCTCTTCAAAAGACTTAGGCACAACTTTCTTGTTATAATGACGGGCTACTCGTTCCTTATCCCTTGTTACTTTTTCCAAGGCCCTCATCCTTGACAAAACTAGGTCTTCTGATTCATCTACCATCAAGTTGTAATAGTCATCGGCTGTGAGCTGGTCTTGTAATTGAATCCGTCTTGAGCCGATGATGTTTTCCCATGGCAGGACTGCTTCGTGCCCATAGACCAATTTGTATGGATGGACTTGGATAGATCCATGGCATGCCATCCGATAGGCCCACAGTGATTCGGCTAATTGGCTGTGCCATTGCTTGGGATACTCAAAAATCTTCCTCTTTATCAGTTTGATCAAACTTTTATTTGAAGCCTCTGCTTGCCCGTTGGCCTGTGCATAGTACGGTATAGAATTAAGTAACTTGATCCTCATGCCGTCGGCAAACTGAACAAACTCGTCCAATATGAAGATAGATCCTTGATCTGTTGTTATTGTTTGTGGGACGCCAAATTGGTAGATGATATGCTCTTTAACAAACTCGATTGCGTCCCTAGAATCGACCTTTTTCAAAGGAATTGTCTCCACCCATTTTGTAAAATAATATGTTGCCACAAGAATGAATTTATGTCCTTTGCTTGAGGGTGGAGTAATCTGGCCGATCATGTCGATGCCCATCCTCGGAACGGCCAAGGCTTTATTATTGGGTTCATAGCCGATGTTGGTGCTCTTTGTATGGCTCCGAATTTCTGACAATCCTGGCAACCTTTGTAATATTTGAAACAGTCCTCCAGCATCGTCGGCCAAAAATACCTTCTCCGAAGCAACCACTTCATCTTGTGAGCCGATTGATGTGTACTGCATATCCCTTCATGGACTTCTCCGATAGCTACCTTGGCTTGATCGGGGCTAAGACACTTGAGCAGCACACCATCAATCGTCCGATAGTAAAGATCTTCATTGAGCAAAACATATCTCAAAGTCTTGTATCGCAATCTCCTTGAAGCCGATTGAGAAGGGTTCTGTAAATAGCTATAGACCTCAAACCTCCAATCATCGGCTGTCATGGCAGCGACTTCTATCTCAACTTTTTTTATCATCGGCATGTAGCCTGATGCCCCTGAGCTAAATCATTGTCTTCTGTAACCTGCTTTCTAGGGATATGTTTCAGTGTGACTAGCCGAAAGCTATCAATCAATTCTCGGCATTGTTGATAGTAGACCATTAGCGCATCGTTCCTGCATTCATACTCTCGTGACAACTGGCTGATGACCAACAGTGAATCTCCCATTATTTCGATGGCATCGACTTCGACTTCTTTGAGAAGATGCAATCCCTTGAGCACCGCTTCGTATTCGGCTTGGTTGTTTGTAGCATGGGGATTGATTGAGAAGGTGAATTCAAAACTTGCCCCCTTGGTGACATAATTACCAAGTCGATACCGCATCCGCTTGTGCATACCGAGCCATCAAACGTTAATGTCCAAGGCATGATCTCGACAGCCGATTGAGTCATCTCTGTGTTCCACAATAAAATCGGCTATAGTTTGTCCTTTAACTCCCCTGGGTGCCTGATACCTCAAATCGAACTCCGTTAAAGCAAAAATCTACTTTCCGATACGTCCCTTTAACACTGGAGCCGACAGCATGTATTTGACTACGTCGGCTTTGCTTACTATCGTACACTCATTAGATAGTAGATAATGTCTCAACTTTGTACATGAAAAATATAGGCACAAACACAACTTTTACACGGGTGAATACCTTGTTTCTGCGTCCAACAGTCGTCTGCTGAGATAAAAGATAGCCTTTTCCTTGCCTTCAACCTCTTGGATTAGGACTGAGCCGATTGATTTATCATCGGCTGATAGGTACAGCTTGAACGGTATCCCCTTCTGTGAAGATATTAGAACTCGAGGTGAGCTTAAGTAATCCTTGATGTTGTCCAATGCCTTCTGTTGCTCTACCCCCATGTAAATGCTTGGTCGGCCTTAAGCCGAAGCAGTGGTGTGAACGGCTCCATCTTTTCTGAGAGATTGGCTATAAATCGCCTGATGAAGTTGATTTTGCCGATCAATGATTGTAGTTGCTTCTTGTCTTTCAGAGGCTGTATTGCTTTGATAGCATTGATACTTCTTGGTGTAACCTCGATGCCTCTTTCATGGACAAGAAATCCCAAAAACTGCCCGGCCGACACGCCGAACGCGCACTTCAATGGATTCATCCTGAGGCCATATTTTCTAGTCCACTCCAAAACCTGTCTAAGATCGGCTATGTGATTCTCCATCTCCCTGGATTTGACAACAACATCATCAATGTAGATCTCTACCAGGGAGCCAATCATGTCATGGAAAATATAATTCATGGCCCATTGATACGTTGCTCCAGCGTTTTTCAACCCAAATGTCATGACAACCCATTCATACAAGCCGATTGCCCCTGGGCATCTGAAAGCAGTCTTGTGGATATCTTCTTCGGCCATAAAAATATAATTGTAACCTGCATTACCATCCATGAAACTTATTATCTTATGGCCGGAAGCAGCGTCCATTAGTAAATCGGCTATGGGCAATGGGTACTCGTCCTTAGGGGTAGCTTTGTTTAAGTCCCTGAAATCAATACACACCCTAAGTTTGCCATTCTTTTTCATCACTGGAACAATGTTTGAGACCCACTCGGCATATCGGCAAGGCCGAATGAATCCAGCATCATATATCCGAGTGATTTCGGCTTTGATTACATCATACATGTCGGCCTTGAATCTCCTAGGAGATTGTTTGAACGGCTGATAACCCGGCTTAATAGGCAGCCGATGCACAACAATAGATGGGCTAAGACCAGGCATCTCGAAGTACTCCCAAGCAAAACAATCTTTATATTCTTTTAATAAATCAATAAGCTGGGATCTACAATGAGAAGACAAATTTTTACTAATATATGTCGTCCTAGGCCTATCTCCAGAGCCGATATCTACTTCTTCTAGCTCTTCGGCCGACATAAATCCTTGCCCAAGCTTGCCATCGTCGTCGTCCACGGTGTCCATGCCGTAGACGCTTGAGCCCTCCACGACGCCTTCAAAGCTACAGCTATGGCTCCTCATCTCCGATTGGCTGTATGGCAGAATCGAACACTTTAAGAAAATCGGCTTGCCAGATTTTCCCGCACAAACAATCGATGCCATCGATTCCCATAATGGCAAATCAGCATTAGCGACGCTTACTGACCTATCAGCTGGCACAATTTTGATCTTGTCGCCGTCCCATTGAATCAGACTTTGGTGCATGGTGGAAGGGACGCAACAATTTGCATGGATCCAGTCCCTTGCAAGCATCAAGCTGTAAGACCCCTTCCCGTTGATGACAAAGAAGGTTGTGGGCATGGTTTTTGCGACGGTCAGCTCCACTTTGAGTACACCCTTGGCCTCTGATGGGTTGTCGTCGAAATCTTTAAGTACCATATTTGTCTTGATCAAATCTTCGGCTCCCTTGCCCAATTTTCTGGAAGTCGCATAGGGCATCAAATTTACCGTAGCCCCTCCATCGACTAGCATCTTGGACATTGGCTTGCCATTGACAAACCCCTTTACGTAAAGTGGCTTGAGATGCCGATTTTTGGTCCCCTCTGGTTTGGCAAAGATGGATTCATCTGGGGACAAGGCTAGTTTGGCCAAGGTATCCTCTACGCTATCTGCATCGGCCTCAATGACGTCGAACTCGACTGGTAATACGAAAATCATATTTACCAATGCAGTAGCTTTTCCTTTACCTTTGGCTGCCCTCCTGGCTTGATCGGTTGGGCTCTCTTCGGGTTGGCTTTCGTCGGCTGGTGCGGTTTCCTTCTTGGGCCTCCACTGTTTCTTGCCCAGCCGACGACGCTGATCCCGAATCATCTGCCGAACTTCTTTTTCCTGTCCCTGGTGTTTCAACCTCTGGATTCTTCTCTTCTGAGTTTTAGTGAACAGGTCAGAAGGGCACCATTGGGGGTTAGCCGATTGATCATCATCGGCTGCTTTTTCGTCGTAGTATTCATCGTTTTCATCTTCCTCGAAGAAGTCTTGATGGATCGGCCCAAGCCGATCATGGATAGACTGTCGTGTCTGGTTCAGCTGCACGGCCCTGGGGACGAATCGAGTTGGGCTTCGAACCGGTGGGTCTCTGTACTCGTCCTCGCGGTGCTCACTGCAGGCCGGGCAATCCTCAATCGTCGGCAGCCTCATCCCCGATTCCCAACAGAATCGGAAAAACTCGCATTGCCAGTGCGGATCGCAGTCGCTGTGATGCCTAATGAAGCGGGGACCTGCAGCCTCGGGCTTCCTCACATAAGGCCTGTCGTGCCGAGCTTCTTCTTCCTGCCAAAACCGCTGTTGAAAGCGGCATTGGCTGTCCATGCGAATCGGCCATTGATCAGCCGATCGATCGCGGGACGCACCATGTTGATTGGTGCGGCTTGGTCTCCAGTCGGCTTCTTTTCTGCCTTAACCCCTTTGAGGGTTTCGGCTAACTGTTCGTCATTCTGTTCTGTCGATCAGCTCACCTGGGGCCGGCTTGTACCATGTTGACCGGGAAAGGGTTTCCGTCTACCTTCATTGGTCGAGGTGAATCGGCGAATTTGAGCTTCCCGGCCTCGATCGCCGACTGGATTTGCTGCCTGAAAACTTTACAATCATTGGTGGCATGGGAGGTGGAGTTATGCCACTTACAGTATTTCTTCCTTTTGAGTTCGTCGGCCGATGGGATCACATGATTTTCGAGAAACTGGATCTGCTTCTCCTTCAGTAGTAAATCGAAGATCCTATCGGCCTTGGTGATGTCAAAATCGTATTTCTCTTCTTTGGCCGTTTTCAGCAGCCATTGACAGACGATGGCCTTTTTATTATTGGCCCATTTGGCTGCCACGACCTTTGCGTCATCGTCGCTTGTTTCTGGGTCGGACTCGACGATGACGTGGGCAACCTTCTTGACGGCCTTCCTTGATTCCTAGAGCCGCTGTTCATGGGCCGTCACCTTCTGTGCCAAGTGGGCTAGGCTGTCAAAATCTTGAGTCGAGAATCTTTCACGGATCGGCGGCAACGGTTCGTGGAAGGCCAAGTCGGCTAACTGGGAATCGGATAGCACCAGTCTGTAGCATCGGTTCCTCATCTCCCTAAACCTTTGGATGTAGTCCTGAACCGATTCTTCATGCTTCTGCCTGATGCTTGTCAGGTCCGACAATTTCATCTCGTGATTGCCGGTGTAGAAATAGCTGTGAAATTGTTTCTCGAGATCGGCCCAACTCTGGATAGAGTTGTAGGGCAACGAAGAAAACCATGTGAAAGCTGATCCCGATAGTGAGAGTGGGAATAGACGAACTCTCAGGGCGTCTGTAGCCGATGCCTCTCCACACTGGGCTAAGAATCGGTTGATGTGCTCGTACGTTGAAGTGTTGTCCTGCCCTGAGAATTTGGAGAAGTCCGGGACCTTGTATCGATTGGCAACGACACCCTCTCAAAGTGTTCTGGGTATGGATACCGATACATGTTCCCAGAGTCCTTTGGCTTGAGGCCAAATTGATCGCGCATAACGTCGTCAATCAAATCGGCCCAAGTTTTGTTGTCCTGAACCGGTTGTATCGGCTCGTATTGATCATAGTGCATATGTGCTTGCCGATACTGAGGCAACGTCTGCGGCCGATAATGCCAATCTTGGTGGCCTCCATGGTACTGATATTGGAGTGGGTTGCCAGCAGGAAGCGGCCAATTCGCCGAGGGTGTCTGTGGTTCTGGAAAGAGTTGTCGGCCACCGGCGTTGTATTGAGCTCCTAGAATGGGATTGGCAATCGGCTCTTGCTGCCGATTGAGATTGAACATACCGGTTAGCTGCTCCTGGGGGAGATGTTGTTGCCGATTCAGAATAACGGGCGATGACCTTAAAGCCGATGCGGATGCAGTCGGCTGATTGACCCCTCCTGGCGGCCCTGGCTGTGTCGAAGGCGGGATCGGCCGGTTCTGGGTCACCAAGACCCTGTAATTGGGGAACTAGCCGTCCGTGAAGTAGGTTGGCCCCCGCTGCAGCTGATCGACAATTTTGGAATCGACCACAGTGGCAATCATATTATTCAAAGTGTTGACCAAGATGCCACTTTGATTGACTAGTGTGTGATGTACAACCGAATCGATCCAGTCCTGCAAGGTGTGCAGCTCCGAATCGTCTTTCTCCTGTTTCGGCTCCTCCATCTTGTGTTTGCCTTTCGTGTCGCTTGAGGAGGATGCCTTGAAATCGTCCATGCTGAACTTGTATTTCTGGAGGACGGATCCAGATTGGATCTGGGAGAACGAGCGCAGGTAGTTGGCCTGCAGTTCATCTACCATCTTCTTGTTGTCGGCCTGTTGTTCGGCCGACAATTGCTCCATCGTAATTGGAGTCACGTTCTCTTCAGTGATCTCTGAGTTCTTGATGTTAACCATCACGTCCGATGCTTGGTGATCTGCTGATGGTCCCACCGGGCGTGCCAAGAAGCGTGTTGATGAGAAAAATCTCTCACGCGCTGGCCTGGAAGATCTGCTTAGCTCCAGTGCAGGTCCATCCTTGGCTACCTGTGATGATCTAGGCTGCCAATTGGTTTGATCTGCTAACCAATAAGAAAGAATAAACAGATACATGCGTTAAGGATAAATTTAGATCCTATCGGATCGGCTCAGGGAACCAACCTGCATATAATTACTTTCTCGAAGCATATTTAAACTAAGTGACTGGGATAGATCGGCTATGCCGAGACAGTATGAATCACTTAATCTAGATATATTCCAAGACAATAAATATATGTGTTTATAACCTAGCCGATACTGCAGGTCTAACGTAAATCGGCTAATACTCCGATATATCTTATAAAAAGATATCAATCTGACCTAAGTGCGTTAAATCTAGATCAATCGGCTGTCGGCTGACGCCAACGGACTGATACTGGCTTAAGGCATTTAACTAGATCGAGATCTTAATATAAGAGGCAACTCTAATAAATCTAATAGCAAATAACACTAAAGAAATATTAGAACAGATAAGGCCGGCTGAAACCCCGACACTGTCTCCATAAATTTACATCTAGCTGAATTGATCATAATACTTCTAAAAGCGCTTAATAGGTCATGGATGATGCAGCATTAAGTAAAAAAAGATAGCATTGGATCTATATGGACTGATGTAAATCCTGCAAGATGGTAGATACAACATATAATCTAGGCCAACATCTAGATCTAGCTCTATCGGCTGCAGCTTCCTAAAAAGAACAAGCCGATGTCAAGATAGATCTAGACATTGTTCTAGATTATATGCCCTATATGATAACTTGCACAGTTTATAACATTAAACCTAGAGTGTCATGATGATGGAAGCACTAGATTTGACGAAATAAACCACTAAACGACAAGCATTTACCTTAATCGGGGTCGAAATGATGCAGCCTGAAGCCGGATCAAGAACTCGTCTAAAAGAAAATAGGAGGTGATGCGCCGAGATTGTATTGATTGTGATTGTTCTGATACAAGAGGTCTCGGGTTCTATTTATACCCAAGAATAACACTATCCGTGTAAGACACGGTTTCTATCTAATCTACTATTCAAAAAATGACAATATCTCGGGATACAGTCCCATGTCGCATTACAAAAGGAAATATCTTAACAAACCCTATTTTACAGATACAATTGCCGTTACAGGCCTTTATCCATAGACAACTATTTTAACGAACATTTAGGAACCGAATCTTCCTTCTATCTTCAAGCTTCTTTATCGGAAACGGTTCCATCTCCTTCTCTGAATCGGAATCGGCTATCGGCTATCCATGTCCGATTCGGACTCAGCCGATTGGCCTTCCAGCCGATTTGCTCGTAGCCGATGCAACCTCTACTTTCTCCGCAGATTGTGTTCCAATCCGATTCTGCTATAACCTCGGCTCGGACTTAGGGATTTAGTTTCCAAATTTGGTCGTTAACACCTGGTCCAACCAAACTCCATCACGCCCACCCTTGCGTGGATACGTCAGCCAGGGAAAAGTTACACTACAAGTCCAGCAGTTGCCCATTCTTGCTTGTGGTAAGTATGGCAAGTCTTCCAGGGTTTCCCGTGAACCGGTCCTTAATTGCCATGGGTGCGACAAGCAAAACCATGCACCCACAGCTCACCATTAAGCCATATTTTAGTTAAATAATTATTACCATTAAACATGGTCAGATGTTTCGAGCTCGCAGCTCATCATATACTAAAATAGTTAATGTGATTATCCCGTTAAGTGAGCTAGGGTAATTAAGCATGGCTAAGCGTAAATAATTCCAGCAAGGTCATGTAAGTGATGTGAGCCAATCAAATTATCACCCAGGTTTGGCAATGAATGGACATCAAATAAATAAGGCACACGCAAGTAAATAGGTAATCCCAATTCCTATGTAATTGGCAAAACATACAATTTTATTTGCAAATGATAAAACATTTGTAAAGTAGGTTCAACATGCTTCAAGGAGGAATGTGACTTGTCTTGCTTCTTCAAACAATCTTCTGAACTCTTCCTCACGAGCACGAACTTCCAAAATGGTGAAGTCTACATGCTGGCACACAAAACAAGAAAAACCTAATAAAAACCAAATAAACAGTACATGGAAAGTAAACAAACATGTAGTGCTCGATTTTAGATGAATTTTGGAATTTGAATGACCCAATTTGGAGTTTGTATGGATTAGATATGAATTTTAGAAGTTTTGGACCATTTAAATAAATTTTTGGAAATTAAGTTGATTTGTTGTGTAATTATTGTGATTTATGACGTCACCCAAGGGGGGATAAGTGGCACCGACAAGCGGGCCCCACCTGTCGATGACTCAAGGGGAGCAGTCCACGGTGGACCGAGTCTACGTGTGGCATGGGCGGGTGCACCACGTGGCGTCGACGCAGCGGCCACGTGTGTCACAGCCCAATTTTTGTTTGGGAATAAAAATTATTTAATAAATCATTTCCTAGAAAATAAATAAAAAAGCAAAGTAAATCAAGTGAAACTATTAAGGAAATTAAATTTTCCTTTAAAAATCATGGCTATAAATATTTTTAAATATTCTCCATGCCCTAAAGTACTCTCTCGAAAGTTTTCGTGAATTTTGGAGCTCCGAAATAATTTTAATAATATAAAGAACACTTAAATAATTATTTAAATAAATAAATTAATAATTAAATGAGCTGGAGATATTTTTATTAAATACTTTAGGTGTTCATATATTTTCAGGATTTTTCTTAGAATTATTTGGGCATTGAAAGTATTTATGAAAATTAAAGGATGTTTGGACCGAAAAGTCTGATTTGGATCCCTAGCGCTAGTGTCATCTACTCCAGCAGCCGCGCACTGTTCATCCCGAACAGTACCCGAGCCACCGCTGCTGTTTCCTCCACCAAATCCGGCCTAATTCTCTGCCCAAATCAAAAATTAGTTACGGGAACGGATTCCTCTCGATCTCCTCTATGTTTCCCCCAAGAAATCCCCATCAATCTCATGCTAAATCCAACGAATTTCGCCCTCGTTCTTATCCCGACGAACTCGGGATAAACCCTAAAAATTCGGCGCCAAATCCTCTCGTCCCGGTGCCGGCCTCTCCCTCCCAAGCCTATAAAAAGGACCCCCTAGGCCTCCTCCTCGGTTTCCCCTTTTTTCCGAGCTTTTCCCGTGCTCTAACCACCTTCCCCACGAGATCAATCTCTCTCCGTCGCCGGCCATCTCTTCAGCCGCCTCTAGCCGCCAACCTGGCCGTCCTCGGTCTGCTCCGTTGCCACCATGGGCATCACAAGAGCACAAGGAAGCCCGGCAGCCATCTTTCCTTCGTCGAAAACCCCGGGAAACACCTCATCGCCGTGAAGCCCATGCATCGCCGCCTCTCTTCGAGCTTCGGCCATGCCTCGTCGCCGTTCCCGTTGCTGTTTATCGTTGCCGTCTTCACCGTCGGCATCATAGCAGCAAGCCGAAGCCCGTCCTCTACCTCTCCTCCACCGAAAGCCAATGGAAAGTCGTTGTCGCCGTCAACCCGAGCTCGGCCACCACTTCCATCTCGTCGCCGGCCGTCTCCCGCCGCTGCTCGTCGTTGGGTAAGTATTGGTAAGAGTCGCCTCACCGTCCTCTCTCCTTTAGTCAACTCTGCTTCCACCAGAGTGTCGTTGTTCGTCGTCGCCGCGTCGTAGTTCGCCATCGCCGCTACCATTCTGAGCCACCGGCCGTCGTGCCTGTGTGGCTGCTTTCGTGGCCGCCTCCTCAGCGCCGTGTGAGCTCCTTTGTGCCATGTCTCTTTTGATGTATATCCCATCCCAGCCCTAAACCAGTTAGATCTTGGTCAGCATAATCCAAGTTGTTCATCTTTATAGATTCATTCGGTTTAATTTGAGCCGCCCATCCTTTGTTCCCAGTTCAATCCTAGCCGCCCAAATCTTTGTGAACCTGTGAACTGATCGGAGCTGATGTCTTAAACATCCTTTTCCAGTTCAAAATTAATTAATAATTGTGTAATAAATCATCTTAATTTCCAGAATTCATTTAAATGGTCCAAAACTTCTAAAACTCATATCTAATTCATACAACTCCAAATTAGGCCATTCAAATTGCAAAATTAATCTAAAATTGAGCTCTACATGTTTGTTTATTTTTTATATACTGTTATTTGGTTTTTATTAGGTTTTTTCCTCATTTTGCGTGCCAATGTGTAGATTCCGCCGTTTCCGGAGTTTGCGCTCGCGAGGGAAAGAGCCCAGCAGTTTGCTTGAAGACGCAAGGCAAGTCACACTTCCCTTGAAGTATATTGATCCTATTTTTATAAATGTTTTACGTTTGCAAATAAAATAGCATTGCTTTGTTAATTACATGGAATGATGGAATACCTATCTGCTTGTTTGAGCCTTATTTACTTGTTATCCGTCCTTTATTAACCTTGGGTGTTATTTGACTAGCTTTAGTCACTGATGTTGATTCTAGCTAGAATTATATGCTTAGCCATGCTTAAATACCACTAGCTCACTAAATGGGATAATTACACTATTTATTCTAATCTCTGATGAGCTGCAAGCTCGATACACCTCACCATGTCTTATTGGTCATAATTATCCCAACTAAAATATGACATAATGGTGGGCTGTGGGTGCATGGTTTTGGATGGTCGCACCCATGGCAATTAAGGACCGGTTCATGGGAAACCCTGGAAGAATTACAGCGCTTACCACAAGCAAGAATGAGTAACTGCTTGACTCGTAGTATAGCTTTCCTCTAGCCGACGTACCCTAGTGAGGGTGGGCGTGATGGAGTTGGGTCGGCCCCGGTTTTACGGGTTGATCGGCTTCCGGATTCACCGTGGCACGTGGGGGGCTGCCCATTACCCTTAGAGGAGTGGGGGCGAAACCTTGGTGTGGTATCGCTTGGTTAGAGGGAGTTATGCGAAAGGTCTTGTCACGATTTCCCCCTTGTGGTATCATGGTGTGGTATCATGGTGTACTTCGGGGCATGGTAACATGTGTGGAATTGTGTCTTGTGGGTAAAGTTGCGCACCTCTGATTAGAGTAAAACTATTCGAATAGCCGTGCCCGCGGTTATGGGCGATCGACCAGATTCACTATGATTAGTCTCACACTACTTAATAATTTGATTTAATGGAACTGGTTTAGTTCAGGTGGAATGGTTGGGCCTGTTCAACGTGGGGATAATGTTGTTCAGTGGAAGATTAATATTGCCTTAATTACTCAACTGTTTTATTGTTTTTATATAAAATAAATATTTGTAAATCACATTTATGCAAAATAGCCCAAGCCACTCTTGTCTCCCCTTGCACGTCTGCATTTCTCGGTGTGGCTTGTTGAGTACGGTGGTTGTACTCAGTCTTGCGATTTTTCCCTTTTTCAGAACTGTAGTGCTTCTGAGTTGAAGATAGAGTTATACGACCAAGGCTCAGACCCCAGTTGAGTTTGCCTGTGGAGTGGAGCTGAAGCCCCGCTAGTGTCGTCTTTCTTTTCCGCTGCAGTTTCTGGGTGTAAGGACTAAGAGCCTCTTCAGTAAGTATTTTTATTTTTACGCTTTGTTTTTACGTTTGGATCTGTGTATTAATTAGTCATTTTATGTACCTGGTTGATTCTGGACAGGGATTTAATACATAAGATAGTCGGGAAATTTGGCTAAATTTCGGGCGTGACAACGCGCCCACGCGGCGATCGAACGGACGGACACGATCTGTCGCGTGGCAGATCGGATGGCTGGGGCACCGGCGGGCGGTAGCATCGCCGGTGGCAAGGAGGGGCACGATGGACGGCGGTGGCGCGAGGGCCCAAATGGCCACCAGCGAGCGGCGAGAGCACGGACGGTGCGTGCGCATGCGGCGCGATGCGGTGGCAAGGCGGGGCGCGCTCAGGGTGACCGAAGAAAGGGGATAAAGAGGGGAGAGAGAGGGAGCTCACCGACAACCGGAGATGGAGAAGATGACAGAGGCTGACGGGAATGACCGGTGGAATTTTAGGGAAACGAGGCGGCCGGGGTTCTCCAAGAGACGGGGAACACGGCGGTGGTGGCGGATTGGAGCAGCGAGTGGCAGGCGGTGCGAATTGGGCGGTCCGAGTTGGAAAAGCGGCGGCGGCATAGGGTTCTCGGTGCGGAAGCAACGACGAGCTTGGGAGTGACAAATGGGAGAGGAGAAAACTCGGCCGGGGCTGGGTTGATTTATAGGGGCCTAGGGGCATGAACATGGTCGGGAAGTGCGGCATGGCGGCGGCAATGGTGGGCGGCCCGACTTCGCGGATCTAGCCATTCTGGCCATTTCACGCATGCACGGGACGTGGGGGATATGGTGCAAGGTGCGGAGCGGTGTGGGCCGGCACGGGGCATCGCGGGGCATCGCGGGAAGGGCGTGGGGAGGCCAGGAGAGCTGAGGAGTGGCACCGCGGTCAGGAGTTGCGGACGGAGGTTGGGGATGACAGGTGGGCCCTACTTGTCAACCCTCCAACCAGGAAGGGAGGAAGAGTGGACTTGTTGTGCGGTTGGCTGGGCATCGTCCTTAGGCCGGCCCAGCTAAGAGGAGTTCAAAGAAGATGGTGGGGGTGGTGTTGGGTTGGTCTCCTGACTCCTGCAGTTTCTTTCTGACTCAAGCTGATTTATTTTGTTCGCTCTGACCCTGACCTGGTTGGAGGATTTCAAAAATCTTGCTTTTCAAAAATCTTCCTTTTCCTTGGATGCACAGTTAACAATGGCAACTTCGGTAACCGGAGAATTCGCCCTGTTGGCCAGAAATTTGATGGGGGCTTTCTTGAAATCTTTTAACTAGCTTTAGCAAATATTGAGTTTTTCTTGTGACTGCTTTTGGAAAGAACAACAAGTATTCCAAGAAACTGCTTGGTCTGCCTTTTACGTGGACTGCGACTGTTTCTAGGTACTACTTCTTTGTTGACATAGCAGATCAAGTGTACCTTAAAATAGAACCCATTATCTTGAGGTTAGCGTGACCCTACTGATACATGGCAATTGGCTTCTCGGGGTCCTACCCAATTGCTTTACTTGGCTGAACTTCCAAGCAAAACCTTTTCGATGTAGACCAAATTTTACTTCGAGCTCACTTACCATGGTAGTAGAGCCTTTGCCTGACAGTGACTGATGTGGCTGCTACCTTTGAGAATAATCAACTTCTCTGATTTTTTATGGAACTCTGATCTGTAGTCTTGGTTCTTAGTCAGTTCATCGAAATGAAGCATTGACGGTGCTCTTTCATTTCGGGAAGGCTTAGAACACAACGTCCAGTTGACGATGGAAAGTTCTGCATAACGGTGGCTCTAGTTCCCCTTGAAATTATGGCTTTTTGCAGACTTTCCCATCAAGTCTAACAGCTGACATGACTGTTCTCCTTCTAGCCTGATGGTGGCGGTCAACCTTTTGCATGGGTTGCTTAGCGGCTGACCTACGAAACAAGCACTGGCCACTCACCAGATCATGCCCAAAACGTTAATCCCTCGATATGACATTCCACTTCTTCGCTTATCCTTTGTTGGTTCTTCTAGGTTGATAAGCTATGAGTTCCGTAGTTGCTTTCCCACAAGTACCGAAACTGGTGAACAATTGAGAACTACCTTTGAAGCAACCAAGGGTTCCTTCTTTTTGGATCGCACAAGTTCACTTTCCACCCTGGAGTCGAGGTGATTCACCGAGACGGATTCTCTGTAGCATACTCAAATGCCTGGATTTTCTAGCCTCACATCTGGATCCATTTGCTTCTGAGTGGGGTGATGGGGGAATTTCCAATGACGTCTTCTAGGAAACATCAAGGTGGTTGTCGAGAACTGCAATGGTTGCCTTGGACTAAGGAAAACTAGTCATGATCCATATTCACCCCTAGGGTGCAGTTGCACTTACTATTTTCTAGAAAACCTCCAAAATTAGGAGTGCGGATAATTCTCCCATGATGTTAACGCCAAATTTTCATCATTCTCATTCCCTTGAAGTGCCCTTGAGGTGCCACTTATATTGTCCTTCAAGGAGATTGCATCATGTCGAGGGTTACCGTGGTCTGACCATTCTCATTTCTTTGACTAACCATTCTCTTGAAATGGTGGATTGAGTCCACGTGTGGAACTGGCGGGTGCACCACATGGTGCACACGTGGCACCGATGCGACGGCCACGCGGCAGCCATGTGGGCGGCCGAACGAATGGCCACGATCTACCGCGTGGCAGATCGGGCGGCTGGGACACCGACGAGATCTAAATGTCAGGCTATAAAATCCAGCAACCTAATTACTTGTCTTTAGAACCCTAACTTATCGTGTTTATTCAATTCCTATTTGCAATTCAGATTGCTTTTACCTTGTTCTTGCTTTTTTCTTAGATTTGCTTGTAGGAATAAGGTTGATCTGCATCGGCAAGATCAACAACCCACAGAGAGGTGTATCGATCGCTAAGGCGCAACACAACAACGTCTCGTACGGTTGTAGTCAGGTAATCAACGTTTCTTTCAAATCGTAGTTATCAGCAACTCACCGAAAGATCGGGCCAATCAAAGCCATGAGCTTATTAAGTGGAGCTCAGGGTTTATCTGCTTCAACCAAAGTTTTACTAACATATGTGATAGCGTGGTGTTTCTTATCGGCCAAGAATGGCCCCAACAACATAATCACTAGCATTGCACGTAATTTCATACGACAGTGACCAATAATCAGGGGGTTAAATGATTGGTGCTGAGATGAGGGCTTCTTTTAAGATATTAAAGGATTTCAAGCACTCATCATTAAAGTCAAAGGGAGCATCTTTAGCTACCAGGCAAGTCAGGGGTCTACCAACTAAAGAGAAATTATTAATGAACTGTCGGTAGAACCCTATATGACCTAGGAAGTTGCGGACTTCCTTGACATTTGTAGGAGGTGGAAGCTGCTAGATTACTTCAATTTTCGCTCTATCCATCTCTGTTAACGCCAAAATTTGGTAAGATTTCTTGACGGATTCTGTTAAAGGAAGAGATCAACCATTCTATAGAAATTTATCCAGGAGAGACCGAGTTCAGAAAACATGAAGACCATGGCATGATAGCTTAATTTAACTTTTAATTAGGTATGATTTATGTTTTTCTTTTATCTTTAGGAAAGTTTGTGTTGTGTGCAATTAGGACTCATATCGGTCTGTGGGTATAAATATGTACACCCACGGTCTTTACAATCTATCTCCACATATCAATACAACTACTTTTGGCACATCGCCCCTATAGTCTTCTAGCTTTTATTTTGATGAGTTCTTATTTTCGAGCATAGGCTGCACCGATTGAGTTCAACCTCTAGCAAGAAGTAAGTTTTGTCATCTTCGCTTGCACTGGCATGGCTAGGACTTCCTCGGCTGAGTCCGATATTCTAATCGAGCTGACACAATTGTTGCCTATCTGATATATCATCTCTATCTTTAGTTCCATTATTATTTATAGTCACATCAGCTTAGTTAGGACTTTCTCAGTTAGGTCCGATATTCTGATCAAGTTGATCTTTCTTTAAACATAATGTCACTTTTACAAAGATTTGTTATATCCATCACATTAGACAAATTTGTCAGCTCATAGAGTATTAGATTATCATACACAATCTCGTGTTGCATCGGTTAGGTCCGACCTACTAGACTATTGTTGATAATCTAAGTCTTGTTAAGCCAATAGGTTTATGCTAATGTTTCATCAGAGGGTTAGCCAATGTTATCTGATGTATAAAATTTATCTTTGATGGTTTTACTGTCTTGGTTAAATTTAATACATGACCACTTTGACCGGTGTCATATTGGCTGGTCTAAATATATCAGGGAATTATCAACCTTATGCTGCATTGGTTAGATCCAACCTATGAGGTTGTGGTTGTAAGTTAGATTTATTTAAGTCAGTAGACATCGATCATTGTTTCATCGGGGTTTAAGCCGCTGAGTTATCTGGACGTTTCATCGGCTCATAAGGATCATATACAAGTTGGTTTTAGCCGATTGAAGCAAAGGTTTCATTCATCATCTAATCGTTTGGATTTAATGACATCTGATTTCTAGCCGATGTATGCTTTAACTATCCATCAACATTTATTCTATCATATTATTATTGACCGATTGGTTTCTATTAGATTATATTGTTGTATTATTACAAAGTTCTCATTGCTTGTCTGATTGCCTTTATCTCATTATTTATCTAAGTGTCAAAATCTATATCGGACATATAGCCAATTGTTCAAATACCTATCAACATCGGCTATCGGCTGGCATCAACAACTATTAGATATCGACTATCATGCTATTGGTCGATTCTACATCAAGCTATCAGCTATCGGTTGACACATATCTTTTGGATCTCTCAACAGGACCCAGACTTCGTTTCATCGACATCAACCTGTTGACCGACCAACTTCACATCTTGTCAGTTGCAGGATCAAACTGATTAGCATGCCCGCATCTCATCAATTTTTTAGGACCTGCCCTGGAGCTAAGCAGATCTCCCAGGCCATTGTGTTTATCAACATAGTTCATGCCAACATAGATTTGGCACCATTGGTCAGGCTCGGATTTTTTTTCATCAACCTCTAATCCCCTTTCAGAGACTTGGTGTCCTAGGACTATACCTACATGGACCATGAAGTGACACTTTTCCCAATTAAGTACCAAGTCATTTTCTTGACATCGTGCAAAACCTTGTCTAAATTCTCGAGACAATAATCAAAAGACTCTCCATAGACGAATAAGTCATGCATGAAAACTTCCATGATTTCTTCAATCATGTCGGAGAAAATAGATATCATGCATCTTTGGAATGATGTTGGTGCATTACTGTAACACCCTGAAGTGTTTTCCCCTTTTTAAAAAAAATCCAAAAGAAAAATCGCAAAAGGAAATCGTTAGAATTAACTAGAGAGAAACAAATAATTTTAAAAGCCAAATTCTAAATGGAAATGGCATGGTAGGATTTTTCTTAAATTCTACAAGTCAAAATACGCTAACAGGATTTTTAGTGAAATTTTTAGAGCATTAGAAACAATTTTCAAGCAATTAAAATCAAAATCGGAATTAATAAATCCTGGGTTTTTCTTTTCTCTCTCCTCCCGTCCTTTTCCCTCCCAAATCGGCGTGGGCCGCCCGCCCGAGCCGACGGCCCACGTGCTAGCCGACGCGCGCCTCTCTCTTTCCTCCCGCGAGCCGGCCGAAGGCCACGGCCCGTTAGCCCTCATGCCCGCAAATAAGTCCACTTTGCCTCCCTCTTTACTCGAGACCCGACAAGTGGGGCCCACTCGTCGGTCGTCTTCAACCTCGGCCGCCCGTCCCGCGCCATCTCCGGCCTCCCGCCCACGCGGATCTCGGCCGACCGCCTCCCGCAACGCCCGCACCTCGCCGCCTTTACTCCCCCGCTTCTCTCGTCGGCCTTAAACGCCCCGGCCGCCTCTCCTGCGTCCCTTAATGGCCGGAATTGATCGCCGCCATTATTCCCCTTTTTCTCTCTCCCCTTAACGCCGACGAGTAAATCCGCCCTTATCCGGTCGCCACCGACCTCCCCATCCCCTTTAAAAGTGTCCCCATGGCCTCGCCGTCCTCCCCACGCTCTCACTCAAGCCTCTCTCGCTCTCGTTTGCTCCCGCACCGTGCGCCCTTGCTTCGGAGCTCGCCGCCGGCCTTCGGTCGCTATTTCCCGCCGCCCCGAGCCGTTCCGGCCTTCGCCGCCGCCTCTATCTCCGTCGCCGGCGTCCGTCCTCCCTCGGCGCCCTTCCCCGCGAGCTCCCACCGTCTCCCTCGCCGCCGTCGCCGTCGTCTTCCCCAACTCCGGCGATTCCCACGGTGAGCCGCCTCTCTCCCTCCGCTCTCGGCTGTGCACGCGTCGCCGCCCAGGTGCGCGCGGCTCCGCCCATGCGTGAGCCGCGGCATCCCGCCGCCCGCGCCGCCGCCGCCCGCCGATTGTCGCCGTCGGCCACTCGTGCCGCCGCACCCCGCTCTCGGCCGTCCGATCGGCTCCAGCCGATCGGCACCGTCCGATTCCCGTGAGCCAGCGTGGCCGCCACGAGGCCGCCACCTCGGCACCACGTGGTGCACCGCTCCCTTCTAGCCCATGGACCTGGTCCACCGTGCACCGGCACTCCCGGGGACCGCTGACGTCAACCCTCGGCCGCTGATGGCAGCCCTAGCCGATGACGTCACCACCTGGGATTTATTGTGCAATAAATTAATTAAGGACTTTTCTGTTTAGTAAAAAAACCAGAAAACTTCTAAAAACATATCTTTTCAATCCGAGCTCCGTTTTAGACCATTCAAATTTCATTAAATTCATAAAAAAATGCCAAGAATCCATTAAAAATAGTTTTGTTCTCTGTGTCAGTAGCTTTTTAGCCAGTTTTGTTGAATTGTTTGTTTGCCGTGTAGATCCCGGTAGTTTCGCCGACCAGGTTTATTTCGAGGTTGTTGCTGAAGTCCCCCAAGTCGAAGAGCAAGGCAAGTCATGCTAAATTATTGATCATATTGCTCCCAATTTTCTAAAACACTGTTTTACTCTATTAAATTGCATATATTTTATAATGTCATCCTATGGGATATATTACACCGTATATTTAGTTTATGCCTTAGGTTTGACACTCCAAACCCTTTGATTAAACTTAGTAAAATAATATGATTAGATTCAGGACTAGGTTATGCTTAGCCTGGCTTAGATTCACTAGCTCACTAGATGGGTCATTCTCACTTAATATGCATCTCCTGGACATCTGTTCGGAAGAATAATAATTGGAGAACTTGGTGAACCGGATTAATAACTAAAATATGACAAATGGTGGGCTGTGGGCGCTATGGTTTTGGATAGTGGCGCCCATGGCAATTAAGGACCGGTTCACGGGAACCCTCGGAAGAATGACCGTGCAAACCACAAGCCAAAATGGGTAAGGTGGGTCCCTAGTGTAGTCTCTCCTAGTTAACGAACCCATCGGCAAGGGTTAGTGGGATGGAGTTTCAGTCGGCCCCGATATAAGGGTTGCTGGGCTCTCGAATTCACCGAGGCACTCGGGGGGCTGCCCACGTCCCAGGGTCCGGGAGTGGGGGCGAAACCTTGGTGGGGGTTCGCTTGGTTAGCGGGGGGTTATACGAAAGGTCCTATCACAGTTTCCTTTCCGGGGTACCATGGTGGTATTCTGGCGCACGGGAGACCATGTCATGGGACTGTGTCTTGTGGGTATAGTTGCACCCCTCTGATCAAAATAAAATTATTCGAATAGCCGTGCCCACGGTAATTGGGCGATCAACCGAACTCACCGTGATTAGTCTCACACTATTAAACCCTGATTAATGGAACATGACTAGTATAGTTGAATGGGTTGGGCCTGTCGCAACGTGGGGATAACGTTGGACAGTGTTGGTTGCAAAATGTTTTAATTTCCTACTGTTTTGATCGTGCTCAAAATTTCCTATTGTTTGGAAAACCCTTGCTGTTTGCGCAAAAGCAAACCTTAGCCATACCCTTGTCTTCCCTACATTCATTCTCTCCCTCTTCCGGTGTGACTTTCTGAGTACGTGGAAGTACTCATCCTTGCCTCTTCATCAGAACCTGAGCAAGAAACCGAAGAAGAAGATGAGGCCAAGTAGGCTTTGTCCTGCACTCTGGAAGATGCTTGTGGAATGGGTGAAGCCACGTGGCCAGCGTCAAGCTTAGGCTTAGGCCCCTTTCTTTCCGCTGCTCTTTTGTAATCTTTTTGTAATGTTTCTAAGACGTGGAACTGTAATATCAACAATTGTCGTATGTGTACCCTGGCTGGTTCTGGACAGAGATTTTAATACACATATAGCTTTGGAAATTCTGGTCTGAATTTCTGCGCGTGACAATTACACAACCCAAACGATATTCGGTGGTGAACATACGTTCCACACAGACACATGAATGTGGTCTTGAATTGATCATTGGGATGTATGTGAATTTGATGATAACGGGAATACCCATCAAGGAAATAGAAGAAGGAATGATTTGCAAGCTGCTCTAACATTTCATCAATGAAGGGCAGCAGGAAATGATCCTTTCTGGTTGCCTTGTTGAGTTTCCTGTAATCAATGCACATTCTCCATCCCGTGACGGTTCGTTGTGGGATCAACTCATTTTAGAGTTTTCAATGACCGTCACGCCTCTCCTTTTAGGCACAACCTAAACTGGGCTTACCCACTCGCTATAGGGAATGGGATATATTATCCCGACATGGAGTTTCAAGACCTCTTTCTTGACGACCTTTCTCATGACATTATTTAGCCTTCTTTGAGGCTCCCTAGACGGCATACAAGATAGGTCTAAGGGAATGCGATGGGTACAAAGGGCTGGACTAATACCTTTAAGGTCTTGGAGCGAGCAGCCTAGAACAGAGCGATGCTTCTCTAACACAACGGGGAGCTTGGAAGTCTCGTCATCGGAAAGCTTGTCGCTTATGATGATGGGTCACTCTGTGTCACCGTGCAAGAAAGCATAGCGAAGGCCAAAGGCAAAGGTTTTAGCTCAATCAGAGGTCGTGTGGGTGGATCAATTTTGGGCAACTCGATTGTTTCTCCAAGATCATCCTACTGTTAGTATTTCTTATGATCATAGATAAATCCGCAAGCACACGGATACCGCTATAGCACATCACCTTAGAGTATTTCAAGGGTATCGAATAAAGGGGAATATGTGTATATATCTACAAACAAGGGTCTATCCAAGGACAACAACGGATGGTAGGCTTAGGCTAGAGAGGAAACCTATGGTTTAATTTATTAAACTTTAGAGGTAAAATCCTATTGATTGCTTCAGGCAACGGCACTCCCCTGGTTTGCCAAGTTGAGTCCGACCTATAGCTCTATGATGTACCCGAACGTGGAGGAATGAAAAGGATAGACAGGGCTGTCAGCACCTACCGACTACCACGCTTTTCATGGAGCACACAAAAAACGAAGGTAACCTCTAACCTAGATACCACATCTAAGCTATTAATTACTACTCTAGCCTTGCGCAGGAACTTCCTTATTTATCTAGAGGCCTAGTACTAGAGCACTTAATAATAATACTAAGCGACGAACCCGCAACGATGGAAATATATCTCACTTGAGCAAATAAATTAAATACTATACAGAAGTCTCAAACACTTACTTTATTAAAAGAAGCATTCGCCGAGGTACAAGCGAGAGAAGAAGGCTGACAATTCCGGCACTTCTCTAGAACTCCAGTGGAAGAATGTTAACAAATTCGACACTCCTTCGGACTTTTCAGAGAGAATTATGATATTTGGGGCACTCCTTCCGGAGCTTCCCCTCACTCTCTACCTACTTCCACATATTAAAGTGATGCCTAGAATATAAAAGTGAGTTGTACTCTACTTTGTTGTGCATTTTGGAAGTGAGTGAGTTCCTTCTTTTATAGCCTCCATATGATGGTTGCAATGGCGATTTCCAACGTTGGTTCACTTCTAACCGTCATTGAGAGTATGGGGAGCTGTCACGTGGAAGATGGTGGCCAGGGGCGCCAAGGCTGGTTTGGTCGAACCAAGGGTTCGGTCGAATCACCTTCACTGCCTCTGGCCACCGATTTTGCCTAGTGCATGACAGGTGGACCCTTACAGCGGTTGAGGATGGTTTGGCTCCACTTTAAGTTGGTTTTGACTGTCATATGGGCCCTCCAATCCTTGTGCTCGCATATGATTGGTCGAAGGTACATTTAGCCGCATGGCGGGTGTGTTTTCATCCAGAAATCATCTGGATACATATATTGACCAATACTAGTGGAAATGGTTAGTAATAAACCCCTACCACTAAGTTTGATATTATATTTTGTACTCTTTTATGCAGGAGTTGACTGTTAAATTTTGTACTTAACGACTATCAACACCTACTCCTCGATGAATGCTTTGGCATTGTTTTTAAGGATGTATTCTAGGGACTCAAAAGGAGAAACAACCAGCACTTCCTTGATTGGCTCGGATTTGGGAGGACGGGGGTTCCATCAAAGAATTCTTCGATTGTGAGATTGGGATGGAAAAAAAGTCTCTCCTGAGTTTTACATTGAGGATTCCGGTTCTTGGCACATCTAGAAGTAGCTTTTCTATGGGATGGCAATTAGAAGATCGAAGTAAGAGACTTCAAATACGTGGAAGTCCAGGGTAACCTGGACATTGTCACGCCATATAGGCATTCCATGTAGAATCCCATAACCTTCGATGATTGGATCTGAGGGGCTCCGAAAGGTTTTATCTGTGGGTGCTAAAGGTTCATCCCCTGAGCTTTAGCATGATGTTTGCACCAACAGTGGGATTATAGAGAACATTCATCATAGCCTTTCTCATGAGACACTGAATAATTAATAGCGGGGAGCTAATCCGAATTGCTTCGAGAGAAAGCTCCACCTTCCTTAACCATTCATCACTCATGATGGTAGTTAATTCTCTCGTCGTCTCTTTGAGGAAACTCTCCTTGAGCGGCTTAGAAGGACTACTCGGGATAGGTTGTCTCTTTTGACATGAGTAGCTTGAGGTGTTTTTCATAATCTTCAAAAAGATCATCCTCGAATTGGAAAGCGATTTTCCGAAGGCTAAATTACTTATTCCACTAGTTGCCGAGGTTCGGGTGAGGGCTCAAAAGTCGAATCTTGTTATGTGGAGGGTACAGGCTCCGATTCAACGATTGAGGGTTCCTCATGGGTATGCTCGATTTTCTGGACGGCTTCGTAGGATACGATCCAAGAGTTCCCTTCATTCTATCGTGGTTTTGCCTGCAAACAAACCTTCGACGAAAATATCGAGATACACGGCAGACTCCTTGTGTAGACCCAAGTAGAAGGGTTATAACAACACATGGCCGGGTATAAACAAGTCTGGACCAGGTTATGTTAACAATGAGAACCTAACCCAAGCTACTCCGATGGATTCCTTCTCACTTTGTTGAAAGCCAAGAACCTACACACGTAGAGAAGCAACACATGTTAATGGGAAGAAAGCAAGATAGAACCTGCTTTTGGGTTCTTCCCATTTACCGTGCGTCTTTCTAACGGTATGTGCGTACCATTGCTTCACCCCCTCTGTAAGAGAGAAGGGAAACAACTTCTACTTTAAGGTTTCGTTAGGCATGAGCATAATTGCTCAAAACTCTTGCAGATGATGGTTGGGCTTTTAGCTATCATGTCTCAAGAAGGATTGCTCCTGAACCATGGCTATAAAGCCAGGACAGAATTCACAGCCAGATGAGAAAATGGGTTTTGAAGAGGGCGGTGGCTCACAGAACTCGCTCTTCGAAGCGAAACAATTTTGAATAGATAGCTGCTTCATGGTAGATAGGAAAAGAAAGAAAGAAATAAAACAAAAGATACGAGGATGAACCAAGTTCGAAAATAATACAACAATCATTCCTTGGCAACGGTGTCAGAAATGCTTGTTCATATTTGTTACGATCATAGATAAATTCGCAAGTGCATGTGTATCGCTGTAGCACTTCACCTTAGAGTGTTTCAAGGGTATCGAATCACAGGGAACGTGTGTGTATAATATAAGAAACAAGATTCAACCAATGACAACTAATTGAAGACTTAGGATGGAGAGGATTCCTATCGGTTAATTAATCTTGAATTAAGTTAAGGTAAACTTCAATTGTTTGCTTCGGGCACCAGCTCTCTCCTGGTCTGCCAAGCAAGTCTAGTCTCCAGCTCTATAATGTATCTTAACGTGGAGGATTACAAAGGACGGACAGAGCTATCACCACCTGCCACCTACCTCTACAACCCGTGAAGCACACAACAAACTAAGGTAACCACTAACCTAGACACCACGTCTATGTTATTGATTACTACTCTAGCCTCACGCAGAAACTTTCTTCTTTATCCAGAGTCCTAATACTAGAACACTTAATATAAATACTAACTGATGAACCCGTAACAGTGAGAATATATCTTACTTAAACAAGAAAACTAAAGACCAAAATTGTCAACGGGCTATACCCACAGATGATATTTGTAGAGTATGAGGATCGTTGGAACTATAGTATATGTGAGATTGAGATAAAAAAGACGGGAGAAAGAGATTTTTGTACAGGTTCAAGCCCCTTAACTGACAGGTAATAGCCCTACTCCTGTTAGCTGAAACTATTGTTGCCTTATATATAAATATCACCCAAGTATGATATTTAGGATGACCTAACCTAGTCTCTGTCGGCTTGGCGGCGTGGACCTCTCACATGTTGTTGATGGGTAGTGTAGCCTTCTTCCTCAAATATGAATTCAGCAAGATTGGAGGTAGCTCTATATCCCTCCTGTCGGCTTTGTGGCTCTGTATTGGGTTTGTTTAGACTTGTATTCTATGTTGGCGTGTTGGTCTCCCTCCTTTTCTCTTGGGGGTCTTGTATTTATAGCGTTGATTACCTTCTCCTCCAAGTAAAACTCAAAGAACTAAAAGAGGCGGGCTAAGGAGACTTTGTCTTTCCCAAATAAGACTCCGATACCTTCTATTTCAAGAAGACAATTTCCTTCTGTATCTACCATATTTTCTTAATTAAAGGATACCTTCTTATATATCATTAGGTAAATGGTATTGTCATATAGCATGAACCCATGTATAAGAGGTATGCCTTATCTTTGACACTAACAGTAGCCCTCGACTTCAACGCAAATGAACTGGACAATGTTCTCGACCAAAGACCATAGAACAATTGTTGTCGAACTCACTTGACCGTTCTCGGACCGCCAAGAAGGTATAGAGTACGTGACTAAGTTCTCTTGCCAACCTTGACCAAGACCACAACCATGCGTTGAATTTGGATTGAAGTTAAAAACTCAAACTGTCATAAAGAAATCTGCAAAAGTTACGTCGGTAATTTCTCTTTCTTATGTAGGTTCTCATATCCATACAAGATATACGACCATGCTATAGCATTATCATTTTGAGTTTGTTGTAGTTGGCACAAAGTGTGACCACCAGACAACTTTTTGACTCTGCTGTGTCATAGGACATCTTCTTTTATGTATTGAAATTTGAAGTCATTAATCTGGGGTCAATCTAGTCGGAATAAATTTCTGACTATTGTGCCTTGGGACCAGTATATGTCTTTTGCACTATTATCTGACCTTCCTAAAATTAGTTGCTCAGAACGAATTATTAGATAAAAAGCCTCCAAGTGAACACTGAGTAATATGATATGAATTGAAAATATTGAAAATAAATTATATATGGGTGACAATAAACGAGTACTCTCACCAGAGCTACTCTCAGCTGAACGAAGTTGTGTACTCTTTCTAGGCCCCAATCGGTTTTATGGAAATATTTCCAAAAAAGCAGCTTAAATCTTATAACAAGATTATGCTCAAGTTGTGAGTTCCTATGCCCCAGCTATGAAGTTAGGAAAATCAATTCCCAATTACATGGCTAGTTAATACATTATAGTGAGTACTCTGACATGACCAAATATGACATTGACCAAATCCAATAGTACTAGGTGTCCTGGCTAAGGTCTATGAGACCCGATGATTAGTCAGGCTTAACGTAAGAGGACGATAAGAAACGACTTCGAGACGTAGTGATATAAGAACAGGGGATCAACATACAAATATTGCACATTTGATATATATAAACACTTACAAAGATTAATGTATGAGGATGGTGAGATCGCTACCACACTAGTCGAGGACCAAGTGTGTAGCCATACCTCGACTACTCGTAGAGGTGGTGAGAGGATCGCTATAACCGCTGGTTGAGGACTAGGTGTAGTCATACCTCGACCACTCGTAGAGGTGGTGAGAGGATCACTACAACTGTTGGTCGAGTACCATGCATAGTCGTACCTCGACCACTCATAGATGTGGTGAGAGGATCGCTACAACCGCCGGTCGAGGACCAAGTGTAGTCGTACCTCGACCACTTGTAAAGGTGATGAGAGGATTGCTACAACAGGTCGAGGACCAGGTGACACTCGTAGAGATGGTGAGAGGATTGCTACAACCATTGGTCTAGCACCAGGGGCAGTCATACCTCGACCACATGTAAAGGTGGTAAGAGGATCGCTACAATTGTTAGTCGAGGACTAGATGTGCAGTCATAACTCAACCACTCATAGAGAAGAACTCGGAGAGGTGGTGGGATCGCTACCACGCTGGTCAAGGACCAGGTGTAGTCATACCTCGACCACTCTTGGGAGCTCTTGAGTTGGTTGTTACATGTGCATCTCATGTGGCCAACATGACTCACATACCAAACTTATAAGCATATCGGACGTCCCTTCACAACCATGTCGGGTGATCAAGCTGACAATGTTTGTGAGGAGATTGTACGTAGAAACCTTTTCACAAATAGACTGAGTCATGACCAGTACTAGACGTGAGATAAGCTGTCGGTCTTTGTTGGTAGGTTTGGTCCAACAACTTCGCGTTTGTTCGAGAACGTTCTCAACAATGGGGTGTACTCGATGTCTGCCTACTAGGGTACTCGGTGTCCAAGCAGATGTTGGATTACTTCCAGAAAATTTTTTACTAGAAGACAAGATATATAGCAGACAATATCGAGTACATACTCAAAAAATTGTATATCTTCTAGTATTGTCAAGATATAATAAGCAGATTTTAGATTGAAGTATTGGGTATTATGTATACTGTAAGAAAGCATGATTTATATAGAAGAAACCGCCCAAGTATTAGACCATAGTCGGCCTAATATAGAAAACGCTCGCAAAATAGATATTGTATAAAAAAATGCTTTGGACAAACATAATAAATTATGGATTCTGGGAAAAGATACGGTCAATTGTATATAAAATATTGCATACCTTTGTAGATGCATGTTGGATGTATCTACGAAATATTTAAAAAATCAATATACTAATTACCTTGTTTAGCGATGCTAATTGACTTAGAAGTAGTCAACCCGGATCAAACCCTCATGGTTGACGATATTGAATTGTTTTTTTCCACGACGGTGATGTTAGCTTTGGAGTAGTCGCCACGGACCGAGGTCTGATGGCCGACAATATTAAACCAATGTTATTCGCAGCAACGACGTCTTGAAGCTTGGTCAATCTTGATAGATCGAATTGTTGGATGACAATGGTTCCGATCTAGTCGGGCCATATGATCTGAATTCGTCAAAGTATCCCTCGTTGAAAAAATCCACATTAGCAAAATCTTGATGAAGCTTGAGATAACGCGAGTTCTGATCTAGAAGAGAACGTACTCCGGTCGGGTCATATCTCCCAGGTCCAAAGTCATCGAAGAATTCCTTGTCAGAAATCTCGCCTCTTGAACCCATCTTGTAAAAACCTTGAAGCACCAAGCCCCCCTACTTGGTGCACCAGTATCGACGGGCTATACCCGCAGACGGTATTTATAGAGTATGGGGATCGTTGGAACTAGGGTATACACGAGATTGAGGTAAAGGAGACGGGAGACAGGGATTTTTATACAGGTTCTGGCCCCTTAACTGATAGGTAATAGCCCTACTCCTATTTGCCGAAGTTGGTGTTGCCTTTATATATCAATATTACCGAGTACGATAGGATGAGCTAATCTAGTCTCTGTCGGCTTGGCGGCATGGAGCTCCCACACGTAGTCGATGACTAGTGTAGTCTTCTTCCTCGAATGTGAACCCAACAAGATTGGAGGTAGTTCTAGATCCCTCTTGTCAGCTTTGTGGCTCCGTATTGGGTTTGTCTAGGCTTGTATTCTGTGTTGCCATGTTGGTCTCCCCCTCTTCCCTTGGGGATCTTGTGTTTATTGCGTTGATTACCTTCTCCTCCAAGTAAAACTCGGAGAACTATAACATGATACGGGCTAAGATGCCTTGTCTTTCTCTAATAGGAATCTGACACCTTCTATTCCGAGAAAACAATTTTCTTCTAATCTGTCATATTTCCTTAATTAAAGCATACCTTCTCGTCTATCATTAGGTGTGTGGTATTACCGTATACCATGAACCCAAATATAGGAGGTATGTCTTATCCTTGACATTGACAAAAATAAATCCTGAACACTTACTTTATTAAAGAAACATTGGCCAAGGTACAAGAGAGGAGAGAGTGCCAACAACCCTGACACTCCTCCATATTCCCCTGGAGAGAAAGCCAACATCTACGTCACTTCTCCGAAACTCTCGCGGAGATAATGCCGATATTTGGGGCACTCCTTCCGAAGCTTCCCCTCGCTCTCTTCATATATTCTAACTCTACTAGAGAGTAGCCTAAATATGAAAGTTTAGTATTTTCACTTGAGCTGTGTGTTGTGAAGTGAGTTGAGCATCTCCTTTTATATTGTCATATGGCGGTTGGAATGGCAGTTATCAAAGTCGGTTCACCCACAACTGCCACACCATCCAATAGGAGATTGCCACGTGGAAGACGACGGGGAAGGCGCCGAACCAAGCAAACCGCCATCGCCACCGACTTTCTCCCAATGTATGACATGTGGGCCCTATGATGGTGCACGGTGGATAGGGCTTGAATATGTCGGTTTTACACTAATTTGTGGGCCCTCCAATCCGTGTACTCTCGTCTGATTGGCCGGAGGTGTATTTCGTCACATGGCAGGTGCATTTTCATCCAAAAACTCCTGCATACAAATATTCACCAACACTTGTGAAAATGGTTAGTTATAAATCCTACCACTAAGTTTGATGTTCCATTTTATTTGGTTTTATGCAAGAGCTGACGGTGAAATTTGGTACTTAAAAACCATCAACACTCGCCACCACGGAGTGGTGGAGGATGTGCGGAGATCGGGTTGGCCATCGATGGCACGGCCACCGTCGCCACCATGCTAGAAAAATCTCAACCACCAATGGTAGTGCCTTGCTATCATACATATATGGACTTGTTCCAATCAGAGCATATGGAGGTTGGGTTAACCAGTAGATGGGTGCGGTGATGAGGACAACACTCCTTTGGATATGCACAAGGCTAGGAGGTGGAGGCCCAATTCATATCAAGTTCGAGCCCACCTCATTATCCAGGAGCAAGTCACACTAAAATCGCCGCCTATACCTCATTCCGACTCCGTTTTCGACGTTCTACATAAGTATGAAAAGCTAACAAGACTACCTTTCCAATGGGCCTAATCTCACATTAGAATTTCTTTTCAGTCAACAAGAATCGTCGCAACAAGAGAGCGTCCAGAATCTTTTCGGGTGCTACGCCACCGTCTTTAGGCCCATTAGGTTGTGTATCGTATTGGAGTCTATTAGGGACCCATCCAGGGGTCATAGGTTGACCCTAGAGCTTATCTAATCAGTAGCCATCATCAAATTAGGGTTGGATTTTACTTAGATTATTCTGCCATTGTAGTTTCGCTGCTTAATTCGGTTTGTGGAACCAACTTGTGAGATTTGTCTTAAATTCACAATATATTCATATTTCATCTTCCACTCTCTTGTTTGTTTTCTTGATTCACTTGCAGGAGATAGCCTTATCAACAAGGTCATCCGTGTTTTGGCTCGGGTGATAACCAACAGAGGGGTCATGTAGTGATTGTGAGAAGTTCGGTCGTCCTGATCGGATCCTTTGGATCATCAACGTCGAGTCTCCACAATCGACTTATGTAGTACCTAATGGAAGATCAGCACCCTAGCTTTGTGTCGAAACTCGGTTTCGGCAATAGAAAATTGGGGGTGCAGTCAAGATCGCCAAGCACAATGGGTTGGGTGGAAAACAAGGATTTAGACAGGTTCAGGCCCTCTCGTGAGGTAATACCCTACTCCTGTTTTGGGGATTCGATCCGCCGAGTGTATATTGATCTCAAGATCTGTAACTCAGAAAACTCATATCCCTCAAGGGACGCCCCTTACCCCCCTTATATAGTCTTGGGAGGTGGGCTTACAGATCGGAAACCCTATCTTACTCTAAATCGGTTTCCTCAATCTTACCAAACCATGACTATAGGCCGTTGCCTTATCTCAATCGACAACGTAACACCCAAGTCATATTTGGTTTACATATTTGGTAGACGCAATCTATCCCTACCTCCAGTCGGATAAACTTGCCATGTGGATACTCGATTGCCATAATCTCCACAGTAGCCCCCGAGTCCTTTGCAGTCGACGAGATAGCTCAGCTCGAACCAAATTAGTACACATCCAAATAACTTTTTGGCCGAGTACTTCTGGCGCCGAGTGATTTCATCATCCCTGCTTGAATCTCCCGAGTGGCTCCAAAGACTGTAAAGGGCTAGAAAATATCCAAAAAATTCTCAAAAATAAATATCTAGGTGCACCTCTAGATGTACCTAATTAGATATAGCCCCCGACTATGTGGTTAGAAATATAGTCGAAAACCATAAAGAATCATCCTCATATGAATGCTTAGCTCATGCTAAAGCAATCATAAAAAATCTCATCACTCGGTAAGCTCGTGCTCATCCGAGTGAATTTGCCCGAGTCATCTCAGAACAAATAACTCAATCACCCCTCATAGGTGGAAAGCACTCGGTAAGCTCATGCTTATCCGAGTGGATCTGCCTGAGTCATCTCGGAACAAATATTTTAATCATCCCTCATGGGTAAACAAGTTTTTCAGTTGTCTGAAAAAATACGACCAAAATATTAAATAGCTCCTGCCATAATATTGGTCTCAATCTAAAAAGATCTTCACCAAGGTGGAAAAACAGCATTGATATAATCATTTAATCAAATGCTTAAAAATCAAACAGTCCCTGTCATCAAGGCAGCTATGAAAAGCTTCACTATTTGTCACCTTTTAAATTGCATCGTGCTAACTTCTCATAAAGTTAAGCAAACCGCGGTATGAAAGGATTTCCAAAGGTACAGGGCACTCAGACACGTGCATATTGCCAAGGCAAATCTGCTTAAGTTCATCCACTTAAGTCCCTAAGGACACGCGTCGGGCCACACCTTAACTGGGCCTTAGGTCTCTCATGGGCTCGGCCCAATCACGAGAAAACCTAGCGCAACCCTCAAATCTCTTTACAAAGCCTCGAGGTCATCCCCGCCACTTCGTCTTCCCAAAAGAAATTCCCCAATCGCAACACTGTTCATCAGCTTGCAGCGGAGAACCCTAAGTCCTTGCGCGCGCCCAATCCACCGATCTAGAAGCCTACGCTTCGCTCACAGCTAGCCTCCACATCCATCTTCTCAGACTCCCATCTCAAATCCCCATCCTTTTAGCCAAATCTGCTCCCCACACAAACCACATTCATGGCGGATGAGAGGAAAATCCCTTTCGAGCAGTGGGCCACTTCGGATGTGAGGGAGTCCACCCTCAAAGAGATGGTGAAGCACGGAGTGCTTCCTCCCAAGGAGATCGTGGGCTGGCGCCCAGCGGCGGGTGAGGAGTTTCCCACCCCGAACACCGGTGAGCTCATCGTCTTCACTTCTTTCTTTTACTGTGGCTTCAGCCTCCCCACCTCCGAATTCTTTAGGGATTCTTGATTATTATGGTCTTCGTCTCTATCATTTGAACCCCAACTCTATGCTCCACATCGCTCTCTTCATTCATGTATGTGAAGCCTTCCTCGGCATTCTCCCCCACTTCCAGCTCTTTCGTCGCATGTTTTACCTTAAGCCGCATCCAAATAAGGACCAGCCCTGCATCGTCGGTGGGGGTAGGTTTCCAACTCTGCGGATCCCTCCGCAAAGAGTATTTATCTCTCCCTTTGAAATCCTCCAACAAGGGTTGGCATGCGGGCTGGTTCTATATTAACAATCTTGAACCCAGCCTGCCAAACTTCGTTGGCCTTCCCCCTGTGCCTAAGCATACCTAGAGCACCGTGCCAGTAGCCCAAGACTGGGAAGAAGCCAACAAGTTACTAGCGAAGATCCTGGAGATGAAGCAAAAAGGTCTTCGCGGCGAGCAAATCACTCGGCACTTCATCAGGAGCCGACTGGCGCCGATTAAAGAGCAATCAAAGCCAGCCTTCGAGTACGAGAGCGAAAAGGACCCCAATCGGGAAGACCGCGACTCCCTCAGCTTCGAGATCTTGAAGATCCGAATGTACAAGGTCTTCTCGACTGGAATTGCAGTCGAACGCAGCCTCATGCTGCCAGTCCTCCCCTTCAGCCTGTATCGACCTCCTCCTCCGGTAAGCCGACTTAACTCTTTCACTGCCTTGTAATCTTGATGTCACACTTGTCAGTGTTATAAGAATCTATCTTGCAGGAAAATGCCTCCATCATTTCGAAGCCATACAAAATTCCTCGCGATGACGTGCCGATCCGACCTACAAAGAAGCCAGCCGGCGGCGTGAAGATCCAGAGTGATCCAGCCGGGAAAAGGGCGGCTCCGAGTGAAGATATTAGCAAACAGTCGAGCAAGAGGAGGCTCATTATCGATGACTCGGACGATGACGTCCCAGCCCCTCCAGCCAGGGCAACCCCTCCAAGGCCATCACCAAAAGCGGCGCCGAAGATCCGCCGGTCATCCAGGTACGCCTTATGAGTGAAGTTAAGCTCTTTGTTGAAAATTTGTTTGTCTTCATTCTGACAGCGCTCATCGTCCGTTTGGCAGGAGGCCCCAAGATATAGACCCTGCCGGGAAGAGTGAAGGGCCAACGCCAGCTGCCGCGTCCGAGGCATCCAAGCCCGCGGAACCAAAACCCTGGAGCCCTCTCCCGAGCGAGAGCGCTCCGGGTGAAAAGCCCTCGCCTCCTAGCAAAGATATCCCAAGGAGGGAGCCCCCGACCGCGCCTCGGACACCCCGACCGGAAACCGCCTGGCCGCGGAGAAGCCCCTCGGCCGCGGCCCAAAGGGCTCAAAACTAAAGACCGTCAATCAAAAGTCGAAAGGAGAAACCAGCGGGCTGCACCAGTTAAGGATTCGGCCACCGAAACCGGTAAGTCTTGGATTAACATTTCATCTTTAATCTTCAATTTAACTTTCTCGTATCTTCATCTGTTCCTCCTGATCTACCCAGCCACAGTGGAAGAGATCCCCGATTCTGATCTTCAAACCCGGGTTCCCCAACCAAGATCGAGTGGCGAGATTCGGAGGCCGAGAGCGGGGCATCATCTTAGATAAGCGAGCGGAAAGCGAGGAAAGGGATGCCCTTGTCAACAGCCTGAATGAGGTGACTCGGCTACTCAACGTAAGTCCTGATCTTTTTCCGTTGCAGCATCGTTATTGCTTTTCAGTCGGCCAACTTCAGGTCTTGCGTGCAGAAAGAGTACTGCCGATCGATGGCCAAGTCCGATGCGCTCGAGAAGTTGGTCCCGCATCTAAACTCCCTCGAGGACATCCAGCAAAAGTTGAAGACCACTCGAGAAGAGGCCGCGTCGAGGGAGGCAGCCCTGAGGAGGGAAATAGTCAAACTCCGGGAAGAAAACCTCGACCTCCGGGGTTCAGTCGGGAGCAAGATTAACCCTCTCAGTCCCTTTATGGCTTCTGCATTGATTTCGGTTGCTGATAACCTCTCTTGTTGTAGAAAATTCATCGGAGGTCCACTTACTTCAAACCCAGCTGGAAGCAGTCAGCCTCAGCAAGGCCGAGCTGGAGGCCGAGTTTGAAGGTAAGGTTCTTCAAAGTAACATTCTTTGTACTGCTTTGTCTTCGAACGCTCTGTGTAATTATATGTCTTTGGCAGCTTACAAAGTCAAGACCCGAGCTCAATACGATGTTTTGCTTGAGAGGGTCAAACAAGCTGGAAAGGTCCGAGAGGATGTTGCTAACGCAACAACATCGATCCTGCTGTCCTTGTTCCATCAAGGAGTCGGGACCAGCTCACTGGACCCAGTTGAAGTCTTTGACAAGCTTAGGCGAGCCCCTGACCAGTATTTGACCAACATTTCCGAGGTGGCTGTCATGGGAGCGGGCTTCGCCCTTGCTCAGGCGAAGTCACTCTACCCTTGAGTGGACGTCGATTCGGTCGGGGAGGGCTTCGCTGAGGGAACTTCAGATGAACAGGCCCTCGAACTAATTAGTGAGGCACAGGAACCGGCAAAAAAGGTGGCTGCCGATGTAGTGAACCACTTCCGGCCTTGATTTGTCTTGTAAACATTGTATAATTGTGACGTTCTGATGCATCCTGTGAATGCTCATTCTATTTATGTTAACACCTTGATCCGAGTTTTCATGTACAATTTCTTAAGTAATTTCTGTCCGATTGTCACCAAGCCTAAGCCTGATTAGGTCATCGAGAAATTCTCAGTCCTTATGCATTGAACTCGAATCAAGGAACATTAAACAATGATAAACCGAATATGCATAAGATGGTGAAGAAAACTACGCTTTATTGACATATGTACAGCCCCCGACTGCTAACTCAAGAAGTCATCTTGCTTGAGTTTAGCAGTCAAAAAGAGCATGAAACTTAAGACAATTTAAGCGTAGTATCGTCGAAGATGCTCGATGTTCCAGGAGTTCTCCACCATAGATCCGTCTTCACGTTTTAATCGGTATGCGCCTGGCCGAGTCACCTCAGCAATTATATACGGTCCTTCCCATAAGGGGGATAACTTGTGACGGTCCTTGGTGGTTTGAATCTTGCGTAGAACCAGATCGCCAACGATAAAAGCTCGTGCTCGAACGTTGCGACTGTGGTATCGTCTGAGCCCTTGAAGATATTTTGCCGACTGGATGAGGGCTGCCTCACGGGCCTCTTCCAATCGGGTGAGGTCATCCACTCGGTCTAGGTCGTAGCGTTCATCGTTGAAGCTGCGGACTCGGAGGGATTCATACTTCATCTCATTTGGCAACATGGCTTCTGCGCCATAGACCAAAAAGAAGGGAGTTTGGCCGGTAGCCCGACCGGGCGTGGTCTGCGAGACCATAGAACCGAGGGGAGCTCTTGCACCCACTTGCCGGCATAAGGACTTAGCGGTCGAACACGCGGGCCTTAATGCCTTGAAGGACCATGCCGTTGGCACGCTCAACTTGACCATTGCTTTTGGGGTGTGCAACCGACGCATATCGATTTTGATCCCGAAGTCTTCGCAGAATTCTTTGAAGATGCCTCCAGTGAATTGAGTCCCGTTGTCGGTTATAATTCTGTTTGGGACGCCGAACAGGTGCACGATGTTGAGGATGAAGTCCCGTGCCTTGTCAGCAGTGATTGCAGCAACCGGCTTAGCTTCTATCCACTTGGAGAACTTGTCGATTGCGACGAATAGGTGCATGAATCCTCCTGAAGCCTTCTTGAAAGGGCCGACCATGTTTAAGCCCCATACTGCAAATGGCCAGGATAATGGAATTGTTTGTAGCTCTTGGGCTGGGACAAGGCTCTGTCGGGCGAAAAATTGGCAGCCTTCACAGGTTCGTACCACTTTGTCCGCGTCGGAGACCACGGTAAGCCAGAAAAAACCTTGTCTGTAGGCTTTGCCCACCAAGGTGTGTGCTGCCGCGTGGCTTCCGCATATGCCCGAGTGGATGTCTTGGAGTAGCTGTCGTCCTTCTTCGGGTGTGATGCATCTCATCAGGACTCCGGAGGGACTTCTCTTGTATAAATCGGAGTCAACCAGACTAAGCTTGGCAACGACGTCGGACACGTTCTGCCTCATCCCGGTCTTCCGGCAGCTCTTGCTGTGTTAAAAATTTGATGAGTGGTGTCCTCCAGTCGGCGTCAATCATGGCGACTTCGTTTGCAGCTTGTTCGTTAGGAGTTGGTTTTGCCGCAACTATTGGCTCATAGAGATGCTCGACAAAAACGTCTGTTGGGGGGGCTTCACGTTTGGACCCGAACTGCACCAACTCGTCAGCTGCTTCGTTGTTGTGTCTCAAGACATGTGATAGCTCGAGTCCGTCGAACTTGTCTTCAAGTTTGCGGACCTCTTGTCGGTAAGCCTCCATGGTGTCGTTTAGACAGGACCAGTCTTTCATGACTTGGTTCACGACCAGCTTGGAGTCCCCTTTCACGACGAGCCGACGTATCCCGAGTGAAACTGTGAGCCACAGTCAATATAGCAGGGCTTCGTACTCGGCGACATTATGTGAGGCGGAGAAGTGGAGGTGGAGGACGTATCTTAGCCTTTCCCCAGTCGGGGAGATCAGCACAACTCCTGCTCCCAAGCCGGTGATCCTCTTGGATCCGTCGAAGTGCATGGTCCAATATTGAAGGTCTTCTCGAGGTACATCTTCTTGTTGTTCGGTCCACTCGGCTAAGAAGTCCGCCAGGGCTTGTGACTTTACAGACGTCCTCGCCTTAAAAGTTAAGTCCAGCAGCATCAGCTCCAGGGCCCACTTCGCGATGCACCCAGTCGCCTCCCGGTTGTGGATGACATCGCCGAGTGGAAAGGAAGTGACGACGGTGACCGAGTGACCCTGAAAATAGTGCGCCAATTTCCTCGCGGTTATCAGAACACCATATAGCAATTTTTGTACCTGAGGGTAGCGAATTTTGGCTCCTGCTAATACTTTGCTAACAAAGTAGATCGGCCTCTGAATCTTCTGGGCCCGCCCTTCTTCTTCGCGCTCGACCACGAGGACCGTACTAACCACTTGGTGAGTGGCTGAAACGTACAGTAGCAAGGGCTCCTGGGGCTGAGGTGAGGCTAGGACGGGCGGCGTCGTGAGAAATTCTTTAAAATCTTCAAAGGCTTTGTGGGCTTCCGTGGTCCATTGGAAGTCGTCTGTTTTCTTTAGCAATCTGAAGAAGGGCATGCCTCGTTCGCCGAGTCGAGAGATGAATCGGCTTAGCGCCGCCATGCAGCCAGTGAGCTTCTGGACATCCTTCCGGTTAGTCAGGGGCTTCATGTTCAAGACGGTGTTGATCTTTTCTGGATTGGCTTCAATGCCGCGATGTGACACCATGAAGCCGAGCAGTTTGCTTGATGGAACGCCGAAAGTGCACTTCTCCGGGTTTAACTTCATTCTGAAGGCCCGAATATTTGTGAAGGTTTATTCTAGGTCGGCAATCAGGTCCTCTTTCTGCTTGGTCTTGATGACGACATCATCGACATAAGCTTCTACGTTCTTCCCAATCTGCGTCTGAAAACACCTCTGGATCATGCGTTGGTATATGGCCCCGGCGTTCTTCAGGCCGAAGGGCATGGTGATGTAGCAGTAGGCTCTAAACGGCGTGATGAACGATGTCTTCAGGCAGTCGGATTCTTTCAAGCTGATCTGGTGGTAGCCCAAGTAACAGTCCAAAAAGCTCAGGAGTTGGCAGCCAGCTGTTGAATCTACGACTTGGTCGATGCGAGGCAGCCCGAATGGATCTTTGGGGCAGGCTTTGTTGAGGTCGATGTAGTCAACGCACATGCGTCATTGCCCCATCTTTTTACGGACCAGAACCGGGTTGGCCAACCAGTCGGGATGCAGAACTTTTTTGATAAAGCCAGCGGCTAAGAGCTTTGCGAGCTCTTCTTTGATGGCGTCTTTTCGATCCTGCGCAAACCTGCGTAATCGTTGTTTGATTGGTTTTGCGTCATCTTTGACGTGTAAAGTGTGCTCGATCACCTCCCTAGGAATTCCAAGCATATCAGATGGTTTCCAAGCAAAAACATCTTTATTATTTTGGAGGAAGGTGACGAGCGCGCTTTCCTATTTGGGATCTAGTTCAGCGCCGATTACAGCAGTTTTCGAGGGATCCGATGGATCAAGGGAGATCTTCTTGGTCTTGACGTCGCTGGTTCCTGATTTGGCTATCTTCTTCGCGGGGATTTCACCCTCTGCCGAAGTCGATGCGGCCAATCGGATTTCTTGCTGGCCACGTGATCTCTCGTGAGATTGGGCCATGTCGCAGGTGAAGGCTTGCTTCACGCTGCTGCGAAGAGTGATGACGCCGTTGGGACCCGACATCTTCATGCAGAGGTAGGTGTAATGGGGTATCGCCATGAACTTGGCGAGTGCAGGCCTTCCGATGATGGCGTGGTAGGCCGTTTCGAAGTCGGCCACCTCGAAAGTAACGCTCTCTGTCCGAAAATTCTCTCGAACTCCGAAGGTGACCGGAAGGGCGATGTGCCCAAGTGGTGTAGATGACAGCCCCGGAATAACTCCATGAAAGGGGGCTAAGCTTGCCTTCAGTTCGGCCCTCGGGATCTGCATCTCGTCCAAGGTCTTGTCGAACAAAATGTTGAGGGCGCTGCCCCCATCGATGAGAACGCACTTGAGCTTGATGTTACGGACCACAGGGTCCAAGACTTGTGGATAGCACCCCGGGTGAACCACTCGGTCGGGATGATCCGAGCGGTCAAAAGTGATGGCCAACTTCGACCATCGTAGGTATTGCGGGACCTCGGGTTGCGCCGCGTTGACCTCTCGGTCAGTTAGCTTCTGTTTCCTTTTGGATTCATAGGCTAGCGGCCCCCCGAAGATATGATTCAGCTTGCCCACGGGGTCTTGAAAAGGCTCAGCATTCTCAGCCGTGTTGTTCTTCTTGGCGCCCGATGGGCCGGCTTCCTTAGTCGGCTTCTTGTTGAGCTGTGCCGCATATTGCTCGGCAAACTGTTTATAAATAAAACAGTCCTTAGCCGCGTGCTTGTGATTGGGATGATGCGTGCACTGAGCGTTCATGATGGCATCGTGGGCCGCGACTCGGGGGCGACGTTGGGAGTTGGAAGTAGCGGCAACTAGATCTTCGGATCAGCGCTTGCGATCCTTCTGGCCCTGGTTGTTGTTGTTATCTTTCTTAGGATTCCGGCTTCCTCCCGCCGGCTTGTCATCCCTCCTGTCGGGCCGGTCTTGGCGCGCCGCTTTGATGGCATCGTTGGATTTGGCGTAAGAATTTGTCGTCTCAAACATCTGCTTCACCGTCTTCGGTGGCTTGCGCCCAAACTTACCGATCAACAGCTCATCACGGACTCTCTTCTGGAAGGCGGCGATGATGATGTCGTCGGTGATGTTGGGGATCTTGTTGCGCTTTTCAGAGAAGCGTCGGATGTAGTCCTTTAGAGGTTCGTCCGGCTTCTGGTTGACATTGTAGAGATCGAAGTGGGTTCCAGGCCTCTCGAAGGTGCCCTGGAAGTTGGCGATGAAGTGGTCCCTCAGCTCACTCCACGAGCCGATTGAGCCTCTTGGCAAGCTCGTGAGCCAGTTCCTGGCTGAGTTGGCGAGGGCCACAGGCAGGTAATTGGCCATGGCCTTGTTGTCGCCTCCTGCTGCACGGATGGCGAGAGTGTACATGGTCAGCCACGACTCGGGGTCGGTCTTGCCGTCGTACTTCTCGATTCCAGTCGGCTTGAACCCATTCGGCCAATGCACTCGGCGAAGCTCCCGAGTAAAAGCTGGTACTCCATCGTCATTACTGTCGGGTGATCCCCTTCTATCTTCCCGGGTGCGTTGATCCCGTTCTTTGTAGCGACGATCGAGGACTTCCTGCAGATCACTCGGCGGGGTCCTCGGTAGGCTGCTTCGGTAGCTGGAGCTGTTGTTGCGGCAGACGCGGCAGTGGACGGGTGGACGTCCATGTTGCTTTTCGCGGGAGTCGGTCGTTTGCTCCTGATGCTTGTGCGTGGACTGGTGGTGTGGACCTATTGGCTTGGTTGTCGACTGGTCTGGCTCCGGCCTCTTGTAATCCCTTGACCTCAGCGGCGCGAGCCGGCTTCTGTCGGGCGTTTCTGCCACGGATTCAGTCGGCCTTCGTGCTGAGGTGGAGGGATGATCGTTGGCCATAGCCGCAACGATGGTCTTGATCTTGCCTAGGATCGGGGTTACGTCGCGGGGAGCCGTCTCAATAACGGTGTCCAGGAGAGTGAGGGCAGCAACGGCGTTCTGTTGTGGCGTCTGAAAGATATTGGTGTTGCGGACCCGCGTTTGAAGTATAGCCTCTTGAGCGGATCGTCTGGCTGCCCTTAGATCCTGCTTCCTTCTGTCGGCTTCCTCTTTGCGTTTCTTCTCCTGTTCGGCCAGCTTGCGCTCTTGCTCAATTCTGGCTCGTTCTTCTTTCGCAAGCCTGCGAGCCATGACTGAGTCGGTCTCGGCCACCTCAGCCATGAGGACGTCGAAGCACTTCGACTCGTAGTCCTTGTCGCAGTCGAAATCGTCGGCTTCGTCCGAGGGGATGCCGTAGAGGTCGTCAAAGCCCGAAGAGCTGAGATATTCGTTGAGCTCTGAGGATGAGCATGAGCCGAATGGTTGGAGGATGACGGCGATCTCCCTTGTGCCCGGGTAGTTCGGATCTGGATCGTTCCAGTCTGAGTCGGAGCTTGAGGACGTCGATCTCTCCGAGTGGATCAATCTTGATTCAGAGTGGAGGAGCTTGCAGTAGATCTCAGCGGTGTTTGGTAATCCAGACGGTGCCGAGAGGTCTTCTTCGGAGTGGATTGGCTCCGGCGGGACGATGAGAAGATCGCTGCAGATCTCGGCGGCGTTCGGTAGTCCGAACGGTGCCGAGTGAGTTCTTTCATCGAAGTGGATGGACTGCGTCTTGGACTCCAAGATTTCGTCGTAGATCTTGACGTTGTTCGGGAGTCCGAACGGCGCCGAGTGGGTTTCTCCTCCCGACTGGTTCGAATCCGAGTCGTAGGAGGAGAACTTGTCGAAGTCGTTGGCGGCGAAGTCGTCGAATCCTGAAGAAGATCCCATCGCGCTTGTCGGCGAGATTGTCGAAGAAGTCTTGACGCGCGGTCCCCTACCTGGCGCGCCAACTGTCGAAACTCGGTTTCGGCAATAGAAAATTGGGGGTGCAGTCAAGATCGCCAAGCACAATGGGTTGGGTGGAAAACAAGGATTTAGACAGGTTCAGACCCTCTCGTGAGGTAATACCCTACTTCTGTTTTGGGGATTCGATCCGCTGAGTGTATATTGATCTCAAGATCTGTAACTCAGAAAACTCATATCCCTCAAGGGACGCCCCTTACCCCCCTTATATAGTCCTTGGAGGTGGGCTTACAGATCGAAAACCCTATCTTACTCTAAATCGGTTTTCTCAATCTTACCAAACCGTGACTATAAGCCGTTGCCTTATCTCAATCGGCAACGTAACACCCAAGTCATATTTGGTTTACATATTTGGTAGGCATAATCTATCCCTACCTTCAGTCGAATAAACTTGCCATGTGGATACCCGATTGCCATAATCTCCACACTTTGATACCACTTGATGAGGACTAGGGTCCAGATTGGTTCTAGGGTTGTCCTAGGACCCCTGAACGTGTCCCTATGGACTTCAACACGATACACGGTCTAACGGGCCTAAAGACGGCGACGCAGCACCCGAAGAGTTTCTGGATGTTTTCTTGTTTCGATGATTTCTATTGAGTTAGAAGGAACTTTGACGTGAGACTAGGCCCATTGGAAAGATAGTCTTGTTAACTTTCCATACATATGTAAAACGTCAAAAATGAAGTCCGAATGAGATCTGGGCAGCGATTTTAGTGTGACCTGCTCTTGGATGATGAAGTGGGCTCAAACTTGATATGTATTGGGCCTTCACCTCCTAGCCTCGTGTGTATCCAAAGGAGTGTTGTCCTCATCATGTGGTGATGCCCTACTGGTGCATCTCGCCTATGCTCAATTGTGAGGTGAGATGCTTGGAGCTGCTATCATCGAATTGTTGTTTAGGAGATCATATCGAAGATGGTTGGATTCAGTCCACTTCCAAACATCAACAAATCTAGTCCATCAATGGGTTCGAGAACTTGGAGCTATAAAGGCTTCTTCCATTTGCCCAATGTGGGTGGATAGATGAGGTTAGCGTTTGGTTTGTTGATGGCTTCTTTTTGGTGCTGTTTGGTCCTAGACTTTGGCAATTAGACAGTGGGTGGTATCTTCCGTTATGTTTGGGAAGATTGGTCCGCGAAAACTTTCGATGGTTTCGACCAATCTTGAGCGGATTTTTTCAATTGTTCTTCACCGGGCAATAAACCTCCCCACATCAGGACAGAGACATCAAGTTCTAATGATGATGGCTTCAAAGTGAAAACCCTTATCTAATTTGGCTGGATTGGACAGTATTTGTTTGTTATTTTCTTGTTGAAGGTGTCATTTCAAGTTTTCGATGAAAATCTAGCTTTCATTTCACACGGCAACCACAGTCATTTGATGGATCTTTTAAGCGTTGTTTTGGAATACTCATATACTTGGTCTACTGATTAAGATGTTACGAGAGTGAGCCACTAAGAGGCACCATGATTTGTTCTTGTTGTCTTTTTTTTAGACTGTGTACATCTTGATACAGGGATCGGATATATTTTTTAATAAAATAAATCTATTATCTAAAAAATAGACCTAGAGAATTTCTGCAACACTGGAGTTGCAGAGAGAGGGTGCATGAATAAGACGATGGAGGAACCTGACAGTACGTGCTCGATCATCCGATACGTCGGGACATTGGAATGGAACTATCTATATTTACGCCATACCTTTTCATTAAAAAAAATCAATACAGTATGTATTTTGCATGGGGCCACTGGCGAGAGCCCTTCCGGCCCATCTCCCTGCTTTGCAGACTACCGAGCCTGATAGATTTGGTCCATGCGACCAGCCCGGTTTATCTTTTGGCCCATGGGCCCAATTCCGCAAACCAAACCTAGATTTACTCCGGTTTAGTTTTTTTATAATGGAATAAATCCCGGTCTTCGTTAAAAAAAACTACGGCCACTCATTACAAAATTATCTTAAAAAGAGCGAACATCAGACAATATCACAAAGACTAAATAATAAAAACCAAGACATAAGAAAAAACAATTATTAAAGTCTATTTGTAAATCTCTATCTGAAATTAACGAAAATCTTTGTAATCGTACCTTCTAAGCTTCGACATGTAGAGTCTTGTTTTCTTCACACTTCTAAAGTTGTTCTGAAGTTGTGCCTTGAACCAAACTATGCTGCCCTAAAAAACACCAGCATATAATATTTATTTGAAGATTTATTAAAAACTACATCATTTCTACTCAATCATAAAGTCCAACATAGAACAGATGTTTTTATAAATATGAGTTTCTTTAGTTTTTAAATCAATACACCAAGTCAATTTTTAGCCACATTAAAAATACTATCATGAGATTTAGTCAAAAAATATAAACTACTCCAGTTTAATTAGTAGCTGAGTATAAAAGGCATGTGTAGTTTGTCCTCCTCGACATATATTTTGCCCCCAGCCGTCTTACAAGTTTGCCATCTTCTGCATGTATCTCAGTTTATGTATTTGGCATTATTGGCATCTTATGAAAAACTATAGATGTATGTATGTGATGTGTGACTGCCCCTGCCCTACTGAAACATCACATGCTTCACTCTCTGAATTTATTTTTTTCGGTCAGATTAAATCGGATTAAATATGACGACAGTGTCGAGTCACTCGTGCGTAATAGACGTAGTTCTCTCTCTGGCCAGCTATAACTCGATCCACAAGTAGAATTTACAGAGTCGAGTTAGGTTAATTTTGCTGGATAAAAGAATTGATGTATCAGTGCTGCTAGCTAGCTGTAAGATTGCACACGAGAGAAATGATCATTTTGAAACGAAACATAGCTAGTTGACCTCATTTAATTTCCATGGATCGATTAGCGGTTTCTTCCACATATATAAAGTGTAGCTGCAACAAACTAGACTAATTAGGCAAGCTAATCCAATGATGTCATAACTAAGATGTGGTTAGGTGAAGCGTTGACAGTACGCTCACTACTATTATTTCTTTTTCTCACCTTTCACATAGTCAAGTGCTAATAGTTCTTTTTAAAAAAACAAAAAGAAGAAGTACTAGTAGTAGTTTTTTTTTCTGCCCTCTTGATCCAGATGGAGTCAAGTAGTAGAAGAATTGACAATTGAGTAAGGAACATGGAGTAAGAATTAATTGTACCTTCAAATGATGGATGCTTTAGATTTCAAGTTACGAATCTTCAGTACATGGAGAGGATGATAAAATTCTGATGTCGTGTCACACGTGCCATATTCGATCAGAGAAAGATACAGCTAGGTTGTCGAATTTTATTTCAACTCAGCCCATACGTCAGATCAGATCCCATATATTTTCCCGTCTCATAAAAAAAACTTCTCATCATCCAAATATATAACTAAAAGTTATTTTTTTATGGGAGGAAGGGAGATGTGTACTGTATCTTTTATCTCTCAGTGCCACCCAAATCGATCAGCAAACATCTTTGAAGTATCTTTCTTTCCCTTTCTGAATGAGAAAAGATGCTCGAATTTTATTCCTATACACAAGTTCAGAAAAGATGTGCTATTTCTGCTATTTCCACAACTCACAGTCACACTGATATGGTAAAGGTGACAGAACAGGAGCAGCTTGTGCACTTTGAAACGGATGCTGTCGAAACTTGGTTTCGGCAATATATTTTCTGGGGTCGCAGTTAAGATCGCCAAGCACAATGGGTTAGAAGAAGAAGAAGATTTAGACAGGTTCAGGCCCTCTCGTGAGGTAATACCCTACTCCTGTTTCGGTGGATTCGATCCGCCGAGTGTCTTTATTGATCTCGTGATCTAAAGCTCTCGCTTATGAAGTCTAAGATCTCTGATCTCCTCTTGGAATATCCCTCAAGGGACGCCCCTTACCCCCCTTATATAGTCTTGGGAGGAAGGGTTTACAAGTCGGAAACCCTATCTTATTCTAAGTTGGTTTCCTCAATCTTACCAAACCGTGACTATAAGCCGATTGCCTTATCTCTATCGGCAACCGTAACACCTAAGTCAAGTTCGGCTTACAGATATAGCAAGCGCAATCTATCCCTACCTCCAGTCGGATAAGCTTGCCATGTGGATACCCGATTACCACAATCTCCACAGATGCAGTAATCTTGTTCCCACAGCTGTGGAACGGCGCCGGATTCTACACAACAGACAGACACAGGCGTTGACAACAGAACACGCATGGAGGAATGGAGCTACAACTCGGTGGTGGTGATATACCAGAAAGAATATCGACTTACAGAAGAAGAAAACAACATATAGACACATAAAATTTATATATTCACCTATTTAGTGATATATCACTATAACAACTTTCGACTAAAAAGATACTCCTTGCGTTTTTTTAAATGCTCCACCAGATCATAAATATTTTCACGCATTAAAGTTTGATCATTAGTTTTATGAAAAAACAAATTATACTTAAAATAATTTTAACAATTAAACAAGTAAAAAATAAATAATAATTACATATTCTTTTAATAAGATAAATAATTAAATTTTATGGTTAAAGTTAACTGTGTAAAATATCCATTACCGGAGGGAGTAACTGGCAGCACGCTAACCATCAATGTATCACTTTGACCTAAAATACAAACACTTAAATGGTTTAACTATATATTTAAAAAAATTAGACTGAGTTTTTAGTAATTTTAAAGGACTAAATTTTCTGCTTTTCATTAACATGTTTTTCGAATAGTAAAACAATTTATTTTACAAAATAATATTCTATATTTTTAAAAAAATAAATAAATATTTTTAAAATTATACTCTCTTGACCTATCTATTTATCACAATGAGAGATTTTAAAATAATTAATACTCAATTAATTACTTCTGACATACTCATTTTGTTTTACGTATAGTCAAGAAGCTCGATCAATTTGTTTGTTCCAACGCAGCCTTACTTTATTATGGTTGTTTCTAATTTTATTTTCTAAAGTATTTAACCTAAAATAAGTAGACAATCGTAACAACCATCCGATGAATAAATTTGTTTTGAACGGAGATTCCGTCGTCCGGGACGCCTCTGCTGCTGCAAAAAAAGGCAAAGAAGGGCCACAGCCCTCACTGCCGCCCACACACACCTCCGCTTGCAGATCCTGCACTGCACAAACCCTGCTTGCTGTAAACGACGACGACCTCGACCTTCTTCCGTGGCCTGCAGATCGCCGGCCGGCCACAGTTTTCTTTTTCTTTTTCTGCTCCAACAGTACATCACGTGAATAAAATCGATCGAATCAATCGACCTGCCGGTGACAAAATTTTCCTGCTGCACACTCCGATTGGCAGCAACTCGACCAAAAAGCAATTATATTTGGCAGCAGCTGCACGCTCTGCAGCTACCCATGTTTTTGTTTTTGTTTTTTTTTACCGGTGCATGCAACTTTCAGACCGGTGGTTACACATTTTGCCATCCAACAATGTCTTCTTTGCACTGCCTTTAATTGCTTAGACTGACTTATTTTCAGCGACTTCAAATTTAGACTGAGTCCTTTAATTGATTGAATTAAACGGTTTCCTCCGCATCTAGTATATAAAGTGTTAGTACTCACGTCGTCGTTGATCTTTTTATACATTTTAACTATCTTATTTAAAAATTTATGTAATTATTATTTATTTTATTGTGATGATTTATCTTTAAATATTTTTGAAGTATGATTTAATTTTTTTATTTCATATAAAATATATTGAAATAAGACAAATGGTTGAATGTTTATAATAAATATAGTATATACATCACTGCAACAGCTACTAATCTATGACGTCATAACCAACGTTGTTAGGTAAAGCGTCAGGACGTCACACTATAGTCAAATACAATAGTAGGTCTTCTGTTCTTTCTTGACACAGAGTCAAGTACGAGAGTTGCGTATAACGGACAAAGGAGTAAGGAGTAAGAACAACTGCACGTTACTGTTCTGGGCACCTTCACTCTTGCACACAGTAAAAGAAAGGTTATTTTGAGAACAAATGGTTGTGAGCCGTCGATTTTTTTTAAATCTAAAAGATCTGATTTTATTGTTGTACAAATTTTTTAGGCTAAAATTAAAATTAAAACATATAACGTCATAATAAGTCCTTATATCAGTTAAAATAGATGTATTAATACGTAGTACTCCACTATGGATGATGGATTTCATGATGTCGTGTCCCACGTGTCATATGTGGCAGATTCCACAGAAAATGGTCTTCCCCCCCACAAAGTCCGATTTTTATTTCAACTCAACAACAGAAATTGCATTGGCGGATCGGATCACAATTCACACATGCATGCATGAAACAGGTAGGAGCACTGCCACTCAAATGATCAGCACATATGCATATATCATTACTGCAGTTTTGATTTTTTTAGACAAGGCCTCCAATAATTTTCAAATGGATTATAAGTGACCACGTCTGAAAAAACCGGTCTCAAGAGGGCTATTATCTCATGCGGCCGCTTAAGCGATTATCCCGTGTGGTCCACTTAACGGCCTGCATGGGATAATGGTGTATTATCCCGTATGGCCCACTTAAGGACCCGCACGGGATAATGCATTTTTTCATGTGGGCTATTAAGTGGACCACGCGTAATGATACATCATAAAACAGCTGCCCAACCCGATAGTGTCACATTTAACATGGTGTGTCTCTCTTAAAAAAGGCAATTATAGGGGAAAAGTTTCAACTTGAATTCTTCAATTGGAATCAATAAAAAAGGTATCATAGTTGATCTTCTCTTCCATTTGCTTCTATTTTTTAAAATTTTTATTGGTTAAATGCGAAGATATTTGAACTTTTTTTAACTTGGTTTCTCTCTCCAATAATAGGCAGTTCTTTTGGTGGGAGGTTTTACACCTGAAATCTTCAATTAAAATCAATATAAAAGGTAATGTGCTTGACCATCTCTTTTATTTGCTTTCTTTTTTAAAATTTTATCGTTGAATGTGAAGATATTTAAACTTGTTTGAATTATCATTTTAAGCTATTTTTGTAATTTATAGGTTAAATATTTTTTTACTTAACCATTTTTTGGTAACTAATTTTGTCTCAGTATTATTATTTGCTGCGAATGAGGTTTTTGTTATAAAGTAGGATTTAAGTTTAATTTGTTTATTTAGAAAAACTAGCAATATAATATTAATTTATGCTATCATTTTTTAGATGGATCGAATATGGATGTATGAGACGCAAAGAACTCATCCATGTTCATGAGAGAAGCATCAATATTTATTGATAAGGCTAAGGCACACGCTTTGAGGGAGAATAGGAAGAATATTTTTTGTCCTTGCGTGGATTACAAGAATCAGAAGATGTAGAAAGATCCGAATATAATTCTCGGACACATAATTCAGCATGGATTTGTGGAGAAATACACAGTTTGGACTTATCACGGGGAAGTCGCCCCTCCGAAAGAGATTTCTGATATTTGGTTCGATGAGGCAGAGAATTTATAATTAAGGACATGTCCCGTGAAATGACAGGTGATTTTGGCGGCTCTGGTTTTGACGATGCAGAGGTTTATATTGATCTTGATCTTAAGGATATGTTGTGGCACGCTAAACCAGAGGTCCTAACAGAGAAAGCAAGAGATTTAAACAATTGAGAAGTGTTGCAGAAATCAGCGAAAGATCTATTGTACGATCAATCATAGGGATGTGACATGGATTATACAGTGTTACGGTCGGTGCTAGAACTTCTTAGATTGAAGGCCACACACGGATGGTCTGATACTAGTTTCAACGACTTAATGCGTCTCCTAAGAGCTATGCTTCCTAAGCCTAACTTGTTGCCAGCTAACACCTATCAAGCCAAGAAACTGATATGTCCATTATCACTTGGTGTGGGAAAAGATCCATGCATGTATTAATCACTGTGTACTTTATCGCAAGGAATACACTCACTTGGACAAGTGTCCAACTTGTGGGACGAGTAGGTACAAAAAGGATAGCAGTGCCGCCAATGGTGATGTTGCCGAACCAAATGCATTGGTCGAGCTAGGAAAAAAGATTCCGGCCATGGTGATATGGTACTTGCCAATGAAATATCACATGAAGCGATTGTTCTCGAACCCCACCGATGCCAGTGAAAGATGGCATCAAGAGGGTCGAAAGATGGATGGTATGATTCGACATCCTGCCGATGCTCGACAATGGAGAAACTTTGATTCGAAGCACCCAGAATTTGCAAATGATCCGAGAAATGTCATATTTCCGTTGAGCACGGATGGAATGAATCCGTTTGGTGACCTAAGTAGCTCACACAGCACTTGGTCTGTTCTGCTCACCACGTATAACCTTCCGACATGGTTATGTCAGAAGCGAAAGTATATTTTGTTGACTATCCTTATATAAGGGCCAAAACAGCCTGGCATCAACCTAGATGTGTTTCTTGAACCTTTGATGGAGGATGCAAGAAATGTGGGAAGAGGGTCTACGATTGTTTGATGCATACCGCCAGAAGTATTTTACTCTGTGTGCTATCATATTCGTTACTATAAACGATCTACCAGCCAATTTTTCCCTCTCCGGACAGATTAAAGGAAAGACCGGATGTCTGATATGTCTGGACAACACATCGTACATATACCTAACCTCGTCAAAAAAGTTAGTTTACATGTGTCATCGTAGTTTCTTACCACAGAAGCATAGGTATCATGCGATGGCTACCTTTTTTGACAAAATTGTTGAGGAAGGTACTGCCCCTGAAGCAAAGGATGGTTCCACGGTGTTCAAGCTGACAAAGAACATAAAGGTTGTGTTCGACAAGAAAAAGGCAGCTTCAGGCAAGAGGAAGAAAGAAGTGGTAGAAAACACGCTGCCCTTCAAGAAACATTCAATATTTTTTAAGTACTTGACGTACTGGAAAGACCTGGAGATTAGTCATGCCATCGATGTCATGCACCTCGAGAAAAACATGTTCGACAGCACCATCGGGACTTTACTTGACATCTCTAGTAAAACAAAGGATGGGTTGAAGTCACGTAACGACCTGGTCAATTTGGGCATAAGGAAAGATCTCTACCCGATAAAGCTAACGAATGGTAAGATTGAGATTCCACCAGCATGCTACTCAATGACACTAGAAGAAAAAAAGCTTTCTGTAAATGTCTTCGTGGATTGAAAGTGCCGACTGTATTCTCATCGAATATCCGGAAACTAGTATCAATGAAAGATTTATCAATTTCTGGATACAACGCTCACGACTGTCGTAAGATGCTTACGGTATTCCTCCCTATCGCTATAAGGGCGGTGAAACCAGTGCACACCAAAGTAGTTATAACAAAGCTGTATTATTTTTTAATCGAGTATCACAGAAAGTTTTTTATCCAGAAGAATTAGGACCCCTTCAGAAATTCGAAGTTGAGACAGCTTGCCAGCTAGAGATGTTTTTTCCTCCATCATACTTCGGCATGATGGAACATCTCATTGTTCACATTATCCCTTAAATTATTGAACTTGGCCCTCTATACCTACATCAAATATGGGCGTACGAGCGATACATGGCTGTTCTGAAAGGGTATGTCCGTAATCGTGCTTATCCGGAGGGCTCGATGATAGAGGGTTACACAACTTAGGAGGTTGTCGAGTGTTGCCTAGATTATATGAAAGATGCCAACCCCATTGGGATATCGGTGCCTCAACATGATGGAAGGTTATCTGGGAAGGGTACTGTGGGAAGAAAATGCTTCTACGACAATGATTACAAAGCGGTATTAGATGCACACAGCAGTGTTCTTCAACAACTCGCCATCGTTGCGCCCTACATTAAGCAACACACTTCCGAGATCAGAGCATGCAATCCTGGCAATCCGACGATTGGGTTTCGAAAGAACAGAAGCACACTTTTCCCCAATGGCTGAAGGATTAAAAGCTACCGTCTGGTGAATCACTCGAGGAAAAAACAATAGAAAGACTTGCAGCTGGCCCAACAAGCCTTGTGACCTCATGGCAAGGGTATGATATCGGCGGATATTCTTTTTGCACAAACAACAAAGACAAGAAAAGCTCAGCGCAGAACAATTGGGTTCATGTCAAAGCGTTGGACGCAACATGACAAAAGAAATCATACTACGGGATCATACAAGAAATATGAAAACTTGACTACGGTTTAAACATTCAGATCCCTGTTCTCTGATGCCAATGGGTGAAAAGACAGCACGGTAGATAAATTTGGATTTACGTGTGCTGAACGGAGTAAAATTGGACACAAGTATGATCCATGGGTCCTTGCCGAGCGTGTTGCACAAGTTTTTTATGTGAAGGATCCTTCCGATGAAAAGATGGACATTATTGTATCAGGCAAGCAATACATCATTGGTATTGACAACATTGAATACGCGTCCGATTATAATCAATACGACGTCATTTCGTTATTTACAGATCTTCCTACACAGATGAAACGCATTAAGAGTGTCCTCGACGAATCAAAGTTTGCATCCGTGCGGAAGGATGTTAATCCAAAAATTGTAAAACATTAGTTTGTTTTTTTATGTATAATATGTTTTTGCAAGCGAATGTATCAAACTTATGGTGTTACGAGCGAATGTGTGGTTCTATGTGATGAATTGATATTTCTATGTGATGAATTAATATTTGATGAATTTACATTAGAATATACGATGAAATTACATTATTTAATTATATCAATATGTGGTGAATTTACATTGATTAATTTAAATTTAATATGTGATGAATTTAAATTATTAAAATTAATATGTGATGAATTTAAATTAATTAATAAAATTAATATGTGATGAATTTACATTCATTAATAAAATTAATTTGTGATGAATTTAAATTAATTAGTAAAATTAATATGTTATGAATTTATAAAAAGGGAGGGCGATTATCCTGTGCGGGTGGCTTAACAGCCCGCACGAAAAAATCATCTTTCCGTGCGGGCCGCTTAAACCGCCCTCACGAAAAGATGATTTTCCCGTGCGGGCGGTTTAAGCGGCCTGCACGAAAAGATGATTTTCCCGTGCAGGCCCTTAAGCCACCCGCATGGGATAATCGTCGCCTATATAACGACCGCGCGGGCTCCCGAAAATTCTAAGTCCTGAATTCCAGATCTACGTCGCAGTCACAAAATTTAGCCCGAGCAACCGTCGACCGCCGCCACGTCCTCGCCGCCTCGCCTCGCCACCCTCACCCGTCCCGCCGTCGGCCTCACCACGTCGCCTCTCTCTCGACGCGCCGCCCGCAACGCCTCTCTCTCTCGGCCTCATCACGCTGCCGGCCTCATCCGCGCCGCCTAGAGACCGATCGGCCCTTCCCCGGCCTCCACAGCACGCGACGCCCTTCCCCGAGACCCCAAGACAGCGCCGTGCCCTTCCCCGACACCGTCGACCACCAGCGATGCCGAGGCCCCTTCAGACGTCGCGCCCTTCCTCCTCACCGACGTCGAGGCCACGCCTTCACCACAACCACAGGTGAGACATGCCGTGATATATGTCGTGCTTTGTGATGAATTTTTTGATGGATGGATTTGAATGTACGTGTTGTGATGATATATGTCGTGATTTATTTTTGATGGATGGATGGATGTCGTGATTTAGCATATAGGATGGACATATAGGACGGACGGATGGATGGATGGATGGATATATGCAGTGATTTATTTTTGATGCCGTGATGGATGGATATATGCCATGATGGATGGATGGATGGATATATTTAGCATATAGGTGCATATATTTCCGTGATATTTGAATGGATGAATTTTGAATTGATGCCGTGAAGGATGGATGGATGAATTTATTTTTGTGATGTATGAATTTTAGATTATATATTGGATGGATGGTAAAATTTGCGATGCATAAATTGTAGAGAGTTATTTTGGAATTTGGTCTCGAATAGAAAATATGATGGACTTTTTATTTTAGATGATTTATGGATTGTAAATGGAATGTTTATTTTAGGATTGTAAATGGACTGTTTATTTTAGGATGTTAAATGGACTGTTATTATTGTAAATTGATTGTAAAATGGATCGTTATTTATTTGATGGAACTATAGTTAATTTTGATGGAAATGTAAAATGGATTGTTATTTATTTGATGGAACTATAGTTAATTTTGATGGAAATGTAAAATGGATTGTTTTTTGATGAATTTTAGATTTTAGGTTATATTTTAGATTTTAGGATTTTCCTACCGAACGACCTACAAATCTAATCTCCCTCTCTCCTCTCCCTCTCCTCGGTCTCTCATCTCTTCCCCTTCCCCCGTCTCACCTCTTCTCACGGACAAAATTTGGTAGAAATTATTAAAAGCATGGAAGTAAACAAATAGTCAAACATATGTATTTTTAAATTAAAGTCTTTGAAATTTTGCTAAAGTCTTTTGGGTAGAAGGAGACCTGACCTAAAGCAAAATAAAGAGAAGAAGAAGGAAAAAAATACAATTTTTTTCTTCTTCTTCTCTTTAGATTTTTCTCTATGTATGATGAGACTAGCTAAGGGAGCTTGAACTTGAAGGGCACGGGCAAATGTCTGTGCCCCTTCAACTTCAAGCTCCCGTAGCTACTCTCATTGCTAAAGTCTTTTCGGGTAAAAGGAAACCCGACCTACAGCAAAAATAAAAGAGAAGAAGAAGGAAAAACATTTTTCCTTCTTCTCTTTAGGTTTTTCTCTATGTGCGATGAGACTAGCTAAGGGAGCTTGAACTTGAAGGGCACAGACAATTGATGTGCCCCTGCAACTTCAAGCTCCCTTAGCTACTTTCGTTGCATTCCCCAACAAAGACGACATTCAGAATTTAGAGTAGTTTACTAAACTTTACAATCAACTTTCTTTTAGGGTAGAAGGATACTTTGTGCGCACATGTACACCTCTTATATACACTATATTATAACTATCTAGTCCCTTCGTTCGCAAATTTCACAAGTTGTGTGTTATGAACAACCGTAGATCAAATGTCGAACGAGAAAGCTCCCTCGGAGGCACCCAACGAGATACCAACGCAAGAGACTTCGAGCGAAGGCACATGGCAAACACCAAGTGATCCTTTAGTCGAAGTTACACCAGCACCACCGGTTGAAGAAGACTCCGACTACATCTCTATCGAGCAACCAGTAAGTCTCGTCGTATTGTTATGAACTGACCGGTGCACCTCGTGGGATCCCGTTTAACATTTTCTGTTGTACATACAAATGGAAACAAGGCGACGCTCAAAAAGAAAAGTCGCCAAGTCTGTCGTCATAGCCGAAGTCGAAACGGACACAACGACGTCCGGTCTAGTAGAAACCGACACGTCCGCAAGCCCTGGAGGACATCAAAAGAGAAGACGTGGTTAGAGAAGTAAGAACCAACCCCCCAAGGAGACATACTATATCACCTCTCTGAACCAGGATGGGAAGCCAGTAGAGCCCAAGGTAGCAATGACAAAGTTCAGCAACACTTGTGGGGTACTGGCCAAAACCCACGGCCCTTTAAATGTAGATTCCTGGGAGCAGATGGATGACAACTTGAAGAACTTCATATGGAACGAGTTGCAGAAGTGGCTTGTATATCCGCCTGGTTCAGAGGCTGTGGGAAAAGAGTTTGCCTTAAAAACGATTGGGCATCGGTGGAGGCAGTGGAAATCGGACATGAACACTCACTACGTGCAAAAGAACAAGTCTTCATTCGAAGACTACGGTGGTATTACGCCCGCCGAATGGGATAGGTTCGTGGCGAAGATGACAAGCCCTAAAGCCTTAGCACGGAGGAAGAAGATGTCCGACCTCGCGAAAAAGAACAAGTACCCGCACCGATTGGGCTCTAGCGGCTATGATGGCCACATAGAGAAGTGGCGAGCAACCGAAGAAAAGTTTGTCGCCCAAGGAAAGCTCCTGTTTATAGATGCACTAAAAGAAAGAAGCAAAAACTGGGTCTGGGCATGCAGCACGGGCCAGGTCATCGACGAGGGATAATCCTTTTCAAGGATCCGGATATCGAGCGTGTGACCACTAGTCTAAAGGACATTGCTGAAAAAGAGAAGAGTGGAGAATTTATTGCCAAGAGAGAACACGATCGGTTGACAGCTGCATTGGGCAACCCCGAACATTCTGAACGAGTAAGGGGTGTATCGTCAAGGACAATTTGGAAAGAAGGGTTTCCTGAGGAAGCTGGAAGTTACAGGAAAAAGGAGAGGTACAAACACAAACTTGAAGAGAAGATAGCAAAACAAGTTGAAGAACATTTCTACTCTCTTGTTGCATAGAATCGTCAAACCTTCCCTAACTTGTATCAGCAATCCGAAGAACCCACAGTACAGGTGCCCAACAGCATCAGGTCAGTTGACACCGCACTTTATCCAGTAGATACCATAACTGGCCCGACGTCATGCAGCCTCCTCGTGCTGATAGGAAGGGCCGGGAAGAGAAAGGAGGTGGGTACAGGACTTGCTATACCAAGGCGACAATTTCACAACACGCCAATCCCTGAGGAATATGCAAGGGTGCAGGTGGCCAAGGTGCATGCAGAGCATAACAGCTTAGAGCTAGATATTCCAGCACCTGAAGGGATAGAATTGCTTGGGGAGGTGGTGAATCAGTTTATTCTATGGCATCGACGAGATATCCTGCTGGTCGATCCACGGTCAGCATCCTCAATCGAGTCGGTTCCTCAGGTTGTTGCTGCGCCTGCACCGCCTTCTCCACCAGGGCCAGATTCGCCACCTAATCGACCTGCTTCCCCACCTCGCTCCCCCTCTAAGGATAAAGGTACTGTCGCCAAAGCTGTCAGCCCCTGAAGTCATCGCAGAACAACCTCCAACGGATGTCCAAGATATTCACCAATCTCCTCCGACATCACAGTCAGCTTTGGCGGTACCTCAAAGGCCTCTTCTGAAAACAACAAGTCTTCTAAGTCCGAGCAAGCTTGAACCTCGTCGGCTTATCCCCATGGTTAGATCAACCTATGATAAGAACGTAATGGCCATAGACGAGCAGAACTTAGTGTTCCAGGCTTTCAGAGGAAGATCGCCAACTGACAAGAAGCAGGATCAAACGCCAAAGTTGTCGGAGTTACAACAATCAGTGAAAAACCAAGAGGAGGACCTGTAAAATTGGACTTCGGACGAAGTGCTAACAAAGTACGAGTATGGCAAGTCGTTCCTGCCATGACACATAATGGAAGACATGCCATGGGAAATAAGGTTAATGCACGATTGGTATCTAAAGGCGTCCAGAATGGGGCTCATCATGCTTACCGTGAAGGTCCCAGATAACGTTTTCACCAGTGGCCATTGATTTCAACGACCTTCACGCTTTATTCAAGATGGAAAAAATGAATATAAATCTTGTTGCTTCATTTTGCCTGTAAGTATCAATCACACTTAATATAATTAATGAATTCATTTGCAAACTAAATTCTAAATAATTACCCACTGCATTACTTATGATGCGATTCCAAGATGCGTCAAAGACCAACTATCCAGTTGGATACATTAACCCAACAAGGATATGCTGGACAGAACACGAGGTTCATATTCGTGCAGATTGCGATGCCCTCAAAGGCAAAACGAAGTCCCAAAGATACGCGACCATCAAAAAAATGCACAAGGAGAAGATGATCGCGGTAGCATTCTACTTGGGCCAAGCTATGATGGAGCACAAAGACAAAAATGTCCTCATGGTCCCTTATGCGCTGCGGTATGTAATATTCTTCCGAACAACCTATATTTTACTACGATATCACCTATAGTTAACATATCTCTTCTATCGCAGTGATCATTACATACTTTTTCTGGTATATCCACGGGACCACGTGCCTGTAATGCTTGATCCGGCACACTACAAGGAGGAATCATTCAAAGAGTTCCTCATATTGTTAAATTTGTAAGTACGTTGTTACTCTCGAATAAACAATTGACTAAAACAATTACTTTGTCTACATAGAGCACACACACATTATGTACGAAACAGTGGACCGGTCAAGAATCCACAAAAGAAGAAGTTCTGGTGAAGACACAATGGCCGGTAATTATATACCCGTTATATGCCAACATTTTATAGTATGTTTAATTTCAACTATTGACGTACATATATAATTTTATTCAACACAGTGTTATAAGCAATCACCAGACACTAGCCTATGTGGCTACTATGTGTGCGAGATGCTAAGAATCTACGGGAGATACACTACAAAGTTTGAACAAGTAAGTTCACAGAAAATATCTTTCTACACGTTAAGATCGATCTTGTATAATTTTCCTAATCGTATCTATGTGTATTCTTTCTTAAACAGATCAAGTCCGTTCCAGTTGTAGCGAACCAGTTCGACAATCAAACAATGCTCAACTTGGTTGAAGATATTTGCCTCTTCATCTGTCGCAATGTCTGTAACCATTTGGACGATTTCTACGATCCGGAGAGCGAGCTTGCGACGAGCGATAAATTCAAAAGACTTAGGGAGTGGGAAAAAGACCATCTGTAAATTACGAGTACTACTGTAATTTGCGAGACGAAACTTGATATGTATATAAACTTTGCATGATGTGTACACATTTATATCTTTTATGAGAAAATAATATAATTAAATATCTTTTTTTTCTCGTGCGAAATATATATATATATACACATCCATCGATCAATCGATTGATAATATTACGAGAGAGGAGAGGAGAGAGAGAGGACAGAGAGGAGAGGGAGAGAGGGGTGAGAGAGGGCATACTAGCTAGAGAGAGCTTTGCACATAAAATAAAGCGCACGGAAGGCAATCTTCCCGTGCGGTCGACTTAACGGACCGCACAGTAAGATCGATTATTCCGTGCGGTCGGGTAAAGTGGACCGTACGGGATAATCGATCTTCCCATGTAGGCCACTTAAGCCAACCGCACGGGATAATTTATCTTTCCGTGTGGTTGGGCCGTCCACACGCGAAAATGGTATTTTCTCAGACCTTCTCACGCGTGCGGACAGGTCTTCCGTACGAGAAGATGTCTTTCGGCCCATACGGAAAAATCGTTTCTATATGTCTGAAGCTTCTTTTTACCAAGTCTGAACGTGAAGATGCTCCAAGTTTCTTCCTAACTTCAAAAGGTCCAGAAAAGGGAGACGCCATAGCTTTCTTCCGCCAGATCACAGATTGACAGAGGAAAAGAGATCTATGCAGCTTTGTGCAGTGTCAACTTGATTTGAAACGGATCCAGTAATCTTGGCCCTTCTCCACTCCACCCAGCTATGGAACGATGCCAGATTCTACTACCCAACAGATAGGCACAGTTTTGAACAACACAATCACTGAGCTTAGATGCGAGAGGGTACAAATACTACAACAGATTTGAGCTTCTTTAACGGATTTTATGCGATGAACAGGAAATCCGTCATTCATATGTAATGAATTTATGAAAAAAATCTTCGACCGATCCTAACAACGACTGAAGATCTTGATCATAAGATATGTTCCCATGATAAATAGGACCGTCACAAACGTTGAGGATTTTCTCATTAGCAGTTAGGCTATCACATGGTGCCAAAGAATTTCGTCATAGAATTTGGTAGGGCAGGTCCTCATGGGCCCACAGCAAGCCGGTGTATTTACAAGTATAAGATTTGTATGGATAAATTTGTTACAATTTAGGTTTAATTTGTCATATCTGTCATGTTAGCACATGGTGACCAAGTATTTTCATCATAGAACTAAAGAACAATAAAGAACAATGGTTGTAAAATGGTTGTAAGTAGGTCCACATATAAGTACGAGAAGAGGGAAAAGGGTAATACACTATTGTGAAATCCAGCCACCTGAGCAGAAGGAGAAGGCAAATAAACTGGCTGCAATATCCATTGTTCTATATTGTCCTCATTTTTGTTGTTGTATTAGAGTTTTTTAATCAGATATTGCACTTACTACTATACTAGCTAAATTACTACTATACTAGCTAAATGCACGTGTTTTGCTACTGATAAAAAAGAAAAATATCATAATATTGTCTAAAATACATAAAAATATATTTTTCATGAAATATGTTACCCATATTTTTTATATAGAGAAAATATGTCTATCCATATTAATTTTATATGTGGCTATCCATTTAGATTTAATTGTTATGTAATATTAAGAAGTTCTGCGGGTAATAATAAAAATTACAATAAAAGTAAGTGGGGCGATGGATTTATCACCATCATCATTGAAGTCTTTTTAAAGGAGTATAAATAAATAAAACGATATTTTTCATAAAATATATTACCCACATTTTTAGGTATTTATTTGGATTTAGTTTTTATATAGTATTAAGAAGTTCAACGAACAATATGTAAAAATTATAATGAAAATAGGTGAGTTGACAGATTCACTGTCATATTATTATTGGAATCTTTTTAAAAGAAGTATATATATGATTGATGTGCATGGCCTCTTTGAAGGTGTCCGCCATGGCCTTCGTTGTTTTGAAGAGGATTAGCAATATTCTTTTTTTTAATGTTACTGTTGGTTTTCTTCGTTCACGTGTTGCTTTTTCGTTTGCAATTAGTATTTGTAAATGTTGCTTTTGTGGTTGATGTTTTTCTACCGAGTAACAAAACATCAAATAGCAAAACACCGTCTAACAGTTTAGCTAAGACGGATTTTTTTATTTGTATGACGTCCTCACGTGTTCTTAAATGTCAATCTTCTAAAAACTTGAATTATTTGTCACTGGGATCTACCAAATTATTTCCATTTTACCATACCAACTTAGCAAATCAGATGAGAAATTACCACCATACCTTCATCTTCTTCCTCTTGCATACCTAATCCAGCGAAGAAGAGGATGAGGAGAAGCAGCCATGGAGGATGGGGCTACGACGGCGGGAGCGGCGTTGACGCTCCTCTTACTTCTAAGCTCCGACGTGGTTATGTCAACATCGATCCGAGGAGAAGACAGAAGGAGCGGCACCGACGCAGGCGCCATCAAAGGGAAGGGGCATGGGGTCGTTGCCGTCAGAGGGTGGGAGGAGCAAGGCAGCCACCACCGCCTGAGGGGAGCGAGGCGTGGAGCTGCCGCCACCCGATTATGTCGTCGTCTTCGGTGTTGGGAAAAAGAAAGAATAGGGGCAACGAGGTCATTTGCAACTTGTTGTCACATCAGTTTATTGAGTTGACTACCTGTAATGGTATAAAATAGAAACAACTTGGTGGGCTTGGGTGGCAAATAATCTATGTTGTTTGGAAGGATGACATTGAAAATAAAGTCCAAAGTCCCATCTAAGATCGACGTTAAACCATTAGGCACATCCTTTTTTCACGAAACACAATACACACTTACCTCTATAAATGTATACGCTTATATAAACGCGTGAAACTCACCCCTATAAATGTATAAACACACTCTATCCATATATGTAAGTACTTTCATGGATTGGATGGATATATCTTTAGATTCATGAAATTGCTATAGGCTTCTCGTTATCGATGAGTACATCGCCTACACCTGAAGGAATAATTAAACGTCAATGTAAACACTCATGCTAAATCTAAAACTTAAATTCGAATGAATAAATTTTAGAAATCTAATCAATTAAATTAATTAAATTACGCTCACTTTATCTATAATAGCGGCTCATCTATCAGCCACTGCTACCGTAGGAGTAGTGTCACGGAGGATCCATGTCCCACCAGCTGTGTGGGGAGGGGACTGGGGAGTCCCTCGTGATAAAAGAGCACTAGTTAAGGTCTTGTTTGAGACTGCTCTATGAACTCTGCTCCACAAACTCCACCATGTAGCAGCCTCCACAAAACCCGAAATTTGTGGAATCCTCTTTAGCGCTTCTCACAACTCCTCTTTTTCCTGAGTTACGTGTGTGAAGTGAACCTGTTTGACTAAAAACATGAAGCGAGTAAAAAACGAGCGAAACAGTTTCAAACCGAACTATGCCTTAACCCTTTGAGATTTGAGAAGTAGAAAACCATCCGAAGAGTGACCAGAACGGCAGGCAGAAGCACAACTGCTCGGGCAGAGGTTTCGCCGCCAAAACACTCTTCCGACCGACATTACCTACGCTCTTACCTACCCACACCGCACACCTGCCTCATCCCCGGTGGTACCCACACTGAGCTCTCCCTCACCGCCGGTCGGCCCCACCCACCCACCAACTCACCACACGCACGTACTCGGTTTGGCCTGGACGGGCAGCAAAACACAACAAGAGAGAGCACACGCGACGTGTCCTCCACAAATCATCGTCATCCACATCGTATCACGCACTGCTCACTTAACCCGCCCCTACGACCACCACGTTCCACTTAACTCTCTCCTCCCCCCCTCTAAATTCTACATATATATGTGACCAAACTTAGTCAAATATAGCCGCTCCTTTTATCATAAAACAAATTAGTTTTAAGTAATCTAGTAAGATAAATCTCGATAAAACTCTATCTACATTTGTAAATATCATATTATATACTAGGTTTATAGGTTTAGTTTATTTCAAGGAAAAACATAGTAAGATTTGTAGCATATGTTGGCATATCCACTGTTTTTTTGTTTTTTTAATTCAAAGACTCAACAGCAACGACGCGGCAACAACTTAACCGCTTCAAGGCAGTTTGGTAGCAGCTTAATTACCGTCGGATCACAATCCACAAGCCTATAAATAGAGCTACCTAGCTTCTCTCTCAACTCTAGCTAAACCATATTTCTTCTTCTTCCTCCTCTTCTTCTTCTTTCTTCTTCTTCTTTTTCCTCTTCTTCTTCTTCTTCTTCTTTCTTCTTGGTGGTGGCGCGATATCGACTACTGTTCTTGAAAAGATTGATCGCTCGATGAGCGAGATAATATAGTGAGAGAGATCGATCAATTAATATAAAAATTTGTACAATATGGGGAAGCTGGTGAGCAAGAGCTGGCAGGAGTCGAAGCTGCTGTGGCACATAGCGTTCCCGGCCATCCTCACGGCCGTCTTCCAGTTCTCCATCGGCTTCGTCACCGTCGGCTTCGTCGGGCACATCGGCCAGGTCGAGCTCGCCGCCGTCACCGTCGTCGAGAACGTCATCGAGGGCTTCGCCTACGGTGTTCTGGTACGTAATACAGAGATCGAAATTAATGCATTTTCATCAATTCGCAACATCTCATTAGTTGCATCATCATATATACATGGCATCTGCTGGCTACCGTTAAGTTAAGCTAACCCTTAAAAGTTCAGACAGTAAAACAGAGGAAGTAATAAGCTTATTACATTAGTGCTGCTGCTAGCTATACAAGTCCATATGTAAAATGCTAATTAACTAAAACACCACGAAAATGTTGAAAAATCCACGCTCGACTTGCTTAATTGGTAAAATTGTCACAGCTAGCTAGCTTATTCATCCATAGTATGTGCGATTGTGTGAGAAATTTAATTCAGCTAGCTTTGCTTTTCAAGAACTTTTCATTTCGTTCAAAACAAAAGCAGTTTTAAAAATAAATTAACATGTTTGGAGCGAACCTGTGAAGTACATATGTAGCTATAGCTAAGCATATAGCTAGCACTACCTAAATAAGCAAATTAAGCAGAGGCCATAATTAACGAGCCGTGCAGAGCTAAACCATGCGACAAAGGGTGGTTTGCACGTCTCCATCTGCATCTACCCCGGCTGTAATATAATCTACGCCATCAATTTGTTTCCTTCTATTGGAGGATTTCAATTCGTTCTATCATATCCATGCGTCATGCATGCATCCGGATTTAGCAGCAGAAACAAATTAAGTTAGCCAAGAAAATTAAGAAGCTCAGCTACTATATATATATATATATATATATAATAGAGAGAGAGAGTACAGGTAAAGAAAACAATTAATGAATCGATTAATCAACGACTAATATATCGATTGATGTGTACTGATAGACCACTTTTAGTTCGTTTCTAGCTAGCAAGCAAAGCAAGTCTTGTTATTTCGATCGCAAGTACTTATGCCTTTATATGGGCCATGCCGAATATATGCGTACAACTAAAGAAACATTTGTTAATTAATGCATGTCACGGTGCTTTAATTATATAATCTTCACGAATGTTTTGTATGTACGACATACTACAATTTGAACTGGCAATATAATCTTTACCTTTTCCGACACATGTACGCTAGTGATTAATTACGTGTGGTTTAGGAAAGTGACTAGGGATCACATGCACAAATTAAAGGTGATGAATAAAGCAATTCAAGCACAGGTGTGGTTAAGTACATGAACTAGCTCTCATAGCTAATTGATGTACCAACAACCAGATAGATAGCTTAACTAGCGTGAGGAATCAAAAAAACACGCAAATTAAGGACCAGCAAATAATGCTTGGGTGAAGTTGCCATCTCGTTCTCTGATGATGATGATGATGATCACTTCCCGGAAGCTGGTAGAAGCGCCAATTGATACTCAACTGACCATGTCCATACACATGTACACGATTCTTCTCGCTCTCCATCTACCGTTTTCTCCTATCCTCGAATAGGGATATATCTCCTCACATTTTAGGAGGTAAAAAATTAAATTAGTTTAACTGATTGGAAGTTATGATTTGCACTAATAAAACTTTTTAAAGTTGTCGTTAATTGTGAGGTACAGATAGATATATATAACTCACGGTGTTAGTCCATTGGTATTTGCCTCTATTATAGAGGTATATACCTGGTACAAATATTTATATCTCTAAAAATGTAAGAAAATATTACAAATGTTTATAAAGATAAGTTTTTAATCCTGTTTCAATTTTTAAGATTAATTTTGATATTTTTCTTTTATTTTTATGGAGAGGTACGTATATTAGATATGAAGAATCTTAGGTATGGACAGGGCCTCTTCAAGGATAAAGAGAAAATCTTATTTAACATCTTTCTTTCAACATAAAGATGTGTAATCTTTTGCTGTCTGTGTATCGATGGGTTACTTTTTTCGTTCATAAATAATTAAACATAATCATGAATATTCATTAATAGTGTACGTGTCGAGATTGTGCCCCGATCGATAGATCATAGTTGAATATATATGATTGTGAAATTGAGAAGGACTGGATGATATAGCTAGACAACTAGCTAGCACTAGGCCAAATGGGCGTAGTAGGAGGTACTAGCACATGGATGGATCGATGGCGACGATCGACATTTCTCGACACGACGTCGATCGGGCAAACCAAACCCAAATTTTCGCATTTAGCTAATAAAGCCCAGTCGTTTTCTTAGATAGATTTGTTAGGCACATAGATTTGCTACCTAGCTCGATGGATGAATTCGATCGATGCCAAGTCAATTTATATGCTCGCTCGCTCCTAAGCCATTTCGATAGATGCTCCACGTAATTGCACAGCCCGGCGATGACTTTTTAATTCAGTGGTTTTCTTCTTGGTTCAACATGTACTGAAACAAATTGATGCTGCTTGTATGAAATAACTCCAAAAAACCATGAACTGATAAGTAAAAGAATACTAATTGAGCATATTAAAAAGCAAAAAAAAATGACATAAAAATGTGTATAAAAGTTAAATACAAGCACTTGAAGGAAGTATATATGCATGCAATGCAGCTGGGCATGGGGAGCGCGTTGGAGACACTGTGTGGGCAGGCAGTGGGCGCCGGACAGGTGTCCATGCTAGGCGTCTACATCCAGCGGTCATGGATCATCTGCGGCGCCACCGCCGTCGTCCTTGCCCCGACCTACGCCTTCACCGCCGCCATCCTCCGAGGCCTCCGCCAGCCCGCCGACATCGCCGCCGTCGCCGGCACCTACACCCGCTGGGTCATCCCGCAGCTCTTCGCCTACGCCGCCAACTTCCCGCTCCAGAAGTTCTTCCAGGCGCAGAGCAAGGTGTGGGCCATGACGGCCATCTCCGGCGTCGCCCTGGCGCTCCACGTGGTCCTCAACTATGTCTTCCTCACCCGCCTCGGCCACGGCCTCGTCGCCGCGGCCCTCATCGGCAACGTCACCTGGTGGCTCATCATTCTCGCTCAGTTCGTGTACCTCGTCTCCGGCTGCTTCCCGGAGGCCTGGAAGGGCTTCTCCACGCTCGCCTTTAAGAACCTCGCCGCCTTCGTCAAGCTCTCGCTCGCCTCTGCCATCATGTTATGGTAATTATTTCTTCCGCTTTTATTTAATTGACACTTTTGATGTATATATAGAGAGAGAATGATCAAAATACCTCTTGAACAACCTGTTCTTTTTTAAAGAAAAAGAAAATTCTAAATGCAATATTTGGCGGCATTATTTCTTCTGTAGCAAGCTTTCACATTGTGATTTGAGCCAACACTACTGTGTACCTCTATATTCTTCTCGGGACAACATTTCAAATTTTGATTAGAGCCAACTTTACGCTACATTCTTCGGTGGACAGCCAAAAGGGCACAATATTAGGAAATTGTGCATTTCAAATGGTTTTAGTGCCAAGCCTGTATTTGTGGAAGAAAATTTTAGTCAAAAAGACAAAATTATGCAAACGGAGGGAGTAACTAGCTAATTTGCTACACCTAATCATATATGCTTCCATCACCAATTCAACTCACCTAATTTAAATTATTTATTTGTTCTTCTTGATGAAATGTTTAGCTTGGAGCTGTGGTACTACACAGCAGTGCTAATCCTTGTTGGCCTCCTAAAGAATGCCAAACTCCAGGTTGACGTCATGTCTGTCTGGTATGTGACGAATTTCACCAATTCCCACCTATAATTAATTTGTACATAGTATGTCTTTGCATATAAAATTAATCTGATGAAAATTTGCAGCATCAATTACCAGCTCTGGACCTTGATGGTTGCACTGGGCTTCAATGCAGCAGTGAGGTAATTAACCAATCAATAATCTACCACCACTCTAGCTAATTACTGCACCGTACATCAGTGACAGTTGATTGAGTCAGTGTGCTTGCACTACTGAGCAATGAACTAAATTGATGCTGATTAATTATTTAATTGAATCGTGCGTGCAGCGTGAGGGTGTCGAACGAGCTGGGTGCAAACCGGCCGAAGGCGGCCAAGTTCGCGGTGGCGATGGCGGTGTCGACGTCGGCGATCATCGGCGCCATATTCATGGCCGTGTTCTTCATCTGGAGGACGCAGCTGCCGCGCTTCTTCAGCGACGACGCCGACGTGCTCCGTGAGTCCGCCAAGCTCGGCTACCTTCTCGCTGCAACCATCTTCCTCAACAGCATCCAACCCGTCCTCTCAGGTAATTTCTTTGGTTTTATTAACTTAGTGGAACTAATTAATTATTTGATCGACTGATCATTCGAGACATTTTTTTTATTTGGATTTTTAGCTGGAGAAGCAATTAATGTCTGAACAATTAGATAATGTTGGGTGGTCTGAATTTTGCAGGCGTGGCGATAGGAGCAGGGTGGCAATCACTCATAGGCTGCTACTACCTGGTTGGCATCCCACTGGGAGTCCTCTTTGGCTTCAAGCTGAAGCTCGATGCAATGGTAATACGACAACTTGATCAATAATCTACCAAAATTAATTTGAATTAATTCACAATATATATAGCTAACTGGATCTAACCTTGTCATAAACAGAGATATATATTCTGCAGATACTATATATGAAATTAATGGTGTGCTTTGCTATTATTTATTTTGCAGGGGATTTGGGTGGGTATGTCACTTGGCACGCTGCTTCAGACAGCCATACTCGCCTTCATTTCCTTCAGAACAAAATGGGAGAGACAGGTGAATTAACAACTCCTCTGCTGATTAAGCTAATTAACTCTGAACACATCACTGTCAGGTTAAGTTGGAGAGTTCCCTTGAAGCTTAATCTGAAATAAGTTAACTGACGAGCTGTAAATATATTTTCAGGCCATGATGGCCGAGGAGAGGATCAGAGAGTGGGGAGGAAGGAACGACGACGCGCTGCCGTCCACGACGTCGACGGCTGATGATAATAACGTAGATAGATGACGAGATCAGATGGTTAATTCCTGCAAATTAATTAACTTGCAGTTAAATAGCGGAGTTATTTATACACATACAAGCTGAGTAGGCTTGTAGAATTATTTTGTACAGATTCATATATGTAGAGAGAAGCTCGGTTTGTATAGGTGCTAAATCTCAGCTTGAATTTCGTTTGTCTTGCCTTTCTTTTCTTCCATTTTGCTTGGAAGATGATCAGCTGGAAATTATTATACTACTGAGGTTCATTTTCACTTTGAGGTAATTTTTTAGCTCCATAATAAAAGATGAAGTTAAACTAAATACTAAATTCCCGTGTTAAATTCAACTAAAAAACTGGTATCAAAGTCAATTGATGTGTAGTTAATTAAAAATTATCAGAAGAATTTTATTTGGCTAGTCAGTGGGTAGCAACATCTTTTCAGATGAAACTAATATAAGTCCTTGCTTAATTAGTAAAAAATGAAATTTTTACTGTATCCATACCAATATTTTTAATATGTGATTTTACTGTATCCATACCAATATTTTTTAATATAAAATTTGATACCGTTATATCAGTTAACTGTGGTACATCTCGATTGATATATCTATTCAAAAGCCGTAAAATTTCTCTATTAATATACTAATAAAACACTTTACAAAGTAGGCCACTAGGAAAATCATTGACGACTCCTTCAATTCAGAATGGCATAATCGAATCTTTCCTAGGTAAAATATCCATGGAACTTTAAGATTTATAATTGATTTTTTATCTGTATATTCTTTATTATGTTCTTCTAGTTTTCTGTGCTTTTGAGAAAGTAAAAAGATAAATTCGCATGAACAGAATAGTCGAGAAATAAATGTTTTTAAGATAGGAACAGAGAGAATATGGATGCAAAGTGTGGGGTACAGTAGCAGATATCTTATGTTGAGTCTTTGTGCTCTACAGAATGAGATGAGGGCCGAGTAGACCCAATCCAAATAGACTATTTGATATAAATCTCTAAGATCATACATATATTTTATAGATAAAATATGAAGATTTAGTTGTAACCAACATGTAACCCACCCCTTATCTTATATAAGATGGAAAGGGGTTCTAATATTGGGACAACTCGATGCAATTCTCCATGACTCGATTAGTTTAGTTGTATAGATTGGATCATCTAGACAGGTTATTATCTCTCATCTCTTTTTAATTTTGTCTACCCCATAAATAAATATTATTGTCGATCTAAACAATCGACACAAAGAAAGATAAAACATAATTTTCTCATTATAATATTGTTCCATTAGCAGCTAATGTTGCACAGTGACATATCAGGCATCTTTTATATATGGGTGGTTCAACTTATTCTTTTATCACAAATATATAAGAAAATACACAATAGAAATATAAAATTGATAAAAAACATTATGATATATTAATTAAGTAGTTTTCTTCCTTACCTCTCCCTAGGAGTTATTTTACATGCATGGACATGGGCAAGGTTTTCTTTTAGTCCATGGCCCGCCAGCATACACCACTGGTGTTGTATAGTTGTAAGTCACACCAACGCTATTCGTATTGATGCCGATTAAGTGCTAAATATATTTCAAAAAGAAAAATGAAATTAAAGTATTTTCTACAACAAATAATATAATATACAATCTCTACATACTCTGCGTATAGATCAACAGAGTCAATATATGTATAAAAATTTTTGTTGCACAAACTAATCACACATGTTGTGAAATATGATCCATCTTCCCCACCAACTACCTAACCAGATGATGTCAGTATCTCCATCACGAATTGTCCTTTTACTGATCGAAAAGGTTGCGACTATTGCGTCCATCCTACAACCAAATTTCCCCATCAACACAAGCAAGAAAAATGAAGTCATCTTAAAATGATCAACTGCCCCATTCCTCGCGTCTCAAGTCAATCGATTCTTCACGTTTCTTTTGAAAATGACATCTTCAAATGACGGTTCAGTGAGAAGCACAGAATTAATAAGGAATATCCGTTTGATACTTTTATTTTTTATTCACATGATTTCTACTACTAGACGCGCTTGACTTTATCTTTTTTTTATATTTCCACATAGTCAAACCCATTATTTAGAAAATAAAACAAACATCAAATTTGGTCATGTTCATACCATGTGTGAACGAACTACCAAGTGACGTAGATCAAATGATTTTTGTTTATTTCCTTATCCATTGCAGAACGACACAGGACATGAATCAAATCATGATGTTGTATAAAAGTAACGTCCACTGGGTTTAATTTGTTGATTCTTACACGGTTTGAATTTCTAAATTTTGCTTCCATCATCTGTGACACAGCTGATAAAATTTTCAAGTGAGTTCGTAGGTGCATAAATATACTAGACATGTCAAATAGATGACGCGCTCTATGTTTATAGTTGTTCTATAAAATAGTTAGATGATTTTCAATATGTTTGACAATTTAATTGAAAGCTCTTTGAGGACACATATGTATATTCAATTAGTTGAGGAATTGGTTATCGCGTTTAAACAACATTTGATGTGCATATGCTCCACGAAAATTCCTTCACTAGTCAAACATATTCTTTTGGGATATTGCTGGAAAGAAGCAAAGTTGGCACCGTTGAAATTTATGCGGGGGCCAAAGCTATCATGAAGCATGCACTCTCAGACATGGAAAGCTTGTTTGAGTAGACTCGATTAGTCTTAAACCTTCAAATGGTACTTCTACAACTAAAGAAAGATTAATGGCTGTATTAGAAGCAGTTGGCCCTATCATATAGTACATCTTAATATGTCGATATGCAAGTTACCTACTTTTTGATTAAGTCATGCCCCTAATTCATGGCTCTACTTTTTCTGGCTTCTATTTATGTTCATGTATCTCATCAATAATGTAGTGTGTATTTTAATTAGCTATGGATAAGAGTGATTTTACAGTTACGAGGAGACACCGGAAGGCACCATCTTTTTAGTATATAATGTGGTATCTCTCCGTATCTCTAACACTAGGAGATACAAAATTTATATAAAAAATTTAATATCTTTCGATACCACTTAAAAACTGTAAAATTTCTTTATGGATAAAGATCGAGCATATGGTAAAAGTGAGTAATTTATGCCTTTGTCTTCTCTAATGCTAATGTAATTAAAAAATTCTGCATTTGTCTTCTTCACAATATAAACTAAATACTAACCAATGATGAGGTTAACTTTATATTTTTGAAATTAATTTGTAAAAATAATCAACAATGTTACTTCTACTAACTACAATTTTTAACAATCGACACGAGCTTGTGCCCATCTTTTTTTATATAGAGGGAAAAAGTTACATTCCCTATGAGCGGGAAAAGAAAGAAAGTGGCTGGCCTCCTCTTTGACTTCTTAAATAGGAAGGGTCAAAGATACCTGGTGCTTGAACACTCTTCAGTTTCTTTCTCTCCAAATTTTTCAGACATTAACCAACTACATAAAAGTAAAAACAATGATATGTCATCATAAATTATTTTGCATATACCAAATGCTACTAAGGCTGAGTTCTTTCCCAACCTCTCCTCTCGTTCGTTTTCCGCACACACGTTTCTGAATTACTAGATGATGTGTTTTATTAAAAAAAATCTTTACAAAAGTTACTTTAAAAATCATACCAATTCATTTTCAAGATTTTAAGCTAAAATTTAATTAATTATGATCTAATGTGCAGAGAATTAGTTATCAACCATCTTTGTCGAACGTAGCCTAAAAGAACTTGACAAGGAACGAAAGAGTTGTGCAGTAATAAATAGCAACAAGTTGATAAAAGTTTCATAAAAGTCTGAATTACCCCCTGAATTTACTTGGTGAGTACGAGTTACCCCCTAGATCCAAAAATCAGACATCTTTCATCCTCAACTATTAATATCGGACAAATTACCCCCCCGAGCAGTTTTGTTGGTGGTTGTGGTCCTACGTGACAGTCCAGTCAGCATTTTTTTAACGATGGGACCTACCTGTCAGATACGATATACTCTCTATCTCTTTCCCCCCTCATCTCTCTCTTTATCCCTCTATCCCTGGCCAAGGAGCCGCGGCAGCTATTAGCCTCCTCTCGCGTGTGCAGGCGAAGGCTACAAGCCTCTTCACACCTCTTCGTGCCAGCAAAGGCTCAGGAGGAGCGACGGTGCTACGGGGCTCCTCACGCATGCGCCGGCGGAGGCCGAGGAGGAGCGACGGTGGCTACGGGGCTCCTCGCGCACCTACCGATAGAAGCCGAGGGGGAGCGGCGGGGGCTGCGAGCATCCTCGCATGCGTTGGTGGAGGCTACAAGCCTCTTTGTGCACGTGCCGGTGGAGGCCAATGAGAAGCGGCGGTGGTTATGAGACTCCTCACGCATGCATCGGCAGAGGCCAAGGAGGAGACGCGTGAGATGACGGAGGCCGAGGAGGAGCGGCAGTAGCTGCGAGCATCCTCACGCGTGCACTGGCGAGGGTTGAGGAGTGGTGACAAAGCCTCTACACCAACCGTGCTGCCGCCCTCGGCAACGATTGCCCCCGGCATGAAACATGCCTCTGTCTCGGTTGTTCCCACCTTCACCCATGACAATGACGGCATCGGTGCCCTCCAGGCTGAGCTCCGGCGCCTCCAGCACCGGGCAGAGCTGCGCCTCCACCGCCTCTAGAGAGAGATTGGTTCGAGGGAAATAGATGACAAGCGAGCTTATACACTTTTTTTATTTACTTTGCTGACTGGATTGTCATGTTGACGTCACATGTGCAAGTTCTTGGTAAAAACTGCTCAAAAGGAGACAATTCGTCCGGTATTAATAGTTGAGAGTAAAAGAGATATCTGATTTTTGAGTCGAATAATTTGTACTTATATAATCCAATAGTTAAGGGTAATTCGGATTTTTTTTTCTATAAGTTCCCGGCGTTGCACGGTCAGCATGATCGATATGTTGGCTATACATGCAGTCAATGCGCGTTGTGATGAGCCTGGATAAGGTATTAAGGTGTGACGCGGCCAAAGTGGTAGTAATAATCATTTTTGTAGGGAAAGTGGTAATAATCAATTATGATCGATTTGATGGTTTTCTAGGCGGGGAAAAGCCATATATACTATCTCTCTGATCGATATGATGGAGATAATATTTGGAGCCAGGATTTGTTGGATTAGGTACATATTTATGATTGTAATGCAAATTGTTGCTCTTAATTATGCTTGACATGTGACATCACAAGCTAAGAAGTTTTTTCTTAAAAAAACAATCAAGTCCACTAGATCACAAGGTGGTTGTGTGCTTTGAAGCCAGTAAAGAAAAGGTTTACCTCAACAAACTGGTTTGAATTACACTACTCTGGGTACTTTCTGAATATATGGTTACACTTTCGTTTCCCAACATAATTTTAGAATTTCGGTGGTCACCGAAATTTCAGAAATTTTAATATTTTTATCCAAATTATTTGAAAATTTAACAAATTTTGAATGAATTTAAATAAATTTTGACAGTCATTTTTTATAAAAAACTGAAAATTCCAGGTGAGACAGGTGCTTGTCGGTGGGGGGCGAATCATCAAAATTTTGGAAATTTGTTTCAAAATTGTAATCCCTGATCATCACAAACTCAATAATCAAATATTCAGTTTTTCTCGCTATGGTCGTGAACTCAGAGACATTCTCTTTCTAATATTTGTATTGAGCTGTAGCCTATATATAGTGGAAATAAGGTCTATTAGGCTATAAATATGTCAATGGGTGTATTTTTCAAAACTTAAACCGTGCGATTGGACAATCTAATTATTATCTCGGTCTTCAAAATGGACGTATCTCCCTATTTCAACGAATCCAATCCATGCAGACAGGGAAACTAATGAATATTTTGTCTTATTTCCATACGTTATGTGTATACAATTTATTTATGGTAAGACTGGTTTAACACGCTAGCACTTTGCTGATTTTATAGTCCATGACAATCAATTTGAATTTCTTTTTATCGTTATTCTATATATATAACTATCTATATAAAACAAGTAAAACAAGTAGTATTTCCACCAAAAATTTTGTTCTGTCTTGTTATTTTACAGAAAATCCATTGAGTGTTTATAAAATTAACCCGCAGTTTACCTGGTTATTTTGCACAAAACCTTTTGAGTGTTTAAAAAATTAACCCGCAGTCCAGCTGGCTATTTTATAGAAAACCCTTTGATCAAATTAACCCGCAGTCTATCTGACTATTTTATAGAAAACCCCTTGAGTCTTTATAAAAGCGTCGTGCCTACGTCCCTCACTCCCGTCCTCATCCGCGTCATGCCCCAACTTTACCCGTTGCAATGCACGGACACAGTTGCTAGTATATCCTAGCAGGGAGCTCTTCCAAAAGCTTTGCCCTAATCCATGTTACTGTCTATGAGTTTGCGTATTACTATTAGTCTATTTTTTCTGGTACTGCATCCAGTGTTGTGGTGAGCTCATCCAAAAGATTTGCCTCAGAAATCTCCATGTTACTGCATTGAGTCTCTGTGTGTTATTGCTATTGCAATTTTTCTGTTACTGCATTTCCTGACCCTCTTTATGTTACCGCATTATATATCACATATTAATTACTGTCGATCATCTAATGTACTGCATGTGAGCTCGTCCAAAAGAAAGCTTTTGCACTAGCTAGGAAGCTCTATGGTCTCATTAGTCTATGTGTTACTGCTACTGTAAATTATCTGTTACTGCATTGTATGCGTTACTGCTCTATTTATGTTACTGCATTCTGTATCGTGTATGAAATTACTGCCGGTTGTCTAAGAATACTGCATGTCCATATGATGACAGGGGATGCAAAGATATGGCCTCGACATCCACTTGTTCAGATGTGCACCTCATAGGTGACATGCCGTCGCCGTTGCTGCCAACAAATGATGATGTGCTTACTGTCCCTGCCAATAGCAGTGAGCCCACCACCTCCATCACTACATCAATCCTTTGATAGATCCGTTACTACACAGAACAATTATCACCCCACCTCCCCCATTAATCCAGAGGCATGGGTGACCCCAAAGAATAACCTTACATTAATATCACACATGTGAGTATGTTACTGCATTGTATGTTTGTGTGTTTTGTGTTGATGCTGAACGGGCCACATGAGTGATAGATGAATGCCGCATATTTGTTACTACTCTTGAAATTTTTCGTTACTACATATTCTGTGTTGTGTTACTACGAGTCATGTGTGATGTCCTGTGCATAACAATGCTGAAGTTTTTGCCCCTTCTTCCATGAATTATAGAGCCTAGAGATTCCTCAAGATGTTGTCCCTTCAAGTGGCATGACATTTGAATCAGAATAAGCTGCTTATAGCTTTTACAATAGATATACACGATATGCAGATTTCGGTATGAAAAAGGGCAAATTTTAACAATGCCCGTCGTTGACGCTTTCTGCATTGCACGCGCCAGGGCAACCACACGTACAAAGGCGAGGAGGTTAACAGAGTAAGAAACAAGACAACAAAACGAGCTGGGTGCAAAGCATTGATAAGGGTGAAGCAAGAGGTTGATGTTTGGAAAATCACAAGAGCACAATTAGATCACACCCATCATCTGTATGTATCCCTGTCCATGGTAGTTTTCCAGTAGTCCCACAAAAATGTATTGACCCATCAGTCATCATGCAGTTTGTTGGCGATCGACGCAATAATGTCCACACTATCAAAATGCATGGTGCCCCGCAGAACATCTCTTTCACTAACAAGGACCTTGCAAACAGGTATCCGGGCCTTCTCTCCTCTTTGATAAATCTGCACTATTCGGTTATTTCATTGCTGTTGTACTTTACTACCCGATGTGTGTTACTGCCGGGTATAGATCTCGTTACTGAATGTTAGTTTACATGTTACTGCTACTATACTATTGTTGATGTGCATTACTTCCCTAGTAGAGATGTTGTTACTGGATTTTAGTTAACATGTTACTGCTAATTAATACATGGTTGCTTCCCTTTACTGCTGTGTTGTGAGTTACTGGTTAGTATAGATCTTGTTACTGATTTTTAGTTAACATGTTACTGCAGGAAGGCTGAGAACACGGTGGAGGAGAACTCTGACGATGTAAACAAATTGCTTATGTTTTCAAAGAAACGAAAGTGAAAAACAACTTCTATTTTGACATTCAAGCTGATGAGCAAGATGCTATCCAGAACATTTTGGTGCAACGCAAGGGCTGCCTACCACCATTTTGATGATTGCATCACATTTGACACAACCTACCGATCGAACAAAAGAGTTTAACATGCCATTGGTGGTATTCGTTGGATGCAATCGCCATATGCAAAGTGTCATTTTGGGCGTTGCTCTCCTTAGGAATGAAAGAGCCGAATCCTTTGTCTGGCTCTTTAAAACTTTCCTCAAGTGCATGGGGGACAAAGCTCCAATGTATATTCTCACAGGTGCGTAGAACTATAAAAAATCTCAGATGCCTGCCTTACTTGTTTTTTGTTACCTCATTTTTGTTATTGTGTTACTGACTACTTAACACTTGGCAACTGATTTACCCCAAAAAAATGCAAACCAGGACCCATCAATGGCGTTGGCGATAAGGGAGGTGCTAAAGAACACCATTCACATGCTCTGCTGATGACATGTGCTAAAGATAGTTAGGGAGGCTCTATGAAATGCACAAGGATCGAAATTTCAAAGAGAAGCTGCACTTTGTGATCAACCATCCGTTGACACCAAGAGAATTTGAGGCTGCCTGGAAGAATCTTGTTGAAGAGTTTGACCTTGCAGACTGTGAGGTGATGGAAAACCTTTATAACTTGCGTGCAGACTGGGTTCCTGCCTACTTCAAACAGATTTACTGTGCAAGGATGACGTCCACGCAACAGAGCGAGAGCATGAATAATATGGTGAAAACAAGCTTTGTGACAGAGCTCACTGCACTCCATAGAGTAGCAAATGAGATGAATAGGTGCATCCAAATGAGGAAACAAAAAGAAGACCAAGAGACTAATGCTCAAGAGGTACATGGTGCTTATGATGTGTTTCCATTTCTACATATCATTACTGTTGCTATATCAATGTCTTGATGCGTATTACATGCTGCTGCTATGCTAAAAAGAATACAACAATTACTGTGTTTTTGTTGTTACCGCCAAAACTTTGTCTCTTCACTGCAGTAACTTATGCGTGTTACTACATCTGCAGTGTGAGCCCATGTTGAGCACAAGATATGCCTTTGAGGAATAGCTGAGCAGATTATACACAAGGTTCACCTTATTCAAGGAAACATTGTTTGACGGCACGGCCTTCCTAGTCAATGAGGTTTCGGGCGCCATGGAAGCCTACATGGTGACTCATGGCAAGACAAGCCGAAAAAAACCCCTAGTCTCAGCATGCTTTCCAGGTTACTGCGAATGTGGATTCTGGGCTATATGAATGTGAGTGCAAAACATGGACCCACTTAGGTGTGTTCTCGTTCCAATGTGTTACTGCAATTGTCATGTTCTGTTATTGCTGTCATACTCTATATTACTGCAGCTATCATGTTTGTCATGTCCAGAAATTCATACCCAGAATTTTCGATGCTGAATGTGTATTAAAATCCCTATCCAGAACAAACCAGAGTACACAGACAACAAATTGTATATACAGAATCCACGTCTTAAAATTATAACAAAAGTCTTACACAAATGCAGTGGAAAAGAAAGTAAAACGAGCTAAACTAAAAGCCTTGATGTTCGCAGTATGGCAACTCCACTCCATAGGCATCCTTGACGGCGGACGAAGCCTACTCCTCGTAGTCACCTCCATCTGACTCGTAGACCAACTCTAGTGAGGGAAGATAGAGCAAGGCTGAGTACTACCTACTATACTCAGCAAGTCATACTGAAAGAGAGGGTATGATGCAAGAATAGTTCAAAGGAAGGCTAGGGGTTTATTTGCATAAAGCAAGCATTTTACAATAGGAGTTGAAAGCAATAAAACAGTTGTAGTAATCACGGTGAGACTAATCACGGTGAATCTGGTTGATCGCCCATAACCACGGGCACGACTATCCGAATAGTTCTACTCTGATAGAGGTGTACACCTCTACCCACAAGACACAGCCCCACGACACGTTTCCACGTGCCGGTATACCACCATGGTACCTGTGGGAGGTAGCACCCCGGGGTAGCCCATGGAGCGAAATTAAGGTCAGTTAAAGTCGGACTGGTAGTCCTCGGGAGGGGGTCAGATGCCCGACCTCTTCCTTGGGTCAGGAGCCCCGACCCCCAACTGTCCCGACTCTATGACCTATCCAACTATGACTCTTCAGCCCGACCTCCGATCTCCTTGGGATAGAAGGCTTGCATCGCAAGGATCGCGGAAAAGATAAGGAAGAGACAACCCGACAGAAGATGATGTCACCCGACAAGACTGCGCAGAAGGTACCTGCGAAGAGCGGATCCCAAAGGCAAGGTGGAGCGCGAGATACCCACGAAGCACAGGACTCGGGGGGATCTCTATGTACTTTTCAGATGTTGTTTATACTTGCCTTTTGGCTTTTAATCTTAGCTTTCTTGACCCCAAGTCTGCTTGTAACTGCCCCACTTGATCTATAAAAGGGAGGGCAGGACCGCGGGGGAGGGGGATCGATTCTTGGGGAACTAGGTCTAATCTCTAGAATCCCCTCTCATCCATTGTACTATGTTCTACACACCACCCCAACAAAGAACACTGGACGTAGGCTTGTTATCCTCCGAGATAGGCGAACCTGTCTAAAATCTCTCTGGCTCATTTTCTCTCTTTTGTCGACCATCGCGCCCTTTTGATAGATATTCTCGACCACTCTTTCACCTCCTCGGGTAGCCCCCTCGGAGGACTGATCGACCACCCGTCGAGAGTACCGTGGAAAGAAACTGTGACAGGACCCTTCGCATAACCCCCTCTAACCAATCATACCACACCTCGGGTTTCGTCCCCACTCCTCTATAGGCGTGGGCAGCCCTCCTCGTGCCTAGGTGAATCCGGCAGCCAATTAACCGGCCACCTCCGACCGACCCAACTCCATCACGCCCACCCTAATCTAGGTATGTCGGCTAAAGGAAAGCTACACTACAAGCCCAACCGTTGCCCACGCTGGTTTGTGATACGCACGGTAATTCTTCCAGGGTTTCCCGTGAACCAGTCCTTAATTGCCATGGACGCATCTATCAAAACTATTGCGCCCACGGCCCACTATTATCATATTTTAATTGAATAATATTACCACAGTGGCTCATAAATGAAGGTATCATTATAGAGTCTACACTAAATGATTAAGTGAAATAACCCTTTACTGAGCTAGTTGATCTAAGCAGAGCTAAGCATATCCTAGACTAGTAACTAATCATATTAATACCCAAGCTATCAAAGGTACATGGTAAATAATTCCTATGACTGAGTACAATAGATAAATAAGCCCATAAAATGACATTATAAAATAATGTAGCATTTAAGGAAAAATAAGACATTTATGAAAATAGGCATAATATGTTCAATGTAGAGCATGACTTGCCTTGCTCTGGTGCTTGAGCGACCTCTGTAACAACTTGAAGGTAGACGGGATCGTTGGAATTGCCGGAATCTACTCGACAAACAAGGAACACAAGCAAACACATGCTATAAGTATACTGAAACAGGGGTTGGCGCATGGCGACGGAGCTTGGGCGACACGGCGAGGAGAGCGTTCGGGAGCATGGGAGCAAGCAGCGAAAAGGAAAAACGAGAGAGGGGATACGGGCGACATTTATAGGCAGTCGACGAGCTCGGAAACGCACGGGGACGGCGTGGATTTCTCGCCGGAGTAAAGAGAGAGAAAGAGAGTAATGGCCGACGATTTTGAAATTCAAAATTTGGCCGTTTCGCGCGCGCGGGCGGCGGGAAAGCGTGGGCCGGGCGGGAGGCGCGGGCCGGGCGGGGAGGCACGGGATCCGTGGTGTCAAGGCGGTGTGGGGTCAGCGGTGGCGCGACCGGAGGTTGGGGATGGGCTCGACAGGTGGGCCTCACCTGTCGGTGACCCGGGGAGTAAAGGGAGGGATCTCGGACTTTCGGGCAGGGCGCGCGACAGTGGGCAGCCACGGGCTGGCCCACGGGAGAGAGGGAAGTGCGGGAGCACGTGGGAGGAAAAGGAGGTGGGCTGGGGATTGGGCCGGCGGCCCAAGAAAGAAAAGAAAAAGAGCAAAAAAGAGAAAAAGAAAAAAAGATTTTCTCTAGGATTTATTTAATTTTGAGAATTGATTTTAATTGGTTAAAAATTATTTCTAGTGCTCAAAAATTCCACTAAAAATCATGTTAATGTATTTTGACATAAAGAACTCAAGAAAACTCTACCATATCATTTTTTATTAATATTTGCATTTTATTAATTACTGCTTAACTCTAGATTAATTTTAAATAATTTCTTCGAATGATTTATTAAATGTATTTTAAACTAGGGGGGTGTGACAATGTCCCATATTGCTGCCTTTTCTACCCACATGTTGTCAGGGTGCTCTGCCACCTCCAGGTGAAAAAGATACCATCTAGGTACATACTGAAGAGGTACACAATAAGTGCCAAGCAAGGGGTGTCTTCGATGATCATGATCAGGGTTTTACTTTCTACGAAAGCCGGCCCGGCTTTCGCGGTTTTCGCCCATTTCACAGGGGTGCGGCACGGCATCCCCGCGGTTTCGTTTAAATAATTTTGTGGGAATTCAAAAATTTGAAAAAATTCATTTTAATACAAAAATATATATTTTATATAAAAAATATAAATTTCGCGATGTTTTCTGCGAAAACCGCAGTATATGGCGTGGTTTGAGCGAAAATCGCGGCACGACGCGGATTTAGATTTGGTTCAAATTTAAATTAAGGTTTTCACGTGTTTTGCGCGGTTTTCGCGGTTTTTGGCGCGGTTTTCGTGGTAGGCACGAAATCGTTCAAATTCAAATTTGTTACTGCTGTCGCCGGCTTTCGCGAATTTTGATCGAAATTCACCGTGCCACCGAGGAACGGTACGGCATAACCCGCCGGCATTCAGTAACCCTGATCATGACTACAAGCGGTTTGGCCTTGGCAGCACCAGCGAGATATACCGTCACACAGTGTTGGTCAATGAGGCAATGGAACTTGCGAGAAAAGCATCGAAATGAACGCAGCGCTATGGCAGGACCATGGAGGTGCTGAAGGAGTTGAACATGGAGATCGATGAGACGCCATGCGAATACTAGTTGAACAATGAAGAAAATGATATTGAAGAGATGGAAACAGAACCCTTAGAAGCACCTTTGACAGCGCCACCACTTTCAAACACAAAGGGGAGGAAGAAAGACAGAGCAACCAGTGACAAAACAAGTTGAGACCAAGCAGCTGAAAGACCCTAGTAGAAGGTGCAGCATCTATCACAAAATGGAAGGACAAAATGCTAGAACATGTCCTAGTAGAAACACGAGACAGAAAACAACCAAGCGCCGAGTAAAAGATTATGATGATGATGAAGATGAAGAAGAGGAAGAGGAAGAAGAATAAGTGTACGAGTGATATATACATTGCTGCTGGTTTTTAGGAGACATTTAATATGTTACTGCCATAGTACACAACTGTGACTGTCATTTAACATATTTGTTACTACATGTTATCCTTTCTCATGATGCCCAGTTAGGGCAACATGTCACTGCTGTACTACACACTTCTGGTACGTACTGCAATTTTTTTTTACAAATTTGTGAATGGTTTCTCCTGATGCCAGTTAAGATCACATGTTACTACCATGGTACATTTATGTTGCTCAAAATTACTAACCGGTTACTGCAAGAAACAATATAAACATGTCTTACTGTTATGAACATTAGAAACATGACGTAATGGTGACTATTGCATTGTCATTATATCGTATAGTCAACCCTAGTAATTATAACTTCACACGTAGTTTTTTGGCAACCAAGAAATCATCCATTCAAAAAAGAAGTAAAACAAAAGCTCCAACCAATTGAATGAAAAAGCTTAGCAATGCATGCATAAACATTTCATAAAAAATAATACACAAATCCAACATAGGTGTACTGTTGCATTTGTGGTACCCAAAAAAACATCTATTGTGTTACTGCCAGACATACAGATGCGTTACTACAAATCATTAGCAGCGTTACTGCTAGGTTCTGTTACTGCCAATAAATAAATGCATTGCTACTAACATCAAGAATGTTACTGCCTCATTTAGCAACATACTTTCAAAAGTTATAACAGAGGTTAACATAGGTGTAGTGATGAATTAACAGGAAATCAACACCACAAGAATTGGTGACACCAAAAGACTAGAATATATAGGTCTGTTATTGCCACTATACAGATTCATTACTGCAAGAACTTGGCATCGTTCCTTCAATGTCCTGTTACTGCCACCAAATAAGTATGTTACTACTAGCTTCCAAGTACGTTACTGCAAACATTTAGGTACAGATTTCCAAAGACACACACAAGAAAAAAAACAGAGGTGAACTACATGGAGCTCTTCCTAATCTTCGGCCTGTATGGTTCAATAGCTGCAGGGAGCTTGGCCTCGTTCAGCGGATGGAAGAGTAGGTAATAGAGGGCCTCTGCCCGGTATTTTGTTCCATCATTCTTAAGAAAAAAATAGGGAAATGCGCACATGCTATTATTGTATTAGAAAAAAATGATGGAATGAATCATAAGTAGACAATGTTATGAACAAATCCGAATGACCATGCACTTACATGGATTTGTCATCCCAGAACTGAATGTATTTCATCGCTAAAAAGCCACAATTGTTGGTCAGGAATTGCTTTTGGACACAAGCAGGAAAACATTTCCACTTCCTAACTTCTGTGAACTTCTTTGGGTACATCACATCAAGAACATCAAGGAATCTGCCAACCTGTCGCAGAAAAAGCGGGATAGAAAAGGAGACAAGATAATAAGATTATAGTTTACAAACACAAAGGCTAAAAAACCCATGGCAAGAACAATTACTGCAAATTAATCTGCATGTTACTGCGACATAAGAGTACTGTTACTACATAATATGACTCCCACCCAAAAAAATGTACCTAGCATCCTAATTAATGTTGAGAGCACGAAATAAAAAATGGACAGAAACAAAAGGAAAAATGGTGCATACCACTTTATCTTTCAGCGCCTTTAGATCTTTTTCGTCTCTGTCCTTTCCCAATGAATCAAGTACATCGATTCGTTTGTGGTTGAAGTTGAAGCAGAAAACAGTCCAATGTCCATTGTTAATCATAGGAAAGAAAATCTGAGGAATTGCCAAAAGAAGCATATCAATTGTGTTGTAGAAAAATATAATATGAAAACAAAAACAAAAAAGAGATGTGTACAAATGTTGAGAATGCTAACTAACCAGTTTCGCATCAGCTAAGTCATGTCTCCTGCAATCACCGGAGATTGTGTTGACAGCACCATCAAGCGAGAATGCAAGATTGTGATTTTCAGAATTCAGCACTTCCTGTGGTTAACAAAGGGAAAAAAGGGTTGAGTTAGAGAACTACTTTCAATAGCACCATGTAGATAAAAAAGAAATGGCTCAAAAATAATCATTAGCATACAATGGCGCTTGTGGGAATGACAACTCTGTAGCCAATACTTTCTTTCTAATATTTGGCATCATCATACATCAAACATGTTGACCAGAAGAGCATTATGTCGTTTGTCAACTTTCCCCCTCTGAAAAACATTTCCTCAGTTCTTCGCCCCTCCAAACAATGGCGTCGTCCAGTTGGTCAATGAGATAATCACTAAAAATGTACAACCAAAGAAAGAGAGAGAAGTAATATTCTTGCACGATACATTATGTGTTACTGTACAGTAAGATCTATTTACTGTAGGTATGCTATTACTGTAGTTTAACAAAATTGTGAATCCACGTGCACTTTTCACTTAAAAAAAGAGGAATGAAGGGAAAAGATGTTCACCTTTCAACATCAGGGAGTTGACTGTTGCATACAATTTTGTAGACCTCCATGGCATTATCTCCATTGTCATCTCATAGTGGTTCAGTCAAAGCACAGAAGGGGGATGTGTACTTGGGGTTTGCCAATGGCCTCCTCTTTTCCATCTTAATAGGCATGATCATAGGTGATGGGTTGGCAGCATGAGATGGAGCAGTGGCCGGCGTAGGAGTCCCTTCGGCATCTGTACATATTTTTTCCATCAAGTTGGACAATTCAGCCTCATCTACAAAAATGCATAGTTGTTCACAGAGGGACGATGGCAAAATATCAAAGAAAAGAAGTTATTTTCTCTTTTGCTCTGAGGCCTAATTCCTCCCTGATAGTACCCAATGGAGCATTGTCAGATACTACTGGTGGATCCAAGTGCCCATTCTGCAGCCCCATCACACAATGCACAGCATAAGGAGTCACGAGTAACTTCCCCCGACCACCAAGATCAAGACACATAGTGTCAGGGTCAGGACAATCCATTAGATATTCAATGAGTTCCCTGGATCGAAGACCATTCATCCGAAACTTGAAAACCCAATCAAAGCCCAATCCATGCAATCTATCCCTTTGAGGTGGCTGCAACAAACCAACCATATCAATGATGGCATTAGGCTGGCATCTGGTGGTCATTGGAAAATGTTCACGTTTCCTAACTGCTTGCCCCTCCTTAGTCAACTTATGCTTTGTAGCAACCTTCTTTTTAGGACCTTGCATTACTTTTGTCTTTCTAGTCTGAGCTACCTTCCGCTTGACCTATAGCAAAAGGACAAGAGAAAACAACAAATTAACATGATGTGCATGTCATGGGAAAAGCATGATGTGCTGGAAAAAAAAGAAACTTGCATGCACCTGGGGAACTGGTTCCATGAAGTCATCTTCATCTTCATCTTCATCTTCATCTTCATCTTCATCTTCCTCTTCATGTTCTGGTTCCTGCTTACTAAGCTTATGCTTTGTACCAAGCTTCTCTTTGGGATCTTGTGTTGCTTTATCAGCTACCTTATTCTTAACCTGTAACAAAAAGACAAGTAAAACAACATTTAGCAAATGGCTTAAATACATAACAAATCATATGCTGAAAAAAAGGGAAACTTGTAGGCACCTGACAAGCTGGTTCCATGAAGTCATCATCTTCTTCTTGAGCTTTGCTCCTTCCTCTTTTACAAATTTGCTTGTTCTTATAACCCATTGGAGGCTGTGTTTTCTTTTGCCCTTCCACTTCTGCCGGTGGCTGCCTCTCCTGTCACTGCTGCCACTAGCTTCTCCTCTTCCCCACCCATCGCTGCTGCCACTGGCTCACTCTCCTCTTCCCCTCCCGTTGCCGGCACAGTAGGTTGGGTTTTGGTTGGATCACAAGAAACCTCCAAATTATGGTCACCATCTCTATATACAACCTTTGCTACTTTCAAGGGCTTGCCATCCTTAACAACTGAACCCACTGCATGAAAAAATAGGTACATATATGTGTTACTGCAAAATAGGATTTGTGTTACTGTAGTACCTCTAAATTAAGCTAAGTTAATACAAAACGTACAAGTTATGTTACTGCAGGACCTAAGACGTCTCGCTGTAATTGAAGAACCATGTTACTAAAACACGAAATCAGGCATCATGCATAGCTTCATGTATAAAGAAACATATATCATAACATCTATATTCTAACACGCAAGATATAAATAGTTATCGGGAAATCTTCATTTCTAAGAAATTCTATTACACACATTACTATCGTGTTAAAAAAAGGTTACTGTATTGACACACACATTTCATTTTCAGACCCTCTTGATGCAAGAATTGGATTTGCCCTAGAGAAGAGGTGCCAAAGAGAGAAGCACCAGCGTTAGCCACGCACAAAAGCTGCTCATAGATTCCACCCGATATATTCATCGTGTCACTGGTCAAAAGTCTCAAAACCTTCAATGAAAAATGCATTGTAACCCAATGCAGGTTACCAAAAGAACGCCAAAAGAAATAAACTAATAACATGTGCAAAAGCCAATTTGACGGTACAGATAATTATTGGCTACTGCTAACATGATTTACAATGTCTAAATATAGTGGCATCCGCCTCAGCCTAAGTAGAGAAAAAGAAAAATTACAATCCCTTGCTCTCTTAGACTAAGGCCCCATTTGGTAGGGATTCTCCTTCCTGATTCTCAACAAAATTAGTAGAATCCATGCCAAACGGGTTATTTTGTAACTGATTCTAAGAAGAATCACTTCAAGTGATTCAGCGGTTTTATATAGGGAGTGAGAATCACTTAAAAAGCAGTTTCTTCCCAGAATCACTTGAAACCAGTTTCTCCCAAAAATAACCTGAAAATCACCTAAAATATTGTTCTAATTATTACTTTATTATATCGATTCTGATTCTCTCCAGAATCTGATTCAGGAGAATCAGAATCTAGAATCAAAGAATCATAAAATCAGCAGCCCTGCCAAACGGGCTACATTGACAAAAAAGTTTGCATAGCTCCTCTTTGTAATAAAAAACTCAGAACATGTCATAAAAAATAATTGTGTGTGGACATGTGATGCCATTCCCCATATCATTTTGTAGATCATCCAAGATTACAAAAAACACATAGTAGTATCATGCTAGTACCAGAAATGACAACGAGGTAATTGAGGGGATGAGGGGAAGGGGGTTCCGACATGCACAGACCTTGATTAGACGGATGATCGCCACAAAACCTCACCTCGCTAGTAGCCCCTAATCCCGCCCGATATACTCGGGGAGAATGCAGGCAAGAAGGGGGAAACGCGGGGGAATGAGGAGGGAGCAGTTGAGCAGCCCCCTCCCCGCCGCCGCTACCTCCTTCCCTACCGCCGCATGGAGGAGAAGGGAGGGAGGGGATCGAGGGGAAGGCGAGGAAGGGAACAGCAGCGCACCCACGGCTCGACCACCGATCCCCCGCCACTTCCACCTGCCGCAGCCGCTTCCGCCCGCCGCCGCCGCTTCTCACGAACCTGGCGCCGACTAGAGGAGAAGGAATGAAGGTGGTAGGGGTGTGGATCCGTGCCGCCTATCGGGACGACCGGATGACGGGCGGTCAGGATCTGCTTCGGCCGGGTTGGCCCCGAAGGTGTATTTAGCAAAACTATTCTAGAATTAATTACTAATTTAAATCCTAGAATTACAATCTTTTTTTATAAAACATGTACCGCAAGATCTCCCTAAAAAACATGTATGCCAAGATCGCAGAAAAAATATATTAATATCCACACTTTCTCAATATCATGGTTAACATTTTTTTATCAACAACTAACAATAAATATGATTTGTGTTACCACAGTGCAATTTAAAAGAAATGACTATATCTTAGGAAATAAAATATTACCTTTTAGAAGCTTCTTTTACATTTTAAAGAGAAGCTTAACGGAAAACATGTTTACCATCATCTTGTAATTTGTAACTTCATATATGTAAAATATGTTCGACAGGAAACAGAAAAGGTTTTCCACTGCCTACGGTATGACTAAATCCTTGTTTCTCAAGATTGAAAAAGGAAAAAAGTAAATTTTACAAAACTACTACTGTTTAGTCAAAATTATCACTATGGCTACAACTTCAGCCAAACATTTTTCACAAAACTACAACATAGAGAACGATTTCATCAGAAAACTACAGCTTCAATTGATACGAGTGTTTGACATCTAGGCCCCAAGTGTAAACAGTTTTCTGATAAAATCATCAACTATTGCTGTTATTTTCTGAAATACCCAACTAATGTTGCAGCAAACCAATACTTGGAAAAGGTAGTTGTAACTTTCTGAAATTTACTAAAACAAAATCATTGTTTCTCGTCTATCCTATTGCTCAGTTAATGTTAACAGCATATATACCCTTTTGGCACGTCTAACTTGAACCAAAATTCCTCAATGTATTCTCCATCCTCTAAATTTGTGACTTCAACACGGGAAAACCCCTGTAAGCTTCATATGATCAAGGGTTTTTCTCAAGCCATAGCGTTCAACGGCTCTAATACCATCTCGAAACCCATCTCCATATACATCAGAAGGGTCTGTTTCAATTTGGTGCTTGAAGAACTCTCCAAGTTTCTTCTCGAAGTCCGTCTGTACACCCTTTTTGGATGAGGGTGCTAAAGATGACGACGATGACGATGATGATGATGCAATGGATGCAATGATGCTACTAGATCCTGATGTTATTTCTGACTCGAGCCACATATGAGCTAGAACCTGACAGATGCCTTCTTCAACCTTTGGATCAAGAGTTCGGTATCCTGCCAAAAATGGTATTAAGATGTAAATGTAACATTCAATAGAACTAAATTTAACAGGAAACTGTACGGGAGCTACATTAATCTACATAGAGGTATGAATAGGTATAGGCGTATAGCTGCAAAAGGTAAAAAATTGCAACCGAAGTACCCTTAAGTCGGAGGTAAGCATGCATCATCTCATGAGCCAGAATGGAGCCAGTTAACAGTCTGCATGTAATCAAAATAATGGCAATGAAAACCTATGCATTCAGGACAAATAACTTCCCCTAAGCTGGTAGGCCAGTTGCATAATCAACACCAATAGCAACGGAATAAAACGAAAATAATAGTAAATGTAGTATTGTACCCATTAATAGATCAATAAAGCATGACACAATTCAATATACCTTGGAAGGCCATATAATATAAGAATTGCAGTCACTTCACAGCGTCGAACCAGTTTGTATGGTCCTGTAATCATGTCTACGATCTTGTTTCCTGGTCCAATTATTGGTCTTCTTAATATCTGCATATATTATGTTATTTAGCCATAAGCCAGGTATCAAGTTCACATATTCAATATATAAACTAAAGCAAGGCATTATTTTTAAGAACGTACAGTTCGGACAATTTGCTCTTCAGATAGGCAGAGACCTCTGGTTTCAGCAAGGTGATGTCCCTATTAAGGAGGTCAAAGGACAATAAGTTAAATAATGTACATTACTGTTAGAATATTATAAAATGATCATTTCATTTACAGTTTTCTCTGCCTCCATGGCTTCGTTTAAAGCTTGTCGCTCAACCAACAGCAAGGGAATTTGTTGTTCCACTTTCATATTTAAACCCTCATAGAATTCTTGAATATCAATATATAGTGGTTGGCATTCGTCTGTGTCCATTATTGAAGTATTCAGACATTCCAAGCAGAGTTTTCGGCCATCATCTAATGTTATGTACATACTATCCTTCGGCTGGCATTGAGATTAAACAAAAGAAAAGAAGGGGAGTCATTAGATTCACTAATTCATAATTAAAATGTGTGCGCTATGAATGGACATTGCTAAGAAATCATCAAATGCATGTGCATAGGCGCATATTGAAAACAAACACATTTAAATTGTAAGGGTGGTAACTGAAGCTACATGCCAAAGTGTTAGTTACATCCTGACATTACCATTTGCATCACTACATGTATAACTGTTTTATAGGATAACACAAACCTCCATTCGTTCACAACTGCAGCACCTAGGAGTACCATCATTTTCATGGGCAGGACAATACTTCTGCATCCAGAAAGGATGGGCCCGATATTCAATGAGGCCATTTTTATTTGTTGGAATCTGATCATCAAATGTCATTAGCACAACTCAACAGATAAATTAAAAAATAGTTATTATTACTAAATACTCATGCTCATCCAACATGAATTCTTACAAAGTTCTTGCAAACATCACATTTTGGATGGAAAAGCTCCTTATAGCAGGATCTATGGTATGGGTTATCTTCATGTACTGCAAACTTCCCAAATGAATGGATAATGTCAGTTATCTCATTAAATTAAAGCATGTTATGTTGAAATATGCTAGGTCTCTTTACCTCATATTCTGATATTGGCCTATCACAGGCAAAACACCTGAAGCACTGGGGGTGCCAATCAGAATCCTTGCAACTAAGAAACCGTCCTTGACCGATTGGAGTTTTACATCCAGCGCAATCCCTACACCGTCAACGTGGTGCATGAGAATCAGAGAAACCCAAGAATTCCCACCGCTTGCACTAGAACAGGGTTCTAAGAACCCAAGTAGATAGTGGTCCATAACTTTAAGAAATGAAGAAGATACCAGTTAAAACCATGAATGTGTTTATATTGTTCATACCCATACCCTACCCAATCGAGATGATTACAAGAAACTACATATATTCAGTGCTAGTAATTGGGGTTCACAATTTCACAACGTAATTTCTGAGTTTCAGGTCTACCTGCAGGTCTCCAGTAGGATATGTTTCTGGTCGACAATTTCGAATTTTGTTGGGAATTTAGCAAAAATAATCGATCATATTCAGCAAGAAATTGTTCAAATTCAAGACTATTAACTCAAAATTTCCAAATTTCAGCCCCTCGCACCCACTGGAAATGTTTTTTGAGTCCCAAAATTGTGAACCCTGCTCATCACCCCAACCGAATGTTGCCTATCACACAATGATCTTCTACATACGTAAAATATATATATATATATATATATATATATATATATATATATATATCAGAAACATTAATAAGCTTTCAGCCAAATCACTTTTTCAAGAATGTGAAAAGATATATACCGATGTGTTTGCTCGAGTGTTCTTTTGTATGAGGGACTACAATTGATATTTTATTTTATTGTGCCTCTTGGTAGAGGGTGGGCTCAGGTGCAAGGGGCAAATTACTCAAGGGAAGTAACGTGGTACTGGAAAAGAACAAAAGATAAGGAATGCAACATTTGGAGTTACTGGTACAGATAAACACAGAAGCAGACATAACAATAACAATTCCGCTGCTATGAGAGTTGGGGCCTTGTTTAATCAGTCCTGGTAGCCAACATCTAGGAAAGCGCTTGCTGCAGTTTTATATAATGTAGGATTTGTTCATAGCCCACAGACTTGCTATCTACAGGCCTCCTCATCTCATGCAATGTAACCGTCAATCTTACTGTATACTTCCTCTCCCAAGTTAATATACTGGATCGAACATTCAAACCCGCAGATAATTTTGCCCCTTGTTCTTGTTCTTTTTTTTTCTTTTGAGCGATCACCAGATTATAGCAATGGATCTAAGTCTTACACATGACACTGACTGTCTGTACAGTTTTGCTTCACAATAAAAAAATACCACATGTACCCTACCAACTTTCATTTACTACCTCTCATAATCTCATTAATGTGGCACGCAATGCACACTTAACTGACTAGTGTCTGTAAAAGAAAAAAGAGGCCTTCTCTGAATTGGCATATAAAGGTTTACTAAATTGAAAGGAGAGGCCAGCATCATAATGTGCTATAATAACAAATACCTTAATCCAGTTGAAGGGAATATATATGGGGGCATGAAAGTTGCTGGAGTACTCTCAGAGTGAACATCTTTTACTGGAACATTCTGACGAGGAGGTTCATCATTCAGACTCTCTTGTAGAGCCCGTGCAAGTTGTTCATCTTCATGTAAACGATGATCAATATCTGCCTCATCTGTAAAAACAAAAGAAAATGCATTAATATTTCATGCTTTTGCTCAACAGTAGTACAGAACATATATGGAGGTTCTCATTTATTCAAGTCAACCTAGAAATGCTAGTCCTAAAGTGAATATTATGTTGCAGGAAAACCAAGTCCAATAATCTCTAAACTAAAGATGACCAAAACAGGTTGAGATGGTACAATGATACGGACCAACAGCCTTCCCCTTCCTCTGATCTTCTTCTGATAAAGATAATGCAATAGCACGATCTATGTCTTCATGGTCACTGTCATGCTCCTACAGTAATTAGAAACAAGTTAGCTATAGTGAAGTACATAAAGTAACATCCAGTCCTTCCATTTTTTATCAGGAAGAAGCATGGTTTTGTGGTCCTGAATAATCAAGCACAGAATCTTATTCGTTTACTATCTATAGCTTACAATATGAAACTCCTAACAGTCATCTTCAATACACATGACTGAACAAAAGAAAGATAGAAATTCAAAACTGAAGTGTCCAAGAGAATGGCAATATTCAGTGAGAAAATTCTTTATATGCAATTGGCAGAAACAAATTTCAAAGAACAGAAATTTTCTTCTGTGTCTCGCACAGTATGTTTGACTTAAGATGGCTAGTATGGGAAGATGAAAAGACAGGAAGAATTGGCAGTACATAGGCTTTAGTGTGCCATGCTGAGTAGCCTCCATGGGTGTTTCCATTGTAGTGCCCTCTTGATACTCTATTTACTGAACCTTTAAAAATTTTGCTCAGCCAACCCATGTTCTCAAGTATTGGCAGATGAAAATCCTTGTACCTGCACTGCATAACAAATTCATTAAGAATCAAACTCAAAGAAACACGTACATATGAGGTTTTCTTTGCATTTGAAGCCAATTCTGAGAAGAAGAGTTATAGGCCTAGAATCTAGGGAACATATGTAGTGCAAACACATATATAGTGGAAACCTGGAAACTACCGTTGTATCAAAAAATGGACGTCTGAGATACGCTCAAACGTCCATTTTTTGATCCAACGGTAGTTTCCAGGTTTCCACTACATATGTGGTTTGCACTACATATTTTCCCTAGATTCAATTATGCATATTTCAGTAGTAGAAACTGATGTTCTACGAAACTAATAGTGTACCGCCAACATAATCAATATATGTGATTCCAACGTCTAATCTTATTTAATAACCGAATTACTATACCTTCCCAAGCCTAGAGCCACTAGCTCACTTCTGGATATGTCAATCAATTTTTACAGTATAGGTTTGTAGGGAAAAAGCTCTGTAAATACATATTGAAATTGTGCAATAACATGTATTTAGTAATAAATAAGAAGACTAGAATGACCTGTATTTGGTAAGAGACAAAATATGTAACAAATTCCCTACAGTGTTTGCCCCATCTGCCCATCACATGTAAAATTTACTGGGTGCTTCAAGCTTGTGCTCTTTTGTTTTGAAACAGAATATCAACTACATACAGAACAGGATATCAAATATTCATTCATCTGATTAGATATTGGTTTGGTATGCCTCCAAACTGGTAAAAAGGTCAAACTGTTTTCATGAAGCCTCCAACAGAATATGCATGCAAGCACATAGTGTAAGATATAAACCTCTATAAATTGGTGGACATATTGGCGGTAAGGTTTGAAAGGAACAAATTGTCCATGAAAGGATCCAGTTACAAATAAAATTTGCTTTCTTGCCTTGGAGAAGGCCAAATATGTGAGAAGTCAGAAAAATACAGATGGAAATGAAAATATAATGTGGAATGCTCTAATATGAACTAAAATGATCAGCAACCAATCACATTACATGTCCAGTCTCTTTGGCATATCTCCCTATGATTTGTATTCCTCCGAGCTCATAAAGGAAAAGGATCAGCACAAGCAATACACACGAACCTCTGACAACAGCAAATGCCACAAAATCTAGACCCCGGTCCTGCAAAAAAACAATTGCTCAGGCTATGTGACACCCGCTGGCAGCAATTTTACATTTTTGTGATGCCATCACAGTATGACTCGTCTATATTACTCTTGCTAGTAGTAACAAACCAGCAAAGACAATAGCATAAATTAAATGATCCATGCAAACATTTGTTCCTCGCCTCAGGGAGCCTCGAAAAGCTAGAGAGGATCTTGAAATCATGGTAAAGAACATACAAGAGTCATGAGGCAAACAATCATTGAACACAGATGGCGCCAATGAGCAGATACTAACGAGACAAAACAGAGAATAAAGAGAAAAACATGGATGCAAATTAGTGCAGCATCAAAGAAAAAGAAAAGCAAATATTACTGGGGAAAAAATACCTCGAGTTCAGAACCACAGGGACCGCATAGAAATAATCAGATCATGGAAGGCATCAGGGCAACCCCACCTAGCCACCACTTTCAAGCCTGAACTCCTGTACTTTTTAACAGAAACAAAATCATTATGTCAGTCCCCACACAGCAACCGGCTGGTACAAAGTACAAATTCACCAATTCACCGAAAAACACCATCATTCATTAGCCCGAGTTGTACAGAAACAATTAAGGATCACCATAATTTGCCTGAGGAAAGAACTCCCACCCCCCAAAAAAAAAGACTCACCAAGTAGCCCTGTAATTCGGCTAAGGTCTCCTTGGTTTCTTGCGACAAGAAGCCCTGCAACCAGAGATGCAAGATGACCCCCCAAGCAGGCCTCACGCAAGAAGAAGTGGAAGAGGAGGAGGAGGAGAGAGAAACAAAACGAAACGAAAGCGTGACATGGACGGGAACGGTGAGCGCAGGGGAGGGAGGACGAGGAGGGAGCTGTGGCGACCGGCAGTAGGCCAAGTCAAGAAGAAAAGAGAAGAAAAAAAAAACTAGGGTTGAAGGTGACATCTCTCTCCCACGCCACACCAGACCACACTCCCTCCCCCATCGCCCACCGCCCGGGTCGCTGTCGCGGCGACGTCAACTCCCCCCCTCCCCGCCCCTCCCGCGCGTGGCCAGGGGGGGAAGAGGGAGAGGTAGGAGGCCCACATTGGGGGTGGCGCCCGCTGCGGCGTCTCTCTCACGCATTCCGTCGAACGCCTCGTGGGCGTTGCGGATGCAACAGCAGCGGTGGGTGGGGTTGGGTGGAGTCACTGGACGGCCGGCGTGGGCTGGGCTCTCGCGCGTTTTTAATTCTTTACCGCGGCGGTTGAGAGGCGATTGGATTTTGGAGCGACGGTGAGGGGTCGCTCTCTTTCCTTTCCTTTCCTCGACGTCTAGGTGATTTTGCACATAGGGACTTATGGTCTTGGTAATTTAAGGATTCCATGGCAAATGTAATTAGTTGAAGAAATACTATTCAGTGGCTGTTCGTTCTCCCCTTAAAACCGGTAAGGTAACAGATCAACCACGGGTGGACCTAGAAACCGGGCACCCTAGGCCATGGCCTCGGGCTTAGGATTGAAAGTCCATAGGTTAGGATTTTTTTTCAGAAATACTATACACGGAAACCATCATACACAAGACCCATCTCATCTCACCATGTAAATATTATTCTTTCATCTTCTCTTCTCCTTCCTCATCTCTTTCTCTTTTCAACTTCTCTTTCCCCACCCCCTCTCTCTAGCAAAGTAGTACCTTCATGTCATAGATACGCGAGTCCATGTATCTTACCAACGTACCAGTGACATCATCCACAAGCATCGTCGATGAGACGTCGACTAACGTGACTGACGAGTACTTCACCACTGATCTATCGATGAAGATGCAGTGCAAATCAGGTGGCACCATCACTAGTGGCATGAGCTACTTCCTCATCATGAGAAAGTAAATGGTGGGGCTCTTTCTATTGGTGTGGGTGAAGAAAGAAGTCACCTAGGATTAGGCCTATGGCCTATTTCCTTTTTTTTTGTCGGTTGACTAAAGCTAGCTAGGAGATTTTATCCCAAATTTGTTTTTGATGGACCATGAAGAATCTTTTGAATAGTGCGTTTTTGTTGTTGATTTGGTGTTTTCATTAGATTTTTCTAGAATTGATTTTTTTTCTTGAGTTCTCTCTTGTGGCAGTTTGATACCACTAGAAAGAGAGAAAAAAGATTCGAAGGAATAAAAAAAGGGAAAATTAGGTTTATGTTCAATGGAAAAAAAATTCTCAAGAGCAAGGAAAAGTATTTTGTTTTGGTTCGACCCAGATGATTTCATTGATACTTTTTATGGTATCATGATACTTAGGTGTATCACACCCGTGGTATCATGATACTCAAGTTTTATACTAATCTGTGGTACCTCAATATCAGGTTTGGTATCTATTGGTCTGGTATATATCGTTATGGGATCTAGTATCAGTAGGTATTAAACTTGGCACCTTGGTAGCTAATCTAATACCTAGATTTTGTGCTAACGCTAACATGATGTCATCACACAAAGTATTGGGTGGTTTAATGGGAGGAATCCCGTGGATGTGTGAGGAGTCTAGGGTACGATAAAAAGACCTATTTTGCTTAGGGGTATTCAATTTGTTGGATTCATTAAAAGCTATCTCGTGCTCGTGGGATCCCATGCTCTAGCTGTCCTCTTTTTTTCACAATGGTGGGCCGAGATGATGAAAAATTAGCATAAACCGGCCGGGTCTTGTCGGGTCTGTCCGTAAATCAACCTGGCGTTCCACTAGCCACCCACTAACATTTATAAAAAATAGTACCAAAAAACATCACTAGCGTCCCGACTTGATAATGTTAATATCGTTGGCTCCATCACTTATCACCGCATACTAAAACTTAAGTCTTTTTGTTGTAGCTAAAAGATTTCAAGGAACATATTAGGTTGCTCGCGCTCCACCCTACCACTCACTTGCATGTGTTTTATGCTCGGAGAAGTTAACCATGTGTGTTTTATACGGGGCATGTTTGGTTCTCTACCATACCAATGTTTTGGTAGGGTAAATACTTAGCTATTGTTTGGATTGCTACCTATACAAAGCCAAAAATTGATAGTGTGACGAAGAAACTTCTAGAATATGACTAAATAGAATAGGAACGCTGCCAAATATTTGGCCTCGATCAAAACTTACATATATACAATTTAATTTATAAAAAAAAATTGGTAAGACATATTTTAGTACCAAACCAAAACGGCCCATAATTTCTCCAGGTGACAGGGACAATGGCAAAGCTTGATTTGTACAAACTTGTCTCTGGAGTCTGGAAGTGGAACTGACAAACAGCTGCGACGATGCAATATGCTACAAGTTTGAAGGTGCTATTTGCGAGAGTGGATATTGCAGGCGTCAAAATGGACAGGAGATGTGATGCCGAATTAATTAGCTCAATCGCGAGCTCACAGACACCAGGACATCTCGTTCTTTAGATATTTTGCACAATTTCACCCACAGTATTCAATTTAAACTGTCATTTCCAATATATACATGATGGCTACAATTATCACGTAGCTCAATGGATACCTCAGCTCCCCCGGCTTCGACAACCTCTACGGCATCCCTTCTGACGAAGCCGACAACTCCGACTGCCACATGGACTATGAGCCGAAGTGCTTTGACGTCCTCATGGCCGAGCCGGACGAGTCCGACTCAGCCATGGCCAGAAGGCTTGCAGAAGAAGAGCGAGCCAAGATGGAGCTCGAGCGCAAGACAGCCGAAGAAGAGAAACAACGCAAGGATGAGGCCGATAAGAGGAAGCAGGACCTGTGTGCAGCTGGACGATCTGCCCAGGAGGCCATCCTCCAAACACGGGTCCGCAACACCAACATCTTCCAAACGCCACAGCAGAACGCTGTTGCCGCGCTCACCCTCTTGGACACCGTCATGGAAACGGCTCCTGCCAATGTGACTCCGATACTCGACAAGATCAAGACCGTCGTCGCCGCCACAGCTAACGGCCACCCCACCACCTCGGCACGAAGGCCGACTGAATCTGTGGCCGAAACACCAGACAAGAGCGGCTTCCACCTCTAAGGTCGGGAGACTATAAGAGGCTCGAGCCGAGATCGGTCGACGACCGAGCCAAGAGGCCCACCCGCGAGTCCAAGCTAAAATACCAGGAGCGGACGGCCGACTCCGCGACAAACGACACGGACGTCCACCGTCCACCACTGCGTCCCGCCGCAATAGCTCCAGGCTACCCAACCGATCCAACCGAAGACCCCGCCGAGTGATTTGCGGGAAGTCCTCGATCGCCGCTACGGGAGCGCGGCCACGCACTCGGGAAGATCGGAGGGATCACCCGATAGCGGCGACGACGGAGTACCGGCCTTCACTCGGGAGCTCCGCCGAGTGCACCGGCCGAGTGGCTTTAAGCCCACGGGGATTGAAAGGTACGATGGCAAGACCGACCCCGAATCTTGGCTAACCGTATACACCCTTGCCATCCGAGCTGCAGGTGGCGACAACAAAGCTATGGCCAATTACTTGCCCGTGGCCCTCGCAAACTCAGCCAAAAATTGGCTCACAAGCTTGCCAAGAGGTTCAATCGGCTCGTGGAGCGAGCTGAGGGACCACTTCATCGCCAACTTCCAAGGTACCTTCGAGAGGCCCGACACACACTTCGACCTATACAACGTCATCCAAAAGCCGGACGAGCCCCTGAAGGATTACATTCGTCGTTTCTTCGAGAAGCGCAACAAGATCCCGAACATCACCGATGACATCATCATCGCCGCCTTCCAGAAGGGAGTCCGTGATGAGCTGCTGATCGGGAAGTTCGGGCGCAAACCACCGAAGACGGTGAAACAAATGTTCGAGACGGCGAACTCATACGCCAAATCCAATGACGCCATTAAGGCCGCCCGTCAAGACCGGCACGATAGAAGGGAGGACAAGCAAGCAGGAGGGAGCCGTAATCCTAAGAAGGATGGCGGCAACAACGGCAACCAGGGCCAGAAAGATCGCAAGCGCCGATCTGAGGACCTAGTGGCCGCAACCTTCAACACTCAACGTCGTCCCCGAGTCGCCGCCTACGACGCCATCATGAACGCCCAGTGCACCCATCATCCAAATCACAAGCACGCGGCGAAGGACTGCTTTATCTACAAGCAGTTCGCCGAACAGTACGTGGCGCAGCTCAACAAGAAGCCGACTGACGAGGCTAGCCCGTCAGGCACCAAAAAGAACAACGCGGCTAAAAATGCCGAACCTTTTCAAGACCCAGTGGGGGAGCTCAACCACATCTTCGGAGGTCCGCTAGCCTATGAGTCCAAGAGGAAACAGAAGCTAACTGACCGGGAGGTCAACGCGGCTCAACCCGAAGTCCCTCAATATCTGCGATGGTCGGAAGTGGCCATCACTTTTGACCGCTCGGATCATCCCGACCGAGTGGTTCACCCGGGGCGCTATCCACTCGTCCTGGACCCCGTGGTCCGCAACATCAGGCTTAAGCGCGTCCTCATCGATGGAGGCAGTGCCCTCAACATCCTGTTTGCCAAGACCACGGATGAGATGCAGATCCCGAGGGCCGAACTAAAGTCAAGCTCAGCCCCCTTCCACGGAGTCATCCCAGGGCTATCTTCTACACCACTCGGGCATATCTCCTCCCAGTCACCTTCGGAGCCCGAGAGAACTTCCGAACGGAGAACGTCACTTTTGAGGTGGCCGACTTGAAAGATATCACGCCATCATCGGAAGGCCGCGCTTGCCAAGTTCATGGCGATCCCTCACTACACCTACCTCTGCATGAAGATGCCGGGTCCCAACAAATCATCACTCTTCGCAGCCGACGTGAAGCAAGCCTTCACCTGCGATAACGAGAGCTGCGACATGGCCCAATCTCGCGAGAGATTACGTGGCCAAGAAGAAGTCCGATTGGCTGCATCAACTTCGGCAGAGGCGAAGTCCCGCGAAGAAGATAGCCAAATCGGGATCCGGCGACGCCAAGACCAAGAAGATCTCCCTTGATCCGTCGGATCCCTCAAAACTCGAATTCGGCGCCGACCTAGATCCCAAATAGGAAAGCGCGCTCGTCACCTTCCTCCAAAATAATAAAGATGTTTTTGCTTGGAAACCATCCGATATGCCCGGAATTCCTAGGGAGGTGATCGAGCACTCTTTGAACGTCAAAGATGACGCCAAACCGATAAAACAACGATTACGCAGATTCGTGCAGGATCGAAAAGACGCTATCAAAGAAGAACTCGCAAAGCTCTTGGCTGCCGGCTTCATTAAAGAAGTCCTTCATCCCGCGGTTAGCCAACCCAGTCCCGGTCCGCAAGAAGACGGGGCAATGGCGCATGTGCGTTGACTATACCGACCTCAACAAAGTCTCGCCCCAAAGATCCGTTCGGCCGCCTCGCATCGACCAAGTCATTGACTCAACAGCCGGCTGCCAACTCCTGAGTTTCCTGGACTGTTACTCGGGCTATCACCAGATCAGCTTAAAAGAATCCGACTGCCTGAAGACATCGTTCATCACGCCGTTTGGAGCCTACTGCTACATCACCATGCCTTTCGGCCTAAAGAACGCCGGTGCCACATACCAACGCATGATCCAAAGATGTTTCCAGACGCAGATCGGCAAGAACGTTGAAGCTTATGTCGACGACGTTGTCATCAAGACCAAGCAGAAAGAAGACCTGATCGCCGACCTAGAAGAAACCTTTGCGAACATCCGGGCCTTCAGAATGAAGTTAAACCCGGAGAAGTGCACTTTCGGTGTTCCATCAGGCAAACTGCTCGGCTTCATGGTATCACATCGTGGCATTGAAGCAAATCCAGAGAAGATCAACGCCATCTTAAACATGAAACCTCCGAGTAACCAGAAAGACGTCCAGAAGCTCACTGGCTGCATGGCGGCACTAAGTCGTTTCATATCCCGACTCGGCGAACGAGGCATGCCCTTCTTCAGACTGCTAAAGAAGACAGACGACTTCCAGCCAACAAGGCCTTTGAAGATTTCAAAGAGTTCCTTACAACGCCGCCCGTCCTGGCCTCGCCTCAACCCCAGGAACCTCTGCTTCTGTACGTTTCAGCCACTCACCAAGTGGTTAGTACGGTCCTTGTGGTCGAACGTGAAGAAGAAGGACGGGCTCAGAAGATTCAAAGGCCAATCTACTTTGTTAGCGAAGTATTGGCAGGAGCCAAAATTCGCTACCCTCAGGTACAAAAATTGCTCTATGATGTTCTAATAACCGTGAGGAAATTGGCACACTATTTTCAGGGTCACTCGGTCACCGTCGTCACCTCTTTCCCACTCGGCGATGTCATCCACAACCGCGAGGCAACCGGACGCATCGCCAAGTGGGCCCTAGAGCTGATGCCGCTGGACTTGACTTTTAAGGCAAGGACGTCCATAAAGTCACAAGCCTTGGCGGACTTCCTGGGCGAGTGGACTGAACAGCAAGAGAACGCGTCTCGGGAAGACCTCCAACACTGGACCATGCACTTCGACGGATCCAAGAGGATCACCGGCTTGGGAGCAGGAGTTGTGCTGATCTCCCTGACTGGGGAAAGGCTAAGATATGTCCTTCACCTCCACTTCTTCGCCTCACACAAGGTTAAGATATGTCTTTCACTCGGGATACGTCGGCTTATTGTGAAAGGCGACTCCCAGCTGGTCGTCAATCAAGTGATGAAGGACTGGTCCTGCCTTAACGACACTATGGAGGCCTACCGACAAGAGGTCCGCAAGCTTGAGGACAAGTTTGACGGGCTCGAACTCTCACATGTCCCGAGACATAACAACGAAGCGCCGATGAGCGCGGCACGGTTCGGATCTAAGCGCAAAGCTGCCCAACAGACGTATTTGTCGAACATCTCTATGAACCAACCATCACGGCAAAGACAACTCTCAACGAGCAAGCCACGAACGAAGTCGCCATGACCGATATCGACTGGAGGACGCCGCTCATCAAATTCTTGACCCAGCAAGAGCTGCCGGATGACCGGATGAAGCGAACGCGTCCGGCGTCGTTGCCAAACATATGTCATGGTTGACTCGATCTTTACAAGAGAAGCCCCTCCGGAAATCTAATGAGGTGCATCACACCCGAGGAAGGGAGGCAACTACTCCAAGACATCCACTCGGGCATATGCGGAAGCCACGCGGCAGCACGCACTCTAGTCGGCAAAGCTTACGACAAGGTTTCTTCGGCTTACCGCGGTCTCCGACGCGGATAAAGTCGTATGAACCTGCGAAGGCCGCCAGCTTTTCGCCCGACAAAGCCATGTCCCGGCCCAGGAGCTTCAAACAATCCCACTTTCCTGGCCGTTCGCGGTATGGGGCCTGGACATGGTCGGCCCTTTCAAAAAAGCTCCAGGAGGATTCACACACGTCGCAATCGACAAGTTCTCCAAGTGGATTGAGGCCAAGCCGGTCGCCACCATCACTGCTGACAAAGCACGGGACTTTTTTCTCAACATCGTGCACCGCTTCGGCATCCCAAACAGAATCATATCTGACAACGGGACTCAATTCACGGGAGACATCTTCAAGGAATTCTGCGAAGACTTCGGAATCAAGATCTGCTACGCATCAGTAGCCCATCCCAAAAGCAACGGACAAGTCGAACGAGCCAACGGCATGGTCCTCCAAGGCATCAAGGCCCGCGTTTTCGACCGCCTAAACCCTTACGCTGGCAAGTGGGTCCAAGAACTTCCCTCGGTTTTATGGTCGCTGCGGACCACACCCAGTCGGGCTACCGGCCAAACTCCTTTCTTTTTGGTCTATGGCGCAGAAGCCATGTTGCCAAACGAGATGGAATATGAATCCCTCCGGGTCCGCAGCTTCAACGATGAACGCTACGACCCTGACCGAGTGGATGACCTCACCCGATTGGAAGAGGCCCGTGAGGCAGCCCTCATCCAGTTGGCCAAATACCTTCAAGGGTTCAGAAGATACCACAGTCGCAACATGCGAGCACGAGCTTTCATTGTTGGCGACCTGGTCCTACGCAAGATCCAGACCACCAAAGACCGACACAAGTTATCTTCCTTATGGGAGGGACCGTACATAATCGCTGAGGTGACTCGGCCCGGTGCATACCGGCTAAAACGTGAAGACGGGTCTATGGTGGAGAACTCCTGGAACATCGAGCATCTTCGACGATTTTATGCCTAATTCGGCTAAGGCTTCATGTTTTCCTTGACTGCCAACCTCAAGCAAGATGACTTCTTGAGTTAGCAGTCGGGGGCTGTACACATGTCAATAAAGTTCAAGTTTTCCTCATCAACTTTTGTGCATAATTTGGCTTATCATTGTTTAATGTCCTTCGATTCGAGTTCAGTGTCTAAGGACTGAGAGTTTTCCGATGACCTAATCGAGCCTAGGCTTGATGACAGCCAGACGAAAACTACTTAAGAAATTTCACGCGAAAGCTCGGATCGAGGCATTAACATAAATAAACTAAATATATCATAAGTTCTACATCAGAGCGTTACGGTTATGCGACATTTACAAGATAAAGTCAGAAAGACAAATCAAATCTTGAAATTGTTGACTACATCAATGGATATTTTCTTCGCCGCCTCCTGCGCCTCACTCAGCATATCCAAGGCCGCTCATCGTCGTTCCGTCGCAAAGCCTTCCCGACCGAGTGGATGTCCACTCGGGGTAAAGGGACTTGGTTCGTGCAAGAGCCGACCGGCCCCATGTTGGTCGCTTCGGTGATGTTGGCCGGATACGGTCGGGAGCCGCGCGGCTTGTCGAATATTTCTACCGGCTCCAGTGAACGGCCCCAACTCCTTGATCGAATAAGGACAGCAAGATCGGCATAGCGGCATTGGCGACCTCTTCCCGAATCTCATCGCTTTGTTTGACCCGCCCAAGCAAGACGTCGTATTGAGCTCGGGTCTTTACCTTGTAAGCCGCCAAAAGCTCGGATCATTCAAAGCACTCGGAAATGAAGCGGCGCAAGAAGTTTTACTCCAAAGAGGCTTACCTTCAAACTCGGCCTCCATCTCGGCTTTATCGAGGCCGACCGCCTTCACTGGACTTGAAGCGAATGGACCTCCGAAGAATTTTCTACAAAAGAAGATCGTCAACAGCCGAGATTAACATGAGAATCATGAAGAAACTTGGAGAGACAGGCTTACTCCCGATTGATCCTCGGAGGTCGTGATTCGCCTCCCGAAGCTCCGCGATCTCTCTCCTTAAAGCCGCCTCCTTCGACGCGGCCTCCTCCCGAGTGGCCTTCACCGTCGCCGAACGTCCTCTAAGGAGTTCAGTGAGGAACCAGCTTCTCCAAGCACCTCAGATTTTGCCATGGAGCGACAATATTCCTTCTGCGCGCGAAAGCAGAAGGGTGACCAACTGAAAGATAATGATAATACAATTAAAGAGAAAGACGAAGGCTTACGTTGAGCGAGTCGCCTCGTTCAAGCTTTCGACAAGGGCATCCCTTTCATCTTTTCGGCTTCCGGTCCAGGATGATGCCCCGCCTTTCGCCTTCCGAGTCCCGCCACTCGATCCTAATAGGGGAACCCGTTTGAGGACTGCAACCCGGGATCTCCTCCACCGTGGCGGCAAATAAGAAGGACAAATGAAGACATGAAAGATTCAGACTGAAAGAGCAAAAGAGTATTTTGAAACAAATCTCACCAGTCTCGGCGGCTGCCTGCTTAGGTGGAGCGGCCCGGCTGGCCTCCTTCTTCTGACTCCGCGCCGAGTGGCCCTCGGTTGGGGCTGCACGAGCCGCGGCCTGGGGTTTCCCGGCTGATGACTGGCTTCCAGTCGGGACGTCCCGGCTGGCGGTCGGGGGCTCCTTCCTTGGAGCATCCTTTGTCGGAGGCGACGACTGTTTGCTCGGAGCGCTTACGCTTGGCTGTGGGCTCCGGGGCTTCGGCTCTGCTGGCTTCGGCACCTCGGGAGCTGCGGTTGGAGTTGGCCCTTCACCTCCCCCGGCAGGATCTATGTCCTGGGGCCTCCTGTGAAAATGAATGCAGCTGGGGTAAAGACAAGGAATACTTTCAACAGAAAAAGTTCGGACTTTGGTAACAGAGCATGCCTGGATGACCGACGGATCTTCGGAGCCGTCCGCGGTGATCGCCTTAGAGGTGGGGTCTCGACTGGAGGAGCCGGGACGTCGTCATCCGAATCTTCAATGATCAGCCTCCTTTTGCTTGCCCGCTTGTTGGAGTCCTCACTCGACGCCGCTCGCTTCCCGACTGGGTCGCCTTGGATCTTGATCCCGCTAGCCGGCTTCTTGGCAGGGCGACGCGGCGCGTCATCGTGGGACACCTTGTATGGCTTGGAGGTGACGGAAGCATTTTCTGCGAAGAAAGAATGCACAACGCTAAGAGACAAGATATCAAGATTGAAAGACGTTATGAAGTAACCGGTCGGCTTACGGAGGAGGAGGTCGGTGGATCTTGAAGGGGAGGACCGCGGAATGAGGGCCCGCTCAATGCGATTCCGTCGAGAAGATCTTGTACATCCGGATCTTTAGGATCTCGTAGCGAGTGGATCTGGATCTTCCCGATTGGGGTCCGTTCCGCCTTCATACTCGAAGGCCGGCTTCGACCGTTCCTTGATCGGCGCCGTCGGCACTGATGAAGTGCCGAGTGATTTGCTCTCCGCGAAGACCCTTTTGTTTCATCGCCAGGATCTTCGCAAGCAGCTTGTTGGCCTCGTCCCAATCTTGGGCTACGGGACCGTGCTCCAAGTTGGGGCGGGACAGGAGGAAGGCCGACGAAGGCCGGCCGGCGGGTTCGAGGTTGCTAACGTAGAACCAGCCCGCATGCCATCCCTTGTTGGAAGACTTTAAGGGAAGAGAAAAATACTCCTTGCGGAGAGATCCGCGGAGTTGAAAACCTGCCCCGCCAACGACGCATGGGTGGTCCTTGTTTGGATGTGGTTTGAGATAGAACATGCGGCGGAAGAGTTGGAAGTGGGGACGGATGCCAAGGAATGCTTCGCACACATGAATAAAAAGGGCGATGTGAAGCATTGAGTTGGGGTTCAGATGGTAGAGTTGAAGCCCATAGTACTCCAAAAGCCCCCGGAAGAACTCGGAGGTGGGAAGGCTGAACCCGCAATAGAAGAAGGAAGTGAAAACGATGAGCTCACCGGTGTTCGGGGTTGGGAAGTCTCTCCCGCCGCGGCGCCATCCCACGATCTCCTTTGGCGGAAGCACGCCGTGCTTCACCATCTCTTTGAGGGTGGATTCCCTCACATCCGAAGCGGCCCATTGGTCGAACGGAATCCTCTTTTCCTCCGCCATGAGAGTGGTGTTGATGGGAAGTGGATCTGGTCGGAAAGGGTCGGGCTTTTTGACAAAGGAACGTGGGAGATTTGGCTGCGGAGGCTGGTTGTTGCAAAGAGCGAGTTCCTAGATGGATGGATTTGGGAGCGTGCGAGTTTAGGGTTCTCCGCAGTGAACTGGTGAACAGTACTGCGGAAAGGGGAATTTTTGGAAGATGAAGAGGCGGGAATGACCTCGTGCCTTTATAGAAAGATTTGAGGGTTGCGCTAGGTTTCCTAGTGATTGGGCCGAGCCCATAAGAAAATCTACGGCCTAGCTAAGGTGTGGCCCGACGCGTGTCCTTAGGGACTTAAGCGGATAAGCTTAAGCAGATTTGCTCTGGCAATATGCGCGTGTCCGAGTGCCCTGTACCTTTGAAAATCCTTCCATACCGCAGTTTGCTTGACTTCATGAGAAGCTGGCACGATGCAATTTGGAAGGTGACCGACAGTTAAGTTTTTATAGCTGCCTTGATGACAAGGGCTGTTTGGTTTTTTGGCATTTGATCAAGTAATCTTATCAATGCTATTTATTTTTTCACCTTGGTGAAGATCTTTATAGATTGAGACCAGTATTATGGCATAAGCTATTTAATAATTTGGTCATATTTTTCATATGATTGAAAAAACTTGTTTTCCTATGAGGGACGATTGAAATATTTGTTCCGGGATGACTCGGGCATATCCACTCGGATAAGCATGAGCTTACCGAGTGCTTTTCACCCATGAGGGTTGATTGAGTTATTTGTTCTGAGATGACTCGGGCAAATATACTCGGATGAGTATGAACTTGCCGAGTAATGAGATTTCTATGATTGCTTTAGCATGAGCTAGGCATCTACATGAGAATGATCTTTTATAGTTCTTGACTATATGCTTAGCCTATTTTTGACTAACCACATAGTCGGGGGCTACACCTAATTAGGTGCATCAGGAGATGCACCTAGATATTTATTTTTGAGAATTTTTTAGATATTTTTCCAGCCCTTCACAGTCTTTGGAGCCACTCGGAAAGGTTCAGGCAGAGATAATGGAATCACTCGGCGCCAAAAGCACTTGGTTAAAGAGGTTCTTGGTCGTGTGCTTTTTTGTCTGAAGCTGAGCTGTCTCGTCGACTGAAAAGGACTCGGGGGCTACTGTGGAGATTGTGGCAATCGGGTATCTACATGGCAAGCTTATCCGACTGGAGGTAGGGATGGATTGCGCCTGCCATATCTGTAAGCCGAACATGACTTGGGTGTTACGATTGCCGATAGAGATAAGGCAATCGGCCTATAGTCACGGTTTGGTAAGATTGAGGAAACCAACTTAGAGTAAGATAAGGTTTCCGATCTGTAAGCCCTCCTCCCAAGACTATATAAGGGGGTAAGGGACGTCCCTTGAGGGATATCAGATTCTAGATCAGAGATTCTGATAGGAGATCAATTTTTAGCTTTCATCTTTAGATTACAAGATCAATAAAGACACTCGGCGGATCGAATCCACCGAAACAGGAGTAGGGTATTACCTCACGAGAGGGCCTGAACCTGTATAAACCTTCTTCTTCTCCTAACCCATTGTGCTTGGCGATCTCGACTGCGACCCGAGAAATCATATTGCCGAAACCAAGTTTCGACACCCTATCTTGGCCACCCCGGCAAAAAGAAAAAAAACATTATTAACCATATTGTCCCTACACTCATCAGCAAAGGAAACTCTGATTTTGTCAAGAATATGTATTAACACCATACAAGAATTAAGGCATGGTGTTTCTGAAACGTTTATGCTTCTTTTTTTCAGATACAATTTCCCTCTGTACCATCCTAGAAGTGAACTCATTACTTTGCTCCAAAAGTCAACCCCGGTCTCCATCCTCCAAATACTATACCCCATCACAACTGTAACTTGGAACACACTTCAGTAACCTCCACAAGTTATGAAGACTTTCTATGCATAATTTATACGTGGCAACTTGTAACAGTCTTTTAAATCAAACGTACGGAAGGAGCAAAGAACGGTATCAGAAACATGCATGTGGACAGGTTTTACATGAGCTGCATATGTTGGCTATTGCAACTAGGAAAGAAATGGTTCACTAATGCTTAAGCTTAACCATGCCTCGTGGTCAGTTGTTCTTGCTCAGCACAGCAGATAGCCAGATAAACAACCACACTTTATTACCATCATGGTGATATACACAATTGTTCATTTTCACGACTTTAGAATTGCTGTTGCAACAAATCAATCATTTGAAATTATATTTCTCCTATTTTTCATCCTGAAATGTATATATCTATGCACTGTCACCATGTACTTTCAGACAAAGATGGGCTCTCACAGGCTTGTGATCAGAACTCCTAATGCAATCGAGTGCTTCGTATGAGCTTAAGATCGCATCCAAGCCAGAAGAGTGGTCAACCTTGAACAATATCCTATCTGTCCAAGATGGAACTCTGATCTGTGCAAGTGAAGTTATATGGATAAACCATTAGATTTTCTGGAATATCCACATACTTCTTTTGAAAGAAAAATATCATCTTAAGATTCACAAATGATATAATTAGAGGTACCTTATAACTTGTATCGTAATTGCTACTCCCTATGTTATACTTGTATGTTGGCTTAAACGACAAGGTCCCTTCGCAGTACCCATTGAATACTTCACCCTTTTCAGCTTCTTGCAGAAGCTGGTCTTTGCCTCTTAGCTTCTGAAAAAATACATATAATATATGAGGCGTCCCTTGTGTGAAAATATGTAATTTCAGCATACACTTACGCTTTGACGATTCTCTTCAATCAATTTCCTTGCAGGCATTGAGTTTATTCCCTGTAGTCTGTAATTCAAGTCACCAAGCCACACTGTGATGTCTGCGGATCTGGTATACTGTATATCATTCTTGGAGAACAGTGAGTGTGAAATGTGCTGGCATTCCGAGTTCCTCTTCTCCACCTTGTGTTCATGAGCTACACTTCAGCAAGGTCCTGTTAGTTGTTTGTAATGGCATTTGATTCATGGCAAATTAGTAACAAGTTGTCATCAATCTGGGCAGATGTTAGTATGTGCAGCTTTCAGCATCAGCAAAGCAATCTACAATTGGTGTCAAGATCATCTAATATCTTTTGATCCAAATGATTCAGCAAAGGAATTGTAAAGTTGTATATTTTTTGCATGCATAACTAATACAATCCTACTTTCGTATCTTTTGATCCAAGTGATTCAGCAAAGGAATTGTAAAGTTGTATAGTTTTTGCATGCATAACTAATACAATCCTAATTTTGCTCCGTTTGATGTTGTGCAGTACTGGTGCAATTCAATGGTTAAGCGTTAACAAATAGGGCGTCATGCATTGGCATGTAGGTATAGCTAACACTGGAAAAATGATATGATCCAAAGTTGAAAAGAAACCTGCAAGATGGCAGGATACAAAAACCATGCGTATCCCACTGAAATTGATGTACATGGCTACAGCTCCTTTCTTTCTTCCAATTATACCACCGCAACCTCCGACTGCATGTTTATCCACCTTCAACTCTATGCAGGGTAAATAAATTAAATTAATTTTAGTAAATCAATGAAAAATACACTACTACATGAACAACATCTGGTTATATGTATGCACAGACTTAAGTGCTGAACTAGATATAGAATCACCTCTGATGTATTTCTCTGAACTCTTTGCTCCAAAAAGAAACATCTGAAGGGACTGCATGGATTTCTGGCATACCAGACTAAAATTTGACAAGCATGGAAGTATACTTAATATCGCGAAAACATTTGACATGTTCAGTTAAAGAGTTCAAACAGAAAGCTCCTCACATGTGTGTCTCAACCATGGTTTCTTGCAGAACTTGTTCAATATCACATTTTGGTACTTCTTGCAACCCAACAACTAGCAAATCAAACTTCCTGTTGGAGCTCACCAACTTTGTTACATCCTCCACAGACATCTTCAACAATGAATATCAGAACAAAGAAAATGGCCCAGCCAACATTAAGAAGAATGAAATCAAGTAAATTATATGCACCTTGCCGTTCATGTTCCAGGTGATAATGCAGACGCAAAGAACTGAACTGGTGGAGAATTCACAAGCTTTCTGAATCCGAATTGTCTTTATGCCTGCGTGAGTTTCATCCTCATCAATTGGAACCATACCATTACTGTGAAGATCACCTAATCTCCTGAAAAGCACACACAGTAAGCATATCAAAAGATGCAAGGGAATAGTATGACAGGAAAGTTTTAGTGACATCAGATGTATACCATTTCGGAGGAGTAAAGCTGGCGCAGTTTCCCATATCTCAACTAGTTATTGAACCCTCCCTTTAAAACCACCTTACATGAAGATTACGAAAGGAGCCCTCTTAATACTGTTATCTTCAGAAGATTCAAAGTTTTCTAAGAAACAAGAGAACTTCTTTGGAAACCTAAAGCAGGCTGAATTGATTGAGTTCTAATATAGATGCCTCTGGTCTCCATGTTGCTTTCAGAAACTACTTGGATGCCCCCATATTCTTGTGAAACTTTCAACATAGCACTGAAAGTAACAAGTGGAGTGCCGAATAACCAACCACATGGGCTATGTGGATTACATAGTTAGGTACTGGATATCCTTGATGTGACAACGCAATCTCATTTTTCATCACATCATTACAAGGCTATAACTTCAGTCCGAAAGTTAGGGGAACTGCGAAAGAGACTAGATACACGAATAGGACCACCAGAGTTACAACCAGTATGCATGATGATAAGGTCATTTCCTATATATAGCAAGTAATGTTGTTGACCATGCGCTCTAATGGTATTGGAGAAGCGCCTTTGGGGAATGCATGGGACTTAATTTCTACCTGAAGTTTCACATTTGAATCAAATTAAAATGCCGATCCTCTCCCATCAATTCAATATAAATTCCTACCAAATACCAAAGTATCACCCTGTGCCATTCGACAAAAGTCCAGATGAAACTCCTCCACCAGAGTCTGGAAGGCCTACAGAAATTGTGAGAGCTATCAATGACCTTGAGAAATTTCCAGAACCGTGACAATGACATAGCTTGGTGCTCCCCTGATGTGAGGACCAGAATCATCTGGTCCTTGCTTTGATAGAGTTCCCAACCAAATGGCTTGCTTCTGATTTAGGCTTGTGCGCAATCGTTGAATGGCTGTCTGCTGCCAGACTAGCAGGAGAAAGCAAATGGGTATTTATTTGCACGCATCTGCTCATTGGCGAAAAATTTCAAAGCTCCACCAACCAAAAGGATATGATCTGTCTTCAGGCCTATTGCTGCATTATATACCTGTGCCAGAATCAAAATCTCCGGTGCTTGCTTCTGCTCACAGGAGAAGAGGTCTTGTACTCTTTATTATCATTGTATCAAGAAGACGTACATAGCACAACCCATGAGGCCATGAACCCATAGGCCATAGGTAAGAACGTTGTAGGCGATATTAGAGTTGGCAAGAAGTTACCCAACAGAAAGGTTTGCTTCTCCGACACCGCCGTGCAGGAGCCGGCGGTGCTTCTCCGCCCGCACACCTCTGCTGCTACTCCGATTTCTTCTCGCCTCGCGGAAGATTAAGCGGCTTGCGAGTGCCACCTCCAGGCTCCAGCCCACCTCTGCCCCTCAGGTTTAGGGCCGCTCCAGTTATGGCGCGCCGCCATGCATCGCGCCTCCGCCTCCGCCACCGCCTCGCCGTCACAACTCAGAAGAAGAGGAGGCAGGAGCTAAGTTTGTGTTTCAGTTCGTATGAGGGGTTTTTCCGAATAATTTAGCCCTTGTACAGAGTTAAGGTCGAGTTTGCCTTGCCACGGATAAAATGAAGACTTTTGACTCACTTTTGGTATGCTCTGGCTGAAATGAAATTCGTTTGTTTGTATATATATGGCTTGCTCTGGCTGAGTTCGGTGAGGGGGTTGGGAAGGCATGAAATTAATGCATAAATAATTAATTACTTTATCTATCCCAAAATATAAGAACAAGAGAGATGGCTACTACCTCCAATAAATTTTATGTATTTCATATATCAATAAATTAACACATAATATGTATAAGAGCAACTTCAGCGGCTTGGTTATTTTTAGGCTTGGTTATTCTTATTGTAGAGACTATTTTAGAACTTGTATAGTAAAAAAGTAATCTCCAATAGCTTGGCTATCCTTTAGCTTTCGTTGGCTATTTACAGCCAATCATGGAAACTTTATACCTAAAATAATAAGCATGTTGTAGACTTTTTTTTAAAGTTTTTTATTTTATAGAATGACTAAAACAATAGAATTTGGTAATCCAATTTAACCGAGCTGCTAGAGTTGCTCTAATAGATTGTCTTTTAACACACATCTCCAATAACTCTAATACTCTTATAAATTTATTGAAGTTTGTGTAGATGTTACCCTTATATGAGAGATGATTTTTTCTCTCACCTATCTCTTTTCTTCTCCACCTCACCATTTAGTCCTATGTGACATCTTGGAATTTTTCTTAGATGCTTATAGTACTTGCTTCAGAAGGATGCTGGATGGATGTGACACATCCTATTTTTAGGAATCTTTTAGGTATCTGGACAAGAAGATATTTTGGGACGAACGAAGGATTAGCTAAAAAAATTAAAAAATGGATTGATATAGTGTCAGTGCCAAGGATAAAACATATATCCTATATTTAGGTTCGTGGTATATGACAATACCATATAACTAACGATATACTTTAATTAAGGAGATATGACAAATATAGAAGGAAATTGTTTTTTAAAATAGAAGGTGCCAGAATCCTATTCGGGAAAAACAATGTCTCCTTAAGCCCATATTATATTTAGGTTCTTCGAGTTATACTTGGAGAAGGAGCTTATTTATGCTATAAATATAAGGTTCCCTCGTGAAGGGGGGCCATCAAATCATAAGCCATAGCTACCTACCACATCGAGAAGCAAGTCGAAGAAAGCCAGAGTCATATTCGTCGACTAGATCTCGTTGGGTCGTTCTAGGCGGATCCTAGCCGATGAGTTAGTTTAGCAATCTTATTTCTCCTTTGTAATCCGTGTGGTTCATATATCATATAAACTGGAGTAGGGTTATTACTCATCTTAAGGGTCCAAACTAGTATAAATCTTTGTCCCGTCTTTTCTCATTACGGTCTCGCATATACCTTGTTTCAACGATCCCTATACCCTCCAGATACCGTCTTCGGGTATAGCCCGTCGACAGTGACGCTCTAGGTGAGGGGCTTGGTGCAAAATATAGGTGGCCAGATGGACCGAGCCATAGTGGGCCAGCAGGGGCACGCGTGTACTGTTCATGGCACGTGCACGGACGGCACGGCACGGATGCAAACGGGCCGGGCCGACACGGCACGATTGGGCGTGTCGTGTTTGGGCCGTTGGCCGAGCCTGTGGGCCAGCACGGCATGGCACGGTCCCTATAGCGTGCCGGCCGGGCATGGCACGGCCCACGGGCGGCACGACAAGCGGGGAATTAGGCACGACAATGACAGCAGGCGGCTAGGGTTAGGGTTTAGGGCGACGACGACGGGGAGCGATGGGGAGAGACGGCACGACGCGGAGGCAGTGCGGCCTGCGGCTTGGCGTCAGCGTGGCGTTCGTGACGAGGACGGAAGCGGCACGACCGCTTGAGGCCGGAGGACGGAGCGCGCGCCGCGCGCGCGAGGACGAGCGGAGGTGGTGTGCGGCGCGGCGCGAAAGACGGGCAGGGACCGTGCCCGGAGTCGCGGCGGAGATCCCGGGGAGGAACGGACCGTAGACGACATCACGTGCTAGGGAAGAGGCGGGCGTCTGCGTCACGGCGTGCGCCGTGCGGTTGCGGCTTTTCCTTTTCAGTCAGGTTTTTTCTTTCTTTATTTTGCATTTTTTGGCCCGTGGGCCGATTTCCGGCACATAGGCCTTAAGCGTGCCCGTGTCGGCACGGGCACGGCCCGACCACCCGTGGGCCATGCTTGGGCCATGGGTGAGGCACGTGGGCCGGCACGATACGTCCCGCTACAGGAGCCATGCCTAACGGGCCGTGCCGTAACGGGCCATGCCTCAGCCGGGCCCGGGCCGTGCCATGTCGTGCGGCCCATTTGGCCATCTATAGTGCAAAGGGATCTTGACGAGATGACTTCAAGAGCCATGATCTTTGACAAGGGCTTCTAGATCGTCCTAGCTTGGGAGATCCAACCCAACAGGCCTTCGCTTTGGTCCAAGTCGGATCCATTATCTTCCCAATGTTCATTGTCGTCCCAATAGCCACTTCGGCTTCCACCGAAAACGTTGCTACGACATGATAGGCGAATGATCTCCCTACAACGGCCACTTCTTTGGTACATACCGAGAACGATGCACCGACATTGCAATTTGCCGACAAACTTCCTATAACGGCCAATCTCTCGGATTTTGCCAAGAACCAAGTGCCAACAAGAAGATCCGTCAACAAATACTCCAGCTGGTGTCCAATCCACAAGACTAATACGCATCCCTTGAAAGATTGTTGGGTTGTACAAGACGTGAAGGCTGAACTCGACGCCTACAGGGAACAAGATATCCAGCGCACATCCCCATATAAAACATGGTATCCTATTCATAAGTCTAGGAACCACCCTCTTACGGAATACCAGATCTTTCTTAAGATTACCAATTCCGAAGCCTCCCCATCTAGCAAAGGTCCCACGTTGAAAGCAATTTAGCGACGCATCTGAGGACGACAACACTTCGGATGTGCCCGATCGAATGGTTGGCTATATTGGATTGGACCCCCTCGAGACATCTGTTCCTCATAGCTTGGACGACCTTGAATCATCAAGTTCAAACTCGCTTCGGGATGTGAATGTGATCAACGGAGCAGTCCACAATTCGGGTGGCGATGCCATGTTTGGGACAGCGTCGAAGACAGAGAAATCCACTCCCGGAATAGGACTCCTACCCCGGTTGATCCAATCCGAACGCCTACCGAACACCTAACCAATGTCAACAATCTACTACAGCAGGCTTTCTTTGACCTAGTGACCAATCCTGATGCGGACGTATGGTTGGAGCGTATGAAATCCACCATCGCCAACCTTAATTCTGCCTTCAGGACTGCTGTAGCCCAAAGAGAACCACTCAGAACAATGAATTTCCCAAGGACACGGATGCTCCCAATGGCCCAAATGCCGACAACAGAGAACGCCGCTCCCCCGAGAATGTTCCACCACGACAACAAGCTCAACGAATGCCTCCTCGCCACGATGCTCGCGATCTCCACCAACAACTAAACGGACGAAGGCAGGAGCGACATAACAAACACGATGTCGACCACCGACAACCTCAAGCTTGGCAGAGCAGGGACCGATGTCGGGACGACAACCCTGATTAAGATCAAGATTGTCAAGACTGCCAAAGCTATCAAGGCAAGAAGGATCACAGTCGAAAGATCATCATGATGGCCAAGGACGATGATATTCCTGATCCCCAGCTCCAAGACGGGACCAAAGCCATGACCGCCGACCTAGAGGATGCACTCCCGATTATAGTGATCCTCATCTCCATCGTAATCGTCATACAGAGGCGGGTCGTGTAGGCCACGAGGCCGCCGACCACCTCTTCTACACAGAGGCGGATGTCGGGCCTTCAAACCTTCCCTTCAAGAAGTCGGATGGCCTCCCAAATTTTGCCCCTCGGTGGTGGAGAAGTACGATGGTAGCACCGATCCCGAAGAGTTCCTACACGTTTACTCCACCGTCCTCTACACGGCCGACGCAGACAACAATGCACTGGCAAATTATTTGCCTGCTACCATGAAAGGTTCTGCTCGGTCATGGCTGGTACACCTCCCTCCCTCTTCAATCTCTTCCTGGTCAGATCTCTGAAAGCAATTCATCGCCAACTTCCAAGGCACCTATAAGAGACACATGGTTGAAGACGACCTACACGCTCTCCGACAAAAGATCGATGAGCCTCTCAGGGATTTTATCAGGCGGTTTAACGAATGCTAGAATATGATCCCTAGCATCCTCGATGCTTTTGTAATATGGGCATTCAAGTAAGGCGTTTGAGATTGTTACACCATACAAGAGCTAGCAACAAGACAGATCACTCTGCCATGAAATTGTTCGAGATCATTGGCAGGTGCGCACATGCACATGAAGCAATCAGAAGAAACGATAGAAAGGGAAAATGGTAGAGGAGAAACAACTAGCCAAAAAAGATACTCTGGAATCAAGTCAAAAAGTTGGCCAAGGTCGCAAGAAAGGCGGGAAGCGAAAGGCGCAGACGGAGGTCCTTGTCGCCGAACAAGGAACTACTGATCCCCAACAACCTGCCCCTCAAGACAACGAGCCAGTCCGACAATAGTGCCCGGTGCACAAGACAAGCGCACACACATTTGAGGAGTGCCTTGTTTTTCAACGAGCAGTGTTGCTAGGAAAATGGCCCTCGACAAGGGAAAATGAGTTCGCGTGGTAGAGAAGGGAAACAATAACCCTCCGTCTGACGATGAGCCAGATTTCCCCAACCTTGACCAACATGTGACGCATATCTTTGGCGGATCCACCTCATATTCTTCCAAACAAGAATATGTGGATACAATAAGGTAGAACGAGAAGTATGCTCCATATCCCGGGGAACAAGGACCAAGATGAAGTGGTCTGACCAGAAGATTGAGTTCTCCGACGCTTACTTACCATCTCTGACGACAACCCTCGGACAATATCTGATAGTAGTCGAGCCTATTATTTGGAACATCATGGTAGCCCGAGTTCTCATCGATGGCAACAGCTCAATTAACCTACTCTTCGCTAGTACGCTTGACGCCATGGGGATTCGTCGATGTGAGCTCACCCTTTCAAAGGAGCCCTTCCACGGCATCACCCCAAAGTCATCGTCCAGGCCATTGGGGAAAATCACATTGCTCGTGACTTTTTGCAAAGCTGACAACTTCGAGACTAAGCATATCACCTTTGATGTGGCCGAGTTCGATATGGCCTACAACGCCATCCTCAGAAGAACAACACTTGCCAAGTTCATGGTGGCTTCACATTATGCTTATCAATTGATCAGGATTCCAGGCCCAAAGGGGATAATCATGATTTTCAGGGAATGCCAAGATGGTCGTGTAGTGCGACAAGAGGAGCCTTGATCTGGTCGAGCAAACTTCCACCACTCCCACCACAACTAAGCCTCCCCGGAAACTGAGCAAGCCCAACTCGACGCCAAAACCAGATGGAGCCATCAAGCTAATCCCGTTGTCAAGCAACACCCCGACAAGATAGTCAAGATCAGGGTCTCACTCGACATCAAATAGGAACTTGAGCTTATCACCTTCATCCATGACAATGCAGATGTGTTTGCTTGGCAACCGTCCGACATGCCCGGGGTCCCCAGGAAGGTGACTGAGCACAAATTGATGGTTCGACCCGACACCAAGCCTGTAAAACAAAAGCTATGTTGATTTGTGCCTGACCGAAAGGAAGCTATCAGAGAAGAGCTCAACAAGCTTCTCAAGGCCGACTTCATTAGAGAAGTCCTCCATCTAGAGTGGCTCGTAAACCCAGTTATGGTACGCAAGGCCAACAGCAAGTGGAGGATGTGCGTAGACTTCACCGATCTCAACAAAGCGTGTCCCAAGGACCACTTTCCCTTCCACGCATCGACCAACTGATCGATTCTATCACAGGATGTGAGTTGTTAAGTTTTGTTGATGCTTACTCTGGGTACCATCAAATCAGCATAGCCAAGGAAGACGAGGAAAAGACAACATTCGTCACGTCCTTCGGTGTATTCTACTACGTCAAGATGCTCTTTGGATTAATCAATGCAGGGTTCACCTACCAGCGAGAAATCAAGGGAGCTTTCCAACCTCAGCTCGGCAACAATATTGAAGCTTATGTCGATAATGTTGTCATCAAGACTAAGACTCGAGATCGCCTAATCGATGACCTGAGGAAAACGGTCAACAATCTCCAAAAACATCGGCTCAAACTAAACCTAGAGAAGTGTACATTTGAAGTACCATCGAGCAAGTTGCTCGGCTTCTTAGTGTCTGGACGAGGCATGAAAGCAAATCCCAAAAAGATCAAGGCTATTGAGAACATGAAGTCACCGACAAGGCTCAAGGAGGTACAGAAGCTCACCGGTTGTATGGAAGCACTTAATTTGTGGCAAGGATGGGAGAATGAAGACTACCTTTATTCAACTTGTTGAAAAGGTAGGACAAATTCGAGTGGACACCAGAAGCCGAAGAGACGTTTCTTTCCCTTAAACACTACTTGGCCAATCCACCGATCCTTGTTGCTCCACAGCCACTGGAGGAACTATTCCTCTAGATCGCGGCAACACCATACTCTGTCAGCACCATCATCATTGTCGAGCGCAAGAAGATTCAACATCCAGTCTACTACGTTAGTGAAGTCCTTCACGACGCCAAGGCTAGATATCCACAAGACTAGAAGTTGCTCTATGTTGTTGTCATGATATCCCGAAAGCTGCGCCACTACTTCCAGGACCACAAGGTCATGATCGTCTCATCATATCACTTGGGAGAGATTGTATGTAGCAAAGAGGTCGTAGGATGCATTGCCAAATGGGTTGTTGAGCTCAACCAATTCGATGACCACTTCGTTCCACACACAACCATCAAGTCAGGACGGCAAAGTCGGTCATGCGGACAATGAGCGATGGATAATGGCCTTTGATGGAGCATTCAACAGCCAAGGAGCAGGAGTCGGATTCATCCTAACATCACCAACCGGAGATCAGTTTCGACATGTGATCCAACTTGGTTTTCGAGCAACAAACAACACCGTCGAGTACAAAGGACTTATCGTTGGATTAAGAACAGTCGCGGCACTTGGGGAAAACGGCTAATTGTGAAAGGGGACTCAGAATTAGTTGCTAACCAAGTGCACAAGGATTAAAAGTGCTCCAATCGAGAGTTATCCAAGTACCTGGCAGAAGTCAGGAAATGGGAGCGACGGTTCGACGGTTTCGAAGTACGCCATGTTTACCAGGAAATGGGAGCGATGGTTCGACGGTTTTGAAGTGCGCCATGTTTACCGCAAGGACAACACCGATGCTCACAACCTCGCTTGACGGGCCTCCAGACGAGAATCGGTTGAGCCGGGTAGTTCCTAGAGGTGCTGACAACTCCTTCCATCAAGAGTTCGCTCGATGACTATGCCGATAGCGACACCGACATTGGCTCGGGGGTTACAGATAAGGTCGATAATATGGTGGCGGACATCAAGACCATCCATGAATGGCGTACTCTGCTCATCAAATTTCTCAAATCGGACATATTGCTGAAAGACGACATAGCCACAGAGAAACTCTCCCGTCAGGCAAAGGCTTATTGTATGATCGGGGATGATCTTTACAAAAAGGCCACAAACGGAGTTCTACTCAAATGTGTCTCCTTCGACGACGGAAAAGACCTGCTACTCGACATCCACAAAAGAAATCTGCGGATCACAAGCTAGCGGGCGAACACTAGTCGGTAAAGCTTTTCGACAAGGCTTCTGCTAGCCAAGAGCCCTTCAAGATGCTTGTGACAAGGTATGACATTGTGAGGCATGCCAATTGCACATCAAACACACAAAGTTGCCAGCCCAAGCACTCCAAACCACCCCTCTATCCTAGTCGTTCTCGTGTTGGGGGCTTGACATCCTCGGACCTTTTCCATAAGGATAGGGTGGCTACAAATTCTTGTTTGTGGCTATCAACAAGTTCACTAAGTGGATCGAAGCAGAGCCAAAAAGAGAGATAAAAGCTGAACACGCCATCAAGTTCTTTAAAGGTATTTTCTATCGATATGGTTTACCGAACATGATAATAATCGACAATGGCTCTCAATTCACAAGCGGTGCCTTCCAGGATTACTGCATCGAATTCAGACTCAAGACATGCTTCCCTTTGGTCTCACATTCTCAAAGCAATGCACAAGTCGAGCGGGCAAACGAAATCGTGCTACAAGGGATCAGAACACATGTTTACAATAGGCTCATGGCCTGTGACTCACAATGGGTTGAGGAACTCCCTTATGTCCTATGTGGGGGGTGTCACCTCGGGTACCCTATGGACTGGAATCTATGTCCCACTGAAGTGAAAACCGAGAGTCCTCGGGACGTGGTTGATGGCCCGACCCCCTCCTGCGGGCTCGGACGTCCCGACCTTACCCCGAGTTCGACCTCGGTTTTCCTCTCTCGACCCCGTCAACTACGGCCCGACCTCGACCATCCTTGGGACAAGACTTGGCATGCAAGAAGAAAGAGGGAGGAGACAGCCCTGGCAGAGACTGACGTCACCCGACAGCACAGTACAGGTATCTCAGACGGGGGAGGATCCCACGGCAAGATAGAGATAACACAAGATGCCCACGATATATAGGACCTAGCAGACCGCTTTGTACCTTTTCAGATGTAGTTTTGTAGTCATCTTTTAGCACATTAGACATAGCTTTCTTGGTCCCCAAGTTTACTTGTAACTGCCCCCCTTGAGCTATAAAAGGGAAGGCAGAGCGAGGGGGCCAGAAAAGGAGAAAGGATTTCAGATTCCCTGTTCTTGGCTAAGCTTGCTTCAAGCCCCAAGAACACCTCCTTGTAACTGTTGTTCATCACACACCAACAAAGAACACTGGACGTAGGATTATTATCCTTCAGGAGGGCCGAACCAATATAATTCCCTATGTCTTACTCTTTGGCTCGTCTCCGGACTCAAGTCGACCTTCGGATCCATCGAGGAATAGCCTCTCTACCATTCTCTTTCACCTCTTTGGGCACCCCCCTTTGAGGACTGTCAACCCACCCGTCAACACCTATGGGCCATTCGTACCACTCCTCCTTTCTTCCTGGTGACGGATATGAGGCTATGCTATCTACCGAGTTGTGATATCGATCTACAGGGGTTCAGAAGTACTCAAATGAGGACAAGGGCAACAGACGAGCAGAGGACGTCAACCTGTTAGAAGAACACCAAGAACGAGTTGTCTTTCGAGCAGCCAGATATCAGCAAGCTTTACGTCACTATCACAAGAAGCGCATCCGAGCCCGTACACTCGACATCGATGATTACGTCCTCTGTAGAATTCAAAATCAGGCAGGGCACAACAAGCTCTCAACCAAATGGGAGGGACCATACACGATAATCGTACGACCAAGTGCATACAAAATCGGCGACGACAAAGGCCGTGTATTATCAAATTCCTGGTACATTGATCAATTACGTAAATTCTATGTACGAGATCGGTCAAAAGTCTATAAGTTGATTTATTTAAGTTAATACATACAAATCATTTCTGTTTAAATTTCAAAGTGTTTGTCCATTGATCCCCTATTCTTATATCACTATGTCCCAAAGTCATTTTCATCGATCTTTTACGTTAAATCTGACTAAACGCCGGGTCTCATAGACCTTGGCCGGGGATGCCTGGTACTATTGGATTAGTTGGGTTCTAAGGGTCAACGACCACGTTTGTTTGGCCATGTTAGAGTACCCACTGTAACATATTAACCAGCTACGTAATCGGGAATTAGTTTTTCCAACCTCATGGCTGGGGCTAAGAATTCGCAGCTTGAGCATAGTCTTGTTATAAGATTTAAGTTGCTTTTGTGGAAGCCTCTTCCATAAAAACAGCTGGGGGCTAGGAAGGGTATCTAACTCCGTTCTGCTGAATTCAACACTTGCGAGAGTACTCGATCACTAACTCATATGTTCTACATTCTTTCATCAATTATTTAGAATATTACAAATCAAACTATACAAAAAGATATACTAATATCTTGGTCAAGTGTTTTTATGCAGGGCTCCCTAACTATTACATTCACCAAGACGATTATTGTTAGTGATATGTCCTAGAGGCAAAATGGAGACGTTGAATATCACGTCAATGTTTATGTATTTATGAATAAAGTGTTATTTAGTTCCATGAAATAGACATCTTGTATTGATCAATAAGTACGTGACTTATTTATGAGACTCGATATGTATGAATCTATTTCTAAATGATCCTCGATCATATATCATATTATTGGAACTAATATGATTCTAAGATTGGCATGTCTATTGATTGATGATCATGTCTCATAGATCATGGGTATGGAGATACCAAATCAATAAACATGGACATATGTGTTGGAGAACACATTGTTGGATAGACCCACCATGAGACACTACAGAATTAATGTGCCATTAGTTGGTCTCGGGTAGTGTTGGTACAAAGTCCTTAGACCCGAGATCACCATGGATTCCAACATGTGTAGTAGCCTACTTTGGGACTACCAAACGCTATTCCGTAATCGGGTAGTTATAAAGGTAGTTTTCGGGTTTGCTATGAAACATGGAGTGGGATGTGAGTGATCAAGATGGAATTTGCCCCTCCTTTGGAGAGATATCTCGGCCCTCGAGGTAATGGATTATGGAAATGCATGGCCATGCTAAGTTGATTGAGGAGTCAATCAACGACGGATAATCCAATACGGTTCGAGTGAATGGTTAAGGTATTGAAGGGATGGCACACATCTTGCCTATAGCTTAATTGGTATCGTGAGGCAAAGAGATTTGTGTACACATTACAGGTTCGAGCCGATATTATATTCTTGTATACTATGGTGTCAATATGTTCGCTAGGCGCCGCTGTGACGTCGGCTCGCATTGGACTCGAGCCGACGATCGGCTAAGTTAGACTATAACCGAAACCGAGTATACCGAACCTACGGGTCGCACGCTTAAGGGGATAAGAACAGGCATTCGAGTTGGACTCGGATACGGCTCGATCGGATAGGGATCCGATCGGATAGAGTCCTATGGTCTTACGACGTATGGGCGGCCAACTCTATGAGATTCGGATAGGATCCGATTCAAAAGAGAGTCCCGATCGGCCACTAGTCTCAATCGGCCAACTCTATATAAAGGGGCGAGGGTGGAGAGTTGCTGCATCGCATTGAACCGACTCGCAACGTAAGTCCCCGAGATCAATCTCCACGGAAACCCTCCCCACTTTCGAGCCAAACCCTAGCCTTGCATCGCATGCTAGCACACGGGTGTTCGGCATCGTCCCCGGACGTGTGGATACCGGTAGAGGCGCCGCTACGTTGCGCGCTGTTGATCGGCTACAAATTGGGTGGAGGAGTCGATCGCGGTCAAGCGCATCGGCGCGAGGCGCGAGAACGCAGATCACACGACTCGGCGAATCGGCTACATCCGCGAATCGGCTGATTGGTGAATTGGCTGTCCCCGGGAATCGGCTGTCATCGGCCAGCACGGTTCCGGATCGGATAGCTCCGATTGGCTATTTCCGCCGCATACTCCAATCGGTAACGATCTATCGGCCCTTACTTGCAAGTGTTCTGGTTTGCGCGGTAGAAAAGTTTTTGTTTTCAGCTAGTGTAGCTTCCGCGTAACACTTCGGTGGTATCGAGCTAATCTTGCTTAGTTCGGGTTTTAGATTGGATCGGAACAAGTTTTGCGCACGGGTTGATTAGATCAATCGGTTTTACGGGATTTGTTGAGGAGAGTTCATGGTAATTGCGTTCCTTGATAGTGTATCGGAACGGCGTAATGTGATTACGTCGAAGCAATATCCATAGAACTCGGTTTGAGTCGGCTTCGAGATAGCGTTCCTTGATAGTGTATCGGAACGGTATAATGTGATTATGCCGAAGCTATCTCGTAGTCCGATCTTGTTAGCTGCCTCGCGCCTACGCAAACCATCTCCCTTGATAGTGTATCGGGACGGCATAATATGATTATGCCGACATGGTTTTCGTAAGCGATTTCATAGATTGGATCTATAAATTTCGTGTGGTGTTCGGCGCGCCCGAAAGCCCGCGAGGGCGGCTTCCTCGACGCCCGCCCACTAACCGGCTAGCGGGATCGTCGTGTGTGTACCCCTTATAGGTTGTCTCGATGCCGAATCTCTGTGATAGGTAGAAACCGTTTCTACGCCTAACTTGTTTTTGCAGAGAATGCTTTGAGATGGTATGGCCCTATTGTATGTATGAGATGCATGTGATGCATGTAATATTCTTTCATATGTGCAATCCCTGTAATATTCTTTCATACGTGCAATGCTTGTAATATTCTTTCACGACCTGCGAGTCGATGTAATCTTCAATTAGAGCTTCTATAGTAGTAGCTTAGTTTGAAGAAATCAAGCATTCGGCACTCGGAAGAACGGTGATGAAGATGGAGATCCTCTACACCGGCATGGAGATGGAGATCACCATGTGAAGGGGCCATACTATTTCATGCTATTCTACCTGCTTTCATATATGTGATATGTTTGTTTGATAGGATAGCATCACTCACAAAATTAACTAGTAATGATGCCCTTCCAAATGTTGCATCCGTCACCGTTATGCTCGTCAATGGTGGGTCTGCCAAAGCAGAGTGCCATTCTCTATCATAACACGAGGGGGTATATGTCGGACATATACAGGCAGGAGCATTTTGTTTACTTAACAAGGCTATCAAAACACTTTTGGGCCTTGGGGCATAGGTTGGCGCCGGGGCATGGAGATGCCACACCAACAACAAGAGTCACATAGAGATGTGATTAGCAAGAAGTTGCTTACCGATGTTATTAATCTTCTAGCGGTGATGCCAAAGCTTACTAGAAAATTAATTAACATGTGGATCTTGTCCCAATACGTAACCTAGAGGGAAGGTGGAAAATACGTAATGGGAGTCTTATGTTAAATTGTTTAACAAAAGACATAACATAAACATTGTGATGAACTTTGCTTTTCTCTTTGTAGAATAAATGACGGCTAATACTACACCCAGTACCTTTAATTTGCGATCTATTCTTGAAAAGAAAAAATTAAATGGAACAAACTTTATGGATTGGTATCGCAACTTGAGAATTGTTCCCAAGCAAGAGCGTAAGGAGTACATTCTTGAAGTACCTTATTCGGAGGATTTGCCTAATAATGCCACCGCAACGCACGGAGGGCTTACAAGAAGCACACTAATGATGCCCTAGATATAAGCTGTCTCATGCTTGCTACAATGTCCCCGAGCTTCAAAAGCAATATGAGAGCACATGCTCACACTATTATTCGGGACTTCGTGGCATGTTTGAGAACCAAGCTCGGGCAGAGAGGTTCATATCCGGAGGATTTGCCTAATAATGCCACCGCAACTACACGGAGGGCTTACGAGAAGCACACTAATGATGCCCAAGTTATAAGTGTCTCATGTTTGCTACAATGTCCCCCGAGCTTCGAAGCAATATGAGAGTAGCGATGCTCACACTATTATTCGGGGACTTCGTGGCATGTTTGAGAACCAAGCTCGGGCGAGAGGTTCAACACCTCGAAGTCCTTGTTTGCGTGCGAGCTTGTTGAGGGAATCCCGTCGGTCCGCATGTGATAAAGATGATTGGTTATATCGAGAGTCTTGAAAAACTAGGTTTTCCCCTTAGCCAAGAGTTGGCTACGACGTGATTCTCCGCGCTCCCTCCGAGCTTTGAGCCGTTCATATTGAATTATCACATGAACAAGATGGATAAGACCTTGGCTGAATTGCATGGGATGCTAAAGACAATGAGGAGAGTATCCAGAAAACGGTCATCATGTGATGATGACGCGAAGGCTAAGCGCAAACCACTGTCAAGAAACTTTGCACCAAGAGGAAGTTAACTCCCGATGAGATCGCGAGTGCCTCTAATGCAAAGAAGGGCAAGAAGGGTCGGCGGCATCGGATGCCGTTTGCTTCTACCGCAAGGAGATAGGCCACTGGAAAAGGAACTGCAAGAAGTACATGGAGGATCTCAAAAAGAAGCAAAGTACGACTTCTACTTCAGGTATTAATGTTATAGACATTAATCTTGCTACTTCACCTACTCGACTCTTGGGTATTTGATACCGGATCGTAGCTCATATTTGCAAATCGTTGCGGGGAATGAGAAGAAGTAGAGGCTTAAGAAGGGGCGAGGTGAACTGCGCGTCGGCAATGGAGCAAGCATTGCTACGATTCTTGTCGGCACGAGCACCACTTCATCTACCTTCGGGATTAGTTTTGGAATTAAGTAATTGTTATTGTGTTCCAACACTATGTCAAAACGTTATTTTCGCTTCATGTTTGCAAGCGGAAGGATATGATTTTAGATCAATGGACAATGGTTGTTTAATATATCTCAAAGATATGTTCTATTTTCATGCTCCATTGGTGAATGGATTATACGTTTTGAATCTTGAAGCGTCTCCCATCTATAACATTAATACAGAAAGGCAACTCTCTAATGATACAAACCCCACATTTATCCGGCATTGTCGCTTAGGCCATATAAATAAGAAACGCATGGAGAAGCTCCATAAGGATGGACTCGCTTCACTCTTTTGATTTTGAATCATTTGAGACATGTGAGTCTTGTTTACTTGGTAAGATGACAAAGGTACCTTTCACGGGACACGTGAAAGAGCAAGTGACTTGTTGGCACTCGTACATACTGATGTATGTGGACCAATGAGCTCAACGGCCAGAGGTGGTTATCAGTACTTCATTACCTTTACCGATGACTTTAGTAGATATGGTTATATCTACTTAATGAGGCATAAGTCCGAATCCTTTGAAAAGTTCAAAGAATTTCAAAATGAAGTACAGAATCATTTAGGGAAAACAATCAAGTTTCTACGATCGATCGTGGAGGGGAATACTTGAGCCAAGAGTTTGGTAATCATCTCGAAAGATTGTGGAATTGTTCCACGCTTGACTCCGCCAGAACTCCACAATGGAACGGAGTGTCCGACGGAGAAATCGCACCTTGTTGGACATGGTGCGGTCGATGATGAGCCAAAGTGATCTTCCGTTATCCTTCGGGGATATGCTCTTGAAACATTGCGCTCACACTAAATAGAGTTCCATCTAAGTCGTTGAAAAGACATCATACGAGATATGGACAGGGCAACCCCTAGTTTGTCTTTTCTCAAAATTTGGGGATGCGAAGCTTATGTAAAACGTTTACATCGACAAGCTCACACCTAAATCGACAAGTACTTCTTTGTGGGATATCCTAAGGAAACTAAGGGATATTACTTTTATAATCGGGAACAAGGCAAAGTGTTTGTCGCACGATATGGTGTTTTCTTGAAAGAGTTTCTTTCAAGAAGGGTTAGTAGGAGCAGGGGTGCATCTTGAAGAAGTTCAAGAAACACCGTAAAAATGTTTCAAACCACGTAACCACAACGAAGGAGCAAAGTGTTGCGCCACCGCTTGTAGATACACCATCCACGAGGTCTAAAAGATCACGTTGTGCGTCCGACAGTACACAAGTGTGGAACAACGTGATATATTGTTGTTGGACAACGATGAGCCAAAGACCTATGAGAAAGCGATGGTGGGACCCAATTCCAACAAGTGGCTTGGAGCCATAAAATTCGAAATAGAATCCATGTACGACAATCAAGTTTGAAACTTGGTTGATCCACTGATGGTGTCAAAACCATTGAGTGTAAATGAGTTTTTAAGAAAAAGGCCGATATGGATGGAAATGTTCACATCTATAAGGCGCGATTGGTGGCGAAAGGTTTTAAACAGATTCAAGGAGTTGATTATGATGAAACCTTCTACTTGTCGCAATGTTTAAATCTATTCGGATTATCCTAACGATTGATGCATATTTCGATTATGAGATATGGCGAGATGGATGTCAAAATGGCTTTCCTAAATGGAAACCTAAGCGAGGATGTATACATGATACAACCCGAGGGTTTTGTCAATCCAAAATCGCTTGGAAAGTTATGCAAGCTACGAAATCCATTTATGGATTGAAGCAAGCATCTCGGAGTTGGAATATTCGTTTTGATGAAGTAATCAAAGGGTTTGGTTTCATCAAAAACGAAGAAGAGAACTGTGTTTACAAAAAGGTTAGTGGGAGTGCAATTGTATTTCTAATCTTATATGTGGATGACATATTACTGATTGGAAATGATATCCCTATGCTAGAATCCGTCAAGTCTTCATTGAAAAATAGTTTTTCATGAAAGACTTAGGAGAGGTAACATATATATTGGGCATTCGGATCTATAGAGATAGATCCAAGAGGCTAATTGGATTAAGCCAAAGTACATACATTGACAAGGTGTTGAAGAGGTTCAACATGCATGATTCCAAGAAAGGTTTCTTGCCCATGTCACATGGCATTAGTCTTAGCAAGAATCGTGTCCTTAGACACATGATGAGCGGAATAAGATGGGTATGGTTCCATATGCCTCGGCAATTGGATTCATCATGTATGTCATGCTTTGTACACGCCCGATGTCTCGTACGCTTTGAGTGCTACGAGCAGATACCGCCGATCCAGTGAAGGTCACTCGGATCGCCGTAAAGAATATCCTTAAGTACTTGAGAAGAACTAAGGATATGTTCCTAGTCTATGGAGGTGAAGAAGAGCTCGTTGTAAGTGGTTACACCGATGCTAACTTCCAAATAGACAAGGATGATTATAGATCACAATCTGGGTTCGTGTTCGCCCTAAACAGAGGCGTAGTCGGTGGAAGAGTTCCAAGCAAGATACCGTTGCTGATTCTACAACGGAGGCCAAGTATATTACGCTTCGGAAGCCGCAAAGGAGGCTGTTGGATCAAGAAATTCGTTTCGAGCTTGGTGTGATGACCGGTGCAGGATGACCCAATGTCTCTCTATTGTGATAATAGTGGAGCCATTGCGCAAGCCAAGGAGCCGAGGACACATCGAAGTCCAAACACATACTTCGGCGATATCATCTCATCCGCGAGATAGTGGACAGAGGTGATGTCAAGATATGCAAAGTGCACACGGATCTCAACATAGCCGATCCGCTGACAAAACCTCTCCCTCAGCCGAAGCATGAGGCGCACACAAGAGCAATGGGTATTAGATACTTACATGATTGACTCTAGTGCAAGTGGGAGATTGTTAGTGATATGCCCTAGAGGCAACATGGAGATGTTGGATATCACGTCAATGTTTATGTATTTATGAATAAAGTGTTATTCAGTTCCATGAAATAGACATCTTGTATTGATCAATAAGTACGTGACTTATTTATGAGACTCGATATGTATGAATCTATTTCTAAACGATCCCTGATCATATGTCATATTGTTGGAACAAATATGATTCTAAGATCGGCATGTTTATTGATTGATGATCATGTCTCATAGATCATGGGTATGGAGATACCAAATCAATAAACATGGACATATGTGTTGGAGAACACATTGTTGGATAGACCCACCATGAGACACTACAGAATTAATGTGCCATTAGTTGGTCTCGGGTAGTGTTGGTACAAAGTCCTTAGACCTGAGATCACCATGGATTCCAACATGTGTAGTAGCCTACTTTGGGACTACCAAACGCTATTCCGTAACTAGGTAGTTATAAAGGTAGTTTTCGGGTTTGCTATGAAACATGGAGTGGGATGTGAGTGATCAAGATGGAATTTGCCCCTCCTTTGGAGAGATATCTCTGGGCCCCTCGAGGTAATGGATTATGGAAATGCATGGCCATGCTAAGTTGATTGAGGAGTCAATCAACAGACAGATAATCCAATACGGTTCGAGTGAATGGTTAAGCTATTGAAGGGATGGCACACATCTTGCCTATAGCTTAATTGGTATCGTGAGGCAAAGGGATTTGTGTACACATTACAGGTTCAGAGCCGATATTATATTCTTGTATACTATGGTGTCAATATGTGCTGCTAGGCGCCGTCGTTGGAGTGTCGGCTCGCTTGGACTCGAGCCGACGATCGGCTAAGTTAGACTATAGCCGAAACCGAGTATACCTGAACCTACGTGGTCGCACGCTTAAGGGGATAAGAACAGGCATTCGAGTTGGACTCGGATACGGCTCGATCGGATAGGGATCCGATCGGATAGAGTCCTATGGTCTTACGACGTATGGGCGGCCAACTCTATGAGATTCGGATAGGATCCGATTCAAAAGAGAGTCCCGATCGGCCACTAGTCTCAATCGGCCAACTCTATATAAAGGGGCGAGGGGTGGAGAGTTGCTGCATCGCATTGAACCGAATTCGCAACAGAAGTCGCCGAGATCAATCTCCACGGATACCCTCCCCACTTTCAAGCCAAACCCTAGCCTTGCATCGCGTGCTAGCACACGGGTGTTCGGTGTTCTGTCCCCGGACGTGTGGATACCGGTAGAGGCGCTGCTACGTTGCGCGCTGTTGATCGGCTACGAATTGGCTGTGGAGGAGTCGGTTGCGGTCAAGCGCATCGGAGGGAGGCGCGAGAACATGGTCACATGACTCGACGAATCGGCTACATCCGCGAATCGGCTGATTGGTGAATTGGCTGTCCCCGGGAATCGGCTGTCATCGGCCAGCATAGTTCCAGATCGGATAGCTCCTGATTGGCTATTTCCGCTGCATACTCTAATCGGTAACGATCTATCGGCCCTTACTTGCAAGTGTTCCTGGTTTGCGCGGTAGAAAAGTTTTTGTTTTCGGCTAGTGTAGCTTCCGTGTAACCCTTCAACTATATCCACTGCATCGAGGTGAATACGTCCTCGGCAAGTGGAGCCAGGGACTGAGCTAGCTAATCAATTTCGACGGCCATCCACCGAGAACAAGTAAACCCCTTCATATGTGGCCACGAGTCTCGGATAAAGGTGAGTACATGACCACCAGCGTACCGACTAGCTCAGTGACATTTTTGTTTAAGGCTGTTGTCGATCCTTCGAGCGATGGCGGTGAGGTCATCGCAAGTACTCCGTACCCAGCTCACATAACCTGGTATAGATTTCTCAGGAGGAGGATGGACCACTTGCAGTTCCTAGCACAGCCGGTTTAGCGAAGCACAACACCCTTCAAGACAGGCCTCCATCCAACTTCTCTATCCTTGAGAAGCTCCGTGCCTTGGTCTTTCTTAATGTTCTCGGTTGCTCGCTCCAGTTGTTCCTTCTCGATCTTTGTTTGCCAGTACTCGGCTTGACGCCTCATCTCCTCAAAAGAACTCTCCAGATCTGACAAGGACATTGTTATCGTTAGCATCCCTGTTCCGAGAACAAGGGCAAAAGGCTACAATAATAACCTTCCTTACCCTGGTATTATTCCTGAAGGAGCGCGAGTTGAGCTTCGCGAGAAGACAACTTGGTGTCAGGGGTGACGATGACCACAACACGGTCGTCAACACTAGGAGTCAACGAAACATGAGGCAAAGTAGGAACATCGACAAGATCAGTAGGTTGTCCACGCTGCTGGACGACCACGGTCTTGTCTTCAAAACATCTACATTACAAAAGCGACCTATGGATTTAGGAACAAACAAACCAAAAGAGTGTTCACGAGAACATAAACTGGAAATTGTTCTTGGATTACATAGAAATGAAAACAAGGAAATTACTCTTGAAAATAGGGGAATACGGATTCCCTCACCTCCTCTAGTTTTGACATCATGTCCTCATGGTGCTCGTTGGCTCCTCCCTTGGTCATCATCTCTTCGATGTTGATCTCGGGGTGCATGAGCTTGAGACTTGGGAGAACATGGCACGTGCCAGTCTTCAGCCCGGTCCGTATCACCTCCGCCACTTGATCTGCCTGGGAACTTGCCACGGTCTCCAGCTCGGTTATCAGGGTCCCTAGAGATCCCAAGACAGTCGTCTCGTTCAAAAATTGGGGGGAGGGGTATGCTTTCCTAAGCCCTTGGCAACTACGTCAAGGAAACAGGAGTTCTCGTGCAAAACTTGTCGTAGGGAGGTCAAGTTATCCCTCGAGTCAGACATCATCTTCTTGAGCCGCTGGTTCTCCTCCCCCATAATCACCTCCCATAGCTTTTGGTTGTTCGCGTGCTCTGTCTTCAATTGGGCCTCAAGGGCGGCGACAGGTCGTTGACAGAAGATGCAGCCTTCGCAAGACGGTTGACCTCCGTGACGACGCCCTGAGAACAAGCCTCTACTGAACGACAAGCTTGGATAAGCTTGTCGGTAACCGAGGAGGACCCAAGGGCGACAACGATGCCAGCGATAGAAGGTGGTGGTGGGGGAAGAACAGGCGTAACCATTGGAGGAGACTTTAAGCTCACCTCCTCGAGGGCTCCCATACTCTGCTCCAACGCAGAGGGAGTCGGACTGGAATCAAACACAAGCGGACAATTATAAGATAACAAGGCACACAGGAGAGTGACAACGACGAAGGCTAGGCAGAGAACTCACATGATCTTAGTCTGCTTCATCTGCTTGCCCCTCCCACAGGAGGTAGGTTTTGCATTGCAGGTGGTATATAGAAAAGGCGAAATAAGGTTGGAATCGATATCACAAATGATAGACAACTGTGAGTCCAGATCTTACCTCAGAGTCGCCAGTCTTTGTCGGCGTTCTGGCTATGGTTGATCTCGCCAATGTTAGCCAGCGTTTTCTTTTGAAACCGCTACCTTCTGGCACAGAGACCGCTGCTTCTTACTCGGCCCAGGCCTCCTCCATGAGAGAGAGAAGCCTAGTGGTCGATCAAGGGACCGATGACATCGTGACAGGCCATGCCTATAATAGTTTGGATTAGTATTCCTACGTGCAAAGGTATGATTGATGAGGAAAGTGGTTCGAATACTTACGTTCACGATGGCGTCCCGCTCCATTTGTAGGAGGTCACATATCGGCGTAGGAATGTCGGTGGCCGTAGAAATTGAATCAATTACGACCTGCGCCACACGATCCTTCAGCGCCTCCACGTTGAGGACTACAAAAACAAAGATTTCACAAGACCATTAGAAGGGAGCAACTTAAGTATTTAAGCTAAAACGGAAGACTACAAGTTGTATACCCCGATGTGACAATCGTGTCACATCCTGTTCCCTAGAGTACTCATACATGGGGTGAGTTGGAGAGGTTGGATTCGACGAAGGGCGAAGTCCTGAACGACTTCATATTTGGTCAGACCATGTTTTCAAAGATCATGGATTTTTTCTACAAAGCTTTCTAAGGCAGGGGTCAGAGAAGGTCTAGATGTCCACGACTCTGAGTGTTAGTGATATGCCCTAGAGACAACATGGAGATGTTGGATATCATGATCAATGTTTATGTATTTATGAATAAAGTGTTATTTAGTTCCATGAAATAGACATCTTGTATTGATCAATAAGTATGTGACTTATTTATGAGACTCTTTACGTATGAATCTATTTCTAAACAATCCCTGATCATATGTCATATTGTTGGAACAAATATGATTCTAAGATCGGCATGTTTATTGATTGATGATCATGTCTCATACATCATGGATATGGAGATACCAAATCAATAAACATGGACATATGTGTTGGAGAACACATTGTTGGATAGACCCACCATGAGACACTATAGGAATTAATGTGCCATTAGTTGGTCTCAGGTAGTGTTGGTACAAAGTCCTTAGACCTGAGCACCATGGATTCCAACATGTGTAGTAGCCTACTTTGGAACTACCAAACGCTATTCCGTAACTGGGTAGTTATAAAGGTAGTTTCCGGGTTTGCTATGAAACATGGAGTGGGATGTGAGTGATCAAGATGGAATTTGCCCCTCCTTTGGAGAGATATCTCTGGGCCCCTCGAGGTAATGGATTATGGAAATGCATGGCCATGCTAAGTTGATTGAGAAGTCAATCAACAGACAGATAATCCAATACAGTTCGAGTGAATGGTTAAGCTATTGAAGGGATGGCACACATCTTGCCTATAACTTAACTGGTATCGTGAGGCAAAGAGATTTGTGTACACATTACAGGTTCAGAGCCGATATTATATTCTTGTATACTATGGTGTCAATATGTGCTGCTAGGCGCCGCTGTTGACAGGTCGGCTGGGTTGGACTCGAGCCGACGATCGGCTAAGTTAGACTATAGCCGAGACCGAGTATACCTGAACCTACAGGGTCGCACGCTTAAGGGGATAAGAACAGGAATTCGAGTTGGACTCGGATACGGCTCGATCGGATAGGGATCCGATTGGATAGAGTCCTATGGGCTTACGACGTATGGGCGGCCAACTCTGTGAGATTCGGATGAGATCTGATTCAAAACAGAGTCCTTATCGGCCACTAGTCCCAGTCGGCCAACTCTATATAAAGGGGCGAGGGGTGGAGAGTTGCGATATAGCATTGAACCGAATCCGCAACAGAAGTCGCCAAGATCAATCTCCACGGAAACCCTCCCCACTTTCGAGCCAAACCCTAGCGTTGCATCGCGTGCTAGCACACGGGTGTTCGGCGTTCTGTCCCCGGACGTGTGGATACTCGCAGAGGCGCCGCTACGTTGCGGCCGTTGATCGGCTACGGATCGGCCGTGGTGGAATCGGGTACGCGGTCGAGCGCATCGAACGAGGCGCGAGAACACAAGCGGACGACTCGATCAGCCGTGGCATCTCGCGAATCGGCTGATTGGTGAATTGGCTGTCCCCGGGAATCGGCTGTCATCGGCCAGCACAGTTCCAGATCGAATAGCCCTGATTGGCTGTTTCCGCTGCACACTCCAATGGGTAACGATCTATCGGCCCTTACTTGCAAGTGTTCCTGGTTTGCGCGGTTAAAAGTTTTTGTTTTCGCCATGGAGATAGAACCATTTCTTCCTCCAATCCTTCCTTGAGGATGGGCGGTTGAAAGGAATGTAGTCATCTTTCATCCCATCCCAAAGACAGAGACCACAACACCCGGAATCCTAGAGGACTCCATCCATCTAAGCTCATAAAAGAATCTAGAAAAGGTTGTATCCCAAGGTATGCCTCGCATAGATCAGTAAAGATAATCAGGAAAGCGATGGAATCGGGGTTCAGGGGGAGAAGATGAATGTCATAGAAATCAAGAAGAAGAGAAAGGAATTTGGAAGGAGGGGGAAGAAAGCCGCACTGAACAAATGATATAAGAGTGACAATTTCTCCCATGTTAGTCAAGGGATCTCTACCTCCTTCCGATCGCCCCAACATCTTAGCACTTGGCAAGGCGCCATTCTTCTGCAACTCCCTCAGTGATTCATGATCAATGGTGGACTTCGGGAGATCCATGAGGTTGTTGATGGAGATTGATGGAGTTTGAGGTTTAGGGTTTTGCGGAGGCTAGGGTAAAAAGTTGGGAGCGCGAGAGGAAAGCAAAGAGTTTGTTTGGGCAAGCGGAACCCAACAAATCTCAAAAGAAGGATTTATAGGTTCATACTCTACACCTTCTCGGCTGTCCAAGAACGGTCAGGCGAGTTCGACAATTTTTGTTCCAAGGTTTTCGGTCGAGAACATTGATTCGTTCATTTGCATTGAAGTCGGAGGCTACTGTCAGTATCAAGGATAAATCATACTTCCTATACTCGGTTCGTGGTATACGATAATACCATATACCTAACAATATACGGGAATGTATATTTTAATTAAGGACATGGCAGATCTAGAAGAAAATTGTCTTCTCGAAATAGAAGGTGATAGAGTCCTATTTGAAAAAAACAAGGTCTCCTTAAGTCCGTGCCCGTATCTCCGAGTTCTACTTGGAGAAGGAGATGATCTATGCTATAAATACAAGGTTACCTCATGGAGGAGGGACATTGAATCATAAGTCATAGCCACCAGCCATATCGAGAAGCAAGTCGAAGGAAGCCAGAGCCATATTCACTGATTAGATCTCGTTGGGTCGTTCTCGGCGGATCCTAGTCAAAGAGTTAGTTTAGCCATCTTATTTCTCCTTTGAATCCATGTGATATTTTCCCATATATCCATATAAACTGAAATAAGGTTATTACTCATCCTGAGGGCCTGAACCAGCATAAATCTATCTTATGTTTTCTCGTTATGATCTCGCATATACTGTTTTAGGGTATAGCCCATCGACAAAATAATTTTTTAAAAACAATTTCTTATAGATTTTTTTGAAAAAAACATACATTGATAGTTCAAGAAGTGTGTGAGTGAAAAATGAGGGAATGAAAGTTAGGAAAGTATAATATAGAACACACCCTTAAGCCTCTAACATTATAATGTTGCTCAAAACAAATGCATGGTTCTTCTTCTGTTGGAGCTCTTTGCATTATTATTACAGAACACTTTGCAAGTTTAAATTGTTCACACGGTTCTAATTGTACGATTAGCTTGGATTCGCAGACTGTTGAATTTTATCCTGGGCATTTTCGTTTAATATATTAATTTAATAAGGCCAAATAGAAACATAGCAATATGTTATACTAATGTGAAATAATAATTGAATAACAAGGAACAGTTCGTAAAAAATGTGGTGTAGAGGAATTGGAAGCAACGGTGGGAGATTTACAACATTGAGGTGTCCCTCTAAAGTCTAAATAACTCCCAACAAAGAATTTCCTTAACAAAGTGTTGTCTGTTCTTGCTTAATATACAGTTCATTTTTATCATAAACTAACCATTCTCCAAGTTAAAGCAGCGCGAAGTACACGGGACAAATATACAATCGGAAAAGGTAATGGTAAGCTTGTGTAGAAGTCATGCCGCCAGGGACAATATAAACAAGCGAAAGAAGAGAAGGGGAAAAGGATCATTCCATGATCTTTCAACTCTTGTTGCTATTTTAATTGTTCTGAACAAAGTCCCGTATCCACGAGATGGTTTCAATTAACCGAGGGTCCAGACCAGATTAGAGGACAAACATATCGCCAGCACATGCATTTTATGCAAACTAGACAAGGTACTCACTGTAATTTCCAAAACGTTTAGTGAACTTCCCTCAAAACAATTATGAATTTGCTTTGGAAGCTTTTCCGAACTATGTATCTTAACTTGCTTGTTTAACCATGGCTCAGTCTTGTTTTTCTAAACCATCCTCAAGTAAAATAGCAGAAATCACTCCATAGCCATGAAAAATATAAGCACAATAGGAAACACAAATGGTTATTGCAGAGACTGCTAATTTTAAAGAACAGATAAGTCAAAGAGTGCTGCCATTGAGTTATTCGTACAGAAAGCTGAAATCAGCTTCTCAAGCAAAAATAACAGAATTGAGTTTTATAAGTTCTGCATAAATCCTATCCAAACATAGCTTTGCAACCATCCATGGAACACTAAGGCGATGATGATTCGTCCATCCCAGCAGCACCTAACGAGAATCAGAAACAAATCAGTGTGGGGCATTTTGTAATTAGTTGAAAATAACATATCATGCTATCAACCCATTTAGCCACAAAAGTTCCCACAATGGAACAAAAAAATAATGCAGATAAAAGATAGGGTAGTTTATCTCAACAGATCATTTATAAAAACTGGGTTGAATGATGGATTCCAATGCCAGATACCAGAACAAACTCACTAAGCACATGAACAGTTCAACTATTGATTGAGTTGCTAGTGAACAGAGAAACAGTTTCAACAAGGCCCATTAGGTTGTGACTTATGACTGAATAATGAACCTCACTGTTTAAAAAGGTCAGCAGGCATTACAAGGCTTAGTAGTGGGTGCAAACTAGACACACTTAGAAGTTGGAACACGCATTCCAGTTACAACTTAAAAATACTCTAGTTTCTTCCTAATTAAAAGACTGATATGTTTTTGCATGTAATCTGCTGCCATAGTCACCAAACAGGACTACAGAAGTACCATTACACATTGACCAGCTAGGAAAATTAAAATGCAGAACATATTAAATCTATAAAACCGTAAGATATAGCCTATCATTATTCAGCAAAGGTCACTGGTCAAATTTGCAAACATACTGAATATATCAATATTAATTCTGAATCCATTGGGAGGAAAACATCACACCAAATAGAACAGGACACTGCAAAACCAGGAATGCATTACATTAACATTGCAAATGTGACACAAAGCTGATACCGATACATAAAGACTACTATAATTATCAATCAAACTGCACACTAATTGATCATAAACGTAAGAATCTATGGCAAAATGAGAATGTAAATCAACTGAAGGTAAAAATTATTAATAAGCATGTACATATCTCAATATTCAATTAATGCATTTTTTTACCAACAAGTCTAATTATATATATAGATTAAACAAATATTAGTGATATAAAAGTGGTACAATTAGATCCATTCGAAAATTGAAAGTAATTTTGTGCAATCACGGTTCTGTAGTTATTAGAAATACATTTTTCATAAGCCTATCGTCAAAGTTCAACTTGTAGGACCATACCAAGAGAACTATCCTATAGAAATAATCAGTAGACAGGGAAGTGCTAACATTATCAAAAGACAGCTTAATCCTTTCAGTTATGTAGTTGTTTGGCTTGCAAAGATTGTTAATAACTTTTCATATAATAGGTTTTGGTGGGGATTTTTCGGAAAACAAATTTAAAGTAATTATTCTTTACATTGTCTATGGATTACTTTGTTTTGACAAGAAAATTGAAAACAGCTTTTGACCAATACAGTGTTTGCCTGAGACATGAGTCTAGTTCGCACGATAATATGAACAATCCGAACTCTGAAGTTGTCAATAGATGGAAGAAGCTACTCATTTACAGCACATTGGTAGGCCATCATTTTCGAGCGCATTAAATCTGGCAGCTAGGACAGCACAGTGCTCAGCAAGGATTATGTGCAGAAAAAATAATAAATCATCCAATTGAACAAGGAACTGGGATCTAAAGATAGCGGAGAGTACCATGAAGAAAGAATCAACGAATCACCAACCATAGTCCAATGAATCAGAGGAACTCATGTCCAAAGGTCAGAGAACCCAAATATTCTTTAACAAATCAAATCTAAACAGGAATTATTATCTAAACAAGGTGCACAAACTTAATACTACAAGAATATAGATCAGCATACTGGATCCTATTGTTTCCAATGCAATACCAATCCATTGAACTCTACTAGATCCTCTACACAACATTCAACCATTAGAAAGATTCCTCAAAACAGCGGTGTTTAAAGCAAGTAAGCAACCCAACATTACATTACCATAACCCTGAATACCCACCATACAAGATTGAAAAAACGAGGTGCATCAACCATCCTGAAAAATCGTTTGTGCAATAAATAAGCATGAACCTAGCCATGCTAAACTCATTCGAAATAGATCACTAGGGTAAGGGTAAACATTTAATAGCATAAGCATGCACAGGATCTCCGCACGGTTTCTCCAACGGGATCGCGAGTCCCATCCCAAATTAAGCCAATCAAAGAGGAGTTCCGTCCCCAACTAAACCAATAACGCGCTCTCCAACGGGGATCACAAGTGTTATCCCCAACTAAACCAATCAAAGAGGAGTGGAGGGAGAAGGGGGTGTCTCACCTAGCGGGGGACGGGGACGGGACGGCCTAGAGCTCCAGGGTGAGCTCGAGGCGGTCCGCATCGCGGTAGAGGAAGTGGAGGATGTAGGGGGCGGCGCGGATGGCGGCGACGCAGGAGGCCATGACGATGAGGTTGGAGCGCAGCTGCTTGTACGCCGCCTCCTTGCTCGGCCGCCGCGGGATCGCGCCGAGGAACATGCTGACTCCGGTGCGAGGCGGCGAGGGTTTCGCGGAGGCGGAGGCGGTGGCGGTGACGGTGGCAGCGGCGGCGGCTAAAACCCTAGACGGCCGCGACTCTCCCTGGGGACAAGGCGACAGGTGAGGAGGCTCGGTTCATCGGGTGGGTCTTTTTACATCCGAGTCCCTGAAGAAATGCGAAATACGTGGTGCGGTGGGCCTCCGTTGCTCCTCGGCAGAGTGGGCCAAAATATGGTGTTCTTTGGAAAGCCCAACAGGCCTCATGGATTGCCAAACTATGGACAATTTAAGGCCTTGTTTCATCTGCTTAAGTGTTGGGCCAAGGCCAGCTTCCGCATCTTCTGTGGTCTTTGCCTTAGGAGTTTGCAAGAAATTACACCTATGCCATGTTTAAACCGAAAGTCTGACTATTTCTTTATTACATATATTACATAGAACAAGAGACGAAAACTGATCGAATGTTATTATATTTATTTCAACTATAAATTTGATCGGATGATGTTTTATTTAAAATTTGATATATTTTGATAATTAATGTGAAATTTGAACGCAAATATGATGTTTTTATAGATAATCAGATCATGTATCATTCAAATAAGAGACTACCTATATAACTTTTAACAATAACCCTTTAAAATATTTTAAATAAATTTTAATAATAACCTTTATATTATAAGATTACAGCATAACTTTTATATAAGTTATACAAGAGATATGTGCAATTAAGTTGTCTAGTTGCACTCACTTTCGCCTCAAGATCGACCGCTCCAACCCTGCAGCATAGAAACAATTTTTTCCTTCTCAGGTGAATCTCAAAGCGCAACTGATAGAGCAAAAATTGAAAGTTTTAGGAGGAAAAATCTTCAAGAATTGTACAACAAAACCTATGCACACAAGTCTTCTCGTATACACACTATGCACATCAACTAACAAATTTTACCAATACTATTACATTTAATGTAAAGTCTTAACCTCAAATTCATTATATTTTAAACGTAACAAAAAAATAAAAATTCCTACCATTCTAAGAGTATAAATATGTTAGAATTTTGTTTTTCTCCCTATATATAAGGAATTAAAAAAATACTTTACATATAGATGTAATACTACTAAAAATTAATATACAATTTTTTTAGAATTTTTGATGATAGTTTTTAAGTTGGTGTGCATAATGTATACATGAAAAGACTTGTGTATATATGATACATTGGCCAACTTATGTCAAGCCCTATTTTTTGATTGTTGGCTTCTGCTGCCATTGCTTGCATTTTTTATTGTCCTTTGTTGAGTTTTATTTTTTTTCTTGGATGTCTCTTATAAGACCTATTTTGTATAGTTCCAGATCTCATATTCACATTGGATTGAAGTTTATATGGTAAATTATAATGGTTTAATCTATAACTATCTATGAAGCAAGTAGTGTTTCCATCCAAATTTTGTTTTTCCTGGCTATTTTGCAAAAAACCTCCCTAAGTTTTTTCGAAATTAACCCGTAATTCGTCTGGCTATTTTTTTTTAAAAAAACCTAGTTCTATATAGATAGAGCTTATCATAACTACTTAAAAAATCTAAAACTTCTCGATTATCAAATCATTTTTTCCTTCAAATCTATAAAATTTTTGATCCGTATAACCTCTCGCTCCATTGTTGCCTCACTTTTCTCACCTCCAGCAGGCGAGCCCGACTTACGCGCCTCTTGCGTCGCCATGCATTGCCTTGAGCGGCGACCGAGCACACGCTGCACGCGTGAGCTAGCACGCCGCCGTCAATATACAAGGAACTTATCCTATTCATCAATATACTTTTCTAACTAATAATATCCGAGTCATAAATATTTTAAACTTTTACCAAATTTCTAATCGGTTTAAAGTATCAGTAAGTCAATATCTATTTTTATTATATTTTTGACTTAATTTGGTGAAATTAAATTAACTTGGACTAAATATCTATCTGATATTATTTCTTAATCAAGGTCCAGTGGTACATAAAGTTGAAGATACGTTCAAAGTTATATATATATGTATATATATAACTATCTATAAAATAAGTAGTGCTTCTATCCAAAATTTTCGTTCGTCTCTGGTTATTTTGCAAAAAACCCCTTGAGTGTTTATAAAATTAACCCGCAATTCCAATGCTGAAAAGAAAGGCAAGGCTTGGATGAAAAAAGACCTCCTATGTCCCTCTCTTCCCTCCCCATCCACGCCGTGCCCGCGCCGCGCGTGCGCCCTTCCCCGTCGTCGCTCGGAGCTCTGCGCCGTCGCTGTACCTTCGCCCTCCGCCTGCTTCCCTCCTGTGTCGTCGTTTCGTTGCAACGCACGGGCATTTTGCTAGTATTTTATATTTTATCTAAAATAAACACAAACTAATTCATCCCAATGTTATCAACGTAATAGTGGATTCAGACGTGAGTTTACGAAGCTAGGAAATACCTCCTCTAAAAATTTTATATCCGAAGTTATGTCAACCAAACTCTAAGTGTGCATTATCTACTCTATCCTATCGTTCAGATCTAGAGATGCCTAGTTCTTTCAATTTACTTACTATCTCCATCCTATCTAGAGTCACTACTAAAAAAACGCATAGGTCTCGTCCCAAAAGGTATCGATTCAATTAAATCCGACACCTATTATATCTGTAGATATCGGTTCTTGTTAAGAATCGGCACCTAAACCTATTTGCTTGAATAGGTGTCGGATAAAAAATAGAACCGACACCTATACTATAGGTGCTGGTTCCTATTACGAACCGTCACATATTCTTCCCGAATAGGTATCGGATAAATAGTAGAACTGACACCTATATTATATGTGCCGGTTCTTATTACGAACCGCCACCTATAACTTTCCAAATAGGTGTCGGATGAATAGTAGAACTGGCACCTATACTATAGGAGTCGGTTCTTATTACGAACCGCCACCTATTCTTTTCGAGGCAATACGACAGCTACTTCACAAACACTATTCTCTCAATTAGTACCATACCACTTGCCGAATGAGATCAGCACCATCTTAAATATGCATCTCCCATGCGCATGGCCAGCCGAACTTAGTTGCTCATGCTTGTAACTCCAGCTCGCGGAGGCTAAAGAGGGCTCGCCATCAAGGTACGTAGTTGCATGAAAAAATATGATGGAGTCCGGTTAAAGGAGTGAGCCCATAAGAAGAGATTGGGCGTGCCTCGTTGAATGAGGTTCGGTCCATATAATAGGTGCTAATCGGCACCCATAACCTCTAATAAGTGTAGGTTTTATACATGAACCGGCACCTATACTCATAATAGGTGTCGGTTCCTTAATCGACACCAAAGACTTTCGACATTAGTACCAATCAATAGGTGTCAGGTTAGAAACCGGCATCTATTGGGGGTTTTGAATCGACACCTATAGCTATTTCTGCACCAGTGAGTTAAAAATTATTATATTTTTAGAATGAACATGGTTTTTTTACAATGTTCATGCTCTTTTTTCTTTCAATTGACGTTCATATCCCCAAATCTATGTGTGGTTCTGGATCCATAAGAACACACTTTGTTCTTCTCTGCTCTATGTTGGATCGTAATTTCGTTTGGCTGCAAAGTATCGAGCGATTTGAAGAACAGTACACTGAAATTATTATCCAGAAACGTTGCAACAACGTCAAACAATTAGATTATTTTAGCCAAAAAAACAGCCATCATTTTTCAGTATCATATAGGATTGTTTCATATTATAAGTCATTTTGATTTTTTTTAAAATTTGATCAAATTTATTAAAAAATCTAACAATATTTTTAACTCAAAACAAACATACTATCAAGATATATCAAAATAATACATTATAGTTTAAAGGAATCAATATGATGTGGTAGATATTACTATAATGTTTGATAAAAAGTCAAAATGATTTATAATATGAAATGGAGCAAATATCTAGTAATTAATCGAAAAATCCACCTTGCCAAACAAAAAATTTTTGGACAATAGATTTTTCCCAAAATCGCATGCCTCCTATCATTTACAACCTTGCTCGATGATCAACTCGACACGCTGGCCGCTGGCATGTGCTTCATGCACCTCAATCTAGCTAGGCCGCGGCCGGCGAGCCCGGCCGTGCTCCGTCTGTGACGCTATTCGTCTGCTCGTTGTCGGCGGGAACTCCTTGGCCTTGTCCGGCCCGTCTGAATGGTACGCGGCGATGTTCATGGGCTCGACGAGCAGCGGCAGCAGCTCGTCTGGACACATCGGTACATCCCGGCGCACAGCCCCTCGACGACGCGGGCGAGGTTGTCGGTGTCGCGCTTCGTCTTCATGATCGCTGCCCTCTCCGGTCGCGCCGCCGCCAGTTCATTCTCAGAACAGAAACAATATTTTCTATCTCTCTGCCAACGATGTCTTGCTAGATTATCCTTTGTTAAATTACCCCTTTATACAAGTACCACAAAAAGACTTTTATTTTCAAAGGAAGCTTAAGTTTCCATATCATTAAATTATAATGCAAAGATTGTGTTGACACTATTCTTTTGTACATAGATTTTATTGAGAACAGTCTATTTTGATGTAACCCCCATCTAAAATGATCCCTTTGGTCCGACAGCTGAACACCAGCAACCATAGCCACTATCTTAAGCCATGCTTGCAGATTATCCCCTACCAAAGATCTTTTGAAAGGTGCATTTAACGGAACTATAGACAAAACCGTACTTACTAAAGCACTTTTCTTCCTCACAACACTATACAAAGTTGGGAAAATATTCTTAAGAGGACATGCCGCAATCCACACATCCTCCCAAAAATGAACTTGAGACCCATCAACTATGTCAAACTTGCCAATTGATAAAAATTCATCCTTAACCTTCATGAGTGTCGAAACTTGGTTTCGGCAATATAATTTCTAGGGTCGCAGTCGAGATCGCCAAGCACAATGGGTTAGAAGGAGAAGAAGATTTAGACAGGTTCAGGCCCTCTCGTGAGGTAATACCCTACTCCTGTTTCGGTGGATTTGATCCGCCGAGTGTCTTTATTGATCTCGTGTGTCTAAAGCTCTTGCTTATGAAATCGTATCTCAGATCTAGTGTTGGGATATCCCTCAAGGGACGCCCCTTACCCCCCTTATATAGTCTTGGGGGGAGGGCTTACAGATCGGAAACCCTATCTTATTCTAAGTTGGTTTCCTCAATCTTACCAAACCGTGACTATAGGCCGATTGCCTTATCTCCATCGGCAATCGTAACACCCAAGTCAAGTTCGGCTTACAGATATGGCAGGCGCAATCTATCCCTACCTCCAGTCGGATAAGCTTGCCATGTAGATACCCGATTGCCACAATCTCCACAGTAGCCCCCAAGTCCTTTTCGCCGACGAGACAACTCGGCTTCAAACCAAGCGGCACTCGGCCAAAAAATCTCTTTGACCGAGTGCTTTTGGCGCCGAGTGATTCCATCATCTCTGCTGAATCTTCCCGAGTGGCTCCAAAGACTGTGAAGGGCTGAAAAATATCTAAAAAATTCTCAAAAATAAATATCTAGGTGCATCTCCCGATGCACCTAATTAGGTGTAGCCCCGACTATGTGGTTAGTCAAAAAGACTAAGCATATAGTCAAGAACTATAAAAATCATTCTTATATAGGTGCTTAGCTCATGCTAAAGCAACCTCATCACTCGGCAAGCTCGTGCTTATCCGAGTGAATTTGCCCAGTCATCTCGGAACAAATAACTCAATCAACCCTCGTGGGTGAAAAGCACTCGGTAAGCTCATGCTTATCCAAGTGGATCTGCCCGAGTCATCTCGGAACAAATATTTCAATCATCCCTCATGGGTAAGAAATCAATTCGCTCGGTAGCCGATGCTTATCCGAGCGATCCTCCCGAGACATCCCGGAAATTTGCCCAGTCATCTCGGAACAAATAATTCTCTTATAAATGCTTAGCTCAAGCTAAAGCGGTTATAAAAATCACATCACTCGGCAAGCTCATGCTTATCCGAGTAAGTTCGCCCAGTCGTCTCGAACAAACAATTTAATCAACCCTTATAGGTAAGAAGTCAATTCACTCGGCAAACTCATGCTTATCCGAGTTGATTTGCCGAGTCATCTCGGAACAAATAGCTTAATTGACCCTCGTGGGCAAAAACACTCGGCAAGCTTACGCTTATCCAAGTAAACTTGTCCGAGTCATCTCGAGACAAATAATCTAATCAACCCTCATGGGTAAAAAACATTCGGCAAGCTCATGCTCATCCGAGTTAACTTGCCCGAGTCATCTCGGGACAAATAATTTAGTCAACCCTCATGGGTAAACAAATTTTTCAGTCCTGAAAAATACGACCAAATATTAAATAGCTCCTGCCATAATATTGGTCTTAATCTAAAAGATCTTCACCAAGGTGGAATAAATAGCATTGATATAATCATTTAATCAAAATGCTTTAAAACCAAATAGTTCTGTCATCGGACACCATGAAAAGCTTAACTATTTGTCACCTTTCAAATTGCATCGTGCCAACTTCTCATGAAGTTAAGCAAACCGCGGTATGAAAGGATTTTAAAGGTATTGGGCTATATGACACGTGCATATTGCCGAGGCAAATCTGCTTAAGTTCATCCACTTAAGTCCCTAAGGACACGTGTCAAGCCACACCTTAGCCGGGCCGCAAGTCTCTCATGGGCTCGGCCCAATCGCGAGATAACTTGGCAAAAACCCTCAAGTCTTTTCGAAGCCTCGAGGTCATCCTCGACACTTCATCTAATCATCTTGGTCTCTTTATGCCTCCGATGTAAACTTGTAGGTATCTAGCTTATTTATGTTAATGCCTTGACCGAGTCTTCATAGAAAATTTCTTAAGTAATTTTCATCCGACCGTCACCAAGCCTAAAACTTAATTAGATCATCAAAAATTCTCAGTCCTTATCTATTGAACTCGAATCAAAACAATAAACAATGATAAACTAAATATAAACAAGTTATCAAAGAAAACCATGCTTTATTGACACGTATGCCCGACGTCAACTCAAGAAGTCATCTTGCTTGAGGTTGACAATCAAGAACAACATAAAACTTACGGTAATTTAAGCATAGTATCGTCGAAGATGTTCAATATTCCAGAGTTCTCCACCATAGATCCATCTTCGCGCTTTAGTCGAAATGCTCCTGGCCGAGTCACCTCAACGATTATGTATGGTCCTTCCCATAGTGGAGATAATTTGTGATGGTCCTTGATGGTCTGGATCTTGTGTAGAACCAAATCATCGACAATGAAAGCTCGCGCCGAACATTGCGACTATGGTATCTTCTAATCCTTTGAAGATGTCTTGCCGACTGGATCAAGGAAGATTTTCTTCGTTTTGGCTCGCCTTGTCCCGACTTGGCTATCTTCTTTGTAGGAATTTCACCCTCTTCGGATGTTGATGTAGCCGGTCGGATTTCTTCCCGGCCACATGATCTCTCACAAGATTGGGCCATATCGCAGCTTTCTTTGTCGCAGTGAAGGCTTACTTGACGTCGCTTCCGATGATCGCGTGGTAGGCCGTCTTGAAGTCGACCACCCCGAAGGTGGTATTCTCCGTTCAGAAATTCTCGCGAACTCCGGAGGTGACCGGAAAGGCGATGTGCCCGAGTGGTGTGGACGACGGCCCGGATCACTCCGTGGAAGGGGCTGAGCTTGCCTTCAACTCGTTCTCGGATTTGTATCTCATCCAGGGTCTTGACGAACAGAGATTGAGGACGCTGCCCCCATCGATGAGGACGCGCTTCGCCTTGATGTTCTGAACCACCGGATCAAGTACCAAGGGATACGCCTGGGTGAACCACTCGGTCGGGATGATCCGAGCGATTAAACGTGATGGCCACCTTCGACCATTGTAGATATTGTGGGACTTGAAAAGGCTCGATTTTTTAGTCGGTTGTTCTTCTTGGTTCCCGATGGACCGGTTTCATTAGTCGGCTTCTTGTTTAACCGTGTCGCATATTGCTCGCGAATTGCTTGTAGATGATGCGTGCACCGAGCGTTCACAATCGTTCATGATCGTGTCGTAAGCCGCAACTCGGCGACGGTGTTGAGAATCGGACGTATTGGCAACAGGTCTTCGTGCCGGCGCTTGCGATCTTTGCTGGCCTGATTCTTCTTGCCGTTATCCTTCCTCGGATGTCGGCTTCCTTCCGAGTGCTTGTCATCCCTTTTGTCGGCCGGGCTTGGCATGCCGCTTTGATTGCATCGTTGGACTTGGCGTAGGAGTTCGCCGTCTCGAACATTTGCTTCACCGTCTTCGGTGGCTTGCGCCCAAACTTTCCAATTAACGCTCATCACGGACTCCCTCTAGAAGGCGGTGATGATGATGTCATCGGTGGCGTTGGGGATCTTGTTGCGCTTTTCGGAGAAGCGCCGGATGTAATCCTTCAAAGGCTCGTCCGGCTTCGGATGACGTTGTATAGATCGAAGTGTGTGCCGGGCCTCTCGAAGGTTCCTTGGAAGTTGGCGATGAAGTGGTCCTCGCTCGCTCCACGAGCCGATTGAGCCTCTTGGCGGGCTCGTGAGCCGGTTCGGCGGAGTTAGCGAGGGCCACCGGAAGATAATTGGCCATAGCTTTGGTGTCGCCACCGCTACGCGGATGGCGAGGGTGTAGACGGCAAGCCATGCCTCGGGTCGATCTTGCCGTCATATTTCTCTATTCCCGTTGGCTTAAAACCATTCGGCCAGCACTCGGCGAAGCTCCCGAGTGAAAGTTGGCACTCCGTCGTCACCGCTATCGGGTGATCCTCCGATCTTCCCGAGTGCGTCGGTCTCGCTCCCGGTAGCGGCGATCGAGGACTTCCCGCAGATCGCTTCGGCTGGGTCTCTTGCTTGGGTGGTTGGGTAGCTGGGCCGTTGTTGCGGCGGACGCGGTGGTGGACGGGTGGACGTCCATGTCGTTTGTCGCGGGAGTTGGCCGTTTGCTCCTGGTACTTGTGTGGACTCGTGGCGTGGGCCTCTCGGCACGGTAGTCGACCGGTCGGCTCGGGCCTTTTGTAATCCCTTGACCTTAGCGGCGGGAGCCGCCGTCGGGCGTTTGCAGCCACTGCACTCGCGGCCTTCGTGTTGAGGTGGAGGGATGACCGTTGGTCGTAGCTGCAACAATGGTCTTGATCTTGTCTAGTATTGGAGTCACGTCGGGCGCCGTCTCGATGACGGTGTCCGGGAGTGTGAGGGCAAGCAACAGCGTTCGTTGTGGCGTCTAAAAGATATTGGTGTTGCGGACTGGGTTTGAAGAATAGTCTCTTGAGCGGATCGTCCGGCTGCCCTTAGATCCCGCTTTCTTCGTCGGCTTCTTCTTTGCGTTTCTTCTCCTCTTCCGCCGCCTTGCGCTCTTGCTCGATCCCGCTCGCTCTTCTTCCGCAAGCTGCGGCCATGGCCGAGTCGGACTCGCCACCTCGCCATGAGGACGTCAAAGCACTTTGGCTCGTAGTCCTTGTTGTCGTTCGGAGTCGCCGACTTCGTCCGAGGGATGCCATAGAGGTCGTCAAGGCCGGCGGAGCCGAGATATTCGTTGAGCTCCGAAGATGAGCATGAGCCGAATGACGGGAGGATGACGGCGACCTCCCTTAGCCCTGGGTAACCCGTGTCTGGATCGTTCCAGTCCGAGTCAGAGCATGGGGGAGTGGGCTCCTCCGAGTGGGTCGACCTCGACTCGGGGGAGAGGAGTTTGCCGTAGATCTCGACGGCGTTTGGTAACCCAAACGGTACCGAGAGGTCTTCTTCCGTGTAGATCGTCTCCGTTGGGGAGACGAGAAGATCGGTGCAGATTTCGGCGGTATTCGGTAATCCGAGTGGTGCCGAGTGAAGTCCGTCGTCTGAGAAAGTAGATTGCATCTTGGTCTTCAAGACGTCGTTGTAGATTGTGGCGCTGTTCGGAAGTTCGAACGATGTCGAGTGGATTTCTCCCACCGACTGGTTCGAATCCGAGTCGAAGGAGGAATCGTTGAAGAAGTTGGCGGCGAAGTCGCCGAATCCTGAAGGAGATCCCATCACGCTTGTCGGCGAGATTGTTGAAGAAATCTTGACGCGCGGCCCCTACTCGCACGCCAACCGTCCGAAACTTGGTTTCAGCAATATAATTTCGGGGTCGCAATCGAGATCGCCAAGCACAATGGGTTAGAAGGAGAAGAAGATTTAGACAGGTTCAGGCCCTCTCGTGAGGTAATACCCTACTCCTGTTTCGGTGGATTTGATTCGCCGAGTGTCTTTATTGATCTCGTGTGTCTAAAGCTCTTGCTTATGAAATCGTATCTCAGATCTAGTGTTGGGATATCCCTCAAGGGACGCCCCTTACCCCCCTTATATAGTCTTGGGGGGAGGGCTTACAGATCGGAAACCCTATCTTATTCTAAGTTGGTTTCCTCAATCTTACCAAACCGTGACTATAGGCCGATTGCCTTATCTCCATCGGCAATCGTAACACCCAAGTCAAGTTCGGCTTACAGATATGGCAGGCGCAATCTATCCCTACCTCCAGTCGGATAAGCTTGCCATGTAGATACCCGATTGCCACAATCTCCACAATGAGACCAGCCCAAAAATGAGAATCCCCAGGCATATATTGAACCTAAGTCAGAGATTTATTCCGCAAGTATTTATTCTTAATCATCTGTTGCCACATCCCATCACTATTGAGTAATCTTACCAGCCATTTACTCAGAAGACTCCTATTCTGAGCGGCTAAATCAAGCACCCCTTAAGCCTCCTATATCCTTAGGAGTGCAGACTACCTTCCATCTCAATAATCTATATTTTTTATTGTGTTCATCACATTGCCAAAAAAACCGAGACTGAAAGTAATCAAGCTTTTTCAAAATCCCTTTAGGAAGTTCAAAAAAGGATAGCATGTACATTGGGAGGCAGGTTAACACAGAGTTAACTAAGACCAACCTTCCCCCCAACTGACAACATTTTACTTTTCCAACAATTTAGTCTCTTCTGAAATCTTTCCTTCACATGTTTTCAATCCTTATTTAACAACTTCCTATGATTCATTGGAATACCAAAGTATCTAAAGGGGAAAGAACCCACACACCACATCCAAAGATTTGTGTGTAAGCAAGTTGGTTATCTCTAGCTGATCCATAGCAGAACAATTCACTTTTAGAGAAGTTGATCTTAAGCCCCGAAAGTTGTTCAAAGGCACAAAGCAAGAGCTTCATGTTCTTTGCCCTCTCAAGATCATCATCCATAAAAATAATTGTGTCATCTGCATATTGGAGGACTGACAGTTCTTCATCAATCAGATGTGGCACAACCCCACGAATTTGTCCAACCTCTTTAGCCCTAGTAATTAGGATGGCCAACATATCTACCACTATATTAAACAACATTGGAGATAAAGGGTCCCCTGACGAACTCCTTTTTTGTTTGAAAATAGTGACCTATATTGTCATTAACTTTGATAGCAACACTCCCACAAGATATAACTTTTGAAATCCAATCGCACCACTTTGTCGAGAAACCTTTCATTCTTAAAACCTGTTGGATAAAAGACCAATTTAACTTATCATAAGGCTTTTTGAAATCTAATTTCAAAATTACACCATTCTGTTTTTTTCTATGTAATTCATGAATCGTTTCATGAAGAACTACAACCCCATCCAGGATATAATGTCCTGGCACAAAAGCCGATCGCGAAGGATCTATAAGTTTGTCAGCCACTTTTAAAATTCTATTATTCAAAACTTTTGTCACAATCTTAAAACTCACATTTAGAAGACAAATAGGCCTATACTGCTGAATCCTCACAGCTTCCGAAGATTTTGGCAGGAGAGTAAAAAATTCCAAAGTTTAAGCTATGAATGGGCAGTCTTCCTGTATGAAACTCATTAAAAAGACTCATTAAATCCGCTTTTATGACCTCCCAAAAGAAGTGATAAAACTCTATTGGAAAACCATCCAGTCCTGGAGCCTTATTATGTTCCATATCAAAAACTGTCATCCTAACTTCTTCTTCGCTGAATGGAGCCGTCAATGCTTCATTCTCCTCCTCCGAGACTTGAGGAATGTCATTCCTCATAGTCTCGTCCATTGAGAAAGAATTAGACATATGAGGTCCAAACAAACCTTTATAATACTCCGTTATGTATGTCCTTAGATTATCATCCCCAACAACAATTCCTTCATCTTGCTCTAGCTGCGTTATGTTTGTTTTCCTGTGCCTCCCATTTGCTAAGAGATGAAAATATTTAGTGTTATCGTCCCCTAACAACAGCTTTGTTGCTTTTGAGCGTTGGAGCCAGTAGATCTCCTCTTCTCTAAGCAATTTAAGCAGTTGTGCTTTGAGATGACACCTATTTTCCTCTTCAAAAGGCGATAGTAAACAAGTTTCCGCTTTCCTATCAAACGCATCTATTTGTAAGTAGAGTGGACTTCAAATTCCTTTTTTGAAAAACTGAATTCCTAGCCCACCCTCTAAGAAAACTTCTAACTCTCCTTATTTTATTTTGCCACTTTTCCATAGGCGTTCGGCCCTTATTTTCAGCAATCCACACATTTTTCACCATATCAATGAAACCATATCTTGTCGGCCACCCCAATTCAAATTTAAAAGACCTTGAGTTGCCTCTATGAGAAGGTTGCCCTGCATCTAGCAATAAAGGTGTGTGGTCAGATAATTCTCGGGACAGAGCTTTGAACAGATGCCAAAGGGAATTTATGTTCCCACTTTGTTGTAACTAAAATTCGATGCAACTTTTCATAAGTCGGTATGTTAGCATAATTAGCCCAAGTGTATTTCCTTTCAGTTAACTCTAACTTAGGAAGGTCCAGTGTTTCATAATCGCATTGAATAAAAACAGCCATTTATTATTATATCTATCATTACTCTTCTCTGACAGGCTTCTAATAATATTAAAATCACCTCCTATTATGAATGGTAACTCTCCACAACTAGTGCAAGCACGAACAAGTTATGTCAGAAAATCTTCTTTGTGCTCCTCTTATGCTGCCCCATAAACGGACAAAAGAGCCCATCTAAATCCATCGACTTTATTTTTAATAACAAACTTAATGAAGTAATCACCATCCTCAACACTTTGAATCTCAAATAAAGACTGATTTAATCCCATTAACATACCCCAGACATTCCTCTAGGGCTTCGCCAATGCCAAACAAAATCAGCTCCCGCACAAAAATTTTCTAGACACTGAGTCGAGAAACTATTTTTGTTGGTTTCTGATAGAGATATAAAATCAAGCCTTTTTGAACCAGCAATATCATTCAAAAACTATGTTTAGCTAAATCACGCAGACCTCTGTAATTCCAAAAAATTCCTTTCATCAGAGATTTAATTTTTTCTTTGCAGCTAAATTTGTACTAAACCGCTTCTTCTTTTGTTTCTTTGGGATTTTAGCCAACTTGATTGGCACATCAACTAAAACAGTATCAAGTCCTGCAGGACTATTGTCCTGTACCTCATCTATTAAATCGCCACAGAGTCGATTAATAGTGGTGATATCAGGTCCAATCTCGTCCTCCTCAAAATATATTTTTCCCTCCTCTTGATTATCTCCCACTCCATTATTAAGAGAGGCAGTAAAATTATTAACTCTATCATTCTCAATATCCCTTAATAAAGTTACTGAATTAGACACTCTAACTTTATCGGACCCCAAAGAAATACCAACCCCCTCTAAATTTTTTACTACATGACTATTAGAGAAAGATAAAACTGAATTTAACTCATGAGTACCTTGAATGTCTTCCGGATTGTTGATAGCCACTCTCTTTTGAGCCTTCTCAAGAGAATTGATACAAGCCTTTGATGCATTGCGATTGCTACGCCTCACAGGTGTCAGAACTCCCTCAGATAACATAGCCAACTGTGTCTGTCGGTGATATGGGCCCGGGGGTATAACGAGAATACGATATTTGAAGAAGGAAGACGCCTTTGCTTACCAGGGCACCCCAAAGATATGTCCTGAACGGCTCATGCGGGTCCGGGCCACGGGCGGTCGCGTGGCCATCCCAAAGGGGACTTGGCTCAGGAGCTACCCGGAGGCTGTCGCTTCCCAGATGGCAGGGTTCGGGATCACCCGCACCCCCGTCCATCAACCCGCACCTCTCCGAGAGAGGAACGAGATCAACCGCCAACTGCCAACCACCACATTTAAGGCCTAGAGAGAGGCCAGACGCCTGCGCCGTCGCATTTATTGCGATGTGAGGCACGACTGTCAACCGCTCATCATCACCCTTTTTGCCCGTCATGAGGGAGAGAGGGGAGAAAGTCTTTGACGGCAACCGCCGTCCGACCGCGCTGGCAGCCCATGCACACCTCCTCCACGCCCGGTCCGCCGCATTAAATGCGCCGGCGGCCACGTGGGAGAGAGGATACGGTGTTGGGGTGTCACGTCGACCCTTCTCCAGGCGGAGAGCCACTAACCAGTAGGCCCCACTGGAGTAGGTAAGTTGACTCCTCCTCTCGTCAGTAGCATGGCAGCCACGGCGCCCGTTTTTCTCCTCCAACTCCCGCAACATGGCAACAAGAGCAGGAATAGGGGTAGACCCCCGACAAGACAGGACAAGAGCCGCTCCATCACGTGGAGCGGAGTAGAGAAAGCTAGGACTACTGTGGTGTCCCCTTGCACTATAAAAGGAGGCCCAAGTCCATTATAGAGGGGGTTCAGCTTCTTCAACCTTTGGCTTTAAGCATCTCGCCTTAGTCATTAGCTCCAGCTTCCCCAGGGAAGAACAACCACACCAATCCTTGTAATTCATTCTCCACATAGTACAAAAATAGGAGTAGGGTATTACGCCTCCCCGACGGCCCGAACCTGTATAAACTCTTCTGTGTCTTTTGCGATTGCGACTTTTCTCCACCTTCCTACTTTCCCTCTACCTCACCCCGAGCTCGAACCCTGATTCACCGCTCCCCTGTGCTGAACCAAAAAGGGGGTCCCACGGGTCCCCGCGTGTCGAGCACACGCATCGACAGCTGGCGCGCCAGGTAGGGGGAGCGCGTTGCATTAGGGTTTAAACTCGCGTATTCCTTCCACCTCCCGGCGGAACCGGCCGTCTCCGTCCTTGCCATGGTCCACGGCTACGTTCTACGGACCGCGTCTGGCTCCCTCGCTACCCATGAGTGTGACTTGGCCAACGAGGTGGTCGAGGAGATTGATACGGGCGAGCATAGCCCCAACTTCCGACATCTCCGCTCGGAGGAGGGAGGACCTTTGTCCCCCTCACCCCCTCCGATGGCTGCGGCGGCGGCCGGAGCTGTACCACCTCCCCTGCCCCCCGCCGAGACAGCGGCTGTGGGCGGAGGAAGCCAAGCGTCCCCCAGGGTCGCCAACGTACCTGCAGGATCCGGGCTACGCCCGAGCGGACGTGCCGGCGAGCCGCGCCGGAGCGACGTCCATCGCCGACTGGAGTTTGGCATGCCTGAAGGCGCCCTCCAGGCAGCGGAGGCGCTCTTGCGCCACCCCCCGGTAACACCGGATGAGGGGTCCAACGCCAAGCGTTGGTTTGACGACATGGCGAAGCTAGTCAGCACGGCCCAGCGTCAGCTGGCCGCCGACCTCGCTCCCTCGAGTCACCAACCGCGTGGTTCACACACCGCGGTCAGCTCGTCCTCTCGACGATGAGCTCGAAGGGCAGCAGCTGCCGCGAGGGCAGACGAGAGCCCCCCGGCTGCACCCAACCAGAGGCGCCTCGAGATCTACGATACGGAGAACGGGATGCCCGTGTTAGTATTGAGCAGCTCCGCGACGAACGTCGCGCGGGGCGGGCTCAGGACTGCGCTTCCTCGTCAGGAGGTGCAAACGCTCGGCAAGCGGCCGCAGCGGCCCCGCCACAGGGAGAACCCCCCAGGGCACGGAGAGCGGCTGTGGTGGCCCAGCCACGAGCAGGACATTCTGCGGCACCCAAGGGGCCCCCCAGCCCTCGTCGCCCCCTCTAGTCGGCAACGGCTGTCAGGCATTTGTCTCCAGCCTCCGCAATGGGCGCTGGCCTAACAAGTTTAGGCCGGCCCTCATGGAGAAGTATGACGGCACGGTGAATCCCACCGAGTTCCTCCAGATTTATACCACGGCCATCGAGCCTGCTGGAGGTGACGAGCTCGTCAAGGCCAACTTCTTCCCCATGGCTCTCAAGGGCCAGGCTCGTTCCTGGCTAATGAACCTGCCGGCCCAGTCGGTCACCTCGTGGGATGACTTGTGCCGACAGTTCACCTCTAACTTCCAGGGCACGTACCCGCGCCTGAGAGTGGAGGCTGACCTCCACGTGGTCCGGCGAGGAGAGGACGAGTCCCTGCGCAAATACATCCAGCGTTTTTGCCAGGTACACAACACCATACCGTTCATCGCTGACCATGCAGTGATCTTCGCCTTCAGGAGCGGCGTATGCCACGACGTCATGCTGGAGAAGATCGAATCCAAGGCCCCCCGGACCACCACCAAGCTCTTCGAGCTTGCCGACCGGTGGCCCGCAAGAAAGAGGCTCGGATCTGGAACCCTAGGAATCCCGCTCCGGCCTCCACCAACGCCCCCCTCCGCGTCCCGAGAGTAACGGCGTGAGCGGCGACGGAAGCGCAAGCCATCGCGTGGTGGAGAGAAAGGCCACGTCCTCGCCGCCGACGATGCCGAGAAGCCCTCGCGAAAGGGAAATCCCGCGGGCAACCGCGGGCGCACCCCGGACCCTCGTCCCTAGGGCCAGGACGGGGACAAGTGGTGCATGGTACACCAAACCTCCCGCCATGACCTCTCTGAGTGCCACTCGGTCAAGAACTTGGCCGAGCGAATACAAAAGTACGAGCAGGAGAGGAGGGAGAGGGAGAAAGAAGCCCGCCGCAAGGGTAAAGCCCCGGCGGAACGTATGGACAACCGACGAGAGGAGGCCAAGAGTGCGGCCCCCGTCGGAGGCGAAGATGACGATCTGGGCTACCAGGACCGCAAGCACGTCGTCGCCACCATCGACGGAGGGGCATGCACCCAGGTGTCCCGTCAGAGCCTCAAGACCATGAGGCGTGAGCTTCTCGCTGCTGTGTCATCCCATGAGGAAGCCCGAAAATCGCGCTGGGCGGGGGTGCCAATCACCTTCGACTAGGCAGATCACCCTGGGAGCATCGCACGAAGTGGCCAATTGGCCCTCGTGACCTACCCCACCATTTGCAACGTCAAGGTTGCCCGAGTCTTAATTGACGGGGGTGCGGCTCTCAACATACTGTCCCCGAAGGCCTTCGATGCGATCAAGGCCCCAGGGATGGTGCTCGGGCCATCCTACCCCATCATTGGGGTGACGCCCGGGAAGGTGTGGCCCCTTGGGCAGATCGCGCTACCGGTCACATTTGGAGCCCCACCAATTTCTGCACCGAGCAGATTGACTTCGATGTGGCACCTTAACCTGCCCTACAACGCTGTGCTCGGGAGGCTAGCGTTGGTGAAGTTCATGGCGGCTACCCATTACGCCTACCGCCAACTCAAGATGCCGGGCCCCGGAGGCCCCATCACCATCCATGCCGACGTCAAGACCGCGCTGGATTGCGCAGAAGCACGCGTGGATGATATTGCGGTGGCCGACCGCGTTGAACCCGAGGACCCTCAAGGGGATGCCTCGGGTTCCCGGGCCCCCAAGAAGCGCATCGCCTCTGCCGACGAGGTGGTGATCAAGTCCATTCAGCTGGGCGATGACCCGTCTAAGGCCGCCAGAATTGGCGGCAACTTGGACCCCAAATAGGAAGACGTGCTCATCTCCTTCCTGCGGGCGAACGCTAACGTGTTTGCTTGGAAGCCGTCGGATATGCCCGGAGTCCCCAGGGAGGTGATTGAGCACCGACTCGCAGTACGGTCGGATGCATGACCGGTCCGGCGAAAGGTGAGGCGACAGGCCCCGGAGCGACAGGCGTTCATGCGTGAAGAGGTGGCACGGCTCCAGGAGGCCGGCTTCATCCGGGAGGTGCTGCATCCGGAGTGGTTGGCTAACCCGGTGGTTGTCCCGAAGGCCAACCACAAGCTGCGCATGTGCATCGACTACACTGACCTCAACAAGGCATGCCCTAAAGACCCTTATCCTCTGCCCCGAATAGACCAGATAGTCGACTCCACTATGGGGTGCGACCTTTTATGTTTCCTAGATGCATATTCTGGTTATCGTCAATTTCACATGGCTATAGAGGATGAGGAGAAAACTGCATTTATGACCCCTATGGGTACCTTTTGCTACATATATATGCCTTTTGGTTTAAAGAATGCCATGTCTAATTTCCAACGCGGTGTCCGCATCACGCTAAAAAACCAAATAGGGCGCAATATCGAGGCGTACGTCGATGATCTCGTGGTCAAGTCCCGGGACCAAAGGACCTAGCTCCCGGACCTGGCCGAGACATTTGATAACCTCCGGTCCTCCCGCATGAAGCTGAACCTAGAAAAATGTGTGTTCGGGGTACCGACAGGCAAGCTCTTGGGGTTTTTGGTCTCTGCCCGAGGCATCGAGGCCAACCCTGCAAAAATAAAGGCGATAGAGGAGATGCGGCCCCCGGAAGCTCGGGGACGTGCGAGAAAATCACTGGTTGTGTAGCTGCCCGAGCCGTTTTATATCAAAGCGGGAGGGGCGCTCCTCTATTCAAGTTGCTAAGGCAAATGGCCCCTTCACTTGGACGGACGAGGCGGAGAAAGCCTTGAGCGAGCTCAAGCGTTATCTCTCCTCGCCGCCCACATTGGTGGCACCTCAAGAAGGAGAACCCCTCCTTTTATATTTGGCGGCAACTCCCAAGTGATCGGTGTAGCGTTGGTTGTGAAGCACGACAACGAGCCAGTCTCCCAGACGCCCCCAGCCTCATCACACCAGGAGGCAGGAGACCTTGGAACGGTGTTGGCTGAGAAAGCACCAGGAGCCGGAGGCGGCCTTTGGCCCCCCGAGCCTCAGGGAGCCACCCAGCCCCCTAGTCCGGGGGCTCTCGAGGCCCCTTCAACCCAGAGCGGCCCTGAGGGCCCCAGGGAAGGCGATGGCCCGGCAGCCCCGGACACTGAGGTAACCCGCCCCGGTGCACCCGAGCCTGGTTCCCCTGGTAAAGTAGCTAAGGCCCGCACCAAGGTGCAGCGGCCAATATACTTTATCAGTGAGGCGCTATGGGACGCAAAGACACGTTACCCACAAGCCCAAAAAATGCTCTACGCCGTGCTCATGGCTTCCAGGAAGCTGCGCCACTACTTCCAGGCACATCGGGTAATGGTAGTCACGTCTTATCCTCTTGGGTAGATCTTGCATAACCGAGAGGGCACGGGACAGGTAGTCAAGTGGGCTATCGAATTGTCAGAGTTTGACCTGCATTTTGAAGCTCACCACGCGATCAAGAGCCAGGCCTTGGCCGATTTCGTGGCAGAATGGACGCCAGTGGCCGACAACGATCAACCCTCGGGTGAACCCGAGAGCGCGGAGGATCACGTCCAATGGACCATGCATTGGGTGATGAACTTCGACGGTTCACTCACCTTACAGGGGGCCGGGGCAGGCGTTGCGTTAACTTTTTCGACAGGCGACGTACTCCGGTACATCATTCGACTTGACTTCCGAGCAACCAATAACATGGCCGAGTATGAAGGGCTCCTAGCGGGGTTGCGAGCGGCGGCAGGCATGGGCATCCGTCATCTGCTAGTCCTCGGCGACTCTCAACTAGTCGTGAACCAAGTTTCCAAGGAGTACCAATGCACCGACCCCCAGATGGAAGCATATGTCAAGGAAGTACGGCGTATGGAGCGCCATTTCGATGGCCTCGAGCTGCGCCATATTCCCAGAAGAGACAATACCCTGGTGGACGAGTTAACTAGAATCGCGTCCGCGCGAGCCCCAGCCCCGCCAGGCGCATTTGAAGAAAGACTCACAGAGCCGTCGGCGTGCCCCGAACCGCCCCAAGGACAGAGTCGGCGGTCCCGACGCCCGGACACAGCGGGCTAGCCCACGGCAGTCTGTCGAGACCGACAGACGCGCGCTGTGGCCTGGATTTCAGAAATCCAGGCGTATCTGCGAGACGCGTCATTGCCTGAGCAACATGAGGAAAGCGAGCGCATCGCCGCATCTCCAAAAGGTACATGTTGGTGGAAGGGACACTCTACCGACGTGGTGCCAACGGAGTGCTTATGAAATGCATCGCTCGGGAATAGGGTCTCGAGCTCCTAGCCGAGATCCACGAGGAAGAATGTGGAGCACACTCAGCCTCCCGAACCTTGGTAGGAAAGGCATTCCGCCAAGGTTTTTACTGGCCCACCGCGCTGGAGGATGCAGCAGACCTCGTGCGGCGGTGCCGAGCATGCCAATTCTAGCCAAGCAGACGCACCAGCCAGCCCAGGCCCTTCAAACTATCTCGCTCTCGTGGCCGTTCGCAGTCTGGGGGCTGAACATCTTGGGCCCGTTCAAGCAGACGCGTGGCGGCTACAAATGTCTATATGTCGCCATCGACAAATTCACTAAGTGGCACGAGGCCTATCCAGTCAGCGTCATCGACAAACATTCGGCTGTGCGGTTCATGAGAGGCATCACGGCAAGGTTCGGGGTCCCCAATAGGCTCATCATCGACAACGGCACCCAATTCACGAGTGAGTTCTTTGGCGAGTATTGAGACAACATGGGCATCAAACTCTGCTTCGCCTCGCCTCGCCCGCCCACCCCCAAAGCAACGGCCAAGCCGAGCGTGCAAACACGGAAATATTGAAAGGCCTCGAGACAAAGACCTACAACGTCCTCAAGAAGCATGGGGACTCGTGGATTGACGAGTTGCCAGCGGTCCTTTGGGCCAACCGGACAACACCAAGCCGTGCCACCGGGGAAACACCATTCTTCTTGGTGTATGGAGTTGAGGCGGTCTTGCCTTCCGAGCTCTCCCTGGGATCGCCCCGAGCCACACTATACACCGAAGCAGATCAAGAACTACGTCGTGACGACCTGGACTACCTAGAAGAAAGACGACGCCGTGCAGCGCTTCGCGCAGCTTGTTATCAGCAGAGCCTCTGTCGCTATCACCAACACAAAGTCAGCCCCCGAGCGCTGCAAATCAACGATCTCGTTCTGCGGTGTGTGCAAACGCGTGCGGGGCTGAGCAAGTTATCTCCGATGTGGGAGGGGCCATACAAAGTTATCGGCACTCCGCGCCCAGGAGCAGTTCGCCTAGCCACAGAGGACGGCACTCCGCTGCCGAACCCGTGGAATATTTCCCACCTGCGCAAGTTCTACCCATAAGCCGCATGGTGTGCTGAATCCCCAACATATATGAAAGCACGTTCACTGCCGCCAGTTGGCATGAACAATGAGTTCGCCCGTTTATGCTCTTTATGCTTTTCCCTTACAAAATATCTGCATTGCAGTATGTTTTTCCCCTCCATGTTCCGAAACATGTATTGCGAATGCTGGTTTCCAGTTATCTTCTGGCCCTGCCCGCCCTAGGCTGAGAGGCCCTAAGGGTGTCGAGGGTAGAGCGACGCTGCATGCAATTGCCCCGGGGTAGTCAACGCCTGGGGGCTCGGGTGCGTCCTGTCACGCCTGTCCCGATCCCCCCGTTGCTGATGCCCCCGCTGTCCCTTTATGCCCTCGCTTCTACCCGGAACCCCAAGAAAGGCACTAGCCGCCGGCCGATGCACGCTGCCTGAACCCGGACCAGCTCTCAATTACATGGGATGAATCATGGCAGGAAACCATACTGTTCATATTCCTACAATGGCTAAACTAACTAAAGAGCGGACTGTTGTTGCAGGAAAATGAACATGCAAGAGCTTGGGTGAACTAACCGCCACCGTGTGTGCGCCAAGTTGGGCGGGGGCTCCCAATATATATACATATATATATGAATCATCGTCCCCGTTCGGCAAATCTGAAATTGACCAAAGAGATCAGTAAGCTGCAAAGTCGGCCACGATGGACTGCTACAATGCGAATCCAACATGAGAAAGGCAAGTGCATTGATAACATAAAATAGTATTGCAATGTTTTTACAAAGTACAGGATAGAAGCAAAAGCAAGGGAGTCCTAGGTGGCCGGCGGGTCGCTAGGGGAGTTCTCCGTGCCATCCTCGGCCGGCGGGTCCTCGCGGTAGGCAAGCTAAAATGCCGCCGGAGTTCTGTCGAAGCCAATTATGATGGAGTCGACGGCATCCTCAACGCGACGTCGAGCAGCCTCCTCATTCTTCCGAACGGCTCCTAGAGTCCTCTGGCGTCACCTCAGACTTGGACTCTTCGGAATCGGTTGCCGTAGCCCAACCGATCCTGCCTCTTCCCTCCGAGGAATCTCGAGTCTCTTCGGAGTCCATGTCTTCAGCCGAATTCTCTGAGCTTGAGTCACTGGAGACGGAGATCCAACCATTACTACCACCTCCGCCTTGATTCGCCGAAGCTGGAGCAAAGGTGAGGAGAAGTAACCCGGCAGCAGAGGAACGGAACCGGCGCCCCGAACTCGGAGCGGGTGGAGCCGGAGAAGGCGGTGGAATCCGAGCCGCCACTGGATACCTGACAGCGCGGTGGTGGTCTTCCGAGGCGTAGTGCGGAGCCTGACCCCAACTGGTGGCGGGAGTCCCTTCAACTCAGCTACCTCCTTCTTCAGACGAACTACTTCGTCCTGTAGTCGCGCGATCCTCAGCATCTTCTTGTCGTTCAGCTCTTTGGTTGCCTTGTGTAGGTCGAGTGCATCGATCCAGTCCTTTGAGCACGGTGCACATGTGACCGAAGGTAGAGTCATTCTCCTCTGCCGTAGACTTGAATGCACGACCTCGAGGAACTACCTCGACGGGGATGGTAGCGGTAGGAGGAAGTGCGAAGGTCAGCGTCATGCAGCTCCCTCATCCGGGCTAACATCAGGTAGGCGGCTTCTTGACAAGTGTGATCTGACGTGCCTCCGGAAGCTGTGACCTCCATGTTAGGAAGACACATTCCCACAAACCCGTGAACCTCCAACCGAACACGGTAGGGCAACTCGCCACTGAGAGGCGCAACTGTTGTATACTCCGGTGCTTCAGGATATCCAACCGCAAGGGCCATACGCGTCGGCTCCGCAACGAAGCTTGTCATCCCTTTTCGCGCAGCGTGTTGGGGAACCTGCCATCTATAGAAACAAAGGAGTGGGAAAATCAAAACATGCTCAAAACCCACGACCAACATCCCATTTTCGCAATTCCTAAACCCTAGACTCGACTCCACTTTTCAAAACACCCCTTTTTTTTCAAAATATGCACATGAAAAGAATTAGAGGGCTCTTAAGGTTTCAGGTTGGCTTGTCCTACGAGTCACGGGAAGGCTCGATACCAACTTGTCACGCCCGAAATTCACACCAGAATTTCGCAGCCTAATTTGTGCATTACATCCTCGTCCGGGCATCACCGAGGTACACAAATCGACGTTATTGATAATACGGAATCCTCGTCTTAGAAACAATATAAAAGAGTTACACAAATGCAGCGGAAAGGAAAATAAAACTGACTTAAGCTAAACTTGACACGAGCGAAGCGGAACACCAACTCCACAGCTAAACCTTGACGAGAACAAGCCTACACCTCCTCGGAGACCTCGATCTCAACCTCGGCACCGAAGGGGGAAAAGAAGCAAGGCTGAGTACAACCACCGTACTCAACAAGTCACACCAAAAAGGGGACATGATGCAAGATAAATAACAAGGAAAGGTCAAGAGGTTCAATTTGCATAAACAAGCATTTGCGAAATATAATAACAATATTTGAAGACAAGTAAAACAGTAGTAGTATTTAAGCGGTATTAAATAAACACCGTCCAACGCTCAAACCACGTTGCAACAGCCCATCCATCCACCCGCACTAGTCATGCTTCAACATTTCATTCAAATAAATAAATGAGGCTAATCAAGGTGAATCTGGTCAATCGCCCGTAACCGTGGGCACGGCTATTCGAATAGTTTTTACTCGATCGAGGTGTACAAGCTGTACCCACAAGACACAATCCCACAACACGTTACGTGCGCCGGTGCACCACCATGGTGCCCGGAAAGGAACTGTGACAGACCCTTCACATAACCCCCTCTAGTCAATCGTACCACACCAAGGTTTCGCCCCCATTCCCATCGGGCAATGGGCAGCCCCCTCTAGTGCCGCGGTGAATCCGGAAGCTGATCAACCCTTAAAACCGGGCCGACCCAACTCCATCACGCCCACCCCTCTCGGGATACGTCGACTAGAGTCGGCTACGCTACGACCCCCATTACCCATGCGGCTTGTGGTATGCACGGCATTTCTTCCGGGGTTTCCCGAGAACCGGTCCTTAATCATCATGAGCACGCTAACCAAAGTCCAACCATGTGCTCACGACCCACCTTTTCATAAATCAATATTATTAGAGACATGCTCACAACTTAACATCATCTGAGAGTTAACTTCCAGTAATGAAACTTGATTAGTGTGATTCCCTTAAGTGAGCTAGTTGCGCTAAGCATAACTAAGCAAACCTTAAGCTAACATCTAGTCATATTGAACCCCAAGTTATCAATGGTATAAGGTAAGCAATCCTATGGTTGAGTACAATAGGTATAATGATCCCATAAAATGACATTCTAAAACATATGCAGCATTTGAAGGAAAATAAGATGTTTACATAAAATAGGTACAATATGGTCAATGTAAGGTATGACTTGCCTTGCTCTGGAGACTGAGGAACCTCGACGACTACTTCGAAGAGAACGGGCTCGCCGGAAAACTCGGGATTTACACGACAAACAAAGCACTCAACAAACACCCTAAAAAGTCTACTGAAACAGCACTGAAAAGTATTTTTAATGGATTCTTGACATTTTTCTGGATTTATTGAAATTTGAATGGGCTAAAACGGAGCTCGGATTCAAAAGATATGAATTTTAGAAGTTTAAATGTGATTTTTAACTAAACAGAAAAGATTAAAACAATTTATTACGCAATTAAGCCCCCGGGTGACGCAAGCATGGTGCAAGCGGTAGGGCTAACGTCGCGGGTGCAAGCGGCGACGCAAGCGGCGCGGCGCGGTCCACGGTGGACCGAGTCCACGGCGGCGGCGGAGAGCGGGGCACGTGGCGCGCGGGGAGGGTGGCGGCGATCGGACGGCGACGGCCTTGCGCGCGAGGGCGGTCCGGATCCGCCCGATCCGGGGATCGGACGGTGCGGATCGCGGCTAGGTTAGGGTTCGGGCGCGGCCGAGGCGGACACGCGGCAACCATCGGGCGTGCGGTGACCGGATCGAACGGCGACGGATCGATTGCGATCGGACGGCGCGGATCCGCCCGATCCGAAAGATCGGACGGCGCAGAGGGAGCGCGCTAGGGTTAGGGTTTGGGTGGCGGCGGCTCGAGCTCGCCGCCGGCCATGGCTGCGCGGCGGCCGGCCGGCCTCCGGCGACACCGGCGACGGCGGCGGAGGGTGCAGCGCGGTGCGGTAAAACACGGCGGAGGCGGAACGATGCGCGCGGAGCGGTTCGGGAGGAGGCCCCGAACCGAAGAGGAAGAGGGCGGCGGCGCACTCACCGGCGACGGAGACGACGACGATGGCGACGGCGGATTTGGGGCTAGCGCACGGGAAACAAAGGGGCAGCGCGGCGGCGAAGGGGAGTTTTATAGAGGTACAACGGGGCCGAAACAAACACGGAACGGCGCAGATTCTTCGCCGTTGTTCACGGAATCGGAGAGAGAGGGGGGGAAACAATCGGCGACGGATTCCGCGCGGATAGGGTTTCCATCGGGCGCGGGGTTGCGGGGATGGAAACGGCGTCGCGAGCTTGGGCCCGGCCCGGGCCGACGTGGCTCGGATTCAAACGGAAAGGAGCGGAGCGGCGCGCGCATGGCGGGCGGCGGACCGACCGGGCGCGGGACGGAAACCCGACAGGCGGGGCCCACCCGTCGGTGACTTCGCTTGGCGAGGACGCCCCGCGGACTTGCGCGGCTGCGGCGGCGTTGCGGGCCTCGGCCCACGACCGGCGCGCGCGGCGCTTGGGTCGGGGAGGGACCGGCCGACGGCCCAAAGGAAAAGGCGGGAGTACTGTGCAGCCCGTACGGAAAAGAAAAGAAAAAGGGAAAAAGGATTTTTGGGGGCTTAATTAATTCCTGATTTCTTATTTAATTGATTAAAAATACTTAGAGTGCTCTAAAAATTTCAGTAAAAATCCCGTTAGCGTATTTTGACATGCGAGAATTCAAGAAAAATCCTACCATGTCGTTTCCATTTATTAATTGCATTTTAAAATTATTGGTTGACTCCAGGTTAATTTCAGAAATTCCGATTATTTCAGGGTAAATTATTTAAATGAATTAGGGAAAAACCCAGGGTGTGACAACCTACCCCCCTTAAACGGAATCTCGACCCCGAGATTCGGAGGTACGCGAAAAGGTGCGGGTGCGCGGCCTTTAGCTCATCTTCTCGTTCCCAAGTAGCTTCTTCCTCGAGTGATGAGTCCATTGAACCTTGCAAAACCCGATAACCTTGTTCCGAGTCCTTCTCTCACCGACCTCAAGGATACGTCTTGGTCTCTCTACATAGGTTAAGTCCTCTTGGATTTTGATCTGTCCGGACTCGTCTGTTCTTCCGGTACCCTCAAACACTTCTTTAAGCGGGACACATGAAACACGTCGTGAATACCGGTCATGTTGGAGGGAAGCTCCAGATAGGCCACTTCTCCTCGACGTTCCCGAATCCCGTATGGTCCCACAAAACGTGGTGCCAACTTACCTTTGGTTTGGAAACGGTGTACTCCCGGAGTGGTGTAACGCGAAGATACACAAAATCCCCGCTTCAAAAGCGAGATCTCTTCGACGATTTTCGCGTAGCTCTTCCGTCGGGACTGCGCAATCTTCAACCTTTCCCGAATCGCTCGGACCTTTTCCTCTGCTTCACTTATTACTTCGTGCCAAACAACGGCGCTCACCCGTCGATCCTGAATAGGGGTGTGCGGCATTTCCGTCCATACAAGTGCTTCATACGGTGCCATTTGAATGCTGGCTCGATAACTATTGTTGTAAGAGAATTCTGCATAGGGCAAGCTTTTGTCCCACGCTTTTCCAAAATCGAGCGCGCATGATCTCAGCATGTCTTCCAAAATCTGATTCACTCTCTCAGTTTGACCGTCTGTTTGCGGATGATAGGCCGTGCTAAAATTCAAACGGGTACCGAGCTCTTCTTGCAACTTCTTCCAGAACTTGGAAGTAAACTGACTTCCCCTATCGGACACGAGCTTCTTAGGCACGCCATGCAAACACATGATCCTCGCGAGATAAAGCTCTGCCAACTTCTTCCCTGAGTAGGTAGTATGTACTGGTATGAAGTGGGCCACCTTGGTGAGTCGGTCCACCACGACCCAAATTGAGTCATATCCTGACGTTGTGCGGGGTAAACCCGTGATGAAATCCATTCCAATTTCTTCCCATTTCCATTCGGAATCAAGTGGTTGCAAATCCAATGGGTCGTTGATGTTCGCCTTCACCCGCCGACAAACATCACAAAGTGCAACAAACTCAGCTATCTCCCTCCTCATACTGACCCACCAAAACTTTTCTTTAAGATCTTGATACATCTTTGTACCGCCGGTGAATTGAGTATTGGGTTTGGTGAACTTCCGTAAGGATCATCTTTTCAAATCCTTGTCTTCCGGCACACACAATCTCTTTCCCATCCAGATTGTGTCATGTTCGTCTTCCGTAAAACCACGAGCTTTTCCGACTCTCATGTTCTTCTTGAGTTCGGCCATCTCGGGATCCGATGCCCGAGCAGCCCGAATTTGATCAATGAGAGTGGGTTGGGCTTCCGAGCAGCCACAAAACCAAAATCCACCACTCGTAGATTTAGATTCTCGAATTCTGCTGCAACGGTCACACATTCCTTCGACACCGAGGGTGGTGCAAGAACTCTTTCGGCTTAGTGCATCCGCAACCACATTAGCTTTGCCGGGATGATAATGTATCCCTAAATCATAATCTTTGATCGGTTCCAACCATCTTCTCGTCGGAGGTTTAAATCCGGTTGGGTGAAAATGTACTTAAGACTTTTATGATCCGTATACACTTCACAACGGTTACCAATTAGGTAGTGTCGCGATCTTCGGCATGAACCACTGCGGATAACTCCGCATCATGAGTGGGGTAGTTGTTTTCCGTGGGCGCAACCGACGAGATGCATATGCGACCACTTTGCCTTCTTGCATCAACACACATCCCAACACTTGGCGAGATGCATCACAATAAACTTGGAAGTCCTTTGCTGGGTCCGGCAAGACAACACCGGTGCGATACACCAACTTCCTCTTAAGCTCTTCAAAACTCTTGTTGCATTCTCGACCACTTAAACTTCTCATCTTTCTTCAACAGCTTGAGTCATCGGCTTGGTGATTTTGGAGAAGTTCTCAATGAAGCGGCGGTAGTAACTCGCAAGTCCAAGGAAACTTCGGATCTGCATGAACCGTTTTAGGCGGGGTCCACTTGATAACCGATTCCACATTTGCTGGATCCACGGCTACTCCTTGGGCATTCACAATGTGGCCGAGGAACCGTACCTCCTTTAACCGAAAGCACACTTGCTAAACTTGGCGTAGAGTTGATGATCTCTCAACTTCTCGAGTACTGTCCGAAGATGTTGCTCATGATCCTCCTCCGACTTAGAGTAGACCGAAATGTCGTCAATGAACACCACCACAAATTTATCCAAGAACTCCATAAACACCTTGTTCATCGATTCATAAAGAAGGCTGGTGCGTTGGTTAACCCAAAAGACATGACCGTACACTCGTCAGTCCCATACCAGTGGTGAAGGCGGTCTTGGGAATGTCCTCTTCCCGAATCCTCAACCGATGATAGCCCGATCGCAGTCTATCTTGGAAAATACCTTGGCCCCTTTGAGTTGATCGAATAAATCATCAATCCGTGGTAGGGGATACTTGTTCTTGATAGTAACCTCATTGAGGGCGCGATAGTCGACACACATCCTCTTGGTCTTGTCTTTCTTTTCCACGAAAATCACCGGAGCACCCCAAGGCGACGTGCTCGGGCGAATATACCCTTTTTGCAACTGTTCATCCACTTGCTTCTTTACTTCGCCAACTCGTTGGCTCCCATCCTATACGGCCTCTTGTGTATTGGGGCGGTCCCGGGTACTAGATCAATCCGAATTCAATTTCCCTTTTTGGCGGCATCTGAGTTAAGTCTTCGGGGAAAACTTCAGGGTATTCTCTGACGATGGGGATATCCTCAAACTTCTCAGGGGTCTTTGCCGCCATTTCGGATGGTTCCCCGGTGGAAACATGATTCAAACTTGCTACGGGCTTGACTTGCATGGGAGAGCGAAAAACAACTCTTTCTCCTTTCGTATTAATTAAAGTAATGGTGCATCTAGCGCAATCAATTATTTCCTTATGTCTGGACAACCAATCCATCCCAAGAATGACATCTATGCCTTTGGACTGAAGGAGGATAAGGTTGGCTAGAAACATAGATCCTTGGATTTCTATGGTCACCGAGGGACAATCGAGTGGTCTCCAAGTGGTTTCCTGGGTTTGAACCCGCATAGGTATCTTAAGTCCCACTCACCGACAACCCATGTGCCCCAACAAACTGCTTTGAGATAAATGAATGTGTAGCTTCGAATCAAATAATACTGTGACAGGAGTAAAGTTTACAGGAAGCATACCGTATAACCTCGGGAGCGGTCCAGTGCTTCCTCGGCGGACGCATGGTTGACTCGAGCCTGGATGAACCTTGGCCCGCGCGTCTTGGCTTTGGACACTTGTCCGCAAAATGCCCGGGATCACCACGTTGAAACAGACTCTGGCTTGCCCCCGAGTCCTTCCTTGGAGGTGGTGGTCGTGGATCGTGCCGGGATGGTGCCGCGGAGGGCGGGGCCGGAGTACGCGTTGCCGACCACCGCCATTCGCGCTTGGAAATTCCCGGGTGATAAGGTCGATGCCGACGAACAATCATGGTGGTAGGTCCACTCGACTTCCGTGCATGAAACGCGCCACCGCTGATTTCCCTCGTTGTTGAGGAGGTCGGGACTGGAATACTTTCCTCTTCTTGATCATCTTGTTGCGCCGATCTTCCGTCAAATGGCCTTGTCAACCAGCTTCTCAAAGTTAGCATACTCTCCGGAGATAAGCTTGTCCGCGAGTTCATCATCCAAACCAGCCAAAAACTTTTCCGCCTTTCGCATCGGCGCACATCTTCCGGGGCATAACGGGCAAGACGATTGAACTCATGCGTATACTCAGAACGATCCGTTACCCTGCTCAAGAGAACGGAACTCACGCTTTTCGTGCAACTATTCCCGCAGGAATGTGTGCGGTCCCGAAACTGCGACGAAACTCTTCCTGTAATCGCTCCCCGGGCGAGTAACCAAGTAGTTGTCCCACCAAGCAAGCAGACCTCGAATCGATGAGTGGCAAACGAGACTTTCTCTTGATCCGTGCACTCGCAGCAGGTCTAACTTCTTCTCTATGGCATGAAGCCAATCATTAGCCTCCATGGGATTAGTGGTGCTGGAGAAGGTCGGCGGTCGGACACGAAGGAACTCGGCAGCTTGGACTGGGGTGGTGGGGCGGCAAACCGATTGTTCTCGCTGCTTGCCTTGCATTGGTTGCAGATTGCGCTGTTGCATCCGATGGTGTTGTTGTTGCATTTGTTGCATCATTGCAGCCATCATCTCGTGTCTGTGAAGCGAGCACTTGAGCAATGGTGGGGTTCTCGGGTGGCGGTGGGGAGCATTGCCATTGGCGTCGTGAGCCTCGTTGTTGTTGGCACTGACGCCCATTGTTGCTTCGCGCCGCCGGTCCCGGTGTTCACCATCTAAAGGAGACGACCGACCGAAGAGAGAGAAAAGAAGAAAACAGATGACTTAGAACTAATCTTTATTATTTGAATTCAAATGCATTGTTCGATCTTGACTAAAAACAAGGAAAAACACCAAACATCCTTAATTGGTCAGTCATATCACACTTGATATCGACTCGCCGCCTATCCCACACACAAGCCTAACACACAAAGAACTACCAAGAAGACAAACTAAGTTAAACGGTAAAACTAAGGAGGGCAACTAGAACGATCCACGAGACGAGGAGTCGAAACTACTTCCTTCAGAAGATCCCCATTCTTCCGAACGGCTCCTAGAGTCCTCCGGCGTCACCTCGACTTGGACTCTTCGGAATCGGTTGTCGTAGCCCAACCGATCCCGCCTCTTCCCTCCGAGGAATCTCGAGTCTCTTCGGAGTCCATGTCTTCATCCGAATTCTCTGAGCTTGAGTCACTGGAGATGGAGATCCAACCATTACGCCAGCTCCGCCTTGATTCGCCGAAGCCGGAGCAAAGGTGAGGGCGAACTCCGCAGCAGGAGGAAGTGGAACCGGCGCCGGAACCGGAGCAGTGGAGCTGGAGAAGGCGGTGGAATCCGAGGTGCCACTGGATACGGACAGGCGCGGTGGTGGTCTTCCGAGGCGTAGTGCGGAGCCCGACCCCAACCGGTGGCGGGAGTCCCTTCAACTCGCTACCTCCTTCTTCGTACGAACTACTTCGTCCCGTAGTCGCGCGATCCTCGGCATCTTCTTGTCGTTCAGCTCTTTGGTTGCCTTGTGTAGGTCGAGTGCATCCGATCCAGTCCTTTGAGCACGGTGCACATGTGACCGAAGGTAGAGTCATTCTCATCTCGCCGTAGACTTGAATGCACCGACCTCCGAGGAACTACCTCGACGGGGATGGTAGCGGTAGGAGGAAGTGTGAAGGTCGGCATCATGTAGCTCCCTCATCCGGCTAACATCGTAGGCGGCTTCTTGACAAGCGTGATCCGACGTGCCTCCGAAGCCGTGACCTCCATGTTGGGAAGACACGTTCCCACAAACCCGTGAACCTCCAACCGAACACGGTAGGGCAACTCGCCACCGAGAGGCGCAACCGTTGTATACTCCGGTGCTTCAGACATCCAACCGCAAGGGCCATACGCGCCAGCTCCGCAACGAAGCTTGTCATCCCTTTTCGCAAGGCGTCGGGAACCCGCCATCTATCGAAACAAAGGAGTGGGAAAATCAAAACATGCTCAAAACCCACGACCAACATCCCATTTTCGCAATTCCTAAACCCTAGACTCGACTCCACTTTTCAAAACACCCCTTTTTTTTTCAAAATATGCACATGAAAAGAATTAGAGGGCTCTTAAGGTTTCCAGTTGGCTTGTCCTACATCACACAGAAGGCTCGATACCAACTTGTCACGCCCGAAATTCACATCGAATTTCAGCCTAATTTGTGCATTACATCCTCGTCCGTGCATCACCGAGGTACACAAATCGACGTTATTGATAATACGTAATCCTCGTCTTAGAAACAATATAAAAGAGTTACACAAATGCAATGGAAAGGAAAATAAAACGACTTAAGCTAAACTTGACACGAGCGAAGCGGAACACCAACTCCACAACTAAACCTTGACGAGAACAAGCCTACACGTCCTCGGAGACCTCGATCTCAACCTCGGCACCGAAGGGGGAAAAAGAAGCAAGGCTGAGTACAACCACCGTACTCAACAAGTCACACCGGAAAAGGGGACATGATGCAAGATAAATAACAAGGAAAGGTCAAGAGGTTCAATTTGCATAAACAACATTTGCGAATATAATAACAATATTTGAAGACAAGAAAACAAAGAGTAGTATTTAAGCAAATTAAATAAACACCGTCCAACGCTCAAACCACGTTGCAACAGGCCCATCCATCCACCTGCACTAGTCATGCTTCAACATTTCATTCAAATAAATAAATGAGGCTAATCAAGGTGAATCTGGTCGATCGCCCGTAACCGTGGGCACGGCTATTCGAATAGTTTTTACTCTGATCAGAGGTGTACAACTGTACCCACAAGACACAATCCCACAACACGTTACCGTGCGTCGGTGCACCACCATGGTGCCCCGGAAAGGAACTGTGACAGGACCCTTCACATAACCCCCTCTAGTCAATCGTACCACACCAAGGTTTCGCCCCCATTCCCATCGGGCAATGGGCAGCCCCCTCTAGTGCCGCGGTGAATCCGGAAGCTGATCAACCCTTAAAACCGGGGCCGACCCAACTCCATCACGCCCACCCTCTCTGGGATACGTCGACTAGAGTCAGCTACGCTACAGACCCAGCCATTACCCATGCTTGCTTGTGGTATGCACGGCATTTCTTCCAGGGTTTCCCAAGAACCGGTCCTTAATCGTCATGAGCACGCTAACCAAAGTCCAACCATGTGCTCACGACCCACCTTTTCATAAATCAATATTATTAGAGACATGCTCACAACTTAACATCATCTGAGAGTTAACTTCCAGTAATGAAACTTGATTAGTGTGATTCCCTTAAGTGAGCTAGTTGCGCTAAGCATAACTAAGCAAACCTTAAGCTAACATCTAGTCATATTGAACCCCAAGTTATCAATGGTATAAGGTAAACAATCCTATGTTTGAGTACAATAGGTATAATGATCCCATAAAATGACATTCTAAAACATATGCAACATTTGAAGGAAAATGAGATGTTTACATAAAATAGGTACAATATGGTCAATGTAAGGTATGACTTGCCTTGCTCTGGAGACTGAGGAACCTCGGCGACTACTTCGAAGAGAACGGGCCCGCCGGAAAACTCGGGATCTACACGACAAACAAAGCACTCAACAAACACCCTAAAAAGTCTACTGAAACAGCACTTAAAAGTATTTTTAATGGATTCTTGACATTTTTCTGGATTTAATGAAATTTGAATGGGCTAAAACGGAGCTCGGATTCAAAAGATATGAATTTTAGAAGTTTAAATGTGATTTTTAACTAAACAAAAAAGATTAAAACGATTTATTGCGCAATTAAGCCCCCGGGTGACACAAGCATGGCGCAAGCGGTAGGGCTGACGTCGCGGCGCAAGCGGCCGACGCAGCGGCGCGGCGCGGTCCACGGTGGACCGAGTCCACGGCGGCGGCGGAGAGAGCGGGCACGTGGCGCGCATCGGGGAGGGGTGGCGGCGATCGGACGGCGACCTTGCGCGCGAGGGACGGTCGGATCCGCCCGATCCGAAGGATCGGACGGTGCGGATCGCGGCTAGGGTTAGGGTTCGGGCGGCGGCCGAGGGCGGACACGCGGCAACCATCGGGCGTGCGGTGACCGGATCGAACGGCGACGGATCGATTGCGATCGGACGGCGCGGATCCGCCCGATCCGAAAGATCGGACGGCGCAGAGGGAGCGGCGCTAGGGTTAGGGTTTGGGCGGCGGCGGCTCGAGCTCGCCCGCCGGCCATGGCCGCGCGCTGGCCGGCCTCCGGCGACACCGGCGACGGCGGCGGAGGGTGCCGCGGGTGCGGGAAAACACGGCGGAGGACGGAACGATGCGCGCGGGAGCGGTTCGGGAGGAGGCCCCGAAACCGAAGAGGAAGAGGGCGGCGGTGCACTCACCGGCGACGGAGACGACGACGATGGCGACGGCGGATTTGGGGCTAGCGCACGGGGGAAACAAAGGGGAACGCGCGGCGGCGAAGGGGGAGTTTTATAGAGGTACAACGGGGCCGAAACAAACACGGAAACGGCGCGGATTCTTCGCCGTTGTTCACGGAATCGGAGAGAGAGGGGGAAACAATCGGCGACGGATTCCGCGCGGATAGGGTTTCCATCGGGCGCGGGGTTGCGGGGATGGAAACGGCGTCGCGAGCTTGGGCCGGCCGGGCCGACGTGGCTCGGATTCAAACGGAAAGGAGCGGCGGCGGCGCGCATGGCGGGCGGGCCGGACCGACCGGGCGCGGACGGAAACCCGACAGCGGGGCCCACCGTCGCTGACTCGCGGCGAGGGACGCCCGCGGACTTGCGCGCTGCGGCGGCGTTGCGGGCCTCGGCCCACGACCGGCGCGCGGCGGCTGGGTCTGGGAGGGACCCGGCCGACGGCCCAAAGGAAAAGGGCGGGAGTACTGTGCAGCCCGTACGGAAAAGAAAAGAAAAAGGGAAAAGGATTTTGGGGGCTTAATTAATTCCCGATTTCTTATTTAATTGATTAAAAATACTTAGAGTGCTCTAAAAATTTCAAAAAAATCCCGTTAGCGTATTTTGACATGCGAATTCAAGAAAAATCCTACCATGTCGTTTCCATTTATTAATTGCATTTTAAAATTATTGGTTGACTCCGGTTAATTTCAAATTCCGATTATTTCAAGGTAAATTATTTAAATGAATTAGGGAAAAACCTAGGGTGTGACAACGTCGCAACCTGGCGGGACAGGTCGTACGAAGAGTCCTTCGCCACTTCGTCAACCTCCTCTGGCACCCTTTTAATCCCCTCGGTCAGCTCGTCTATTTGGGTGTCCAATCCCCCCAAAGTAGAGCTGGCGTCACGGGGGCGCACAACCCCCACCTCACGGGCCGCCTCGTGAAGACGCGCGACGGACGAGGTCATGGTCCAGAGCCCTAAACCAAGGGCGTGCTCCAGCTCCGCGATCCGCCGGCGCGCCTCCTCCAAGTCTGGCGCCGCTTCGCTGGAGCGAGGGGCTGGCTAGGGCAGCAGAACCCGCTCTCGCTGCTCCAACTCCCGCACCCGCGCCTCCACGTTGCCGACCGTCTGCTCTCGGGCGGCGATGTCCCGCTCCCGCCGCTCCAGCTCCTCCTGCTAATGGCGCAAGGCAGCTGTGAGCTGCTGCTCGCGCTCCTCAATGGCCCTCAGGCTCCCGGAGACCCCCTCCTAGGCCTGTAGTATGGCCACCTCGCGCCCCTCCACGGCGACCTCGCGCTCGGCGATGGCCTTCTCCTAAGCCACCACGTTCTCTTCCCACGCGGCGGAGTCCTCCTCGGCCTTGGCCACGGTGGCCTCCCGGTCCCCGATCGCCTGCCGTGCTGCCTCCAAGACCTTCTCGCGCTCTGCCAGGCCATCCTCGCGGGCCTGGAGCTTGATGTCGGTGCTAGCGGCGGCGGCCTCGGCATCACGCATGACGCGCTCGCGCCGGTTGAGTTCCTGGGCGCACTCGTCGAGCTTGCGGATGAACTCCCCAGCAGTGGTGCGGACTCTCTCCTCCGCGACAGCGGCTGCCTGCTCGCGGAGGTCAACGGTGTGCCGCTCAATGACGGAGTCCTCGAACACCTTATTGAGTTCACCCCGTCAACTCTCGATGTCCGCCAGCTCCCGCTTCCGGATGAGACCCTCCACCCTCACCGTGGTCGCCAACTCGTGGCGGCCTTCGGCGACCTCAATCTCTCGTCGTGCCACCGCGACCTCCCTGGTGGCCAAGGCCCAAACCTGAGCCTGAAGCCCTTCCAGGGAGACCGCGTTGGCCTCCTCCTGCGCCTAGGACACTATCATCCTCGCCCGCTCCTGCGATCGCACGAGGGGCTCAGTGTCCAAGATGACCATAAACCCTGATCGAGCGCCCCCGGATTCGGAGTCGGAGCTCGAGCCAAGGTCTACCACCTGCACAGGGCGGGGAGATGAAGGTGCCCCACGGCTGGAGCCGTTCGCCGCTGCTTCACCTGTCGGCGTTGCCTCGCCCTCCGGTGAGGCTGCTCACGGTGTCGGCGGATCGCGATGGACCGGCGTCGACGGTGTTGGAGTCGACCAGCAGGGCGACGGTGTCGAATGGTGTGGCGCGGGCGGTGGTTGGCGCAGTGGCGGCGATTGTTGCCGCGGTGGGGACCCCAGGGATTGCTCCCCGCTGCCCGTCGTCGCCTCCACCTCCGCGTCGGGGCCAGCTCGCCCCGAATCTGTTGCCGACGAAGGGCCCCCAGGGTGTTCCTGGTGTGCGATCGACGCCCCGGCATCAGGGTGGGCCCCCTCCTCAGGCCGCACCGAACTTGAGCCCGAACCCGTAGGAGGTGACCCGAACCCGGTGGGCTCCACCACCCCGGACCTCTCCTGCGTTTTCCCCGCTGAGCTGGAAGCAGAACCGCCCTTAGGTATAACCTTGGGGCGAAAATGCTGATGCCCGCGGCTGGGAACAAAAATAAACGCAATGAGAAATCAAAACACAAATAGCGCGAAATAAGACACAGGGCTCACAGAAATGTATGCATCTGCAAAGTATTATCTGCGGGCGGCGTTGAAGCTCCATGAGACCCGAGAGATGGCCTGTTTCTTCTTCGCAGGGCCACCGGAGGGGCTCACTGGGCTGCAGCCCACGGACTCCGCCGCCACAGGGGTGCCGTGGCCGGCCTCCGTCGATGGTGCGCTCGCCGTGGGTGCATCCCCGGCCACCGCCGGAGTCGTCGTTGTTGTGGCCGTACTAGCCCTCGTCGGGGTGGCCCCTGGGTTAGGACCCACCGCTAGCGGGCCTCCGGACTGCGGTGGGGAGCGGTGCGCTCCGTGCCGCCGCCGCGTGGTGGCGATGGGGAGGCGCGAAGTCGTACTCCGGCCTCTTCCTCTTCCCTTCGGGTCCGAGGCCCCGGTCCGCTCTGCCGGGCCCGACGGCCCGTCGCCCAATCGGCACACAGTCGTCGGCGTCGTCGTAGTCGTCGTTGCCACCCTCCGGGCGGCGCTTGGCGCTGCTGACGACGAACCCGTGCCGTCACCCACCACCTGCAAAGAATGCAGGATCTTCGGGTGTGCCGGGTCCTGGCACAATGGGACCAGCCCCGGAGGGAGTTGCGTTAGATCCATCACAGTGACGCCGAGGGTGCAGCGGACCAGGATCACGAGATAATTCTCATTCCAGTCGAAGGGAGCGCCAACATGGGTGCACATGTCGTCGTTGAAGTTCTTGTACATGTAGGCTAGGCGCGGCCTCTCCTGTATTGGCGAGATGCGCCGTGTCTGGAAATCTCCGAAGACGGCGTGGCTGGACAGGCCCCCCTTTCAGAGATAGTTGATCCGCTCTAGCACTCCATCCAGCTCTCTCCCAGCGCGCGGCCGTGCCCCCCAGTTCCCTGATTCGCCGGAATCCCCGTCGAAAGGGAAAGGCGGAGGTGGTCGCCCAAATTGGTGTAGAACCAGTAGGCCATCCAGTTCTCCCATCTGGAGCGAGGGTGGATGTCGATGAAGGCGGTGTCGACGGTCCTGTCGTTGCACGGTTGGATCACAACGTATCCGACCGCACCGGGGGATCCCGCTCGGCACACACGGAAAAACTGCTGGAAGAGATGTAGGAGGGCATCACCCCAACGAACATTTCGCAGGTGTGGGCGAAGATGGCGAGGTAGAAGACCGCGTTGGGGGTGAGATGATGCAGCTGAAGGTCGTAGAACTCCAACACATCGAAGAAGAACCGGGAGAAGGGCGGCACCAACCCGACCATGGCGAAGGAGGCGAAGAACACCATCTTCGTGGGGGGCCGCTCCACCGGAATATCGCTGCCGCTGCGAGTGCCGCGCGGCAGATACTTGTTGAACAGGCTTCGATCCTCTGCGGAGTGAACCTGGGACCTGGGAAGCACGCTCCCGGGCTCCAAGGGCACATTGCAGGTCATCTTCGAGGGAGGCGCCGGAATACGGAGAGAAACTGGTGGCGGAGAGTAAGGAGTCGAAAGGACAAAAGCGTCGGAAGGATAAGAGGTGGCTGAGGAATGCGTAGAAACTGATCCCCCCTCTAGCGGATCCGTTTTTATAGGCAACCACAGCCCCCTCGCATTCTACGACATTAATCTCGCTCCACTCCTGCGCGATGCGCCTCTTCGGTTTTGCGCCCCTTCGTTTTCATGTCTCTTCGGTTTTTGCGCCGCTTGGGTTTTGTGCCGCCTGGGATTTCGCGCCCAACAGGCGCACTACACGGAACGGAGGGAGGTAGGCGGTTAGATGGGCCCCCCGTGTGCGCGGCCCAAATAACACGCCTCCCATCTGGAAAGGCTTAATTAAGCGCGGCGTCAGTTACCTCACGCCTATCTCTTGCTGCGGCGCGGCACATGCAGTACCCAGGCCCATCCACTCAGGAATATGGCGTTAACCGCGCCTGAACCCGACTTCGGTCCCGGTCAACACCGGGGGCTACTGTCGGTGATATGGGCCCGGGGGTATAACGAGAATACGATATCTGAAGAAGGAAGACGCCTTTGCTTACCAGGGCGCCCCAAAGATATGTCCTGAACGGCTCATGCGGGTCTGGGCCACGGGCGGTCGCGTGGCCATCCCAAAGGGGACTTGGCTCAGGAGCTACCCGGAGGCCGTCGCTTCCCAGATGACAGGGTTCGGGATCACCCGGACCCCGTCCATCAACCCGCACCACTCCGAGAGAGGAACGAGATCAACCGCCAACTGCCAACCACCACATTTAAGGCCTAGAGGGAGGCTAGACACCTGCGCCGTCGCATTTATTGCGATGTGAGGTACGATTGTCAGCCGCTCATCATCACCCTTTTTGCCCGTCATGAGGGAGAGAGGGGAGAAAGTCTTTGACGACAACCGCCGTCTGACCGCGCGGTCAGTCCACGCACACCTCCCTCCACGCCTCGTCCAGTCGCATTAAATGCGCTGGGCGGCCACGTGGGAGAGAGGATACGGGTGTTGGGGGTGTCACGTCGACCCCTCTCCAGGCGGAGAGCCACTAACCAGTAGGCCCCACTGGAGTAGGTAAGTTGACTCCTCCTCTCGTCAGTAGCATGGCAGCCACGACGTCCGTTTTTCTCCTCCAACTCCCGCAACATGGCAACAAGAGCAGGAATAGGGGTAGACCCCTGACAGGATAGGACAAGAGTCGCTCCGTCACGTGGAGCGGAGTAGAGAAAGCTAGGACTACTGTGGTGTCCCCTTGCACTATAAAAGGAGGCCCAAGTCCATTATAGAGGGGGTTCAGCTTCTTCAACCTTTGGCTTTAAACATCTCACCTCAGTCATTAGCTCCAGCTTCCCCAGGGAAGAACAACCACACCAATCCTTGTAATTCATTCTCCACATAGTACAAAAACAGGAGTAGGGTATTACGTCTCCCTGACGGCCCAAACCTGTATAAACTCTTCTGTGTCTTTTGCGATTGCGACTTTTCTCCACCTTCCTACTTTCCCTCTACCTCACCCCGAGCTCGAACCCTGATTCATCGCTCCCCTATGCTGAACCAAAAAGAGGGTCCCCCGGGTCCCCGCGTGTAGAGCACACACATCGACAGTGTCATACTCCCCAAAGGACTAGAAGAGTTCCCATCAGCTGCCACCCCAGCCCTCATCAATCCATCCTCAAATGAGGATTCACTAGGGACAATTATCCCCTATCCCCTCTGCCGGCTTGTTGAGGAAACATTCCACTCCTCCATTCTTATTAAAACTTTTACTGAACTCAAACTCCTCCCCAAGCAAATCATCCTAAGGGAAGTCAAAATCCATCTGAGCTTCCAGATTAAGTACTTGATTTCCTTCCAAGTCGCTCATCCCCAAGTTTTTATCAACACTCCCAGATAACTTATGTTGTTTTGAATGACAAGCCTCAGTCATCTCCAAATCATTTGTTGCCCCAATGAGTTGAACCTTTGCACCATCACTATTAAGTCCAATATTAGGCAGAAAAGGTTCCACCTCAAAGACCAACTGAAAATACCTGGTACCAATGATGACATCTAGATTAACAGGAATTGCCTAAGGCTCTAACACTGCTGCTGCAAACCTCCCAAATTTATTGGCCCGAGTAGTGGTCATATCAACTTCCTGAGGAATACCAAAAAGAGAAGCAAGAGCCCAAAGAACCACATACTCCCTCAGAACTGCCGGGAGATTCAGAACACGAATCCACACCAAAGGCAACGAATGTCCAAAATACTCCTCATCTTCCTTAAATTCTTGGAATTTCAAAATCACTCCCTCCCTCATCTCAACATTAAATTTAGTTATCTTAATCAAATCTCCTTGAGAAGGAAAAAGTAACTTAAAATTAGACTCACCATACCTGTGAACCTCCCAATTAAAGGAATCAGACACCAACACCTTCAAGAAAGCAGTGATCTCATCTTCAGAAAAATTCTTATCAGAGATTGAAACAAGAGCCATCCTAGACTGCTTCTTTGTCGGCAGAATAGGACCAAAAGGAATATGAAAGCCAGCAAGAGAATCAGCAGCCTATCCCACCAGCTGAACAACTGACTTCGGTTGCTTAAGAATTGGACACCTACACATAGCATGATCTGCATTCTTACAGATTTCACAATAAACATGTACAACACATTCAACCTCAGATGTCCTTTAACCGCACACCTTCTGCATACCTTGAAAGTTGTAACTTTTTGAGTCCCCTCAGAACTCGCAAAATTGTCAGGAGCAACTATCACATTTTCCTCCTTCTTTGCCTCAGCACCTCCTGACGATGATGATCCTTTCAATAACTGGGCATTCTTATCCTTATCAAGCAGGTTAGGCTTGACAGCCATAGCTGCCTGATCCTCAACATTATGATCAAAAAGAGACCGCTGCGACTCATCACGCCGAGGGGGTTGCTGCAATTTTGAAACCCAAGCATAACGTGAGTGAAACTGCTTATAAATAAGAGGTGATTTATAATTAATACCATTCACCTGTTGAGTTTGATGAGAGTAATGTCGAGGATGATCATGAAACCGAGGATGTCGCTGAACGCCCCATCCCGAACTAAACCCAGGGTTCCATCTATGGCCATGAGCATTACCAAAGCGACCTCGCCTGCGTTGTTCGTGATTCCATCCTGGACCAAACCTTGGCTGGAAGTTTCCAAGGTTTGGATTAAAGTGAGCACCAAAATTAGAAGCATTTGCACGGTGTGGATCACCTCCCCGGCCAACACCCAAACCTGAACGGCCATGGGAAAAATCATTACCGCGTCCTGCATCCCATCCTCTTTCAAGGTCAGCAACAGCAGCATGATGTACACCCGAGGAAGTTCCACTGGCTGCGCCATCTATAGCCCGACCCCCCCGAGGAGCCGTCCCACCATGGCCAACACCAAAGCGCCATGGCCAGCGTCCCAGCTTCTCGCCAAATCATCCTGAACAGCATGCGCCGCTCCTATGGCTGCTCCCACAGATGCGCTATCCCCATCAGCATGGCGTCCCCGAGGAAACCTCCCACCTCGGTCCACGCCATTGCCAAGACCTTCCATGAGAACACCATCGCCGGCCGGCCCCTCACCCGCCATGGAAGTATTCGCGCGAGCCACTTCCAGAAAAGAGGGGTGAAAGGTTGGAACGACGGCTTAGTTTCGGTTTGTGCTAATTAAACTCTGCATGGAAGTCTAATGGCATTCCCATCCTAACATTTGTCTTAATCAAGTTTATGCCTTAATTACCACTACCAATAAAATGAACCGTTACACATATTCATCAAATTCCTTTCATTTCTCCTTTTGATGTCCCCATTTATATTTATGTCCATAATATATAAAATGTCTTAGCCATCCTAGAACATATTCATCGTGAAACCCGTTGCTAGCCAGCAATGCAATAGCTGGTGACCTCTTCTACTTTGTTTTCGCGAGGCATTGTTCTTTCTACTGAAGTTACCATCACAGGCTGTCACTGATGGTTTTCTTGATATCTTTCGCTCGCTGCCAAAGCCAGGTTACCGTGTTTGCTCCTCATATGGTGCGTAAATTATTCCTTCCATCGGCTTATTATTTCATTCCAATAAGTTTTAGTTTTACTTATAAATACTCATATGCTACTATTTTGTCCCCTCTTCGTGTGTTCTTTGTTTCTCTTAATATGACACACTTCAATTATTCTAGTGCTTATATCATTATATATATATATATATATTTCGGCTACTAGTGGCGCGTTGACGCCCATCCTGTGGCATGACCGAATCTCTAATTTAAAAACTCAAATTGAAAATCCGAACCGTTCAAATTGTTCTACATATTAATATCGCCTTGTAGACCAAACTTATATTTTTTGAAATTTTTACTATTTTATCGGATAGGTCAAAAATGCATTAATCCAACGATTTCGGAGTATCTATTTTATTGCATCTTTGACCTATCCGATAAATAGTAAAAAATTTCAAAAAAATATAAAATTTAGTCTACAAGGAGATATTAATATGTAGAACAATTTGAACGGTTCGGATTTTCAATTTGAGTTTTCAAATTAGAGATTTGGCCATGCCACATGGGATGGGGTTGTGCGGCGCGTCACACAGTAGCCTAACTCTATATATATACAAGGATAAATTAAATTAATCTATATTTACACGTCCTTATGGATTGATTATTTGTGTTAATTTTACAAGATCTTTCTGGTTGGCGAGACCTAAGGGATTAACCGGCTTGTTGTAGACAATTGTTTGTAAAATCCTACTCGGTACTCACCATAAGCATAACTTATTCGTGGTTTGGAAGCAACTTCTCTTGATATCACCTAGAATATTCGTTCTAGCTGAAAGCTTATCGTCTCCCCAAGCAGTTCCACCCGAAGGAAACACTTCTCTACGGATAACGGTTCTCCAGATGACTAAGCAAGATGCAGGCTAAAGATGAGAATTACCGTAGAGTTTTCTCCTACAGGGTCCCTTGCATAAACATTCAGCTGAACAAATAAACTAGGGTGTATAAAGAAATTACTTCATAAAACTGGAACAAGTTTACATATGGTTTTCCTTTTCGGGAACCCCGAGATTTACAAAAAGTGCTGAAGTATTACCTTCAAGCCAGAACAGAGATGGATTTATTTACAGCTGCTATATTACAGATGGTTTTTGCTAGTAGTACTGAAAGAGTGGGAGAGGGCTCTGGGAACTCCTGCTCGAGTTCTTCCTCCTATAATACAACTCTGCAAAATGAAAGGCTAAGGAAAATTGATAAGCTAACTCTGTCTAGCTGGAAAGGAATAAAAGAATTTTCTCAACATTTTCTATACAATGCTACTACGGCTAAGCAAGGATATAATAAAGGTGTAATAGAAAGGTATTTTAACCAATTATCTGATCCTTTAGGATCGATAATATTTGAAGAATATAAAAAGAAAACTGAAGGAGCAGTCGTTAATATATCTTAAGCCATAACATTTATTTTAAACAATTAAAAAAGATTTGCACAAATAATACAATTTTGCAGTTGTTAGTACAAATATTAGACAAGATTAATAGTGTGAAAGGTAACAAGGACATAATATTAGGTTCATCAGGAATTGTGTCATCAGCTTGAACTATAAATTCAAAAAAATGGATTTATTTAAAAGCTCCAGCAGAAGAGACAAATCCGTCTAATTAGTACGACAAGATTCAAAGCCATTATCTTTGATGAATAAGATGAAGTGTAAGCAAGACAGTATATACAATTTAGAAGAAGTTATAGATGTCGATAGAGATCTTGAAAGATATCAGAAAGATACCTTAAGGAAAGTAAAACCACAACAAATATACCACATGGGTTTCTTTGACAATAGATATGGGCTATATAGAATATCAAGGGAGGTAGAATTAAGTGTTTTAACTCATTCAGTGGAATTAAGAATTGTAAGTAAGCAAATTGAGGATGGGCTGAAATATTCAGGTTATAAATACATACATCAAAATGGATATTATAGGAATTAAAGGGATGACACGAAAGAAATTAGGAACAAAGGTTTTAATAACATTATTAGATAAAAGATGAGATAGTATAAATAAAGCAACACTAGGTTTTATAGAAGGAGATATGAATGAAAATAGGTTAATAACTTATATTGCTCCTGATTTAATGATGCCCATAAAAGAATTCATAAATAAAATGAGTTTTGGGTTTCAAACAAAAGGATATGAAGATTTTATAGGAACAAATCTTTTAGTAAGCATAGAATTCCTAGGAAGATTAACTAATAATAGCAGTTCAAATATAGGGTAAATGTAAATAATGTGATTGAAAGTATGCAATCAAAAGGTATCCAATTCATGAGACCTCTAAATATAAGCTCTGAAGAACGAGCAGGAGAAGAATGGAATATAAGTAATCTAATAGAAAGTAAAGAATTAACGCAACCTAACGATTATATAAGCTACCAAAATCATGAAGGTAGTACCAAATTAGATTTACAAATTACAAGTCGTCAGAATAGATGATGCCGAATCGCAATTTCGAACCCGAATGTAGTAGGCATCATACTGTTTCGAACTAATGGAAGGGCCTGATCTAGATAAAGAAATCTTATATTATGAAGAAAAATTAAAGGGAATAGAACACGAATATAATAATACCATGACAGATAAATAGCCAATGATAAGAGAGAGGGAACTCTTTTTATTAGAGAGTTAGCTAGGTTAAAAAGGATAAAAAAGAAAAAATTGGCACATAAAGGATCACCTAAAAATATAGTAATAAAGGAGGAGAATAAAATCAAGACATTACAAGTTGAAAGGGAAAGTGATATAGATATCAGCGAAGAAGAACAATGGGATATAAATGATACATTTTTATTAGAAAGCTATGAAGAAGAAGAAGAAGAACTGGTTAATAAAGAACAGTTTGATATTGATGGTTCTGAACAATATTATGATTTTATTCAATCTTTAGATGAAGAAAGCTTGAATAATTTAGAGAATTCGAAGCCATGGAAGTAGACATAGCAAAAGGAAAAAGAAGAAAATATGGAGAAAGCTCCGTTAAAAATGAAGGAGAAAATGAAAGACAACATAGGACAACCGGAAGTTGGCCTCCCGAGAAAGACGATAACCCATATGCATACATCCCAAGGCAATATAAATATATGGGAAATAAAAGAAGAGATTTTGAAAAATCAGTGAAACTTCAAAACTACAAGGGAGACGGAGCGATATTAAACTTAGCTGCACATGACCCAATTGACTCGCAAAACATTATAAGCGTATGGAAAGGGTTGGTAGTGCAAAAATACATACAAAATCAGCATAATATAGGAAACAAAGTAGAAGGTATGATAACATATTTAGAAACTTTTCTTGGAGAATCTGTAAAGGTACTTTGGGAGCAATGGGTAGAAGCTTATCCTAATCAATATGAAGAATTAAAAAGGGCCGGAAACAATCCTAATAATTTTGTTAATGTAATATCCAATATAGTTATTGCGTAAGATCCAGAATTAGGATATACAACTCGCAAAATGAAAGGCTAAGGGAAATTGAGAAGCTAACTCTGTCTAGCGGAAAGGAATAAAAAAATTTTCTCAACATTTCTATACAATGCTACTACGGCTAAGCAAGGATATAATAAAGGTGTAATAAAAAGGTATTTAACAAATTACATGATCCTTTAGGATCGATAATATTTGAAGAATATAAAAAGGAAACTGAAGGAGCAGTCGTTAATATCTCTCAAGCCATAACATTTGTTTTTAAACAATTAAAAAAGATCTATGAAACAGTCAGACTATAATTTTTGTAATAACATTATTCAAATACCTTTGTCATATGGAGAAGATAGATATAGAAACAATAAGTACCATAGACCTTCGTGACGAAGAGTAACAATAATTTTAGGACAAGACGAAGATATTTTCTTAGGAGATCGATAATAAAGCTCCATATTTACATAAGAAAAATGTAAGAATATATAACCCTAGAAAAAATTATGATAAAACATGTAGATGCTTTATATGCAATTCACCCGATCATTTAAGCAAAACTTGTCCAAATAAAGACCAAAAAAGGTACTCTAGTAAATATGAGGAACAAAAAAGAGTTTTAATTATAGACGGCGTAAATGAAAATATATTAGTTTGTGATGATGAAATTAAAGATGATGAATCAATATATTCAATCATAGAGACAGATGAAATAGAAAACGAGTATGAAGAATATGACTCCAACATAGAATAAATTGATTTAATAGATGAATTATCAGGTTTAAAAATTGAAATGATGAACCAACTTGTTTGTGAACATGATTGGGTAAAAGGAAAAGGTGATTATAATAAAGTGTGCTTTTTTATATATTATCCAAGTCAAGACAATAGAGCCACTTGTAGTATATGCTTAAAACAAGCATGTACGGAATGTTTAAAAACAAAAAACCAAAGTTGGAGAAGAGAAATAGAATTAGAACCAGATGATATAAGTTTATGTAGTAGAGTTAGAACTCTTGAAAATAAGATAAACAAATTAGAGGTAGAGATTAAAGAATTAAAAATTAAGTTAGACCAAATATCTAACACTAAGCAAGAAGATAAGGCCATAGGAAATATTGAATGCCAAGAGCAAAGCGTTATAGTAAAAAATAAAAAAAGGTAGGAAAATAATTTAATTAAAAGATGCTATAACAAGCTTTAGAAATAAGTATATAATTAAGTTACCATTTAAAGATATATTTGGTATAAGGATTCCCATAAAGCTAAAGTTAAAACCAAATATTACATATAAAGTTTTAGCATTAGTAGACACTGGGTGCACAAAAAATATTATTCATGATAAGTATTTTGTGAAATGCCCAGACTTAGTGCACACTTTAGATAACGACAAAGCAGAAATATCTACAGACATGTCCGGGATTAAGAAAATTCACAATCAGTTAGCATATAACACTGAGACATATATAAATGGTACCAAATATGTTATAGATGGGATCACAATTAGAGACTTATCAGTAATCAATGTTGACATGATAATTGGATTAAGATTTTTTCTGTTCTCTTTACAAGCTGCAATTATACATGAACAAGAAGTTATATTAATCCCAACTCAAGATAATATTCCATATATCTCAGAAGTTCTAAAACAAGGACACACGCAAAAACTTTTCAAAACCTCTAATCTTGAACCTGAAGATAGCCAGGTAAGTGAGCTTCCTGAAATAAACGAAGATCAAGATTTTAGTATAAATATAGAAGTATATTATGCAGAAAATACTAACATAGATTGTATAGGATTACAATCTTTCTCACCTAATTGGTATACAGATATAAAGTCCAAAGAAACATTCAAATTATAGGAGAAATACCTATGAAACATTGGAATAAAAATTCTATTGTATGCAAATTAAACATAATAAACCCCAATTATATTATAAAAACTTGTCCTATAGAAGCTACACCAAAAGATATAGAAGAATTCAAAATGCATATTGAAGAATTATTAAAGTTAAAAGCCATAAGAGAAAGCAGAAGTCCTCATAGATCTAGAGTGTTCATAGTAAGCAACCATGCTGAAATAGTTAGAGGAAAATCTAGAATGGTTATCAAATACAAAAGGCTTAATGACAATACTATAGATGATGCATATAATATACCAAACAAACAAGAATGAATTAATAGAATACAAGGTAGTAGATATTTTTCAAAATTCGATTTAAAAGCAGGATTTTGGCAAGTAAAAATGGCAGAAAAATCTATTCCTTGGACTGCATTCACATGTCCCCAAGGACATTTTGAATGGTTACTTATGCCACTAGGATTAAAAAATGCACCTGCATTATTCCACACAAAAATGCAAAATATATTTAATGAAAATCAAGAGTTCATCCTAGTATATATTAATGATTTATTAATATTTTCAAAAACATATAAAGAGCATATAGCTCATCTTGAACTGTTCTTCAGGAAAGTTGAACAAAATGGTTTAATTTTATCCAAAAAGAAAATGGAAATATGCAAAGAAAAGGTTAATTTCCTATGTCATGAAATAGGAGATGGGAAAATATATTTACAAGATCACATAGCAAATAAAACACTAAATTTTCTTGATAATATGAAGGATAAAAAGATTTTTCAACAATTTTTAGGAATAGTAAATTATGCTAGAAACTATATAGATAATCTAGCAAAACTTGCTGGTCCTTTATATGTAAACTAACCAAAAATATTTTAATTCTGAAGATATAAAATTAGTAAAAAGCATAAAAGAAAAGGTAAAAAAATTAAAACCTCTAGAATTACCTCTGGATAATAATTATTTCATCATTGAAACAGACGCATCTATGGATAGGGAAGTATATTAAAGCAAAAGCCCAATAAATACTCTGCAAAATCAGAAGAAAAAATATGCAGATATGCCTCTGGAAGTTATAAATTAAAAGCTGCAAATAATACAGATAGAGAAATTTTGGCAATAGTATATACGATAAATGCTTTTAGGTTGTATTTAGGATTTAAAGAATTTACAGTTAGAACAGACTGTGAAGCTATTGTTAGATATCATAATCAATTTAATAGCAAAAGGAGCTCAACTAGAAGATGGGCTCTATTCGAAGATATTATCACTGGCAATGGATATAAAGTAATTTTTGAACATATAAAGGGTAAAGAAAATAATATTCCTAATCTATTTTCTCGTTCTGTTATTTTGCAGAAATGAAGAGATCAATGGGCTTCAGTAGTGTGGAATCATTCAGCTTTGGAACTGAAAATAGACTCAGAATATTTCTGCCCAACACATATAAATTCAAGCCAAAAGTTCATATAGTAATAGATGAAGTTCAAGAATGTCTTTTACATAATTTTTGGTATCAATATAACAATAAAAGAGAAGATAGAGGTTATATGCTATCAATTTTGAATAGCTTGGCTAAATATTTTAATATGATAAATACTTCAGAATATGCAGAAGAAATAGAACAGAAGCCAATTTATGTAGTATATGAAGGAAAAGCTCCGGGAATATACATATCATTTGAAGAAGTAATATGCCAGAAGAAAGAAACAGTTCTATCAGGAGGAATATCCTGGAAAAAATATATCAAGATTGAAGATGCACTGGGCCAAGCCAGAAAAATACTAGGTTTAAATTATTACATTGAGCCAGCTGCAAAAGAATATATTACAAAGCATAAAAGAATACATAACAAGAAAAATCCAATGAAACCAATAAATCCAGTTGAAATACCATCTATGAATCTAGTAAGGATGTCATCTACAAATATAAAAGAACAAGAGTTAGGCCAGAAACAAACATATAAAAAATGTTTACTAAAAGGAGTAGATCCTTTAGATGGATCCTATATTGAATGGGCTGTAGAAGGAAAAATTACTGAAATAACACCAAAATTAAAAACAGAAATAAAAGAAGAAGTTCTTATCGATATCAAAAAAGAAATAGATGATAAATTTAAAGAATTCAAAAAGTTATATGATGAGAAATTAGACATACCACTGTCAGATATGGATGGTTTGGATTTTGATGGTCAAAACCAAAATTCAATCTCAGAATAAAAACACAAACCTACAACAAAAATATATAGAAATTGGTATAGTTTAATAGAATACTATCAAATTTTAGGGTGTGGAAGACCCCTAACAGCAAACAAAAAATTTTAAGTGACAGATGTCAACGAATATGCAATCAGCAGTACAACTTTAAGACAGATGTCAATGAAGATGCAATCAGCGGTGCTACATGGTGGACATGACACTACGTGACAAAAAGAGAGTTGACTGCAATCGACAAACAAACAAAGAGAAGAGTCCAAGAAATAGAAATATCATTCAAGCCTAGACAAACAAGGCTTGATTGTACGGTTGATTGTACAAAGTACTAGGCATCGCATAGCAGAATTGCTCCATGCAGTTTTGCCTATATGTGGCTGTATGTCTATCTGTAGACTAAATAAAGCGGTAGAGGACTCCTCTGCGCAGCTATAAAAAGATACTGCCTCTGCATATAGGGAGACACAGGAGGAAGCACTCGAGCAGGAGTTCCCAGAGCCCTCTCCCACTCTTTTAGTACTACTAGCAAAAACCACCTGTAATATAGCATCTGTAAATAGATTCATCTCTGTTCTGGCTTGAAGTTAATACTTCAACGCTTTTTGTAAATCTCGGGGTTCACAAAAGGGAAAACCATATGTAAACTTGTTCCAGTTTTATGAAGTAATTTCTTTATACACCCTAGTTTATTTGTTCAGCTGAGTGTTTATGCAAGGGACCCTGTAGGAGAAAACTCTGCGGTAGTTCTCATCTTTAGCCTGCATCTTGCTTAGGCATCTGGAGAACCGTTTTCCATAGAGAAGTATTCCCTTCGAGTGGAACTTCGTGGGGAGATGATAAGCTTTCAGCTAGAACGAATATTATAGGTGATATCAAGAGAAGTTGCTTCCAAAACGCGAATAAGTTATGCATATAGTGAGTACCGAGTAGGATTTTACAAACAATTGTCTACAACAAGCCGGCTGATCCATTAGGTCTTGCCAATCAGAAAGATCCTATAAAATTAACACAAACAATCAATCCATAAGGACGTGCAAATATAGATTAATTTAATTTATCCGTACGAGTGTATGAGTGCGTGTGTATTTGAATATTTTTGGATACCAATATAGATTAATTTAATTTATCCGTACGAGTGTACGAGTGCATGTGTATTTGAATATTTTTGATATCATATATATATACTAGCAAAAATGCCTGTGCGTTGTAACGGGACGATGACGCAGAAAGGGAAGCAGGCGGCGACGCGGGAGCTCCGAGCGGCGACGGGAGGGAAGGACGCAGGCACGGCCCGGCAACGGGAGGGAGGGGCGTAGGCGCCGCGCGGCGCGGATAGGGACGAGAGAGGGGAGCAGAAGGACGAAAATTTTGGGTAGAAATACTACTTGCTTTATAGATAGTTATAGATTATAGATTATAGATTATAGATATAGATTATAGATTATAGATATAGATTATAGATATATATCCTGATGATATTTTTTTTCAATGTTACTTACGGAGCACTACCTTAATCACTACTGCCAATAAAATATAATTCTCGAGTAATACATCTTGCTATTTTTTCTATGGCCCGAAAGGCCTAACTTTTATAAGCATGGAAGTGATGAATATCATTGATCTTTCTTTCTAATGACCTGGCTCAAATCAAGAGCACTTGGAAACAGATTACCCAATCCAACCAGCAATTATTGAATTTTTATAAGTTTTTTAAAAGAGTTGAAAGATGTATTCAAATCACAACTATTAGTTGCACCTAATGTTGAAGTGACGTACAAATTTAGAACAATATCTTCATTTTTTTCGATCAGGTTGGACGGAGTACTTCGCTGTGGCGGTGAGCGAAGTGCACGGCGATCTGCGACGAGGCGGTGGTGCGGTGGCTGCTGCTCAGGAGCAGGAGCAAGCACCCCGGCGCGGTGGCGCGGCTGGACCGCCGCCTCCTGGAAGCGTACGTGGAAGGGAGCGATGCGATGCGGTGGTGCCCCAGCGCGCCATACTGCGGACGCGCCATCCGGGTTGGACGTTCGACGAGCGGTACAGCGAGGTGGCGTGCCCCTGCGGCGCCGGCTTCTGCTTCAACTGCGGCGGCGACTCGCATCGCCGTGCCCGTGCCCCATGTGGGACAAGCGCCGGGGCGGCGGCGGCGGCGACGAGGTGGACAACCTCAAGTGGATCATCGCCAACACCAAGAGCTGCCCCAAGGGGTTAAGTACTCTAGTAAAATAGTTTGGAAGAGTACAATGAATTTTTTTTGTTAAGAGAAGACTTAGACCCCTTCTTTTTTTTTGAAAAACTAGGCCGAAAAACATCACAACACACGGTTAATTAGGGGAAACCGGCCAAAGACCCACACAAAGGGAAAAAAAGAACACTTGCGGTGGCACAGCTGTAGCTCAATCAAAACATAAATCACGTGGTGCTCCAGCTGCCCCTGCAGGTCCTCGAACCGGTTCTGCGCCGCCGCCAGGGTCGCCGCCTCCTCCCGCCGCGTCGCCGCCGGCCACCCGGCGTCCCTGATGTCCGACCACGGCAGCGTGGCGTCCGCCTCCAGCCGCCGCGCCAGCGCGTCGATGGCCGGCCCCAGCTTCTTCTGCTCCTTCTTGTACGAGTCGGTGTGGATCTCGAACCGCTCGTAGTAGTGCATGCACCGCTGCCGCTGCCGCCCGCTGGCGATCATGTCCACCTTGACGCCGCCGCCGCAGCCCTCCTCCTTGTAGCGGTTGCAGAAGTGCATGTACAACGTCCCCGTCGCCGCGCCGCACGCATAGCGGCATCCAACAATGGCGTCACATCAAAACTAAAATTAAGCTAATCGATCTCTCGCTAGCTCCATCATGGAGAATAGATATTGATCGAGCTCACCAGAGATGCTGGCCGCAGGTGCATCTGACATGGTTGCAGCCACCGTTCTTCTCGATGGCCTTGGAGAAACACATCCCACCTTCATCAAATGACGCTTTCTTTTTCTGTAGAGCTGACCAATATTTGATTCAGTAAGTCCTCTTTAACAAAATTTGTAAATAAAACGGTACACACAACATTATTTCTGGATAGCCAAATTCTCCAACATATTGCACTTGCCCCTTACATTGGTTTCAATTTCTTACTAATCCCTGTTAATCAATTTATAAAAAGATCATACACACTAGAAGAAGGTCATATATTAAAAGTCACATGAATTTGTAGTTGTAAAATAAAATAAATTAGAAGCCCAAAAGCTAGGAAATTCATTTTTTCCAAATTATCATCAGCTACTTCTTAAAATTTTGAGCTCCTTGAAATAGGGTTGTATATTATGGGGAAAGAGAAGAGTGGGTAGTACTCAAATGACTCATTTGGTTCAAAGGAATTTTAAAGGAAAAATGTTAAAATATGCAATTCTTAAATGGACACTATATAATCCAAAAAAGAACTACAGAGTCCAAAACATAGGAAGAAAGAGTCCACTGGAATCCATTGTTTTCAATACTTTGGCTTTGCCTGCGCAGCAACAGATAAAAGGTTCCTATATTCATCTTTTGTTTTGCACATGCCTTCACATCTTACTTTTGTGTTTTTCATATTTCCATAGTTTGAAAATCCTATGAACTAAACGAGCCCTTAATGTCTACTCTAACCATATGATGCACATATGTATGGCAGCAATTGGCACATACCATGGCACAAAATTCTAACTCAGGTGGGTTTTATAAATATTACAGATACCTTTGCATAATTTTCTTCCTAGCTAAAGTTTTACAAACCTTTGCATAACTTTAGTTATGCCTTTGCATAACTAAAGCAACAAACTCTAGAACTCATTTGAAAAAAAAAGGAATTTTGCACAACTTGTATAGAAATCAGAAAATCTTTGTGCTTCAAATTAAGAAATCATTATTCCTAGCCGGGAAGTCCTTGGCCTTGATAGGCCCGTCGCGGCGGTAGGCGGCGATATACATGGGCTCGACGAGCATGGGCAGCAGCTCGTCCTGGATGCACTTGTGCATCTCGCCGCAGTGCTTCTCGACGACGGCGGTGAGGGTGACGGCGTCCTGCTTCGTCCGCCACAGGACGTCCTCCGGCATGGCCGGCACGTCCAGCGCCAGCAGCTGCGACAGCTTCTCCACGTGCCTCTCCGCCATCTCCTGGTGGTCCTCGAACAGCGCCTGCGCCGTCGCCAGCTCCAACGCCGGCGTCCACGTCCGCTCCTCGCCGCCGAACATGTGGTAGGCGAAGGCGTAGGACCGCGAGAGGACGTGGCGGGAGGCGAGCAGGGCGCGGTGCGCGTCGGCGAGCGCCTGGGCGGTGTCCCTGACCGGCCTGAGGTCGGGGTCCTCCCGCAGCCGCCGCACCCGCGCCTCGACGGCCGGGCCGAGCTTCTCCAGCTCCGCCCTGCGCGAGTCGCCATGGGCCTTGAACCGCTCGTAGTAGTGCGTGTACCAGAGCACCTTCCGCTTCGCGTCGTCCACCTTCTTCTCCGTGTCGTTGAAGCGGTTGCAGCTGTGCCCCTCGATGCTGCTCCAGTCGTGTGCCGACCCGGTGGCCGCGCCGCACAGCCAGCTGCACGCAAATGCAGAAGCAAAAGTTCATGGTTGCAACAATGGCGATCGATGGATGAGCTTGCAAATGTTAATTAAGATTTTATTTACCAGAGACACTGGCCGCAGTTGCAACTGACATGGTTGCAGCCGCCGTCCTTCTCGATGGGCTTGAAGCACTTGGGGCAGGTCTTGGTGTTGGCGAGGATCCAGTAGACGTTCATGGACTCGCCGCTGCACTTGGCCTCCCAGCGCTCCCACATGGCGCACGGGCACGGCGAGTGCGCCGGCGCGGCGCAGCTGAAGCAGAAGCTGGCGCCGCACGGGCACGACACCTCGCACCACCGCTCGCCGCCGTCCACGCGGACGGCGCGCCCGCAGTGCGGCGCGCTGGGGCACCACCGCGCCGCGCCGTTGTCCTCCACGTACGACTCGAGGAGGGAGTGGCCCAGCCGCCTCGCCGCGTCGGGGTACTTGCCGCCGAGGAGGCGCTGCGCCACGTCCTCGTCGCAGATGGCCGCGCACCTCACCTCCATGCACCGGATCTGCTTCTGCCCGCCGTTGACACAGGTGAAGAAGTGCTCTGTCCAACCTGAAAAATTTCAAGACATCAATCACACATCTTGCAAAAACAAAATCTTTCCAACTTGTGCACTATATAGCTGATCAAATTTTCAGGGGAAATTAACTCTTTTTTTCTAAAATATAGCAACGTAATACTTAATTAGACATCAAACAAGTTAGCTGTATTTTGCGATGGAAGAGTACCAACAAAGCATCTGATTTTAAATTTTGCTAAAAAAGCATCTATTTTTATAATTTGATAATTGATAATAAGAACAATATTTTGGATAGATTTTCTACTTGTCTACTTAATGGATGAATGGATTAACTGGTACGTGATTTTTGTAAAACCTGATTTTCTTAGAATATTGTTTCAAAACTAAGTTTCAACTTTATGATAATTAATTCGTTCATTTATAGTCTTGAATAATTACCACAAATCATTCATTTAACCATTCAGAAAAAAATACACCCGATCATGAAAAAAGAGCAGGGCAACGCAACTACGCAAGTGACGAAGAAACAGAATTCTAAAATTCTTCTTTTCATGAACACAGTTATAAGTTCATCGCAAACACACTTATAGAGCTTTTCTGATGAAAGAGATGGTGTAGATTTATACAGAAAAAAATACAAAGAAACGATGAGGAAATAAATGGAGAACAATCAACTTACAGTCGTTGCAGAAGCAGTGTCCGCAATCCATGGTGGAGACAGCGTCCGGTGAGACCTCCTCGAAGCACACGTAGCAGGTCACGCTGCCTCGGTGGCGCAGCGGCGGCGGCGACGCCATGGCCGTGCCGCTGCTGTTCTTCTCCTCCGCCTGCTGGATCACGACGCCGGCGTCCCTGAGCATGCGGTCTCGGCCCTTCCTGTCGAAGTGGTCCAGGATGGAGTCCATCTTCCAGCGGTGGTGGATGAGAAGGGCGCGAGCCTGGTGCTGCTTTATGTAGAGCAGGTTCATCACCATGGACAGGTTTTGTTGCTGCGTCCATGTAGGTAGGGCAGGTCAAAAAAACACTGTAATGAGCTATTAGTAGTACTAATTGCTGTAGCACAATTTACAGAACAATGTCAGGCAAATTAAAAATCTCAACTTTGTGGAGTAGTCAGATTACCTGTGCAGCCGCAAGAGACTCTTTTGTAATGACCTGCAGCAACAACAGACATCAAAAGGTAATCAGTAGGAGTACATCTTTCACAAGAATAAACACAGTACAAGTTCATTAATTTAATTAAAGCTATCCGCTGTGGGTCCAGAGAACCCTTTGTTTTCATGCTCCCTCCTGTCAGCAAATAATTATTGTTTCACACAAGTACCCAGTCTTTAAAAAGACAATTTTGACCATACAATATCTATACAAATGTTAATCAAATATATGGTTTTATTGAAGTCTTTTCAAGAATTAATAATTTTTCATGTTTCTAAAGAACATATTTTAAAAATAACTCATAGTAAAAGTTCTAAAAGTATAACATCAGTTTTGTCTAAAAGTTCTAAATGGGACGAAGTTTCTTGAGGAGAGCCCGGGAGGCAAACGGTGTGTTCAGCCTCAGCCCGGGGCCTCAAGACACTTGCACCTTGTTTCTGGACGGCCATCGAGCTCGGGCAGCCGCACACTCAGGATACGTTGTGTGCTTGGGGCACCAAACATACCCTAGGCTTCCGAGATCGCTCCCATTGCTGATAATAGGTTTTCTTATTGGTTTGGACGAGCTTCGCAAAGATATCAACGACGAAAGAGTTCATGATGGGCATTGTAAGTCTTGTAGGTCTTTTAAAGATGTTGGGCAAATGTGCCCCGAGCAGTCGTGCTTGAGGCTGATGTGCGCCCCGAGCATTGCCCGCTGGGGATCAAACCCAGGGGCTGTACTCGGGCACAACATGCGGAGGGCCGCATCTTAGCGCAAATGTGCTCCGAGCAGTCGTGCTTAGGGCCGATGTGCGTCTCGAGCACTGCCCGTTGGGGATCGAACCTAGGAGTTATACTCGGGCACAACCCATGAGGGGCCACGTCTGAGGATAGATATACCTCGAGCAATCGTGCTCAAAGGCCGATGTGCCCCGATCACAGCTCACGAGAAAGCCCGCATAAGGCCACCCCTAAGGGCAGTTATACCCCGAGCAATCACGCTCGGAGGTCGATGTGTCCCAATCACAACCCACAAGGGGCTATGCTTGGGGATCACTGGCAAGGATGCTTGGAGGTAGCGGATTTCCATTTCTATGACCCAAGTAATTTAAAATGGATAGATTAATTACATTTAACTTAGAATCAATCAATCCGATGGGTAGGTTAATTTTAAGTCGACATATATTATAATACATGGCTATATTTCAAATTGCCCGGTTTACACTAACATGGCATGATGCAATGCTTTAAAGAAGAAAACTTAACAGAAAAAAACAATAGATAATGTAGGAGGTTGTGACTGTTTGTATGCGCAGCAGCGTGAGGGACCATATTTTTAGGCTTGTGAGTATGTTATCTATCTTTCCTACAGAAAGGCATGCTAGTTATGGCTGCAAACTCACATATCCCTTTCAGAACAAGATGTATCCCAGTTGTATTCCAAAACCGAACAACATTATACCATCTGAATCCAAATACATGTTGTTCTAAACGTGTACAGAAGATTTTGAAAAATTGGTCAAATCACTTTCTTGCGATTCATTTATACTACATTGAGAAGGACGATTCACTTATTTGTGACAAAGGAAGCGTTTATTTGGTAGAGACAAACAGCAAGAAAAGAAAGGTGGCTATACTATACAACTCCAATTGAAGAACACACATTTAGGGGGGAAAAATCTGAGAACATATGCTAAAACGATACGTATTTGAAATCAAAGGGACAAATCCATTGAAAATATATTTGGCATGCAAGAATTTTTAAAGTTCACCGATTGTTTAAAATTCAAATCATAAAGAAATAATTTATTATGCATGTGCATTAGAAGTAATCTAAAAACGTAGCTCATTTTTTCCCCAGAAAAACTAAAAAGAACACGCAAATTTGAATCTGATCTAATTTCGTTTCTTATTCCTTTATTACGTACTGTGTGATATGCATGAATCAGATCAAGATTTAACAAACAATAAATTAATCCCCTTTGCTCGATGCGATTGCTACGTTGGTTTACTCACCCAGCAATCGACGGGGCGCTCCGGCACAGCCGCTTCCTCCTCGACCAGCATGGCGTCGCCGTCGTCGTCCGCCTCCTCCATCTCGTCGCCGCCGTCCCAGCCGGGCTCCTCCACCTCTCGGCCTCCCTCGTCGTCGTAGTCGTAGAAGCACTCCTCGCCGTCGCTCGACATGGCCGCCGGCCGGGCGCGGTAGGTATGTAGGGGGGGGCGGAGGCTGCAGGCGAGAGGATCGATCGATCGCGAGGAATTAACAACCCTATTATTACGGAGGTAGCTTAATTATTAGGGTTTAAAGGTCCTCGAGTTACAGAACTCGAGTGGGACACGGGTGACATCACAAAAGCTACTGCGTTGACTCAGATTTGGACCAAATTATTTGACACTTAGGCTCATCCTAAAAAGAGTTTAATGAGAATTTATGTATGTTAATTAGTTTTATGATATAGTATAAAATTAAAAAAATCAATTTCATCTTAATGAAACCAAATTAAATATGATTTTAATTTTATAAAATTATATCATAAAATTATATATTTGGAAGAAAAATTATGTATTCGGAAGGATAGTTTTAAATATCATTTTATTTTATTTATGCTTATATGATTATTTTAAAATATTAATATAAAATTTACTTTATTATTGCTAGCAAGTAGGTAGATCTAGTCTAGGGAGAACTAGACGAAGACCGATTACGTAGCCTGCCGCGCGCGATCTAATCGGGCTTTTTTTTTGTGATACGAGGCTTGGCCCAGGCAAGCGTTTCTTTTTTCCATTTTCTCTTATGAGCTGCACTCGGCCTCTTTTTCCTTCCTTTTCTGGGCCGTATTTTTCTGGCTCTGCATTGGCCTACGCTAGTTCTGGCGCTGCATTGCCATGTGGATTTTTTTGAATTTGCTTTAAATTTATTTGCACAAAATCTATATACCAAATTAAAAGTTTATATAGACTTTCTATGTTTAGATTTTTGTGTATAAACTTTTTAGGAATAAATCTTATGTGGATAAAGTTTTATATGTAAAGTTTTTATGTAAAAATTTTCTTTGTACAAAGTTTATACAATACAAAGTTCTATATGTATAAGTATAGAGTTTCATTAGGAGACATATTGGTGAAAACTATCAAATAAGTAAAAACTCGTGAAAAACATATCTAAAAATTTTATAAATTCATAAAAAACTACTATCTCGAGATAGGTATAGACATAAAATACATTCATACCAAACCAAATCTTAAGTCCAAATTCAACTTCATTTAAGAGAAAAAAGATAAATTTTAGATGAATAGTGTTACGTTACTATTCAACCAAAATTTATCTTTTTGTTACTCAAAGTTAAGTTTGTAATTTTTTCATGAATTTAAAAAGTTGAGTATTTCATGTCTATACCTATTTCTAGTAAATTTTTTATGAATTTTAAAAACTTTTAGGTCTAATTTTTATGGTTTTTTACTTATTTGATAGTTTTCATCGGATATGTTTATTTATTATATGTAGCCTATACATGTGTCGTGGGTTAAAAGTGAGCTAGCACGTGGGCTTGATCCTGATGTGGGCTTACGTTCATGTGTGGGCTTTTTTGGGTTGCAAAATGAGTAGCTAAACACATGGGCCCGCGAGTTGGGACACCCACATGCGGGTGCGATCGCGCGTGGACAGGAGCGCACAACCAACCGCTCATAAGACATCCCCGATTAAACTGGATAAAGCACAACCCCCTGGCATGTATGTAGGGATGAAAGCGGTCGAACTCGATCGAAAAACTCCTCAATTATTTTCTACTTTTACATTTGAAATACGAAAACGAATACGAATACGAACAAGTCGGACAAGAAAACGAACATGAACAAGTCGGACAATCTAGGCAAACTAATTCGATCAGAATTATGTCGAACACGGTCGATATACGAAAAATCAATACGAAATACCGACCCATAGACCACGGTGCATAGCATTAAACAAGTGTGCGACCAAACACATAACAAGTTCACAGGTAACAAAATGCATAATCTAGTTCAAGAAGGTGGTGCACACTCTTGGTCTTCGCCCTACCCCTGCCCTTCGCTCCAGGAGCAGAAGCACCTCCAGTTGGCGCCATCGACGGGCGGGGTGGCGGTGCGTCACGGGGCGGAGCGCCTGGCGGAGTGGCAGAGTGGCGGGCAGGCCATGTCAGCGGCGCTAGAGGTGGGACGGTGGCGGCGCTACAGGCGGGACGGGGAGAGGCGAGGCGTGTTGGCGGCGGCGCTAGAGGCGGGACAGCAACGACGCTAGAGGCGGCACGGGAGAGGCGAGGCGGGACGACGGCGGCGCTAGGCGGGACGGGGAGAGGCGAGGCGCGTCGGCGGCGGCGCTAGGCAGGACAGGGAGAGGCGAGGTGTGCCAGCGGCGGCGTTAGAGGAGGGACGGCGGCGACGCTAGAGGCGGGACGGGGAGAGGCGAGGCGTGCCGGCGGCGGTGCTAGAGGCGGGACGAGGAGAGGCGAGGCGTGCCGGCGACGGCGCTAGAGGCGCTCGGGCGTCGCCGCGTCGGGGGTTGGGGGCACGGCACGATTCGGCCTAGGACGGGGGCGGCGTGACTCGGTAGGTTAGGTTAGGGTTTATCGGCTGGGCTAGCAGATGGGCTGGGCCGAGCCAGTCGGCTGCTCCCAAATTCGGTCGAACTAATGCGAAACATCCCGAATATAATGTAGAAAAGTAGAAATCGGTCGAACAAAAGGCAAACCGAATTCGTTCCGATTTCGAATTTAGTACTCCGAATTCTGAATTCAAATTAGGTGTTCGAATTTTTGTCCGGAAATATAGAAAATGATACGGTGAAATGTAGAAAACGATGCGGTCGAACTCGGGATATTTTCATTCCGTTTTCACCCCTACATGTATGTATGGTATAAAATTTTAGGGGGCTTCCATGGTCTCAACGTGGGTAGCGAGGGCTCGAGCTCCCACTGTCCCCATGACAGATCTGCTCCGGCTAGTAAGGTGCCCGTGCATTGCTATGCTACATGTGGATAAATCTTGTTTTTGATGGCTTGTCTAAGCACTCGACCCAGATATGAGCATCGGCAGCATGCAAGCAACACGCAGTAGATAGGCAAAGCAACGAGCTTCAACTCATCTTAGAGCTCATGGCATTTAGCCAGGGTTTAAGGTGACGACGTGTAATACAAAGTTCAAAATCACTCAACTTTGAAACAAAATATAGTTGCATAACAAACCTTGGTGCAATCTATGAGTTTTGTTAAAGCAGGAAGAAGGCGACGGAGTTCAACGAATTACATTGTTGACACTCTGGTGGAGTCCGCACCTTCTTTCCTTGGATTAGGATCGACCAGTGTCACGCCCAAAAATTTTAACCCAGAATTTTCAAAGCTATATGTGTATTAAAAATCCCTATCCAAGACTAGCCAGGGTACATATGCGATAATTGTTGATATTACATAATCCATGTCTTAAAAACAATAAAAAGATTACACAAATTTAGCGAAAAAAGAAAAGGTGAGCTAAAACTAAGTCTTGATGCTCATAGCATGGCACCACCACTCCACATGCATCCTTGACGGACGAAGCCTACTCCTCCTCATAGCCTTCATCTGCCACCGGGCCCACTTAGCAACGCGGAGAAACCCTGACGTGAGCCCAGGGTAATAGAGTGTGGTCGGGCTCTCACTCGGGGGCCCTAGTCACCTGTACTATGCCCCAGAGCAGCCTCTACTCTTTGGGCCAGCCGCCTACCACCAAGGCCTGGTCCGTGCTCGAGGCTCTCAAGCGCACCCGAGCCCCCGTGCGCACTCCCTCTGCATTTTTACAGAATATCTCGTTAATTTGGACGAGCTTCTCGAAGATGTCGATGATTGAAGGAGTTCATGATGGACATTGCTTGGAGGAGAATTTTGACGTCGCGAGCTGCATCTTCAACACCTTTAAGATGTAGATTTTGTAGGTCTTAGAAGATGTAGATCTTGTATGTTCTGCTTATATTCCTCGTGTCCCCCGAGCACTCAGAGACCGAGCGCGGGGGAGATGTGCCCTGTGCGCATCCCGCGGGGGGTCGCGCCCGAGGAGAGAGGTGCCTTGAGCACCACCCACAGGGAGCCGCACCAAAAGGCCAGATGTACACACAGCCCACGTAGGTCGCGCCTGGACACCAGATGTGCTTCGAGCAACGCCCATGGGAGGCGCGCCCGAAGGTTGGATGTGCCCCGAGTGGTCGCGTTGATGTGCCCCGAGTGGTCGCGTTTAGGGGCCGATATGCCTCGAGCACAACCCACGGGGGGCCATGCTCGAGGATTGGCGATAGGACTATTCTGAGTAGCCAGTGATGGGACCTTGGTTCCCACATCTCCGACATACTATATTTTCAAAGTAACTTTATATTTGTATTTTTATTTTCAAAATGGATTTACTCGATTATGGAGAAAATTAACTAAATTAGACATGTGTATACAATCTCTCCACATTAGCATAGAAAATTTTTGAAACACTAACTAATGTATATCCACTTATGCTGATTGATTGATTTAGAAGGAGTACATCCGGAACTCTAGATCAAAGTCCAACTTGTGAGTTGGGCCTGTTTTATTAGCACATGTTGGCGCGTGAGAGCAATGGGAGCGATCCGATATGCACATGGACGAAAGTAACACATACAAAGTGGACAAGCATGTGGACAACAAACGAACAAGGAAGGGGGTGTTGAACCAAAAGGCGGACACGCATACAGACAAATGTAGGAGGACAACCGACGGACAGACAAACAAAAAAGCGTTGGAAGTATATTATGTTTTTCAAGTAGTAGAGAGGTACTATCTACTTTGGTTCATTGGCACACTTCTCAAAACACTAAACGGTTTGATTTTTGAAGAAAACTTTCTAAGTTTCTTTAAAAAATAAATCTATTTTTTAGTTTTGTAATAGTTAGTACTAATTAATAACACACTAATTCTGTGTCTTGTCCAGTAAGCCAGTTTGCTACATGCACAATAAGGACCTAAAACTACACATGAAAAATTAGATGTGATGGGACCAATTTCCCCTAAGGATACAAGATTACTAAACTTCATAACACTTCAAATGACCCTAAAATGTATAACAAAACTGTATGACATTTGTTGACTTTAATGTGTTATGTTATATTTGTTTAATTCCAACAAAACGTTTGCCCAAAAGAATACTAAAATAAACAATGTTGTGTAGTAACATTATGAACATATGAAGGAAAACATCATTAAGTATTAAGTATTTGTGATGTTTCAAGGTTTACAACTCGATGTTTCATATGTGATATAAAAATGTTTCAGCGAAATCAAGTGTTTTATAATATATTGTATGTTTAATACAATTTTTTTGATGTTTCACTAATGAGGACTTAATGTTTCAAATAACGATTATCAATGTTGCAGTCAATATTTCTGAATGTTTGTATATGTTTGAAATGTCTTATGAAGTGAGTTGGAATGTTTGATAAAGTGATAAAGCAATTTTCTGTGACGGGTGAAACTATGCATGGTTTTTGGGATATATATATATATATATATCCCTCAAAATACAATCACGTGAGATCTTTATGTAAAGATTTAACTAAACAATATATCAGTGTAATCAAATAATAGATTAAACAAATAATTTAGCAGAAAAAATGTTTGAAGCCTGCACAGGAGGATGAGCAACATGACTGCACGGCGAATCATCTTCTCACTAACAAACACCAATCCTCTCACAAACTTTGTTGCACCTCACAATGGCGACAGCTTTGGCTTCACCTTCACCTCGACTCATGCTCTGAGTTTAGGATGCAACTTGCCAAATGGGAAAGCTGGTGAGATTGAGCCTCATTGTGCAGCCTCCGTCCATGACCTCTTGTCGGGGAAGAGGTGTCTCATTAACAAAGAAAAGCAATGACATTGCGGTCTTTCTGAAGCTAGCTTGACAACCCATTCATGTCAGATTGACGACAGTGGCATATAGGAAACGTAGATTTCAGTCTAGTGGCATATAAGAAAATAGCATGTTTTTGATGGCATATAATAAAACTAGTGAAGTTTGAGTGACATATAAGGAATTTTCTCAATACTTAACAAAACATAAAAATACCATGCGCAACATTTGCAAATGATCTAATGAAACATCATAAAATACTTAGTGAAAACATCCAAATAACATAGTGTGCAACATTCAAAAAGATCCATTGCAACAAAAAAACTAAAAAATAATTGAAATATGATAATGAGATATCTTATTATTAAAGATTTAGTTATAACAAATACAATGGTGTAATCGGGTTGTAGATCGGGCACGTAGTTTAAGAAACATTTTTAAGCTTTGATAAGTTATGCATGCATACACGGTGGGAGTTAGAGGTGAGGAAGTGAGAGGTTGTGGTGGTATGCAAGCAACATGTGAAGAGAGAGGGAGAGAAAAATGGTAGGGTGCTGCACTCATCTGATTTTTTCAGCTAGAATTGGACATCTGGATAGACATTTTCCCCAATATTTATATTTTTCTTCAAATTAAATCAATGGGACCTAAATGTTTCGCATCAAACCACTACGAGCCACCTCCGCTTCTCCTCCTTCTCTCTCTCTCTCTTTAAAACCCACTTCCTCGTGTCCTTCATGCACTGTGTTCGCCACCGTCACCGAAGCTAGACGGCTCGAGTCCTCAACCGAGCGGCAATTTTATTAGGGTTATATGTACTATGTTATATATGCACAAGGCATGCATCCATCCATATCCTAAATTAGGGTTAATTGGATACATGTCATTATAACTTCTCTAGTTTTAAAAAATGTCATTACAATTCATGTATTTGGACTAATGCCATTGTAATTTTGTAGTAACTAGCAAAATGCCCGTGCGTTGCAACGGGACGACGACGCAGGGAGGAAAGCAGACGGAGGGCGAAGGTCCAGGTGGCGACGCGGGAGCTCCGAGCGGCGACGGGAGGAAGGGCCGCAGGCACGGCGCGGGGCGCGGCACGGATGGGAACGGAAGAAAGGGACGCAGGAGGTCTTTTTTTATCAAAGACTTTCCTTTCTTTTCAGCATTAGGACTGCAGGTTAATTTTATAAACACTCAAGGGATTTTCTGCAAAATAACCAGACGAACGAAAATTTTGGATAGAAACACTACTTACTTTATAGATAGTTATATATATACATATATATAACTTTGAAAGCAAGGTTGTCTTCAACTTTGTGTAACACTGGACCTTGATTAAGAAATAGTATCGGATAGACATTTAGTGTAAGTTAATTTAATTTTACCAAATTAAGTCAAAAATATGATGAATATAGATAGTGACTTACCGATACTTTAAACCGATTAGAAATTTGGTAAAATTTTAAAATATTTATGACTCGGATATTATTAGTTAGAAAAGTATATTGATGAATAGGATAAGTTGCATGTTATCATCAACAGGCATGCGAACCCTTGCATCTTCTTATAATTTACTTACCCCAGTTGACTACGATCAAACATCATAGCCAATGGGGCCTGATGTAGCCTCTAGGACCTGTCTCTGATTTACCACAAATATGAAACTAAAATATAAAATCGCCAAAAGCTACAGGATGTCGTATTCACGGAAGGTGACAGCGCTCGACCATGCCTTTGGCCGCCGGCGTTTGGAGAAGGATTTGAGATAAATAAATTACTAAATGGATTCTAGCGAGAATTCAAAGTAATTTTTTTACTAATAATAAAGTCTACTACTTTGAAAGGGTATAAATTCTTTTACTCCCGATAAGGCTCCAGAAAAAAGAAAGGGATAGGCTCGGGGGAGGAATGGAAATCGGAGGTGGGGGCGAGGTGAAATGGAAAAAGAGGAAAACGTGGTGAAGATGTTACGTTAGGCGCTCGAATTAAGAAACAAAGCGCTGCATGTGTATTAGCGTCACCATGAAGATAAATCACACAGAATAACTAATTTTCGTTATTATTGAAGATAATCACGTGAAGTCACTAATCACTTGGTGCTAGATTGTGATTTTAAAATCACAATAATTTCAGTAGAGATCCATATGACCCCGCACGTATGCACCAGCAGTTTAACTGCCTCGTCTGCGTCAATTTGATTACCTGGCATCGGTGTGATCCGCGCATGGACCATCAACTCCGATTCGGAGAAGGGCCGTCAACTCCAGACTCGGAGTCGGAGAAGAACGTCAGTGCATAAATAGACACGGAGACTGAACTCCATCACGATCGCCTCCTTCACCTCTCCATCTTCCTTCCGCTCTCGATCTCTCTTGCCGAACCCTAGCTGCTCCCTTCCATCTCCATGGCCCAAGAAGCACGAAGAGAGCTAGCGGCCGGCAGCCATGGCAGCGATGGAGACGCGCATCAGCATCATTGACTTCAGTTGCAAGATGGTGCCGAAGCACAAGGCCAGCGACTCGACGACCATCTGCTCGTCCGTGGACATCCGCTGCAAGGTCACCGTCAAGTACACCTCCCGCCGACTCCGCGGCAACGGCAAGCCCGTTCGCAATCGGCAGCCCGACAAGCCCTGGACGACGGAGGAGACTTGCCCCGTCCATGACCACTCCATCTTCCTCCGCTACGAGGAAACCCGCCGCGCTCTGCAGGAGATGCTGGCCTCGATGCCGCGCTTGCGCGACCTCGACCTCTCGCCCGACAACTGGGAGGTGGAACTAGCCGCCGAGCGCGTCGCGGGGAGGCTGCAACGGTTCGCGCGCGGGGAGTTTTCTTAAAATAGCCAGACGAGGTGGATTGCGGGTTAATTTCGAAAAACTCGAGGGGTTTCTATAAAATAGCCAGAATAAAATTTAGGTGGAAACACTACTTGCTTTATAGATATTAGCAAAATGCCCGTGCGTTGCAACGGTATGACGACGCACGGGGAGGGAAGAGAGGAACATAGGAGGTCTTTTTTCATCCAAGCCCTCCCTTTCTTTTCAGCATTGGGATTGCGGGTTAATTTTATAAACACTCAAGGAGTTTTCTGCAAAATAACCAGAGACGGACGAAAATTTTGGATAGAAACACTACTTGCTTTATAGATAGTTATATAAATATATATAACTTTGAAAGCAAGGGTATCTTCAACTTTATGTACCCTGGACCTTGATTAAGAAATAGTATCGAGATAGACATTTAGTGTAAGTTAATTTAATTTTACCAAATTAAGTAAAAAATATAATGAAAATAGATATTGACTTACCGATACTTTAAACCGATTAGAAATTTGGTAAAAGTTTAAAATATTTATGACTCGAATATTATTAGTTAGAAAAGTATATTGATGAATAGGAAAAGTTGCATGTATATCGACGGCGGCATGCTAGCTTGCAGCGTGTGCTCGGCCGCCGCTCAGGACAATGCACGGCAACGCAAGAGGCACGTAAGCCGGGCTCGCCTGCTGGTAGGACTGGGCGTTCGGGTTTACCCGAAATTTCGGGTCGGGTAGTTCAGGTTTTTTAAATTTTGGATTTTCAAAATCGATACCCGAAACATTACCCGATCACCTATTTACCTGAAATTTCGGGTACCCGTTATTTCGGGTTCCGATTTCGGGTTACCCGAGCTGTGTCGACGCGAGGGAAAAGCGAGCGACGCCGAGCGCGAGAGGCGAGCCGCGGCGGCGCGCGGCGAGCAGCGCGCCGCACGCGGCGAGCGGCGTGACACGCGGGCAAGCCGCACCGACGCGAGGGCGAGCGGCACGGCTCCGGCGCGAGGGTGAGGGGCTAGCGGCGATGGCGAGGGGTGCGAGCGACAAGGCGGCGGCGACGCGGGAGGGGTAGGGTTAGGGTTAGGGTTAGGGTTACGGGCGGGCGGGCGGGCGCACGGGGTAACGGGTTGTTCGGGTTATCGGGTACCGCAAGTTACAACCCGATTAACCCGAAATAATATCGGGTTTTCAAGTTATCTACCCGATATCGGTGTTCGGGTTTCGGGTTTCGGGTAGTTCGGATTCGGGTTCGGGTTTTTTCGGGTTTGGGCTTCGGTTTCGGATTTTATTCCCACTTCTACCTGCTGGAGGTGAGGAAAGTGAGGCAACAATGGAGCGAGAGGTTATACGGATCGGAAATTTTATAGATTTGGATGAAAAACCGATTTGATGATCGAAAAGTTATAATTTTTTAAGTAGTTAAGATAAGCTCTACCGTATGTATAACTGGGTTTTTTTAAAAATAGCCAGGTGAATTGTGGGTTAATTTCGAAAAAACTATAACTGGGTTTTTTTAAAAATAGCTAGGTGGATTGTGGGTTAATTTCGAAAAAACTCAAGGGGTTTTCTACAAAATAGCCAGGCAAAACAAAATTTGGATGGAAACACTACTTGCTTTATAGATAGTTATAGATTATAGATTATAGATATAGATTGGAGATATGCTATTACTTACCCTAGATGCAGTAATCAATTTTTTTACTAAATTGCCCTTGTCTCCCTCCTCTCCTCCATCTCCTTCTTCCTTTCTCCCTCTCCTCTCTTCTTCAGATCTTAGCGGACTAGCTGCGTACCTATATAGCACGTGCGACGGTGGCAATGTGCAGCGCCCGGCATAAAGGCGACGAGGAACATAGTGGTGGCGACCTTCTTCGATACCAGCTAGGCGACGAGTCTTGGTAGATCGGCGGAGGGCATTCAGGCGTGGCGGGTCTAGCCGCCTGACCATGCCCAAGCAAAGGGCATGTGACGCGGATCTAACAAAGACGGAGGTGAGGGGTGCAAATCCTGCGAAGAAAAGTAGTGGTGCACGGTTCGGCGATGGCCAGCGCGAGAAACTGGCACAGACGACGGCTGGAGCGGCTGCTGGGCAACATTCGAAGTGGCCAACGTGAGGACGTTGTCAAGGCTCATCCTCAACAACTTCGATGCGCTCAAGCCCACCAAGCTCATGGTGCTCTGGTGAGACCTCGACATCCCGGTGTTCGACGTCAGCCCACTCCACAAGCTTTTGTTGGTGGTGCCATCGAGCAACCTACTGCGACAGGACCGCGCCTGCCTCGAGTGGCTGGACACTCAGGCGGGCGTCCGTGCTCTACATCAGCTTCGGCAGCATCCCCAACATGAGAGTCGATGAGCTTCTCGAGGCGACATGCCTCTAGGTGCTCCGCCCAAGCCTTGTTCGCGGTGCCAGTTCTGCAGCGTAGGAGGTCGCCGTGTTCCCTGACAACTTCGACGCCGCGGCAGTGGTCTTGCTCACCGTCTGCGCAGACCATCAATGGCATGCTGGAAATCAGCAGCCAACTCGTCTAGATACAGTACGCGCCCTGCACCAGTAGAATGGCGGAGGAAGCGAAGGAGCGGCACATCATTAGCATGTAGCTTCTCTCCCACCTCAAGGTGCTCCGAGCTTGATCTTTGGCGGTCATGGCGACGATGACACCGACGACTAAAGGAAGATGGCGACGGGAGTAGGTTGAACAATTTACGGGGGACATTTATGTCCAATATGGATAAAATACGTAGACCAATGGCATGTTTTAAACTATAGGCAAATTGTAATGGCATTGATCCAAATACATGAATTATAATGACATTTCTCAAAACTGATAAGGTTAAGGTCAAAACTTTTGTAACTCTGTTTATCAATAACTTTAAAAATATTTAATTTAAAAAAATTAGAACAACATATATAAATTTGTCTTTCAAAATTTGTCAATCAAAGTACTATAATAAAATAAACATGTATTTATTTATTATATATATTATAATAGAAAAACAAGGTAAACGTCAAGAATTATGAAACCGGAGAAAATAATGGTATGTATGTAATTAACCCAATTTATAAAGCTTTCATGTGGTTGTATGCATGTATGTCCTCATCCCCAAGTGCTAGTTAAGGGCAAAGGCACACGACCAGTGAGAGGCTGACACGCAGTGAGGATGATTACGCGATGGCGATGGTCCAAGAAGACGACTATATGGGTGGGCCAAACAGCTTACATCGAGATAGTACACGTCCCTTCCAATTACACCGATGAGCTCAGAGGCAGCGGACGACGGCATGAGCAAATGAGTTGTGTAGGAGCTGCATGGCATGGTGAGCTCGTAACTAGGATATAAGGATTTGGGAATGGTGATGTAATCAGAATCTAAGGATTTAGGGATTTTGGCATTTTAGGGATGGAAGATTGACGAGGACGAAGAAAAGTATTTCTTTCCAACATAACGATGTTAGTGTGTAAAGTGATGATTGTACTATAAACCAAAGAAAACATAATATGCTATGGTATTTCCTTCATCTCAAAAATAAATAAATCTATTACATGACATGTGTGGGAGTGTCACCCCGGGTGCCTCTAAAACCCGGATTGGACCCCAACAGAAGTCAAACCGAGTGTCCTCGGGATGTGACTGAGAGCTCGACCCCCCTCGGAGGTCGGTCATTTCGGCCTTCCCCTGAGTCCAACCTCGACCCCTTCTCTCGACCCCGACTTGTTGATCGACCTCGAGCATCCTCGGGAAGAAACTGGCGAGCACGGAGGAAGAGGGAGGAGACGGCCGGCAAAGATCGACACCACTGGCGGCACAAGAGTAGGGTCCTGTGGCGGCGGAGCATAAGATACCATGGTGTACAGGACTTAGCAGATCAACGTGTACTTTGTCAGATATTCTCTGTACCTCACCTTCTGTCTATTTTAGTCTTAGCTTCCTTGCCCCCCAAGCTCATTTGTACCTGCCCCTTGAGGTATAAAAGGGAGGGCAGGGCGACGGGGCCAAGGGAGAGCCAACATCCGAGAGAACTCTAGCACACACCTTTGTAACTCTTGTTCATCATCCACCCCAAAGAAAAAATATCACACACTGGACGTAGGCCTATTATCCTTCGGAAGGGCTGAACCAGTATAATTCTTTGTGTCTTGTTTCTTGACTCATCTTAGGATTCGAGTCGACCATCGGATCCATCGGAGGGCAGCTTCTCTACCGATCTCTCTTCTACCTCCTCGGGGACCCCCCTTGGAGGACTGCCGACCCACCCGTCGTTAGTTGGCACGTCAGATAGGGGCGCTGTTCTTCGTCTGAGGTGGTCTGATGAAGATCTACCTTCTCCGTCGAAATCTTCGAACATATACGTTTCCTTTCCTTTCTCTTTCAATTTCCAAAAAGCATAATCCTTGCATATTCCTGCATTCTCTATCTTAGTTCCGCTCAACCGCCGAGCTGGCAACACACCCTCGACATCTCCCGCGCATTGCTTATGGCCAGCCCTAAGCTACACGGCCCCGACCTGCCCTGGTTTGGGTTCTTCGGTAGGTTGCTTGTCGAGCTTGCCTTTGCCACTCGGGGGCTTAGTGATGCTTCTCGATTGACAAGTAACAACTAAACGATTCGATAACTTCTGTGCAAGTGCTCATGACTAGCTCTGAGTTTCGCGACCCTGACCCATGTGCTCCGGGCTCTCAGGACAAAATGTTATCGTTTGAGTCAGTGACTACTTGCCAATACGGCTTTTTTCCCGAGTATCGGAGAAATACGACTTTGCCCAACGTGTTTGCTTTAATTCAATCCCCCTTCGGTCAGAGTTGGATTTTCCCTCCCGGAGTCAAACTTGGGTTGAAGTTGAAACACAAGAATGGTCTGACGTATGATCAAACTACTCGGGAGATTTGGTCCTCCGAGACCCTTCACTTCGCCTAGCTCGTAAAATGAACAACAGTTATGCTGAAGGCCGATCCGAAACCTGTCGAAGTCCGGTTAGAGGATCCTCCCGGCTATTCTAGGCAAAGATCATTTTCTAAGGCCTAAATGTCGAGAATAAGACGAGTAGGCGAAGTTGAACCTTTGCATGCCTCGGTCGAACACCCTTCGGCATGGCAATGCAAAAGGATAGGGCATGTGTGGACCCCCGTTTTTTGGGACGGGAATCTTTCGTGTTCTTAGTACCATTTCCCTGGATCGAGTAGTTGGTACCCACGAATACAGTTCTGGATAATCAGGTGCACATGCACGAATAGTCTTACATCAACATTATTACATCAATAGGCCTAAAGGCAATGTTCAACACACGGGACCTCATGGTCCGAATACAACACAAAAGCAGAAATTAGATACGGCAGCGGAATAGAGGCAGCGACATGTCATTTGCCACAGGCAACGACCGGAGCTAAGACCTAGTAAGCGCCATCAGTTCCTTCACCCTCCTGGTAGTAAGCATAAGGATCCTCCGGCTCTTCATTTCCATCAGCTGAAGGTTTGTGCGTATAGCAAGGGTGAGTACCAACCGTACTCAGCAAGCCAACACGGAATTTATGCATATGATAGGGTTATACAAGGAATGGCTGGAGTTCTTTTGCATAAAGCCAATTTTCACAATCCTTTTCACAAGCCTATCAACTAGCCAAATCAAGTTTTAGTTCCATAGTTCATTAATCCGGTGACGGTTCTGTCTACCATCCATCGTCATTCGAAGGATGGTTCCCGCCTCCGGTTCGTCATGATTTTCTGGGGAATCCACTCCTTCTCGCATCTCGAGAAGTTGATCCACAAGCGAATGAAATCATCATGCAGACCCATCCCAGCAGTTTTAAGTTTAAAGTCTAGCCAAGCGAAAGTCTTGTCACGATGCTCGATATCCGCGAGCACGGCTATTCGAATAGATTGACTTGGTACATGCACCATGACTTGGTCCGTGTCTTCTTTTCTGCCTCGTCTAATATCTTGATTGGATGCTCCGGGTAGGTAAGATCACTGTGGACATGGATGGTTTCCAAAGGAGCTTGCTCTTCTGGCACCCGCAGACATTTCTTCAACTGCGACACGTGGAATACTGGGTGGACATCGGAGAGGTTCTCGGGCAGCTCTAGCTGGTAGGCCATTTCTCCTCTCCTAGCGTTTATCAAGAATGGGCCCACGTATCTTGGTGCGAGTTTCCCTTTGACCTTGAACCTCTGAGTTCCCCGTAGCGGTGAGACCTTCAAATACACGTAGTCACCTTCTTTAAATTCTAATTCTCTTCGTCGGGTATCCGCGTAGCTCTTTTGTCGTGATTGAGCAGCTTGTAATCGGTCCCAGATCAGGCGAACCTTTTCCTCGGCCTCTTTGATTATGTCAGGCCCGAATACGGTTCGTTTCACCGGTTTCTGACCACATTAATGGGGTTCGGCATCGGCGACCAAATAGAGCTTCGTTTGGTGACATCTTCAAACTGGCTTGATAGCTATTGTTGTAGGAGAACTCGGCGTACGGCAAACATTTCTCCCAATCCTTGGTGAAATCCAACGCACAGGCTCTCATTATATCTTCTAGCACTTGATTCGTCCTTTCAGTCTGTCCGTCAGTCTGTGGGTGGTAAGCGGTACTGAAGGCGAGGTGACTTCCGAGTGCCTCGTGGACTTTGCTCCAAAAATGAGACGTGAATTCGGTACCACGATCCGATATAATTCTCTTCGGTACACCATGGAGACATACAATCCTACTCATGTATAGTTCCGCTAGCTTGGCACTGTTGTAGTTAGTTTTTACGGGAATAAATCTGGCGGCCTTGGTGAGCCGATCTACTATTACCCAAATGGAATCGTAACTAGTCGTAGTTTTGGGTAGTCCCACTATGAAATCCATGCCTATCTCGTCCCATTTCCATTCGGGAATCTTGAGCGGCTACAGCAAGCCTGCTGGTCGTTGATGCTCAGCTTTCACCCTTTGGCACACATCGCACACGGCTACGTATTCGGCTACATCTCTCTTCATATTGGGCCACCAGTATTCTCCCTTCAAATCCTGATACATTTTCGTGCTTCCGGGATGTAACGAATATGCCGATTCGTGAGCTTCTTTTAAGATCAACCCTCTCAAACCACCTCGTTCAGACACGCAGATTCTTTTCTTGTACCACAGGATTCCCTTGTCGTCTATTGAAAATTCCTTAGCGCGCCCAGCGGCCATGCGTTCCTTGATTTCCTGGGTTTCCTCATTCCCTTTTTGGGCTTCTTCTATTTGAGTCCTCAGAAGGGGTTGGATTTCCAGTGAGTTCACTTCTCCGTGAGGAATCAGATGCAGATTAAGTTGAGCCATTTCTTCTTGGAGCTCACTGGCCATACCTCCCAATCTCATGTGGTTGCATTGGGCTTTGCGGCCTAGCGCATCGGCCACTACATTTGCCTTGCCGAGATGGTAATGGATTCCTAGATCGTAATCCTTGATCAACTCCAACCATCGTCTCTGTCGTAGGTTGAGATCAGGCTGAGTAAAGAAATATTTCAAGCTCTTGTGATCGGTATACACATCACAGTGGTTCCCGATCAGATAGTGTCTCCAGATCTTCAATGCGTGAACAACCGCGGCTAATTCCAGGTCGTGTGTGGTATAATTCTCCTCGTGGGGTCGTAATTGTCGCGAGGCATACGCTACGACCTTCCCATCCTGCGTTAACACGCCTCCTAGTCCTTGCCAAGACGCATCACAGTACATCACGAAATCCTTCCGATTGTCAGGTAAGGTTAAGATTGGGGCGGTGGTTAACTTTTCTTTTAGTTGGTCGAAAGCTTTTTGACACTTCTCGTTCCACTCAAACTTCTTTTCCTTCTTCAGAAATTGAGTCATAGGTCGGGTTACAGTGGAAAACCCTTCGATGAACCGTCGATAATACCCAGCCAAGCCTAGGAAGCTCCGAACTTCCGTCACTGACTTGGGTGCCTTCCATTCCGTGACAGCTTCGACCTTGGCGGGGTCTACCGCTACTCCTCCGGCTGAAACCACGTGGCCAAGAAAGGCGACCTCCTTGAGCCAGAACTCGCATTTGCTAAATTTTGCATACAGCTGGTGCTCTCTTAGCTTTTCCAGTACCAGCCGTAGATGCTCCGCATGTTCCTCATCGTTCTTGGAGTAGATAAGTATATCGTCGATAAATACCACTACGAATTTATCCAGGTATTTCATGAATACCTTGTTCATCAGGTTCATAAAATATGCCGGGGCATTGGTCAATCCAAAGGACATTACTGTGAACTCGTATAATCCATAACGTGTAGAGAACGTCGTCTTAGGAATATCTCCAGCTCTAATCTTCAACTGATGATATCCCGACCGAAGATCAATCTTTGAGAACACTTGCGCACCCTTAAGTTGATCGAATAGGTCATCGATTCGAGGTAGTGGGTACTTGTTTTTGATAGTCACTTCATTCAACGATCGGTAGTCCACACACATCCTCATACTCCCATCCTTCTTATTGACGAAAAGTACTGGGGCTCCCCAGGGAGAAGAACTGGGGCATACAAATCCCTTCTCTTGTAGTTCTCAGATTTGCTTCTTGAGTTCCTCTAACTCGTTGGCCGGCATTCGATAAGGTCTCTTGGATATGGGGCCAGTACCGGGCATTAGGTCGATAATAAACTCTATGTCGCGATCCGGGGGCATTCCGGGCAATTCCTCGGGAAATACGTCCGGGTATTCTTGTACTACTGGCATCCCGCCTAGAGGTAGCATGGTGAATACTCCCGCAGCTTGCTCGCATAGCTTTGTGTTTTGATCCGTAGTTATGCTCATCGGTGATCCCCATGGGGTGGATACCGTGACTTTCCTTCGACTGCAGTCTATGATTCCATTATTCTTGGTCAACCAATCCATCCCGAGTATGACATCAATGGTTTGGGGTGATAGCACCATAAGGTTTGAAAGAAACACCACGTCCCTAATCCGTATGGGCACATTGATGCAAGCATGGGGTACGGTTATGTCTCCCCCAGGTGAGTGTACCAACATAGGCCTCTTAAGTGCTACCTGGTGTAGGTAGTGTTGTTTGCTTACTTGGGAAGATATGAATGAATGCGAGGCTCCAGAATCGAATAAAACTTTAACTGGGGTTGACTTGATAGAGAACATACCCATCAGTACACTCTGGTCCTCCTGAGCTTCTTCAGCCCGCACGTGATTCACACGGCCACGTCGAAACCCGGTGGCGGCCTCGTTGGGTAGCGGGGTCTGAGCAGGACCGCGTCCTACGGCGGGGGTGGGGTTCCTCGGACGGGCGTTGCATTGGCGCCGGTGCGCACAGGAGTGTTGCGTGGTTTGGGGCAGTGCCCGAATTCTCCACAATTGAAGCAGCTCACATTCCTTCTTCCTGGAGCGGCTAGGGTTGGCGTTGGTGTACGAAACTGAGGTGTAGCTGGCCTGCTGACATGGTCGGGATCGGGGGAACGACCGGCTGCCGGAACGTTTGGCTTCCATCCAGACGGGGTGGCTCCCTTGGGACGTTGTGGCGCTCCCGAAATGGGCGGGCCATAGCGAGCCTCCTTTTGCGGTTATTTTCTACCATCTTTTGGTCGTGTTCAAGCCGAACGACCTTGTTGATGAGGCTTTGGAAACCGGTGTGGTCCCGTCCGATCATCGGTCCTCTCACTCATCATTTAGTCCCTCGATGAATTTATCCATCTTCTCTTCCTCGTCTGCCAGGTCACTTGTGGCGTAACGGGCAAGCTGGGTAAACTTGTTCAGGTACTCTTGTACTGAGGTGCTTCCTTGACGCAGCCTGCGGAACTCATTTTTCTTCATCCTCATAACTCATGGCACGAAATTCTCACGGAACGCAGTCGTGAATTCTTCCCATGTCGGTTCTCCGGCATCTTCAGCTCGCGTTTCCTTGTAGGTGTCCCACCAGTCACTTGCGGGACCTTCTAGCTGGTTAGTGGCGAAGATAACTCTATCTCGCTTCTCGAACTCGGACGAGAGTTAGCTTTTTCTCGATCACCCTCGGCCCGTCCTCGCATCCATGGGTTCTTCGGCCGTGGAGAAGGTTGGTGGCTTAGCTCGCATGAACTCTCCTAAACTTGATCCTCCTCGACTCCCCTGGTTGTTGGCAATCGCTTGGAGCAGTTGGGTTTGTAAAGCCATAACCTCCGCCGAGTGAAGGGGTTGGGCTCCGGCGGGTTCTCGTTGTTGGTCGTGGCTCTGCGGCGATAAGCCATCCGAAGAAGATAGATGAATTAAGAGATCGGACCGTTAAGGTCATGGTCCCTAGGGGATTTTTCTTCAAGTTGTTTTTAAATGATCTTCAATCAACAAGCATGGTAAGATAATAAGCTCATTAATTAGGATACCACAAAGCGATACTTAGGTCCATCATATTACATCAAAGGGGTACATGGACTGTACATGCACAGTCCCTCAAGCCATGATACAACAACTACATCGTCTTACTGCATTAACTATTAAGGGGGATAGAGTGTGGTCCTTGCTGCCGAACCGTCCAGGGCGAGATCAAGCTGGGGTGGTCCTCCCGCCTAATCGTCCAACCATCCGCAAGAGCCAGGCGCAGGAAGGGGGGTGATCCTCTGCTGAAGCAAATCGGAGTCCCCATGGCTCGGAGGTGGTGGCCTCGGAGTCATGCCGAATCTTCCTGCTCGGTGGCCGTGTACTCTTGCGAGCGGTCTGGCGGGTGAGGGGACCTCTCGTGTGAGTCAGGTGACGAGTGGGAGCTTCCTCCTCCATTGGATCGGTGTCGCTGGACTCCCATTTGACCTCCATAGGTTCCGCCATGGTTCGACATCTGCTTTTGAAGGCAACTTAGGGTTAGGGGAGAGAGCTATCATTATAACCATTTGGTAAGGAAAGGAAATACAGATGTAGAAAAAGTATATTTGTATTTTCAGAAATAATAGTTTGGAAATGATCCTACGTAGGGATACTTCCCTTTAGCCAACTAGTCAGGGGTAGGGCGCCATTTGGTCTTATCCTACGGTCGCATGGCTATGATACCAGCTCTGTGGACCCCCGTTTTTGGGACGGGAATCTTTCGTGTTCTTAGTACCATTTCCCTAGATTGAGTAGTTGGTACCCACGAATACAGTTCTGGATAATCAGGTGCACATGCACGAATAGTCTTACATCAACATTATTACATCAATAGGCCTGAAGGCAATGTTCAACACACGGGACCTCATGGTCCGTATACAACACAAAAGCGAAATTAGATACGGCGGAATAGAGGCGGCGGCATGTCATTTGCCACAGGCAACGACCGGAGCTAAGACCTAGTAAGCGCCATCAGTTCCTTCACCCTCCTGGTAGTAAGCGTAAGGATCCTCCGGCTCTTCATTTCCATCAGCTGAAGGTTTGTGCGTATAGCAAGGGTGAGTACCAACCGTACTCAGCAAGCCAACACGGAATTTATGCATATGATAGGGTTATACAAGGAATGGCTGGAGTTCTTTTGCATAAAGCCAATTTTCACAATCCTTTTCACAAGCCTATCAACTAGCCAAATCAAGTTTTAGTTCCATAGTTCATTAATCCGTGACGGTTCCGTCTACCATCCATCGTGATTCGAAGGATGGCTTCCCGCCTCCGATTCGTCATGATTTTCTGGGAATCCACCCTTCTCGCATCTCGAGAAGTTGATCCACCAGCGAATGAAATCATCATGCAGACCCATCCCAGCAGTTTTAAGTTTAAAGTCTAGCCAAGCAAAAGTCTTGTCACGATGCTCGATATCCGCGAGCACGGCTATTCGAATAGATTGATTCACTCACACTGCAGTGGATGTACACTTTACCCGTACTCCGCGACAGCCCAACAAATGAGCCTACGTCTCAACTCATGAGACGGTCACGGCAAAGCCTTTCGATAACCTTGCTTTGGCAGTACCCGCTCCATGAACTTAAGCCCTCATGCACTCTAGCCGTCCTTTTCTAGCAGTGAGAGGAGTTCTGGCGCACTCGGGGTAAGGGAAAACTTCCTCAATCTTTAAGTTTAATTAATATCGATTTAATTCCACCATTCACAACCAAGGCCGCAGCCTCATTCTCATCACATAAACCACATCATAGAGAACCATCTATGCAAGGATACTGCCTCCGCTCGGCTATCTAGTCAGCTAGGTCTATACCCATTCGAGAAGTACGGTTGTACGGCTCGTTTCCGGCTATCTCATGGCTCGGTCCTTAATTGACCAGGGGTCGGCACTTACCTTTTCCGGAATCCACCCAAATCATCCGACCGCCCCGGTCTAAAACATTTGTATAGTATTTTCAATTTTCATCAAACTTAGTTCAACATTCTCATGGCCATGTGGCGCTCATGTCTCCACCGGCCGTATTTCAACTACCTTCCCTAAGGTAGTTGCCCGAGCACAAAGCTTTCTTGTAAAATCATGAGTATGCAGGGATCTAGTTAAAGCAAGGCTAAGCATTTTTACCGAAGCTAGCCTCCAGTCATATCACATCGAAGGTTACAAAGAATAATTCTAATGGTGATCAACATCAAAGCAGGGTATATCAAGCATAGGTACTCGTTTGTATAAAGCATGCAATTTGTAATTTGAAATCAACATCATTTCACAAAGTAGGATCAATATGTTCAAAGAGTGTGATGACTTGCCTTGCTCGCACGCTTGAGGGGTGGTGTCTTCAACGGGGTCAATGCCGTTTTCTTTAGGTGCTACCCGTACGTGCGAAAGATCAATTGAATTCAATTAGAATTCAATAAAATACCGAGAGATCGAAAAGAACCATAAAAGCCATGAAAACGACTCCAAATGTTTTGCCTAAAATTCTACTTGAGTTAGAACAAGGGTCGCTAGGAAAAATCCGAGTTTTGGAATCCAGTCGATGCCCTAGGGTTTTCGCAAAGACGACGATCGTAATTATTTGAGAAATTAGGTTTGGAAATGTCAGCGGAGGAATTCGTGCTCGAGGTTTTGAAGGTTTGAGCACAAAAGAGAAGCCTATTTAAATGGCGAGAAGAATTAAACGAAGTCCGGATTTAAAAACGACGCGAAACGAAATTCCGTAAAAAGTCCGATTTCGATTTTCAACTTTGCACCGAGAAAACATACAAGAAAATAATTTATTTTTGCCCAAAATTTTACTCAAGTCTTCCCAAAATATTTTTCCAAATTTTTTAAAATTTTTCCTAATTTTCCCTTATTTTTCTTTTGTTTTCTTTCTTTTTCTCGTCGCACTATTCATTGGCCGCCAACTGTTCGACCGGGTCCGACCGAAACAGAGGCGGTGGCAGCGCGACAAAAGGGGCGGAGCAGGGGGCTTACCGGCAACGGCGGCCTCTCGGGAGGAGCGATGGGGCACGGGGAAGGCTTTGCGCACGGCGGCGCTTGGTTGCGGCGGCGGCTCTCGGCGGCGGCTCGGGAACGGAGAGAGGAGCGGCGGTGGTGCGGCAAAAGGGCGGGGCGCCGCCTTTTATAGGCGCGCCGAGGGCTCGCGCGGCGCGGGTGGAGACACGCGGCAACGCACGGGATGGGCCGGGTACGGCGGCGCAACGCGGGCGAGGCGACGCGGCGCGGCGGGTCCGGCGCGGCGTGCGTGCGCGGCGTGGGGGTCCGGAGCGGCACGGCCACGTGGCGGTGAGGGCGCGGGCACGGGGCGCGGGGCCGGGACAGCGCGTGCGGCGAGGCGCGGGCGCACGGGGTCCGCGCGCGGCGTGCGCATGCGGGCGCGTGGCGCGCGCGGGGTAGGGGCCGTGCGTGCGCGGCGCTGCGCGGCGCGGCGGCGCGCGCGCGGCGGTACCGGCCGCGTACGGCGTCGAACACTTGGCGCGCCATGAACAGTGTAATTTCCGATTTTTCCCGATTTTCCATTTTAATTTTCCATTTCTATTTTTCTTTCTTCTAAAAATTCCAAAATAAATTCAAAAAAATAATTTTTAACACAATATTTTCAACTTTTCTCCACTTTTATTTTCCGACAATATTTTTCATATTTATTTATTTAAAATCCCTCTTTTCAAACTTCAATATCCTCCCTTTATTTTTCAAAAATTTTCCAGATTTCCAAAATAAACTTCCTAATTTATCTTCTCCCAACCATAATTTTTATTTTATATTTCCCAAATCGCGTTTTCATAAATCCGCGCTTTCCCCGACTTCTTTTTAAAAATCCCAGATACGGACCTTCGCATCTTTCATTTCGACAAACCCAAATCATCCAAAAACACCGAAAGGGAAATTGATCACGTCTAAATTTATGCAACCGAGCGGCAAATAAGAAGCAACAAACCCGAGAAAGAAGCAACAAGCGAAGGTTTTTTGAAAGTTCGATTTTTATGTTCCTATTTCGGTTTGTTCGATTTTCAGGATGTTACAGCATGAGACCCTGATATTAACTTAAAAACATTTTGTCCTTCCTACTCAGGGCTATTACGGCAGAGAGTGATCAAAACTCTATAAGATCAACAACCCGATCGGTAGTCTCGTTGAATTCGGTGACGATGGCCTCGGGCTCGCCGGCTTCGAGGCCTTCCGGCCACCCCAGGCCGATGTTGGTGACCTGGTTCTTCGAAGAGTACAGTCCACCGCTAGCATGAACAAGCTCTCACCCCCATGGGAAGGCCCCTTCATCGTCTCCGCCGTCACCCGTCCGGGCTCGTACATGCTGATTCGCGAAGATGGACAGGAAGTGCCAAATTCCTGAAACATTGAGCACCTGCGCCGATTCTACGCTTGAACAGTTAAGTACCCAACCCCGATCCCTTCAATTCTGCAAATTTTGGTTATCTGTAAACCCCACCTGCAGATTGTATACTCGACCCCCTGAAAAGGCTTGGGGGCTCGGAAGCCCTCCCGAGCAGTATCGCCAACCGCGTTGATCCCTTCTCACGCAGTTACCCTCATGGCAAAGCCTGAGCAGAGCGTCCCTTAATTAAGGGTTTCAGAGAAGTTGTGTCGCCTGCTATACTTGAGCTGCTCGGGGGCTCATTCATTACCCACTTTAACTAAACGTGGTCGGCTCGTCCCCGAGTCCCTCAGGTAGTGACTTCATTCCTATCCGGGGCTGGCTGAGGTCGGACTGGCCATGTTTCGGTCAAGTGCCAGCAAGTGAGCTTGGGGCTCAAAAACGTCCGAATCATGTGTATACAACTAAGATGCTAAGAGTTCGACTTGGGCCACCTGGACAATGTCTGTTGATGGCCCAACTCGCTCTACTTCGAGGGTTAGACACATAGAGATCGGATGGACGTCGATGACCTTGCCTTCACCCGATGCGTACTGTCGAAACTTGGTTTCGGCAATATGATTTCTGGGGTCGCAGTCAAGGTCGCCAAGCACAATGGGTTGGAAGAAGAAGAAGGTTTAGACAGGTTCAGGCCCTCTCGTGAGGTAATACCCTACTCCTGTTTTGGTGGATTCGATCCGCCTAGTGTCTTTATTGATCTCGTGATCTAAAGTTGAAGGCTAAAAACTCATAAAGCATATGATATCCCTCAAGGGACGCCCCTTACCCCCTTTATATAGTCTTGGGAGGAGGGCTTACAGATCAGAAACCCTATCTTACTCTAAGTTGGTTTTCCCAATCTTACCAAACCGTGACTATAGGCCGATTGCCTTATCTCTATCAACAATCGTAACACCCAAGTCATGTTTGGTTTACAGATATGGAAGGCGCAATCTATCCCTACCTCCAGTCGGATAAGCTTGCCATGTAGATACCCGATTGCCATAATCTCCACACGTACACAACTAAGTGACTTTGGTTGACCAAATGCTGCGCCCTTGAAATGGCCATCGGGCATAGTCGGGATCCGTCCCGCCACCTTCCGCCGCTTAGTCATGAGAGTTATACGCGTATCGAGTGATCACCGATCCTCCCCCGTCTTCCTATTCATCCTGCACTCGACTGAGTTGATCCGCGTAGACTGAGGAAGCCTTCGGATCCGTCCGTTAAGGCCCGAAGAACACTCGGCATCGAAGGCCAGTCAGGAGACGAATAGAAGGTTGTCTCCTCACGCTCCAACCCGCTATGAAGGAGAAGGATCTGCTTGGAGTTTGATCAGTAGCCCTCCGGACTTGGTCCATTTGACGGCCGAGATCACTCGGCAGGATCTACTCCTCCTCGCGGATGTCCTAGAGTTTGACCGGAAGCCTTTCGGCCTTTGGTTCGTAGACGACCCTGGTCACTCGATGTAAGCTATCCTAAGGTGATAGCCCTTCCCGAGTTTTGACTGTTTCGCTCTCCGAACTCGGACCGTTGAAGGACGAGGTCACTCAGATGATCTGTCGCATAGCAGTGAGTTGGGTGTCCAAAAAAAATAAAAAAAGGCTACTTTGGACATATCGCGAGTCGAAGACAGCATACAAAGAAGACTAACAAAAGTTTTCTTTATTTCTCACGGGGTGATGATCATACATCTCACACCCAGAAATTTAGCCAAATTTCTAGACTATTTTGTGTATTAAATCCCTGTCCAGGAATCAGCCAGGGTACATAAAATAACAAATCAATAAACAGATCCGAAGCTTAAATAAAGCATAAGATACTTACAGAAGAGGCACTTAGTCCTCACACCCGAAAGAAAGCAGCAGCAGCGGAAAAAACGATCCTAGCGGGGCTTCAGCTTCACTCCACAGGCAAACTCAACTAGGGTATGAGCCTTGGTCTTCTAACTTCGTCTTCAACTCAGAAGCACTACACTTCTGGGAAAAGGGGGAAATAGCAAGGCTGAGTACAACCACTGTACTCAACAAGCCACACGGAGAAATGCAGACGTGCAAGGAGAGACAAGAGTGGCTTGGGCTATTTTGCATAAATGCGGTTGTAAAACCTTTCTGGTTTAAACCAGTAACACATATGATTATTTAATCAAGATTAATTCTTCCACTGAACAACGTTATCTTCATGTTGAACAGGCCCAACCAAACCACCTGAACTAGTCCAGTTCTATTAAGTCAAATTATTAAGATGGGACTAATCATGGTGAATCTGGTTGATCGCTCATAATCACGGGCACGGCTATTCGAATAGTTTTACTCTGGCCAGAGGTGTACAACTATACCCATAAGACATGATTCCACACATGTTGCCATGCTCCAAAGTATCGCCACAATACTGCAAGGGGGAAATCATGACAAGACCCTTCGCATAACTCCTCCTGACCAAGCGACACCACACCTCAGGTTTCGTCCCTACCTTTATATCCAAGGTAGGTAGCCCCCTGTCGTGCGTAGGTGAATCCGACAGCCGCATAGACCTTTCCCGGTCCATCCGAACTCCATCACGCCCACCCTTGCCTGGATGCATCCGTCAGGAAAAAGCTACACTACAAGTCCAGCCGTTGCCCACTTTGGCTTGTGGTAAGTACTATAAGTCTTCCAAGGTTTCCTATGAACCGGCCCTTAATTGCCATGGGTTCGACAAGCAAAACCATGCACCCACAGCCCACCATTTAGTCATATTTTAATTAACCAAGAACCTTTGCTAAGGTACCTCCGATCTGAGACCATCATTTCATGTGAGTATCAGTCTAATAGTAAAGTTCTCCCATTAGGTGAGCTAGTGTAATTAGGCATGGCTAAGCGTAAACAATTATAGCAAGGCCATGCAAGTGACACAAGCTAGTCAATTTAATCACCCAGGTTGACAATGAATGGATAACGATTAAACATGGCACAAGCGATCAGATAGGTTGACCCGATTCCCATGTAATTAGCAAAACATGCAATTTTATTTGCAAATAATAAATATTTTATAAATTGGGATCAATATGCGTCAAGGAGGAATGTGACTTGCCTTGCTTCTTCAGCTGATCTTCTCTTCTTCGCGAGCGCGAACTCCCGAAACGACGAAGTCTACACGCTGGCACGCAAAACAAGGAAAAACTCTAATAAAAATCAAATAAACAATACATGGAAAGTAAACAAACATGTAGAGCTCAATTTTAGATGAAATTTGCAATTTGAATGACCCAATTAGGAGTTCGTATGGATTAGATATGAATTTTAGAAGTTTTAGGCCATTTAATTGAATTCTAGAAATTAATTCGATTTATTGCGCAATTACTAATTAATTTCTCAAAGGAAAAGGTATCCGCTGACATCAGCAAAAGAGCCGGTGCCGACATGCGGGCCCCATTGAAGGGTTACGCGGAGGCTACGCTAGCTAAAAATAAAACTTTTCTACCGTGCAAACCAGAACACTTGCAAGTAAGGGTCGATAGATCATTACCGATTGTAGTATGTAGCGGAAATAGCCAATCAGGAGCTACCCGATCCGAAACTGTACTGGCCGATCACAGCCGATTCCCGCAAGCCGACAGCCGATTCCTGGGAACAGCCGATTCACCAATCAGCCGATTCACCGAGTAGCCGATTCGCCGAGTCGTCCGATCGCGCTCGCGTGCCTCGCTCCGATGCGCCCGACCGCAGCCGATTCCACCACAGCCGATTCGTAGCCGACGAACAGCACCGCAACGTAGGAGCGCCTCTACCGGTATCTACACGTCCGGGGACAGAACGCCTAACACCCGTGTGCTAGCACAAGATGCAAGGCTAGGGTTTGGCTCGGGAGTGGAGAGGGTTTCTGTGGAGATTGATCTTGCCGACTTCGATTGCGCCAAATCAGATTGATTCGGTTCAATTTGCATGCATCAGCTCTCCATCCCTCACCCCTCTATATAGAGTTGCTGGTTGGGCCTAGAGGCCCATCGGGACTCTATTTTCAATCGGATCCTATCCGAATCTCATAGAGTTGGCCGGCCGGACTTCGTAAGCCCATAGGACTCTATCTGATCGGATCCCTATCCGATCGAGCCGTATCCGAGTCCAACTCGAATGCTTGTTCTTATCCCCTTAAGCGTGTGACCCTGTAGGTTCAGGTATACTCGGTTTCGGCTCGAGTCGAACTCAGCCAACCGTCGGCTCGAGTCCAACTCAGCCGACCGTCGGCTCGGGTCCAACTCAGCCGATCTGTCAACAGCGGCGCCTAGCATCACATATTGACACCATAGTATACAAGAGTATAATATCAACTCTGAACCTATAATGTGTACACAAATCCCTTTGCCTCACGATATCAATTAAGCTATAGGCAAGATGTGTGTCATCCCTTCAGTAGCTTAACCATTCACTCGAACCGTATTGGATTATCTGTCTGTTGATTGACTCCTCAATCAACTCGGCATGGCCATGCACTTCCATAATCCATTACCTCGAGGGCCCAGAGATATCTCTTCAAAGGAGGGGCAAATTCCATCTTGATCACTCACATTCCACTCCATGTTTCATAGCAAATCCGAATACTACTTTTATAACTACCCAGTTACGGAATAGCGTTTGGCAGCCCCAAAGTAGGCTACTACACATGTTGGAATCCATGATGATCTCAGGTCTAAGGACTTTGTACCAACACTACCTGAGACCAACTAATGGCACATTAATTTCTGTAGTGCCTCATGGTGGGTCTATCCAACAATGTGTTCTCTAACATATGTCCACGTATATTGATTTGGTATCTCAATACGATGATCTATGAGACATGATCATCAATCAATAAACATGCCGATCTTAGAATCATATTTGTTCCAACAATATCACATATGATCAGGGCATCTGAACGCTTACTAATGGGGTATATGTGTCCATAGCGGGAATAATCGTCAGTAAATGTTATAAACGAATCATAACCATCTACTGTCGTCACTGAGAGTGGGTCACAGATGTCTGTGTGAATTAATTCTAAGACGCCCGCACTCCTAATGGCTCCTTTCTTAATTGTCTTAGCATATTTTCCCTTAATGCAGTCAATGCAGCGGTCTGAATCGGAGAAATCTAATTTGTCAAATATGTCGTCTTTAATGAGACGTTCCATTCTCCCCCTCAAAATGTGGCCTAAACGACAATGCCTCAACTTCGAAGATGTCTCATTAAAACACTTACGCTTATGCGAAACACTATCGACATTCATCACAGAATCATGAGAGAACATATAAAGCTTGTCTTGCCTGATGGCAAGACCTATATTTATTGAATTGTACTTAATCTCACATTGATTGTTGCCAAAAACCACAATAATATCCTGAATCATCTAAAGCTGAAACTGATACAAGGTTTTTCTTTAAACTAGGAGCATAAAGAGCATCATCTAACTTAAGTTGGAAGCCACTTGGCAACTCTAACTCGAAGCTTCCAACGCCTTCAACTTCAACAGGATGTCCATTAGCCACTCTTAGATTTCGCTCCTCCTTTCTTATAGTTCGAATCGAACGGAATGCCTGTAATGATTTAGAACTATGCACAGTGGTACCTGAGTCAATCCACCAAGTATCAGGGGAAAATTCTGCTAAGAATAACTCATCAATAAATGAAACAACATCATAATTACCATTTTCCTTCAGCCATTCTTTAAACCCAGGGCAAGCCTTCTGAAGATGCTTGGGTGAATCGCAGAAGGAGCACAACATCTTGCCACCCTTAGTCTGGTGGCGCTTGAACTTATTGTTGTTGTTCCTGGGACCAAATTTCTTGTTTCCATTTCTCTTGTTCTTCTTAGGGCCTTGCTTACTGCTACCTGATTCATGCTGATTCTTAGGAGTGCCTGAAATATTGAGGTTGCCAACCATGTTCACAACATCCTTCATCTTCTCAGTTTTGAGCCTTTCTTCTTCTTCAACACAGTAGCTGATCAACTCACTGATGGACCAAACGGTCTTGTTGGTGTTGTAGTTGATCTTAAAGACAACATACTGCGGTGGCAATGATGTCATGATGAAATGCACAAGAAAACCTTCAAAGGTCTCCATCTGCATCTCCTTAAGTCTGTTGGCCATGTCACACATGTTGAGAATGTGCTCCCTAATGCCATTGAGACCATTATACTGAGAACCCACCAATTTCATGATGAGTGTACTGGTATAGGTTTTGGACGAGCTCTTAAAATTCTCTTCAATCTTGGCTAGGTACTCCTTGGCAGTCAGATCCACCCCTGAGCATTCTTAGTGGGGATGGCACCCTTGATGCCAGCACTGATAGTCTGCTTCATGACCATGAGAGCCATGCGGTCAGACCTGTCCCATTTCTGATTGGGAGCTGAACTCGCTCCTGCAGTGGGCTCAGCAGGCTTATCCTCCCTGAGTGTGATGTCAAGGTCATTCCATGCGAGGCACGTGATGACCTTGCCCTTCCACTCATGAAAGTTCACTCCATTGAGCAGCTCAATGTTGTTCAGGTAGGAGGCCACAACATTGACATTAGTAACTGAAAATAAATTAAACTGAGTTAAAACTTAACTTAATAAGAATATACAATGAAATGCAAATTAGAGCATGATAATAACCCTATGGTGGTCTTATTAAAATCACGCAATTAAATTTCAAATTGCATCACCGGTGGGGAAAACAATCGAAATTCGTCTTAATACTCATGATTAAACAACGGTGGTCGAATAATCACAAGTTTTCTCTAAATAAACTTCTCGGTGGTTTCATTTATTTAGAGGCATCTCAAAGTATAGTGGTGGATTTATTACAACACCAACAATATAGTAAATAAATGTACTCAAGACTTAAAATAAAATAAACTTACTAAAATACGAAAATAAATTACTCTAAAACTTATCTTAAATTTGAGCTAAAACTTAATGAAAATAATTAAATTTAATTTAAACTGAGCTTAAACTTAACAAAATAATTAAACTAAAACTAAACTGAGCTTATACTTAATAAAATTAAACTTAAAAGTTAATAAAGTAAATAAAAGATCTTTTTAAATACTTAAAACGGCGGCGGCTAGCAACGTGGGGCCCGCTAGCACCACGTGTCATGAGGCCGGACGGCCGCCGCCTCGGCCCTATAGCCGCGCGCCACGCATCGTGAGGCCGCACGGTTTCCGCGCGCACACGCCGCCTCGCCAACCAACCGGCGCGAACCACGTGTGCATCGGGTGGGCGGCCCGTTCGGCTCCCGCGCGCGCCCGCGCTCGGCTGTTCGCGCCGCCCGGCCGCCCTCTCTCTCCATGCGCCAGCTGTCGCTCGCTCATGCGACCGCCACACCGCCCCGTGTCCACGCACCACGTGCCGCCATCGCAGCTGCCGCTTGCGCCGCACGCTCGGCCGCCCGAGCCAGCCCGTCCGCGCAACGGCGGCGATCCTGAGTGATGGATCTGAGCGGCGCGCGCGTGAGTGTCGGCCGATCTAATGGCCGGATTAACTCGCGCGCGGCCGTGCCAGCCAAAAAAAATGGCGGCAAACCCCAGGTTAGGGTTTCTCACTTCAGGGGCTAGGGTTTGTTTTAGGGTTTCGGTGGATTTTGTGGTTTTGGCATGTTTTCCTTATTCGCATATTTTTCTCTTACTCCTCTTACTAATCCGAAACCTTAAAACTTATAGATCGGAAAGCAGAACATAATAAAAACTTAAAAAACTTAAAGGAAAACATATACATCTAGCATGCGAACTTACTAATTAATTAGAGACTTAACTAAGACAGGAACTAGATCGGATAAAAGCTTCGGAATTTCTTAGACCGAACTAAAAGGATGTAAAAGACTAGATCTAATGCCCTGATACCAAATGTTGGATCAAAATCTTGATCGGTACTTAGCTTACACAAACTAAACATGATCGTCTAGTCTAATTACATCTACTAACTTAAACTAATACGGAATAGATTAACAGTTCGGTCCATACCGGCGGCCGTGGCGTCCGTGGTCGTCGGTGATCCCGTGATGAAATTGATGGCTTGAGCGCTGTTAGGGATGTAGCGCAGATGTTCTTTGATAGATCGCTTGGGGTAGCGGCTGTTGGCACCTTTTTTGGCAAAAGACACGAACACGATCGAATCACCTAAAGCCTTGCGGTGGTTCTTGGTACAGAGTCGTCAACCATTCCAATCTAGCAAAAAACTAGAACAAGTGGGTTTTGTAGATCAAATCGGCTAGCGGAACCGATTTAGATGGATAGATTGATAAACACCCGTCTCGTGGGCGAACGGAATGTTTTCAGGACAAACCTACAAAGAATTGTCGCACTCTCACAGCGGCGGTGGACGGTTTTCGGCACAAACCGACAAAGATGGACTAAACTAGGGCAAAGTAGAAAATATGGCTAAAAATAAAGAAAACGATTCAAATAGATTGATTATATGTTGTGTGTTTCGTGTGTTACAATTGAACCGGCCTTGGCCCTTATATAGGGGTTGGTCTTGCCCTCCACACGCCCTTCTCCACGTCCAATTCGGGATAAACATGTTTGGAAACCCGAGATATACCGTATGGAGAAAGGAAACCCGAATACCGACAAAATCGTCTAGGTTTCGGACTCTGCCGGTTAGACCGGCCACATGCCTCCGGTCTGACCGGCCCCACTGCCTGGTCTGACCGGCCTATACACGACGGTCAGACCGGCCTCTCCGAAGAAACCGGCAAATTTTCCAAATATTGGCAACTTTATCTATTTTGATTCCTAGGTGCCAATTTTGGGTGTAAACACATGCCCCCTGCCTTTTATGATGAACATCATGAATCTAAAAGCAAAAGACATGTTTTAACTTGGGACGATAACCTAATTACCGACCACAACACCCCTTAAGCATCTTGCCAAATACTCGGGAAGTATTTCTTCAGATATTTACCGTTGATAGCCCGCTGAAACCGTTCTCTTTGAAGCGTCTCCAAGAAATATGCATTGTCTCGAACGATTCCATATATCCGATAAGCACCCTCCCAACTTGGCGACCACTTACCGAATTCTTTAGATCGGGAACCTAAAGGCAAAATAGTATTCCATACTAGATCTCCCACTTGGAACGTCTTTGCCTTCACCCTTTTGTTGTACGCTTTAGCCACTCTCTTCTTTTCTTTTTCTATTTCTTCCAAAGCCTTCAAACGTTTATTGACCACTTCATCAAGTTTATCACCCATCAAGAACTTGTAGTCTTCAGCTGACAGATCATCTTGCTTTATATATCGAAGAGAGCCAAGATTTACCTCAACTGGTAAAACGGCTTCTTGTCCATAAACCAGCTCAAAAGGGGTCACCTTGGTGGCACCATGCTTGGATATCCTGTGTGCCCATAAAGCTTTAGAAAGCACCTCATGCCACCTTCTCGGATGTTCCTCGACCTTCTTCTTGATTAGCTTCAACAATGTCTTATTACTAGACTCGGCTTGTCCATTAGCCTGAGCGTAGTAAGGAGACGAACTCAACAGCTTAATTCCATAAAATCCGGCAACACTTTTCACTTCTTTAGACATAAAAGAAGCTCCTTGATCTGTAGTTAATGTTTGAGGAATGCCGAATCTATGGATAATATGCTTCAGAATAAAATCAATTACCTCCTTATGCATCATATTCCTGAGCGGCACAGCTTCGGCCCACTTAGTGAAGTAATCCGTAGCAACTAGCACGAACCGATGCCCCTTTGAAGACGGAGGATAAATCTGACCAACAAAATCTAAAGCCCACCCCCGGAACGGCCATGGTTTAATTATAGGATTCAACACTGAAGCCGGTGCCAATTGAACATTGTCGAACCGTTGACAAGCTTCACATCCCTTATAGTACCTGAAGCAATCATCAATCATCTTTGGCCAATAGAACCCCGCTCTTCTGAGTAACCAGTTCATTTTATGGGCCGATTGATGAGTCCCGCAAATTTCCTCGTGAACTTCACCCATAGCAACCTTAGATTGATCGGTATCTAAACATTTTAATAGTACACCATCTATATTTCGGCGATATAGCTTTTCATCAAGCAAATTATATTTATACGCTTGCCGCCGAATTTTTCGATCAACCCTGAGACTAGGATCCTTCAAATAGCTAATCAAAGGAATTCGCCAATCATTAACTGTTTCCAGGGCACACATGTCTGAATTTCCACTTAATTCGGCCTCTGTATTGAGAAGATTGTGCCCCCAGCATCTTCTGTGAAGTCGGTCTGACCGGCCAAACAACGCCGGCCGGGCAACCACCCACGGTTAGACCGGCTGCAGAACGTCGGTCAGACCGAATGCCATCCATGGTCAGACCGGCGACAGTGCGCTGGTCAGACCGCCTATGGTCTGCCTCTTTGTCAGTTTCGTCAAAAAATTATAATCAAGCACCGGTTGATCTAATATGAAAAATAAACCTCTTTTGATGACCAGATGCTTGTTGAGCTAAGTCATTTGCCCTAGAATTTTCATTCCTAGCAATATGCTTAATAGTAAATTCATCGAAACTGGCAATAATATCTAGGCATTGATCTAAATACCTGTTCAAGGATACGTCAAAGCACTTGTAGATCCCGGCAACTTGTTGCACCACCAATTCCGAATCACCGAACGCTTCTATGTGTGTAGCGCCAACGATCTCCATTACTTGTAAACCGAATAACAAAGCATTGTATTCGGCTTGATTATTTGTACAATAATATTCTAAACGAACCGATGCTTCAAAGCATTGACCATTGGGCGAAACTAAAACTACACCTATGCCTTGACCCTCCTTACACGAAGAGCCATCAAAATAAACATTCCAAGGTGTAATACTAACTAAACGGACTTCATCTCCACAATCAACGTCTACATGATGATCTACTATAAAGTCCGCTACAATCTGGCCCTTCATAGATTTCAATGACTCATAGGCCAAATCATATTCAATTAATGTATACGCCCATTTGCCAATTCTACCACTTAGAATTGGCCTTTGCAACATGTGCTTAACAACATCGGTCTGACAAGTAACTATGCATGTACTAGATAACAAGTAATGACGCAACTTGGTACAAGCATAGTATAAGCAAAGACAAAGTCTTTCTACAAATACATACCTCGTTTCAGCATCCAGAAGACGGTGACTTAAATAAGTAATTATGTACTCCTTGCCGTCTTCCTCTTGTCTCAAAACGGCTCCAATAACTTTGTCTTCGGCAGCAATATACAGCCGAAATGGAATTTCGGCCTTAGGTGCTCGCACCACAGGTGGAGTAGACAAATATTTCTTCAAACCTTCAAACGCCTCCTGTTGTGCTGCCCCCCAAGTAAAATCGGCTTCTTTCTTCAAGCGTAGAATAGGCACAAAAGCATTGATTTTACCTGCTAGGTTAGATATGAATCTTCTCAAATAGTTTACTTTACCTAGCAACCTCTGAACTTCTCTCTTGCATGTCGGCGCTTTGAAGTCTTGAATCTTTTCAACTTTCTTAGGATCAATCTCAATCCCTCTCTCATGCACCATGAACCCTAAGAATTTTCCCGCCGACACACCGAAGGCACACTTGAGTGGGTTCATCTTCAAACCATAACGACGCATCCTCTCAAAAGATAACCTCAAATCGGCCATATGTCCATCCATATCATCCGATTTGACTACAATATCATCAATATAGATTTCTAGGATAAAACCTAACAAATCATGGAAAATTAGGTTCATCGCCCTTTGATATGTTGTGCCGGCATTCTTTAACCCGAATGTCATGACTACCCACTCAAACAGCCCGACAAATCCTGGACATCTAAAGGTTGTCTTATACATATCCTTCTCTGCCATGAAAATTTGGTTGTAGCTGGCATTGCCATCTAAAAAACTATTTACTCTATGACCTGAGGCATCATTTATTAGCATGTTGGCTATAGGCATAGGATACTCATCTTTAGGAGTAGCTTTATTTAAATCTCTAAAATCTATGCAAACCCTGATTTTGCCGCTCCCCTTCTTTTCTACAGGTACTATGTTAGACACCCACTTCGCATACCGGTACGGCCTAATAAACCCCGCTTTCAATAATCGGTCTATCTCTTCTTTGACACGATCATATATAAGTGGGTTAAACCGACGAGGAGGTTATTTATAAGACCTAAATCCTGTCTTTATCGGAAGCCGATGCTCAACAAGATCACGGCTAAGTCCAGGCATCTCATGATATTCCCACGCAAATCAATCACTATATTATCTAAGCAACTCGACATCTTAACTCTTTGATCGGCTCTCATATTTTTATTTATGAAGGTCGGTCTTGGTACGCTCCCATCTCCTATGTCTATTTCTTCTAATAGGTCGGCTGATGTGAACCCTTGACCGAGCTTCTCTACCTCGTCAAAATCTTCTATAGTCTCTCCAATATTGTTCTTTGTTGACCGATATTCCTGAACTCTTTTTTGTAACCATTCCAAATTGGCTGCTTTATTCATCATATAAAGTAATGTCACCCAGCCGTGCTAAACTAGCCGGCTTTACAGAAATGGGTACAAAGCCTTCTTTGGAAACACTAATAAAATCAAAACTAGAAAGATCTAGCCCTAATAAACACTGCATGTCTCCATGTTTCCATCCCACAGAAACATTGGCCATGGCAACCTCAGCCGATGTATCCACCTGAACTACTTCAACCTCATCACCATCCCATTGTACTAGGCACTGATGTAAAGTAGAGGGAACGCAACAGTTGGCATGGATCCAACAACGCCCCAAGATGACACTATAGTTACCTTGTACATCGACGATGAAGAAGGCGGTAGGCAACGTCTTGTTCCCCATCGTAAGCTCCACGGACAAGATCCCCTTCGCCTCCGTTGACTCGCCGTTGAAGCCGTTGAGAAGCATGTTGGTCTTTTTCAGCTCCACTTCTTCACGACCCAACTTCTTGAAGAGAGAGTAAGGCATTAGGTTCACCGCCGCGCCTCCATCCACTAGCATCCTAGAGATCGGCTTCCCATCAATCTGGCCCTTCAAATAGAGAGGCTTCATGTGACGATTGGACTCGTCGGGCTTCTCGAAGACCGCATCCTTCGGACCTAGTGACATTTGAGTGACCTCGGCCTCGTCCATGGCGCAAAACTCCATGGGCAACATGCAAACCATGTTGATATCCATGTTCTCGCCGAACGATGCCTCCACAGCCGGTTGTTCATCCTTTTGAACAACTACCAGCTTCTCAACATTTGATGACTTTCGCGTCCACTCCTTCGCGGGCGGTGGTCGCAACTCATCGAACTCCCTGTCACTCCTCTCTTCGGCTTCCTTCTCCTTTAACTCAAAAGCACGAAGACGCTGCAACCTCCTCTTCTGGGTAGCCGTTAAATCCTCAGGCATCCACCTAGGATTCGACTCTGTTCCAGGAGGCAAATAATGTCCCCCGTTGCCTTTACCAAAAGAGGGAACTGCCCTGGTACCCTTCTTACCGGAACGGCCGCGACCGCCCCGGTGGCTTGGCCGACCAGCATCGTATCTTCGGTCGACCGGCGACTGTGCCCGGTCCGACCAAACGAGTATCGACTAGCGACGGCGCAGCCGACCGCTAGCAGACCGCGCGACCGCCGAAGGCTCTTGGCCGGAACGGCACCGAGCTACGGCCGATCGCCGAAGGCTTGGCCCGACCGGCTACGAGCCGCGGTCGACCGGCCGAGCGTTCTGGCCTCTCCGACCGTTGTTGTCCCGCGCGACATCCTTTGTGGCTTCGGTTAGAGGGCCAAATATCAACTTAGCCTCCTTGCCAGATGGTACCGGCACATCATACGAACCTATCTTGATAGTGATCGCCTCCGAAGTCCTCTCCTCGGGCTTGGCGCGCTTGTATGCCCTTTTCTCTCCATCAAACTGGTCCTTTGTGGGGAACCGGCTTTCGCTAGAAGTAGATGCATGCCCTCGCGGCGATCTCCTCTCCCTTCTCTATCCTTGGTGACCCTGCATCAGAGGCATGTTGTAGATAGGCGGGGGTGCCCCCCAAGGCATAAAGTAAGGGAACGGATAACCTGGAGGCGGCATCGGGCATGGTCCCCATGGCATGACTTGAGGGCAATGGGGGATGGTGGCTCCAAAACCTTTGATGAAGGACCAAATCGCTCCTTAGGGGGCGATCTTGGTCTCATTCCCTTGGTATGCTCCTTCTCGGCACTCTTCCTCTTGTACTTGTCAAGGAGCATATCGAAGGTCACCTTGGGCTTGTGGGGCTTCCTCGACGTAGATGCCTTGGCCTTATTCTCCTTCCATGTCCCAATCTCTGGGCTCTTTGGCACAAGCATCTTGTGTAGGATCGAATGCCCAACTAAAAGCCAACCAGAGGGGGGTGAATGGTTGAGTACCCAAAAAAACAAAGTTTTAGCGGAAATAAAACTTTACCTCTGTTTTCTGATGCCGGTCTGACCGAGGGTGTCGCATCGGTCCGACAGCCGCTCACCTGGCCCGACCGCCCGATGGCCTCTGGCCTCGACCGCCCGATGGCCTCTGGCCCGACCGCCCGTAGCCGATCGCCTCACCCGACTTGCCTGTAGTAGCCGATGCCGATGAAGAGTCGACGACGTCCGGTCTGATCGCCAACGTGCTTCCGGTCTAACCGGGAAGAAGGCGCGGTCTGACCGCCGTATCGTCTGCGGTCTGACCGATTAGCAGATCCAAATTACGCCACCGCACCGAGGAAGAAGTAGACACAAAGAACTATCAAGAAAAATGATCTTTATTGAAACTCTCTGTGTTTACAAAGTGCATGTAAAGCACTCCTCACAAATCTCAAGCTAAACTCTAACTTGAAACCCTAAAAACTTGAACTCCAAGCAATAGAAGCGATATATGCGATACCGAGAGGCCACACCTCCCCTCACTATTTATACACAAAATCCGCAGCCAAGAACCACGAATCCTACTCATACAAGAAGCCCTAATCCACTAGGAAATCTTCTCGTACAAGAAACAAACTATACATAAACCAACCGTGACAATCTCGATTTTTCTAAAACCGAAATTCCGCTTTCCATACGCAACAATATCTCCATTGTATGCCATATGGAAACTTTCCAATCATGTGCACTAATCTCTACCCTTCAGCATCCCGCATGATCCCCATCTTGAACGTCACCTTATCTCCAAGTTAACTCCGACTCGACCACCGGCAACGCTTTCCGAGGCGTAAAGAATACCTGCACACAATTAAATAAAGAATACCATATCCGAGCACAAGCTATCCAAACTTGACTCACTGTTAGCATAAACAACCGATATGTGCATAGGAACACGAAACTTCCATGTATGTATAAGGAAACAAACCGAAACCAAAATCGAAACAAAATCGGCAACCAGCGGATCGGCTCGACCGGTCGACCGCAGTAAATGCCCGGCGACGCGAAACACCTCCGGCCGACGGCAGAACACGCCCGGCCGATGCTCGTGGCACCGACCGAACACGTTCATCGTCCGAAAATTCAACTCTTTCAAAATCAAAACACTCAAATCAATAAATCCCAAATACCAATTGTTCATCATTAAATAAAGAATCAAATACACTTTGATGTTACAATCTCCCCTTGATGAACACATTGGCAAACAAAATAAAAGAGTTGTTTTGGTGTTTGAAAAGTTAAAAACAAAAATGATAAAAAGCATTTGAGATCTCACAAAAGCAAAGATAATTTCTCCCCTTTTGAAAGGAAAGAAAATCCTTTGACCCAAAAAACTTGCACTTTTGTTCTCCCATACCATTGTTCTCTCAAACAACATTACTTTCTCCCCCTTTTGACAATGAATTCATCAAGCATAGGAATTATGTTTATTTAATTGTCAAGAGCTTAGCACCATACATAAAGCAAGTCAAGTCATGTGTTGCAATAATAAGAAGATAAATTTATCAATTAGATAGCAAATATGCATTAAAGTATAATCATGAATCAAATATTTTATAATTAAGAGCAATAACACAATAAAAATTCATGAATTTCAATGATTTATAATGCAACATCTTTACAAGCACATAGGTTGAAAGATAAACCCAAATATATATACCTATTGCAATCTTTATTCTTTCTCAAATATACCTTTTTGCACATATAATTCAAGAGAAAAATCTTTTTCATATTGATTTGAGCCATATTTGTTGCTCATATTTTTTCTCTCAATTATTTCGAGTACGTCCTTGTCGTCAAGATTGTTTCCAAGGATTCGGTACTCATTATTTTTGCTCACATCGAATACGTCCTTGTCGTCAAGACTGTTTCCAAGGATTCGGTATTCATTTTTTTCTCTCATAGATAATATTTTATTCTCTTTTCACAATGAGCAATTTTAAGTAATTTGAGGAATATTAAAGCAACATAATATATATATAAGTATTTAAAATCCAACACAAGTACGAGTATCAACATTGCATATTTCTTTAATTCAAGTATTGCTTTAAAGTGTCATGCATTATTTCTCTTAAATATAAAATCTAGATCACATAAAAATACTAAAATACATATAAGCTATGCTAGTGACGAATAAATCTTCATAATATTGCTAGCATGCACATGATCAACAATATGTATGGATAAAGCTCTCTCTTTTAGTTTATTTCAATCATGTAGCTTGATAAATCAAAGAGCACAAAAACTCCCCCTCAAAACATGCCAAAAGGATGAATGATTCCCAATTCCCCTCGAAGAAAAGCAAAGCGAGAAGAATCAAACACGAATGCACAAAAACATAAACTCCCCCTAAAATTAACCTCCAATTTTCCCAAGGAAAAACAAAGAAGAAATTAAAGATCTTTGAAGAAATCCAATTGCAAATGATATCACCAATGTTCTCATAAAAAGACATATATCCACTTCTTGATGTCATCATGAAAAACAATCGTTGTCTTCACATTACACACATATGGGGAGTATGCCATCAAAATACCTACAAACAAGAAGATGTCGAGGCCTCCATGTTGGGGTTAGAAATAAGAAATTTTGGAACCCAACACTGAGTCACACGACCAGTAGAACTAGTAGGTACGTATGCGCAAACAAAATCAGAACCAAACTTACTGAAACATTACCTTGTTGCTTTACAAAAGTCTGATTTGAATTATGCACAAAATCGCCCGAGGTCGGCTCGACCGCGCCGTACTGCGGTTTGACCTAGCTCGGCCGCTCGGCCCGACCGCCTCCCGTTCAATCGCAGCCCGACCGCCGGTCGTGGGCGGCCTCGACCGATTAGTCAATGTCGATCTAACTGAGCTCCTCGAACTAAAACCCGATTTTTGCCATCGTTGCTTTGCAAAAGCAATTTCTCTTTTCTTTTTCTGTTTACGGGCAAGTCTAAAACAAAATCCAACCAAATGTCCATCTTTTCCACAATACAAACAATTATATCTCTCATGATACTTAGAAGCACAAGTAGAAACAGATGGTTTTGAAATATTAATTTTAGTTTCTTTTAAACAAATAGAAAGAGATGGCCAATTTCCAGCAGATTTGAAAATTGTTTTCAAAGCATTAGGTTTTGTTAAGATTTCACCATTTTTAGTCAAATTCAAAACACCTTTGGTGAAATAATCATGAGCATCAAAACCTATTCCCTTGTTGTCGCAACACACTTTAGATTTGTCCAAAATCATGTTAAGTTGTTTCTTACCATCAGAAAATTTTTGCAAAGAACTTTTCAAGTAAGAAACTTCTTTTTCAAGATTAGCACAATTATCACAACTAATCATGACATCTTTACCTTTGCGACATTTAGAGCAAGAAGCTACCTCATCTTGTTTAACTAGTTCTTCCATATGCTTAACACGAGCTAAAGCATCTTTTAATTTCAATTCATTAGTATCACAAGTTAAACAAGATTTAGAAGCCAAAACTTGAGAATTACTGACATCCCTAATCTTTGAAATTTCCAAGATTAAAACCTCATAATTTTTGCAATTATCATCATTGGGAATAAGAGATTTCAATCTAGCAATTTCAGCATTTAAAGATTCAATTACAAATTCTTGTTTTTTAAACATTTTCTCACATTTTTTATTCTTAGTACTTAAAACAAGAATTGCATCCTCAAGTGAGCTTACCTCATTTTCTTCATCTGAAGAATCTTCATCTCCATGCGTCATGAGACAAACGCCGGAGATGTTCTTGCCCTTCTCCTCCTCACTGTCAGAGTCTATGTCACTGAGTGGCTCAAAAGCGGCATAGACTTGACTCAGCACCTTCTTGATCATCTCCTTGGAGCGTCTACCCTTGGGCTTGTCATCTTTTGTCTTCTTGGCGCTCTTGTCTTCCTTCTTGCTCCTCCCAAGTTTGGGGCAGTTGGAGCGGATGTGATCCAAGGCGCCGCATTCAAAGCAACGCGTTGGTCCTCCTTTCTTCCCGAACCTAACTCTGTTCATAGCTCTGGAAAGTTTGTTAGTAGCAAGAGCCAAGTCCTCTTCCTCGAATTGCTCGAGTTGTTCATCGGACATGGCGTTAATCAAAGCAAGAGCATTTGGAGATGACAAAGAAGCAACATCTGAAGAAGTCAAAGGAGAAATCAAAGCACTTGACTTAGAATCCGTTTTTCGAGAAAGAATATTCATCTCATGAGTTTTGAGTTTTATATAAAGCGAATCCAAAGTCAAGTTTGCCATGTTAACAGATTCTTGAATAGAAGTTACTTTCATCTCCCAAAGACATATCAAGACCATTTAAAAAGTGGCAAGAAATCTCGATCGTGGATAATTAGTGTCATAAGAAGAATCAATGATCTAAGATTGCTCAAGATTTTATTAAACCTACCAAGATAGTCATCCAAAGCTTCAGCAGGTTTCATCTCAAATTTTATATATTCCTTTTTAAAAAGATCTCGACGAAGTTCTTTTATGTTGGTAGTTCCTTGATGAAAGTTTTTCAAAGCATTCCAAATCTCGTTGGCAGTTTGAAGATGTGAAACGCGATCAAAATCCGAACGAGAAATCCCATTCAATAAAATATTGTGAGCTTTGCAATTGTTATTAAAATCAGTTTTCAAAGCCTCGGAATTAATCACTTCAGGAATAGTGTAAGGAAGAGCAACCTTTTGCCAAACATCGTAATCTTGAGCCATTATATAAGATTGCATCTTGCTACACCAATAAGCAAAATCGGTTCTATCAAAAACATGTGGCTTAGTTGAAAAATTATGAGACATGGCGAAAAATCTTTAGATCAATAAAAATCCAAAGCAGAAAAACGTGGCTCTGATACCACTTGTAGGATCGAATGCCCAACTAAAAGCCAACTAGAGGGGGGTGAATGGTTGAGTACCCCAAAAAACAAAGTTTTAGCGAAAATAAAACTTTACCTCTCGTTTTCCGATGCCGGTCTCGACCGAGGGTGTCGCACCGGTCCGACCGTGCCGCCACCGGCCCGACCGCCCGATGGCCTTTGGCCTCGACCGCCCGTAGCCGATCGCCTCAGCCGATTTGCCTGTAGTAGCCGATGCCGATGAAGAGCCGACGACGTCCGGTCTGACCGCCAACGTGCTTGCGGTCTAACCGGGAAGAGCGCGGTCCGACCGCCGTATTGTCCGCGGTCCGACCGATTAGCGATCCAAATTACGCCGCCGCACCGAGGAAGAAGTAGACACAAAGAACTATCAAGAAAATTGATCTTTATTGAAATTCTCTCGTGTTTACAAAGTGCATGCAAAGCACTCCTCACAAATCTCAAGCTAAACTCTAACTTGAAACCCTAAAAACTTAAACTCCAAGCAATAGGGCGATATATGCGATACCGAGAGGCCACGCCTCCCCTCACTATTTATACACAAAATTCGCAGCCAAGAACCACGAATCCTACTCATACAAGAAGCCCTAATCCACTAGGAAATCTTCTCGTACAAGAAACAAACTATACATAAACCAACCGTGACAATCTCGATTTTTCTAAAACCGAAATTCCGCTTTCCATACGCAACAATATCTCCATTGTATGTCATATGGAAACTTTCCAATCATGTGCACTAATCTCTACCCTTCAGCATCCCGCATGATCCCCATCTCGAACGTCACCTTATCTCCAAGTTGACTCCGACTCGACCACCGGCAACGCTTTCCCGAGGCGTAAAGAATACCTGCACACAATTAAATAAAGAATACATATCCGAGCACAAGCTATCCAAACTTGACTCATTGTTAGCATAAACAACCAGATACGTGCATAGGAACACGAAACTTCCATGTATGTATAAGGAAACAAACCGAAACCAAAACCGAAACAAAATCGGCAACCGCCGGATCGGCTCGACCGGGTCCGACCAGGCAATGCCCGGCCTCGACCGCCGAAACACCTCTCGGTCGACTCGCAGAAACACGCCCGGCCGACTGCTCGTGGCGCCGATCAACACCGTTCATCGTCCGAAAATTCAACTCTTTCAAAATCAAAACACTCAAATCAATAAATCCCAAATACCAATTGTTCATCATTAAATAAAGAATCAAACACACTTTGATGTTACATCTTGGGCCTAGGCTCCCCAATGACAACTTCCTTTCCCTTAGCCGATTCGGCTTGCTCCGCCGAATCAACACCTTCTTGCCATCAAGATCGATGGTATTCACCGGGAAAGGATCGCGTCAAGCTTCATCTTCGGGCCTCGGTGAATTTCAATCGTCCTTCCTCTATGGCCGATTGAACCTGCCGATGAAAAACATTACACTCATTAGTAGAATGCGAATATGAATCGTGCCATTTACAATAAGAACGGCGCTTTAATTCTTCTAATGAGGGTATGATGTGGCCTTTAGGTAATTTGATCTGTTTTTCCTGCAAAAGATAATCAAAAATCCTATCACATTTGGCCACATCAAAACTGTACTTGATCTCGCTTTGTCGATCCTTGCGAGAAGTCGGCGTCAAGCTGGAACAAACGAAGGGTTTGTTCTTGTTTGTCCAAGACCACTCAGCGACATACATGTCATGATCGCCCTCATCAGACTCAGAATCACTAGTAGGTCAGTCGATCATGCTAACATGAGGTTTCTTATCACTGGGCCTAACAAACTTTTTTAGCATCTCTGACTCGGCTTTCCTGAGCCAGAGCCTTCTGCATTACTTGACTAACATCAAAAAATTGTTGGCCATCTAACCTTTCTTTAATGGGAGCAAGCAACCCATTGAAAGCGAGGTCGACCAAGTCTCTCTCGGTTATATTCAAGCTAAAACATCGATTTCTAGCATCTCTAAATCTTTTAATATAATCAACAATAGACTCATTATATTTTTGCCTAACCGATGTCAAGTCACAGAGTCTAAGCTCAGTCTCACCAGTATAAAAGTAATCATGAAACTTCTATTCTAACTGAGCCCAAGTATGAATAGAGTTAACCTAAAGATGTAAACCAAGTAAAAGCAAGACTGGATAAAGATAAAGAGAATAAGCGTAATTTAAAAGCATCGAAGTGCTAGCCTCCCCGCATTGCGCTAAGAATTGGCCGATATGTTCCCATGTGGTCCTATTATCATCTCCACTGAATTTGGTGAATTCGGGGACTTTATAACCACGAGGATATGGGATATTATCGAAGTAGTCAGGATACGGCTTTTGGTAAACCTTAGCACGATTCCTGGGCTCAATTCCGAATGACTCTCTAATGATATTTCGGATTTGTTCCTCCATATTTTCAGGCCTAGGCGGGTCGGGCACGACCGGCGGCCTAAAGGGTGGTCGTTGCGGCGCAATATTGTCATATTGACCATTCCTCGTGTCGCGCGGATATCCCCTATTAGGATCATTGTATTGATTGGGAACAGCGGGGGAATTGGTGCATGGACAGTAGCCACAGGGGAGTCGTGTGCGGGAACGTGGTATAGAACCGAGTTGCCCGTGATGGGATCTACCTCCCGCATCGGCACAAAGCGCCGGCCGACCGCCAAGGGCCCGGTCCGACCGGCTAGGGAAAGTGGCGGTCGACCGGCCAGATAGCCGCCGGCCGACCGTGTAGTATGGGTGCGGGCCGGCCTGACGGGCGGTCTGACCGATGTAAGGTGAGCCGGTCAGACCGACGTAAGGCGATCCGGTCAGACCGGCCATAGGGCTGGTTAGACCGCCGTATTGTGTTTCGGCTAGACCGACCGTCGGGTCGGTCAGACCGATATGCGGTGGGCCGGTCGAACCGACGTAGTGAGGGCCGGTCAGACCGACAGAGGCGGCAGAACTACTTTCGTCGGGGCCTTAGGCAATCGCCCCGTCGGTTTTACTGAATATGTGGTTCACAGGGGGCTGGCTCCCCCCTGCAATCGAGGTAGGCGGCGAATCGGTCGCGGGAAGACTGGATTTACCGCTCATGTGCGCTTTAAACAATCTATTAAAACAAGCCTCCATAGCGGATTCAATCTTATTGTTCACGGCGGCGATAACGGACTCATCCACTATACTAGCAACAAGTTTTTGAATAGGCATAGAGATGTGATCAGGGCTTACCTCGCCGCGAGTTACCTTGAGCGGGCCTCCGAGCTTGATGATGACGCCTTGTCGCGTTTTGGTGCAAGATTGATCTAGCACCTCTTGAGTGATCGCTCGAATGTGCTCCTCCATTATTTGGCGAGCCTCCCCATCCAAGTCGTCCAACGAGATGTGGACAACGTTGGATGGCTCCACGTCTTGCGCCGTTTGCTTAGACATGGCGGCGTCGAATCCGAGTTGGCGTCGTGTCTTCCCCAGCGGAGTCGCCAAAAATCGTGTTGGCACCTTTTTTGGCAAAAGGCACGAACACGATCGAATCACCTAAATCCTTGCGATGCTTCTTGGTACAGAGTCGCCAACCACTCCAATCTAGCAAAAAACTAGAACAAAGTAGGTTTTGTAGATCAAATCGGCTAGCGGAACCGATTTAGATGGATAGATTGATAAACACCCGTCTCGTGGGCGAACGGAAGGTTTTCATGACAAACCTACAAAGAATTGTCGCACTCTCGCAGCGGCGGCGGACGGTTTTCGGCGCAAACCAACAAAGATGGACTAAACTAGGGCAAAGTAGAAAATATGGCTGAAAATGAAGAAAACGATTCAAATAGATTGATTATATGTTGTGTGTTTCGTGTGTTACAATTGAACCGGCCTTGGCCCTTATATAGGGGTTGGTCTTGCCCTTCACAGGCCCTTCTCCACGTCCAATTCGGGATAAACATGTTTGGAAACCCGAGATATACCGTATAGAGAAAGAAAACCCGAATACCGACGAAATCGTCTAGGTTTCGACTCTGCCGGCCGACCGCCACATGCCTCCTGGGCCCGACTGCCCCACCGCCCTGGCCTCGACCGCTTATACACGGTGGTCAGACCGGCCTCTCCGAAGAAACCGACAGATTTTCCAAATATTGGCAACTTTCCTTATTTTGATTCCTAGGTGCCAATTTTGGGTGTAAACAGCGGCGTCCTTCGGGACGCCACCTACATTGTCCTGGGCGTGGAACTCGAGCTTCCGAGCCTTCCAGTGCGCTAACAGATCGGGGGGGTGGAATTAGGGTTTCGGGAAAACACGGGGATCGTGATTTCGTGTTCGGGTTTAACTCGGGGTTAATCCTCTCTTATAAGGTTGCACTGTACGCAAGGGGCCGAGCCCAAAAGGCTAAGAATCGCCAACCGATCACGGTGAAATCGGACTCGGGATATGATTCCGAGTCTGATAAGATATGAATTGATATCTTCCTTATTTGAATTGGTTATTATTGATCGAGATAAAAACTTAACTTAAACCAAAATATCCAATAGTGTAATGGCTTCCGAGTCCCAATATTTTTTCCTCACTGACACAGTAGTAGAGAGATATTTGATAATTTAATGCTTCTTAAAATGGGCTTTTATATTTGACATCTGACTCCCTTTCATTCACTTAGATGGTTCTACATGTTATTTTACGTGTGTCAATTAAAGCAACGAAAAAATCGTTAAATTATCAAACAGTCGGTTTATCAGCCGTTTAAACATGATTTTTCTCTCACAAAGAATCGCCTTCTGTTCTTATCACGCATTTATGCACTGTACCGAACACGTCCAAAATTTGATAAATTCTGGCAGCGTGTACGTCCAGCCGAGCGAAAAGCCCAACAGAGCCCATATATGAGTTGCGATCCATCGGGCCCAAAACCCTAGCAAACCCCCACCACCACGACGCGCCGCCGCCTCCCCCTCTCCCTCTCTCTCTCTCTTTCTCCTCCCCTTAAACCCTCGCCTCTCCCACCTCCCGCCGCTTCCCCCGTCCCCCTCGCGCTACGCCGCCGCCGCCGTCGTCGCCGTCGCCGTCGCCGAAGCTTGACGGCCGGAGTCCTCAGCCGACCCGCGCTACAACCCGCGGCTCCCTCCCCCTCCCCCGGTCATGGCGCCTCGTCCGCGGAAGCGGGTCTTGCGGCCCAAGCCACGCTCCTCCCGCGGCGGCGGCGGCGGCGGGGACGGGGACCCTTCTTCGAGTCCGAGCCCAAGCGGCGGCGCGGAGGCGGCCGCGACGAGGACATCGAGAGCGAGGACAGCGACTTGGAGGGCGTGGCGGCTGCTGGTGGCGTCGACGAGGATGGAGAAGAGGAGGAGAATGAGGAGACGGTGGGGGAGAAGAAGATGCGGATCGCGAAGGAGCTGCTCAAGAAGGTGACGGACGCGGCGAGGAGGAGGAGGGAGGATGACGAGGAGGAAGACGAGGACGAAGACGAGGAAGCCGCCCGGAGGCGGGTTGCCGATATCCTCCTCAAGAGGCAATTCGAGGAGAGTGGCAGGAAGCGGATGGAGCTCGCCGACAGGTGAGATCTTCTTCTTTAACCCCGTAATGGGGGCGGGAGTTGTTTGCAAACCAACTTGCAGCCTTCTCTCTCTCTCTCTCTCTCTCTCTCTCTCTCTCTTTCTCTCTCTCTGGTTCTTTGTGGACAGTAATTCTGAATGTTTGCGCCCTCAAATGCTATGAATTTTACACGAGAATTTTCGTGAGTAGTCACAATTCGTAACTTGAAATGAAGAGGATATGTACCTCTTTTGTTTTGGGGTAGCAATTGGGATCAGAGATTACATTGTTTGTACTAATTGATTACTTCGAAATGAATCCCTTTGCATTTTGCGAGCTAACAAGCGCACACGTCAGGTTACATGTATGCGTTTGGGGTTTTGGTTAGGTACATATTTGGGTGCATTTTGGGTTGGAATATGAACAACATTCCTGCTAATATCTCTGGTTATCTGAGTGTGGTGGTGCAATCATATATCCTCATGGAGGGAAATAAAGGGCTACAGTGGCATGAACCAGTAGGTTCCATACTATGTGGAAAGAGGTATTTATTTTCATGCTAACTTTTCCAAGATATTGTGTTATTGGCTTATTGCTTATATAAGACCAACCGAACAAAATGCATCGAGGGGAAATATAGAGAGGAATACCAAACTAGAGCGATCCTGAAACCAACCATAAAAAACGACCTGGTTGCCTAAACTGTCCTGGATCCTCCAAACTTTCTAAAACCTCTTATTTGTTCTTGATTCTTGTTATCTTGTATTTGCAGCTCTCAACTATTTGTCATATATTTGTATTACAGCGGTCTTACTTGCAACATGACAAAGTTAGTTTCGAAATACATGTGAAGTTCTTGTGAACGATGCACTCTTGGCCTCTTGGGATTCAAGCAGTAGTCCTTTCATGGGTCCAGGAAGTGCATTGGTGGAACTGAATTGGGACACCCAAACAATTCTATATTCAAATGTTTCTGTTAGAGCCAAACATGAGAGGAAAATCGTTTATAGTCACAAGAAGTAGTGGGATGTGCCATAATGGAAGAACAAATTTGGAGTTCACCTCTATCCCTCCTCTTCTTCCGCTAGCTATTGAATTTTGTTTGCAACCTGTACAATTTGGCATAATGTTAATTCATGCAGAATCTGCTATTCTGCTTCCTCTCGCTATTGAATTTTGTTTGCAACCTGTACACTTTGGCATAATGTTAATTCACGCAGAATCTGCTATTCTGCTTAGACAATAGTCAGAAACTGGGGTGTTTAAAATATAAGGAAATATCGCTACATGATTGTGTTTTTTTGGCTGATTAGATATGCAATTATTTTCACAATTAAAATGGAAAGTGTTGCTTTTGTAGACATCACGCATCTGTAAATATCTGACTGGAGTATCGTAATGGTCTCCAGTGGTTAATTTGTAAAAACCTAGAGCAAGAACTCCACCCAATTCAGTAATCAACTAATCATAGAATAGAATCACATATTCACATATGCCCCCGTGGATTAATATGACTGCTGTTTAGTGGTACTTCTACTGTCTCAGACCTGTTAGTTTTATACAGAGTGTAAATATTTGCTGTCATATTAATTTTAATGTCATCTTGATTTTAATTTGAATTAATGCTCATGGAAAAGAATATGAAATCAAAAGAAACGGTAAACAGGAGACTCAGGGGCATTAAGTGCCTGGTTTCCCTCAACCTGCTTATGTTATCATTTTAAAACCATTTTTTTAATCTATACCTATTTATAAAGTAAGTATTGTTTCCACCCAAATTTTGTTTTGCTTGGCTATTTTGCAAAAAAACCCCTTGAGTTTTTCTGAAATTAACCCACAGTCCGCCTGGCTATTTAAAAAAAATCAGTTAAAGAAGAAAAATAGGTTATTTTACAAAAACCTCTTGAGTGTTTATAAAATTAATCCGCAGTCCCAATGCTAAAAAGAAAAGAAAGACTTGGATGAAAAAAGACCTCCGCGTCCCTCTCTTCCGTCCCATCCGCGCCGCGCCTGCGCCCCTCCCTCCCGTCGTTGCTCGGAGCTCCCGCATCATCGCCTAGACCTTCACCTTCCGCCTGCTTCTTCGTCCTGTTGCAACGCACGGGTATTTTGCTATATTTATAAAGCAAGTAGTGTTTTCATCTAAAATTTTGTTTTGCCTGGCTATTTTGCGTAAAACCCCTTGAGTTTTTTGAAATTAACCCGATCCCAATGTTAAAAAGAAAAGAGGGCTTGGATGGAAAAAGACTTCCGTGCCCCTTCCTCCCCGCGCCCTCCCTCCCATCCCCATCCGCGCCGTGTCCGCGCCGCGCCTGCGCCCTCTCTCCGTCGCTGCCGAAGCTCCCGCGTCACGCCCGCGCCGCGCTCCGCCCCTCCCCCCCATCCCCGCCGCGCGTCCCGACTTCATCCGTTGCAACGCACATGCATAATTGCTATCTATAATCTATTTATATAACTATCTATAAAGCAAGTAGTGTTTTCACCCAAATTTTGTTCTGCCTGGCTATTTTGCAGAAAACCCCTTGAGTTTTTCCAAAATTAACCCGCAGTCCGTCTGGCTATTTAAAAAAACCCACTTAAAAAAGAAAAAGGGGTTATTTTGCAGAAAACCCATTGAGTGTTTATAAAATTAACCCGTAGTCCCAATGCTGAAAAGAAAGGGAGGATTTGGATGAAAAAAAACTCTTGCGTCTCTCTCTTCCGTCTCATCCGCGCTGCGCCCCGTGTCGCGCCTGCGCCCCTCCCTCCCGTCGCCGCTCGGAGCTCCCACGCGCGCCGCCTGAACCTTCGCCCTCCGCCTGCTTCCCTCCCTGCATCGTCGTCCCGTTGCAACGCACGGGCATTTTGCTAGTCCTTATATATGCCCTCAATACCTCAACCATATGGCATTTATTTTATCTACAAAATTAGAGACGTTTTGCATGTGGAGCTTCCAATAATTTCTCATTTGCCACCCCATCCATTTACTTTTTACTTAGGTTATATTTTCAATTCATGTGGGATCTCTTTGGATAATGTTCCAAAACTAGCATGCTGAAACGGAATGAGATGTGAGCGGAAGAACTATACATCTAGATGCCTCCGGGATGCATTTGTCATCATGATTACTAAAGGTGCTATCCATAAGTCAATTGTTATACGACGTCAGTTATCTGGGTGTGGTAACTGTCTATAGCTGTTAAAAACTATATGAATATGATAACCTTTTAATTGAATCCAATATTTTTTTAAGCTCTAACTAAAAGGTGCAATAAGATAATATAAGTGTTGTTGAAATACTGATCACATAAACGGTGAGTCTAAAGTAGATATGACTAAAATTTGCAAAACTATTGCAGGATATTACAACCAGACCTAGAGGATGGCTTTAAGATGCTCGTGAAGCACCGACAACCAGTTACAGCTGTTGTTTTATCCAAGGACAGTGATAAGGGATTTTCAGCATCAAAGGATGGAGTCATTGTGCATTGGGATGTTGAAACTGGAAAAAGTGAGAAGTATTTATGGCCAAGTGAAAATGTCTTGGTTTCTCATCATGCTAAGGCACCTCTATCAGCTAAAAGAAGTAAGCAAGTATTAGCTCTAGCTGTTAGTTCAGATGGTCGTTACTTGGCAAGTGGAGGTTTGGATCGTCACATCCATTTATGGGATGTTCGGTCACGGGAGCACATACAGGTAGTTAGTACAGCAATTTAATAACAACATGTTGTAATTTAAAATTTCTGATATATAGTTGAAAAATGCAATTTTGCTTGCATCCTTGGACCATGTGATTGTCGTTTTGCGTTATGTGTCTATATTTGTACATGCATTGCCATGCCTAATTCTCGCTGGACAGTCCTGTCTAACAGCTGTTGCCTTATTAATCCCTACAATCCCTACAATATTGTGTAGGTAAAGAGCAAGTGCATGATCAAGTGCTGCTTGCAAATCTATGTAGCACTACAGATAGCCTGTTTTGCATATTCCCATTTTTCACTGGTACATTTGTTTTGTTATTCTAGCTGATGCCAGGCTGTTGCAAGTGAGCTTGAGCACGGAAATATTATTCAATTTCTAGCTTGTTTATTGTCAATGCAACCTGTAATGGAACACCTGGTTCAATGCTTTATCAGAGATTCACAACAATTTCCTCTGATACATATGAACATATTATTCAATTAAAGTGAAAGGTTGCTATAAGACTTCCATGGACTGCATAGATTTTATTTTTTGTGGTCCACAGAGAAGTATTTGAGTCATGTTATTTGTTAGACTTCAAATAGTGTTTTGGTTGCAAAATAGATATAATTTTGTTTGTATTTTAAGCCACCAAGAAGGCAATGTAGAATCTCGGAGTGCTATTCTTCAGGGTTAGAATGTATTAGCTGATCTAAACTAGCCAAGTTGTTCTGGGATTTACACTGCAATTTTTTTTAATGAAAAGAGAGTGCTGGAAGATCAGAGTAACTTTCCTTGCAGTTTAACTGAGCTCTTATTGGTGCCATCTTTCTTGTTCTTTCAACATTATAACTGTCTGTTTTGATTATTTTCGTCAGGCATTTAGTGGTCATCGAGGAGCAATATCCTGTCTTTCCTTTGGACCAGACTCATCCGAGCTATTCTCTGGTTCTTTTGACCGTAAAATAATGCAGTGGAATGCAGAAGACAGAACATACATGAACTGCCTATTTGGCCATCAGAACGAAGTCTTGACAATGGATGCACTTAGTAAAGATAGGCTTCTGACTGTAGCACGGGACCGAACAATGCATCTTTGGAAGGTACATATTTCCTTAAAAGAGTGTGTATACACATGCACTAGATTATTTACATATGATAACTGAGAGACTGTCTAGTTAAACATTGTTCTAGGATTAAGATACATAGAAATATTTTTTCCTTTGTTCATTATGGTGCATGACTAACCAAAATTCATATATTGTCTGTGAATCCCTAATAATGTTATAATATTATTATGGAAGTATGTCTCTTAGAAAAAAAATCTACTTGTATAATTTCAAATGGGAAATCTAAATAACCATGACAATGCTGACCAAGGTAAAACTGATTGGACCACATGAATTTATGGATGACGCTTAGACTGGCTTGACTCAGTTGTGACTCAGTATTTAACCTGACAGTTGAAAACTCTTGTGTGGACAGGTACCAGAAGAATCACAACTACTGTTCCGTGCTCCTGCTACTGCATCATTGGAGTGCTGCTGCTTTATTGACGACAAGGAATTTTTAACTGGATCTGATGATGGAAGTGTTGAGCTTTGGAGCATTATGAGAAAGAAGCCTACTCACATAATAAGAAATGCTCATCCAGTATTCCGTAACAACCTTAATTCGCTTGAAAATAATGTTGAGGGTAAGATGCTATATGAAGAACAGTTTACTACTTCATGCAAAGTTTTCCTATACATTGAATTTACATCTGTTTTATTCACCCCTTTTCTCATTCTGGATAATGTAGTTTTTCTTTTGTCGTTGAGATGTCAATTAATTTGAATATCAATTTTCATTATCACCACAGTATTTTTTGTTCTCTCTCTCTCTGTGTGTGTATATATATAATGGGCTACTGTGTGGCGCGCCGCACAGCTCCATCCCGTGTGGTATGGCCAAATCTCTAATTTGAAAACTCAAATTGAAAATCCGAACCGTTCATATTGTTCTACATATTAATATTGCCTTGTATACCAAATTTTATATTTTTTTGAATTTTTTTATTATTTTATCAGATAGGTCAAAAATGCAATAAAATAGATACTCCAAAAATCGTTGGATTAATGCATCTTTGACTTATCTGATAAAATAGTAAAAAAATTCAAAAAAAATGTAAAATTTGGTATACAAGACAATATTAATATGTAGAACAATTTGAACGGTTCGGATTTTCAATTTGAGTTTTCAAATTAGAGATTTGACCATATCACACGGGATGGGGCTGTGCGGCGCGCCACTCAGTAACCCATCTCTCTCTCTATATATATATATATATGTGTGTGTGTGTGTGTGTGTGTTTCTTATCTATTGCTTTGCAACTCAAATGCAGAAAATGGCGTACACAAAGCTGAAAGTGTCTCGTCAGCCCAGTCATGGGTTAGTGCTGTTACTGCAAGAAGAGGTTCTGATCTTGCTGCATCAGGAGCAGCAAATGGTTCAGTTCGTCTTTGGGCTATTGAACCTGATTCTAAGGGCATTCGGCCATTATTTAATTTGAGACTGGTAAGCTACACTAGCTACTTCATGATACCCTTTGGATGTAATTATGAAAATAAAATGCACCATAGTCTATAGATAAGCTACCAAGGTCCCAAGACACTTCTGACCATTTTGACTTGGCATTACTGGAATTTCTTGTCTCAGTTCTAGGTCCTTTGGGATTTCAGTTGATTGTACGATCATATTAATGAATCAATATTTTTGTTCATAGTTACGTTCACTAACATTTTCTGATTGTCATACTTCATTCATACTTTGGCCTGACAAGTACACTCCCTCAGTTTCACAGCATTTATCAGGACCACCATGGGTCTTGATCAAGACACCAGATCTAAGAATTAATACGAAATAACGTGAACCTTCTAAATGCCATACTACAATAGTGCAGCTGCTCAGCTTCTTTTATGCAATTAATTAAATTGGGTAGAAAATGAAAACATTGCAATTTCTGCCTCTTGCTTTCCCCCAATAAATAAACAGTGAAAATGGCACTTTCCAAGAAAAGGGGCAATCGTTTTAGATGACAAAAGGTTACTGTACTACCAATGCTAGAAAAAGTTGAGTGTTACATACTTTTTACTGTGGGTTGCAAATAGTTGATACATTTTATTCTGCCATTATCAGGATGGATTTGTTAATTCTCTCGCCATCCCGAAATCTGGACGCTTTATTGTTGCTGGTGTTGGCCAGGTCAGTATATTAAATCCCCCTTGTTAATTGTTACTGAAAAGTTAAGTTTTTTTTAACCTTTGATATCAATATGTTCCCAAGATTATCTTGAGAATGCAACAGGAATGGAAAAACTTAATTTCTGGTTTGTATGAAGTTCTTAAGTAATTAGTTGTCATTGACATTAAGTTCTTGACTTTGTGAAACTTTTTTAGAACATGGAAGCCCTATCCGTTTTAGTTGATTACAATGGAAAATAACGCCTTGACCAAAAGCTTACTAGATATTCAGCAAATAAAGACTGGGAACCAGCAACTGTGTTGAACTTATCTTTCTGTCTGACTGAAGAGTACTAAACACTTAACTTATTGAACTAAAAATCCCACTATACACAACTTGCAACATTTTAAATAGAAGTAGAGCAGCCTACAAGTGGGTATGCAGTCCCAAAAGTGAATGCAGAATTGCAGATTAATCATAGCGTTCTCTCGTTCATCAGCTGATGAATAGGAATACTGCTGCTTGTAAATTGTAATCCTAGCACTACAAGTGGACTAGTATGCAAAGATACCATTTATGTTTCATACATTCCATGGTCTTGTATACTGTTGCAACACAGTGCTCTTGTTAGTTCCGTTTCAAAATCCTAAATTTTATACTGATATCTTTTATTGTCAGGAGCCTCGCCTTGGGAGATGGGGCCGTGTCCGATCGGCTCAAAATGGAGTTGTAATCCATCCAATCCGACTAAAAGAAGAGAGCGAGGACTTGTAGGGTAGTAGATGGTTGATGCCGAAAAACTCCTTAAATGTTGTAAGTCACACAAAGGACAAATCCCTTCCACCTTGCATTTGTTGCAACCGTTCCCACAGATGAAATTCGATACAAGAGGCTGAACGGGGTTACACCTTCACAAGCAATGGGAATTTGGAGGGGGTGTTACAGACCATTTGAGCTCAAGAGTTTGAGATGTATTCTGTAGAGGGAAGTCCCGCGAGGCAATTTTGTAGCACTGCTTCCTTCTTAAGTTTAAAGACATTTTTCTTTATGTATCAAACAAGTAGGATAAGGTGGCTTTGAAAATTGGCCTAAGATTCAAAAACATGCCTTGATCAATTGTTGTCTCAATTGGAGTGGTTTATATCAGATAGAGAATTGCACACGGGAGGATTTTGAGGCCCTTTACTTTGTTGATCTAATCCCTTAAAACTCTGCAACTGTAAATCCATTCATTTTTGGCTTGTTGAACTAGTGTACTCAAAAACCGTTCATTGACCTGGCTTGCGAGAGGCTAAACTCTGTTGATGTTCTTTGCCTTCGACCTATCTTTATTTCAGCATAGCCAAACAATCGCCTTTTGAGCTTTTAAACTGTATGATTTTTACAAAAAAATATTCTATATATTAATTTTTTAGAATCTTGTTTTAAATACGTTAAATTTTATAATAATTAATTCTACCTTGAATAATTATGAAAAACATTCAGATATTTAGTCATCTGGCACAAAAGAACAGAAAGGAGTCAAAACTTTTGATCAAAAACTTTTGATCAAGTTTATAGACTTATAGTATCATACTATCAAATTAGTTTCATTATATGTAACATCAAACATATTTTACATATTTTAATAGTTTTTTTGAAAATATTGCTATTGGTCAAACCTAAACTAAAGAAGTTCGACTTAAAAAAATTAAAACAACTTATAAAAAAAAGTGATCCTCATATATCTATAACTCTTAACTATCTATAAAATAAGTAGTGTTTCTATCCAAAATTTTGTTTTGTCTGACTATTTTGCAGAAAACTTTTTGAGTTTTTTCGAAATTACCCGTAGTCCCAATGCTAAAAAAAGGGAGGACTTGGATGAAAAAAAGACCTCTTGCGCCCTCCCTCCCTGCGCCCCTCCCTCCTGTCCCCATCCACGCCGCACTCGCGCCGCATCTGCGCTTCTCTCTCCCATCACTGCTCGGAGCTCATGCGTCGCGCCTGCGTCTCTCCCTCCCGTCCCCATCTGCGCCGCGCTTTGACTTCACCCGTTGCAACGCACGGGCACAATTGCTAGTGATACATAAGAAGACATTAAACTTGTATAGTGTAAACATGAGGCGCAACTTGTCTTGCTTAGTGCTACAATCAATGGGCGCCAATTGCTCATATGGATCCATCATCCATGTGTACCCAAGATTGTGATGACCGCTATGAAACAATTTTAGTTTGCATTTGCAACTTTTTTTAACGACTCGCACGAGACAGTGTGAAGTTCATATTGTTATAGCAGGAAAAAAATATAAGATCATAACCTTGAAATGTCATAACTAGGAAAAAGGATAAACAAACGCACCGCCACCATGAGATCGTTACACAACACCCTAGAGAAGACACTAGCATCAAGCTGACCGCCCGTAAGCGTGGCCAATGGCCACTAGGCCAACAAAGGGGTTACAAACGCCTCGCTAAAACACCGGCTCAACTCAGAAAGACAACGAAAAGATTCCGGTTATCCTCACGTAGAGGGGTTGAGGAGAGGGTGAGGGCGAGAGAGAAGGAGATCCACTCGACTCTCGTCCCAACCTGATGACGACAATCAAGACACACCGACGTACAAACTGATAGAAGGTGGCGAAGGGAAGGAACACAAACCTCCTAGACAACACCTTCAGGAAGGCCATAGACATCACCGTTGCTCGTTCGATTGGACTCAGCTTTCACCTAGAGGGTCCTGTCAAGGAGGGGCTGCTCGACAACGCCCCAAGGAGGAAATGCAGTGTCCGAGGACGTCGTCGTTGCCGGCTCAAAAAGTCCCGAGCTAGGCTTTCGCCAACAAACCTCCACATCCACCCCTGCTGTCGTTGCCTGCACAACCTTTGCCAGCCGAAACTCCATTGCACTGACGCCCCACCGCCAGGCAGCCTAGACCTTGAAGGCATGTTGATGTCGCATAGAGGAGGGTGAATAGGCGATCCTGAAATTTTGTTGAAAATGCACCGGTTAAAGCACACACGCACCAGAACTTCCGGTACTTGAATCCCGAAACTTCCGGTCAACACAAGCTATCCGGAACTTCCGATGTTACAGTCTGGAACTTCCGGTGTTCTATGACTCAAAAGGATCTGAACTCAATTTCAAATACTTTCTACACAATGTAAGTGCAAACAATAGGAAGATACACACATGCAATATAGACAAACAACAGAAGATAAAGGGATAGCACACGTGACACAAGGATTTTTACCCGAAAATCGGATTCAAAGAATCTTACTCTCCATTGAGGAACTCCGTAGAGTTGGGTCTCAATTAACCCCTTGCCTCACCAAGCAAATCCCTAGGAAGAAGTCTACGGTCTTCAATTCCAACGCTTCTAGGTTCTTGCCTAGAGATCCAATTGACCACAAAGATCTAAATTTGATCCTCTAGCGCGAACCACAAACGTAAATTGCTCTACTTAGACAACCTCCAAAAGGTCAGCTTGGTTTACCTCGTTTCCTTGCGGAGGAGAGGTGATCCTTCACAAACTTTCCCGGGCCAATCCACAATACTCCAGAAGCTCGCGGGAGACACCTAACCGTCTAGGAGATTACTCTCCAAGAGTAATAGGCACCACTCCAAAGCCCTGCAAAAATCACCAAGTGCTCAAGTCACCTAGCTGTCCCACTCTCACAATCACTCCAAACACTCAATCTTCTCACAAATTTGGTTTTGCGGCTCAAGCATTGAGTTGGAATGAGCTAGAACACCATGGGAGAGACTAGGGAACTGAAATATGAAAGTTGGATGGCCAAAAATGAGCTGGAGACAAAGTGGGATATATATAGGTACACGCTTGCGTCACCTAGCCATTACTCACAAACTCAGCTGGAATATTGTCCGGAAGTTTTGGTCTGGGACTACCGGAAGTTCCGGCCAACACTTGGTACAAAGGTTTTGGCTGCGAGGTGAAGGTGTCCGGATGTTCCGGCTTTGAATCTCGGAACTTCCGATCGGCTTTCACTGCCGTGGGAATGGGTAACTTTCAAAAATTACTCCAAAAAATCTCACTCAAGTATATTTTGACTAAGAACACTTAGATCATCTCATGGCATGAGTTTCACCCCTCTTAATAGTACGGTTTTTCCTAAAACTCAAGATTCAAGAAAAATACTATTATAAACTGTCGTCGAATCTTTTCTCCTTTTTGCAATTAATGTTTGAGGGTTCTCCTTTTTCAAAACCTGCACAACTAAGCATCTAGGGACTAATTCTCCTGCACACATCTCAATTAAACGCATTAGTCCCTTAACCAAATTGTTATTAACCACCAAAACCCATTTAGGGGGCTAGATGCACTTTCAGACCTGTCTCCCGCAGCTCATCGGTTGTTGCCGCCAACCGAGCTGGCCTCGATGCTGCTGGACACGCCAGCCTCCACCGCCGTCGGACGTGCCAGCCTCTTGCGGTCGCGGGTCACGACGGCCTTCCTACCGTCGCCCGTGCTGTCCTCCTCCTCTGTCGGCCACGTCGTGCACAGCTGTCGTGCATGCCTTCGCACCGGACATTCCCTCGCAACCACGCCTCTCCTTCTCCTCCTCCGGTCGTCCCGGCCCACTGACAGCAGCTGCGCCACCCTGTGTCTCCCGCGGGTTTCCCGGGCCGCCCATGCCGCGTCGTCGACCTCGTCTCGAGCCAGATCCGCTGTTGCCTCCTCCTCCAGCCAAATCGGCATCGTCGAAGTCGTCCCCTCCCGATCTGGCCGTGGGAAAGGGCCGGATCTGCCTTCGACGGGGCCGGATCTGTCACGACCGGCCTCAGCGGTGCTGGGACTAGCGCCACACTCCTTCACCCCTCCGCCTAGATCCTATCGTTGCCCTAGTTGACGTGGCTTTGAGTGAAGGAAGAGGTCGCTGCCCAGCTTTGCCGACGACTGCTCGGGCGGTGGCGAGGTGGAGGAGAGAAGGGAGGGAGGTTGACAGCAGGGTTCGTGGTGTCGCCGCCTGTCACGCCCAGAAATTTAGCCAAATTTCCAGACTATTTTGTGTATTAAATCCCTGTCCAAGAATCAGCCAGGGTACACAAAATGACAAATCAATAAACATATCCAAAACGTAAATAAAGCGTAAAATACTTACAGAAGAGGCACTTAGTCCTCACACTCGAAAGAAAGCAGCAACAGCGGAAAAAGGCGATCCTAGCGGGGCTTCAGCTCCACTCCACAGGCAAACTCAACTGGGGTCTGAGCCTTGGTCTTCTAACTTCGTCTTCAACTCAGAAACACTACACTTTTGAGAAAAGGGAGAAATAGCAAGGCTGGGTACAACCATCATACTCAACAAGCCACACGGAGAAATGTAGCCGTGCAAGGGAAGACAAGAGTGTCTTGGGCTATTTTGCATAAATGCGGCTGTAAAACCTTTCTAGTTTAAAACAAGAAAAAGGTTGATTAATTAAATCAGAATTAACCTTCCACTGAACAATATTATCTCCACATTGCACAGGCCCAACCAAACCACCTGAACTAGTCCAGTTCCATTAAGTCAAATTATTAAGGTGGTACTAATCATGGTGAATCTGGTTGATCGCCCATAAACGCGGGCACGGCTATCCGAATAGTTTTACTCTGGCCAGAGGTGTATAACTGTACCCACAAGACACGATCCACCGTATGTCACCATGCCATGCCTGACACGTTACCATGCGAGTGACCATGACGAGACCCTTCGCATAACTCCCCCTGACCAAGCGATACTACACTGAGGTTTTGTCCCTACCCAAAGTTTAGGGTAGGTAGCCCCCTGGTGCCTTGGTGAATCCGGCAACCGCATAGACCTTGTCCGGTCCATCCGAACTCCATCACGCCCACCCTTGCCTGGGTACGTCAGTCAGTGAAAAGCTACACTACAAGTCCAGCCGTTGCCCATACTGGCTTGTGGTAAGTACTGTAAGTCTTCCAGGGTTTTTCATAAACCGGTCCTTAATTGCCATGGGTGCGACAAGCAAAACCATGAACCCACAGCCCACCATTTAGTCATATTTTAATTAACCATGAACCTTTGCTGAGGTACCTTCGATCTGAGACCATCATTACATGTGACTATCAGCTAGTAGTATAATTCTCCCATTAAGTGAGCTAGTGTAATTAAGCATGGATAAGCATAAAATAATTCTAGCAAGATCACGTAAGTGATGTGAGCTAGTCAAATTAATCACCCATGTTGACAATGAATGGGTAACAATTAAACATGGCACAAGTGATCAGATAGGTTGTCCCGATTCTCGTGTAATTAGCAAAACATGCAAGTTTATTTACAAACGATAAAATATTTATAAAGTGGGATCAATATGCGTCAAGGAGAAATGTGACTTGCTCTGCTTCTTCAGCTGATCTTCTTTTCTTCACGAGCGAAAACCTCCGAAATGGCGAAGTCTACACACTGACACGCAAAACGAGGGAAAAACCTAATAAGAATCAAATAAACAGTATATGGAAAGTAAACAAACATGTAGAGATCAGTTTTAGATGAATTTTACAATTTGAATGGCCCAATTTGGAGTTCGTATGGATTATATATGAATTTTAGAAGTTTTGGACCATTTAATTGAATTCGGAAATTAAAATAATTTATAAGGAAAAGGGTGCTGCGACGTCGGCGACGAGGGCCGACGCGCGGGACGTCGCGCAGCGGCTACTCGGCGCACGGGACCACGGTGGACTCGGTCCACGGCGATCGGCCCATGGTACACCACGTGGCTGCCACGTGGGCTGCCACAGGGGACGGCCTGCCGACGTGGCGCCGACGCGGCGGCATCGCTGGCAGCAACGTCGGCTGCCACGTGCACGGCCCAGATCACCCCGAAGGGGATCGGGCGGCCATGGGAGACTAACGACCCGGATCGGCCTTGATCCGATCAGATGGCCGGGAAGCGAGGAGGAGGCGGCGATGGCCGGTCGACGGCGAGCGGTGGTGCGGGCGACGCACGGGACCCGAAGGTCGCCGACGGCAAGCGGCGGCGCAATGGAGTGCGGTGGAGGCCACTGGCGGAGAAGGGCAAAGAGAGAGGGGAGCTCACCGTGGGGCACGATGAAGGGTTACGCGGAGGCTACGCTAGCCGAAAACAAAAACTTTTCTACCGCGCAAACCAGGAACACTTGCAAGTAAGGGCCGATAGATCGTTACCGGTTGGAGTATGCAATGGAAACACTCAATCGTGGCTATCTCGATCCGGAACGGTAAGCCGGCCGATGATGCCCGATTCCCGGGGACACCAATTCACCAATCACCCGATTCGTTGATGTCGCAGCTCCCGATCCGAGTCTTTGATCTGCCGTAGTCGCCTCGCTCCGATTGCAGCCGATTCGTAGCCGATCAATAGCGCGCAACGTAGCAGCGCCTCTACCGGTATCCACACGTCCGGGGACAGAACGCCGAACACCCGTGTGCTAGCACGCGATGCAAAGCTAGGGTTTGACTCGAAAGTGGGAGGGTTTCCGTGGAGATTGATCTCGGCGACTTGTTGCGCCAAATCAGATTCATTTCGGCGCAATTCAATTCAACTGATGTACCGCATCTCTCCACCCCTCGCCCCTTTATATAGAGTTGGCCTAGTGGGACTAGTGGCCGATCAGGACTCTATTTCGAATCGGATCTCATCCGTGTCTCATAGAGTTGGTCGCCCATACGTCGTAAGCCCATAGGACTCTATCCGATCGGATCCCTATCCGATCGAGCCGTATTCGAGTCCAACTCGAATGCCTGTTCTTATCCCCTTAAGCGTACGACCCTGTAGGTTCAGGTATACTTGGTTTCGGTTATAGTCTAACTTAGCCGATCGTCGGCTCGAGTCCAACTAAGCCGACCTGTCAATAGCGGCGCCTAGCAGCACATATTGACACCATAGCATACAAGAATATAATATCGGCTCTGAACCTGTAATGTGTACACAAATTCCTTTGTCTCACGATACCAATTAAGCTATAGGCAAGATGTGTGTCATCCCTTCAATAGCCTAACCATTCACTCAAACCGTATTGGATTATCTGTCTGTTGATTGACTCTTCAATCAACTTAGCATGGCCATGCATTTCCATAATCCATTACCTCGAGGGGCCCAGAGATATCTCTCCAAAGGAGGGGCAAATTCCATCTTGATCACTCACATCTCACTCCATGTTTCATAGCAAACCCGAAAACTACCTTTATAACTACCCAATTATGAAATAACGTTTGGTAGTCCCAAAGTAGGCTACTACACATGTTGGAATCCATGATGATCTCAGGTCTAAGGACTTTGCACCAACACTACTTGAGACCAATTAATGGCACATTAATTCCTGTAATGTCTCATGGTAGGTCTATCCAACAATGTGTTCTCTAACACATGTGTCCATGTTTATTGATTTGGTATCTCCATATCCATGATCTATGAGGCATGATCATCAATCAATAAACATACCGATCTTAGAGTCATATTTGTTCCAATAATATGACATGTGATCATGGATCATTTAGAAATAGATTCATGCATAAAGAGTCTCATAAATAAGTCACGTACTTATTGATCAATACAAGATGTCTATTTCATGGAACTGAATAACACTTTATTCATAAATACATAAACATTTACCATGATATCCAACATCTCCATGTTGCATCTAGGGCATATCACTAACACACGACACTAGGACAGCGGCCAGCGGAGCTCGGGCGAGGGAGGCGGCGGCGCATCGGCGACGGGTGGCGCTTGGGAAGAGGCGAACGGGCTCGCCCTTGACCGGCCGAAGGGGATGAAAATCCGGCGGAGGTGGAACACCAGCAGAGTCGCGGGCAAGCAAGGCGAACGCGGCGAGGGCGGCGTGGTTAGTCGGCTCGAGCGGTGGTTGGCGACCAGAGGCGACCAAAAGCAGCGGCGCACTGGGACCACGGGAAGAAGCTCGATCCGGTGCCGATTAGGAGAAAAGAAGTGCCGGCTGAGGTTCTATGGGAGACGACGCACGTGGCGGATCGAGGCGACATGCGGCGGATGCGGCGAATTGAGCGGTCGAAGGTGAAAATGGGCGGCATCAGCTTGGGTTAGCGGTGGTGGGGCGCTCCGGCAACGACCCGAGGGTGGGAAGTGGTGGCCAAGGCACGAGGCGGTGCGACGAAGGCTATGGTGGGCTCGGCGTGCGACAACGGCCGTTGAAACAGCGGTGGCATGCGGCCGGATGAGAACCGGCGAGCGGCGGCGCACGACTTAGCGCGGGGAGAGCGAGGAGAAACGCGACGAGCTCGGGAGAGTGAGGGGAATCGTTCGGGGAACGTTTTAAATCCGCGGGGAGGCGGTGGGGAGGTCGGGTGTCACACCCTAAGGTGTTTTCCCTTTTAAAAATAGAAAGAAAAATCGCAAGAAAAATAGTTGGAATTTAACCTAGAGCGAACAAATAATTTTTAAAAGCAAAAATCTAAATGAAAATGGCATGGTAGGATTTTTTTCTTAAATTCTACATGTCAAAATACACTAACAGGATTTTTAGTGGAATTTTCAGAGCACTAGAAATAATTTTTAACCAATTAAAATCGAAATCATAATTAATAAATCTGAGAAAAATCCTTTTCTCTCTCCCCGTCCTTTTCCCGCCCAACCGCCCGTGGGCCGCTGGCCCGAGCCGACAGCCCATTCCTCCCGCATGCGCGCCCTCTCTCTCTCTCGACCGGCCGAAGGCCACGGCCGCTAGCCCTCGCACCCGCAAATAAGTCTATTTTGCCTCCCCGTTTCCCGGGGCCCCGACAGCGGGGCCCACCCGCCAGCCCGTCGTCCACTTCCAGCAGCCTTCGCCGCCATTACCGCCAGCCCGCCCGCGCGGATCCAGCGCCGCGCCACCCCGTGCCCCGGATCCCGCCGCCTTTAATCCCCGCCTTTCCGCCGCCTTAATCGCTCCGACCGCCTCTCTCTCGCGCCCTTAATGGCCGGAATTGATCGCCGGCCATTATTTCCCCTTTTCTCTTCCTCTCTTAACTCCGGCGAGTAAATCCTCTCTTATCCGGACGCCACCGACCTCCCCGCGGCCTATTTAAGTGTCCCCGGCCTCGCCGTCCTCCCCACACTCGCTCAAACTCTTCTCGCTCTCTTTTGCTCTCGCGACGTGCGTCCTTTCTTCAGAGCTCGCAGCCGGCCTTCAGCCGTGATTTCCCGCCGCCTTCATCTCCGTCGCCGGCGTCCGTTCTCCCTCGGTCGCCCTTTCCCGCGCTCTTCCGCCGCCGTTTTCGCCGTCGCCGTCACCGTCTTCCCATCTCCAGCGATCCCCGCGGTGAGTCCCCCCCTCGGCCGTCCGATCTCGCCTCGCAGATCGACGCCGCCGCTCCCGCTCGCCCGCGTGGCATGCCACGTGGCCGCCACCTCGGCGCCATGTGGTGCAGCACTGCTCGCCCGTGGACCCGACCGGTCCACCGTGAACCGACACAGCTCCCATGGCCGCTAACGTCGCCTCGATTGCGACGTCGCCCCTATCCGATGACGTCATCCCGGGCGTTATTGCGCGATAATTTATTAAGGACTTTTTCTGTTTTAGTAAAACCACAAAAAACTTCTAAAAATCATATCTTTTCAATCCGAGCTCTGTTTTAGCCAGTTCAAATTTTATTAAATTCATAAAAATGCCAAGAATACATTAAAATGGTTTTGTTCCTTGCTTCAGTAGCTTTTTGGCATGTTTTGTTGAAGTCCTTTGTTTGTCGTGTAGACCCCGGTAGTTCCTCCGACCCGGTGTATTTTGAAGTGGTCGCAGAGTTTCCCCCAGTCCGAAGAGAAAGGAAAGTCATGCTTTATCATTGATCATATTGCTCCCATTTTTGCTAAAACGCCTGTTTTACTCTATTTAACTGCATTTATTTTTTTCGAATGTCATCTCATGGGGAATATTACACCGTATGGTTAGATCTAAGCCATAGGCTTGCCACCCTAACCCCTTTGATAAACTTGGGATAACAACATAACTAGCGTATAGGCCTAGGTTATGCTTAGACCTGCTTAGACTTACTAGCACACTAAATGGGTAACTTCATCTAGACTATATTATGGTGGCCACATGAAATGAAGGATATAATTCGAGGACTTTGTGGACCGGACTAATAACTAAAACATGACAAATGGTGGGCTGTGGATGCTGTGGTTTTAATAGTGGTGCCCATGGCATTTAAGCACCGGTTCATAGGAAACCTCAAAAGAATGACCGTACAAACCACAAGCCAGAATAGGCAACGGTGGGTCCTGTATGTTAGTGATATGCCCTAGAGGCAACATGGAGATGTTGGATATCACGTCAATGTTTATGTATAAATGAATAAAGTGTTATTCAGTTCCATGAAATAGACATCTTGTATTGATCAATAAGTACGTGACTTATTTATGAGACTCTATATGTATGAATCTATTTCTAAACGATCCCTGATCATATGTCATATTGTTGGAACAAATATGATTCTAAGATCGGCATGTTTATTGATTGATGATCATGTCTCATAGATCATGGGTATGGAGATACCAAATCAATAAACATGGACATATGTGTTGAAGAACACATTGTTGGATAGACCCACCATGAGACACTACAGGAATTAATGTGCCATTAGTTGGTCTCGTAGTGTTGGTACAAAGTCCTTAGACCCGAGAATCACCATGGATTCCAACATGTGTAGTAGCCTACTTTGGGACTACCAAACGCTATTCAGAATCGGGTAGTTATAAAGGTAGTTTTCGGGTTTGCTATGAAACATGGAGTGGGATGTGAGTGATCAAGATGGAATTTGCCCTCCTTTGGAGAGATATCTCGGCCCTCGAGGTAATGGATTATGGAAATGCATGGCCATGCTAAGTTGATTGAGGAGTCAATCAATGATGATAATCCAATACGGTTCGAGTGAATGGTTAAGCTATTGAAGGGATGGCACACATCTTGCCTATAGCTTAACTGGTATCGTGAGGCAAAGGGATTTGTGTACACATTACAGGTTCGAGCCGATATTATTCTTGTATACTATGGTGTCAATATATGTGCTGCTAGGCGCCGTCAGTGGACAGTCTCGAGTTAGACTCGAGCCGACGATCGGCTAAGTTAGACTATAGCCGAAACCGAGTATACCCGAACCTACTGTGGTCGCACGCTTAAGGGGATAAGAACGGGCATTCGAGTTGGACTCGGATACGGCTCGATCGGATAGGGATCCGATCGGATAGAGTCCTATGGGCTTACGACGTGTGGGCGGTCAACTCTATGAGATACGGATGAGATCCGATTCAAAATAGAGTCCTAATCGGCCACTAGTCCCGGCGGCCAACTCTATATAAAGGAGGGAGGGTGGAGAGTTGCGGCATGTCAATTGCATCGCGTGCAATAGAAGTCGCCGAGATCAATCTCCACGGAAACCCTCCCCACTTTCGAGCCAAACCCTAGCCTTGCATCGCGTGCTAGCACACGGGTGTACGGCGTTTGTCCCCGGACGTGTGGATACGGTAGAGGCGCCGCTACGTTGCGCGCGTTGATTGGCTTCGGATCGGCTACGGCATCTGAATCGGTTGATTGGCGAATCGGCTGGTCCCGGGTATCGGCTGTCGGCTTGCGAGAATCGGCTACACGTTCCGGATCGGATAGCCCCGATTGGCTGTTTCCGCCGCACACTCCAATCGGTAACGATCTATCGGCCCTTACTTGCAAGTGTTCCTGGTTTGCGCGGTAGAAATTTTTGTTTTCGGCTAGCGTAGCTTCGCGTAACCCTTCGGTGGTATCGAGCTAATCTTGCTTAGTTCGGGTTTTAGATTGGATCTGGAACAAGTTTTGCGCACGGGTTGATTTGATCAATCGGTTTTACGGGATTCGTTGAGGAGAGTTAATGGTAATTGTGTTCCTTGATAGTGTATCGGAACGGCGTAATGTGATTACGTCGAAGCAATTTCCATATAACTCGGTTTGAGTCGGCTTCGAGATAGCGTTCCTTGATAGTGTATCGGAACGGTATAATGTGATTATGTCGAAGCTATCTCGTAGTCCGATCTTGTTAGCGCCTCGCGCTGCGCAAACCATCTCCCTTGATAGTGTATCGGGACGGCATAATATGATTATGCCGACATGGTTTCGTAAAGCGATTTCATAGATTGGATCTATGAATTTCGTGTTGCCGGCGCTGCCCGAAGCCCGCGAGGCGGCTTCCCCTCGACCCCCCGCCCGCTAACCGGCGTGTGCGTACCCCCTTATAGGTCGTCTCGATGCCGTAGCTCGCGATAAGTAGAAAACGTTTCTACGCCTAACTTGTTTTTGCGAGAGAATGCTTTGAGATGGTATGGCCCTATTGTATGTATGAGATGTATGAGATGCATGTGATGCATGTAATATTCTTTCATATGTGCAATCCCTGTAATATTCTTTCATACGTGCAATGCTTGTAATATTCTTTCACGACTCGCAAGTCGATGTAATCTTCAATTAGAGCTTCTATAGTAGTAGCTTAGTTTGAAGAAATCAAGCATTCGGCACTCGAAAGAACGGTGATGAAGATGGAGATCCTGTACACCGGCATGGAGATGGAGATCACCATGTGAAGGGGGCCATACTATTTCATGATATTCTACTTGCTTTCATATGTGATATGTTTGTTTGATAGGATAGCATCCCTCACAAAATTAAGTAGTAATGATGCCCTTCCAAATGTTGCACCGTCACCGTTATGCTCGTCAATGGTGGGTCCGCCAAAGCGAGTGCCATTCTCTATCATAACACGAGGGGTATATGTCGACATATACAGCGGGAGCATTTGGTTTACTTAACAAGGCTATCAAAACAGTTTTGGGCCTTGGGGCATAGGTTGGGGCCGGGGCATGGAGATGCCACACCAACAACAAGAGTCACATAGAGATGTGATTAGCAAGGAGTTGCTTACCGATGTTATTAATCTTCTAGCGTGATGCCAAAGCTCACTAGAAAATTAATTAACATGTGGATCTTGACCCAATACGTAACCTAGAGGGAAGGTGGAAAATACGTAATGGGAGTCTAATGTTAAATTGTTTAACAATGGACATAGCATAAACATTGTGCTAAACTTTGCTTTTTCTGTTGTAGAATAAATGGCGGCTAATACTACACCCAAGTGCTTTTAATTTGCGATCTATTCTCGAAAAGGAAAAATTAAATGGAACAAACTTTATGGATTGGTATCGCAACTTGAGAATTGTTCTCAAGCAAGAGCGTAAGGAGTACGTTCTTGAAGTACCCTATCCCGAGGATTTGCCAAATAATGCCACCGCACCGCACGGAGAGCTTACGAGAAGCACACTAATGATGCCCTAGACATAAGTCGTCTCATGCTTGCTACAATGTCCCCGAGCTTCGAAGCAATATGAGAGCAAGTGATGCTCACACTATTATTCGGGGACTGCGTGGCATGTTTGAGAACCAAGCTCGGGCCGAGAGGTTCAACACCTCGAAGTCCTTGTTTGCGTGCGAGCTTGTTGAGGGAATCCCGTCATCCGCATGTGATAAAAATGATTGGCTACATTGAGAGTCCGGAAAAACTAGGTTTTCCCCTTAGCCAAGAGTTGGCTACGATGTGATTCTCCGCGCTCCCTCCGAGCTTCGAGCCATTCATATTGAATTATCACATGAACAATATGGATAGGACCTTGGCTGAATTGCATGGGATGCTAAAGACATGAGGAGAGTATCCGAAAAACGGTCATCATGTGATGATGATGCGAAGGCAAAGCGCAAACCACTGTCAAGAAACTTTGTACCAAGAGGAAGTTAACTCCCGATGAGATCGCGAGTGCCTCTAATGCAAAGAAGGGCAAGAAGGGTCGGCGGCATCGGATGCCGTTTGCTTCTATTGCAAGGAGACAGGCCATTGGAAGAGGAACTGCAAGAAGTACATGGAGGATCTCAAAAAGAAGCAAAGTACGACTTACGCTTCAGGTATTAATGTTATAGACATTAATCTTGCTACTTCACCTACGACTCTTGGGTATTTGATACCGGATCGGTAGCTCATATTTGCAAATCGTTGCGGGGAATGAGAAGAAGTAGAGGATTGAGAAGGGGCGAGGTGAACTGCGCGTCGGCAATGGAGCAAGCGTTGCTACGTTCTTGTCGGCACGATACCACTTCATCTACCTTCGGGATTAGTTTTGGAATTGAATAATTGTTATTGTGTTCCAACACTATGTCAAAACGTTATTTCCGCTTCATGTTTACAAGCGGAAGGATATGATTTTAGATCAATGGACAATGGTTGTTCAATATATCTTAGAGATATGTTCTATTTTCATGCTCCATTGGTGAATGGATTGTACGTTTTGAATCTTGAAGCGTCTCCCATCTATAACATTAATACGAAAGGCAACTCTCTAATGATATAAACCCCACGTTTATCCGGCATTGTCGCTTAGGCCATATAAATAAGAAACGCATGGAGAAGCTCCATAAGGATGGATTGCTTCACTCTTTTGATTTTGAATCATTTGAGACATGTGAGTCTTGTTTACTTGGTAAGATGACAAAGGCACCTTTCACGGGACACAGTGAAAGAGCAAGTGACTTGTTGGCACTCATACATACGATGTATGTGGACCAATGAGCTCAACGGCCGAGGTGGTTATCGTACTTCATTACCTTTACGATGACTTTAGTAGATATGGTTATATCTACTTAATGAGGCATAAGTCCGAATCCTTTGAAAAGTTCAAAGAATTCCGAATGAAGTACGAGAATCATTTAGGGAAAACAATCAAGTTTCTACGATCGGATCGTGGAGGGGAATACTTGAGCCAAGAGTTTGGTAATCATCGAAAGATTGTGGAATTGTTTCACGCTTGACTCCGCCAGGGAACTCCACAATGGAACGGAGTGTCCGAACGGAGAAATCGCACCTTGTTGGACATGGTGCGGTCGATGATGAGCCAAAGTGATCTTCCGTTATCCTTCGGGGATATGCTCTTGAAACAAATGCGCTCACACTAAATAGAGTTCCATCTAAGTCGGTTGAAAAGACACCATATGAGATATGGACGGGGCAACCCCTAGTTTGTCTTTTCTCAAAATTTGGGGATGTGAGGCTTATGTAAAACGTTTACAATCGACAAGCTCACACCCAAATCGACAAGTGCTTCTTTGTGGGATATCCTAAGGAAACTAAGGGATATTACTTTTATAATCGGGAACAAGGCAAAGTGTTTGTCGCCCGACATGGTGTCTTCTTGGAGAAAGAGTTTCTTTCAAGAAGGGTTAGTGGGAGCGAGGTGCATCTTGAAGAAGTTCAAGAAACACCGAAAACGTTTCGGCGACCACGGAACCACAACAGAGGAACAAAGTGTTGCGCCACCGATTGTAGATACACCGGCCCCACGGAGTCGAAAGATCACGTCGTGCGCGACAGTACACAGTGCGGAACAACGTGACATATTGTTGTTGGACAACGATGAACCTAAGACCTATGAGGAAGCGATGGTGGGACCCGATTCCAACAAGTGGCTTGGAGCCATGAAATCCGAAATAGAATCCATGTACGACAATCAAGTTTGGAACTTGGTTGATCCACTGATGGTGTCAAAACCATTGAGTGTAAATGGGTTTTTAAGAAAAGGCCGATATGGATGGAAATGTTCACATCTATAAGGCGCGATTGAGTGGCGAAAGGTTTTAAACAGATTCAAGGAGTTGATTATGATGAAACCTTCTCGCCCGTCGCAATGCTTAAATCTATTCGGATTATCCTAGCGATTGCTGCATATTTCGATTATGAGATATGGCGAGATGGATGTCAAAACGGCTTTCCTAAATGGAAACCTAAGCGAGGATGTATACATGATACAACCTCGGGGTTTTGTCGATCCGAATCGCTCGAAAAGATATGCAAGCTACGAAATCCATTTATGGATTGAAGCAAGCATCTCGGAGTTGGAATATTCGTTTTGATGAAGTAATCAAAGGGTTTGGTTTCATCAAAAACGAAGAAGAGGCTGTGTTTACAAAAAGGTCAGTGGGAGCGCAATTGTATTTCTAATCTTATATGTGGATGACATATTACTGATTGGAAATGATATCCCTATGCTTGAATCCGTCAAGTCTTCATTGAAAAATAGTTTTTCCATGAAAGACTTAGGGAGGCAACATATATATTGGGCATTCGGATCTATAGAGATAGATCCAAGAGGCTAATTGGATTAAGCCAAAGTACATACATTGACAAGGTGTTGAAAAGGTTCAACATGCATGATTCCAAGAAAGATTTCTTGCCCATGTCACATGGCATTAATCTTAGCAAGAATCGGTGTCCTCGGACACATGATGAGCGGAATAAGATGGGTATGGTTCCATATGCTTCGGCAATTGGATCCATCATGTATGCCATGCTTTGTACACGCCCGGATGTCTCGTACGCTTTGAGTGCTACGAGCGGATGCACGTCGAGATCCAGGTGAAGGTCAGCTGGATCGCCGTAAAGAATATCCTTAAGTACTTGAGAAGAACTAAGGATATGTTCCTAGTCTATGGAGGTGAAGAAGAGCTCGTTGTAAGTGGTTACACCGATGCTAGCTTCCAAGCAGGACAAGGATGATTATAGATCGCAATCGGGTTCGTGTTACGCCCGAACGGAGGCGCGGTCAGTGGAAGAGTTCCAAGCGGGATACGTTGCTGATTCTACAACGGAGGCCGAGTACATTGCTTTGCGGAGCTGCAAGGAGAGGCATTTGGATCAAGAAATTCGTTTCGAGCTTGGTGTGATGACTAGTACGACGGTCCAATGTCTCTCTATTGTGACAATAGTGGAGCCATTGCACAAGCCAAGGAGCCGAGGTCACATCGAAGTCCAAACACATACTTCGGCGATATCATCTCATCCGCGAGATTGTGGACGAGGTGATGTCAAGATATGCAAAGTGCACACGGATCTCAACATAGCCGATCCGCGACAAAACCTCTCCCTCGGCGAAGCATGAGGCGCACACAAGAGCAATGGGTATTAGATACTTACATGATTGACTCTAGTGCAAGTGGGAGATTGTTAGTGATATGCCCTAGAGGCAACATGGAGATGTTGGATATCACGTCAATGTTTATGTATAAATGAATAAAGTGTTATTCGGTTCCATGAAATAGACATCTTGTATTGATCAATAAGTACGTGACTTATTTATGAGACTCTATATGTATGAATCTATTTCTAAACGATCCACGATCATATGTCATATTGTTGGAACAAATATGATTCTAAGATCGGCATGTTTATTGATTGATGATCATGTCTCATAGATCATGGGTATGGAGATACCAAATCAATAAACATGGACATATGTGTTGAAGAACACATTGTTGGATAGACCCACCATGAGACACTACAGGAATTAATGTGCCATTAGTTGGTCTCGGGTAGTGTTGGTACAAAGTCCTTAGACCGAGATCACCATGGATTCCAACATGTGTAGTAGCCTACTTTGGGACTACCAAACGCTATTCCGTAATCGGGTAGTTATAAAGGTAGTTTTCGGGTTTGCTATGAAACATGGAGTGGGATGTGAGTGATCAAGATGGAATTTGCCCCTCCTTTGGAGAGATATCTCTGGGCCCCTCGAGGTAATGGATTATGGAAATGCATGGCCATGCTAAGTTGATTGAGGAGTCAATCAACGACGATAATCCAATACGGTTCGAGTGAATGGTTAAGCTATTGAAGGGATGGCACACATCTTGCCTATAGCTTAACTGGTATCGTGAGGCAAAGGGATTTGTGTACACATTACGGTTCGAGCCGATATTATTCTTGTATACTATGGTGTCAATATATGTCTTGCTAGGCGCCGCATGATGGTGTCGGTGAGTTAGACTCGAGCCGACGATCGGCTAAGTTAGACTATAGCCGAAACCGAGTATACCGAACCTACGGGGTCGCACGCTTAAGGGGATAAGAACGAGGCATTCGAGTTGGACTCGGATACGGCTCGATCGGATAGGGATCCGATCGGATAGAGTCCTATGGGCTTACGACGTGTGGGCGGTCAACTCTATGAGATACGGATGAGATCCGATTCAAAATAGAGTCCTAATCGGCCACTAGTCCCAGTCGGCCAACTCTATATAAAGGAGGGAGGGGTGGAGAGTTGCGGCATGTCAATTGCATCGCGTGCAATAGAAGTCGCCGAGATCAATCTCCACGGAAACCCTCCCCACTTTCGAGCCAAACCCTAGCCTTGCATCGCGTGCTAGCACACGGGTGTACGGCGTTTTGTCCCCGGACGTGTGGATACGCGTGAGGCGCGCTACGTTGCGCGCGTTGATTGGCTTGGATCGGCTACGGCATCGTGAATCGGTTGATTGGCGAATCGGCATCCCCTGGATCGTCGGCTTGCGAGAATCGGCTACACTGTTCGGATCGGATAGCCACGATTGGTGTTTCATTGCACACTCCAATCGGTAACGATCTATCGGCCCTTACTTGCAAGTGTTCTGGTTTGCGCGGTAGAAATTTTTGTTTTCGGCTAGCGTAGCTTCTGCGTAACCCTTCACCTGTAGTGTAGCTCTTCCTAGCCGACGAACCCGGGCGAGGGTGAGCGGGATGGAGTGCGGTCGGCCCCGGTATAAGGGTTGCGGTGCGGATTCACGAGGCACTCGGGCGCCCACGTCCCGGGGACGGGAGTGGGCGAAACCTTGGTGTGGTTCGCTTGGTTAGCGGGGGGGTTATACGAAAGGTCTTATCACAATCCCTTTCCAGGGTACCGTGGCGCTATTCCAGCGCACGGGAAGCCATGTTGTGGGGTTGTGTCTTGTGGCTACAGTTATACATCTCTGATCAGAGTAAAACTATTCGAATAGTCGTGCCCACGGTTATGGGCGATCAACCGACTTCACCGTGATTAGTCCCACACTGTTAAAACCTGATTAATGGAACATGACTAGTATAGTTGGATGGTTTGGCCTTGTCGTAACGTGGGGATAACGTTGGACAGTGTTGGCTTTCAATATAAATTAAACACTAGAACTACTACCATTTTGCCATGTTCAAACTCCTTTGTTTTGCAAAACCCTAGCTGTTTGTGCTAAAGGCAACCCGAGCCAAAGGATCCTTGTCTTCCCCCTTTCATTCATACCCTCTCTTTTCCGGTATGACTTGCTGAGTACGTGGAAGTACTCATCCTTGCCTCTTCACCAGAACCTGAGCGCGAAGTGCGGGAGCAGCGCGGAGTGGTCAAGGTGGTGCGAGGCGCGCGGGTTGGCCGGGGGAGAGCCGCGACGTGGGGCGGCCATGGTGGCGGACAGAGGTCGGGGATGACCCCGACAGGTGGGGCCCACCTATCGGTGGCTCAGGAGGAGGGGAAGCTGCTGACAAACGGGGCCACTGTCCCTGCCAAGGAGAGGGACGAAAAATGGACTTGTCACACGCACGCAGGAAGGGGAAGAGGGAGTGGGCCGGCACGGGCCGGACCGGGGAGGAATAGAGAGAAGGAAGGCCGTGGGGAGGGGTTGCAGACTTTCAAAGGATTGGGCCGACGACGGCCTAAGGGCGGGAAAGAAGGTTTAAATTTGTTTTTTCCAATTTATTTAATCGGATAAATGACATTTGTATTTTTATAAATATTTTTATTGCTCAAATAAATTCAAGAAAATCCTAAAAATATATGGACACTCAAAGTATTTAATAAAAATATAAACAATTCATTTACTGATTAAATAGCTTATTTAAATAATTACTTAAATATTTTTGTATTATTAGAATTATTTTTGGAGCTCTAAAATTTCACGAAAAATTTCGAGAGTATTTTAGGGCATGGAGAATATTAAAAAATATTTCTAAAAATTTAATTTCCTTATTAAATTCACTTGCGTAACCTGTTTTTCTTTTTATTAAGTTTTAAAAATACATTATTAAATAATTTTTAATCCCGATCGAAAATCGGGCGTGACACCGCCTGTGTCACTAGTGGAGCGACGCGGGGGCCCATCCGACGGTCTTGGACATCTGCATTTGCAACTTGGTCTTAATTGGGTAATTTTTAGTAGGAAAACGAACTTTTGATGTCTCATTATTTAACACTACATGTTTTACGGCAGATTAGGAGAATCTTCCGAACAATGTTTAATACTTCCTAAGTTAATTTTGTAGGATAAATATTTTAATTTCAAATGTCAAAGTTCGTAGATTTTGATCACTAACAGCCACAATCACTCAAATTACGAATACATGTTTTTAATAAAAACCATGTATATCACAATATGTCCATATTGTGAAGTGCTTCCACACAATATTGCTTTTATAACTAGTTAGAATATATCTATCTTATGAGAAGAACGGTCAATGCTTAGGAGACACTAATTTGAAATCAAAATACGCCTAACAAAAAAATCAAGCAAAGTATAGCACTTTAATTTCGAATGAATATTACGTCCTTCGCTCAGGCGCAAGTAGTCAAATCTGCAGAGATATATTTTTTCTACTTTTCTGACTGCAGGACCCTCTAAGCAGCCTAGATCATCCATAAACTTACTGATAAGCACAGGGATATTATATATATGTGGTTAGCGACAGCTGCCAAAGTGGAAGCTAGCCTTGTTTTGTATGTCAAGCCTGGATGAGCTCCTCGGCCTTGTCAGGGCCGTCCGGCCGGTACGCGGCGATGTTCATGGGCTGGACGAGCAGTGGCAGGAGCTCGTCCTGGATGCACCTGTACAACTGCCCGCAGATTGTCTGGACGATCTTGGCGAGGTTGACAATCTCCAGCTTCTTCAGGACGATCTCCTCCGGCAGCCCCGGCACGTCGGCGGCGAGCACCTCGGACAGATGCTCAACGTGGCGCTCCAGCTGCTCCTGCCGGTCCTCGAAGAGGTTCTGCGCCACGACGAGGTTCGCCCGCTCCGCCGGGTGCGTCTTCACCTCTCCGCCACCGAACATGTAGTACGCAAAGGCGTACGACCGCGACAGCACCAGGCGCGACGCAAGCAGGCATTGGTACGCCATGGCCAGCCAGCTGCCGTCCCGGTTCACCTGCGGACCTGTTAGGTTTGACTCCAGCATCTTCACCTGCTCCTCGACGGCAGGCCCCAGATCCTTCTGCTCCACCTTGTATGAGCCGGCGTGGATGTTGTACCGGTCCCAGTAGTGCGTGTACCGCTGCATCTGCTGTCTGCTGGTGTCCACCTTGTCGCCGTTTTCCTGCTTGTAGCGGTTGCAGCTGTGACCGGAGATGCTCTCCCATGTGTGATCCCTCCCAGTAGGCCCACCACAGAGCCAGCTGCATATGTATTAAATAGGGTCAGGAATTCAAGATACTGAACAGCTGATTTTAAGCTAGACACACCATCGCCTGCCTGTTCCCGGGTTGCCGATCACCATGGCGAGCTCAGCTCACTCACCAAATGATGAAAAGCTCCCGCCGGTAACCCTGCATGGCTATGTGTGTAACAACTGACAATGACAACAGCTTACCATAGACACTGGCCGCACTTGCAGTGGACAAGGTTGCAGCCGCCGTTCTTCTCGATGGGCTTGGAGCACTTGGGGCAGCTCTTGGTGTTGGCAAGAATCCACTTGACGCTATCCGAGTCTCCGTGGCCCTTAGCTTTCCACTTCTCCCATATGGCGCATGGGCAAGGCGAGTGCACCTGCCCTGCACAGTTGAAGCAGAAGCTGACACCACAGGGGCAAGCGACCTCGCAGTACCTCTCGCCGGTGCCTACCCGGATCGCGCGGCCACAGTGTGGGGCGCTGGGGCACCATTTCACCGAGTCATTGTCCTCAAGGTAAGACTCAAGTAGGAGGCGATCGAAGCGCTTAGATGCAGCAGGGTACTTCAGACTGAGGCGCCGCCGCACAATGTCCTCATCACAAATGGCCTTGCACTTCACCTCCATGCACCGAATCTGCTTGTTGCCAGTATTTATGGATGCAAAGAAGTGCTCTGTCCAACCTGAAGAAAAAAAAAGATAGGTAAGAAATGTGCAGTGTTTTGGTAACAAATATATCCTGCTATTTTGCACTTTTTATGAAAGCCTAGAAAGCTATTTGATACATTTCGTTGATGAATATTCACAAGGGAAATCGAATAACCACCGAACAAAAAGGTTTATACTAATGTAATAGCTGTAAGGATCAGAACATCAGAAGGAAGTTGCTGAAGGGTTCGTAAGGACTTACAGTCATTGCAGAAGCAATGCCCACAGTCCATGGTCGAGACATCAGTTATTGAGAAGTCCTCAAAACACACATTGCAGGTAACACTTGTTGAGCTTGTTCTTGATCTAGCTGCTGACATGCTATTCTTGGGCAAAACAACGCATGCCTCACTGAGCATACGGTCTCGCCCCTTTCTGTCAAGGTGATCATAAATGCAATGCGTCTTCCACCGGTGGTGGATAAGGAGTGTGCGTGCATGGTGCTGCTTTATGTTGAGCAAGTTCATTACTATAGACAGGTCTTGTTGCTGTGGGTAGAGTAGATACACAAAACAGTCAATAGAGTAGATACACAAAACAGTCAATTGATCTCAAGTACAGGTAGGACCAACATAATCTGAATCTCGAGATGGCAAGAATGACTAGAGAACCATTACCTGGGCAGCAGGAAGTGACTCTTGTGTGATGGCCTACAACAACAGTTATAAATGTTAAAATAACTAAATGGATCTTCTCAGGAGAAAAATAAAATAAAATTACGGCTTCAGTGCTGTTCACTAATTTGAATGCATAAATGACAAATCACAGGCAATGTGGAGACGATAATATTTTTTCTGCGAGAGCAACAAGATAATTATTTGGAGCACAGTTTTTACAGTAAAGATCAAAGCATTAGTGGTGACAGACGGAAGCTTTAACTAAACGTAGGTAAATTGTGCCAAAGATATCTATTCGTGATACCTTAATTAGCAGGTACATTAAAGTGGTGAATAGGTGCTTTGTAAACATTAAACTAATCGCCACAAAGAAATGAATGCCTCCAATGCTGCTATTACACATGGTTCGTGCGCTGCTTGAAGTTGTACACAACAAATGTACACATTCAAGGAAGAAAGATGTGCATGTCATCCATTCTTTTTGCAAACCAATTTTACATGTTGTAAGGTACGATTGTTGCAAAAATTTGAACAGAATACAAGTGCATAAACACAAGTTAATTATATTACAAAGCTACAAGGACCACTAGTTTGTGAGAATTGGATGATTTTTATGCAGATGATAAAACCCTTGCAGCCAAAAGGGGGATTGAATTGATTTTGAACTCCTAATACTTACAGCTAAAACCAGATTGGAACCAATCTAGTTATGAGGGTGCAAACAAGAGCAATTCATTCAAAATACTTGTTTTTTCCCTCTCAAATCACACTGGAATTCCAAAAACAATCGGCATTACTACTATACAAAATAAGAAACCAATCCCCATCCCGATCTGGTAAGTGTTTTAAGCGACCAGACGGCGACTTCTACATAGATTGATGTGTGTAATCAGAGCATTACTTTACTCGATCCGTGACGCACGCAGGATAATCCAAACAGCACAAAATTAGCACGCAAAAAAATCGAGGACGGCTTTTTTTTCCTAGATGGATTCGAGCACCTCACGCACGCACGCAAAACGAGAGCATGATCAGGAGGAGGGGCTCGAATCGACGACGAGGAGATGGAGCCAGCTCCATCCATCCATCCCCACCGTGGTGGTTGTGGTGATGGTATACTCACCCAGCAATCCGCGCTGCGGTAGTCGGGGAGCCGCAGGTGCAGGTCGTCCTCCTCGAGCAGGCCGAAGTCGTCCTCGTCGGCCTCCATCGTCAGCCACCCCACCTCCTCCTCCTCTCCATCGCCGTCGTCTTCCTCTTCGTAGTAGTAGTAGCGGTCGCTGGCCATGGGCGGCGACGCGAGGAGGGGGTTTTTGATCGCCGCGTGTCTTTTGCGAGGAAAGAGAGAGAGGAAGGCGACACGCCTTGACGTCTTTTTGAAGCAGTGAGAAAAGCACCGTGGAGGGGGGTGTTCGTTGGGGTTTAATTAAGTGCGATGCCTCGTGTTCAGTAGTCCCGATCGACTTGGAGTACGAGAGAGAATAGGTTTGACTAAGATACGGGTTTTAGTTTTTGTCGGCACGTTTTTTTAATGTTAAATGATGTATTTTTTAATATATATATATAATTTTAAAATATTAAATAAATATATTTCTTGTTTGCTCGTACAACTCAAACAGCCTTAATCCCTCTACAATTCAGAACCGGATCCTTGCTACGTCAGAGAGACGTCCGGCAGCACTCGTCCACCCATTCAGCATCCAACGGAGTTGAACACACATTTGCGGACAAGCTTGGCTCATGGCACAGAAAAAATTGGCCCACATCTTCCCGTCAGTGTCATCATGGAGTCGCAACCGGCCATGTGCCACCATAAGTGGGGAAGAAGAGGCCTCTACCGCCTTCGCCATCATAAGGCCACAGCCCCGCGTCTCCCCGATTAAGCTTCCTCCACCATCGTCCCCTTCATTGACCTTGTCCCATGTCCTCGCGTCCTCCGTAGTGTGGGAGCCTCGTTGCGCTCCGGCGTGGAGGTACGACTCCATATCACCATTCCCTGTGTATCCGACGGCATAGCAGATCCACTCCGCTACAGTTCGACCCATAAGCGCATTGTCCAGTTGTTCGGCCCACGTCGGCAGGGAGCTCCGGTCACTGGAGCCATCGCTCGACCTGCCCTCAAGTTGGTGGGGCGTGCCATCGTCGATGTTCCCATGCGTGGGGCACGTGATGCCGCCTCCGGCGAGGATGGATTGGAATTAATCAAAGATGTCATTTTTTCATTTGTTAAATAAGACACTAAGAGAGTGTAATGTGTTTACCAAGGAAAGGAAATTGTGGGCATGAACGAAAGAGAAAATGAGTGGTTTTTTTCATTTGATTTGTTCCTTGTGTAGCACCTCGACGACTACTCTGGTATTTGTAGTCGACCATGTTGAAGATCGTGGCAGGGTTGCTCAATCCCTACCCTAGCTAGGACCTTGGCTTCCTGCCCTACTTCTTGCTCCTCTAGCCAAACAGCTTGGACACAAAACAAAGGCTCTCTCGTTGTTGACCTCACAATCGGCATACTCGGCGATGGGACCAACAACAAGCGTCGAGGAGGGCGGAGGTGTCATCCTCATCCTTGCCCTCGCCAGCGGTGGCATCGCTTCATGTGCAAAGGACATCAACGGCAGCCACGTTCCACCATCGAGTTGAAGTTTGAGCATATTAAGCGGCGGCTCCCGTGGCCAAAGCTCCCCAGCGTTGCGCACCCCGACTCCAATGGGCCAAACCAAGAAGGCTGCACATCGCCTTCTGGGGCGAGTGACGAAGTATGGACTGGAGTGGAGCGGATGGTGCCGTCAGTTGCACAAGGAAGGGCGATCCGCAAGTCAGGTTCCCTTCAATTCTCTATAAGATATCTCATTTATTCTTGACACTCGTTCATAATAATGTAGGGTTTCAATTTGCAAGCAACTTTTATTAAAGGATATACTAGTACTGCAGTATCTTATATATATTGAACGGGATGGGTTGGTTGGTCTACTATTATATTATGTCATCTTGCTTTATCCACTATCGCCATTTAAGAAACCTATGTGTTAATGTGACTGTGATGCACTTCATGGCATATGGTTTCAAGAGGGAGGATGTGTGTGCGATCGGAGTTGTTTGAGTTTTGGGCATGGCATCGCTTGTGCAAGTGGAACTCACACATACTTTTGGTTGGTTACGGCTAAGTTGATCTTTTCATGGGTCTTTTTTTCTTCTCGTTTGTATTGTGGTAATGATTTCAAACAACTTATCTAAAATAGTATAGCATTATGAACCGGATGGATTGGTTGGTCTTGATCCACTATGCTATGTCATTCTATCCTTATTTATCATCGGTTAAAAAGACTTATATAACCGAGTTACGTTACATTACTTCATGGTATGATCATTGAGATAGAGTTTCTAACAAAGACTATTTTAGTTATTAAAAATTTGATTAAATCTTATCATAGACATCAAATATTTGTATATTATTTGGCAGTATTGTCATTGTGCATTTTGCCGCTGCAGCAAAATGGAACAAACCTTGAAGATGAAACATGAAAAATACAGAGATAAATGAAGAGCAGGCAGGTACAGACGTACAGTCTACCGTAGCGAGCAGTGACCGAACGAGTCCGTCCGGTACTCAAAGTCAAGTCCTACACCAAGTCAACCAACCAAAACCAGGTACAACCCGACCGTCTCCCCCCGTCCCCGCGGTAAAAACGTAAAACTAAAACACCCCCTTGCCTCAAGACAAGCAGTAAAACGGTAAAAAAAACACCCCCACAGTCCACACCAGGCGCCGCGAGGAAAAAAAAAAGATGATTTGGTTTGATTTAATCTCGACACCAACTCATCCCTCCTCCTTCCCCAACCGCGGCCCACCGGTTGAAAGCACGACGCGTCCTCCTCCTCCTCCTCTCAGATCGGCGGTGAGCACCCCGAGCAGGGAGGGCGGCGGCGCGCGGGATGGCGAAGTCGAGCGCGGACGACGCCGAGCTGCGGCGCGCGTGCGCGCAGGCCGTGGCGGCGTCGGGCGCGCGCGGCGAGGAGGTGTCCTTCTCCATCCGCGTCGCCAAGGGGAGGGGCATCTTCGAGAAGCTCGGCCGCCTCGCCAAGCCCCGCGTCCTCGCGCTCACCGGTCAGTGCCCCCTCCCTCCATCTCTCTTCTCGCTCTGCAGCTTTGCTTGTTCCCCTGCTTCGATTTGGTCTTAGTAGCTGATTTGGTTGTTCGGAGAGGGATTGCTCTGGTGAGACTCCAAGTAGTAGCTGATTTGGTTGCTCAGAGAAAGCAATCATGTTTAGGGATAAAAATGTTTGGAGCCGACTTCGCGCTGCCCTAATCCTGTCTGATCTTCGTTATCGAGATCCTTGCTCGGATTTGGGATTCGAGGGTCGTGATCTGGGGAGCTTGGATCGAGCGAAGGCCTGTGGTTGGACTTCGTTTGACAGTCTAGACCACTCAGGGACTAGGTGTTGTTTTGGGCAGAGATCCATTTTTTTTTACTTATTCTATGCAGTTAGCTGTAAATTGCTAAAATTAGTAATTTTTCGTGCATGCGCCACTGAAGCTCATCTGCCATACCGTGCAAGGACACAGAATCATCAGAATTTTGGAAGCTGGAGTGACCCTATGCTGGAAGTAGCCTACACTACAATTTGATCTACCGTTCATCTTGTACAAGGAACATTTCTTTTAGAGCTTTCATCGTGTGGTGTTGGGACTGAAAGTTCAAATTCTGGCACCCAAAAGTTAATGCATGGATTGATAATAACATCTAAGCATCTCACAATACTGTTAGTATATCAAATGGTTACTTTCATTGAAAAGAGATGACACTCAAGATGGGGCAATTTTCTGGTTTTCTTTCATTTACAAACTCAAAGCCATACCAACATAGAGATTGGGGATACATATTTATATGCTAGTGGGCAACCAAGCATATGTTAATCAAAGATGCTAGGTGTTAGTCCAAGGTGCTAGTCTAAGATGCTAGTCCTAGTCCAAGATGCTAGTCTAGGATGCTAAAGTGTTAGATGCTAGTCTAAGATGCTAAAGCAAAGATGCAAAAGCGAAAAGCAAAACTGAAAAAGGTTAGGTTACACTTGAGCACTAGACTTATTCCACCATCATTCTCCCCCTAAGTCTTGTGGGTTGTCTTCTGGGAGATTTGAATCATCCCAATCCTGGCGCGAAGCTCTTGAAACTTGGTCCTACCAAGGGGCTTGATGTGCAAGTTCGCAAGCTGGTCCTTGGTGTTGATGTAGCTCGCCTTGATGCTCCCTTCTTCCAAGTAGCTTCGGATGAAGTGGTACCTCACCCGATGTGCTTGCTCCGTTCGTGGAAAACGGGGTTTTTGCTAGGGCCGGGCGGACTTGCTATCCACCCCGAGCTCTACTGTTTCGTGTCTCTGCCAGGAGATCACTAAGCGATCGGGCAAGCCATAGCGCTGAGTCGAAGCGGCGCAGCCGCCATGTACTCGGCCTCGCACTGGACAAGGCCACCACTGCCGCTAACCGACCGCCACCACAAGACTCGCCGGTGTGGTCACGTACTCGATGAAATGCGCCTTCCGGGCACCTCTGTGAAGAGGTCGTAGTCGAGAGTACCGCGACGTAGCGATAATCCTCTTCACGGCCGCGATGCTCCGTCGTTTGGCGCCGCATGAACCGATTGACGTAGCCAGAGAACGCCAAGTCCGGCCATGTGTGAGCGAGATAGCGGAGACTCCCCACCGGCGCCTGCGCGTGGCGTCCACCTCCTCCGCCGTCCGTCACGGCCGAGCTTCACCTCTCCTCCATCTGGAGCGAGGGTTGGGTTGCGATCGGTGAGCCCAGCTAGTTCAACGACGCGCTTGGCATAGGCGGTCTGCCGAGTGTGGTGCCGAGTTGTCCCGGTGGACCTCGATCCCCAGTAGAAGGAGAAAGGCCCCATATCACTCATCCGGAAGGTGGCCTTCATCTCCCTTGAACGCCGCGACTTCCGCATCCTTGGTGCCGTGATCACCAAGTCGTCCACGTAGACACCCACCGCCAGGACATTTGCACCACCGCCCGCCGATAGATGGCCGCCTCGTGCGGGCTTTGCCTGAAGCCCATCCTCTTGAGCGCGGAGTCCAGCTTGGAGTTCCATGCCCTCGACGCCTGTCGCAAGCCGTAGAGGGCCTTGTGCAGGCGTAGCACCTTGCCCTCCTTGTCGGGGATCACAAACCCGGCGGCGGTGCACGTAGACCTCCTCCTTCAAGTCGCCGTTCGTAAACGCCGACTTAACGTCCATGTGATGAACGCACCAACCTCCTAAGCGGCGGCGCAGGAGAGTCGCACGGATTCCATCCGTGCTACGAGGGCAAAGGCATCGTCGAAGTCGATCCCCTCCTGTTGCATGAAGCCGCGTGCCACCAAGCGAGCCTTGTGCTTGACGATGGCACCGGCTTCATCCCGCTTCATCTTGAACACCCACTTAAGGGTGATCGCGAGGTGACCACGAGGGAGGTCGGCAAGCTCCCAGGTACGGTTCTCCTCAACCGCGTCCATCTCCGATTGCATCACGCGCACGCCATGCCGTGTGTTTCTCGGCCTCGCGAAAGACCGAGGCTCACCGTCGTCGCACGCAAGGTGCAACCGCACTCCGTCGCGAGGCACCAATCCCGCACCGACCGATCGCCGAGAAGGTCCTCCACGTCAGTCCGTAGCCGCTCGCCGTCGTGGTACGCGCGACGCGCTCCCGTCGTGGGAGAATGGAGTAGCGAACTCCACCGGCCGGGCTCAACACAAGCCGGTGTCTGAGTAGGCATGCCCGAGGAGCGGCCGTGATGCCGGAGCGCGTGGGGTCACTGCCGTGTGGTGGTGTCGGCGAAGAGCTCGTCGCAGCCGAAGTCGGTGGAGGCTCGGTGAAGAGGAGCTGCTTACTCCCCCAGCTCCCTCGAAGTGGACGTACTCGACAGTGAAGTCGTCGTATGTCGGGGTCGAGCCATCGTCCACCGCCTTGTCCCATACCCACCTCGCTCTTCGTCGAACACTACGTCGCGCGCCGTGCGCACACGGTGTGTCTCCGGGTCGAGGATGCGGTAGGCCTCGAGCCCTCCGTGTAGCCGATGAACACCCCTGGGGTGCTCCTGTCGTCGAGCTTGCCGATGTGGCCAAGCTCCTTGGCGAATGCGAGGCAGCCGAAGACCCGCAGGTGGGAGACCGTCGGCTTGTGCCCATGCCAAGCCTCGTACGGTGTCCTGCCATCGAGGGCCTTGGTAGGAGAGCGGTTGAGGATGTAGACGTCCGTCACCACCGCTCCCGTAAGATGGCCGCATCCCCCTCTCGCTGAGGAAAGCCCGAGCCATCCCCACAACCGTCCGGTTGCGCCGCCGACGACGCCGTTCGCCGCGGCCGACGGCGGTGTAGCTGGCGCCGAATGCCCTCATTAGCGCAAAGACGACGCGACCCGGCCGCCGTGAATTCGCCGCCGTTGCCGGTGCGCAAAGACACGCAGCTTGCGGCCACACTCGCTTCCGTTAGCCGCCGCGAACGCCCGATGGCGTCCTCGCCTCTCCGTTGCTGCCTAAGATCACCACCCACATGTAGCGGGTGAGGTCGTCGACGAGTAGCAGGAAGTTGTGCCGTCCTCCTGGTGTGGCCGATGTCACAGGGCCACACAAGTCCCCGTGCACGAGCTCGAGCCGCTCCTTGGCTCTAAGCTCGCCTCGCAGGAAGGGAGCCTCCTCGCTTTGTCATGACGTAGACGTCGCGAGCCGCTCCACATGGTCAAGGCATGGCAAGCCTCGCACCATCTCCTGCGCCGAGCCGCTCAGTGGCCTCAAAATGGAGGTGCCCGAAACGCCGTGCCACGCCACGCCTCGTCATCCCGACGAGCGCGAGGCACAACGGGTTGTGCCACCTGCACATTGAGGACGTATAGACGATTGATGCCTTTGTTTACCTTGGTAAGAAGGCGACGATGGCGGTCCCAAATCCTCATGATTCCATCCTCGATCAGGATGCGCAAGCCATTCCCATCCAGTGCCCAGCCGATGATTTGGGTTCCTCAACAGCGGATGAAGTCGACTCAGGTGAGGAGCCTGCTCGCTCGCCTTGGCGACGAGGACAACGGAGCCAATGCCCCGATGTCCACACCAAAGAGTCGCCGAACTTGACGGAGCCACGTACGTCGGCGCTCGTGCCTGAGAAGAACTCCCGCGACCCGTCATGTGCGAGAGGCACCACCTGCCGAGGAGCCATCCATCGATCTTGTTGTCGCGGAGCCGTCACCGAGGGGGCGTGTGCCTTCGCTCGTCGAGGTGGAGAGCCGTTGCGGCCGATGCCGCCGGAGTTAGCTCGATGCTCCCGTGTGCTAGGAAGCAGCCGGCTCCTCCTCGCCTCGTGCGACGTGAGCTCGCCGGCCTCGCTCTATGCCGGCGCCTTTGGCCCAATGGCCAAGCTTCCCGCATTGTGGCAGTGTCGTCTCGTGCCGGCCGGCCAGTTCTTGCCGCGCGCGCCCGGGCGCCTCGCGAGCGCCACTCTGGCGTCTTCGCGCCCACCGCAGCCTAGACACCTCCACGCGGCTTGCACGGCCATGCCGCCCGTCGTAAGAAGACTCCCCTTCCTCCCGTCACCCCGAGAGCCTTCCACCGCTCCCGAGCGAGATGGAGCTTTCCGCCAATGATGATAGGCCCCGAGAGAGGCCGTGGCTCATCACCGTCGACGACCTTGAGGCGACCTAACGCCTCCTCGATCGACATCGTGGCAGGTCCAGCAGACTCGATCGAGCGAGCGATCTGCCTGTACTTCTCTGGGACGCAGCGGAAGAGCTTTTCGACAGCTCTCTCTTCGTCGTAGGTGTCGTCTCTGTATTGCACCATCTTTTGCAAAAGAGTGTTGAGACGAAGGGCAAAGTCATCAACATCCTCACCTGGCTTGAAGGCCAGATTCTCCCACTCCTTGCGGAGTGCCTGTAGTGTGGACTTGCGGGCGCGGTCGCTGCCAATGCGTGCCGCAGCGATGACGTCCCAGGCCTCCTTGGTAGTCCGCTCTGGGAAAGTGAGAACTGCATCTCAGGCGAAATTGCAGCAATGAGGACATCCAGCGTCCGCCGATCCTCGTCGTAGTCGACGTCGCCGTACCGGACTGCCTCTCACATGTGCCGCACCTGGAGCCTCACCCTCATCACCGCGGCCCACTCGATGTAGTTGGTTTTGGTGAGGGTACGCCACCCACCGCCGGGACCAAAGTCCCTGACCACCGTCTGGACGCCGTGGTGGCCAGGCGTCGGTCAGGGGAGGAAGAGTCGCGCCGCTCGCGAAGGCCGCGCTCTCCATCGGGCCAGCCACCTCCACCGGAGCGCCGCCGCCGTGCGTGTGCTCCGGCCGCCGGCAGCACGCCGCCTTGACCTGGGTTCCCGCTCGGCGGCGCGCGGTCCTCGGGCCACCGCCGCTGCCGTGGGGAAGTGGCTGCTGCCCACCGCTCTACCCGCTCCGCGCCCTTCTTCTTGCCAGCTCCTCAAACTCCCTGTCGGCGGTGATGTTGCCGGCGATGGAGCCGTTGATGTTGCCGCGCAAGGTCTCAACCTCTACCTCCGCCGCACGTGCTGCATCTTTCGCCGCCTTTGCTTCCGCCTCCGCCCTGGCTGCTGCCAACTCCTCTGCTTGCCGGTCCGGTCGCCCTCGCTGGCGCTGCGGCCACGATGCGAGCCGTTGCTGGCTGCGCTGCTCTGGCTGCGGCGAGCTCGGTGTCCCGCCGATGCCGAGTGCTCGAGGCGACCGAGCGCCGAGACCGAACGTCGGACATGGCGCGCCTCCGGAGGCTGCTGCGTGGAGAGGGGAAGAAAAGGGAGCGAGGAGCAGCCGTGCTGCTGCCGGCTGGTGGTTGAGAGCTCAACCGAGCTTGGAAAGGGGTGGAACAGGAGATGTTTAGCCTACAGGAAAGTGTGGCTCTGATACCAGATGTTAGTATATCAATGGTTACTCTCATTGAAAAGAGGATGGCACTTAAGATGGGACAATTTTCTGGTTTTCTTTCATTCACAAACTCAAAGCCATACCAACCTAGAGGTTGGGGATACATATTTATAGGCTAGTGGGCAGCCAAGCATATGCTAATCTAAGATGCTAGATGCTAGTCTAAGGTGCTAGTCTAAGGTGCTAGTCTAAGATGCTAGTCTAGGATGCTAAAGTGTTAGATGCTAAAGCGAAGATGCTAAAGCGAAAAACAAAACTGAAAAGGTAAGGTTACACTTGAGCACTAGACTTATTCCACCATCAAATACCAGTAATCGTTGGAATCGACTAGGTGTTGGAGGAGCTGATTGGACAAATCCTTGTGAACTGCGATTAGATGGAGCCTGGAGTTGATGACAGTAGTTAGAGATGCTCATTAACACTAACAACTTGTAGGATGAAATATTCATCATTGTCAGAAGAACCTGCCATTACTTGTCATAAAAAGGGCTAGGACATGAGCTCATTATTTTTCCCCCATGTGGATGGACCTGGGTCAAGTAGTTGTCAAATCCTAGCATATCCAAGACCAAAACTTCATCCCCGGTTTCTTTTGAAAGGCTTCATTGGCTAAGGCAATCAGAAGCCTTGGCCAGTATAGCCACTTCATACTTTTAACTTAAGCTTGCTTTGTTCTTGGGAGGCGGATAAGAGAGTTAAGATGCTTAAAACTTATGAAACAGGAATTGATGTCTCTCAATGTAATGACAGCTACTATCTAGAAAGTGTCTGTACAGTACATGTTTTTTTCCCCAAAGACCGGTTTACTTCGTTCTACATTAGTTGGACGCATGCCAACACAGGTGTTACTAATTAATATAAAGTGCCATATAACTGATCCAACTGTAGTAGCGCAGCTGGTGTAATCTCACATGATCTGTTCGTGACTCGTAGCAGAGACTGGGTGGCTTACTTGGAGTATTGTTAGACACTTTACTTTGTTCTTATAATTTTACTGCTGTTTGAAGCATTTTTTGGCATTAGTTGTTTAAATGGAAGAAACAATGGCCTACATTGCCCTGACCCCAGCGATATTGTTGTTTATTTTTGTTTGAAGCAGCCATAGGGTTGTGGAATGCTCAAGTTAGTGTGGATTGATGTACGTTGCTGTGCTGAATCGATTGCACTGACTTCCTGCTTCTTTGCAGTTGGATTTAATTATCTGCTTTATCTGGTGTGCAACACTCTTTATAAATATCTGATTATTAGTTCAAGGAAACCTTGACATTTTGATTTACTTTGATTGTTTTGACATGGTCTAAATGGAGTGAAGAGTTAATCTTAAACGTGATAGGTAAAGTGTTGTTTGCCAATATGTTATAAACACATTTTGGACTTGTTAGTACTTAATAGTGGAGATTTACTAGTATGTCTATTTGCATGCTGGTTTGATTGACATATAATTAGGACTTAATTATTGCCATGCTAGATTTAAGACATTATCCGATTCTATGTAAAGCATATGCTTGTAACAGCTGCTAAACAGTAGCAACTTCATGCAGTTAAACAATCGACAAAAGGTGAGGCAGCCAAAGCTTTTCTCCGAGTATTGAAGTATTCATCCGGTGCAGTACTTGAGGTTTGTTTTCTTTACTATATGCGAGCATCTGCATCTAGCTTTACTATTATAACTTGCCTTCATTATCAACTACTTCAATAAACAAATTGCACTTCGTATTTTTTCTTACCACTTTCTGCAGTTCTCTTTAGTCTCCCTTTAGAAACATAATATCTTCCTTCTGTTTCAGCCAGCCAAGCTTTACAAGTTGAAACATCTCACAAAGGTTGAGGTTATTTCGAATGATCCTAGTGGTTGTACGTTTGTATTGGTACTTACTTTGATCCCTCTTTTGCATTGTCTTTCTGTTGTACTCCCTCCCGTTCCATAATTCTTGATGTTTTAGACAATGACACGGTCTTCAAAATATATCTTTGACCTTGTTTTTAATTATAATACATATAATAAATAAATGCATGTTTACTTTTATTATAAGATAAATCTATATATGTTGTTCCAGTTCCTTTAAACAAAATAATTTTAAAGTTATTGATAGTCAAAGTTATAAAAGTTTGACCTCAACCTTGTCCAAAACGTCAACAATTATGGAACCGGAGAGAGTAGTTAAAAAAGCTAATGGCTTATCCACTTCTAACTTGTTGTTATGGACTGGATTGCAGGGGTTTGATAACCTTAGAAGTCAGAGTGTTGCCCCTCCACAATGGACAATGCGCAACATTGATGACAGGTTATTGCCTAGAAAAATTTTCTGTAGTATTGAACTGCTACTTTTATTTATGTTCTTTACATGCCTTCATGAATTTACAAACTTTGCAAATGTATACATACTTCTATGTGTACGTGTAGTGTCTACCTTCTATCGTTATGTTAAGTCTTTCATTTCATTGGCATGAGTCTGTTTGCATGTTGCGGGAGAATACAGTGATATGTTTATTTGGAGGCTCTTAACAAAATTTTTCCATTCATTTTTTACAGAAACCGTCTACTTTTTTCTATCCTGACCATGTGCAAAGAGATACTTAGTTATCTTCCAAAAGTCGTCGGAATTGATTTCGTGGAGCTAGCCCTCTGGGCCAAGGTGCATATTACAGCCTTGCCTTCCATTACATAAAACTGTCTTTTGACTTTCCCCCTGAAGTGCTGAAACCAACTCTCGCTCTTGACCTCTCCCTCCCAATTTACTAGTTTAATTAATGAGTAGTGGAAATCCAACCCATTTTTTTGGCCTAAAATACTTCAAATTGGGGGGTAGGGTATAAGTTTAATTTTTCAAGCTGCTGGCATATCTTTTGCATATTAAGCAACTTCGATGGATTGTTGTCTAGATAATTTCTAATTAACCTTTTCCAGGAAAATACAGTGACACTGGACAACCAATTGAGCACCCAAGATGGGCAAGAAAAATCTGTCACTACTCAAACTGAGAGGAAAGTAACTGTAACTGTTGAAAATGATCTTGTGTCCCAAGCAAAGGAAGAAGAGGAAGACATGGAGGCACTTCTTGATACGTAAGTATGGGTGATGCCTTACATGCGCATTATTGTCTAGTTATTACAAAGGACTAATTGTGACTATACCTTTTTATTATTCTATTAATTGTTTTAACTTTTAACTCTACTTTCATATTTACTAAGAGTAAATTGCACATGCTCACCCACCCAGCTTGTTCAGCTAGTTCAAATAGGACTAGACTAAACTTGCCATGACCAATCTGGTAGACATTCTGGTTTGCATATTGGTATGGAAATTCAGTACCTTACTATCTCAGTGTACCATTCTGGTGTACATAATTAATATTTAAAAAATGTATATGTGGTCATATATGCTATAATCTTTGCAAATTGCCAAATAGTGTGATGCAAAGAATAATATCTAGCTGTGGCCAGGTGAACAAACATGTAGAGAAACAAATGCAAATATATCATATAGTATAGGATTAGATGATTACTACTAGAAATCATGCTCGGCTAGGTATTCCCATACAGGAGCTTGCAACCCTGTGGTTCTCCTGTGCTTCAGGTTCAAGTGCTTACCTAGATGCTCAAATTTAAAATTTTTTCGAAAAAAAGATTTTCAATTTGACTGGAAGAGTAAATTCCAGTGGAATAGGAGGTGCCAACCAGAAAGTGTGGAACTCAACGGAATTATAGATTTCTAACAGGATTAATGCCTCTACATACCATTTTCCTTAATGAAACAGAATGTTCCAGGAACTCCAGACAGAATGGAACGGTGTTGATTAGTTTGCACCAAAGACCCAAGACTATCGAACTCACTAACTTGTTTATATCTAGGTCACTAAACTTGTTAAGTGGATCACTTGGGTCATTACAAGTCAGGTTATTGCTAATGACATGCATGCTGACTCATATGTAGTCGTCAAAATTGCATTAGATTGGAGATAGGCTTAGCCTTTGTCAATCGTCACACTCACAGGGTCCCTGTCGTGCATAACTAAACCTTCTTAATTGCCCTTGAGTCCTTGACTCCAAGAATCACTATCACAAGTTCCAATACTTACATGAGCCCTATCCTGATTGCATCAAGCATTGTTGCTCATATGTGTTTTATATGGAGAGAGGAAATCCTGAAAGATCAAAACTCATGGGCGAATCACAATTTATTGTAGCCATTGCTGTCATTATGTGTCAGCAAGGTGCAATTGTTGCCTTTAGGGAATAAGTCAACATGACAAGTCTTAAAGCATCAAACAAGTTTAGACATATACACATTTGAAAGTTCAGTGACCTAGTTAAACAAACCATACAAGTTTGATGACCTGTGGTGCAATTACTCTTACACAATTCATACTTTGTACTTGCATATGTTGTAATTAATTTCAGTCCGCCGTTCCGCCTACCTCTCACTTCAAACTTTTAGCATCAATCCTTTGGAAGCAAATATTTTACTATTATAAATAATGCAGATATGTCATGGGAATAGGTGAAGCAGATGCTTTCTCTGAGAGATTGAAACAGGAACTTGTTGCTTTGGAAGCAGCAAATGTCTATCAACTACTGGAGAGTGAACCTTTAATAGAGGAGGTACTGCCTTCTTTATACTTGATGTGGCTCTTTTTTTTTTGGCAATTATTTATGGTTATCTGATTGCATTTCTGTCTGTGTTTAACCTTTTGTTCTTCAAATGACGATTGTGTATTTTCTTGGCACTAACTATATTTCATTGACTGATACAATTATTGGATTTTCAGGTCTTGCAGGGTCTAGATGCTGCTAGTGCAACCGTAGATGATATGGATGAGTGGTTACGCATTTTTAATCTGAAGCTCAGGCATATGAGAGAAGATATTGCATCGGTATGCTTATGGATACATGTTTGATATTATGTAGAATGTAGAAGTTATTGAATTCTCTTACCAACGTCTAGAAAATAAATATCTTCTAGCCTAGTTAAACATTTCTAATGATAGTTAAAGAATACATTTCCCACAAGTTAATGTGTTAATAATACATACTACCTCCGTCCCATATTATAGCTACTTCTAAGTTTTAATATTCGAATTTTGTCCCAAATATAGCTACTTCTCCATGACTCCACCTACTTCTCCATCTCAACCAATCACAGCCACCTCTTATTTAATTTCTTCACCTACTTTCTCATCTCAACCAATCTCAACCTTAATAGAAGTAGCTATAATATGGGATGGAGGTAGTATTACTTTTTATTCTTTGCCAAAGTTCCTTATATTCTTGGTATTCAAACTATGCATGTTCATTTGCAGATTGAATCACGCAACAATGGCTTGGAGATGCAGTCCGTAAATAACAAAGGACTTGTTGAAGAGCTAGAAAAGTTGCTTGATCGCTTGCGAATTCCACAGGAGGTATGGTGCACAGGAAAATGTTATTTATCTTCTGAAATGTGACGCCTAATATTTGGTGGTTTTATTTAATGTTGCAGTTTGCAGCATCGTTAACTGGGGGTTCGTTTGAAGAGTCCCGAATGCTGAAAAATGTTGAGGCATGTGAATGGTTGACAGGGGCCATTCGCAGCCTTGAAGTGCCAAATCTGGATCCATGCTATGTTAACATGCGGGCTGTAAGCTATGCTTGTCTTATTTTTTTTATTTAGCATATTTATTTCTAACCAAGGCATGTACAAGGATTTTTACAATGATAACAGCGTAATTATAATAAACTTGCATAATAAAAACACTGTTCCTTTGTAAATCTGCCCTATTTCGGAATAAACTAAAGGTGCCTTCTGGAATTACTTATAGTGGTCAGGTAGCCATTTAAAGGATGTAGCTTTTTCACAAATAGACCCTTCCAGGAATCCAGGTCCTTAGTGAACAGTTATTGCTTCAAGTTTCTTGACAAATAGACCCTTTTGAGTTAAACTATTTCTGTTACAAAAAACCTTCCAGGTTAGGGAAAAAAGAGCAGAACTGGAGAAACTGAAGACAACTTTTGTTCGACGTGCATCAGAATTTTTGAGAAACTACTTCTCTAGCTTGGTGGACTTCATGATAAGTGACAAAAGCTACTTTTCTCAGGTTTCTTCACAGACCCGTTCTTTGCAGCAATTTATTACCTTCTATTTTGTTTTCTGAGATGACTCAGAGAGTCCTCATTTAACTGAAACTAGAGAGGGCAATTGAAGCGGCCTGATCATGCAGACCTAAGGTACAAATGCAGAACTTATGCCCGACTTCTGCAGCACTTGAAGGTTCCAACCTCTTAACTTTTGTTCTCTGCTCATTACATATTATAAACTCTGTCACTCTCTCATTTCCCATTGCTCATTGTGCAGAGTCTGGACAAGAGCTGTTTAGGTCCCTTAAGGAAGGCATACTGTCATTCTCTTAATTTATTGCTTCGTAGAGAGGTAATAATAAGAACATTGAATGCTATTATTTTGGTATTTGATATAGTCTATGTTCAGTTCTTCACACTAATATCTTGCCTATGTATTTCGTTGTGATATGTTCTATTTTCTATGTTGCATTTAAATTGTCAATACTATTTAAGACAAGCTTGTGAACAATACCATACCAATGTACACAAGCTCTATCTGGTCCTTGTTAATTGATTTTTTTAACTTGTCCATTCCAACAGCTAAACATGTAATCTTTCCCCATAATTTGATTTAGGCACGTGAATTCGCCAATGAACTTAGAGCAAGTACGAAAGCACCCAAAAATCCAGCTGTTTGGCTTGAAGGTTCTAATAGTGGTGGTCAGAATGGCAGTAGTGCTGACACTTCAACAGTATCTGATGCATATTCAAAGATGCTTACAATATTCATCCCACTTCTTGTGGATGAGGTTATTCCTTTTATTCTTTGGTGCATTACTTGACTAGAATCTGCTTGAGAATGTAGACAAAATAATGAGTATTACATCTGCAGAGTTCCTTTTTTGCACATTTTATGTGCTTTGAGGTACCTGCCCTTGTTCCAGCTGGTGCTCCGAATGCTAAAAGTAGATCAGGGGGAAATGACCCAGATGATGACCTGAATCTTATGGATCCAGATGGCAATGATCTCAAACCAGGTACACTTACCTCGAAGCTTGCCTTGAATCTTGATGAATATATATGCCCCCGTGTTGTATTGATAGTGTCAATGCTCATTTTCTTACATGACAATCATATTTCCAGATGATACATCTGCTGAACTGGGTACATTGAATGATGCTCTTCAAGAACTACTAGATGGAATCCAGGTAGACCTGATTTTGCTTGCATTGACAAGTGAACCAAAGAAAAGGAACAAATTTTGAACCCAAGGGAATACAACTTCCTATGCAGCAGCTAATCCAGTATTGTGCCTCCTTATATTGATTGCAAAATACACCTTTTGCTGTTCTCTTTTAGGAAGACTTCTATGCGGTTGTCGATTGGGCATACAAGATTGATCCCTTGCGTTGCATTTCAATGCATGGGATTACAGAACGATACCTGTCCGGTCAGAAAGCTGATGCTGCAGGATTTGTTCGCAGACTACTTCATGACTTGGAGTCAAGAATATCAACACAGTTCAGCAGGGTTAGTGCCCTCAGTCGGCTAAGCTTGCTATATTATATCTTTCTAGAAGAGATTCATAGTCTACTCTCATTAATGTCGTATTAATTTTCCATTTCCAGTTTATTGATGAAGCGTGCCATCAAATCGAGCGCAATGAAAGAAATGTACGTCAGACAGGAATACTAGCCTACATTCCCAGGTACTTGAATTGAATGCATCCGTCATCTCTATCAGCATGGTGGTATGATTTACCGCTACTTTGGATCTTCTCTCTCTCACTCTGTCTGTCTGTCTGTGCAAAAGTGCTACTTTAGTTATTCTATTGAAACATACTAATTAAATTCTTCATGTGAGGTGTCTGAGTGTCTTTCCTCTTGGGCGTTTTATTGTTAATATGTTGGTATAGTAGTTCTTATTATAATATATCAAACATTTTATATGGTTAGACACTTAGACTTAGACCAAGATAAAATTCCTAAATTTACATTGGATTCTTTGCCAAACTCATTAATTCATATGTTTCATAAGAACGCCCACAATGACAAAGGTCCCATTGGAAAACTGAAGCTGAACATACATGGTGGAGAACCTGAAAAAATGAATGTCTGTCTCCATAGATTGTTGTAATTAGTATGACTCAGTGGATTCTCAGTTATGCAACGCTTATGGTCAGTTGTCACTGGAGTATATAAAAAAAAGATGATAAAGGTCCTTTCAATCTAGGAAACATTGATTTATATCATATTTGAGCACTTTGGCAAGATAGTTGGCTATTCTTCTTTTAACATAAGGCGCAACGATGACTAGTATCTGTATTAGCTCTGTTCAAAACCAATAATACTGTTTATATTGTGATGAGAATGTCTGTTTTATATAAACCATGATATTTGTAATACAGATAATATATTACTGTTATGCATTCTTCACTTCAATATAGATTTGCTGTCCTTGCATCACGAATGGAGCAATATATTCAAGGGCAATCCAGAGATTTGATTGATAAAGCATACACAAAGCTAGTGAGTACCCCCCCTCCCCAACCTTACACCTGTTTTCATCTTTGATACTACTAGCTGTATAAATTTGTACCTTTTTTCTCTCTCTTTTTTCTAACTAGGCTGACAGTTTGACCTATTTTTCCTTTGTGAATAAACGGCTCTTGGTATGATTTATAGGTCAGCACAATGTTCACAACTTTGGACAAAATTGCACATAGTGACCCCAAAACTGCAGACATTGTATTGATAGAGAATTATGCTGCTTTCCAGAACAGGTGATGTTTCTTCCTTGTGTTGATCATAAATCTTCTCAATCTTTTTTGCACGAGGTCTTTTTTGTTTGTATGTTTGCTGCCTCGTCATTTTTATTTATGAATATACGGGTGACTAAACTATTATATGTCTGTTGGATGCAGTCTTTATGACCTGGCTAATGTTGTGCCAACTCTTGCAAAATTCTACCACGAGGCCAGTGAATCATATGAACAAGCTTGCACTCGTCACATCAGTTCACTTATTTATCTTGTATGTATCTATAATTTGATTCTATTTGCCGTATATATAATGAATTCCAATTCTAAGCTCTTGTTTTTATCTATGGCAGCAATTCGAGAGGTTGTTCCAGTTTTCTCGAAAAGTCGATGAATTAACATACACCATAGCTGCTGAAGAGGTGAGCTGATACTATGTTTTAGTGTTCTAATAGTTTCCATGGACTATGATCTCAAAAACTGGCATGTTTATAGACCAGCAGATAGTGCCTTTTGGTACGAGACTATGAGTTACAAACAGTTCACATTCTAAATTGTTTTGGGTTGTCTACTGTATTTAAAGGCTTTATTTGAAGTTCTTTGTAATTAATTTGAACTATTTATTTACTCCATAGAATGTGAGGTGATGGTGTGGTATACATCCATCACTCCTTGGAGATCTCCTATTACTACATACTAGTAACATCCCCATGCTAACACTACAGTAATATAATCGATCACTCCTTTTTAAATCCAAACATGCATAGAAACCATAAAAAAGAGCAAATCTCGGATAATCTGCATGCAAGCCAGAAAAAAGGAGCAAATCTCGGATAACCTCTCGCAATTAAATCCATGCATGTATGCACACAATTAAAAATAGGAAATAATATGAAACAAAAAAGTGGACTCTAATTTTCGTCCGTTGGATTATTAGTAAGTAAGAGAAAGATGTTAAATTTGAACCGTTGTTAAGGTGCATTATAAGTGGTAGAGATTGAGATATATAGACGTGTGAGTTTATAATATCTGTAGTAAAAGATGTCATTCTTTACATGTGTATTTTTAGGTTTTTGATTGATCTCAGGTAATCATGTAAATATATCCCTTTGAATTGAGGATAATAATTCTTATGTATTTTTAACTCTAGATCTCGTTAGCACTTCTATTTGGTGTCTGCCAGAGTGCACGGGCACATTGCTAGTTATAATTAATTCATTTGATGGGTACAACTGTATAACAGTAAAAGTTGTAGGCTAGTGGTGTCTGAACTAGTACTAGACTTATAACAAGCCAGCTGCTTAGTTTGTTTCCTGTTTTTAGCAACACTGCCTATTGCCACACAGATAGGACTTAAAACTCAGGCGTTTTGAGGTAATGGGGTTACATTACATGCTACTATGATTCGCATGCAATTACTGATTTCTATTGAGAAGACAAAAATGGCAACAGTTTGTTATGCAAAGTTCCTGTTCATTGAAGGAAACATCTAACATTTGTTTCTTTAAATTCAGATTCCTTTCCAGCTAGGGCTGTCAAAAACTGATCTAAGGAGGGTGATCAAATCCAGTTTATCTGGGGTAAGTCAACAGAGAATTGCTTCATGATTTTGATGTACTCGAGTGCTTTTCTAGTTTCTGCCAAGCAAACCATAAATAACAGGATTTGGGCCTGTCCATTTCTTTTTAGATACTTGGTGCATGTTATTTTGTAATTTGGTTTAACCATCTCTCCTACAGTTATGGCCCCAATTGCTAATGCCCCCCTCACTTCTAGAATAATGGAGCAGCTTCTCCTCCCTTATTTATTTTGCTTATGAAGCTGGTGCAGTTTAAAATTGTCACTATGAATTCACATGTAAACCTTGCAGACCGAAAAGTCAACTGGTGCCATTATTTCTTTTGTTTAAGACGCTGTGGTAACGTAACATTTTCAATTTGAATTCACAAAACTGTGAACATATGCAGATTGAAAAGTCAATCGGTGCCATGTATAGGAGGTTACAGAAGACACTGACTTCTGATGAGTTGTTTCCTTCACTGTGGGACAAGTGCAAGGTAAGCTAGGTGCTTAACAACCTTACGTACCTTTCTGATAAGGTAGGTAGGTTATGTTGCAGTTTACTATTATAGCAGTGAAGTCAAATATTAAACTTTTTTATGCATATCAATGATGCAATTTTGTAGTAGAAAAGTAAGCTCTGCTTGGGATACTGATGCAAACATCGCAAAATAACGCGGATCTTTATGATTTATTGGTTTTCCAATGTGGAATGGCCTCATCCCTCATGCTGATTTCTGTCACCTGCTGAATGTTTGCAGAAAGAGTTTTTGGACAAGTACGAGAGCTTCGTTCAGATGGTAACACGGATCTATGCAAATGAGCAGATCATGTCAGTTGCTGAAATGAAGGATGTCCTTGCTAACTTCTAGATACAAGTACAGTACCATGTATCATTTCACAGTGCAGTAGTTATCGATATTCAATTCATTTGATTGAATTTTGCACATCCACTTTTGCTAGGCCTTATTAGAGTATATATATATGTTCCCCGGTTAAGTTTATTTGTGTGTGGCCTCTGTATAGACGTGGATATGATCTGCTTCCGTAAACACATATATGCTGTGCAGTTACTGCATCAGGCTGAGAACTGTAAAACAGTTAAATTTATCTGTGCCTCAATGTAACAACACCTGTTTGGATAAAGCGTGTCCGGTTTAACCTTGATGCCATCTACGAAACTTACTGCTGTCCTTTTATGGCTGTATTTAATCTGCAAGCTAAGCTTTTACTTGAGCTACAGATGGAAAAAGAAAAAGGTTTACTCGCAAAGTCGCAAGCTGTACAGATCAGGTCGGAGTTCCTTTGTTTGCTGGTATCTGATTCGTTCTCTCTTTTTATTCACCTTTAGCGTGATTGTCTAAGTGGAGCGGATAACGGTGAGATCGCCTTTTGTCTGTCAATCAACAACTTTTGACTTGAACGTTCAGTCACTCTGGCCCTTGATTTCAGATGACTGGTTCCTTAAATTATGAATACAAGGAAATTAAATTACGAACACGAGGGGGGAAAAAAATTCTTGAACAACAGATTTTGCAATGCGAGAGAGACAGATGCAGCTCAACAGTGCTTGAAAGCAATCATGGTTTGTTCAAACCTCATGACGTTATGAGTCCTTTTGCTTATCATCACTGCTGCATGTCTAGGTAACTGTTAATAAACAAACAAAAAATGATTCAAAAGGTTGCGAAATTGAACAAAGGAACATATCAATGCACCATCAGAACCCATAACACAGCCTCCATGGAAACAAACAAACCAAGAAACCCCTCATCATTCATCAGAGAACTCCTCTTTACGACATGTAAACGTATCACCAATCTTCAATTACTCCTATCAGGAAATCATAGTTGTAAAGACAAAAAGAGAAAGAAAGAAAAACACGAAATATGGGGGAGGATAGAGCTGAGACAAATGCTTCGATTTCGGTCACTTGGTATTCGCATCATCATTAGGAAAATCTCTCGAAATAAAGAACAAAATAAAATAATCCAAAAGAAGAGAGGAAAACTCAAAGCAGGAATCAAGAAACCACCTGGGAGAAACAGAAATTGAAGCAGACTAACGCAGAGCTGGCGGCGGTAGAGGCAGTTGCATATTGGCACCCTGGAAAAGCTTTATAGCAGCACAAGGAAGGAATCTAGGGTTGGAAATAATAGTTTTCCTTTGTATTTACACTTCTGCCCCTAATCACGTGGTTTGTGCTGGTTCGTTCATTCTGCACGGTACAGACATATCCAAGCAAACAAAATTAATATAAACAATCTATTCTTTTTAAATTCAAACATGCAAGCAAAAAAAATCTTAGATAACCTGTATATATGTAAAAAAATAAATCTCAAATAACCTATCACAATTAAATCCATGCATGCATGCACATAATAAAAATATAAAATAAAGAAGTGAAACTTTGGTTTTCGTCGTTGTATTATGAGAGTAAACGAAAGAGGTTAGATTTGAACCGTTGCTAAGGTGTATTATAAGTGGTAAAGATTCTCTGCTCAAAACAAACCAACTTCTGCGCTTAGTTTAATCTTTGTTTCAAAATAAATCAATTTTATTTTGTCACCTATCATCGGTCCATAAATAATAAAAATTATTCTTTTAATATCCCTCATCTATCTATCAGCCAATTTCTTAATTATTCTCTTAATATCCCTCATCTATCTATCAGCCAATTTATAGCAATTTTTAGCTATATATTTGGACGAATGCTTATCCATATATATAAAAAAGTTACTATATTATGAGACGGTAATATTAATTAAAGATATTTTGGTTTTTTTGTCTTTCTCCTTCTCCTTTAGTCCTTCAAGAAAGTTTAGGATTTGAGTTTTTTATAGCGGGAGTAAATTCAAAGGTAGGATGTTGGTATTTTTTTCATTTCACCCCTTTTTTCAAAATCTCCCCCAAAATTATCAGAAATATGACATTTCTTTTATCCTTTCTTTTTTGCATTTTTTTTATTATATCTATTAGTATATCTGAATCCAACGAAAGAATAAACTTGATGTACTGAAGGGTCATATCCCATCCACTAATAGCTTATAGGATATTTTTTTAGTTTTTAAGTTGTTTTTGGCTCCTTAGAGAAATTGACGCGTGACGACTATTTTGTAAAAAAGAAATCTTCGTGTTTGCATACAATAATGTATCTACCTTACGTCCTCATTGTCTTTTATCTGAAAAACCTCGTCTTTCAGAGAAAATTTCGTTTCTAGGTTTAGTGCTGTAAAAATAAAAAACACAAGTTTTTTTCTAAAAAATAGATATACCCCCACCCAAACCCTATCCTGGCCATTCCCCACCTCCTCCACTGATGGTCAGATGGGTCGCACGACACGGCCCGGCTTGAATATGGCTACGGCACGACCCGTTAGGAATGGCTACTGGTACAGGTCGTGCCATGCCGGCCCGCGTGTCACGCCCTCGGTCCAAGCACGACTCACGGGTGGTCAGGTCGTGCTCGTGTCGACACAACACACCAAAGGCCCATGTGCTGTCCTCGAGCCCACGGGTCTAGCCAGGCACGACCGGCTCATGTGCTGTTTGAGAAATGAAAAAAAACCCCGGCTACACTATTCCTTGTCAAAAAAATAAAATTAAAAATAAGTTAAAAAATGATCTATTCCTCATTTTGAATATATGAAAAAAATGATATATTCCTCGTCTTAAAAAAATAATCTATTTCTCATCTTGAAAATATGAAAGAAATCATTCACACTTAGTAAAATATTACAAAAGAATATGTTAAAAATAATAATGACCTTTATTTATGTTTATATCATTATATGATATAATGATACATGCTTCCTCGTTAAAAACTTTATAATGTAAAAAGTTATAGGGGAATCTAAGAAAACCATGACAAAGAAAAAAAGTACAACTCAAAGGTCACTACTACTTATAACAAAGTTTGAAGCTATTGAGGTTGGTCTGGATCTAAGTAGAGGTTCTCGAACTGGGCCGTCAATTTTTGGTTGTCAACTGTGTATTGGGCATGTTGTCTAGCTAGCTTCCAGTCTTTAATGCTTAGTAGCATTTCGACGTGGTCGCTACTTAGATTTGTCCTCCTGTCTTCGATGATTCTTTCACACAGACTGAAGGCCGATTCGGAGGACACCGTTGATACGTGCACCGTCAACACATCCCGTGCTAGTTTTAAAAGCACGGGATATGTCATTTTGTGATCATTCCACCATCCAGGGATGTTGAAGTCTTCTGTTTCATGCATGATGGCGTCGCTGTCCAAATAGCTAGACAACTCTTCGGCAACACCATGTGAAGAGACGTCTTCACTTGTCGCCGACGAACTGCCATCACCATGGCTTGAAGATGAGCCACCCCAAATTCTGCCTCACTATATCTTTTTCTTACCTGTTGTATGGGCAGGAGGGGGTCTGTACTGGCGAACTCCCTGAAACTTTAGTTGATATTTTCCAAGAACTTCATATAATTTAGATCTAACCCCACTATAAAAGGGACTATAATATACCCCTACAGTACCTCCAATGAGTGATATAATAATGAAAAATTCCCTTAATTTTTTCCTATGATCTAGTATAAAAGCAAAAATATACAACCTAGGTATATTTTTCTAATATTTTGAATATTTTTGTTTCATGTTAAAAACAGGTTGCATAAGAATATCATCTGTTTCATATCCTTTTAATGAAGTGAAAATTTCAAGAATATTATGTACAAATTAAATTTGCAGTTGTATAATAAACATGTTGCTTCTTGGCACAAACCTCCGCATGGCGCTTCAAGTGGGTGTACCACCAGAAGATTTTGCAGATAAATTACTCCTACATATTCTACATCTAGCTACTGTTACCTGTCTTTCATCGGGGTGGGTCACGACCGCCTCATCGAAGTGCTGCCAAACACCGAAAGTTCTCGATCTTTTCAAGTCGATGTTTGTTGAAGCACTACCACCCCGCTCATAGTGCCGGAATATCCTTCTGAAGCCGCCGCCGCCTGAACCAGTACCTCCTCCACAACTGGTAGAGTTGGAGCTGATCCGGAGGCATCGTCATCACCAGTTGGGAATGACCCCGACATGCAATCGGGTCGAAATCACCCAAAGTAAATGACGGCGACTAGCATGGATAGTTCGGATCCATTTTGAAATTTTGAAACGAAATAAACAAATTTCAGAATATTTATTTACTTCACAAAAATACAAATAATAAATAAATATGAATATCACTTACATACTTTCCTATCGCGTTGTCTTCACACTTATGCGATTGCACTACTTAACTCCGAAACTAATTTTGATTTTAGAAAAAAAAATCAAACACTTGAGAGCACAAGAGAGCACTTAAGAGCACAAGATGAGATGTTTGAGGTAAGGAGAAATGGCTGGGGTGGATGCCCTATTTATAGGATGAAATTTTACTTTTTTTAGAATTCTTTTTTAAATTTTTTCGAGCTCCAACGGTCAAATTTAAAAACTAGCCGTTACTAGACATTAGGGAAAGCGTGACGCATTTCTATTGGCTCCGGCACTAGCCGTTAACGACGTCGTTGCCTCCCACCGCTACCCCCACCACGCGTCGCGCTGTGATTCGCCCTTCCCCGCCATGTGCCATGCTGTGTCATGCCCGGGCCACCATAACCGTGCTGTGCTGTGCTGGCCTAGACATGGCACGCCCCAACGGGCCATGCTGGCATGAGTGACCCACTGCCTACCATGCCGTGTCATACCGGGCCGATAAACAGTGCAGCCGTGCTCGGGCCAGCACAGCACGGCCCGGCTCATCTGGCCATATCTAACCTCCTCCCCACGGCCTCACAGCATGCCGCTGTCCCCCCGCCGCGTCTTCCCACGCCCGCACGGGTGTCGCGACCGTCAGAGCCGCCGATGCCCCCTCCCTCTTCTTCTCCCTCACCTTGGCGGCAATGGGGCTTGCGGCGGCAGAGCCGACTACACACCCACATGGGTGCCGCGTGACCGCCGCCCGTCAAAGCCGACGATTGTGCCTCCTTCCCCCTCCCCCGCTGTGGCGGCAATGAGGCCTGCGGCGGCGACGAAGCTGGCCGCGCGGCCGCTCTGCCCATCGAAGCTGGCGCTGGTGCCCCCTCTCCCCTTCTTCTCCCTCCTCTTGTGGCTGTTCGGGGCCTGCAGCAGTGTCGGAGTTGGCGACGGTGCACCCCTCCTCCCTTTTCTCCCTCACCTCGTTGTGGCGTCGGACCGATGCCAGTGCCCCTCTCTCTCCCTCTTCAGATCTGGAGCAGCGCCGGCGGTGACGGCGGTGGGAGGTGCAGCTAGGAAGAGGTGGCGCAGGTGGGGACGAGGTGGCAGCGAGGGGTGCTGGGGCTCAACCTCGACGGTGACTGCCTCCTTTCTTTCCCGTCGCTCGCCGTCGTTTCCGCCTGCTCCGCTCGTGCCGTCCTCCCCCACGCTGCCGCTCCCTCCTTCCTTGCACGCCTCCTCTCTCTGGCATAGCCGCTTCCACCGTGCCTCCCACACCCTCCACCACCGCCTCTCCTCCCTGCCTTCCCTTTACTGTCGTGGTCCGCATCCGCCTGTGGAAGTGACAGACCTAGGAGACGGTGCGACGACGTCAAAGGCAACAAAGCAGAGGAAACAGAGCAAGATGTACTTGGAAAAGGTGTCTTCGGTGAAGGAAGGCGTTATGAAGGCAGTTGCATGAGGCGTGTGTGTGACATGTGGGGCCCAAGGCCAGCTAGGTGCGTCGGGATGGTTATAACCCCATGAATACTGTAGCTCTTCGACAATTATGAAATGAAATGAAATATCTCGTCGCTATCTTCTTCTTCCCCACACAATCTTCTCTCCGATTCTCTCTCGCTGTGTTCCTCCCTAACACGGCGATCACCGGCGGCGACCTCACCGGAGTTGGGGCGTAACAACTTGGTACTAGAGCTGTCGAATGCTGTGCGCTGTCCCTCATATTCTCTCGGCTTTGATCGATAAATCCTATGGTCGAGTTTGTGGTCTCTTTGAGAGAAAGTGCTATGAATCTTGAGTCTAGTTCGATTGGCTTGGAGGAGGTGATGCCATGACGCTGGCGAAGCAAGCAGTGCAAGTACGGCGAGTGGTTGCCACCATGGAAGCGATGGAGGGACGCATCACCGATATGATTCAGTTGTTGGTGAAGAAGGTCGACAAAGTGAACACAATGAACACGCGATTGGAGCAGACGGACAACAAGTTGGAGCAGTATGGCGAGCGCTTGGAGAAGGTGCAAGCGAAGATTGATTTATCCATGGACTCGTTGGGGCAAGTGCAGAACGGACAACAAGTTGGAGCAGTATGGCGAGCGCTTGGAGAAGGTGCAAGCGAAGATGGATTTATCCATGGACTCGTTGGGGCAAGTGCAGATGGAACAAGCAATAGTGGCTAAAGCACTCAAGGCTGCGGCAACTCAAGCTTTGCCATCCACCCCAACGCCGCCATGTCCACCGCTTCTGATCACGGCCTCAACATCATACATACTGCCACCACCACCACCGCCGCATTAGGTATACCCACCAATCCCTCCACACCCTTACCCTATTCGTGAACACCAAGAGATGGGGAATAAATGCAATTGGACACCAAAAATGGATTTCCCTAAGTTCGATGGCACCGATGTCAGGGTTTGGGTAGACAACTGGGACACCTATTTCAATCTCTATCAAATCATAGAGGGTTTTAAGGTGTCAGCTGCTTCCTTGAACATGATTGGCGATGCAACACATTGGTATCAGGCATGGAAACAAAAGGCGGGGTGGCACACTTGGGCTCAATTAAGGGAAGCATTGCTAGCGGAGTTTGAAGTCAATATTGCTTGTATTAAGATGGATGGATGAACTATTATTGTTAACACAGACTGGCTCAGTGGCAGAATATCGCACAAAATTTGTTTAGTTGGTGTACCATCTTCGTTTATATGATCCAACTCTCAGTAATCTTTTCCTGCTGTCTCAGTTTATTTTGGGTTTGAAAGAGGAATTACGTTATTCTGTGATAGCTCAATTACCTGAAAATGTTCATCAAGCTTATCATGTAGCATTGGCTTTTGAAAGTGCTAACCGTGTTAAAAAATGTGTCCATAAGAAAGAAGGGTATCTGGGAAGAGTGGGGGATAAACCCAAGCAGTTAACAGGAGAAATTTGGAAGGCACAACAACTTAAAGAATACAAAAAACTCATGGTCTTTGTTTGAAGTGTGGTGAAAAATACGCTCCTGGTCACATCTGTGCTAAACAAGAGGTGCCTCAACTGAAAGCTCTTGTACTATCTGATGAGATATTAGATGTGGTGGCTTGCTTGGAGGCTCAACAAGAAGACATGCTACTCTCTTTGCAGGCTATATCTAGTTCCATTGCTCCCAAAACTATTCAATTGAGAGCCTTGGTGCAGGATCAGGTGGTCTTGATATTGGAGGACTTAGGAAGTTCTCATATCTTTATTAATGAAGTTCTTTGTCAGAAATTACAACTATCTCCTGTGTCTCATTCCTCATACTCTGTCAGAGTTTCTAATGGTGCTCTTTTACAATGTGATTCTCACATATCTGATTTTCAGTGATGGCTACAGGGACGTACTTTTCAATTTCCTGTCAAGGTATTGGCTATGGGGGGTTATGACATGGTATTGGGCATAGACTGGCTTGAGAAACATAGTCCTATGCAGTGTGATTGGGAAGCAAGAGTATTTCCTTTGATCACCAGGGCCAGTGGATCACATTGCGAGGTATCCAACCTGCTACTCTGAATACTTCGGCTGCAGCATCACATGATCAAATCTTGAACTGGTTCAATGGCAATGACATATTGGCATTGGCAGTAGTGCAGAATGATTCTTCTCTTCCCACTACTGCTGAGATACCTGCTGACGTTTAGCAGCTTGTCAGTACATATCAATCTATGTTCAATAACTCAGATACTTTGCCTCCCCATAGATCTGTGGACCATTCTCTACGATTACTTCCTGGAGTAGCACCTGTTAATTGCAGACCATATAGATGCTCTCCTGCTCAAAAGGACGAAATTGAAAGGCAAGTTACTGAAATGCTGGATTCTAGACTGATCACTCGTAGCTGCAGTCCTTTTGCATCTCCCGTGTTACTTGTCAAAAAGAAAGATAACACTTGATGATTTTGTGTGGATTATAGAAAATTGAATGCATTAACAGTCAAAAACAAGTTTCCCTTACCTATTGTCTATGGGTTACTAGGTGAATTGGCAGGAGCTCAATACTTCTCTAAATTGGATCTAAAAAGTGGTGACCATCAAATTCGTATGCATGAAGCAGATGAGTAAAAAACTGCTTTTAAGACACATCATGGACACTTTCAATTTCGAGTAATGCCCTTTGGGCTTACCAATGCACCTGCCACTTTCCAGTACCTGATGAATTTTATTTTTCCCCATTTATGTGAAAGTTCGTCCTAGTCTTTATGTATGATATATTGGTTTATAGTCATTCTTGGTCTGAACATTTGGCTCACTTAGAGTTGGTTTTTCAGACACTCCAGAAACATCAGTTATTTGCAAAGCTCACCAAGTGCTCTTTTGCTGCACTCACATTGGAATATTTGGGACACATCATCTCTAAGGATGGGGTTGCTACTGACCCAACCAAGACATTAAGTATGCAACAATGGCCTGTTCCTACCAATGTTACTGAGCTTAGGGGTTTCTTAGGTCTCACTGGCTATTACAGGAAATTTGTTCATCACTATGGTGTTATTGCCAAGCCATTGACTAAGTTACTGCAGAAAAAAAACAAGTTTCAGTGGACTGCAGATGCTGAGCGTGCTTTCCGAACCTTGAAACAAGCTATGTGCTCTACTCCTATTTTAGCTTTCACTACGGGAAAGCCAAGGGTTGCCGAGTGTAAAAATGTTTGCCGAGGGCTTTCTATCGGGCACTCGGCGAATAATCTATTTGCCGAGTGGGCTTTCGGCAAAAAAGAACACTCGGCAAAATCAACACTTCGCCGAGTGTAAACTCTCGGCGAATAAAAACACTCGGCAAACAGGATATTTTTGCCGAGTGCCTTCATATGGCTCTCGGCAAAAGTACATTTTTGCTGAGTGCCAATAAGGGACACTCGGCAAAATTGCAACAACCGTCGCCGAATCATCGCAACAGCCGTTTGCCAACATCTTTGCCGAGTGCCAGGTCAAGACACTCGGCAAAATATCTCCTTTGCCGAGAGCCAAGGCAAAGCACTCGACAAAATGAGACCTTTGCCGAGTGTCTCACAAAGGCACTCGGCAGAAGTTTAATTTTGCCGAGTGTTCTTAGCTGGCACTCGGCAAACTTGTGAAATTTTTTTCTCATCTACCCTCCAAACTTTCTCTATTATGTAAATACAACATGTAATCCCTAATTATAAAATTTGGTAATTTTTCGATTGGTTCTGCTATATTTCTTTGATTTATTGTATTTTCGTGAATTTTTTGGCAAGTCTCAAATTAGAACGCAAGTGGTTAAAAAAAGAAATAAAATTAGTGAAAAATTATATACATGTTATTTAGACCCTTTTGAGTCATTATGCGGTTAATGAACAGAAATTTCAAAATTTTTCTTCATGAAACATGGTTAGAAACCTATTGAGCGAATGATTTTAAAATTGTAAAAATAGCAAACGAAGTTGGAAAATCATAAAAATTGTCAGGATGTTATGATATCATACATTGAGACCGTGGTAAAAAATCGAGAAGGTTTCGAATATTTTATCGGTACGACGTTCACAAAACCAAAGATTCTCGGAGTAGATTATAAGTGTTGAGAAGGATTGGTTAGATTTGGACAGAAAGTGACGACCGAATTGTTGTTTGATTTCAAATCTTTTTCCCTAGGCAATAAATAGCATATATTGGTTTATGCAAAAATTTGGTAAATTTTTTAATTCGTTTGATAATTTTTAAATTATTAGAAGCAAGAAAACTAAATTTTTTTGCCGAGCGTAGCTCTCGGCAAAATGTGACACACGGCAAAATTGTGCAAAAAGAGCCTCCGCACAAACTTTGGCGAGTGCCCTAGAGGTTGGCACTCGGCGAAATTTGTTTTTGCCGAGAACCCGCGATCGGCACTCGACAAAGCTTGTTTTTACCGAGTGCCCAGATCGAGGCACTCGGCAAAGTTTCAGCACACGGCATATTATTTTTATATGCCCGTCTCCTCCCGACGTCATTCATTTTGGGACTTAGCGAACTCCCATCGGCCGCGCCGCCCTCCGCGCCCATCGCCGCCGCCCGCCGCCCGTCCTCCAGCCAGCCTGCGCGCTTGCCGCCGCGGCCGCCGCCGCCGCCGCCCGCCCCGCCGCCAACGCGCCGCCGGCGCGCGCACCCCTAGCCGACGTAGCCGCCCGGCCGACGCCGCCCAGCCAACGCCTCCTCGACCGCCGCCCTACGGTCGACGCCCCTCTCTGGGTGACCCTCCTTGGCCGGCGCCCTCCATCCGACGGTTCCCCTCCTCCGGCCTAGGTCCCGCCAACCACCCTCCCGCGGCGGCCCTCCTGCCGGCGTCCCCTCACCCGGCTCCCCACTCCGGCCTAGGTAATCTCCTTGTCATATTTTTCATACATTAGAAATTTTTTTGTGAGATCGCCAAGCTCGATGGGTTAGGTGGAAAACAAGATTTAGACAGTTCAGCCCTCTCGTGAGGTAAAACCCTACTCTGTTTTGGGGATTCGATCCGCCGAGTGTTTATTGATCTCTTGAATCTAAAGCTGATAGCTGATAAAGCTTATCTGATATCCCTCAAGGGACGCCCCTTACCCCCCTTATATAGTCTTGGGAGACGGGCTTACAAATCAAAAATCCTATCTTACTCTAAGTCGGTTTCCTCAATCTTACCAAACCGTGACTATGAGCCGTTGTTTTATCTTAATCGGCAACGTAATACCCAAGTCATAGTTGGTTTAATTAATTGGGTTTGTTGTTCACATTAGAAACATTAATCGATATAATATCATATGCAACATTAGAAACAAATTGATGGCAAAAAGAAATAAATTTAGGTATTTATTACAAACAAATCAATGGTAAAAAGAATGGTATTTATTGTATGCACGTATATATTTTGAAGTTTATTGTATGCATGTACGAATGGAGTTGCATTTGAAGGGTTACGCGGAAGCTACGCTAGCCGAAAACAAAAATTTTCTACTGCGCAAACCAGGAACACTTGCAAGTAAGGGCCGATAGATCGTTACCGATTGGAGTGTGTAGCGGAAACAGCCAATCAGGGCTATCCGATCCGGAACAGTGTAGCCGATTCTCGGAGACAGCCGATTCGAGTCGTCCGGCCGCGTTCTCACGCCTCACTCCGATGCGCCCGACCGCAGCTGATTCCACCACAGCCGATCGCTCCGATTGCAGCCGATCCGAAGCCGATCAAGAGCGCGCAACGTAGCGGCGCCTCTACCGGTATCCACACGTCCGGGGACGAACGCCGTACACCCGTGTGCTAGCACGCGATGCAAGGCTAGGGTTTGGCTCGAAAGTGGGGAGGGTTTCCGTGGAGATTGATCTCGGCGACTTCACTTGCACGCGATGCAATTGACTGCTACAACTCTCCACCCCTCCCTCCTTTATATAGAGTTGGCCGACGGGACTAGTGGCCGATTAGGACTCTATTTTGAATCGGATCTCATCCGTATCTCATAGAGTTGGCCGCCCATACGTCATAAGCCTATAGGACTCTATCCGATCGGATCCCTATCCGATCGAGCCGTTCGAGTCCTACTCGAATGCTGTTCTTATCCCCTTAAGCGTGCGACCACAGCAGGTTCAGGTATACTCGGTTTCGGCTATAGTCTAACTTAGCCGATCGTCGGCTCGAGTCCAACTCGGCAGGCCGACCGTCAACGACGGCGCCTAGCGGCACATATTGACACCATAGTATACAAGAATAATATCGGCTCGAACCTGTAATGTGTACACAAATCTCTTTGCCTCACGATACCGGTTAAGCTATAGGCAAGATGTGTGCCATCCCTTCAATAGCTTAACCATTCACTCGAACCGTATTGGATTATCACGCCGTCGATTGACTCCTCAATCAACTTAGCATGGCCATGCATTTCCATAATCCATCACCTCAAGGGCCCAGAGATATCTCTCCAAAGGAGGGGGCAAATTCCATCTTGATCACTCACATCCCACTCCATGTTTCATAGCAAACCCGAAAACTACCTTTATAACTACCCGATTACGGAATAGTGTTTGATAGTCCCAAAGTAGGCTACTACACATGTTGGAATCCATGGTGATCTCGGTCTAAGGACTTTGTACCAACACTACCGAGACCAACTAATGGCACATTAATTCTGTAGTGTCTCATGATGGGTCTATCCAACAATGTGTTCTCCAACACATGTGTCCATGTTTATTGATTTGGTATCTCCATACCCATGATCTATGAGACATGATCATCAATCAATAAATATGCCGATCTTAGAATCATATTTGTTCCAACAATATGACATATGATCGAGGATCGTTTAGAAATAGATTCATACATAAAGAGTCTCATAAATAAGTCACGTACTTATTGATCAATAGAAGATGTCTATTTCATGGAACCGAATAACACTTTATTCATTTATTCATAAACATTGACGTGATATCCAACATCTCCATGTTGCCTCTAGGGCATATCACTAACAATCTCCCACTTGCACTAGAGTCAATCATGTAAGTATCTAATACCCATTGCTCTTGTGTGCGCCTCATGCTTCGGTGAGGAGAGGTTTTGTCGGCGGATCAGCTATGTTGAGATCCGTGTGCACTTTGCATATCTTGACATCACCTCTGTCCACTATCTCGCGGATGAGATGATATCGTCGAAGTATGTGTTTGGACTTCGATGTGACCTCGGCTCCTTGGCTTGCGCAATGGCTCCACTATTATCACAATAGAGAGACATTGGACCAGTCGTACTAGTCATCACACCAAGCTCAGAAACGAATTTCTTGATCCAAACAGCCTCCTTTGCAACTTCCAAAGCAGCAATGTACTCGGCCTCCGTTGTAGAATCAGCAACGGTATCCCTTGGAACTCTTCCAGTGTGCGCCTCCGTTCGGGCGAGAACACGAACCCGTTGCGATCTATAATCATCCTTGTCCGTTTGGAAGCTAGCATCGGTGTAACCACTTACAACGAGCTCTTCTTCACCTCCATAGACTAGGAACATATCCTTAGTTCTTCTCAAGTACTTAAGGATATTCTTTACTGGCGATCCGGTGTCCTTCACTGGATCGGCGGTATCTGCTCGTAGCACTCAAAGCGTACGAGACATCTGGGCGTGTACAAAGCATGGCATACATGATGGATCCAATTGCTGAAGCATATGGAACCATACCCATCTTATTCCGCTCATCATGTGTCTGAGGACACTGATTCTTGCTAAGATTAATGCCATGTGACATGGGCAAGAAACCTTTCTTGGAATCATGCATGTTGAACATTTTCAACACCTTGTCAATGTATGTACTTTGGCTTAATCCAACTAGCCTCTTGGATCTATCTCTATAGATCCGAATGCTAATATGTATGTTGCCTCCCCTAAGTCTTTCATGGAAAAACTATTTTTCAATGAAGACTTGACGGATTCTAGCATAGGGATATCATTTTCAATCAACAATATGTCATCCACATATAAGATTAGAAATACAATTGCGCTCCCACTGACCTTTTTTAAACACAGGCCTCTTCTTCGTTTTCGATGAAACCAAACCCTTTGATTACTTCATCAAAACGAATATTCCAACTCCGAGATGCTTGCTTCAATCCATAAATGGATTTCGTAGCTTGCATAGCTTTCCGAGCGATTCGGATCGACAAAACCCCGAGGTTGTATCATGTATACATCCTCGCTTAGGTTTCCATTTAGGAAAGCCGTTTTGACATCCATCTGCCATATCTCATAATCGAAATATGCAGCAATCGCTAGGATAATCCGAATAGATTTAAGCATTGCGACGGGCGAGAAGGTTTCATCATAATCAACTCCTTGAATCTGTTTAAAACCTTTCGCCACCAATCGCGTCTTATAGATGTGAACATTTCCATCCATATCGGCCTTTTCTTAAAAACCCATTTACACTCAATGGTTTTGACACCATCAGTGGATCAACCAAGTTCCAAACTTGATTGTCGTACATGGATTCTATTTTGGATTTCATGGCTCCAAGCCACTTGTTGGAATCGGGTCCCACCATCGCTTCCTCATAGGTCTTAGGCTCATCGTTGTCTAACAACAATATATCACGTTGTACCGCACTGTGTACTGCCGGTGCACGACGTGATCTTTCGACCTCGTGGGGCTGGTGTGTCTACAAGCGGTGGCGCAACACTTTGCTCCTCTGTTGTGGTTCCGTGGTCGCCGAAACGTTTTCGGTGTTTCTTGAACTTCTTCAAGATGCACCCTGCTCCCACTAACCCTTCTTGAAAGAAACTCTTTCTCCAAGAAGACACCGTGTCGGGCGACAAACACTTTGCCTTGTTCCCGATTATAAAAGTAATATCCCTTAGTTTCCTTAGGATATCCCACAAAGAAACACTTGTCGATTTGGGTGTGAGCTTGTCAAACGTAAACGTTTTACATAAGCCTCACATCCCCAAATTTTGAGAAAAGACAAACTAGGGGTTGCCCTGTCCATATCTCATATGGTGTCTTTTCAACCGACTTAGATGGAACTCTATTTAGTGTGAGCGCAGTGTTTCAAGAGCATATCCCCGAAGGATAACGGAAGATCACTTTGGCTCATCATCGACCGCACCATGTCCAACAAGGTGCGATTTCTCCGTTCGGACACTCCGTTCCATTGTGGAGTTCTGGCGGAGTCAACGTGGAACAATTCCACAATCTTTCGATGATTACCAAACTCTTGGCTCAAGTATTCCCCTCCACGATCGATCGTAGAAACTTGATTGTTTTCCCTAAATGATTCGTACTTCATTCGGAATTCTTTAAACTTTTCAAAGGATTCGGACTTATGCCTCATTAAGTAGATATAGCCATATCTACTAAAGTCATCGGTAAAGGTAATGAAGTACGATAACCACCTCGGCCGTTGAGCTCATTGGTCCACATACATCGGTATGTACGAGTGCCAATAAGTCACTTGCTCTCTCACCGTGTCCCGTGAAAGGTGCCTTTGTCATCTTACCAAGTAAACAAGACTCACATGTCTCAAATGATTCAAAATCAAAAGAGTGAAGCAATCCATCCTTATGGAGCTTCTCCATGCGTTTCTTATTTATATGGCCTAAGCGACAATGCCGGATAAACGTGGGGTTGTATCATTTGAGAGTTGCCTTTACGTATTAATGTTATAGATGGGAGACGCTTCAAGATTCAAAACGTATAATCCATTCACCAATGGAGCATGAAAATAGAACATATCTCTAAGATATATTGAACAACCATTGTCCATTGATCTAAAATCATATCCTTTCGCTTGCAAACATGAAGCGGAAATAACGTTTTGACATAGTGTTGGAACACAATAACAATTATTCAATTCCAAAACTAATCCGAAGGTAGATGAAGTGGTACTGTCGACAAGAACGTAGCAACGCTTGCTCCATTGCCGACGCGCAGGTTCACCTCGCCCCTTCTCAATCCTCTACTTCTTCTCATTCCCCGCAACGATTTGCAAATATGAGCTACGATCCGGTATCAAATACCCAAGAGTCGGTAGGTGAAGTAGCGAGATTAATGTCTATAACATTAATACCGAGCGAAGTCACACTTTGCTTCCTTTTGAGATCCTCTATGTACTTCTTGCGGTTCCTCTTCCAGTGGCTGTCTCCTTGCAGTAGAAGCAAACGGCATCGATGCCGCCGACCCCTTCTTGCCCTTCTTTGCATTGGAGGCACTCACGATCTCATCGGAGTTAACTTCCTCTTGGTGCAAAGTTTCTTGACAGTGGTTTGCGCTTAGCCTTCGCATCATCATCACATGATGACCGTTTTCTGGATACTCTCCTCAGTGTCTTTAGCATCCCATGCAATTCGCCAAGGTCCTATCCATATTGTTCATGTGATAATTCAATATGAATGGGTCGAAGCTCGGAGGAGCGGCGGAGAATCACATCGGTAGCCAACTCTTGGCTAAGGGGAAAACCTAGTTTTCCGGACTCTCGATGTAGCCAATCATTTTTATCACATGCGGACTGACGGGATTCCCTCAACAAGCTCCACGCAAACAAGGACTTCGAGGTGTTGAACCTCTCGGCCCGTGCTTGGTTCTCAAACATGCCATGCAGTCCCGAATAATAGTGTGAGCATCGTTGCTCTCATATTGCTTCGAAGCTCGGGGGACATTGTAGCAAGCATGAGACAGACTTATATCTAGGGCATCATTAGTGTGCTTCTCATAAGCCCTCCGTGCGGTTGCGGTGGCATTATTTGGCAAATTCTCGGGATAGGGTACTTCAAGAACGTACTCCTTACGCTCTTGCTTGAGAACAATTCTCAAGTTGCGATATCGATCCATAAAGTTTGTTCCATTTAATTTTTCCTTTTTGAGAATAGATCGCAAATTAAAGGTACGGGTGTAGTATTAGCCGCCATTTATTCTACAACAGAAAAACAAAGTTTAGCACAATGTTTATGCTATGTCTATTGTTAAACAATTTAACATTAGACTCCCATTACGTATTTTCCACCTTCCCTCTAGGTTACGTATTGGGTCAAGATCCACATGTTAATTAATTTTCTAGTGAGCTTTGGCATCACTGCTAGAAGATTAATAACATCGGTAAGCAACTCCTTGCTAATTACATCTCTATGTGACTCTTGTTGTTGGTGTGGCATCTCCATGCCCCGGCCCCAACCTATGCCCCAAGGCCCAAAACTGTTTTGATAGCCTTGTTAAGTAAACCAAATGCTCTGTTATATGTCCGACATATACCCCCTCGTGTTATGATAGAGAATGGCACTCGCTTTGCGGACCCACCATTGATGAGCATAACGGTGACGGGTGCAACATTTGGAAGGGCATCATTACTACTTAATTTTTTGAGGGATGCTATCCTATCAAACAAACATATCACATATGAAAGCAAGAAGAATAGCATATAGTGAAATAGTATGGCCCCCTTCACATGGTGATCTCCATCTCCATGCCGGTGTAGAGGATCTCCATCTTCATCACCGTTCTTTCGAGTGCCGAATGCTTGATTTCTTCAAACTAAGCTACTACTATAGAAGCTCTAATTGAAGATTACATCGACTCGCAGGTCGTGAAAGAATATTACAAGCATTGCACGTATGAAAGAATATTACGGGGATTGCACATATGAAAGAATATTACATGCATCACATGCATCTCATACATCTCATACATACAATAGGGCCATACCATCTCAAAGCATTCTCTGCAAAAACAAGTTAGGCGTAGAAACGTTTTCTACCTATCGCAGAGATTCGGCACCGAGACGACCTATAAGGGGGTACGCACACGGCGGTCCCGCTAGCCGGTTAGCGGGCGGGGGTCGAGGGAAGCCGCCCTCGCGGGCTCCGGGCAGCGCCGAACCCACACGAAATTCATAGATCCAATCTATGAAATCGCTTACGAAACCATGTCGGCATAATCATATTATGCCGTCCCGATACACTATCAAGGGAGATGGTTTGCGCGCGCGAGGCAGCAAACAAGATCGGACTACGAGATAGCTTCGGCATAATCACATTATACCGTTCCGATACACTATCAAGGAACGCTATCTCGAACCCAACTCAAACCGAGTTATATGCAAATTGCTTCGACGTAATCACATTACGCTGTTCCGATACACTATCAAGGAACGCAATTACCATTAACTCTCCTCAACAAATCCCGTAAAACCGATTGATCTAATCAACCCGTGCACAAAACTTGTTCCAGATCCAATCTAAAACCCGAACTAAGCAAGATTAGCTCGATACCACGAAGGGTTACGCGGAAGCTACGCTAGCCGAAAACAAAAATTTTCTACTACGCAAACCAGGAACACTTGCAAGTAAGGGTCGATAGATCGTTACCGATTGGAGTGTGTAGCGGAAACAGCCAATCAGGGCTATCCGATCCGGAACAGTGTAGCCGATTCTCGGAGACAGCCGATTCGAGTCGTCCGGCCGCGTTCTCACGCCTCACTCCGATGCGCCCGACCGCAGCTGATTCCACCACAGCCGATCGCTCCGATTGCGGCCGATCCGAAGCCGATCAAGAGCGCGCAACGTAGCGCGCCTCTACCGGTATCCACATGTCCGGGGACGAACGCCGTACACCCGTGTGCTAGCACGCGATGCAAGGCTAGGGTTTGGCTCGAAAGTGGGGAGGGTTTCCGTGGAGATTGATCTCGGCGACTTCGTTGCACGCGATGCAATTGACTGCTACAACTCTCTCCACCCCTCCCTCCTTTATATAGAGTTGGCCGACGGGACTAGTGGCCGATTAGGACTCTATTTTGAATCGGATCTCATCCGTATCTCATAGAGTTGGCCGCCCATACGTCATAAGCCTATAGGACTCTATCCGATCGGATCCCTACCCGATCGAGCCGTATTCGAGTCCTACTCGAATGCCTGTTCTTATCCCCTTAAGCATGCAACCCGTAGGGTTCGGGTATACTCGGTTTCGGCTATAGTCTAACTTAGCGATCGTCGGCTCGAGTCCAACTCACCCGACCGTCAACGCGCGCGCCTAGCGGCACATATTGACACCATAGTATACAAGAATAATATCGGCTCGAACTGTAATGTGTACACAAATCTCTTTGCCTCACGATACCGGTTAAGCTATAGGCAAGATGTGTGCCATCCCTTCAATAGCTTAACCATTCACTCGAACCGTATTGGATTATCGTCCGTCGATTGACTCCTCAATCAACTTAGCATGGCCATGCATTTCCATAATCCATCACCTCAAGGGGCCAGAGATATCTCTCCAAAGGAGGGGCAAATTCCATCTTGATCACTCACATCCCACTCCATGTTTCATAGCAAACCCGAAAACTACCTTTATAACTACCCGATTACGGAATAGTGTTTGATAGTCCCAAAGTAGGCTACTACACATGTTGGAATCCATGGTGATCTCGGTCTAAGGACTTTGTACCAACACTACCGAGACCAACTAATGGCACATTAATTCTGTAGTGTCTCATGATGGGTCTATCCAACAATGTGTTCTCCAACACATGTGTCCATGTTTATTGATTTGGTATCTCCATACCCATGATCTATGAGACATGATCATCAATCAATAAATATGCCGATCTTAGAATCATATTTGTTCCAACAATATGACATATGATCAGGGATCGTTTAGAAATAGATTCATACATAAAGAGTCTCATAAATAAGTCACGTACTTATTGATCAATAGAAGATGTCTATTTCATGGAACTGAATAACACTTTATTCATTTATTCATAAACATTGACGTGATATCCAACATCTCCATGTTGCCTCTAGGGCATATCACTAACAGCATTGTGCAGCCATGTCGTCGCTTGTGTGCCGGCCATCGAGCCGTGCTTCTCTATTTTGCAGGTGCCGCTGCCTTCACCGTCGTTTGTCTGTGTATAATGTAACCTTAGGCGTCTCCCGTTCGAAAGAGATACGGATAAAAATATGTGTCTTGCATATCTTTAACCGTATCTATTTCGAATTGTCCACGTTTTTTGGACTGCCCGAGGATGTGTAGATGAGTTTAGTTTTCATGATCTAGTATTCCGATCCGACTCAGAATGTTGACAGTATCTCCCAGTTGTTCTCTGGATACACAATCTCCCTGTCGGGACGTGTATTTGGAGAACAGCGGGGAGGTGCTGCCGAAATTATGTCTTGGAGCGGAGTACTAGAGCATGGGAACTAAACTCATTTACACATCCTCGGGTGAGATTAGGACCTATCTTTACCTATTAGATAGTATAGGCACTCGGTAGATGCAAATAATATTTATATGATTCTTCGATATGATAGAGGATGGATGACCGTGAGTGGATGTATATGGGCCGCTCAAGTCATGGTTCGTTGACCGATGAATGGATCGAGAAGACCGATGCTTTCTTGGAACTTGCATTTGCCAAGGTTAAAGGAGCGCGTACCACATGGTGTCCCTGTAGCAAATGTGGTAACATGACGTGACAAACAAAAGAGATCATGGGCAAACACCTTTGCAAGAATGGTTTTACAACTTATTATACCCGGTGGAAGCCTACCGTGGGAGAGACGAGGTCGTTCGACAACGCATCGAGGAGTTTGATTCTGATGCCAGGGTAGGAGACATGTTAAATGACTATGATGAAGCACACTTCGATGAAGGATGTAGGGAGGAGGAGCCGGAGCCTACCACAAAGGCGTATTACGACATGTTGTCGCGCACAACAACCCCTTCATGGGCATACAAAGGTTTCTCAACTGGATGCCATTGCACGGCTAATGGCCGTAAAGTCCCATATTTGGAGTAGAGAGGCCTTTGATGTTATGCTGACAGTTGTTGGTAGCCTGCTTCCGAATGGTCACATTCTGCCAACGAGCATGTATGTGGCACAAAAACTCCTTCGTGCACTTAAGATGCCATATGAGCAGATACATGCTTGTCCAAACGGATGTATCCTATTTAGGAAAGAGCATGCGGAAGCAAAGTACTATGCAAAGTGTGGATCCTCTAGGTTCGTAGAGGTAGACTCTGGTGATGGGCATAAGAGGCAGCTCGCTATCCCCATGAAGATTTTATGGTACCTTCCGTTCATACCGAGGATCCAACATCTTTACATGACCGAGGAATCCGTGAAACAGATGACATGGCACAGGCTCGAACATCGATACAATCCTGAGAAGTTTATACATCCATCCGATGGTGAAGCTTGGAGAAGGTTTGATGTGATTCATCCTGGGAAAGCTCTAGAGGCTCGTAATGTACGGGTTGCGTTGGCAACGGATGGGTTCAATCCTTATGGAATGGCGGCTGCCCCATACACATGTTGGCGCATGTTCGTTATCCCCCTCAATCTCCCCCCAGCGTCATCTTCCAACGATCGAATATATTCTTGTCATTGATAATTCCTGGACATCTGGGGAAGAATTTGAGTGTTTACATGGAGCCTTTGATTGAAATTTAGAAGTTTGACTCTACAACCTGCTATAACTTGCAGGGCCAAAATGATGCGTCTATGAGTGCCGAGTTGAGACAAGTTTCTGGTGGCTGTTCCTATAGAGTTAAGTCATTTTCTGGCTATGATATGAATGGATATCGCTTTCACACAACAAGCCATGAGCAGAGTCGACCCAATCGAAGAACCACAAATACTGGAGTTTTTACTCCAGGGCTCGATGGGGTTGATTACTATGGAAGAATAGAAGAAATATATGAACTCGAGTTTCATGGTTGTAGACCTCTTAATCCTGTCATATTCAAATGTCATTGGTTTGATCCTGCTCAAGTGAGACAGACTCCTAATCTTGGCCTAGTCGAAATTTGACAGTCAACCGTCCTAGCAGGAGACGATGTGTATATCATTGCTCAACAGGTGACACAAGTTTATTATCTGTCATATCCGTGCCAAACAGACGATCGTCTTCAAGGTTGGGATGTTGTGTACAAGGTATCGCCACATGGTAAACTACCTGTACCAAACAATGAAGACTACAACATGGACCCAAACACATATGACGGAGAGTTCTTTCAAGAAGATGGGCTACAAGGAAGTTTTGAGATAGACTTAACCGAAGCGATGGGGATGGATGTAGGCAATGAAATGGTTGTTGACGAGGACACTGGAGATGAGGTTATGTGAAGGACTTAGAATTACTTCAGCGGTTACATTTAGGAAATGAGAGGGATGACAACATTCCTCCTTCCGAGGAGGAACCTAATGATTATATCGACATGGCTGATAGTGATGATGACAATTATGATCCAGCTAATCCCGACCATGATGACTATTTCTAATACATGTATGCACTGCTTTAACTATGTTCTATTTATTTTGCATCTACGTTCTATTTATTTTGCATCTCTCTCTTTGTATTTTTGTATATCTGTGCTAATTGGTTTACTCTTTCTAGGTGCAGGTGATTGAACAAAGATGGTGGGTGGTTTGAGGAAGTGCGCGTCGGTGTTCAGAAGAGCCGCCAATGCCATTCGAGGGTCCGATGCAGCTGAGGGGTATGGTAGGAGTCGCGGCAGGGGTCGACGCAAGGTTTGTGCTGGCAGGGGTCGAGGGAGGATACCCTCCCCTGTAGCGTCCTCTAGTGACGAGAAGTAGGAGGAGCGGATGGAGGAGGAGCAGGCGGAGCAGGAGGCTGGGGGTTCTACTGCCTCTAGTGAGGAGCAGGGAGGAGCAGGGAGGCTGGGGGTGCGCCTCGGTGGGGGTTACGCTTTGTGGGGGTCGGCTCCGTTGGGGTTTGCCGATTGTTTGGTTGCGAGGTCCCTCGACCCTCCCACGGCGACCGATACCTTTCGAGAGACGCCCGCTGATTCAGCTTGAAGGGACTCGGTAAGTAACCTTGGATGTTGTCAATACTTTTTTATTTGATTTGTTAAAAATCACAATTAAAACTAATAATTCATTGCATTTTCACTTGGAAGGTGTTGGACTATGATCAGAGGAGGTGATCATAAACGCCATGTCAACGGCATCTTGGGTCTTCTGTGCAGAGTACACTTTCCTGGTCTTGTTCAGTATGCCGGAAGGTCGGAGCCTGCCTACACGTTTGACCACTACGTCGCCGTCCCCGATTTTCCGAATCGAGATGGAAGGATCTTCAACAACAGGGCGGAGCAGGTGAAGGCCGAGTTGTGGGTAAGTCTTCTGTCAAACCACGTCCCTCAATACATCACATTCATTGCACATTATTGAAACAACGGCTCAATACATCATGTGTTTATGCAGGATTTTTTAGATGCCGGACGGGATACGAGGCCGAGCGCGGCGCGGTGGCGACAAATCCTGTCGCAAACTCGTGGATCGACATGCATTACAAGGCGCGCATCCAGGCCATCATTGCATACAACACTGCATACAACAACCTGAAGGTCACAAAAACCGAAGCAAGAACCATGACTCTGACAAAGGAACAATACATGCTGGTAAATATAACATCGGATTTTGAACGATTAAGTACATTTGATTTGATCTAGGTATATCTCTTATACTTGATGACGTGTAGGTGCCTGTTTGGTGGTGCGGCCAGCTTCTCGATTGCTGGGAGCGCATGGTGGACAAGTGGTGCGCTGCCGAGTGGCAGGAGACGCACTCCGCTTGCCGGGAGCGGCGTTTGATGATGCCAGGTGCACCACACCACCAAGGCAGCCTTAGCCTCAACCAGTATGCAGCTAGATAGGTACGTGAATTCTATTTTTCATTTCAACGACCAAGGCTCAATAGTTCTTAACCATACTATTGTTTTATTCGTAGTCGGCGTCGCATGATGGGCAACCTATCTCCCAGTTCAAGGCATGGGCTTTGGCCCACAAGGGCAAGACGACGTCCGACGTCGACTACAACCCAGAGGACGGATCCTCGGCGTACACCAATGCGACCGTCCACAGCCGCCTTAGTCAGTACACCACGATGGCAAGGAGCTTCATGGGGAGGATTTCGATCCTACTACCCAGGATATTGATGGAGAAGTCGTCATGAGGGTGGGAGGAGGCAAGAAGCATGGGCGGTACTGGATAGGCGACAACCTCCTCGACACAGCCAGTACACCCACCCTGTCCTAGCTTCGAGTATGGAGCATGAGCGAAAGCCCGGCCATACGCACACGGCCGACCGCTTCACAGACCAAAGTGCAGCAACTCCGGGTGAGAAATTTTTGGTTTTGTGCTCAATTCATTGATATTTACTGATTATTTGCTTCGTTTTGTAACATTGGGATGGAATATTGTAGGACGAGTTGGAAGAGGAGAGAAGGAAACGGCAGGTTAGAAATTTCTTTTTTTTCTCAATTCATTAATATTTACTGATTGTTTGCTTCGCTTTGTAACATTGGAATGGAATATTTGTTAGTGATATGCCCTTGAGGCAACATGGAGATGTTGGATATCACGTCAATGTTTATGTATTTATGAATAAAGTGTTATTCAGTTCCATGAAATAGACATCTTGTATTGATCAATAAGTACGTGACTTATTTATGAGACTCTTTATGTATGAATCTATTTCTAAACGATCCTTGATCATATGTCATATTGTTTGAACAAATATGATTCTAAGATCGGCATATTTATTGATTGATGATCATGTCTCATAGATCATGGGTATGAAGATACCAAATCAATAAACATGGACATATGTGTTGGAGAACACATTGTTGGATAGACCCACCATGAGACACTACGGGAATTAATGTGCCATTAGTTGGTCTCGGGTAGTGTTGGTACAAAGTCCTTAGACCTGAGATCACCATGGATCCCAACATGTGTAGTAGCCTACTTTGGGACTACCAAACGCTATTCCGTCGGGTAGTTATAAAGGTAGTTTTCGGGTTTGCTATGAAACATGGAGTGGGATGTGAGTGATCAAGATGGAATTTGTCCCTCCTTTGGAGAGATATCTCTGGGCCCCTCGAGGTAATGGATTATGGAAATGCATGGCCATGCTAAGTTGATTGAGGAGTCAATCAACGGACGATAATCCAATACGGTTCGAGTGAATGGTTAAGCTATTGAAGGGATGTCACACATCTTGCCTATAGCTTAACCGGTATCGTGAGGCAAAGGGATTTGTGTACACATTACAGGTTCGAGCCGATATTATATTCTTGTATACTATGGTGTCAATATGTGCTGCTAGACGCCGCGTGACGGCCTGAGTTGGACTCGAGCCGACGATCGGCTAAGTTAGACTATAGCCGAAACCGAGTATACCTGAACCTACAGGGTCGCACGCTTAAGGGGATAGAATAGATATTCGAGTTGGACTCGGATACGGCTCGATCGGATAGGGATCCGATCGGATAGAGTCCTATGGGCTTACGACATGTGGGCGGCCAACTCTATGAGATACGGATGAGATCCGATTCAAAATAGAGTCCTAATCGGCCACTAGTCCCGTCGGCCAACTCTATATAAAGGAGGGAGGGTGGAGAGCTGCGGTACGTCAATTGTATCGCGTGCAACGAAGTCGCCGAGATCAATCTCCATGGAAACCCTCCCCACTTTCGAGCCAAACCCTAGCCTTGCATCGCGTGCTAGCACACGGGTGTACGGCGTTCGTCCCCGGACGTGTGGATACCGGTAGAGGCGCTGCTACGTTGCGTGCTGTTGATCGGCTTCGGATCGGCTGCAATCGGAGCGATCGGCTGATTGGCGAATCGGCTGTCCCCAGGAATCGGCTGTCGGCTTGCGGGAATCGGCTACACAGTTCCAGATCGGATAGCCCTGATTGGCTATTTCCGCTGCACTCTCCAATCGGTAACGATCTATCGGCCCTTACTTGCAAGTGTTCCTAGTTTGCGCGGTAAAAGTTTTTGTTTTCGGCTAGCGTAGCCTCCGCGTAACCCTTCAGTGGTATTAGAGCTAATCTTGCTTAGTTCGGGTTTTAGATTGGATCTGGAACAAGTTTTGCGCACAGGTTGATTAGATCAATCGGTTTTACGGGATCTGTTGAGGAGAGTTAATGGTAATTGCGTTCCTTGATAGTGTATCGGAACGGCGTAATGTGATTACGTCGAAGCAATATCCATAGAACTCGGTTTGAGTCGGCTTCGAGATAGCGTTCCTTGATAGTGTATCGGAACGGTATAATGTGATTATGCCGAAGCTATCTCGTAGTCTGATCTTGTTAGCTGCCTCGCGCCTACGCAAACCATCTCCCTTGATAGTGTATCGGGACGGCATAATATGATTATGCCGACATGATTACCGCCGTGTGCGTACCCCTTATAGGTCGTCTCGATGCCGAATCTCTGCGATAGGTAGAAAACGTTTCTACGCCTCACTTGTTTTTGCAGAGAATGCTTTGAGATGGTATGGCCCTATTGTATGTATGAGATGCATGTGATGCATGTAATATTCTTTCATATGTGCAATCCCGTAATATTCTTTCATACGTGCAATGCTTGTAATATTCTTTCACGACTGCGAGTCGATGTAATCTTCAATTAGAGCTTCTATAGTAGTAGCTTAGTTTGAAGAAATCAAGCATTCGGCACTCGAAAGAACGGTGATGAAGATGGAGATCCTCTACACCGGCATGGAGATGGAGATCACCATGTGAAGGGGGCCATACTATTTCACTATATGCTATTCTTCTTGCTTTCATATGTGATATGTTTGTTTGATAGGATAGCATCCCTCACAAAATTAAGTAGTAATGATGTCCTTCCAAATGTTGCACCGTCACCGTTATGCTCGTCAATGGTGGGTCTGCCAAAGCGAGTGCCATTCTCTATCATAACACGAGGGGTATATGTCGGACATATACAAGGAGCATTTGGTTTACTTAACAAGGCTATCAAAACAGTTTTGGGCCTTGGGGCATAGGTTGGCGCCGGGGCATGGAGATGCCACACCAACAACAAGAGTCACATAGAGATGTGATTAGCAAGGAGTTGCTTACCGATGTTACTAATTTTCTATTAGTGATGCCAAAGCTCACTAGAAAATTAATTAACATGTGGATCTTGACCCAATACGTAACCTAGAGGGAAGGTGGAAAATACGTAATGGGAGTCTAATGTTAAATTGTTTAACAATAGACATAGCATAAACATTGTGCTAAACTTTGCTTTTTCATTGTAGAATAAATGGCGGCTAATACTACACCGTACCTTTAATTTGCGATCTATTCTCGAAAAGAAAAAAATTAAATGGAACAAACTTTATGGATTGGTATCGCAACTTGAGAATAGTTCTCAAGCAAGAGCGTAAGGAGTACGTTCTTGAAGTACCCTATCCCGAGGATTTGCCAAATAATGCCACCGCAACGCACGGAGAGCTTACGAGAAGCACACTAATGATGCCCTAGATATAAGCTTCTCATGCTTGCTACAATGTCCCCCGAGCTTCGAAGCAATATGAGAGCAGCGATGCTCACACTATTATTCGGGCTGCGTGGCATGTTTGAGAACCAAGCTCGGGCCGAGAGGTTCAACACCTCAAAGTCCTTGTTTGCGTGCGAGCTTGTTGAGGGGAATCCCGTCGGTCCGCATGTGATAAAGATGATTGGCTATATCGAGAGTCCGGGAAAACTAGGTTTTCCCCTTAGCCAAGAGTTGGCTACGATGTGATTCTCCGGTCGCTCCCTCCGAGCTTCGAGCCATTCATATTAAACTATCACATGAACAATATGGATAGAACCTTGGCTGAATTGCATGGGATGCTAAAGACAGTGAGGAGAGTATCCGAAAAACGGTCATCATGTGATGATGATGCAGAAGGCAAAGCGCAAACCACTTGTCAAGAAACTTTGCACCAAGAGGAAGTTAACTCCCGATGAGATCGCGAGTGCCTCCAATGCAAAGAAGGGCAAGAAGGGGTCGGCGGCATCAGATGCCGTTTGCTTCTATTGCAAGGAGACAGCCCTTTGGAAGAGGAACTACAAGAAGTATATGGAGGATCTCAAAAAGAAGCAAAGTACGACTTCTTCGGTATTAATGTTATAGACATTAATCTTGCTACTTCACCTACTGACTCTTGGGTATTTGATACCGGATCGGTAGCTCATATTTGCAAGTCGTTGCGGGAATGAGAAGAAGTAGAGGCTTGAGAAGGGGCGAGGTGAACCTGCGCGTCGGCAATGGAGCAAGCGTTGCTACAGTTGCTGTCGGCACAGTACCACTTCATCTACCTTCAGGATTAGTTTTGGAATTGAATAATTGTTATTGTATTCCAACACTATGTCAAAACGTTATTTCCGCTTCATGTTTGCAAGCGGAAGGATATGATTTTAGATCAATGAACAATGGTTGTTCAATATATCTCGAGATATGTTCTATTTTCATGCTCCATTGGTGAATGGATTATACGTTTTGAATCTTGAAGCGTCTCCTATCTATAACATTAATACGAAAGGCAACTCTCTAATGATATAAACCCCACGTTTATCGGCATTGTCGCTTAGGCCATATAAATAAGAAACGCAGCATGGAGAAGCTCCATAAGGATGGATTGCTTCACTCTTTTGATTTTGAATCATTTGAGACATGTGAGTCTTGTTTACTTGGTAAGATGACAAAGGCACCTTTCACGGGACACAGTGAGAGAGCAAGTGACTTGTTGGCACTCGTACATACGATGTATGTGGACCAATGAGCTCAACGGCCGAGGTGGTTATCGTACTTCATTACCTTTATCGATGACTTTAGTAGATATGGCTATATCTACTTAATGAGGCATAAGTCCGAATCCTTTGAAATGAAGTACGAGAATCATTTAGGGAAAACAATCAAGTTTCTACGATCGATCGTGGAGGGGAATACTTGAGCCAAGAGTTTGGTAATCATCGAAAGATTGTGGAATTGTTCCACGTTGACTCCGCCAGAACTCCACAATGGAACGGAGTGTCCGAACGGAGAAATCGCACCTTGTTGGAAATGGTGCGGTCGATGATGAGCCAAAGTGATCTTCCGTTATCCTTCGGGGATATGCTCTTGAAACATTGCGCTCACACTAAATAGAGTTCCATCTAAGTCGGTTGAAAAGACACCATATGAGATATGGACAGGGCAACCCCTAGTTTGTCTTTTCTCAAAATTTGGGGATGTGAGGCTTATGTAAAACGTTTACAATCGACAAGCTCACACCCAAATCGACAAGTGCTTCTTTGTGGGATATCCTAAGGAAACTAATGGATATTACTTTTATAATCGGGAACAAGGCAAAGTGTTTGTCGCCGACACGGTGTCTTCTTGAAGAAAGAGTTTCTTTCAAGAAGGGTTAGTGGGAGCAGGGGTGCATCTTGAAGAAGTTCAAGAAACACCGAAAACGTTTCGGCGACCACGAACCACAACAGGAGGAACAAAGTGTTGCGCCACCGTTGTAGATACACCAGCCCCACGGAGGTCTAAAAGATCACGTCGTGCGCTTGACGTACAGTGCGGAACAACGTGATATATTGTTGTTGGACAACGATGAACCTAAGACCTATGAGGAAGCGATGGTGGGACCCGATTCCAACAAGTGGCTTGGAGCCATGAAATCCGAAATAGAATCCATGTACGACAATCAAGTTTGGAACTTGGTTGATCCACCCGATGGTGTCAAAACCATTGAGTGTAAATGGGTTTTTAAGAAAAGGCCGATATGGATGGAAATGTTCACATCTATAAGGCGCGATTGGTGGCGAAAGGTTTTAAACAGATTCAAGGAGTTGATTATGATGAAACCTTCTCGCCCGTCGCAATGCTTAAATCTATTCGGATTATCCTAGCGATTGCTGCATATTTCGATTATGAGATATGGCGATGGATGTCAAAACGGCTTTCCTAAATGGAAACCTAAGCGAGGATGTATACATGATACAACCTTAGGGTTTTGTCGATCCAGAATCGCTGGAAAGATATGCAAGCTACAAAAATCCATTTATGGATTGAAGCAAGCATCTCGGAGTTGGAATATTCGTTTTGATGAAGTAATCAAATGGTTTGGTTTCATCAAAAACGAAGAAGAGGCTGTGTTTACAAAAAGGTCGGTGGGAGTGCAATTGTATTTCTAATCTTATATGTGGATGACATATTACTGATTGGAAATGATATCCCTATGCTTGAATCCGTCAAGTCTTCATTGAAAAATAGTTTTTCCATGGGAGGCAACATACATATTGGGTATTCGGATCTATAGAGATAGATCCAAGAGGCTAATTGGATTAAGCCAAAGTACATACATTGACAAGGTGTTGAAAAGGTTCAACATGCATGATTCCAAGAAAGGTTTCTTGCCCATGTCACATGGCATTAATCTTAGCAAGAATCGGTGTCCTCGGACACATGATGAGCGGAATAAGATGGGTATGGTTCCATATGCTTTGGCAATTGGATCCATCATGTATGCCATGCTTTGTACATGCCCGCATGTCTCGTACGCTTTGAGTGCTACGAGCAGATCGAGATCCAGTGAAGGTCACTGGATCGTCAGTAAAGAATATCCTTAAGTACTTGAGAAGAACTAAGGATATGTTCCTAGTCTATGGAGGTGAAGAAGAGCTCGTTGTAAGTGGTTACACCGATGCTAGCTTCCAAACAGACAAGGATGATTATAGATCGCAATCTGGATTCGTGTTCGCCTGAACGGAGGCGCGTCACTGGAAGAGTTCCAAGCGGGATACGTTGCTGATTCTACAACGGAGGCCGAGTACATTGCTGCTTCGGAAGCCGCAAAGGAGGCTGTTTGGATCAAGAAATTCGTTTCGAGCTTGGTGTGATGACTAGTACGACGGTCCAATGTCTCTATATTGTGACAATAGTGGAGCCATTGCGCAAGCCAAGGAGCCGAGGTCACATCGAAGTCCAAACACATACTTCGGCGACATCATCTCATCCGCGAGATTGTGGACAGAGGTGATGTCAAGATATGCAAAGTGCACACGGATCTCAACATAGCCGATCCGCGACAAAACCTCTCCCTCACCGAAGCATGAGGCGCACACAAGAGCAATGGGTATTAGATACTTACATGATTGACTCTAGTGCAAGTTGGAGATTGTTAGTGATATGCCCTAGAGGCAACATGGAGATGTTGGATATCATGTCAATGTTTATGTATTTATGAATAAAGTGTTATTCGGTTCCATGAAATAGACATCTTGTATTGATCAATAAGTACGTGACTTATTTATGAGACTCTTTATGTATGAATCTATTTCTAAACGATCCTCGATCATATGTCATATTGTTGGAACAAATATGATTCTAAGATCGGCATGTTTATTGATTAATGATCATGTCTCATAGATCATGGGTATGGAGATACCAAATCAATAAACATGGACATATGTGTTGGAGAACACATTGTTGGATAGACCCACCATGAGACACTACAGGAATTAATGTGCCATTAGTTGGTCTCGGGTAGTGTTGGTACAAAGTCCTTAGACCTGAGATCACCATGGATTCCAACATGTGTAGTAGCCTACTTTGGGACTATCAAACACTATTCGTAACTGGGTAGTTATAAAGGTAGTTTTCGGGTTTGCTATGAAACATGGAGTGGGATGTGAGTGATCAAGATGGAATTTGTCCCTCCTTTGGAGAGATATCTCTGGGCCCCTCGAGGTAATGGATTATGGAAATGCATGGCCATGCTAAGTTGATTGAGGAGTCAATCACGGACGGATAATCCAATACGGTTCGAGTGAATGGTTAAGCTATTGAAGGGATGGCACACATCTTGCCTATAGCTTAACCGGTATCGTGAGGCAAAGGGATTTGTGTACACATTACAGGTTCGAGCCGATATTATATTCTTGTATACTATGGTGTCAATATGTGCTGCTAGGCGCCGCTGTTGACGGGTAGGCTGAGTTGGACTCGAGCCGACGATCGGCTAAGTTAGACTATAGCCAAAACCGAGTATACCTGAACCTACAGGGTCACACGCTTAAGGGGATAGAATAGATATTCGAGTTGGACTCGGATACGGCTCGATCGAATAGGGATCCGATCGGATAGAGTCCTATGGGCTTACGACGTGTGGGCGGCCAACTCTATGAGATACGGATGAGATCCGATTCAAAATAGAGTCCTAATCGGCCACTAGTCCCAGTCGGCCAACTCTATATAAAGGAGGGAGGGGTGGAGAGCTGCGGTACGTCAATTGTATCGTGTGCAACAGAAGTCGCCGAGATCAATCTCCACGGAAACCCTCCCCACTTTCGAGCCAAACCCTAGCCTTGCATCGCGTGCTAGCACACGGGTGTACGGCGTTCTGTCCCCGGACGTGTGGATACCGGTAGAGGCGCTGCTACGTTGCGCGCTGTTGATCGGCTTCGGATCGGCTGCAATCGGAGCGATCGGCTGATTGGCGAATCGGCTGTCCCCGGGAATCGGCTGTCGGCTTGCGGGAATCGGCTACACAATTCCAGATCGGATAGCCCTGATTGGCTATTTCCGCTGTACTCTCCAATCGGTAACGATCTATCGGCCCTTACTTGCAAGTGTTCCTGGTTTGCGCGGTAAAAAGTTTTTGTTTTCGGCTAGCGTAGCCTCCGCGTAACCCTTCAATATTGTAGGACAAGTTGGAAGAGGAGAGAAGGAAACGGCGGGAGATTGAGATGAGGATGACTGAGATGTATAGCTACGTGCAAACAATCAGTCAAAACATGGGTATTCCTATCGTATCGCCACCACAGCCTGTGGTATTCACTCCTCCACATCCTGTTGTAGGCACTCCGGTGAGTCACTTAACCTCGCATTTAATTTTCTTATTTGCGAATGTTACTATCTTGACAACCTATACTATTCTCTTTTCCTTTTGTGCAGCCTCAGTCGGCGGCATCAAATAACCCCAGTAATGACCACGGAGGTTGGGCACCGTTTCCACCTCGGTAATTTTCTTTGAACAATTGTAATTGTGGACTACCTACTATGAACTACTATGTTTTCTTCGAATTTCGATTGCGAATTGTGGACTACCTACTGTGAACTATTATGTTTATGTTTTATGGATTGTGACTGTGACTACGATTGTGGAGTATATTTATGTCTTGTGGATTTTGAATTATGGCTAAGGTTGTTGTGATTGTGGTTGTTGATGTGGTTGTGCTGATTGGGGTTGTGATTGGAGATGTGGAATGATGCTTATGGGGTTGTGGAATGATTGGGGTTGTGAATGTGATGTATATTTTGAAAATTTGTGAAATATGCCACGAACAAATGAAATAGGGTTAAAATTGTCACTTTGCGAGTGTAGCACTCGGCAAAGGGGCCTTTGCCGAGTGCAATGGCCAAAACACTCGGCAAAGAGGGCAACCGGGGGTTCTGGGAACCATCTTTCCCGAGTGCCCAAACTTCGCCGAGTGCATTGACAAAAGCGCTCGGCGAAATTCCCTCTTCGCCGAGTGTTTTTGCAAAAACACTCGGCGAAGTTTATAATTTTGTCGAGTGTTTTTATTTTTGCACTCGGCAAAGATAGTAATTTCGCCGAGGGTTTTTTTGTTGGCACTTGGCAAAAGTGAAAAGTTCACCGAGTGTTTTTTTAGGCTGTCGGCGAAATTTTCCGTCACCGTCCACCCAACCTAACATGTACCTTTTTTTGCCGAGTGTCGAAGGGACACTCGGCGAAGATTTCGCTGAGTGCCCGATGGAAAACTCTCGGCTAAGAGCTCTTTGCCGACCCAAAGTTCATTGTGTGAGCTATGCCGAGTGCAACACTCGATGAAGTCTTCGCCAAGTGTCCCAGACACTCGACAAACAACGGATCTCCCGTAGTGTTTGCTTGACTTGAATAAACCTTTCATTATTGAAACTGATGCTCGTGATACTAGAATTGGAGCTGTGTTATTACAAAAAGGTCATCCAATTGCCTTTTACAGCAAAGCATTAGGTATCACTAACAGTAAGCTTTCCATTTATCAGAAGGAATTTATGGCTCTTATGATGGCTGTTGATAAATGGAGGTCGTACTTGTTGAGAGGTCCTTTTGTCATCAAAATTGATCACCAATCCTTGTGCCATCTTACTGATAAGTCCCTGAGAACAGATTTGCAACGCAAAGCTATGACCAAATTAATTGGGTTACAATACCAATTTCAATAAAAAAGGTGTTGAGAATAGGGTGGCTGATGCTTTGTCTCAAGTTGGTTATGTCTTTGAGTGTCATGCTATTTCTGGTCCACAACCATTGTGGATTCAAGAAGTGGTCAATTCATATGTTGTTGATCCCAATGCACAACAGCTGCTCACCGAATTGGTAAGGGTTTTCTTGCGATGACCCTTAGTATCAACTAGTAAATTTGAGTTAGGCACCCAGTTGGCTTGCCCTGGAGGTGGACGAGTGAAATCGCATACGACACGCCAACCACGCAACTCACCACACCAAATTGCCTCCCATGCTTCCTTAGTAAAGTACGGAGAAATGAATATGTTTGCGGCAAGGACATGAGAACATGGCAGGTGTCGAAGAAAAGGCTTGTTGCAGTTGCATTTACAAACATGATACTCTGGCCACAACATGCATTCATATGTGATGTCAGTACTCACAATGCCAACTCCACTCTTGTCACGGAGTCGTATCTCAAATAACAACTCTCTATTCCCAGCAGGCAAGACTCTATGTATTCCTCCCTTCTTGCTTTTCTCGTCCATGTACTGTGTAATAGCCGGACTATACCTAAGATTAGGTTTGCTAAGGTTAAGAGTAGCCATGGCATACTTTTTACAAAGATACTTCTGTGTACCCCTTGTAATGCTCTTCAGGATGGCATCAAGTGGTAGAGGACGTGTATTTTTCATCAACCGGTTGTACACTTCAGCAAGATTAGTTGTCATCACACCATATCGTGAACCATTCGTGTCGTACAACAATGACCATTTCTCCCTTGGCTCATGTTCTATCCACTATGTGAAGCACTTCGTAGCCTTCCCGCGCTTCCTACACCGAGTAAACTTGGTGATTCATTTGGAACGGGTTCTAGGCCCTCCGGCTCCTCTTGTCGGGCAACAACGGGCTTTTTCTGAACCTCTTCCATGTGATTAGTGGCTGTTGGTATTTCTTACGACCATGTTGTAGCACTTCACCCAAGGGAGTATTCCAAGAGATATCGAATCCAAGCTCTAAAAGTTAGGATCATCCAAGGACATCCAAGATTAGGTAGGCGATAGTATAGAGAGGATTATTATGGTTGTGGTTCTAAGAAGCAGGTAACTTACTTTAGCTTTTCTCTTGCTTTCTTTGGGCGTCGGCTTACACTCGGTCTGTCGAGTGACTCCGGCCTACATCTCTACGCCGTACCCGAATGTGGAGGAATACAAAGGACGAACATGGCTATCACCACCTGCCGCCTACCTCTCACCTGTGGAGTACGAGGCAAAGAAAGGTAATCTCTAGCCTAGACACCACGTCTAAACTATTGAATACTACTCTAGTCTTGGCCAAGAACACCCGTCTTTATCAGGGGTCTTAGACTAGAGCACCCAAATTAGGACAGTGATCCCGCAAGCAAAAATAAAGTAAAGTAAAGTACTCAATGTAAATGCTTAACAACCAAAGTAATCATGGGCACTTACTTTATTGAAGGAAGCATTCGTCGAGGTACAAGCTCGAAGATTGGCACCGGGACTCCCGACACTCCTCCGAGCTACACCTCGAAGAAAACTCCGACATTTGGGGCACTCCTTTCGGAGCTTCCCCTCATTCTTTAACCTATCTTCTAAGTACTAGAAATCTAGCACTAAAACCTTTGGAGTTGAAGCTTATTCTTCTTGGAGGTTGTCTTGAAGTGAATGGAGTGATCCCCTTTTATAGCTTGGTATGGCGGTTGGATGGCGGTTAGTAACCATCATAAGCACCTAACCATCATTGGGGTCCAATCAGGAGCAACCACGTGGAAGCTGGAGGTGAGGGGCGACAACTCTGGTTCGGCCGAACCCTGGTCAGCCCCCCTCACAACCGACTTTCTTCAGTCTCTTCCAGGTGGGTCTCTATGGTGGTTCCCGGGCGTGTGGTGACAAACTAAGTTGGTTTCACCCGACTTGTGGGCCTTCCGATCCATGGGAAGATGACGTGGCGATCGCCGATTGGTTGGAGTTATGTTTCTCACCACGAAAGCGTACTTTTCACTTCATTTTGATACATGAGTCACCTGCATACATTGAATTACCAACACACGTGGAATAGGTTAGTTGTCACACCCAGAAATTCACACCAGAATTTCTGCAGCTAATTTGTGCATTACATCCTCGTCCAGGCATCAGCCGAGGTACACAAATCAACATTATTGATAATACAGAAACCTCGTCTTAGAAACAATATAAAAGAGTTACACAAATGCAGTGGAAAGGAAAAAAATAACTTAAGCTAAACTTGACTCGAGCGAAGCGAAACACCAACACCACAGCTAAACCTTGACGGCGAACAAGCCTACACCTCTTCGGAGACCTCGACCTCAACCTCTGGCACCAGGGGGAAAAAGAAGCAAGACTGAGTACAACCACCGTACTCAACAAGTCACACCGGAAGAGGAGATATGATACAGGATAAATATCAAGGAAAGGGATAATAGACTCAATTTGCATAAACAACATTGCAGAAATAATAGTAATAGTTGAAAACAGTAAAACAATAGTAGCAATTAAGCAATATTAAATAAACACTATCCAACGTTAAAACCACGTTGCAACAGACCCGTCCATCCATCTGTACTAATCAAGTTCCAACAATTCATTTATGTGAATAAGTGAGACTAATTAAGGTGAATCTGGTCGATCGCCCGTAACCGTGGGCACAACTATTCGAATAGTTTTACTCTGATCAGAGGTGTACAACTGTACCCACAAGACACAATCCCACGACACGTTGCCGTGCGCCGGTGCACCACCACGGTACCCCAGAAAGGAACTGTGACAAGACCCTTCACATAACCCCCTCTAACCAATCGTACCACACCAAGGTTTCGCCCCCATTCCCATCGGGGTAATGGGCAGCCCTCTCTCGTGCCACGGAGAATCCGAAAGCTGATCAACCCTTAAAACCGGGGCCAACCCAACTCCATCACGCCCACCCTCACCGGGATACGTCGGCTAAAGACAGCTACGCTACGGACCCAGCCATTACCCATGCTGGCTTGTGGTATGCACGGTAATTCTTCCAGGTTTCCGAGAACCGGTCCTTAATTGTCATGAGCACGCTGACCAAAAACCAACCATGTGCTCACGACCCACCATTGTCATAATTCAGTGTTATTAGAGTAGAGTCACAAACTTGCCATCATCTGAGAATTAGCCTCTAATATAATAATTGATTAATGTGGTCCCCTTGAGTGAGCTAGTTGAGCTAAGCATACTAAGCAGGCCTTAAACTAACATCTAGTCATATTGAACCCAAGTTATCAATGGTATAGGGTAGACAATCCTATGGTTGAGTACAGTAGGTATGATCATACCATGAAATGACATTCTAAAACATATGTAATATTTGAGAGAAAAGAGATATTTAAATAAAATATGTACAATATGTTCAATGAAAAGTATGACTTGCCTTGCTCTGGAGACTGGGGAACCTGGGCGACTACTTCGAGGAGAACGGACTCGCCGAAAGGCTTGGAATCTACACGACAAACAAAGCACTCAACAAAACACCCTAAAAGGTATACTTAAATAGCACTGAAAATTATTTTTAATGGATTTTTGACATTTTTCTGGATTTAATGAAATTTGAATGGACTAAAACGAAGCTCGGATTAAAAAGATATAAATTTTAGAAGTTTAATTGCGATTTTTAAACTAAACAGAAAAGCTAAATTATTTATTGCGGAATTAAGTCCCTGGTGACGTCATCAATGCGCGGCTCGTGAAAGGGCTGACGTCAGCATGACGTCATTGGCTGGCGTCAGCCCTAGGGTTGACGTCAGCACGCTACGCAAGCGGCGGCGGGAGGCGAACGGGTGGCGCACGGGAGCCGAGAGGGCGCGGCGACCGCAGAGGCGAGGGGGCGCGGGACGCGTGGCGCACGCGGGTTGGCCGGGACGATGGCTGGTTGGATCGCTGCCAAGTGGCGAGATCCAAACAGTTAGGGCGGCGGCGATCGGACGGCGCTGACGGCGGCTAGGGTTAGGGTTTCGCGGGCGGTGGCGGCCGGGCGGCGGCGAGGGTTTTGCCCGCCGGCCTTGGCGGCGCGGCGGCCGGGACGCCTCAGCGAGCGGTGGCGCGCGGTGACGATGAGCTCCGGCGAGCGGCGACGCACGGCACGGACGAACGCAAAAATAAAACAAAGGAAAAGAAGGAGACGACGGCGCTCACCGGCGGCGGGGAAGAAGGCGACGGCGACGACGATTTTTGGGGCTAAACTGTAGACCCCCTATTTTTGGAATAGGAATCATTCGTGTTCATAGTACCATTTCCCTGGATCGAGTAGTTTGGTACCCACGAAATACAATACTGAATTATCAGGTGCAAATGCACGAATAGTCTTACACCAAAAGTGTTACAATAATAGGCCTGAAGGCAATATCATTATATGCAGGACCTATTGGTCTGGATACAACCAAAATCAGAGATTAGACAAGATAGTAGACGGAAGGCAGCGGCATGTCGATTGCCACAAGCAATGACCGGGGACTAAGACCTATTGCGCTCCAATGTCTTCATTCATCCTGGTAGTAAGCATAGGGGTCCTCCAGTTCTTCGTTTCCTCCATCTGAAGGTTTGTGCGTATAGCAAGGGTGAGTATCCAACGTACTCAGCAAGCCAACACGGAATGATGCACATGATAGGGTCATTCAAAGGATAGCTGTGGTTCTTTTGCATAAAGTCAATTTTTTCGTAAATCATTTCACAAACCTAATGTCTAGCCAGGTCAAGTTTTATTACCATAGTTCGTTAAGTCGGCGACGGTTCTATCCACCATCCATTGTGATCCCAAGGATAGCTTCCCATCACCGGATCGTCATGGTTTTTCTGGGGAGTCTACCCTTCTAGCCTTTCGAGAAGTTGATCCACCAGTGAATAAGAATCATCATGCAAACCCATCCCATCATTTTAAAATTTAGAGTCTAGCCAAGCGAAAGTCTTATCACGATGCTCTATATTCGCGAGCACGGCTATTTGAATAGATTGGTTTACTCACACTGCAGTGGATGTACACTTTACTCGTACTCCGCGACTTCCCATTGAATGAGCTTACATCCCTCTATATGGGATGGTCACGGCAAAGCCTTTCGATAACCTCAATTTGGCAGTACCCGCTCCATGAACTTAAGCCCTCATGCACTCTAGCCGTCGTTTCCTAGCAGTGAGAGGAGTTCTGGCGTTCCCGGGGTAAGAGAAAGACTTGCTCCATCTTCAATTTCCAACCTCTATCTTCATCTCCTCATATTGATCGTATGACCCGATCTTTGCCCAGTACTTACAGTAAATCCCCTACCGGTAAGTCCTTAACTCAACCCAACACCGAACCACTATGCGGGGATACCGCCTCCGCTCGGATATCTACTCCGCTAGGTCTATACCCATTCGAGAAGTACGGTTGTACTGGCTCGTTTTCCGGCTATCTCATGGCTCGGTCCTTACTTGACTAGGGTCGGTACTTGCCTTTTTCGGAATCCACCCAAATCATTCAGCCGCCCCAGTCTAAAACATTTGTTTGGTATTTTTAGTTTTCATCAAAACTCATTTGATCATTCTCATGGCAATGTGGCGCTCATTTCTCCACATGCCGTATCTCAACTACCTTTCCCAAAGGTAGTTGCCCAAGCATATAGCTCTTTTGCCAAGAACATGAGTATGCATGAATCTAATAATAGCATAGCTAAGCATTTTACCGAAGATTTCCTTCAGTTACATCATGTCGAGGGTTACAAAGAACATAACTAAAGGTAATTCAACATCAAGGCATGGCATAACAAGAATATGTATTCTTTTTTTGTATAGCATGCATAATTTAGTTTTAGAATCAACACAAGTTCGCAAATAGAATCAACATGTTCAAAAGGAGTGAGGACTTGCCTTGCTCGTGACCTTGTTGGCTTGAGTCTTCAATGTTCTCAACGGCTCCCTCGGACTCTACCGTAAGTGCAAGAAATCCAATTGAATTCGATTATAATTCAAATAAAATCCAAGGAAAGCCCAAATAAATTGCAAAAGCGGCTTCTAACACTAGGCTATGATTTTACGTAATTTTAGGTTCGAGTTTTGGATGGAATCCGAGTTAGAATGAGCGAGTTACAAAGATTTGAAGTTCCGTATTAATCCGATTTAGTTAATCATGATGTGGTATTATTTCAGGTTACTCCCTTTTAAATTTGAGAAAAATTATGGTTGATGACTCAAATTAAAATAACAAAAAGGAATGGTTAACTTCAAATTTTTATCCAAATTTTATTGGGCCGACAAGCCCTAGGGTTTATAATAATTGAATCCAAAAAAATTAATTAACCTTGAAGCTCGGCACTATAATAAATAATTTAAATTTTTAAGTTTAGAAAATCTATATATTAAAAATAATACTTGACGACAAGCAAAGTTGTAAATAAACTCCTAGATAAATAAACTATGCGACGGTTAAATATCTCCGAATTCCTATTTAATAGTTAGTCCCTAATTATTTTTGAAATCCAAATTTGTTCCGAGAAAATATGTAATTTTTGCCCAAAGATTTTTCCCCAAATATTTTCCGAAAACTTTTTCTAATTTTTCCCAAATTTTTCTTTTTCTCTTTTTCTCTTTTTTCTTTCTTCTTCCTCCCGGTCGCTCTTCTCTCTCCTAGCACCTACCCCCATCGTCTACCCCCTCGGCTCGGCCGAGCCGGCGGCGCGCGCGAGCGGCGGCGGCGGCGACGGCGGACGACGGCGCACAACTACGGAAAGGGGAAAGGAAGAGGGCGGCGGCCTACCGACGCGGCGGCGGCTTGCGGTGGCGAGAAATCCGGCGAGAGAGAGGGAAAAGAGAGGGAAAGAGAGCAGCAAAGTGGGGAAGAAATGAATAGGGCTTGGTCCCCTTTTATAGACGGCCGAGAGGGAGAGAGAGATGCGACAGCGCGGCGCGCGGCGGGGACGCGGGCGCGGCGCGGCGACGGCGATGGCGACGCGCGTGCACGCGCGGTGACGGCGATGGCGACGCGTGCGCAGCGGCAAGAGACGGCACGGGGCTCGGGGCGACGGCGACGCGGTGCGGCGGCGCGGGGCGCAAGGCGGCGACGGCGACGCGATGCGGCAGTGCGGGGCGTGAGGCGCGCGGGGCGCGAGGCGCGCGGGGCGCGAGGCGGTGATGCGACAGGAACCGGCCGAACACCTTGGGGCTAAATGAACAGTGCATTTTTTTATTTTTCCGATTTTTCTTTTTTATTTTTCTAATCACTATCAATTCCTTTTGTATTTCACATATAAACTAAATAGGATTTTTGGCCCAATTGTAATTTAATTAGATTTTAAGTTTTTGCCCACTTTATTACATACATATACATATATATATATATTATACATACATATATATATATTATATATCCATATGGATATTTTCCTTTTTAATTCTAATTAGCAATTTTTGATATTTTACCCAAAAAATCAATATTGGCTCCCAAAAGCAAGTTTTATTAAATCATAATTTTCCCCAATTTATTTTCTTAGAATTTTATTTCAAATATTTCAGTTTTGCAACTTCTCTTTTCCTTTTTAGAGTTTTTGAATTGCCATCCAATCTTCTCTTTTCAAGATAAATATTTATTTATTTTAACTTGGCATCAAAGACTTGCGAATAGGAGGCAAATAAATACGATAAGATGCAATCAAACAGAAAATTTTTGTAAGTTCCGATTTTTATGTTTCGATTTTTAAAACTTCAGATTTTTAAGGTGTTACAAACCTACCCCCTAACAATAAATCTCGTCCCGAGATTTGTGTCGGGTCGCGATTGGGAGTCGGTCGGTATAAACATATGGGATGGATCCATTAGGACTTCTCCTAAGTAGGATGACGAATAGGTTGACTACTTGGGTGATGCAGGAATCTATTACTGAGTTTCTAAGGGTGGTCCACTTTGATTCTTTGTTTCTGATAACATGATATTGTCAGCTCCTTAATCCTTGGGGCATCCTTCAAGCGTACAAGATCTAGCATGTCTCTAATTTCCTTAAGTTGTATAATAGACTTGCTGTTCCGAAACTTTAGAGACCTTTGGCTCGTAGATGGGTGGTGATCCTGACATGATTGGGATCTAGAGATTCCAGTAGGTGGCAAGAGGCTATCTAGAGAAGGTTTGGTTTTACCTAGACTCAATATAGTGTCCAATCTGAGGGTCCAGGGTTATGTCACTCTACCCCCCTAACAATAAGTTCAAGCTTGGCTTTTGGGGTAAGGGCTATATCGGCATTTTTAGGCTTGGTTGGCATCCTCACCGTTCCTAGATAGAGTCCAACGCACAAGTTCCTATCATGTCCTCAAGATCTTGGCTTACCCTTTTGGTCTATCTATCGACCTCACGAGCTTACTCTCAACCCTTGGGTCAGAATGGTTCACCGGGATGGGTCTTCCGTACCACATCCGAGTGGTTGGATTTCCCAAGTCGTTGTTTGAGCTTTATTTGCTTCCGGGCAGTGTAATGGGAGATTTTTCCTAGGTCGCCTTTCCAGATATATCGAGGTGGTTTTCCTAAAACTGGAAGGGTTGTCTTAAACCTAGGTTAACCATCCTTGATCCATACTTTGTTGTCTTGATCCATGGTTACGTTTGTCGGTGAAACTTATGGGGTAGATACGGTAACTTCTCTCTGTCCACAGTCTAATACCCCTTGGTTCTTAGTTAACTAGTCCATTCCTGATATGATGTCTAGAGTCTGGGTTGGCAATACCATAAGGTTTGATAGGAATACTTCATCTCTGATAAGAATGGGCACACTAATGCATACGTGGAGTATAGTTACATCTTCCCTAGGTGAATCTACTATCATTGATCTCTTAAGGCCTTCCGGACATAGGTTATATTCTGTGCTTATTCTTGAGTTATGAAAGAATGCTAAGCCCCAAAATCAAACATAACTTTAATTAGTGCAGAATGGATAGAGAACATACCCATCAGCATGACTTGGTCCTCCTGAGCTTCTTCTGCATGCGCGTGGTTCACTTGGCCACGGCGGAATCCGGTGGTAGCCTCCTTCGACTGGGGCGTTCTGAACAGGGCACGTCCAGGTGCCGGGGCGGGGGTTCCTCATACTGCAATGGCGTTGGCTCCAGTACGAACGGGGGTGTTGCGCGGCTTAGGGCAATGATTGGCAAAGTGTCCAAACTCCCCACAGTTGAAGCAGTTCACATTCTTAAGTCCTGGGGATGCCAAAGTGGGTGCCGGGGTACGGAAAGGGGTGGCAGGTGGTCCGCTTGCGTTGCCGGGTGCAGAGGGGCGATTGGTCGCCGCGATGGTGGCTTCCAACTTGACGATGTTGCTCCCTTGGGTCGCCGAGATATCGCTTGTGTTGGACGGACGAGCAAGCCTTCTCTTTCGGTTGTTTTCAACCGTCCTTTGGTCATGCTCAAGCCTAACGACCTTATTGATGAGGCTTTGGAAGCTGGCGTGGTCCTGACCGATCATCGGTCCTCTCAGCTCGTCGTTCAGTCCTTCGATAAATTTATCCATCTTCTCTTCTTCGTGTGCCAGGTCGCTTGTGGCGTAGCGGGCAAGCTGCGTAAAATTGTTAAGATATTCTTGCACCGAGGTGTTGCCTTGGCGCAACCTTCTAAATTCATTCTTCTTCATTCTCATAACCGTGGCGGGTACAAAATTTTCACGAAAGGCAGCCGTGAATTCCTCCCAGGTTGTTTCTCCGGCATCTTCAGCCCGAGTCTCTTTGTAGGTGTCCCACCAGTCACTTGCGGGACCTTCCAGCTGATTGGTGGCGAAGATGACTCTGTCAGCTTCTCGCACTCGAACAAGGGTCAACTTTTTCTCTATTACTCTCAACCATTCTTCAGCATCAATTGGCTCGTCTGCCGTGGAGAATGTAGGCGGCTTGGCTCGCATAAACTCTCCCAAGCTCGATCCTCCGCGATTCCCTTGGTTGTTGGTGATGGCTTGAAGCAACTGGGTTTGCAAAGCCATGACCTCTGCTAGGGTGGAGGGGTTAGGCTTCGGCGGGTTCTCAGTAGCTGCTGAGGCTCTACGACGGTGCGCCATCTGAGGAATATAGATGAGGTAAGAGATTGGATAGACTAAGGTCATGGTTCTAATCGATTTTTAAGTGATCTTCAAGTTGTTTTTAAGTGATCTTTTGCACACAACAAGCATGGTGGAATAAACTCGTTTAGGATATAACATAGAACTTTATATTAGTTCACAGATGTTACATCATAAGGGTACATCGGACTGCTATGCACAGTCCCACACAACACAATACAACTAATATCGGTCTAAGGTCTTTATCCATAAAGGGGAAGGGCACGGTCATTGCTGTCTTAATTCCATCCAAAGCAAGACCAGAGTTGATGCAGACTTCTTATCTAGTTGTTTGGGTTGCCGCCCGATCTGGGGTTGCCACCTATGGCTGTTGCATTGGCACCGGTAAGAGGAGGGGTGCTGTGTGGCTTGGGGCATTGATTGGCATAGTGCCCAAATTCTTCACAGTTGAAGCAGTGCACATTCTTCCTTATACGTCGGGGAATCTCCTCAGCATCTTCAGGGGTACACACTGTGCTTGTGATGATTATCCTGCCAGTACCACCTGTATTCCATTTTGGTGACTTTCTCTTCTTGGGGTTAGATGGTGGCGAACTGAAATCTTGGCCGGTTGTTGGATTGGATTCTTTATCCTTTCTTCTGTACTGTACCTGAAGGGTTACGCAGAGGCTACGCTAGCCGAAAACAAAAACTTTTAACTGTGCAAACCAAGAACACTTGCAAGTAAGGACCGATAGATCGTTACCGATTGGAGTATGCAGCGGAAATAGCCAATCAGGGCTATCCGATCTGGAACTGTGCTGGCCGATGACAGCCGATTCCCGCAAGTCGACAGCCGATTCCTGGAGACAGCCGATTCACCAATCAGCCGATTCGCCGAGTCGTCCGGTCACGTTCTCGCGCCTCGCTCCGATGCGCCCAACCGCAGCCGATTCCACCATAGCCGATTCCTAGCCGATCAACAGCGTCGCAACATAGTAGCACCTCTACCGGTATCCACACGTCCGGGGACGAACGCCGAACACCCGTGTGCTAGCACGCGATGCAAGGCTAGGGTTTGGCTCGAAAGTGGGAGGGTTTCCGTGGAGATTGATCTCGGCGACTTCGTTGCGGATTCGGTTCAATGCGTACCGCAACTCTCCACCCTCGCCCCTTTATATAGAGTTGGCCGACTGGGACTAGTGGCCGATCAGGACTCTATTTTGAATCGGATCCTATCCGAATCTCACAGAGTTGGCCGCCCATACATCGTAAGCCCATAGGACTCTATCCGATAGGATCCCTATCCGATCGAGCCGTATCCGAGTCCAACTCGAATGCCTGTTCTTATCCCCTTAAGCGTGCGACCCTGTAGGTTCAGGTATACTTGGTTTTGGCTGTAGTCTAACTTAGCCGATCGTCGACCCGAGTCCAACTCAGCCGACCTGTCAATAGCGGGTCTATCCAACAATGTGTTCTCTAACACATATGTTTATTGACTTGGTATCTCCATACCCATGATCTATGAGACATGATCATCAATCAATAAACATGCCGATCTAAGAATCATATTAGTTCCAATAATATGATATATGATCGAGGATCATTTAGAAATAGATTCATACATATAGAGTCTCATAAATAAGTCACGCACTTATTGATCAATACAAGATGTCTATTTCATGGAACTAAATAACACTTTATTCATAAATACATAAACATTGACGTGATATCCAACATCTCCATGTTGCCTCCAGGGCATATCACTAACAATCTCCCACTTGCACTAGAGTCAATCATGTAAGTATCTAATACCCATTGCTCTTGTGTGCGCCTCATGCTTCGGTGAGGGAGAGGTTTTGTCGCGGATCGGCTATGTTGAGATCCGTGTGCACTTTGCATATCTTGACATCACCTCTGTCCACTATCTCGTGGATGAGATGATACCGCCGAAGTATGTGTTTGGACTTCGATGTGACCTCGGCTCCTTGGCTTGCGCAATGGCTCCACTATTATCACAATAGAGAGACATTGGACCGATCACTGGTCATCACACCAAGCTCGAAACAAATTTTTTGATCCAAACAACCTCCTTTGCAGCTTCCGAAGCAATATACTCGGCCTCCATTGTAGAATCAGCAACGTATCCCGCTTGGAACTCTTCCACTGACCGTGCCTCCGTAGGCGAACACAAACCCGATTGCGATCTATAATCATCCTTGTCCGTTTGGAAGCTAGCATCGGTGTAACCACTTACAACGAGCTCTTCTTCACCTCCATAGACTAGGAACATATCCTTAGTTCTTCTCAAGTACTTAAGGATATTATTTACTGCAGTCTAGTGACCTTCACTGGATCCGACTATCGCTCATAGCACTCAAAGCGTACGAGACATCGGGACGTGTACAAAGAATGGCATACATGATGGATCCAATTGCCGAAGCATATGGAACCATTCCCATCTTATTCCGCTCATCATGTGTCCGAGGACACCGATTCTTGCTAAGATTAATACCATGTGACATGGGCAAGAAACCTTTCTTGGAATCATGCATGTTGAACCTTTTCAACACCTTGTCAATGTATGTACTTTGGCTTAATCCAATTAGCCTCTTGGATCTATCTCTATAGATCCGAATACTAATATGTATGCTTGCCTCCCTAAGTCTTTCATGGAAAAACTATTTTTCAATGAAGACTTGACGGATTCTAGCATAGGGATATCATTTCCAATCGTAATATGTCATCCACATATAAGATTAGAAATACAATTGCGCTCCCACTCGACCTTTTGTAAACACAGGCCTCCTCTTCATTTTTGATGAAACCAAACCCTTTGATTACTTCATCAAAACAAATATTCCAACTCCGAGATGCTTGCTTCAATCCATAAATGGATTTCGTAGCTTGCATATCTTTCCGAGCGATTGTGGATCGACAAAACCTTGAGGTTGTATCATGTATACATCCTCGCTTAGGTTTCCATTTAGGAAAGCCGTTTTGACATCCATCTCGCCATATCTCATAATCGAAATATGCAACAATCGTTAGGATAATCCGAATAGATTTAAGCATAGCGACGGGCGAGAAGGTTTCATCATAATCAACTCCTTGAATCTGTTTAAAATCTTTCGCCACCAATTGCGCCTTATAGATGTGAACATTTCCATCCATATCGGCCTTTTCTTAAAAACCCATTTACACTCAATGGTTTTGACACCATCAGTGGATCAACCAAGTTTCAAACTTGATTGTCGTACATGGATTCTATTTCGGATTTCATGGCTCCAAGCCACTTGTTGGAATCGGGTCCCACCATCGCTTCCTCATAGGTCTTAGGCTCATCGTTGTCTAACAACAATATATCACGTTGTTCCGCACTGTGTACCTATCGTGCACGACGTGATCTTTCGACCTCCGTGGGGCTGGTGTATCTATAACAGGTGGTGCAACACTTTGCTCCTCCCGTTGTGGTTCGTGGTCGGAAGCATTTTCTGGTGTTTCTTGAACTTCTTCAAGATGCACCCTGCTCCCACTAACCCATCTTGAAAGAAACTCTTTCTCCAAGAAAACACCGTGTCGGGCGACAAACACTTTGCCTTGTTCCCGATTATAAAAGTAATATCCCTTAGTTTCCTTAGGATATCCCACAAAGAAGCACTTGTCGATTTGGGTGTGAGCTTGTCGATTGTAAACGTTTTACATAAGCCTCACATCCCCAAATTTTGAGAAAAGACAAACTAGGGGTTGCCCTGTCCATATCTCATATGGTGTCTTTTCAACCGACTTAGATGGAACTCTATTTAGTGTGAGCGCATGTTTCAAGAGCATATCCCCGAAGGATAACGGAAGATCACTTTGGCTCATCATCGACCGCACCATGTCCAACAAGGTGCGATTTCTCCGTTCGGACACTCCGTTCCATTGTGGAGTTCTGGCGGAGTCAACTGTGAAACAATTCTACAATCTTTCAAATGATTACCAAACTCTTGGCTCAAGTATTCCCCTCCACGATCCGATCGTAGAAACTTGATTGTTTTCCCTAAATGATTGTGTACTTCATTCTGGAATTCTTTGAACTTTTCAAAGGATTCGGACTTATGCCTCATTAAGTAGATATAACCATATCTACTAAAGTCATCGGTAAAGGTAATGAAGTACGATAACCACCTCGGCCGTTGAGCTCATTGGTCCACATACATCGGTATGTACGAGTGCCAAAAAGTCACTTGCTCTCTCACTGTGACCCGTGAAAGATGCCTTTGTCATCTTACCAAGTAAACACGACTCGCATGTCTCAAATGATTCAAAATCAAAAGAGTGAAGCAATCCATCCTTATGGAGCTTCTCCATGCGTTTCGATTTATATGGCCTAAGCGACAATGCCGGATAAACGTGGGGTTTGTATCATTAGAGAGTTGCCATTCTCGTATTAATGTTATAGATGAGAGACGCTTCAAGATTCAAAACGTATAATCCATTCACCAATGGAGCATGAAAATAGAACATATCTCGAGATATATTGAACAACCATTGTCCATTGATCTAAAATCATATCCTTCCGCTTGCAAACATGAAGCGGAAATAATGTTTTGACATAGTGTTGGAATACAATAACAATTATTCAATTCCAAAACTAATCCCGAAGGTAGATGAAGTGGTATCGTGCCGACAAGAAGCGTAGCAACGCTTGCTCCATTGCCGACGCGCAGGTTCACCTTGCCCCTTCTCAATCCTCTACTTCTTCTCATTCCCGCAACGACTTGCAAATATGAGTTACCGATCCGGTATCAAATACCCAAGAGTCGATAGGTGAAGTAGCAAGATTAATGTCTATAACATTAATACCGGCGTAAGTCGTACTTTGCTTCTTTTTGAGATCCTCCATGTACTTCTTGCAGTTCCTTTTCCAATGGCCTGTCTCCTTGCAATAGAAGCAAACGACATCTGATGCTGCCGACCCCTTTTTGCCCTTCTTTGCATTAGAGGCACTCGCGATCTCATCGGGAGTTAACTTCCTCTTGGTGCAAAGTTTCTTGACAGTGGTTTGCGCTTAGCCTTCGCATCATCATCACATGATGACCGTTTTTCTGGATACTCTCCTCACTGTCTTTAGCATCCCATGCAATTCAACCAAGGTCTTATCCATATTGTTCATGTGATAATTTAATATGAATGGCTCGAAGCTCGGAGGGAGCGACGGAGAATCACATCGTAGCCAACTCTTGGCTAAGGGGAAAACCTAGTTTTTCCGGACTCTCAATGTAGCCAATCATTTTTATCACATGCGGACTGACGGGATTCCCCTCAACAAGCCTGCACGCAAACAAGGACTTTGAGGTGTTGAACCTCTCGGCCCGAGCTTGGTTCTCAAACATACCACGCAGATCCCGAATAATAGTGTGAGCATCGGTACTCTCATATTGCTTCGAAGCTCGGGGGACATTGTAGCAAGCATGAGACAGCTTATATCTAGGGCATCATTAGTGTGCTTCTCGTAAGCCCTCCGTGCGGTTGCGGTGGCATTATTAGGCAAATCCTCGGGATAGGGTACTTCAAGAACGTACTCCTTACGCTCTTGCTTGAGAACAATTCTCAAGTTGCGATACCAATCCATAAAGTTTGTTTCGTTTAATTTTTCCTTCTCGAGAATAGATCGCAAATTGAAAGTACTGGGTGTAGTATTAGCTGCCATTTATTCTACAACAGAAAAAGCAAAGTTTAGCACAATGTTTATGATGTCTATTGTAAAACAATTTAACATTAGACTCCCATTACGTATTTTACACCTTCCCTCTAGGTTACGTATTGGGTCAAGATCCACATGTTAGTTAATTTTCTAGTGAGCTTTGGCATCACTGCTAGAAAATTAATAACATCGGTAAGCAACTCCTTGCTAATCACATCTCTATGTGACTCTTGTTGTTGGTGTGGCATCTCCATGCCCCGGCGCCAACCTATGCCCCAAGGCCCAAAACTGTTTTGATAGCCTTGTTAAGTAAACCAAATGCTCTTGCTTGTATATGTTCGACATATACCCCCTCGTGTTATGATAGAGAATGGCACTCGCTTGGCGGACCCACCATTGACGAGCATACCGGTGACGGGTGCAACATTTGGAAGGGCATCATTAGTACTTAATTTTGCGAGGGATGCTATCCTATCAAACAAACATATCACATATGAAAGCAGGTAGAATAGCATATAATGAAATAATATGGCCCCCTTCACATGGTGATCTCCATCTTCATGTCGGTGTAGAGGATCTCCATCTTCATCACCGTTCTTCCGAGTGCTGAATGCTTGATTTCTTCAAACTAAGCTACTACTATAGAAGCTCTAATTGAAGATTACATCGACTCGTAGGTCGTGAAATAATATTACAAGCATTGCACGTATGAAAGAATATTACGGGGATTGCACATATGAAAGAATATTACATGCATCACATGCATCTCATACATACAATAGGGCCATACCATCTCAAAGCATTCTCTGCAAAAACAAGTTAGGCGTAGAAAACATTTTCTACCTATCACAGAGAAACGGCATAGAGACGACCTATAAGGGGGGCGCACACGGCGGTCCCGATACACCAACATGAAATCGCTTACGGAAACCATGTCGGCATAATCACATTATGCCGTCCCGATACACTATCAAGGGAGATGGTTTGCGTAGGCGCGAGGCAAAAACAAGATCGGACTACGAGATAGCTTCGTCATAATCACATTATACCGTTCCGATACACTATCAAGGAACACTATCTCGAAGCCGACTCAAACCGAGTTCTATGGATATTGCTTCGACGTAATCACATTACGTCGTTCCGATACACTATCAAGGAACACAATTACCATCAACTCTCCTCAACAGATCCCGTAAAACCGATTGATCTAATCAACCCGTGCACAAAACTTGTTCCGATCCAATCTAAAACCCGAACTAAGCAAGATTAGCTCGATACCACCGAAGGGTTACGCGGAGGCTACGCTAGCCGAAAACAAAAACTTTTAACCGCGCAAACCAGGAACACTTGCAAGTAAGGGCCGATAGATCATTACCGATTGGAGTATGCAGCGGAAATAGCCAATCAGGGCTATCCGATCTGGAACTGTGCTAGCCGATGATAGCCGATTCCCGCAAGCCGACAGCCGATTCCTGGAGACAGCCGATTCACCAATCAGCCGATTCGCTGAGTCGTCCGGTCACGTTCTCGCGCCTCGCTCCGATGCGCCCAACCGCAACCGATTCCACCACAGCCGATTCCTAGCCGATCAACAAAGCCGCAGCGTAGTAGCGCCTCTACCGGTATCCACACGTCCGGGGACGAACGCCGAACACCCGTGTACTAGCACGCGATGCAAGGCTAGGGTTTGGCTTGAAAGTGGGGAAGGTTTCCGTGGAGATTGATCTCGGCAACTTCGTTGCGGATTCGGTTCAATGCGTACCGCAACTCTCCACCCCTCGCCCCTTTATATAGCGTTGGCCGACGGGACTAGTGGCCGATCAGGACTCTATTTTGAATCGGATCCTATCCGAATCTCACGAGTTGGCCGCCCATACATCGTAAGCCCATAGGACTCTATCCGATAGGATCCCTATCCGATCGAGCCGTATCCGAGTCCAACTCGAATGCCTGTTCTTATCCCCTTAAGCGTGTGACCCGTAGGTTCGGGTATACTTGGTTTTGGCTATAGTCTAACTTAGCCGATCGTCGACCCGAGTCCAACTCGCCGACCTGTCAACAGCGGCGCCTAGCAAGCACATATTGACACCATAGTATACAAGAATATAATCTCGGCTCGAACCTGTAATGTGTACACAAATCCCTTTGCCTCACGATACCAATTAAGCTATAGGCAAGATGTGTGCCATCCCTTCAATAGCTTAACCATTCACTCGAACCGTATTGGATTATCGTCAGTTGATTGACTCCTCAATCAACTTAGCATGGCCATGCATTTTCATAATCCATTACCTCGAGGGGCCTAGAGATATCTCTCCAAAGGAGGGGCAAATTCCATCTTGATCACTCACATCCCACTCCATGTTTCATAGCAAACCCGAAAACTACCTTTATAACTACCCAGTTACGGAATAGCGTTTGGTAGTCCCAAAGTAGGCTACTACACATGTTGGAATCCATGGTGATCTCAGGTCTAAGGACTTTGTACCAACACTACGTGAGACCAACTAATGGCACATTAATTCCTGTAGTGTCTCATGGTGGGTCTATCCAACAATGTGTTCTCTAACACATATGTTTATTGACTTGGTATCTCCATACCCATGATCAATGAGACATGATCATCAATCAATAAACATGCCGATCTAAGAATCATATTAGTTCCAATAATATGATATATGATCAGGGATCATTTAGAAATAGATTCATACATATAGTCTCATAAATAAGTCACGTACTTATTGATCAATACAAGATGTCTATTTCATGGAACTGAATAACACTTTATTCATAAATACATAAATATTGACGTGATATCCAACATCTCTATGTTGCCTCTAGGGCATATCACTAACAGTACCTCTCTCTCGATCGGGGTCCTGGTGTGCTTGTCCCATGTACCGTTCCTTACTCCATGTCCTTGTTCCACGAAACCGTAGCGAGGGTCAAGTGTTTCCTTCCATCCTACTTGCGGGAGTCATCGGGGCTTGCGACGGAATGGAGCAGCGACTGCTCGACACGGACCCGAGAACTTGCACTAGTTCTTTGTTGAAAGTGTCGTTGCGTTTGTTGCATCATCATGATCATTAACTGTAACACCCTGAGGTGTTTTCCCCTTTTAAAAATCCAAAAGAAAAATCGTAAAAGAAAATTGTTGGAATTAACTGGAGAGAACAAATAATTTTAAAAAACAAATGCTGAATGAAAATGGCATGGTAGGATTTTTCCTAAATTCTACATGTCAAAATACACTAACCGGATTTTTAGTGGAATTTTCAGAGCACAAGAAATAATTTTTAACCAATTAAAATCAAAATCGGAATTAATAAATCCTCGGTTTTTCTTTTCTCTCCTCCCGTACGTTTCCCGTCCTTTTCGGCCGTGGGCGCTGGCCCGAGCCGACGGCCCATCCTCTCCCCGCGCGCCCTCCTCTCCTCTCTCTCGCGGGTCGGCCGAAGGCCACGCCCGCCAAACCTCGCGCTGCGAATAAGTCCGGTTGCCTCCTGTACCCGAGACGCCGACGGTGGGGCCCACTGTCGCCCCGTCCCCTACCTCCGGCTGCCCCATCGCCATTGGCGCCGCCTCTGCCCTGCGCGGATCTCAGCCGCCCGTCTCTCCCGCGCGCCCTAAAGGCACCGCCTTAACTTTCCAGTCTCTCCCGCGGCCTTCAATCGCCCCGGCCGCTGCTCCCGCCTCTTAATGGCCGGATTTAACCGCCGGCTATTATTTTCCCAAAATTGCGCCGGCGAGCAATTGCGCCCTTATCCGGTCGCCACCGACCTCCTCGTCCCCTTTAAAAGCCGGCCCCATCCTCCTCGAGCTCCCCACAGCTCCACTCAAGCCTCCCTCTCTCTCCGTCGTTCCCGCACCGTGCGCCCCTGCTTCGGACCTCATCGCCGAGGTTCGGCCGTGTTTTCCCGCTGCTCCGAGGCGTCCCAAGCTCCGCCGACTCCTTCCTCCTCGTCACCGATGCCAGCGCTGCTTCGGCCACCCCTTCCCGAGTGCTCTGCTGTCTCTCTCGCCGCCGTCGCCGTCGTCTCCCTCAACTCTGGTCGCACTGTGGTGAGCGTCCCTCCCTTTTCCCCTCTCGGCCGAACGCGCGCCGCCACTCCCGAGTGCGCATGGCTCCGCCTACGCATGAGCCGCGGCCTTCCATCGCCCCCGCCGCCGCCCGAATGGCGCCGGTCGGTCTCCGGCCGCCGTGCGTCATCGCCGGCCGCTCGCGCCGCCCGTGCCCCTCTCCCGGCCGTCCGATCTGCCTCGGTAGATCGGGGCCGTCCGTCCCCGCTGGCCTGCGTGGCACACCGCATGGCCGCCGCGTCGGCGCCACGTGTGCGCCACGTGGTGCATCGCTCTCTCTCGGCCGGTGGACCCGGTCCACCGTGGACCGGTGCTCCCGCGGCCGATGACGCCATCGCTGACGTCAGCCCTAGCACTGACGCAATTTCAGGATTTATTGCGCAATAAATTATTAAGGATTTTCCTGTTTTAGTAAAAACACAGATAATCTTCTAAAAATCATATCTTTTCAATCTGACCTCCGTTTTAGCCCATTCAAATTTTATTAAATTCATAAAAATGCCAAGAATCCATTAAAATGGTTTTATTCCCTGTTTTAGTAGCTTTTTAGCCTGTTTTGTTGAAGTGCTTGTTTGCCGTGTAGATCCCGGTAGTCCCTCCGTCCCGGTTTACTTTGAAGTCGTCGCGGAAGTCCCGCAAGCTGAAGAGCAAGGCAAGTCATGCTATATTATTGATCATATTGCTCCCATTTTGCTAAAACACCTGTTTTACTCTATGAAATTGCATGTATTTTATATTGTCATTTCATGGAAAATAGTACACCTTATGCTTAGTTTATGCCTTAGGTTTGACACCCCAAACCCTTTGATAAAACTTGGGAAAATAATATGAGTAGATTCAGGATTAGGTTATGCTTAGCCTGGCTTAGTTTCACTAGCTCACTAAATGGGTCTTTCTCACTTGATTTATCTCTTCTGGACTTTTGTTCGGAGGATTAATAATTATAGATTCAGGTGAACCGGACTAATAACTAAAATATGACAAATGGTGGGCTGTGGGCACCATGGTTTTGGTTAGCAGTGCCCATAGCAATTAAGGACCGGTTCACGGGACCCCTCGGGAGAATGACCGTGCAAACCACAAGCCGAAATTGGTAAGGTAGGTCCCGTAGTGTAGCCTCTCCTAGTTGACGAACCCATTGGCAAGGGTGAGCGGGATGGAGTTTCAGTCGGCCCCGGTGTAAGGGTTGCTGAGCTGCCGGATTCACCGAGGCACTCGGGGGGGCTGCCCACTCCCAGGGTCCGGGAGTGGGGGCGAAACCTTGGTGGGGTTCGCTTGGTTAGTAGGGGGGTTATACGAAAGGTCCTATCACAGTTCCCTTTTCCGGGGTACCGCGGTGGTATTCCGGCGCACGGGAGACCGTGTTGTGGGGCTGTGTCTTGTGAGTACAGTTGTACACCTCTGATCAGAGTAAATCTATTCGAATAGCCGTGCCCACGATAATGGGGCGATCGACCGAGCTCTCCATGATTAGTCTCACACTTTTACACCCTAAGTTTTGGAACATGACTAGTATAGATGGATGGTTTGAGCCTGTCTCAACGTGGGGATAACGTTGGACAGTGTTGGTTTTAAAATGCCTTATTTAATAAATTTAGTATTCTGTTGTTTGTGTTCAAAATTCCTGTTGTTTGAAAAAAACCCCTGCCGTTTGCGCAAAAGCAAACCCTAGCCAAACCCTTGTCTTCCCTGCATTCATTTCTCTCCTCTTCCGGCGTGACTTGCTGAGTACGTGGGAGTACTCATCCTTGCTTCTTCACCAGAACCTGAGCCAGAGGTTGAAGACAAAGACGAAGTGGAGTAGGCTTTGTCCTATACTCTGGAAGCTGCCTGTGGAGTGGCCGAAGCCCGTGGCCAGCGTCAAGCTTAGGCTTAGGCCCTTTTTCTTTTTCCACTGTTCTTTTGTAATCTTTTTGTATTGTTTCTAAGACGTCGAACTGTAATATCAACAATTGTCGTATGTGTACCTTGGCTGGTCCTGGACAGGGATTTTAATACACATATAGCTTCAGAAATTCGGGTCTGAATTTCTGGGCGTGACAAGTTGGTATCAGAGCCAATTTCCAGACCGTAGGAAAAGCCTAACGGAAATACCTTAGGAGCCCTCTGAATCTTTTTATATGCATAAGCGCTGGCTTTAAAAAAATAGTTTCGAGAAAATGGGTCTTGGGAAAAATTTTAAGTTTCTCTCAAATCATTTTGAAAACTCGGTCAAGTCTAAGAGGTAAGGTTCTGGAGTTAAAATTTGGAAAAATCTTTTGATCTCTTATTCAGCCGCCAAGTTGGGATTTTCTAAGGGATCAAAGTCCTAAGTCAAGATAGGAGGGAATGGTCGCCAATTTTATATTATAACTAAGCATCTATTTTTCAGCATCATCTAGGGGATGTCCTTAGGAGGTTTTAATTAGCCTCATAAAAATGTTTCTCAAAAACCCTCTTTTTCTCGTTTACTTTACTTGAGTCCTTTATCGTTTGTCTAACTTGGGTTTGAGCATGTATTGATCCCCTACCTTGTCTTCTCTAGATGTCAGGCCGTCCAGTCACCCACAACGGTCAGGGTCTGAAGGGTTTCGTCGCGGAGCTGGCAAGAATGGCCTTGGTAGTTGGCTATCCGGATGCACCTGAGTACACTGTCGTCTCACCATTCGGCAGTGAGTTGCCTCACCAAGTTCGCCTGGAAGTGCACGGGTTCGTCGGCACCAATATCCCAAACATGGTGGTCACGGCGTCAGGAGGAACAGATGAGCATGCCTGCCAAGAGGCGGCTTATCTAATGCTGGCTCGGATGAGGGAAATGCATGACTACCATCTCCGCCACTCTGCCTACCGGTACCATCCTCGGCGTGGAACTTCATCAGCAATCAACACCTTCCAATCGGCTGAAGGGGAGAACGACACCACCTTCTCCCACATGAGGACGGTGATTGAAGGGCTGGATAAGATGCATGCAGAGCTTCACATGGCGGCAAAGGCTCTGAATGACCAGAAGATCTTAAGGATCAAGAGTTTAAAGGATGAGGTGGATCGACTCAAGAGAGAGATCGCCAGTCTGAAGGGGCTTCCACCTCCCAGCATCCTTCGGATAAGGATCACGCCGCGGAAGAACACCAAGGCTCCGGTGCGGATGCAACTGGCGCCCAGGATTCCACCTCCTGCACCGCCACCTTCCCCAGTCCTCGCCCCAGTACTAGATCCTGCTCTTGCTTTGGTCCCTGCCCCAAGCGGAGGAGGAGGATGGATCTCGGTGTCCAGTAGCAGCAAGGGCAGTAGCAGCAGCAGCTCCAAGAGCCCCGGGCGGAAAGGCGAGTTAGCCAGCTCTCGAAGCCGCTCGAAGGAAAAGGAAGACGGGAACTCCCTTGGAAGTGGTTTTGACTCCTCCGACCGTGGAAGCCGTTCCGACCCTTAGAGCGTCGCCACCCTTAGTTTACCGTTTTCCTAGTTTTTCTGTTTGCTTAGTTGCTGTGTGATAGGAGTGCTGTGTGTGGGTAGTGGTCAACCTGTATCAAGTGTGGATATGGGTTGTCCAATTAAGGATGTTGGGTGTGTTTTAAATGTTTTAAGTCAAGAACAGATCAAAACAAGTAATAAAGATCAACTTCTCTCGTTCAACTGCTTTTACTCCTTCTCCCCGCCTTGTTTGTTCTGCTTCTTCAGATGGTGAACACCAGGAATGGCAGCAACAGCACTGAGTCAGTTGAGAACAACACTCGTGCTAATGCCAACAACCCACCTCCTCCCCCGAGAACATCACTTTGGCACAAGTCCTAGCCAACCGGACCCGGATGATGGCTGCAATGATGCAAAAATGCAACGGCGATCGGCGATGCGGTTGCAAATGATGCAACGGTTTCAACAGCAGAACCAGCATCGCACGACCATTTCGCACCACCACCTCCCCCACAAAACAAACTGTCAGAATTTCTTCGAGTCCGACCCCCTACTTTCTCTAGCACCACCAATCCAATGGAGGCTAATGACTGGATCATAGCCATAGAAAAGAAGTTGGACCTTCTCCAGTGCACAGAACAGGAGAGGGTGTCTTTTGCCACCCACCAACTCCAAGGTCCCGCCTCAGCCTGGTGGGACAACTTCTCGGTCACCCGTCGGGCGGACACACCCGCAGTTACTTGGGCAGAGTTTTGCCACCAATTCCGGAAGGCTCACATCCCCGGAGGGATAGTAGCCCAGAAGAAGAGAGAGTTCAGATCCTTGGAGCAAGGCACACGAACCGTCATCGAGTATCTGCACGAGTTTAATCGCTTAGCTCGATATGCTCCCGAGGACATGCGTACTGACGCCGAGCGTCAAGAAAAGTTCTTGGCCGGGTTGGACGATGAGTTAACAGACAAACTCATCTCCGGTGAATACACCGACTTCGAGAAGTTGGTCGACAAAGCCATCCGTCAAGAAGACCAAAGCAATAAAATGCTCAGAAAATGGAAGGCTACCTAGTTTAGGCCACAACCTCAGCAAGGGAATCCCTAGCGGCCGCGTTTCACTTCGGGTGGTCAGAATGGACCTACCACTATGATCGTTCGTCTGCATCGCCCGTACCATCCCGGGAATTTCCAACCCAGCGGAAGCCGTCCCGGACAGCCGCAGCGAAATTCGGCCCCGCGTCCGCCAACAACGCAGCCGCCACCGCAGTTCAAGCCAATGCCACCAAAGAAGGACTCGGGATTCAAACCGGGTAACTGTTTCAACTGTGGAGAACCTGGACATTTTGCAGATAAGTGTCCAAGACCAAAACGCACGCCCAGGTTTATCCAAGCAAGAGTGAATCATGCTTCAGCAGAGGAGGCGCAGGACGCACCAGATGTCATACTGGGTATGTTCCCTGTGAACTCCTTTAATGCATCAGTCCTGTTTGATTCGAGGGCAACCCATTCTTTCATATCAAAAGCATTTGTGGGAAAACATGGGTTGTCGGTGTTAAAACTTAAGATACCCATGCGGGTCCAAACACCCGGGAACCATTTGAACATTGCCCACTTTTGCCCTTCAGTGGCAATAAAAATCCAAGGATTCCCCTTTCTTGCCAATCTTATCCTTCTAGAATCGAAAGGCCTGGATGTCATCCTTGGGATGGACTGGTTAACCCGTCATAAAGGTCTGATCGATTGCGCAAGCCGCACGATCTCTTTAACCAATGACGAGGGGAAGAAAGTAATTTACCGCTCCCCTAAACCACTGAGGATAGTGGCAAGTCTGAATCGGATCTCGGCTAAGGAGAAGCCCGAAGAGAAAGGAAAGGATCAGGCAAAGTTAGAAGATATTCCTGTGGTTTGTGAGTACCCGGAAGTCTTCCCGGAAGACCTAACCACAATGCCACCTGAAAGAGAAATAGAGTTTCGGATTGACCTAGTCCCTGGCACTGCTCCGATCCATAAGAGATCCTATAGAATGGGAGCCAATGAGTTGGCAGAGGTCAAGAAGCAAGTAGATGAACAGTTGCAGAAGGGTTATATCCGCCCGAGCACATCACCCTGGGGTGCGCCAGTCATTTTTGTGGAGAAAAAGGATAATACCAAAAGGATGTGCGTCGACTATCGTGCACTCAACGAGGTCACTATTAAGAATAAATACCCTCTCCCTAGGATTGATGACCTGTTCGATCAATTAAAGGGAGCAAAGGTGTTCTCAAAGATAGACCTGCGGTCAGGCTATCATCAGCTAAGAATCCGAGAAGAAGATATTCCCAAGACCGCCTTTGTCACTCGGTACGGTCTGTACGAGTGCACGGTCATGTCCTTCGGACTTACAAATGCCCCAGCCTTTTTCATGAATTTGATGAACAAAGTGTTCATGGAATTCCTAGACAAGTTCGTCGTGGTGTTCATCGACGACATCTTGATCTATTCGCAATCGGAAAAGGAACATGAGCACCATCTCCGATTGGTACTTGAAAAGTTAAGAAACCACCAGCTCTATGCTAAGTTTAGCAAATGTGCTTTCTGGTTGAAGGAAGTGCAATTCCTCGGCCATATCATGAATGCCCAAGGAGTCACAGTGGACCCTTCCAATGTGGAGGCAGTAACCAAATGGGCTCCACCTAAAACTGTCACCCAAGTCAAAAGTTCATCGAAAACTTCTCAAGGATTGCCAAGCCTTTGACGCAGTTGTTAAAGAAGGATGAAAAGTTTATATGGACTACCGGGCGCAACCAGAGTTTTAAAACACTTAAGAGAAAACTGGTGTCCGCACCCATATTGATCTTGCCAGATCAAACCAAGGATTTCCAAGTCTATTGCCACGCCTCTCACCAAGGGTTAGGCTGTGTTGATGCAAGATGGAAAAGTGGTCGCTTATGCTTCCCGCCAGTTGAGACCTCATGAGTCTAACTACCCAACACATGACTTGGAACTAGCAGCAGTCGTCCATGCTCTGAAAATATGGCGACATTACCTCATCGGTAATCGCTGTGAAATATATACGGATCATAAGAGCCTAAAATGCATCTTCACCCAACCGAATTTGAACCTCCGTCAGCGACGATGGTTGGAGTTGATCAAGGATTATGATCTCAGCATACACTACCATCCCGGCAAAGCTAACGTGGTAGTTGATGCCCTGAGCTGAAAGAGTTACTGCAACTCTATTCACATAGGAGGGAGATGTGAACAGTTACTACAAGAACTAGAGCACCTAAACCTGGGAATTGTTGAACCCGGATTTGTGACCGCTCTTGAAGCTCAGCCTACACTCTTAGATCAAATTCGCATAGCTCAAGCCTCGGATCCGAACATAGCTGAGCTTAAGAAGAATATGAGAGTGGGAAAAGCTCGTGACTTCACGGAAGACGAACATGGAACCATATGGATGGGCAACAGGATATGTGTGCCGAAGACAAGGAATTGAGAAAGTTAATCCTTATCAAGCACATCGAGTCGGTACTCTATCCATCCGGAAGTACCAAAATGTACCAGGATCTCAAGGAGAAGTTCTGGTGGGTTAGCACGAAAAGAGAAATAGCAGAGTTCGTGGCACTATGCGACGTATGCCAGCGAGTAAAGGCAGAACACCAGAGGCCTACTGGATTTTTACAGCCACTTCAAATCCCGAAATGGAAGTGGGAGGAAATCGGGATAGATTTCATCACCGGTTTACCCCGGACATCATCAGGACACGATCTATTTGGGTTAATAATCGACCGCCTCACTAAAGTGGCTCATTTTATCCCAGTGCTTACCACCTATACGGGTAGAAGGTTAGCAGAATTGTACCTTGCAAGGATTGTGTGTCTTCATGGTGTACCTAAGAAGATAGTATCTGATCGTGGTAGCCAGTTCACCTCTAAGTTTTGGCAAAAACTACAAGAGGAACTTGGCACCCGGTTGAATTTTAGCACGACCTATCACCCGCAAACCGATGGTCAGACGGAACGTGTAAACCAGGTTTTGGAAGATATGCTGCGAGCTTGTGCTCTGGATTTCGGAGGAGCTTGGGATAAGAGCTCGCCCTATGCGAGTTCTCTTATAACAACAGCTTATCGTGCCCATTGGATGGCACCTTTCGAAGCACTTTATGGACGAAAGTGTCGAACCCCACTTTTCGGGATCGGCCGGCGAACGTCGCTTGTTCGGGACCGAAGTGTTAAGTGATGCCGAAGAGAAAGTCAAAATCATAAGAGAAAGGCTGAAAGTTGCACAGTCCCGACAGAAGAGTTATGTAGACAACCGCCGTAGAGAGCTAGTTTTTAAAGTCGGAGACTATGTATATCTTCGTGTCACCCCACTTCGGGGAGTGCACCGATTCCAAACCAAAGGCAAGTTGGCACCACGCTATGTGGGACCATATCGGATTCAAGAACGATGAGGTGAAGTGGCATACCAACTCGAACTGCCACCCACCATGGCAGAATCCATGACGTTTTCCACGTCTCCCAACTCAAGAAGTGTCTGAGAGTTCCTGAAGAACAAGCCAGTCCAGATCAGATTGAAATCCAGGAAGATCTGACCTATGTGGAGAAACCAGCACGGATACTCAAAACCAGTGAACGAAGGACCCGGAACAAGGTCTTTAGGTTCTGCCGAGTTCAATGGACTCATCACTCCGAAGAAGAAGCAACCTAGGAGAGGGAAGATGAGCTAAAGGCCGCTCATCCCTATCTGTTCGCCAGTACCTCCGAATCTCAGGGTCGAGATTCCGTTTAAGGGGGGTAGGTTTGTAACACCCTGAGGTGTTTTCCCCTTTTAAAAATCCAAAAGAAAAATCGTAAAAGAAAATTGTTGGAATTAACTCGAGAGAACAAATAATTTTAAAAAACAAATGCTGAATGGAAATGGCATGGTAGGATTTTTCCAAAATTCTACATGTCAAAATACACTAACCGGATTTTTAGTGGAATTTTCAGAGCACAAGAAATAATTTTTAACCAATTAAAATCAAAATCGAAATTAATAAATCTTGGGTTTTTCTTTTCTCTCTCCTCCCATACGTTTCCCGCCCTTTCGCCGTGGCCGCCGGCCCGAGCCGACGGCCCATCCTCTCCCCCTGCGTGCCCTCCTCTCCCTCTCTCTCGCGGGCGGCCGAAGGCCACGGCCCGCCAAACCCGCGCCGCGAATAAGTCCAGCTTGCCTCCCTCTACCTCCGAGACACCGACAGGGGGCCCACTGTCGCCCCGTCCCCTACCTCCGGCCGCCCGCCGCCATTGGCGCCGCCTCTGCCCCGCGCGGATCTCGGCCGCCCGTCTCTCCCGCGCGCCCTAAAGGCACCGCCTTAACTTCCCAGTCTCTCCCGCCGCCTTCAATCACCCCGGCCACCGCTCCCGCGCCTCTTAATGGCCGGATTTAACTGCCGGCCATTATTTCCCCAAAATTGCGCTGGCGAGCAATTGCGCCCTTATCCGGTCGCCACCGACCTCCTCGTCCCCTTTAAAAGCCGACCCCATCCTCCCTGAGCTCCCCACACCTCCACTCAAGCCTCCCTCTCTCTCCGTCGTTCCCGCACTCGAACAAGGGTCAACTTTTTCTCTATTACTCTCAGCCAATCTTCAGCATCCATTGGCTCGTCTGCCATGGAGAATGTAGGCGGCTTGGCTCGCATAAACTCTCCCAAGCTCGATCCTCTGTGATTCCCTTGGTTGTTGGCGATGGCTTGAAGCAACTCGGGTTTTGCAAAGCCATGACCTCTGCTAGGGTGGAGGGGTTAGGCTCCGGCGGGTTCTCAGTAGCTGCTGAGGCTCTGCGACGGTGCGCCATCTGAGGAATATAGATGAGGTAAGAGATTGGATCGACTAAGGTCATGGTTCTAATGGATTTTTAAGTGATCTTCAAGTTGTTTTTAAGTGATCTTTTGCACACAACAAGCATGGTGGAATAAACTCTTTTAGGATATAACATAGAACTTTATATTAGTTCACAGATGTTACATCATAAGGGTACATCGGACTGCCATGCACAGTCCCACACAACACAATACAACTAATATCGGTCTAGGGTCTTTATCCATAAAGGGGAAGGGCACGGTCATTGCTGTCTTAATTCCATCCAAAGCAAGACCAGAGTTGATGTAGACTTCTTGTCTAGTTGTTTGGGTTGCCGCCCGATCTGGGGTTGCCACCTATGGCTGTTGCATTGGCACCGGTAAGAGGAGGGGTGCTGTGTGGCTTGGGGCATTGATTGGCATAGTGCCCAAATTCTTCACAGTTGAAGCAGTGCACATTCTTCCTTATACGTCGGGGAATCTCCTCAGCATCTTCAGGGGTACACACTGTGCTTGTGATGATCATCCTGCGAGTACCACCTGTATTCCATTTTGGTGACTTCCTCTTCTTGGGGTTAGATGGTGGCGAACTGAAATCTTGGCCGGTTGTTGGATTGGATTCTTTATCCTTTCTTCTATACTGTACCTCTCTCTCGATCGGGGTCCTAGTGTGCTTGTCCCATGTACCGTTCCTTACTCCATGTCCTTGTTCCACGAAACCGTAGCGGGGGTCAAGTGTTTCCTTCCATCCTAATGGTGGGTTTGGTGTTACCGCTCTTTGTGGGCTTGACGGTATACTTGCGGGAGTCATCGGGGCTTGCGACGGAATGTACCGACGCCGCTCTGGACACGGACCCGAACTTGCACTAGTTCTTTGTTGAAAGTGTCGTTGCATTTGTTGCATCATCATGATCATTAACTGTAACACCCTGAGGTGTTTTCCCCTTTTAAAAATCCAAAAGAAAAATCGTAAAATAAAATTATTGGAATTAACTGGAGAGAACAAATAATTTTAAAAACAAATACTGAATGGAAATGGCATGGTAGGATTTTTCCTAAATTCTACATGTCAAAATACACTAACCGGATTTTTAGTGGAATTTTCGAGCACAAGAAATAATTTTTAACCAATTAAAATCAAAATCGGAATTAATAAATCCTCGGTTTTTCTTTTCTCTCTCTCCCATACGTTTCCCGCCCTTTTCGGCCGTGGGCCGCGGCCCGAGCCGCGCTTGAGCCGACGGCCCATCCTCCCCGCGCGCCCTCCTCTCCTCTCTCTCGCGGGCTGGCCGAAGGCCACGGCCCGCCAAACCCTCGCGCTGCGAATAAGTCCGGTTGCCTCCCTCTACCCGAGATGCCGACGGGTGGGGCCCACTGTCGCCCCGTCCCTACCTCCGGCTGCCCGCCGCCATTGGCGCCGCCTCGCCCCGCGCGGATCTCGGCCGCCCTCTCTCCCGCGCACCCTAAAGGCACCGCCTTAACTTCCCCGTCTCTCCCGCCGCCTTCAATCGCCCCGGCCGCCGCTCCCGCGCCTCTTAATGGCGGATTTAACCGCCGGCCATTATTTCCCCAAAATTGCGCCGGCGAGCAATTGCGCCCTTATCCGGCCACCACCGACCTCCTCGTCCCCTTTAAAAGACGGCCCATCCTCCCCGAGCTCCCCACACCTCCACTCAAGCCTCCCTCTCTCTCTGTCATTCCCGCACCGTGCGCCCCTGCTTCGGACTTCGTCGCCGAGGTTCGGCCGTATTTTGCCGCTGCTCCGAGGCATCCCGAGCTCCGCCGACTCCTTCCTCCTCGTCACCGGTGCCAGCGCCGCTTCGGCCACCCCTTCCCGAGTCCTCTGCTGTCTCACTCGCCGCCGTCGCCGTCGTCTCCCTCAACTCTGGTCGCACCGTGGTGAGCGTCCCTCCCTTTTCCCTCTCGGCCGAACGCGCGCCGCCACTCCCGAGTGCGCACGGCCGCCTACGCGTGAGCCGCGGCCTTCCGCCGCCCCGCCACCGCCCGAATGGCGCCGGTCGGTCTCCGGCCGCCGTGCGTCATCGCCGGCCGCTCGCGCCACCCGTGCCCCTCTCCCGGCCGTCCGATTTGCCTCGGTAGATCGGGGCCGTCCGTCCCCGCTGGCCTGCGTGGTACACCGCGTGGCCGCCGCGTCGGCGCCACGTGTGCGCCACGTGGTGCACCGCTCTCTCTCGGCCCGTGGACCCGGTCCACCGTGGACCGGTGCTCCCGCGGCCGATGACGCCATCGCTGATGTCAGCCCTAGCGTTGACGCAATTCCGGGATTTATTACGCAATAAATTATTAAGGATTTTCCTGTTTTAGTAAAAACACAGATAATCTTCTAAAAATCATATCTTTTCAATCCGACCTCCGTTTTAGCCCATTCAAATTTCATTAAATTCATAAAAATGCCAAGAATCCATTAAAAATGGTTTTGTTCCCTGTTTTAGTAGCTTTTTAGCCTGTTTTGTTGAAGTGCTTGTTTGCCGTGTAGATCCCGGTAGTCCCTCCGTCCCGGTTTACTTTGAAGTCATCGCGGAAGTCCCCCAAGCCGAAGAGCAAGGCAAGTCATGCTATATTATTGATCATATTGCTCCCATTTTGCCAAAACACCTGTTTTACTCTATGAAATTGCATGTATTTTATATTGTCATTTCATGGGAAATAGTATACCTTATGCTTAGTTTATGCCTTAGGTTTGACACCCCAAACCCTTTGATAAAACTTGGGAAAATAATGTGAGTAGATTCAGGACTAGGTTATGCTTAGCCTGGCTTAGTTTCACTAGCTCACTAAATGGGTCTTTCTCACTTAATTTATCTCTCCTGGACTTCTGTTCGGAGGATTAATAATTATAGATTCAGGTGAACCGGACTAATAACTAAAATATGACAAATGGTGGGCTGTGGGCACCATGGTTTTGGTTAGAGATGCCCATAGCAATTAAGGACTGGTTCACGGGACCCCTCGGGAGAATGACCGTGCAAACCACAAGCCGAAATGGATAGCCTCTCCTAGCTGACGAACCCATCGGCAAGGGTGAGCGGGATGGAGTTTCAGTCGGCCCCGGTGTAAGGGTTGCTGAGCTGCCGGATTCACCGAGGCACTCGGGGGGGGGCTGCCCACTCCCAGGGTCCGGGAGTGGGGGCGAAACCTTGGTGGGGTTCGCTTGGTTAGTAGGGGGTTATACGAAAGGTCCTATCACAGTTCCCTTTTCCGGGGTACCGCGGTGGTATTCCGATGCACGGGAGACCGTGTTGTGGGGCTGTGTCTTGTGGGTACAGTTGTACACCTCTGATCAGAGTAAATCTATTCGAATAGCCGTGCCCACGGTAATGGGGCGATCGATCGAGCTCTCCGTGATTAGTCTCACACTTTTCATCCTAAGTTTTGGAACATGACTAGTATAGGTGGATGGTTTGGGCCTGTCTCAACATGAGGATAACGTTGGACAGTGTTGGTTTTAAAATGCCTTATTTACTAAATTTAGTATTCTGTTGTTTGTGTTCAAAATTCCTGTTGTTTAAAAAAACCCCTGCCGTTTGCGCAAAAGCAAACCCTAGCCAAACCCTTGTCTTCCCTGCATTCATTTCTCTCCTCTTCCGACGTGACTTGCTGAGTACGTGGGAGTACTCATCCTTGCTTCTTCACCAGAACCTGAGCCAGAAGTTGAAGACGAAGACAAAGTGGAGTAGGCTTTGTCCTATACTCTGGAAGCTGCCTGTGGAGTGGCCGAAGCCCGTGGCCAGCGTCAAGCTTAGGTTTAGGCCCTTTTTCTTTTTTCGCTGCTCTTTTGTAATCTTTTTGTATTGTTTCTAAGACGTGGAACTGTAATATCAACAATTGTCGTATGTGTACCCTGGCTGGTCATGGACAGGGATTTTAATACACATATAGCTTCGGAAATTCGGGTCTAAATTTCTGGGCATGACATTAACTGTGTCTGGTTAGCCACTACGTGGGCTAAGGTCGAGTTTATAGGAAAAGGAGGTGAAATGTCCGTAGGGTCGCTCTGGGTTGATCCATGAGACTGCTGGGGTCTTGATTTACTGTCCTTAGCTCTGCCCATCTATTGTCTGAGAGAAAAAGATTAGAAAGAAAGGTTAAGCTCTGGATGGGACCTTATTCTGTGTACTCTCATTGTTTTAGTGGGTTAAACAAACAATCTCCCAAGCTCCAACATGGTCATAGTCCGACATCTTTTTTTGAAGATAGTATGGGTTAGAGAAAGGTAGTGGTAAAATCAAATGTTTGTAGAGAAATGGGGGTCAAGGGCGTAAGGAAAAACATATTTGTTTTGGGAAAATAGTTTGTATTTTCAAAATAATCCTATGTAGGGATATTTCCCTTTAACCAGCTATAAAGGGGGTGGGGCGCCAGTCGGTCTTATCCTACAGTTGCACTGCTCTGATACCAGCTCTGTAGACCCCCTGTTTTTGGAATGGGAATCATTCGTGTTCATAGTACCATTTCCCTGGATCGAGTAGTTTGGTACCCATGAAATACAATACTGAATTATCAGGTGCAAATGCACGAATAGTCTTACACCAAAAGTGTTACAATAATAGGCCCGAAGGCAATATCATTACATGCAGGACCTATTGGTCTGGATACAACCAAAATCAGAGATTAGACAAGATAGCAGATGAAAGGCAGTGGCATGTCGATTGCCACAGGCAACGACCGGGGACTAAGACCTATTGCGCTCCAATGTCTTCATTCATCCTGGTAGTAAGCATAGGGGTCCTCCAGTTCTTCGTTTCCTCCATCTGAAGGTTTGTGCATATAGCAAGGGTGAGTACCAAACGTACTCAACAAGCCAACACGGAATGATGCACATGATAGGGGCATTCAAAGGATAGCTGTGGTTCTTTTGCATAAAGCCAATTTTCGTAAATCATTTAACAAACCTAATGTCTAGCCAGGTCAAGTTTTATTACCATAGTTCATTAAGTCGGCGACGGTTCTGTCCACCATCAATTGTGATCCCAAGGATAGCTTCCCACCATCGGATCGTCATGGTTTTTCTGGGGAGTCTACCCTTCTCGTCTTTCGAGAAGTTGATCCACCAGTGAATAAGAATCATCATGCAAACCCATCCCATCATTTTAAAATTTAGAGTCTAGCCAAGCGAAAGTCTTGTCACGATGCTATATATCCGCGAGCACGGCTATTCGAATAGATTGGTTTACTCACACTGCAGTGGATGTACACTTTACTCGTACTCCGCGACTGCCCATTGAATGAGCTTACATCCCTCTATATGGGACGGTCATGGCAAAGCCTTTCGATAACCTCACTCTGGCAGTACCCGCTCCATGAACTTAAGCCCTCATGCACTCTAGTCGTCGTTTCCTAGCAGTGAGAGGAGTTCTGGCGTTCCCGGGGTAAGAGAAAGACTTGCTCCATCTTCAATTTCCAACCTCTATCTTCATCTCCTCATATTGATCGTATGACCCGATCTTTGCCCAGGTACTTACCAGGTAAATCCCCTACCGGTAAGCCCTTAACTCAACCCAACACCTGAACCACTACGCAGGGATACTGCCTCCGCTCGGATATCTACTCCGCTAGGTCTATACCCATTCGAGAAGTACGCTTGTACTGGCTCGTTTCCCAACTATCTCATGGCTCGGTCCTTAATTGACCAGGGTCGACACTTGCCTTTTCCGGAATCCACCCAAATCATTCAGCCGCCCCAGTCTAAAACATTTGTTTGGTATTTTTAGTTTTCATCAAAACTCATTTGATCATTCTCATGGCAATGTGGCGCTCGTGTCTCCACATGCCATATCTCAACTACCTTTCCCAAAGGTAGTTGCCCAAGCATATAGCTCTTTTGCCAAGAACATGAGTATGCATGAATCTAATAATAGCATGGCTAAGCATTTTACCGAAGATTTCCTCCGGTTACATCATGTCGAGGGTTGCAAAGAACATAACTAAAGGTAATTCAACATCAAGGCATGGCAAGAATAGGTATTCTTTTTGTGTATAGCATGCATAATTTAGTTTTAGAATCAACACAAGTTCGCAAATAGGATCAACATGTTCAAAGGGAGTGATGACTTGCCTTGCTCGTGACCTTGTTGGCTTAAGTCTTCAATGTTCTCAACGGCTCCCTCGGACTCTACCGTACGTGCAAGAAATCCAATTGAATTCGACTAGAATTCAAATAAAATCCAAGGAAAGCCCAAATAAATTGCAAAAGCGGCTTCTAACACTAGGCTATGATTTTACGTAATTTTAGGTTCGAGTTTCGATGGAATCCGAGTTAGAATGAGCGAGTTACAAAGATTTGAAGTTCCATATTAATCCGATTTAGTTAATCATGATGTGGTATTATTTCAGGTTACTCCCTTTTAAATTTGAGAAAAATTATGGTTGATGACTCAAATTAAAATAACAAAAAGGAATGGTTAACTTCAAATTTTTATCCAAATTTTATTGGGCCGACAAGCCCTAGGGTTTATAATAATTGAATCCAAAAAGAATTAATTAACCTTGAAGCTCGGCACTATAATAAATAATTTAAATTTTTAAGTTTAGAAAATCTATATATTAAAAATAATATTTGACGACAAGCAAAGTTGTAAATAAACTCCTAGATAAATAAACTATGCGACGGTTAAATATCTCCGAATTCCTATTTAATAGTTAGTCCCTAATTTGGATTTTTGAAATCCAAATTTGTTCCGAGAAAGTATGTAATTTTTGCCCAAAGATTTTTCCCCAAATATTTTCCAAAAACTTTTTCTAATTTTTCCCAAATTTTTCCCTTTTTTTCTTTTCCTTTTCTTCTTTTTCTTTTCCTTCTTTCTCTTTTTTCTTTTCTCTTTTTTCTTTCTTCTTCCTCCCGGTCCGCTCTTTCTCTCTAGCGCCTACCCCCGTCTACCCCCTCGGCTCGGTCGAGCGGCAGCGGCGCGGCGGCGGCGGTGGCGGCGGACGGCGGACGGCGCGCACGACTACGGAAAGGGGGAAAGGAAGAGGGCGGCGGCCTACTGCGGCGCGGCGGCTTGCGACGGCTTGCGGCGGCGAGAAATCTGGCGAGAGAGAGGGAAAAGAGAGGGAAAGAGAGCGGCGGAGTGGGGAAGAAATGAATAGGGCTTGGTCCCCTTTTATAGACGGCCGGAGAGGGAGAGAGAGATGCGACGGCGGTGACACGACGGCGCACGGCGACAGGACGCGGGTGCGGGGCGGCGACGGTGATGGCGACACGTGCGCAGCGCGGCAAGAGACGGCACGGGGCTCGGGGCGACGGCGCGGGGCGCGAGGCGGCAACGGCGACGCGATTCGGCGGTGCGGGGCGTGAGGCGGCGATGCGACAGGAACCGGCCAAACACCTTGGGGCTAAATGAACAGTGCATTTTTTATTTTTTTTATTTTTTCAATTTTTCTTTTTTATTTTTTAATCACTATCAATTCCTTTTGTATTTCACATATAAAACAAATAGGATTTTTGGCCCAATTGTAATTTAATTAGATTTTAAGTTTTTGCCCACTTTATTATATACATATACATATATATATACATATATATATATTATTTATATATATATTCATATGGATATTTTCCTTTTTAATTCTAATTAGCAATTTTTGATATTTTACCCAAAAATTCAATATTGGCTCCCAAAAGCAAGTTTTATTAAATCATAATTTTCCCCAATTTATTTTCTTAGAATTTTATTTCAAATATTTCAGTTTTGGAACTTCTCTTTTCCTTTTTAGGGTTTTTGAATTGCCATCCAATCTTCTCTTTTCAAGACAAATATTTATTTATTTTAACTTGGCATCAAAGACTTGCGAATAGGAGGCAAATAAATACCATAAGATGCAATCAAACGAAAATTTTTGCAAGTTCGATTTTTATGTTTCGATTTTTAAAACTTCGGATTTTCGTGGTGTTACATAAACCTAACGGGAAATAAAGGGAGCATGCGCCGATGCAAGAGAGGATTTTATAGGGCGAAAAGAGATTGAATTGAGCACGGGATGGCCGGGAAAACCTCGCCACTTGTTTCGGACTCGGAGAGAGAGAGCGAGATATTCGGCGGCCGTTTGGGCGGCGGCCGTAGCGGCGTGCGAGAGAGCGGGCACGGGTGCGGCGGCGCGGGCGGAGCCCGCGTGGGGCCCACGCGGCACGAGGCATGCGGAATGGCGCGGAAACGACGAGGCGGCGCGGCGCATGGCGGCGGCGGCGGGCGGGCCGGCGCGAGGAGGCGGCCCCGGCAGTTGGGGCCCACCCGTCGGTGGCCGCGGAGCAAGGGAGGGGCGCGAGACTTGCGCGGACGCGGCCGGGGCCTCGGTCCACGGCCGAAGGAGGAGAGGCGCGCGCGGGGAGGCGGCTTGGGCCGGCGACATGGGCCGACGGCCCGAGGGAAAAGAGCGGGAAAAGGACGACCCAAAGGAAAAAAAAGGAGGGGGGAAGAGAAAAAGGAAAAAGCGATTTAGGGACTTAATTTAATTGCAGGATTTTTATTTTATTGGTTCAAAATACTTAGAGTGCTCTAAAAATTCCCGTAAAAATCCTGTTAGTGCATTTTGACATGTAGAATTCAAGAAAAATCCTATCATGCCATTTCCATTTATTAATTGCATTTTAAAATTACTTATTAGCTCCAGATTAATTCCAGAAACTCCGATTATTTCAGGGTAAATTATTTAAATGATTTAGGGGCAAAACTCGGGGTGCGACAAACCTACCCCCCCTTAAACGGAATCTCGACCTCGAGATTCGGAGGCAGTGGCGAAAAGGTGCGGGTGCGCGGCCTTTAGCTCATCTTCTCTTTCCCAAGTAGCTTCTTCCTCTGAGTGATGAGTCCACTCAACTTTGCAAAACCTGATAACCTTGTTCCGTGTCCTTCTCTCACTGATCTCGAGAATACGAGCTGGTCTCTCCATGTAGGTCAAGTCCTCTTGAATTTGAATCTGGTCTGGACTCGCCTGCTCTTCTGGTACCCTTAAACACTTCTTTAACTGAGACACATGAAAAACGTCGTGAATACCAGCCATGTTGGATGGAAGCTCAAGCTGATAGGCTACTTCCCCTCGACGTTCCCGAATTCTGTATGGTCCCACAAAACATGGTGCCAACTTGCCTTTGGTTTGGAAACGGTGTACTCCCCGGAGTGGTGTAACACGAAGATACACAAAATCTCCTGCTTCAAAAGCAAGATCTCTTCGACGATTGTCTGCATAGCTCTTCTGCCGGGACTGCGCAATCCTCAACCTTTCCCGAACCGTTCGGACTTTTGCTTCTGCTTCTCCTATCACTTCTGTGCCAAACAACTGACGTTCATCAGTCTGATCCCAGAAAAGGGGTGTGCGGCACTTCCGTCCATACAACGCCTCATACGGTGCCATTTGAATGCTCGCTTGATAATTGTTGTTATAGGAGAATTCTGCATAGGGCAAGCTCTTGTCCCACGCTGTACCAAATTCAAGCGCACACGCTCTCAACATGTCTTCCAGAATTTGATTCACTCTCTCAGTTTGACCATCTGTTTGCGGATGATAGGCCGTACTGAAATTCAAACGGGTACCAAGCTCTTCTTGCAACTTCTTCCAGAACTTGGAAGTAAACTGACTTCCTTGGTCAGACACGATCTTTTTAGGCACACCATGTAAACACATGATTCTAGCAAGATATAGCTCTGCTAACTTCTTTCCCAAGTAGGTAGTATGCACTGGTATGAAGTGGGCCACCTTTGTGAGTCGGTCCACAACGACCCAAATTGAATCATACCCTGACGATGTGCGGGGTAAACCCGTGATAAAATCCATTCTAATTTCTTCCCATTTCCACTCTGGAATTTGGAGGGGTTGCAACAGTCCTGTGGACCGTTGATGTTCTGCCTTAACACGCTGACAAACATCACAAAGTGCGACAAACTCAGATATTTCTCTCCTCATACTGACCCACCAAAACTTCTCTTTAAGATCTTGATACATCTTTGTACTACCTGGATGAATTGAATATTGAGTTTGGTGAGCTTCCGTAAGGATCAGCTTTTTCAAATCTGTATCTTCTGGCACACACAATCTCTTTCCCATCCAGATTGTGCCATGCTCGTCTTCTATAAAGTCACGAAATTTTTTGACCCTCATGTTCTTCTTGAGTTCAGCCATCTCGAGATCTGATGCCTGAGCAGCCCGAATTTGATCAATGAGAGTGGGTTGGGCTTCCAGAGCAGCCACAAAACCAAAACCCACAACCTGTAGATTTAGGTGCTCGAATTCTTGCTGCAACTGGTTTCACATTCTTTCGATGTTGATGGTATTGCAGTAACTCTTCCGGCTCAAAGCATCTGCTACCACATTAGCTTTGCCAGGATGGTAATGTATCCCCAAATCATAATCTTTTATCAATTCCAACCATCTTCGCTGACGAAGGTTCAAGTTCGGTTGGGTGAAGATATACTTGAGACTTTTATGATCCGTATACACTTCGCAACGATTGCCAATTAAGTAGTGTCGCCAGATCCTTAGGGCATGAACCACTGCGGCTAATTCCAGATCATGAGTTGGATAGTTGTTCTCATGCGGACGCAATTGACGAGAAGCATATGTGACCACTTTGCCTTCTTGCATCAACACACATCCCAACCCTTGGCGAGATGCATCACAATAAACTTGGAAATCTTTTGGATCCGCAAGATCAATACGGTGCGACACCAACTTCCTCTTAAGCTCTTCAAAACTCTTGTTACATTCCGCTGACCACTTAAATTTCTCATCTTTCTTCAACAATTGAGTCATTGGCTTGGCGATTTTGGAGAAATTCTCAATGAGGCGGCGGTAATAACCCGCAAGTCCAAGGAAACTTCGGATCTGCGTGATTGTTTTTGGCGGTGTCCACTTGGTAACTGATTCCACATTTGACGGATCCACGGCTACTCCTTGAGCATTCACAATGTGGCCGAGGAACTGTACTTCCCTTAACCAGAAAGCACACTTGCTAAACTTGGCGTAGAGTTGATGATCCCTCAACTTCTCGAGCACTAACCAGAGATGTTGCTCATGTTCTTCCTCAGTCTTAGAGTAGACCAAAATGTTGTCAATGAACACCACAACAAATTTGTCCAAGAACTCCATAAACACCTTGTTCATCAGATTCATAAAGAAGGCTGGTGCATTGGTCAATCCAAAAGACATGACTCTACTCTCATACAGACCATACCGGGTGATAAAAGCGGTCTTGGGAATGTCCTCTTCCCGAATTCTCAGCTGATGATAGCCTGATCGTAGGTCTATCTTGGAAAATACCTTTGCCTCCTTGAGTTGATAAAACAAATCATCAATCCGTGGTAGAGGATACTTGTTCTTGATAGTGACCTCATTGAGTGCGCGATAATCGACACACATTCTCTTGGTCATGTCTTTCTTCTCCACGAATATCACCAGAGCACCCCAAGGCGACGTGCTCGGGCGGATATACCCTTTCTGCAACTGTTCGTTCACTTGCTTCTTTACTTCGGCCAACTCGTTGGCTCCCATTCTATACGGCCTCTTGTGAATTGGGGCGGTCCCGGGTACTAAATCAATCCGGAATTCAATTTCTCTTTCTGGTGGCATCTGAGTTATGTCTTCGGGAAAAACTTCAGGGTATTCTCCGACTATGGGGATATCTTCTAATTTCATAGGGATCTTTGCTGCTACTTCAGACGATCCACCGACAGAAACATGATTCAAACTTGCCACAGTCTCGGCTTGCATGGGAGAACGAAAAATAATTTCTTCTCCTTTCACATTGATTAAAGTAATTATGCGACTAGCACAGTCAATTACTCCCTTATGTCTGGACAACCAATCCATCCCAAGAATGACATCTAGGACTTTGGATTGAAGAAGGATAAGGTTGGCTAGAAATTTAGATCCTTGGATTTCTATTGCCACTGAGGGACAATACTGAGCTGTGTCCAATTGGTTTCCAGGGGTTTGAACCCGCATAGGTATCTTAAGTTCCACTACTGATAACCCATGTGCCCCAACAAACTGCTTTGAAATAAATGAATGCGTGGCACCAGAATCAAATAATACTGTAGCAGGAGTGAGATTTACAGGAAACGTACCCAGTATAACTTCAGGAGTGGCCTGCGCTTCCTCTACGGACTGACACGGGCCTGGATGAACCTTGGTCCAGCGCGCCTTGGCTTTGGACACTTGTCTGCAAAATGCCCAGGGTCACCACAGTTGAAGCAGACTCCTGGCTTCCCTCCGGAGTCCTTCCTTGGAGGTGGTGGCTTGGACTGCTGCTGGGGTGGTGCCATTTGGAGGATGTGGGGCTAGAGTGCGCTGTTGTTGTCCACTGCCACTACTGCCAGCTTGAAAATTCCCCGGGTGATAAGGCCGATGCTGACGAACAATCATGGTGGTAGGTCCACCCTGACTCCCGGTCATGAAACGCGTCCTCTGCTGATTTCCCTGCTGTTGAGGAGGTCTGAATTGGACTGCCTTTCTCTTTTTGATCATCTTGTTGCGCTGATCTTCCTGCCGAATGGCCTTATCAACCAACTTCTCAAAGTTAGCATATTCTCCTGAGATCAGCTTGTCCGTGAGTTCATCATCCAAACCAGCCAAGAACTTGTCTTGCCTTTCTACATCGGTGCACATCTCTTCTGGGGCGTAACATGCAAGACGGTTGAACTCGTGCAGATACTCAGTAACTGACCTGTTACCCTGCTCAAGAGAACGAAACTCACACTTCTTCTATGCAACTATTCCCGCAGGAATATGTACAGTCCTAAAACTATGGCAGAACTCTTCACATGTAACCGCTGCTCCAGCTGGGCGAGTGACCAAGTAGTTGTCCCACCAAGCAGAAGCAGGGCCTTGCAACTGATGAGTAGCAAACGAGACTTTCTCCTGGTCCGTGCACTGCAGAAGATCTAACTTCTTCTCTATGGCATGAAGCCAGTCATTGGCCTCCATAGGATTAGTGGTGCTGGAGAAGGTCGGTGGTCGGACACGAAGAAACTCTGGCAACTTAGACTGGGGTGGTGGAGCGGCAAACTGATTATTCTGCTGCTGCTATTGCTACTGCATTTGTTGCAACATCTGCTGTTGCATCTGCTGATGTTGTTGTTGCATCTGCTGCATCATCACAGCCATCATCTGTGTCTGCGAAGCAAGTACTTGAGCAATGGTGGGATTCTTGGGTGGCGGCGGAGGAGCATTGCCATTGACATCATGAGCCTCGTTGTTGTTGGCACCTGACTGCCCATTGTTGTTGTTCGCTCCGCTGGTCCTGGTGTTCACCATTTGGAGGAGACGACCGAACCAAAGAGAGAAAAGAAGAAAAACAGACAGACTTAGAAACTAAACTTTATTATTGGAATTCAAATGCATTGTTCTGATCTTGATTAAAACAAGGAAAAGCACGAAACATCCTTAATTGGTCAGCCATATCACACACGATATCAACTACCAGCTATCCCACACACAGCAGCCTAACACACAGCAACTACCAAGAAGACAAACTAAGCAAAACGATAAAACTAAGAAGGGCGACTAAAACGATCCACAAGGTGAGGAGTCGAAACTGCTTCCCTCAGAAGATCCCCATTCTTCAGAACGGCTCCTGGAGTTCTCTGGCTTTATCTCAGACTTTGACTCTTCTGAATCGGTCACTGTAGCCCAACCAATCCTGCCTCTTCCCTCCAAGGAACTCCAAGTCTCTTCTGAATCCATGTCTTCAGTTGAACCCTCCGAGCTTGAGTCACTGGAGATGGAGATCCAACCGTTGCTGCCACCTCCGCCTTGGTACGCCGAAGCTGGAGCAAAGGCGAGCGAACTGGGCAGGAAGCGGACGACGCCGGCCAGGAGGGTGGAGCGGGGGGCTGGATGAGACGGTGGAGGAATCCGGGCGCCACTGGATATGGACAGGTGCAGTGGTGGTCTTTCGAGGCGTAGTACGAATTCTGACACCACTTGGTGCTGGGAGTCCCTTCAACTCAGCAACTTCCTTCTTAAGACAAACCACTTCGTCCTACAGTCGCACAATCCTCAGCATCTTCTTGTCGTTCAGCTCCTTGGTTGCATTGTGCAGGTCGGAGTGCATCTTGTCCAGACCCCTGATCACCGTGCACATGTGGCCGAAAGTAGAGTTGTTCTCATCTGCTATAGACTTGAAAGCACTGACATCGGAGGAACTGCCACGACGGGGATGGTAGCGGTAAGCGGAGGTGCGAAGGTCAGCATCATGTAGCTCCCTCATCCTGGCCAACATCAGGTAAGCAGCTTCTTGACAAGCGTGATCCGACGTGCCTCCTGAAGCTGTGACCTCCATGTTGGGAAGACATGTTCCCACAAACCCGTGAACCTCCAAACAGACACGGTAGGGCAACTCGCCGCTGAGAGGCGCAACTGTTGTATACTCCGGCGCTTCAGGATACCCGACTGCAAGGGCCATGCGTGCCAGCTCCGCAACAAAGCCCACCATTCCTTTTCCACAGTGCGTCGCTGGGGAACGTGCCATCTATAGAAACAAAGGAGTGAGAACCAAAGCATGCTCAAAACCAACGACCAACAACCCATTTTCACAATTTCTAACACCCTAGACTGACTTCACTTTTTCAAAACACCCCTTCTTTAAAAAAACACATGAAAATGAGAAGATTAGAGGGCTCTTAAGGTTTCCAGTTGGCTTGTCCTACAGTCCAAGGCTGGCTCTGATACCAACTTGTCAAGCCCAGAAATTCACACGAGAATTTCCGCAGCTAATTTGTGCATTACATCCTCGTCCAGGCATCAGCCGAGGTACACAAATCGACATTATTGATAATACAGAAACCTCGTCTTAGAAACAATATAAAAGAGTTACACAAATGCAGCTGAAAGGAAAAAAACTGACTTAAGCTAAACTTGACTCGAGCGAAGCGGAACACCAACACCAAAGCTAAACCTTGATGGCGAACAAGCCTACACCTCTTCGGAGGCCTCGACCTCAACCTCTGGCACTGAAGGGGGAAAAAGAAGCAAGACTTAGTACAACCACCGTACTCAATAAGTCACACCGAAAGAGGAGATATGCAGGATAAATATCAAGGAAAGGGATAATAGACTCAATTTGCATAAACAGCATTGCAGAAATAATAGTAATAGTTGAAAACAGTAAAACAGTAGTAGTAATTAAGAAATATTAAATAAACATTGTCCAACGTTAAAACCACGTTTCAACAGGCCCATCCATCCATCTGTAGTAATCAAGTTCCAACAGTTCATTTATGTGAATAAGTGAGACTTGTAAAATCAAAGTGTGTTTGATTCTTTATTTAATGATGAACAATTGGCATCTGGGATTTATTGGTTTGAGTGTTTTGATTTTAGAGATATTTGAATTTTCGATTATGAACAGTGTTCAGTCGGCTGCCACAGCCGGTCTAACCGGGCTTGTACTGCCGGTATGACCGGAGGTGTTTCGACGGTCACACCGGGCAGTTGCGTGCGGTCAGACCGGCCGAGCCAGTCCGACTAGTTGCCGATTTCATTTTGGTTTTGGTTTCGGTTTGTTTTCTTACACATACATGAAAGTTTCGTGTTCCTATGCACGTGTCTGGTTGTTTATGCTAACAATGAGTCAAGTTTGGATAGCTTGTGCTCGGATATGGTATTCTTTGTTTAATTGTGTGCAGGTACTCTTTACGCCTCGGGAAAGTGTTGCCGATGATCGAGATGGAGTAACTTGGAGATAAGGTGACGTCCTAGATTGGGATCATACGGGATGCTGAAGGGTAGAGATTAATGCACATAATTGGGAAGTTTCCATATGACATACAATGGAGATATTGTTGCGTATGGAAAGTGGAATTTCGGTTTTAGGAAAACCGAGTTTGTTATGGTTAGTTTATGTGTAGTTTGTTTCTTGTACGGGAAGGTTTCCTAGTGGATTATGGCTTCTTGTATGAGTAGGATTCGTGGCTCTTGGCTGCGGATCTTGGGTATAAATAGTGAGGGGAGGCGTGGCCTCTCCGTATCGCTTTGGAGTTCAAGTTTTTAGAGTTTCGAGTTAGGGTTTCAAGTTTAGCTTGAGATTTTGTGTGGAGTGCTTTGTTTGCACTTTGTGAACACAGAGAGTTTTAATAAAGATCAATTTTCTTGAGAATTCTCTGTGTCTACTTTTTCCTCGGTGCGGCGGCGTAACTGACGGTTCAACCAGATCTGCTAACCGGTCAGACCGCAGATACTACGGCAGTCAGACCGCGCCTTCTTCCCGGTTAGACCGCAATAACATCAGCGGTCAGACCGGCGGGCATCGGACTTCATCGGCATCGGCTACATCAAGCAATCGACTGAGGTGATCGGCTAGGGCGGTCAGACCGGAGCTTACTTGGCGGTCAGATCAGCCGAACAGCGCGGTCAGACCAGCGATTCAATCTTGGTCAGACCGAATCCAGAACAGAGGTAAAGTTTTATTTCCGCTAAAACTTTATTTTTGGGGTGCACCAACCATTCACCCCCCTCTGGAAGCTTTTCATTGGTTATTCGATCCTACAAGTGGTATCAAAGCTATGAACAGAGTTAGGTTTAGAAAGAAAGGAGGACCAACGCGTTGCTTTTAGTGCGGCGCCTTGGATCACATCCACTCCAACTGCCCCAAGCTCGGGAGGAGCAAGAAGGAGGACAAGAGCGCCGAGAAGACAAAGGATGACAAGCCAAAGGGTAGTCGCTCCAAGGAGATGATCAAGAAAGTGTTGAGTCAAGTCTATGCCACTTTTGAGCCACTCAGCGACATAGATTCTGACAGTGAGGAGGAGAAGGGCAAGAACATCTCTGGCGTTTGTCTCATGACGCGTGGAGATGAAGATTCTTCAGATAAAGAAAATGAGGTAAGCTCATTTGAGGATGCAATTGTTGTTTTAAGTGCTAAGAATAAAAAATGTGAGAAAATGTTTAAAAACAAGAATTTGTGATTGAATCTTTAAATACTAAAATTGCTAGATTGAAATCTCTTATTCCCAATGATGATAATTGCAAAAATTGTGAGGTTTTAATGCTAGAAATTTCAAAGATTAGAGATGTCAATAATTCTCAAGTTTTGGCTGCTAAATCTTGTTTAACTTGTGATGCTAATGAATTGAAACTAAAATATGCTTTAGCTCGTGTTAAGCACATAAAAGATATAGTTAAACAAGATGAGGTAGCTTCTTGCTCTAAATGTCGCAAAGGTAAAGATGTCATGATTGGTTGTGATAATTGTGATAATCTTTAAAAAGAAGTTTCTTACTTGAAAAGTTCTTTGCAAAAATTTTTTGATGGTAAAAAAACAACTTAACATGATTTTGGACAAATCTAAAGTGTGTTGCGACAACAAGGGAATAGGTTTTAATGCTGATGATTATTTCACCAAAGGTGTTTTGAATTTAACTGAAAATAGTGAAATCTTGACAAAACCTAATACTTTGAAAACAGTTTTTTAATATGCTGGAAATTTGTCATCTCTTTCTGTTTGTTTAAAAGAAACTAAAACTAATATTTCAAAACCATCTGTTTCTACTTGTGTTTCTAATTATCATGAGAGATATACTTGTTCGTATTGTGGAAAAGATGGACATTTGGTTGGTTTTTGTTTTAGACTTGCTCATAAACAGAAAAAGGAAAGAGAATTTGCTTTTGCGAAACAACGATGGCAAAAATCGGGTTTTGGTTCGAGGAGCTCGCCGACCGACACCGACTAGTCGGTCGACCGGCCACGACCAGCGGTCGACCGCAGTTGAACAGCGGTCGGACCGGCAACAATGCCCGGTCCGACCGTAGGTACAAATGCGCCGACCGGCCTCGGGCGTTTTGTGCATAGTTCAAATCGGACTTTTGTGAAGCGACAAGGTAATGTTTCGTAAGTCGGTTCGATTTTGTTTGCGCATATGTACCTACTAGTTCTACGGTCGTGTGACTCGGTGTTAGGTTCCAAAATTTCTTATTTCTAACCCCAACACGGAGGCCTCGACATCTTCTTGTTCGTAGGTATTTTGATGGCATACTCCCCATATGTGTGTAATGTGAAGACAACGATTATTTTTTTATGATGACATCAAGGTAATTTTGGATTGACATAATTTTGTTCTATTCTCTCGATTATTAGTTTTTCATATGCTAGTATTTGTGGTAGTAGTTTTTGTTAGTAGAAGTGGATATATGTCATTTTATGAGAACCTTGGTGATATCATTTGCAATTGGATGTCTTCTTCAAAGATCTTTAATTTCTTCTTTATTTTTCCTTGGGAAAATTGGAGGTTAATTTGAGGGGGAGTTTATGTTTTTTGTGCATTCATGTTTGATTCTTCTCGCTTTTCTTTCCTTCGAGGAGAGTTAGGAATCATTCATCCTTTTGGCATGTTTTGAGGGGGAGTTTTTGTGCTCTTTGTTTTATCATGCTACATGATTAAAATAAATTAAAAAGAGAGCTTTATCAATACATATTGTTGATCTTGTGCATGCTAGCAATATTATGAAGGTTTATTTGTCACTATCATAGCTTACATGTTTTCTAGTATTTTTATGAGATCTAGATTTTATATTTAAGAGAAATAATGCATGACACTTTAATATTACACTTGAATTAAAGAAATATGCAATGTTGATACTAGTACTTGTGTTGGATTTTAAATGCTTATATATATATTATGTTGCATTAATATTCCTCAAATTACTTTAAAATTGCTCATTGTGAAAAGAGAATAAAATATTATCTATGAGAGAAAAAATGAATACCGAATCCTTGGAAACAGTCTTGACGACAAGGACGTATTCGATGTGAGCAAAAATAATGAGTACCGAATCCTTGGAAATAGTCTTGACGACAAGGACGAACTCGGAATAATTGAGAGAAAAATATATGAGCAAAGTTTGTCTCAAAATGTAAAAATTTTCTCTTGAATTATATGTGCAAAAAGGTAAATTTGAGAAAGAATAAAAATTGCAATATGTATATATACTTGGGTTTATTTTTCAACCTATGTGCTTGTAAAAATGTTGCATTATAAATCGTTTGAATTCATAAATTTTTATTGCGTTGTTGCTCTTAATTATAAAATATTTGATTCATGATTATACTCTAGTGCATATTTGCTATATAATTGTTAAATTTATCTTCGTATTATTGCAACACATGACATGACTTGCTTTATGTATGGTGCTAAGCTCTTGAATATTCATAAACATAATTTCTATGCTTGATGAATTCATTGTCAAAAGGGGAGAAATATTGTTGTTTCATGGGAGAACAAAAGTGCAAGTTTTTTTAAAAGAACAAAGTTTTTTTTGGGGTCAAGGGATTTTCTTTCTTTTCAAAAGGGAAAGAAATTCTTTTCAAAAGGGAAAGAAATTCTCTTTGATTTTTTGAGCACTCAAATGCTTTTTATCATTTTTGTTTTTAATTTTCCAAACACCAAAATAACACTTTTATTTTGTTTGCCAATGTGTTCATCAAGGGGGAGATTGTAAAATCAAAGTGTGTTTGATTCTTTATTTAATGATGAACAATTGGCATCGGATTTATTGGTTTGAGTGTTTTGATTTTGGAGATATTTAAATTTTCGATTATGAACAGTGTTCGGGGCCACAAATGCTCGAACCGGCTTATCTTGCCGGTCGGCCGGAGGTGTTTCGGCGGTCATACGGGACAATTGCGTGCGGTCGGGCCGGCGAGCCGGTCCGGCCCGATTCTGTTACCGATTTCATTTTTGATTTTGGTTTCAGTTTGTTTTCTTACACATATATGGAAGTTTCGTGTTCCTATGCACGTGTCTGGTTGTTTATACTAACAATGAGTCAAGTTTGGATAGCTTGTGCTCGGATATGGTATTCTTTGTTTAATTGTGTGCAGGTACTCTTTACGCCTCGGGAAAGTGTTGCCGGTGATCGAGATGGAGTAACTTGGAGATAAGGTGACGTCCTAGATTGGGATCATACGGGATGCTGAAGGGTAGAGATTAATGCACACAATTGGGAAGTTTCCATATGGCATACAACGGAGATATTGTTGCGTATGGAAAGCGGAATTTCGGTTTTAGGAAAACCGAGTTTGTTATGGTTAATTTATGTATAGTTTGTTTCTTGTACGGGAAGGTTTCCTAGTGGCTTAGGGCTTCTTGTATGAGTAGGATTCGTGGCTCTTGGCTGCGGATCTGGGGTATAAATAGTGAGGGGAGGCGTGGCCTCTCCATATCGCTTTGGAGTTCAAGTTTTTAGAGTTTCGAGTTAGGGTTTCAAGTTTAGCTTGAGATTTTGTGTGGAGTGCTTTGTTTGCACTTTGTAAACACAGAGAGTTTTAATAAAGATCAATTTTCTTGAGAATTCTTTGTGTCTACTTCTTCCTCGGTGCGGCGGCTTAACTGACGGTTCAACCAGATCTGCTAACCGGTCAGACCGCAGATACCACGGTAGTCAGACCACGCCTTCTTCCCGGTTAGACCGCAATAACATCAGCGGTCAGACCGGCGGGCATCGGACTTCATCGGCATCGGCTACATCAAGCAATCGGCTGAGGTGATCGGCTAGGGCGGTCAGACCAGAGCTTACTTGGCGGTCAGACCGGCCGAACAGCGCGGTCAGACCGGCGATTCAATCTCGGTCAGACTAGATCCAGAACAGAGGTAAAGTTTTATTTCCGCTAAAACTTTGTTCTTGGGGTGCACCAACCATTCACCCCCCCTCTGGTGTGACATCCTAAAAATCGGAGAATCAAAATCGGAACGTAAAAATCGGAACTTTCAAAAACCGTGGCCTATTGCTTCTTCTCGGGTTTGTTGCTTCTTATTTGCCGCTCGTTGCATAAATTGTTACGTGATCAATCCCCTTTTCGGAGTTTTGGAGGTTTCGGAGTTGTCAAAACGGTGATGCGAAAGCCGCATCACGATTTTAAAAAGGAATCAGGGAAAAGTGTGGATTTGTGAAAACGCATTTCGAGTAATATAAAATAAAAATTTTGGTTGGGAGAAGATAAATTAAAACACAAAATAAATAATAAAATTCTCGGGAGGCGTACTCGAAATTTGGGAATTTTATTTTATTAAAAATGGGTGAATTATGAAAATTAGGAAAAAGAATTTAAATAAGTATGAAAAATAATTGTGGAAAAAAAAATGAAAGTCAAGAAAAAGTTTAAAATATAAAGTTAAAAATTATTTTAGAATATTGGGATTTATTTTGGAATTTTTAGAAGGAAAGAAAATAGAAAATGGGAAAAGAAAATAGAAAATCGGAAATTAACAAATCGCACTGTTCATCGGTCACCACTGCTGACGCCGTACGGCCCCGGCCAAGCGCGCGCGCCGCGCCGCCGTACGCCGCGCCACGCACGCGCGCGCACGCGCCGCGCCCAGCCGCCTCGGCCCCGCCGGCGCCACCACGCGCGCCAGCGCCACAGGCACGCGCGCCCGCGCCGCGCGCCAGCGCCGCGCGCCAGCAGCGCCGCCCGAGCCGGACTCCCGCGCGCCGCGCCGCGCCCGCGCCGCTGCGCCCGCCCGTGCAAGCCACCCCGCGCGCCGCGCGCTGCCGCCACGCGGCCGAAGCCACGCTCCGGCCCCTACCTCGCGCGCGCACGCCGCTCGGACCCCGCCGCGCCGTGCGCCTCGCCGCCGCGTTTCGCCGGCCGTACCCGGCCCCGAGCTGCGCCGCGTGTCGCACCGCGCCGCGCACGCCCCGAGCCGCCCCCCTCTCCTCTCTCGCGCCCGCGCCGCGCCACGCCTATAAAAGGGCCGCGCCCGCGCCACATTTCACCGCACCGCCGCCGCCGCTCCTCTCCCCGTTCCGAGCGCCGCCGCAAGTCGACGCCGCCGTGCGCAAGGCCTCCCCGCGCCCCTCCGCACCTCCCGAGGCCGTCGTCGCCGGTGAGCCCCTCCTTGCGCCGCCCTTTTTCTTCGCGCCACCGCCCCTGTTTTAGGGCGCCGGTCGAACACCTTGTGGCAAATGAATAGTGCCGCCAGAGAAGAAGAAAAAAAAAAAAAAGAAAAAGAAAAAAAAAAAGAAAAAGAAAATAGGGAAAAATTTTGGAAAAATTTTGGAAAATTTGGAAAAATATTTTGGGAAGTCTTGAGTAAAATTTTGGGCAAAAATAAATTATTTTCTCGCATGATTTCTCGGTGCAATGTTTGAAAATCGGAATCGGGCGTTTTCCGAAATTTCCATTCGCATCGTTTTCAATCCGGATTCCGTTTAATTCTTTCCCGCCATCGAAATAGGTTTCGCTTTTGTACCCAAACCCTCAAATTTCGAGCATGAATTTTCTTCGCTGATATTTTCAAACGTAATTTCCAAATTTATTACGATCGCCGACTTTGCGAAAACCCTAGGTCATCAACTCGATTCCAAAACCCGGATTTTCCTCGCAACCCTTGTTCTAACTCGAGTAGAATTTTCGGCAAAACTCTTTGAAGTGGTTTTCATGGCTTTTGTGGTTCTTTTCGATCTCTCGGTGTTTAGTTGAATTCTAACTGAATTCAATTGATCTCTCGCACGTACGGGTAGCGTCCGAAGAAACCGGCATCGACACCGCTGAAGATCCCACCCTCAAGTGCGCGAGCAAGGCAAGTCTTCACACCCTTTGAACATATTGATCCCAATTGCGAAATGATGTTATTTTAAAAACTCTAAACATGCATGCTTCACCGAGTTACCTATACTTGTTGTGCCATTCCTTGCTATTGAGTACCTTTAGAATTACTCCTTGTAACTCGCGATGTGATACAAATAACCGAAGCATAACTTCGGTAACTGCTAGCCATGCTATACTTAGATTTATGCATACTCATGACTTTATGAAAAAGCTTATGCTTGGGCAACTACCTTAGGGGAGGTAGTTGAGATTCGGCATGTGGAGACATGAGCGCCACATGACCATGATGAATTAAGTTGGATGAAAATTGAAAGTACTATACAAATGTTTTAGGCTGGGCGGCGGATGTTTTGGGTGGATTCCGGAAAAGGCAAGTGCCGACCACAGTCGGTCATAAGGACCGAGCCATGAGATAGCCGGAAACGAGCCGGTACAACCGTACTTCTCGAATGGGGATAGACCTAGCTGATTAAATAGCCGAGCGGAGCGGTATCCTTGCATAGATGGTTCTCTATGAGGTGGTATGGGATGATAATGAGGCTGCGGCCTTTGATATGAATGGTGGGAATAAACCGATGTTAAATAAACTCAAAGATCTGGAAAGACTTCCCTTACCCGGTGCGCGAACTCCTCTCACGCTAGAAAAGGACGGCTAGAGTGCATGAGGGCTTAAGTTCATGGAGCGGGTACGCCAAAGCAAGGTTATCGAAAGGCTTTGCCGTGACCGTCTCATGTGTTGAGGCGTAGGCTCATTTGTTGGGTGTCGCGGAGTACGGGTAAAGTGTACATCCACCGCAGTGTGAGTGAATCAATCTATTCGAATAGCCGTGCTCGCGGATATTGAGCATCGTGACAAGACTTTCGCTTGGCTAGACTTTGAACTTAAAAATACTTGGGATGGGTTTGCATGATGGTTTCATTTCTTTGGTGGATCAACTTCTCGAGAATGCGAGAAGGGGTGGACTCCCAGAAAATCATGACGAATCGGAGACGGGAAGCCATCCTTGGAATCACGATGGATGGTAGACGGAACCGTCGCCGGATTAATGAACTATGAAATTAAAACTTGGTTTTTGGCTAGTCGGTAGGCTTGTGAAAAGAATTGTGAAAACTGGCCTTACGCAAAAATAACTCTAGCCGTGTTCTTTGAATAACCCTACCATATGCATCAATTCGTGTTGACTTGCGAGTACGGTTGGTACTCACCCTTGCTATACGCACAAACCTCCAGTGATGGAAATGAAGAGCCGAAGACCCCTACGCGTACTACCCGGAGGGCGAAGGAACCGACGGCGCATATTAGACCTTAGTCCCGGTCGTTGCTCTGGCAATGGACAAGCCGCCGCCTCTTTCCGCGCCTTATCTAAACTCGTTTTTATGTTGTATTCGGACCATAAGGTCGTGGGATGAACAATGCCTTCGGGCCCATTTATGTAATAATGGTATTGTAAGACTATTCGTGCATGTGCACTTGATTATCGATCTTGCATTCGTGGGTACCAACTACTTGATCCAGGGAAATGGTACTATGAACACGAAAGGTTCCCGACTCAAAATCGGGGTCCACAGAGCTGGTATCGAGCCATGCGACCGTAGGCTAAGACCAAATGGCGCCCTACCCCTAACTAGATGGCTAAAGGGAAATATCCCTACAGTAGGATCAGTTTTAAACTATTATTTCCGAAAATGCAAATATATCTTTTCTACATCTGTATTTCTTTTTACCAAATGATTATGATAGCTCTCTCTCGCTAACCCTAAGTTGCCGTGTAAGCGGATGTCAAACCACGACGGAACACGGGAAGTCACTATCCCGCGAGACGAGGGGTTCGTGGTACAACTCCGCTCTACTATGGTGCTTGAGATACCGGAACCGCCCACTTATCACACCAAGAGACATGGCTCGAGATGTATCCAGCACGGGAGGCAGCCGTATCCATAGAAGCCCGCATGGGGAGTGAAACATCCTACGCTTCCACACTCGCTACCACCGGGACCTAGCGAAGCGGCGCTATTCGGGATGCGGCTCGCGAGGCCTTCCTTCGCCTTAATGCGGAACACCGTGCCGAACTCACAATGACGAGTTCGTGCATCATCCTTACCGCGAAAAGGGCAACCCGTGCACCGTGGAAGCTACCCCCTGCTGCTACAACCCGATGGTCACGCGTTTATCGCGTTGGGCGAGACAAAGACGACGCATTACGAGGAGGCCCCGCTCGAAATCAACGATCGCGAGTCACACACTCAATGATCGGTCGACTGACCACCAAGGCGTGGAGACCAGATAAGCATCTTGCGAACCCGCAGGCCAATGGTGCTCAGATGAGCAACTCTCGGACCGCTATATGGCCCGAGGGAGGCTCGTGGAGCTGGAAGAGCAGCTCGGAAAAGCAAGCGCGGATCAACCGGCTAGAGGAACAGTGCGCACTCGTCCGTCTACGCTGCAGTACTTCCACCGAGCACAGTACCATCACATCCCGCCCCGTGCCCGACCACTATTACCACATGACTCCGAAGCTTTGATACTTTTCAAGCTATGATGGGGCAAGCTTTCATGTTGAGCACGAGCCCGCACCCTACCGTCGACCCCACTGCTTGCTACATCCATGGGACCCACCCGGAGCTCCGTACCGGTACCATCCGAGCCGGGATCGGAGAGGGTAACCCCATCCGGATCTGCACCGATACGGAGTCCGAGGCGAGAACCCATGGAGATCAAATGGGAGTCTAGCGACACCGACTCAATGGAGGAGGAAGTTCCCCTCGTCGCTTGACTCACACGGGAGGCCCCCTCACCCGCCGGCGCTCGCAAGAGTACGCGGCCACCGAGTCGGAAGATTCGGCGTGACTCCAAGGCCACCACCTCCGAGCCGTGGGGACTTCGGTTTGCTTCGCGCGGACCACCCACTTTCGGCGCCGGCTCTTGCGGATGGTTGGATGACTAGGCGGAAGGACCTTCCGGCCCGCGGCACTTCCTATTTACCCTTAATTAGTTGATCTAGTTGAACGATATAATTATTATCGCCATCTGGCATGGAGGACTGTGTGTGTACGGTCCATGTACCCCTTTATGTAATATGATGAACCTAGGCATCGCCTTGAGACGTATTGATTCGTATGCTTATTATTTCACCCTGTCGTTGATGGAAGATCATTCGAAGGAGCTTGAAGAAAAATTCCTGTGTACTATGACATAAACTAGTCCGCTCTCTTGATTCATCTCTCTTCTTCGGATGGCACATCGCCGAAGGGCCGCAGCAACCCACGAGAACCCGCGAACCTAACCCCTCCACCCGGCGGAGGTCATGGCTATGCGGACACAACTACTCCAAGCGATTGCCAATAATCAAGGAGGTCGAGGAGGATCGAGTGGGGAGAATTCATGAGAGCTAAGCCGCCCACTTTTTCCACGGCCGAGGAACCTATGGACGCCGAAGATTGGCTAAGAGTGATAGAGAAGAAGCTAACCCTCGTCGAGTCCGAGAAGCGGATAGAGTTGTCTTCGCTACTAACCGGTTGGAGGGTCCCGCGAGTGGCGGTGGGACACTTACAAGGAGACACGAGCTGAAGACGCCGGCGAGCCAACATGGGAGGAATTCACGGCTGCGTTCCGTGAGAATTTCGTGCCACTGCGGTAATGAGGATGAAGAAGAACGAGTTCCTGAGCGCGTCAAGGGAACACCTCGGTACAGGGGTATCGAACAAGTTTACCCAGCTTGCCCGTTACGCCACCGGTGACTGCAGCCGAAGAAGAAAAGATAGACAAATTCATTGAGGGACTAAATGACGAACCGGGGGACCAATGATCGGGCGGGATCACATCGGTTTCCAAAGCCTCATCAACAAGGTCGTCCGACTTGAGCATGACCAAAAGGTGGTAGACAATAACCGCAAGAGGAGGCTCGCTATGGCTCGCCCATTTCAGGGAACGCCACAACGCCCCAAGGGAGCCACCCCGTCGGATGGAAGCCAAACGTCCGGCAAGCTGGACGTCCTCTCGCTTCCGACCATGTCAACAGTCGGCTACACCACGGCTTCGTACACCCACACCAACCCTAGCCGCTCCGGAAGAAGGAATGTGAGTTGTTTCAACTGCGGAGAATACGGGCATTACTCCAATAGCTGCCCAAAACCACGCAACACCCTGTTCGCACTAGCGCCAATGCAACACCCGTCCGAGGAACCCCACCCTGCGGCGGGACGAGGTCCATTCAGGACCCCGCTACCCAACGAGGCTGCCACCGGGTTTCGACGTGGCCAAGTGAATCATGTGAGGGCGAAGAAGCACGGGAGGACCGGAGCGTATTGATGGGTATGTTCTCTATCAACTCTACACCGTTAAAGTTTTATTCGATTACGGAGCCTCGCATTCATTCATATCTTCCCAAGTAAGCAAACAACACCACCTACACCAAGTAGCACTTAAGAGGCCTATGTTGGTACACTCACACGGGAGACATAACCGTACCCCATGCCTGCATTAATGTGCCCATACGGATTAGAGACGTGGTGTTTCTCTCAAACCTTATGGTGTTATCGCCCAAACCATAGATGTCATACTCGGAATGGATTGGTTGACCAAAAATAATGGAATCATAGACTGGTCGAAGGAAGTCACGGTATCCACCCCGTGGGATCACCGATGAGCATAACTATGGATCAAAACCCAAAGCTATGCGAACAAGCTGCGGGAGTGTTCACCATGCTACCTCTAGGCGGAATGCCGTAGTACAAGAATACCGGACGTGTTCCCGAGGAATTGCCGGAATGCCCCGGATCGCGACATAGAGTTTATCATCGATCTAATGCAGCACCCCCCATATCCAAGAGGCCTTATCGAATGCCGGCCAATGAGTTGGAGGAGCTCAAGAAGCAAATAAAGGAACTACAAGAGAAGGGATTCGTTCGCCCCGCTCTTCTCCTGGGAGCTCCGGTGCTCTTCGTCAAGAAGAAGGATGGGAGCATGAGAATGTGTGTGGACTACCGATCGCTGAACGAAGTCACTATCAAGAACAAGTACCCGCTACCTCGAATCGATGACCTATTCGATCAACTTAAGGGTGCGCAGGTGTTCTCCAAGATTGATCTACGGTCGGGATATCATCGGTTGAAGATTAGAGCCGGAGATATTCCTAAGACGGCATTCTCTACACGATACGGCTTATACGAGTTCACGGTGATGTCCTTTGGATTGACCAATGCCCTGCGTACTTTATGAACCCGATGAACAAGGTATTCATGGAGTACCTGGACAAATTCGTAGTGGTGTTCATCGACGATATACTTATCTACTCCAAGAACGATGAGGAACACGCGGAGCATCTACGGCGGTACTTGGAAAAGCTACGAGAGCACCGGCTGTATGCCAAGTTCAGCAAATGCGAGTTCGGCTCAAGGAAGTCGCTTTTCTCGGCCACGTGGTTTCAGCGGAGGAGTAGCGGTAGACCCCGCCAAGGTCGAAGCCGTTATGGAATGGAAGGCACCCAAGTCGTGACGGAAGTTCGGAGTTTTTGGGCTTGGCCGGTTATTACCGACGGTTTATCGAAGGGTTTTCAACGTAGCCCGACCTATGACTCAACTTCGAAGAAGGAAAAGAAGTTTGAATGGAATGAGAAGTGCCAAAAAGCCTTCGACCAATTAAAAGAAAAGTTAACCACTTGCCCCAATCTTGACCTTACCCGACAACCGGAAGGACTTCGTGATGTCTTGTGATGCATCCCGGCAAGGATTGGGAGGAGTATTGATGCGGGATGGAAAGGTCGTAGCGTATGCCTCTCGGCGATTACGACCCCACGAAGAGAATTACCCCACACATGACTGGAATTAGCCGCGGTGGTACACGCATTGAAGATCTGGAGACACTATCGATCGGGAACCACCGTGATGTGTATACCGATCACAAGAGCTTAAAATACTTCTTTACTCAGCTGATCTTAACCTACGACGAGGCGATGGCTGGAGTTGATCAAGGATTACGATCTAGGAATTCACTATCATCCCAGCAAGGCAAATGTAGTGGCCGATGCGCTGAGTCGCAAAGCCCAATGCAACCACATGGGATTGGGAGATATGGCCGCGAACTTCAAGAAGAAATGGCTAAACTCAATGCACGATCCCTCACGGAGAAGTGAACTCACTTGGAAATCCAGCCCCTACGAGAACTCAAATAGAGGAAGCCCAAAGAGGGAATGAGGAAACCCGGGGAATCAAGGAACGCATGGCGCCGGACGCGCTCGGGAGTTTTCGGTGGATGACAAGGGAATCTTGTGGTACAAGAAAAGAATCGTGTGCACGAACGAGGCGGTTTGAGGGGATTGATCTTAAAGGAAGCCCACGAATCGGCATATTCGTTGCATCCGGAGCACAAAAATGTACCAGGATTTGAAAGGAGAATACTGGTGGCCTAATATGAAGAGGGATGTAGCCGAATACGTAGCCGTGTGCGATGTGTGCCAAAGGGTGAAAGCCGAACATCAACGCCCAGTGGCTTGCTGCAGCCACTCAAGATTCCGAATGGAAATGGGACGAGATAGGCATGGATTTCATAGTAGGACTACCTAAGACTGCGGCTGGTTACGATTCCATTTGGGTAATAGTAGATCGGCTCACCAAGACCGAGTTTATTCCGTGAAAACTAACTACAACAAAAGCTAGCGGAATTATATATGAGTAGGATTGTGTGTCTCCACGGTGTACCAAAAGGATTATATCGGATCGTGGTACCCAATTTACATCTCATTTACGGAGCAAGGTTCACGAAGCACTCGGCGAGTCACCTTGCCTTTAGTACCGCTTACCACCCGCGGGCGACGGGCGGGCGAGAGGACAAATCAAGTGCTAGAAGACATGCCGAGAGCTCGTGCGTTGGATTTCACCAAGGATTGGGAGAAATGTTTGCCGTACGCCGAGTTCTCCTACAACAATAGCTACCAAGCCGGTTTGAAGATGTCGCCAAACGAAGCTTTATTTGGTCGCCGATGTCGAACCCCACTAATGTGGTCGAAGCCGGTGAACGAACCGTATTCGGGCTGACATAATCAAGGAGGCGGAGGAAAAGGTTCGCTGATCCGGGACCGACTACAAGCGGCTCAATCACGACAAAAGAGCTACGCGGACACCCGTCGAAGAGAATTGGAATTTAAAGAAGGTGACTACGTGTATCTAAAAGTCTCACCACTACGGGGAACTCAGAGATTCAAAGTCAAGGGGAAACTCGCACCACGATACGTGGGCCCATTCTTGATAAGCGCTAGGAGAGGAGAAGTGGCTTACCAATTGGAACGCCCGAGAATCTCTCCGATGTCCATCCAGTGTTCCACGTATCGCAGTGAAGAAATGTTTGCGGGTACCGAAGAGCAAGCTCCTTTAGAAGCCATCCATGTCCACAGTGATCTTACCTACCCAACATCCAATCAAGATACTAGACGAGGCGGAAAAGAAGACACGGACCAAGTCATGGCGCATGTACAAGGTACAATGGAGCAATCACACGGAAGAAGAGGCTACCGGGAAGCGAAGAGTTCTGAGGACGAGAATACCCACACCTACTCAGCAACCGGTAAGAAATCTCGGGGACGAGATTTATTGTTAGGGGGGTAGGTTTGTGACATCCTAAAAATCGGAGAATCAAAATCGGAACGTAAAAATCGGAACTTTCAAAAACCGTGGCCTATTGCTTCTTCTCGGGTTTTGTTGCTTCTTATTTGCCGGCTCGGTTGCATAAATTGTTACGTGATCAATCCCTTTTCGGAGTTTTGGAGGTTTCGGAGTTGTCAAAACGGTGATGCGAAAGCCGCATCACGATTTTAAAAAGGAATCCGGGGAAAAGTGTGGATTTGTGAAAACGCATTTCGAGTAATATAAAATAAAAATTTTGGTTGGGAGAAGATAAATTAAAACACAAAATAAATAATAAAATTCTCGGGAGGCGTACTCGAAATTTGGGAATTTTATTTTATTAAAAATGGGTGAATTATGAAAATTAGGAAAAAGAATTTAAATAAGTATGAAAAATAATTGTGGAAAAAAAATGAAAGTCAAGAAAAAGTTTAAAATATAAAGTTAAAAATTATTTTAGAATATTGGGATTTATTTTGGAATTTTTAGAAGGAAAGAAAATAGAAAATGGGAAAAGAAAATAGAAAATCGGGAAATTAACAAATCGCACTGTTCATCGGTCACCACCTGTTCGACGCCGTACCGGCCCGCCGCGCGCGCCGCGCGTCGCCGGCCAAATCTGCGCCGCCAGCCACGCGCGCGCCACGCGCCGCGCGCGCGCCAACCGCGCCTCGGCCCCCCGCGCGCCACGCGCGCGCGCGCGCCGCGCCGAGCCGGACCGCGCGCCGCGCCAGCCCGCGCCCGCGCCGCTGCGCCCGCCCGTACCGGCCACCCCGCGCGCCGCGCGCTCGCCGCCACGCGGCCGAAGCCACGCTCCGGCCCCTACCTCGCGCGCGCACGCGCTCCGGACCCGCCGCGCCGTGCGCCCTCGCCGCCGCGTTTCGCCCGGCCGTGCCCGGCCCCCGAGCTGCGCCGCGTGTCGCACCGCGCCAGCGCACGCCCGAGCCGTCCCCCTCTCCTCTCGCGCCCGCGCCGCGCCACGCCTATAAAAGGGCCGCGCCCGCGCCACATTTCACCGCACCGCCGCCGCTCCTCTCCCGTTCCCGAGCGCCGCCGCAAGTCGAGCGCCGCCGTGCGCAAGGCCTCCCCGCCCCTCCGCACCTCCCGAGGCCGTCGTCGCCGGTGAGCCCCTCCTTGCGCCGCCCTTTTTCTTCGCTGCCACCGCCCTGTTTTAGGGCGCCCGGTCGAACACCTTGTGGCAAATGAATAGTCTTGCCGAGAAGAAAAAAAAAAAAAAAAAAAAAAAAAAAAAAAAAAAAAGAAAATAGGGAAAAATTTTGGAAAAATTTTGGAAAATTTGGAAAAATATTTTGGGAAGTCTTGAGTAAAATTTTGGGCAAAAATAAATTATTTTCTCGCATGATTTCTCGGTGCAATGTTTGAAAATCGGAATCGGGCGTTTTCGAAATTTCCATTCGCATCGTTTTTCAATCCGGATTCCGTTTAATTCTTTCCCGCCATCGAAATAGGTTTCGCTTTTGTACCCAAACCCTCAAATTTCGAGCATGAATTTTCTTCGCTGATATTTTCAAACGTAATTTCCAAATTTATTACGATCGCCGACTTTGCGAAAACCCTAGGTCATCAACTCGATTCCAAAACCCGGATTTTCCTCGCAACCCTTGTTCTAACTCGAGTAGAATTTTCGGCAAAACTCTTTGAAGTGGTTTTCATGGCTTTTGTGGTTCTTTTCGATCTCTCGGTGTTTAGTTGAATTCTAACTGAATTCAATTGATCTCTCGCACGTACGGGTAGCGTCTGAAGAAACCGGCATCGACACCGCTGAAGATCCCACCCCTCAAGTGCGCGAGCAAGGCAAGTCTTCACACCCTTTGAACATATTGATCCCAATTGCGAAATGATGTTATTTTAAACTCTAAACATGCATGCTTCACCGAGTTACCTATACTTGTTGTGCCATTCCTTGCTATTGAGTACCTTTAGAATTACTCCTTGTAACTCGCGATGTGATACAAATAACCGAAGCATAACTTCGGTAAACTGCTTAGCCATGCTATACTTAGATTTATGCATACTCATGACTTTATGAAAAAGCTTATGCTTGGGCAACTACCTTAGGGGAGGTAGTTGAGATTCGGCATGTGGAGACATGAGCGCCACATGACCATGATGAATTAAGTTGGATGAAAATTGAAAGTACTATACAAATGTTTTAGACTGGGGCGGCGGATGTTTTGGGTGGATTCCGGAAAAGGCAAGTGCCGACCCTGGTCAGTGGGACCGAGCCATGAGATAGCGGAAACGAGCCAGTACAACCGTACTTCTCGAATGGGGATAGACCTAGCTGATTAAATAGCCGAGCGGAGGCAGTATCCTTGCATAGATGGTTCTCTATGAGGTGGTATGGGATGATAATGAGGCTGCGGCCTTTGATATGAATGGTGGGAATAAACTGATGTTAAATAAACTCAAAGATCTGGAAAGACTTCCCTTACCCCGGGTGCGCCAGAACTCCTCTCACTGCTAGAAAAGGACGGCTAGAGTGCATGAGGGCTTAAGTTCATGGAGCGGGTGCGCCAAAGCAAGGTTATCGAAAGGCTTTGCCGTGACCGTCTCATGTGTTGAGGCGTAGGCTCATTTGTTGGGTGTCGCGGAGTACGGGTAAAGTGTACATCCACTTGCGGTGTGAGTGAATCAATCTATTCGAATAGCCGTGCTCGCGGATATTGAGCATCGTGACAAGACTTTCGCTTGGCTAGACTTTGAACTTAAAAATCTTGGGATGGGTTTGCATGATGGTTTCATTTCTTGGTGGATCAACTTCTCGAGAATGCGAGAAGGGGTGGACTCCCGAGAAAATCATGACGAATCGGAGACGGGAAGCCATCCTTGGAATCACGATGGATGGTAGACGAACCGTCGCCGGATTAATGAACTATGAAATTAAAACTTGGTTTTGGCTAGTCGGTAGGCTTGTGAAAAGAATTGTGAAAGCGGCCTTACGCAAAAATAACTCTAGCCGTGTTCTTTGAATAACCCTACCATATGCATCAATTCGTGTTTGACTTGCTGAGTACGGTTGGTACTCACCCTTGCTATACGCACAAACCTCCGGTGATGGAAATGAAGAGCCGAAGACCCCTACGCGTACTACCGGAGGGCGAAGGAACCGACGGCGCATATTAGACCTTAGTCCCGGTCGTTGCTGTGGCAATGGACAAGCCGCCCTCCTCTTTCGCTTGCCTTATCTAAACTCTGTTTTTATGTTGTATTCGGACCATAAGGTCTGTGGGATGAACAATGCCTTCGGGCCCATTTATGTAATAATGGTATTGTAAGACTATTCGTGCATGTGCACTTGATTATCCAGTACTGCATTCGTGGGTACCAACTACTTGATCCAGGGAAATGGTACTATGAACACGAAAGGTTCCCGACTCAAAATCGGGGGTCCACATCTGGTTGGCTTTTCATTGGGTATTCGATCCTACAAGACTAATCAAGGTGAATCGGGTCAATCGCCCGTAACCATTGGCACGACTATTCGAATAGTTTTACTCTGATCAGAGGTGTACAACTATACCCACAAGACACAATCCCACGACACGTTACTGTGCGCCGGTGCACCACCATGGTACCCCGGAAAGGAACTGTGACAGGACCCTTCACATAACCCCCTCTAACCAATCGTACCACACCAAGGTTTCGCCCCCACTCCCATCGAGGTAATGGGCAGCCCCCTCTCGTGCTGCAAGTGAATCCGGAAGCCGATCAACCCTTAAAACCGGGGCCGACCCAACTCCATCACGCCCACCCTCACTGGGATACGTCGGCTAGAGACAGCTATGCTACAGACCCAGCCATTACCCATGCTGGCTTGTGGTATGCACGGTAATTCTTCTAGGGTTTCCCGAGAATCGGTCCTTAATTGTCATGAGCACGCTGACCAAAAACCAACCATGTGCTCACGACCCACCATTGTCATAATTCAGTGTTATTAGAGTAGAGTCACAAACTTGACATCATCTGAGAATTAGCCTCTAATATAATAATTGATTAATGTGGTCCCCTTGAGTGAGCTAGTTGAGCTAAGCATACTAAGCAGGCCTTAAACTAACATCTAGTCATATTGAACCCAAGTTATCAATGGTATAGGGTAGACAATCCTATGGTTGAGTACAGTAGGTATGATCATCCCATGAAATGACATTCTAAAACATATGCAATATTTGAGAGAAAAGAGATATTTAAATAAAATAGGTACAATATGTTCAATGAAAAGTATGACTTGCCTTCCTCTGGAGACCGAACCTCGGCGACTACTTTGAGGAGAACGGACTCGCCAAAAGGCTCGGAATCTACACGACAAACAAAGCACTCAACAAAACACCCTAAAAGGTCTACTGAAATAGCACTGAAAAGTATTTTTAATGCATTCTTGGCATTTTTTCTGGATTTAATGAAATTTGAATGGACTAAAACGGAGCTCGGATTAAAAAGATATGAATTTTAGAAGTTTAATTACGATTTTTAAACTAAACAAAAAAGCTAAATTATTTAGTACACAATTAAGTCCCTGGTGACGTCATCAATGCGCGGCTCGGGAAAAGGGCTGACGTCAACATGACGTCATCGGCTGGCGTCAGCCCTAGGGCTGACGTCAGCACGCTGACGCAAGCGGCGGCGGGAGGCAAACGGGTGGCGACGTGGCGCACGGAGCCGAGGGCGCGGCGGCGCGGAGGCGAGGCGCGGGACGCGTGCCGCACGTGGGTTGGCCGGGACAGCGGCTGGCCGGATCGCTGCCATGTGGCGAGATCCGAACGGCTATGGCGGCGGCGATCGGACGGCGCGGACGGCGGCTAGGGTTAGGGTTTCGCGGGTAGCAGCGGCGAGGGTTTTGCCTGTCGGCCTTGGCGGCGTGGCGGCCGGGACGGCTCGGCGAGCGGTGGCGCGCGGCGGCGACGAGCTCCGACGAGCGGCAACGCACGGCACGGACGAACGCAAAAATAAAACAAAGGAAAAGAAGGAGACGGCGGTGCACATCGGCGGCGAGGAAGAAGCGACGGCGACGATGATTTTGGGGCTAAACCTAACGGGAAACAAAGGGAGCATGCGGCGGCGCAAGAGGATTTTATAGGGCGAAAAGAGATTGAATTGAGCATGGGATGGCGGGAAAACCTCGCCGTTTGTTTCGGACTCGAAGAGAGAGAGCGAAATATTCGGCCGCGCTCGGGCGGCGGCCGCGGCGCGCGCGAGAGAGGTGGGCACGGGTGCGGCGGCGCGGGCGGAGCCGGCGTGGGGCCACGCGGCGTGAGGCGCGCGGAACGGCGCGAAACGGCGAAGGCGGCGCGGCGCATGGCGGCGGTGGCGGCTGGGCTGGCCGGGCACTAGGGAGGCGGCCCCGACGGTGAGGCCCACTGTCGGGGCCGCGAAGAAGGAGGGCGCGGACTTGCGCGGGCGCGGCCGGCTCGTGGGGCGGCTTGGGCCGACATCCCGAGGGAAAAGAGCGGGAAAAGGACGGCCCAAAGGAAAAAAAAGGAGGGGGGAAAAGAGAAAAAGGAAAAAGGGATTTAGGGACTTAATTTAATTGCGGGATTTTTATTTAATTGGTTAAAAATACTTAGAGTGCTCTAAAATTCCCGTAAAAATCCTGTTAGTGCATTTTGACATGTAGAATTTAATAAAAATCCTACCATGCCATTTCCATTTATTAATTGTATTTTAAAATTACTTTTTGGCTCCAGATTAATTCCAGAAATTCCGATTATTTCAGGGTAAATTATTTAAATGATTTAGGGGCAAAACTTGGGGTGCGACATTTGTTAATAACCCCTACCGCTATGTTGATATGCCATGTTTGCTCCACTTAAGTAGGAGTTGACGGTCGGATTTAAGGTGATAGTGACCGTCAACAGCGGCCAGCCGATCTAGTTGTTCCCATATAGCGTCAAACTTTCTTTGCTGATTCTGCTTGCACAACTTCTTGAACAGGTCCATCAACCTCTTACTCCTGAATTGCTTGTAAAAATTTGCACCAAGATGTTGCATACACCATGTGCTATGGAAATCTGGCCATGGCAAATCCTCTGTGACATCTACCTTTAGCTTCTATACTGCCTAGCAAACCGGCATGTCAGTCATGCAGAACGCACACATTTGGTCTGTTTTGAAGTACACACCTTTTAATGTGCCGCAAGAACCAAAGCCAACTTGATGTGTTCCTGCTTTCAGCAAAAGCAAAAGCAACAGGGACAACATGGCTATCCGCGTCGACTCTGATCATGGTTAAAATATTTCCTCTGTACTTGCCTTTCATGAAAGTACCATCAACACATGGCCACAGAATGTAATTTCTGAAGGCCTCTATCATGCACCCAAATGACCAAAAAGCATGACGAAGTACATTTTCCCCAGTTTCATTCACCTCATCGAGAATAGCCATATATGTGCCCGGGTTTCTTGCCTGCATCACCTCCAATAGTGGGGGAAGATTGTGGTAAGAATCCTCGTAACTTCCAAACCTCATCTCCAGTGCTTTTTGCTTTGCCCACCAAGCCTTGTCGTACGATATCTCATAGTTGTACTCTTTATCTAGGTCATTCATTATTATGAACGATGACAAAAAGGTTTTTTTACAACCTTTGAATACACCACTTGTGCCACGAATGCAGCCATCATGTTGCCGTGTACCAAATGGGCATTTTCCAACCCTTGAAGCTACCCATAATTTGTCATGTTGTGGCTCGTAACCATGCACTCTCCAAGGACATCCAAGCCTTGTGCACTTCACGTCATACGTCGTCCTATTTGAAAGCTTCACCCTAAACTCCCGCCTCTGCAGAAAAGCCCACCGCTTCACCACATCTTGTAGGTGTCCTTTGTCATGAAACATCTATCCAACTTGCACCTACTTACAATCAAACTACCAGTGGGCATCGAAACCATCGTTAACCCTCAGATGACTCATCGATATGGTCATCCAATCATCAGGTACGCTGGTTTCCTTGTCCCACTGTGCTGTATCTTGGCCTTCCACCACAAGCGCAATGTATTTCTCGTTTTCCAGCTCCATCTCTTCCACTGGCGCCTCATTCTCCTCCGCTGCATCAACAGCCAAAGGTGAGTCTGACTCATCGTCATCTGATTCATTGGTCGGGCAATTACTATCAGCCACAACGAACTCTATCTGGTGCTTCGCCTTGACCACTCCTGCAAAAATCAACCTCTATCACAACCTCGATATCAGTTTGTTCCACCTTCATACGGCTTGTCTCACTGGTTTCAAAACATCTATTTTTTTGCACCAGTATTGCCAGACTATACCCTTTTTCTTTTACTTTAGCCACAAATTTTCTCCAACTCCCAGTAGATGCAAGCTCTACTACTCTCCACTGCCATCCATATTCACCCCTTACTAGCCACATAGCTTTTATGACAAAATTTTCCAATAATGGATCTACCCCGAACATATTATGCAGCCACCCTAGCACATCATTCATAACTAACTGCCCTGGTGCATTCAGGCTAGTATCAACGGATGCATATATAGTCAAATCTACCCCGCTATCACAAAGTTGTATAGGAGCATCGCCGTAAAACACACGAACGGGCACATCACTTGACATCCTGAAATAACATGGCAAATTGTCTTACTACGTTACTACCCAATAAAATCATCTATGCTGACATTATTTCTCTAATGTAAACTAAATAAATTTCACTACTTAAATATAACTTCCTTTCGATTTCTACTAATACTACATGTTTATTTCTACTTAGTGGTCACTGCTTAAAAATTAATACATTGCTACTCACCTAAAAAATTAGTACTGACCTACTACTAACTTCAACACGTTACTAGTATAATATCTACACTAACATCCAACAATGATTAACAAAAAAAATTTGCGGAGTGCTTACGGATTAGAAATTTATACCTTCATGTCGCTGCTCTCTTATACATAGTATTGGACGTCTTCTCTTGGTTGGTAACACCAACTGGAACTAAAGATGGCAGTGTCACGTGGCTGGCTCCGTCATCTTTAGTCCTGGTTGGTGTTAACAACCGGGACTAAAGATTTTTTTAATCTTGCTCCTGGGGCTAGCTTGCTGCTTGTTTATATATATGCATATATATATTTTACACACACACACACATATATATATATATATGCAATATGCATATATATGTATAAATACATAACACATATATTATACATATGTATGCAACAACATCAAAATTATTTTTTTCAATGCCACGAATCGAATACAACAACATTAAAATTAACACCACAGATCAAATGTAACAACAAAATCATCCAATAATTCTAAAAACATCTAAAAAATCTACAACAAAATCATTCACAAATTCATTCAAAAAAATCATTCGCTGCCGACGCCTGGCAACGACGACGGCGGCGGCGGCGGAGGAGGTGACGAAGGGGCTGGCGGTGGTGAAGCGACGGAGCTGGAGAGGCTGCTCCGCTCGTCCTCATCGTCTCTGCTCCGATCCGCAGCTGGCGTCGACGGTGGCGGCGACGATGGCGGCGGCGATGGTATGGCGACGACGGCGGCGACGACGACAACGTCGAGATTAGGAGGTATATGGCGCGTGACGACGGCGGTGAAAGAAGAAGAAGAGATCTGAAAAAACAGCTAAGTGTTGGATCAATGGAGAAGTCGATGCTGAAGGGTTACGCGGAAGCTACGCTAGCCGAAAACAAAAATTTCTACCGCGCAAACCAGGAACACTTGCAAGTAAGGGCCGATAGATCGTTATCGATTGGAGTAGAGTGCAGCGGAATAGCCAATCAGGGCAATCCGATCCGGAACAGTGTAGCCGATTCCCGGAGACAGCCGATTCGCCAATCAGCCGATTCAAGTCGTCCGGCCGCGTTCTCACGCCTCGCTCCGATGCGCCCGACCGCAGCCGATCAAGAGCGCGCAACGTAGCAGCGCCTCTACCGGTATCCACACGTCCGGGGACTGAACGCCGTACACCCGTGTGCTAGCACGCGATGCAAGGCTAGGGTTTGGCTCGAAAGTGGGGAGGGTTTCCGTGGAGATTGATCTCGGCGACTTCTGTTGCACGCGATGCAATTGCCGTGTCACAGCTCTCCACCCCTCGCCCCCTTTATATAGAGTTGGCCGACTGGGACTAGTGGCCGATCAGGACTCTCTTTTGAATCGGATCCTATCCGAATCTCATAGAGTTGGCCGCCCATACGTCGTAAGCCCATAGGACTCTATCCGATCGGATCCCTATCCGATCGAGCCGTATCCGAGTCCAACTCGAATATCTATTCTATCCCCTTAAGCGTGCGACCACAGTAGGTTCAGGTATACTCGGTTTCGGCTATAGTCTAACTTAGCCGATCGTCGGCTCGAGTCTAACTCAGCCGACTGCAACACCGCGCTAGCAGGCACATATTGACACCATAGTATACAAGAATAATATCGGCTCGAACCTGTAATGTGTACACAAATCCCTTTGCCTCACGATACCGGTTAAGCTATAGGCAAGATGTGTGCCATCCCTTCAATAGCTTAACCATTCACTCGAACCGTATTGGATTATCTGTCTGCTGATTGACTCCTCAATCAACTTAGCATGGCCATGCATTACCTCGAGGGGCCCAGAGATATCTCTCCAAAGGAGGGGCAAATTCCATCTTGATCACTCACATCCCACTCCATGTTTCATAGCAAACCCGAAAACTACCTTTATAACTACCCAGTTACGGAATAGCGTTTGGTAGTCCCAAAGTAGGTTACTACACATGTTGGAATCCATGGTGATCTCAGGTCTAAGGACTTTGTACCAACACTACCTGAGACCAACTAATGACACATTAATTTCTGTAGTGTCTCATGGTGGGTATATCCAACAATGTGTTCTCCAACACATGTGTCCATGTTTATTGATTTGGTATCTCCATACCCATGATCTATGAGACATGATCATCAATCAATAAACATGTCGATCTTAGAATCATATTTGTTCCAACAATATGACATATGATCAGGGATCGTTTAGAAATAGATTCATACATAAAGAGTCTCATAAATAAGTCACGTACTTATTCATCAATACAAGATGTCTATTTCATGGAACTGAATAACACTTTATTCATTTATACATAAACATTGACGTGATATCCAACATCTCCATGTTGCCTCTAGGGCATATCACTAACACAATGCACGCAAAAACTTGTTACACGTGCACAAACTAGACGCGATGGCTAGGGTTTGATGGAAACAAAGGGGGGAAAACACATGAACTGGACTCTAACATGATCTAACCAGCAACAAGACCTTGACCAGGACAAACTCGACACGATAGACTCTGAAACTGAAATATGCAAAAGCTATGGAATGGAAGGTTCTAGGAAAGGAAAAACAAATGTGGCGGAGAGTGACACACCGATTCGGCTTCAGATCGAAAGATCCAACCCTGCAATCTTAGCACCACAACTCCTCTAGTTTGGTTATCAACCGAGGCACGGACCCGATTGACCTCCCCAAGAAGGCTAATCCTCTCTTCTTCCTCCAAACCTTCACATTTCTAGTTTTTCACGCGCACGTTTTCCAAACTGATAAACAGTGTGTATTTTTGATAAAAATTATATAGAAAAGTTGCTTTGAAAAACATATTAATCCTTTTTAAAAAAATTTTAGCTAATACTTAATTAATCATGTGTTAATATATGCTTTATTTTACTTGCCAAAGAGGAGGGTTCCCAACCCCTCCTCCAAAACACAACCCTAAGTATCATAAGTTTCACTTAGATTTTTTATTGTTTTCCCTCAATAATATGGCACTATCTAGCAAAAAGTGAAACTTATTTCAATTCTCGTTTTGTAAAGTAAAGGTACATACTGAACCCGATGTAAAGTGAATACAATTTATTGATACAAAGTGAGTGAAGATCTTTAGTCCCGGTTTGTGTTACCAGCACGGACTAAGAGCACATGCAACAGATTGGCTAAAAATATTCCCAATAATTTTGTTTTTGGCATTTCTAAAAAAATTAACTCCCAATACAGGATCTCTCATTCAACAAAAATCTTAAAATCCAGTTTCCTATATTTTTAAATTTAATTTGGGCCTAATTTCGTTGGCCAATGTATGTTATCTGGGTCTGATTTGGACCTGATTTTGCTGGGCTTGTTTATTACTGTGCATGTATTTTTGGTGGGCTGGTTGACTGTGCATATAAATTAGAGATAAACCTAATCAAGCGCTAGGGAGTTTGTTGCCGAAGTTTGTTGTCGCCAGCAATTTTCTTGCCGCCGCCCGAGACTTTCGCCAGCGACTCCAAAACACGCGCGGGAACAAGCACGCACTCTGGCCAATGGTGCGAATTAGATTTTGGGCGCCGGACTCGGTTACCTAGATGTGAAGAACGAAAATTATATAAAAGTGAACCAATTTTTTTGGAAATGAGATAGACAATCTATTGGAAGATAAAATTCCTTCAAATTAGTTAGAAATAGGGATTTTAGAGTGTATTGGGCAGCTGTTGCATATGCTCTAAAGATCATTTAGATCTTTAGTCTCGATTGGTAACACCAACCGGAACAAAATTTAGGATCTTTAGTCCCGGTTGGTGTAAAGATCCCTAGCGCCCTAATAGATTCTGACAAGAATCTAACCGGGACTAAAGATCCTAGAGAACCATTATCTTTTTTAACCGAGATTAAAAATGTTTTCTAGTCTCAGTTTCTATTGGAACCGGGACTATTATGGATTTTGGCTAGTGAAGCAAAGATCATTTCTCCAGTAGTGTTTACAAGTTGGCACCAGCAGTAGTACAACACTTGGAAACTTCTCTATGTCTATTAGAAGGTGGCAGGGACAGGCACCATGAAATCGAGGACCTATGGGGATGTTGGGTTTGGCACACCGTGAAATCTCCAACGCTTGGGCTTGGTGCACGCTTCTCTCTCCTCCCTCACGCACCCGCCGCCCACGTGCGATGCCACCGCCCTCCCCCTCTTCCACACACTCGGCATCGTATGAGGTCACTGCCTTCACGCCCAGCCGCAGAAGCTTCGATTGCCACCCTCCCCGATGTTGTCCACTGCTCGCCATCCCCGATGTCCACAACAGCTCTGGCGACTGCCCTCCCCGACATCGTATGCAATCTCCCCGTTGCCCCTACCCTCCCCGACCTCGCCCGTAGCATTTTCGGCGACATTCACCACTGCCACGCCACCGGCCCAGATATGGTGAGACCCTGCTGCTCCACTTCTTGCTCATCCCTAGCCCCCTAAAGTGCAAATTAGTGTAAATATGTGTGGTGTTAAGTGAACACTTTGGTTTAGCCCTAGTCAATTATGAAACTCTGTTCAAAATATATGGCCCAATGTGAAATTTACTCATCTTTTTTGTTACATGTTGTGACAAAATATTTATCAACTTCTACAAAATGTTCATGAACTTGGATATGTGTTTGGTTGTGGAAACTGAATTTCCCTGTGAATTTTACAATGGTGTGCAGTGATTTCTTGTAGATGTACTATGTGGCATATTAAATATTTCTTTGAAGGATATGTCATTTCATGTGAATTTAAATTTTTGTAGATAGGGGTAGACATTTTTGGATCTTGAAGAAATGGGATAGCCCTCATTTGGCTTTTAGGGATGCTCTTGTTATATACTGATTTTAATGATTATTCTTTTTATAAATTGTAGGTCATGACAAGCTTTTATCCTACGGTTTGGTCAGCACTCGCTGTTGGTTCGGTGCCTATGGGTACATCTCCTGCGTGTTTGTCGGCTGCAGGTTGTGTTTGGGTTGTTACTTGTTATAGAGGGCACATAGTGGCGGATCTAAAAATATTTCATAGGAGAGGCTGAAGTCGGTGATGGCACACATGTTAGAAGGTGATGACTTTCGCCTTCATCCGTAACCGTCTTTCATCTCGTTTTGCTAAAATATATGAACCTAAAAATTGATAGAGGTGCTAAGAGAAGGCTCCACTACTCTGACGGAGGTAGGTCAGGCCACCGTCAAATCCACCTCATGCCGTGTCCTTTTGAGGCGAGCGCCAGGGGACATTTGTGCAAGACACAGCTCAATTCCATCCGGTGTTTGACGAGCACGGTTTCACTGAGCAGACGATGGTTACCCTCAATTCCATCGTCACTGGGCATCATGAATGAGGAGGCCCCGAACATGCAGATAGCTGAGTATCTGCGGAACCACCTACTTCAGGACTTACTACCGGTGGCCCAGGAGGCAGTCAACCGCTGATGGAACTGATGATGGTGATTGCATAGAATTTCGTATTATTAGACCCATTAATCGCTGAACTGAGATGGAAATCGTACTTGTGTGCTATGCTAGTAGCAAATTACAATCCTATATATGCGCCTATATATTTGTCGTCAACATATTATTCATCATCAAAAGGATGCACCGTAATATGGTATCTCTACTCGTCTTGTTCGATGCACTGGTGTTGTCTTCCATAAGTTTTAAACAACATTGGTTGGTTTGCTTATTTCCAAACAAGTTACATGATCTAATATTGTACTTTTAATGATTGTGATCATACTTTCGTTCGTTACCTGGAATGTGGAAAGAGCTGTGTCACTATATCGTAGGTGCTTTAAGTGCTAACAGATTGTGGGAAAAGCTGTGAGAGGGTTTGAAAGATGTTTGTTGTGGATTAAGCACAGTGAAGATCAAATCAACAACGTAGAGAGGACGGGGTAATCCGTAGCTTCTCAACCTTTTGTTGTGACTGGAGGTAACTGGTACTACTAAGACTAACCTCTTCGTTCCTAATGATATGGGCGTTTGATCTGGACGCTAGCTCTAGATGATTCGTTGCCATGGGATATACTCCCTCCAGTTATTGGTATACGACGTTAGGACACAACGTCATATACTACCACCTTGAAGCTAAGCATTGAACAGTTATGGAATGTCAGATTAATTACTCTGAGGTAGCCATGGTATTTTGTGGCGATTTGTGCAGGGTTTTGGTCCATATTTTGTGGCGATTTCTGTAGGGTTTTGATCCATGTTCATTGTAACCAAGAATCCTGTTTGTCATTTACTCTTCATGAGCCATTAGGCTTTGTTGGGTAGAGATTAAGCTCTTAGCTTCACGTCAGATTTGAAGTCTTGAGACTAAAAATTACATGTGTTTATTGTAAAATGATGATCAATACCTCCTCTGACGCACACAACTTCAAAAATAAAAAGTTGAAGCTAGAGATTACCAAACAGAGCCATAAGCGCCACGTCTAACCATTGTTAACGACTGAGGCGTCAAAATGGGTAGTTCTTATAGAATTATACGAAATAAATGAAACACGTACGGAAGGGTCTCTTAATGCCAACGAATTAATCTGTTATGACCTAAGCTCGTGAGAGATCGAATCACACAACTAGCAGCAGTATACACGGATAACTCAAGATAATTTGGAAGAAATTGGAAGATCAGATGTGAACAGCAGGAGGAGGGGAATCAGATCCAATTCATTTCCTTTTTCTAACCCGTGCACAGGACTTAGTTTGCCTTATATATAACATGGCCATAACACTGACTTGTGGGACCCAATCCCATCTTTCGGGCCCACTCGTCATCACCAACATTGGACATACTCGTTAGGCAAACCTAGAAACTCCAATACGGACACATTAAAATGTACTATTTGTTTGTTAAAAACCGTATCCTCTAACAGCACATGACCGTAGCAACGCAGTGGCTATAACCATATATTCTCTAACAAACCAAGCCAACAACCAGCTCAAAGTCGAAGGCACACTGCCAACTGAATACATGATGACCAATCATATCCCCTGAATGCTTGGAGAAGTGCTATATGATGACCTTCAAGATGTTGGCAGACTCCCAGTTTTACGGTCCAATTGGACGATTTCTTGAGCAGTCGATGCCACGAGCACCTCAGAAATATCATCCGCATCATATCTCCAGTTGTACTCATCTTTCCTGGCATTCGAAGCTGAAGAATCCCCTTCCGTCTGAAACTACAAATTGCTTTGTTTAGAGAATGCAGAACCATACTAGGACAAACTGGATTTATTATATATATAAAGGCATGCAACAGGTGTCTGAGATGATGAGATTGGCCTGGCAAATTCAAAGTAAAATGGTAACATCACTTAGTGGCGAAACAAATTGCTGACACATGATTAGAATGGCCAAACAATGTGGCATCACAGTTACCTTCCTATAGGAGGCAGGCTCCGAACTGATGATGGTGCTCTCATCATGTTCTGATGTTTTTTTTCTGGTTGGTACTAATATCAAGATGTCTGCATGCAACGAGAAGCAAAAAGCAGCAAGGAAGTCCTCCTCTAGACCGCTCATTACTGACCTAGGAGCTCGTCAAAAACAGCTGGTTACGCATAATTAAGTATGCTAGCACGAATCTTAGGGCCAATCTAACGGCTCAAAGACTGACTATAATTAACAATAAAATGTTTCGCCAAAAATTTAGAAAACCGAAGGCGAAAAGGCCCATTATAATTATGTAAACATTTAGTTAAATAGACATTCCATTTATCTCGTAGCTTAACCGAATTGACATGGGCTCATGTGCATGCTGCTTAAAAATAGAACTCCGAACGCAATTTCGAATCTGAAACTAGGAGGCTTGGCTTTGTGTTTAGATGACAAAAATAGGCCCAAAACCTTTGCGAGTTGTCCATGCATATGCATGGCAAATTGGCAATATCCAAGTCGCCGGGGTTGGCCGGGAAAGGGATGGGTGTGGTGGCGACGATGCCCGGCGACGATCGAGGCGTTGGCCGGCGCAGCAACAGCGTGCGAACACCAGATACATCTCCGGTTGCGTTGCACTTGCAGCTGGGGGACGGAATCCTCGCCGGCCACGGGAATTCCTGTTTCAGGGGAACCCCGGCGAGCAATTTGAAAGGGAAAGACGGCGACCTGTGTTTCGGAATGTGGTCTTACACTCTTACCTGGCCAGTCGTCCAGTCCTACACAATTAAATTAACTGCTTATTTCTTTTTGTATGCACTTAATTAGTAGTCCTACTACTAGTGTCAACTGTCAAGTCAATTCGCGCCCTGTAAGATTGGGCAGAGGGAAATTATATGTGCTTCGCACTTGATGCCTTGGTTTGTTGACGTTGGCCATCAGGAAAGATCTGGATGCTAGCTACACCTCTTCATGGTATACATTTTTGTTGAGGCTGGTATTTTACTGTTCCTGAACCAAAACACTGTGGGGGTTCAAATTCCTTCCTCCCCCACAGTAAAACTTTTACTGTCGCCATTGGTTTGGGAAATGTAACTTTTTAGGACTTTTAATTACGATGAACCGCCGTATAAATTCTTGATTAATTTAGTGTGCTGCTCTCCTTGTTGCTACTACAGATGACTTAACAAGTGACAGATTAAAAGGTGAGGATTGCCACCAAAACCGAACTGTTAATATATTCATACATCAAAATTAATATGGTGGCTTTTATATACATCTGTACACCTTACACAGAGTGTTAAAACGCTACCGAAATTAACAAAACAAAGTCGTTCGCAAAACCATCTTTTTTTTCCTTCCATTATTGGATTTTGACGTGGCCGGCAGATCTCTCGCTTTCGACCAACCGCCCATTCCTCCCAAAATCGTATCTCCGACCAAGCCACCATTCCCATCCATACGTTTGACAAATAGTACGTATCTACGTACATACACCGTATATTTACACACTTCTGCTACAGTACACGTGCGAGCACCGCATTGTTGTTGCATGCACGCACATTGTGTTGGTTAGCTATAGCCACGCCGTCACGCAGCTGCCACGCTGTTCAGCTCCGACATCTGGTACGGCGAGCACGCCGCCGCCGCCGCCGCCGGCGGCTGGTCCGCTCTCTTCCAGACATGCGGCGACGGCAGCGGTAGCGGTCGCTCAGCCGCCGCCGACGCCGGAGAATCGGTAGCTTCATTGTCGGAGACTCTCCACACCTTGACTGACCCGTCGAGGCTGCCGCTGTACACCACGAACCGCCGCTCGCCGTCGGAGCTGGATGTCTCCTCCTCGTCCACAGCCACGCACTTGACGGGGCCGGTGTGCCCGGTGAGCACGGCCAGCCGGGAGTGCTCGGCGCCGTCGCGCCGCCACACGCAGAGCGTCCGGTCGGCCGAGCCGCTCACGACGACGTTCCTGGCGACCGCGAGGCACATCACCGCCATCTTGTGCGCCTTGAGAGCGCCGCCGTACCTCGCCTCGCCGTTGATCCAGTGCCAGTAGGTCACCGCCCCGTCCGACGAGCCGACGTACACGACGCGGTCCTCGGCTGAGACGGCGATCGCGGTGACCGCGCTCTCGTCCTTCCGCAGCACCTTCTCCAGGACATGCCTCGTCGTCGCCTCGCCGCCGTTCGCCGCGGCGTCCTCCCGCCGCCACACCTTGACGGTGCCGTCGGCTGACCCCGTGAACACGACGCTGTCGAACCCGGTGGCGGCGACGGTGTTGACGGCGTCGTCGTGGGCGTGCACCGACTCGAGGCACCTCGAGTCCGACAGGCGCCACACCTTGAAGGTCCTGTCCCAGGAGCCGGAGTAGAGCAGCCCGGCGCCCTCGTCGAGGCTGAGGCACGACACGGCGTCGGAGTGCCGGAGCCACACCTCCCGGCGCCGCCCGCGGCGCCGCGTCTCGACGTAGCTGGACGGGTTGACGGAGTTCCTGATGTAGTCGGCGAGCCTGGGGAGCGACCCGACGCGGCGGTGCACGGCGGGATCGTCCGTGTCGGCGCGCCACACCCGGACCTTCCCATCCTGGTGCCCGGTGAAGATGCGCCCGTCGTCCGCGACGACGATGGCCTTGACCAGCCCGCTTCCGGTCCTAAACCCGGCGAGCTCGCGCCGATCCCGCCACACTCGCACGTTCTCGGAGTCCGTGCCGGTGTAGAGCACGTCCCCCGCCGCCGCCAGCGAGTACACGTGTCCGTCCTCCTTCACCAGCGACGCGATGAGCCCGCTGGCGGCCGTCCCCGCCCCGCCGCTGCCAAGCCCCGGCAGGTGCGCCCACGGCGACTTGGGCGGCGTCGCGCTGGCGCTGCACCGCGACGGCGACGAGGCCGCGGACCCGTACCCACCGCCGTCGGTCGTCTGCCATGAGGACGAGCTACACCCGTCGTCGTCGGAGGCAGAGGAGGACGAGAAAGACTTTGGCGAGAACGACGGCGCCGAGGCCGCCGCCGCCTGCTCGGCGCGGAGCAAGTGGATGAGCTTCCTGTGGCCGCTGCCCATGGCGAGTTGTGTACTGGACTACTGGTGATGCGATCTCGATCGAGAGCTTTTCAAGGCGGCGATGGTGTTCGGAAGAATGACCTGAGTCGCAAGGAAGGTGAGGCCGGAAAGGAGGAGGAGAAGGCAGGGCGCATCGCTTGCGAGGTTGGAATTGGAGGCGGGGGAAGACGAGACGTGGCGGTGTATATATATACACCCGTAGAGTGGCGGGAGTGTGGGGAGGATGCCGTGGGAGGCGCGACGCCGAGACATGTGGCCCGACGATTTTCTTTTCAGCTTTTTTTGGGATGTTTTTAGGGGAGAAACTTTGTGTATTTCTGGCAGTTTGGGCTAGTGTTTGATCACCGAATCAGGACACGTGGCAGGCGTCTGTGCGCGCTCAGAATTGGGGATTGCAGAGTATATAAATTTGGTTCCTTCTCACAACTATGAAAGGACAGTATAAATATTTTACTTTTCTGTACTGTCCTTCCATACATAAATATGTCATCTTTTTATCCAATCGACGTATGTCAATATTAAAATTTAAATTTTTATTTAATTTTGAAATTGTTTCCGAGATTTTTTCATCATAATTTTTCAGCATTGACATTTAAATCGGTAAAAACATATATTTAAAAAGTTTTAATCATAAATTATATTTTCTTTATTAATTCACTATTTAATGTATTCTTCGTATATAGCCGTCCGAGGAGGCTCTTTAGACCTTCAAGATATGAATTATTCTACTATCATATAAAGAGATCGATCGTTGAAGCCTAAATTAAATTGGTCTTAATTAGCTATATTCAGGACAGCTTTCTTTTTATTTATCTGTCGGTGCTTCCTTGGAAAGATGACTCCCAAGTACTTTTTTCCTCTCACTGGATTCTCTTCTGTGTCTCTGATGGCCGTTGGTCGCCGACCGAGGAAGGGTGGTCCAGGGACTGGTCGGGTTTATCTTGTAGTTGGGTAAATCCTATCGTGGGTTATCACTTTCTCCTTTCTTGTGCAAATCGAAGGAGATGGTGGAGTTTTTGGGTCATGGATGGACCTGCTAGACCTTGCTCCGGCATATGATGTCCGCCTGGTGACCACCGAGTTTGTCACCGATCTATCGCTCTTATCTGTCCATAACTCAAAATTCTTCAGTTTCCTTGCGAAAAGGTTGCATCGGCCATCAGCTTTTTTCTGACGACCAATCACACAAGACCAGCGTCCTTCTACTTATACATCGGTGTCGGATATACAAGGGGCAGCTGTGATTTTCTTGTTTGGTCAACATAGCTTCAACCTCCATTGCAGAGGTCCCGACCGGGTTTTCTCCTCGTATATATCTTTTTTATTTTATATACTCAATCCCTTGAATATACTCGCCAGACGGCCAGAGTTGATCGATCCCTAACAAAGTCAACAACAGTTCATTGTCCATGCCCTCTTGGGGTATATTATTGTTTGCACATTACTTTCTGCGATACTTTTGCTAATCTTCTTAGTTAAAACTAATCTAGATATCTTGTACGAATTCCCTAAGTCGGCATGCTACAATTCCCACCCCAACTACGCAAAACCGATATATCGATGCATGTGGTGCGGCTTGTTACCAAGAAGGCATGCAATTTGAATTGAAGGGTCTACAATATTCATAGTCGGCCGGACACATGAAAGGGATTGGCCCATCCCATGCATACGACTCACTTAATAATTTTTACAGTGGAAGCAGCCCGCTTTCATTTAACACTGAAATTAACTGCGAAATAAATAAGAAGAAAAATTAAATGAGCACCGTGAGGGTTGGCATAATTCGTTTCTTCATAAAATGAGCTATCTTCTTTCCACGAAAAAAGCAATGCATACATGATCGATTACATGGGCACTGAGTTATTTGAGAGTTATATATATCTATACTCTTTTTAAAAAAATAGATGTACATGGTGGCCAGTCACCTCACTTAATAAATTTTACAATCACTCCTTTTAACTTTCTAATATTAAAAAATTTAAATCTAAATAAATAGCCATATATAAAATTAGATAAGATAAATATTGTTGGTAGAAAAATATGTATATAACATATTTATATATTTTTATCTGTAATAAAGCATGGATATTTAATTAGTTAGTTAACCACAAATAAGAATTATATATATATATATATATACACTAGCAAAATGCCCGTGCGTTACAACGGGACGACGACGCAGAAAGGAAAACAGACGGAGGACGAAGGACCAGGCGGCAGCACGGGAGCTCCGAGCGGCGACGGGAGGGAGGGGCGCAGGCGCAGCGCGGGACGCGACGCGGATGGGGACGGAAGAGAGGGATGCAGAGGTCTTTTTATCCAAGCCCTCCCTTTTTAGCATTGGGACTGCATATTAATTTTATAAACACTCAAGGGGTTTTTTAACAAAATAACCCTTTCTTTAACTGGTTTTTCTAAAATATATATATATATAATATTGGCAGCAGCAGATAGGCAGGCAGAGCTAGATATATTAGTCGTGCATGGTCTCCTAAGGTTTGAGCATGCACGGCTGAGTCATGCAGGAGAGACGTGCAGGGCAGGGCCGGCTCTATATTTTTTTAAGGGTCTAAATCAACTTGGTGATACGATCCTCTTCTTAGGCTATTTTTTTACTTGTATTTTGGAGAGTAAATTCTAATATGATTGAGAAAAATAGTTGTTTATATCGTTTGTATAGATAGTTTTTCATCATGTATTGGTTGTTGGTTTATCATTTGATTTTTTATGAGTTAAACGTGTGAATATATCTATAACTATCTATAAAGCAAATAGTGTTTTTACCCAAAATTTTGTTCTGCCTGGTTATTTTGAAAACAAACCCCTTGAGTTTTTTTCAAAATTAAACCGCAGATTAGGGTGGATATCTGAGCCGGCTCGACTCGGCTCGTGAGCCGGCTCGACTCGGCTCGTGAGCCGGCTCAAGCCAGCTCGTTTAGCTCGTGAGCCACTTTAATACAAACAATTTAGGCTCGGCTTGGTAGAGAGCCGAGCCAGGAGGTCGGCTTGGCTCCGCTCGTGAGCCGGCTCGAGCCAACTCGTTTAGCTCGCGAGCCACTTTAATACAATGCAATTTATGTATAAATTACATTCCATTTTTTCTAAGTCTATTAAACACAATTAAAAAAGTAAAAAAGTGATTATTAAGTCCATAATTAACGTAATAACACTTGTCCATCGATAATTATCCATGCAAATGTAATGATGCAACTAGATAGATATTATTACTATTAAAATCCAAAGCATTAGATCCATATTAACCATCACAAAATCATAAAAATTATTGATTTATTACCACATCAAAAGCAAATAAAAGAATAGTAAAACAAACAAAACATTAGGCCCTGCTTGGTACATTGCATCTAGCTCGTTGAGCTCACGAGCAGCTCGTGAGCTGACTCGAGCTGGCTCGTTATAGCTAACGAGTTAAACCCTTGACATAGCTCGTTAGCATTTCTCAACGAGCCGAGCCGAGCCAACCACGAGCCGAACGAGCTAGCGAGCTACGAATATTTCGTCCAGCCCTACCCGCAGTCCCAATGCTGAAAAGAAAGGGAGGGCTTGGATGAAAAAAAAGACCTCCTTTGCCCTCCCTCCTGCGCCCCTCCCTCCCGTCCCCATCCGTGCCGCGCCCGCGCCCGCGCCCGTGCTCCTCCCTCCCATCGCTGCTCGAGCTCCCGCGTCCCTCCGTACCGTCCCCATCCGCGCCGCGCCTCGACTTCATCCATTGCAACACACGGGTATAATTACTAGTATATATATATCCATATCTATAACTATCTATAACTATCTATAAAGCAAGTAGTGTTTTCACCCAAATTTTGTTTTGCCTGGCTATTTTGTATAAAACCCCTTGAGTTTTTGCAAAATTAACCCGTAGTTTGTATGGCTATTTTTAAAAAAACTCAGTCAAAGAAGAAAAAGGGTTATTTTGCAGAAAACCCCTTGACTATTTATAAAATTAATCATGCGTCCCAATGTTGAAAAGAAAGAGAAGGCTTGGATGAAAAAGACCTCATGTGTCCCTCTCTTCGCCCCCATTCGTGCCGCGCCTGCACCCCTCCCTCCCGTCGCCGCTCGGAGCTCCCGCGCCGCCGCCTGGACCTTCGTCCTCCGCCTGCTTCCCTCCCCGCATCGTCGTCCCGTTGCAATGCACGGACATTTCGCTATTATCTATAACTATTTACAAAGCAAGTAGTGTTTTCACCCAAAATTTTGTTTTGCTGGCTATTTTGTAAAAACCTCTTGAGTTTTTTTGAAATTAACCCGATGGCCTCCGCACACGCAGCGATGGCGACGACATCTCCATCATGTCCTCCAGCAACATCCGCCACTCCTCCACTTTCGGGGCGGCCGGGGGTCCAGCCTGGAGCTCGGCGCGGTGGAGGGGCCGATGAGAAGGGAGGGGTATGGGTAAGAGGCGTGTGATGGAGAGTGAATCGGGAGGGGAGAGGAGGGAAGGCCGCCGGATCCATCGACGAGCGGCAGCCGCGGTTGGGCGACTGCAATGGGGCGCTGGGTGGCCTTTGGCGACAACGAGATGGGTTGTTGATGCAGTTCACGATGAGGACGAATGGCCGCGCGTCGACGGTTGGCTGCGTCCTTGCCGATGATGACGAGCGAACCGGGCTATTACGAGGCTACGGCGGTGGCGGCAACTGTTGGGCGACGGATGCGCTACTGACCCCTATATCCTTTCAATTTTGTTGTACATCCTTAGTAGATTATTTTATTATGCATGTATATATTCGAACTGCTTCTATTATACAACCTACTGAAATTATAAGAAAGAACTGCTTTACTCAGTGACAGTTTTGATTTCTAGGTTTCCTTGGACTCCTAGATTATAATAAACATAATTACATATACAAGGTCTGTGGACTTTGTACTAATGCTAGGTGGAGTTTGGTGGAGCAAATATGTGATTCCTGTATGTACTTATGTGATTTGTTTTAGAATTCGTTTTTAATGGCAATAGCGAACAACTCTTATCGTTAGATACAATAAGAGTGCTTTACATTTTACATTTTTTGTGTTATCATTCCAATTCATTGTTGCAATATCAACATGGCAAAAGCATGTGCTGATGCTTAGTCTTTGGTTTTTTTTGTTGGATCTTTCGTTATATTTGCCTCCAAATTTTCTTCCTTCTGTTTATTCCACTGTTCTGTTTAATCTACTGGTTCTTGGGCTGAACATCCATAGGATGATGTATTCTTTTGAGTATCTATATCTATATCTATAACTATATAAAGCAAGTAGTATTTTTACCCAAAATTTTCGTCTGTCTGGCTATTTTGCAGAAAACCCCTTGAGTGTTTATAAAATTAACCCACAGTCCCAATGCTGAAAAGAAAGAGATGACTTGGATGAAAAAAAGACCTTCAACGCCCCTCCCTCCCTATGCCCCTCCCTTCCGTCCCCATCCCCGCCACGCCGCGCCCCGCACCGCACGTGCCAAACATTCATAAATTAATCATGCTATATAATTAGAGACTGAAGCTTACCTCTACTTGATAAATTGACAACAAAAATCAGTATCCTGTGTGCAACGCCTTTTTTATCACCCGTTGCACGCACGGACATTTTTTCTTAATAATAATAATAATAATAATAATAATAATAATAATAATAACTATCTATAAATTAAATAGTGTTTCTACCCAAAATTTTCGTTTCTTGCTATTTTGCATAAAACCCTTTGAGTGTTTATAAAATTAACATGTAGTCCCAATGCTGAAAAGAAAGGAGAGCTTGGATGGAAAAAGACCTCCGCGCCCTCCCTTCTGTCCCCATCCGCGTCGGCCCGACTTCATTCGTTGTAACAGACATGCATAATTGCTAGTCTATATAAAAGTAAGTAATGTTTTCACCCAAAATTTCGTTTTGCCTAGTTATTTTGTAGAAAATTCCTTGGGTGTTTATAAAATTAGTCCACTGGCTATTTTACAGAAAACCCCTTAAGTATTTATAAAATTAATCCATAGTCTCAATGCTGAAATAGGTCTTAGGTGAAGACGTAAAGAAAAAAATATAAACTAGAATTATATGATACTTCAACTTTAAAATAATTATGATAAAATAAAATGTCACCTGTTACAACGCATGAATATATTTACGTATTATATATATTGTATATATATAGCATATATATTAATTATGTTGGCTTGCCGTTAATTTATAGGCCGCAAATAATTGCATGCGAAGTCGATCATACAACCACCTAGGCCCTGTCAGCCGAGCCACGTTCGAACGAGAGCCGTTGCATGCCTGTGTTGGTCTTTGACCAATTTGGGTAGGTTGTACTGTTCTTAGAAATGACGCGACCCCAAAAAAGAAAAAGAAGAAAGATCAAGCACACGGGTTGCCTTTTTGGGCAATCATTGATAACTCACTCGATCTTCTTTGGGCAAAACAGTCGTATGATTGGTGCACACGCGTAGGTGCACGCGCGCGACGGCGGCAGCTCAACTCAACAAAACGCGCGCGCGGCTCCGTCTCCGTGTCGACTCGATGGATCGGCGGCGTACGTAACCTCGGTCACTACGTTTTGCTTCGTTCCGACCGGGACCGATGCAAACTGGGAGTAGTATATATCGTGAGCACGTTCCACGGATTACATGTGATTTATGCTGCCGCATTAATTGCATCCCATCCATCCACCCTGCCTACCTAGCAGCTTCTCTTCACAGGTGTACGTTAAGAGGAATTCCTATATGTCTATAAATTTTATCTTATTAAATATAGTTAATGTTAATTCTTTCTTTTCTTACAAAATCACATCATCTTAGTCTTTGAATGATTCATCAAAACTGCAAATTACATCTTTTCTTCTCAAAAACGACACCATACAACATAATTAATTTATAACCTTTGAATAATTAAGGTAAAAAATATACAAGTATATGAAAAAAATTATTTAGCAAGTAAGAAAAGATACAACTCATATATACTATTTAACATGTAATTCTCATGCAACAACGCATGGGTGCCCATCTAGTGGTCGATAAACTCGAGACGATCTGTCCTCTTATTTCTTGTATTACTATCATTCAAATAAATATATTTTTTTACTAAAAAGTAAAAAATATATTAATAAGTAATATACCACTATGCAAACACAAACGTTATATAAGTTTAAATTTAATTTTTATAAGTTGTAATGACAAAAATAAATTTAATTGTTAATATAAAAAACTAGCTTGAGTTTAATTTTGTTTTCAGGTAAATTTGATCATTCATATTTACGAAGATTCATATTTACGAAGTGATATATCATATATATATGTATATAAATATATATATATATATATATATCTATTTTATTAATTTTTTATATAAATAATGTGTAAAGAATGAGATGACATATTCCAAAAAGATTTTAGAATCATTTCCCATGTGTAACGTTAGTTCAGGTGATCATCCGGCCGATCGATTCACAAAAGCTAGCCAGCCGGCAGAGCTCACTATGTGGTCCAATGTTATTTCTGCTAGCGGTATATTAGCGGTATACTTCTTCATCTGTTGTATTATAATATTTATATAATAAATAAATAAATTTTTATTTTTATTATAGTATTATGTAATATAAATATATAGATCATCTTACTTTAAATACTTTTAAAGTATAAAAGTCTAATATCAATTTTATAACTTCGAAATATGAAACTAGAGGAGAACGTACTTATTTATCTTTGAGTAGTAATTAATTAATTAACACTAGGCACTAATTAAGACTCACTATGAGTGTATAACCTAACTGTATTGGCCATAATGTATCTTGCATGGGTATATACGTGGCGCGACATACGGCACTTTCGCTTTCGTCCTCCTACCAGCCGGGGCCGTGACCGTTGGATCGATTTGTTTCCCCCGGCCAACCTGTGGCCTTCATGCGTAGGCCGCCCTGTGTCTGTGCATGCTACACCTAGCTAGGATATACACGCGTCCTGCTGCTTACGGCAATACGCACGGCGTCAGGTACACTAACTACCTCTCTGCCCGTATGTCCACACAGTACGCAATTTTTTTTAAAAACAAAACAAAAGTATAAATATTACGCTAGTAACACAAACACACCTATCTTTATACATATCATATCTCTATAAATATCATAAAAAACTTGAGTGATATATTTTAATATTAACAAACTTACTATAAACCCACTTAGATAGGTTCATTAAAAGGTAGGATCCTATATAAGCTAGAAAAAGCATGTAACTTCATAGTTTTTTTAAAAGTTATAGGCTTCTAGCTATATATATATGTATATATATATATGTTGTAAACCGTAGAGATACACATAAAACTAATCAAATTCTCGATTAGGTAGTTCTTATCGAGTACGGTTTTTTGACACTGAGGTTCAATCGCTACGCAGGGCTTTATCTGGTCGTTCCTACTAACAGTGGTTCCTACTGAAGATACTGGCTAGAGTCGGAAGAAATTGCTCTCTGGAGTGGAAATTAACCTATGGTCTAACGACCTTTACCACATAGACCATAGCAGCGGCACGTGAGCGTGTCGTTCCTTTATTGGAGACGTTGCGTTTAGGCCTTCGTCGCAGTCCAAATGTTAGTTTGGCACTGTATGAGATTGAAGATAGCTTGCGATTATAGCTAATGGCGGCATGATATTTTAATCATGTCATTCTTTTTTTAATGATAATTATATGTTCTGTACATCTAGTTACATATATAGAAGTTGAAAGTGATCTTATAATAATTACTGTATCATCTTACTGTAACTGTTCGTTTAATTAAGAACCAAACCATTTCCTTTATCTAAAATACAGACTCCATATATTGTCACGTCTCCTTCAGCTATCTCCAATTAACCTTCTTCAACATCTTTATCATGCCAATGCTTTCAATCTCGAGTTCTCCACAAGTAAACAACACTATTCCTTCCAGTCCCCACACTACTGGAGAAAGCCACAACTATCCCGGTTTGTAACCCTCAGTAGTCCCGATTGTCAAATCGGGACTACGACGGTTGAAATAACCGGGACTAAAGATGCATATAGTCCCAGTTGATGGCACCAACCGGGACTAAAGATGGCGGAGTCACGTGACTGGATGCACCATCTTTAGTCCCGGTTGGTGGCTCCAACCGGAACTAAAGATGGCGCATTCGGCCACGTGGCTCCGCTATCTTTAGTCCCGCTTGGTGCCATCAACCGGGACTAAAGATTTTTTTATATTTTTTTAATTTGCTACTTTCTCCAGCAGTGCTATATATTATATATTACACACACATATTATATATTACACATATACATATTTTACACACATATATTTATACATATATATTATATAATATATATGTATAAATATATAAGTTACACACATATAAATGAACTTAAAAAATGAAATATATACATATAATATATTACCAAAACATATACATATATGTACAATATCCATATATATTTCGTATGTTATAAAACATTGTCTATTTTGTGGATCCGGTGGTTAAGTTACTTAAATTAAAATAGAACTCCCCCTGGGATCAATGATCTGCTCGTTTATAAATCCCATCAATTCTTCCTGAGCGGCTTGTATGAAAGTCTCGTGGGGGAGGTTGTCTCTTACTCGCATAAGCTGTCATTAATTCGATCAAACGAGAAATAAATATATGAAGTGAATAAGAAATCGAGACGTAATGTATGAATGGTTGTTATACATACATCTATATCGTCAATAGTTGTGACATCGGTCACAAAGCGGTGAATGTAGTCGCAGACGTAGTATCAGCATAAGTTGGTGCCCTGCGACTGTTTTGAACACTAAAGGAGAAATGATGACAGATTTAATATACATTTCATATTTTAGAACAAAGTAATAATTCAAAACAACTTTGGAGCAGGTTACTCACTGGAAAGTTCATCCTCACGGAGAGCTTATCTTTCCTATTTCCGCGAACATTAGCCCGAAGCCGTTCCCATGCCCTACGTGCAGTTGAAAGTTAGCTAGTAATTATTCGAGAACCGCATATATGCAACAACAAGTAAGATGTCATTACCTATTTAGCAGTTCAAATATCTTTGCGTACGTGGACTCTGGTTTATCCATTGAGTCAAAGACATGGATCCGCGAGTTATCCATGTCAATTACTAACATAACCCAGTGAAATCTGCAAATTGGTTTAGATGATAAATATGAAAATTTATGTATGCACACGGGATTGAAATCGATACGGAAGGAAGAAAATACTTATGCAGTGTTGTAGGGCAGAAGGATAAACGACCGGAAGTGGTTTATCACCAGCGCCTTGTAAATGTTGTCCAGTGTTGGATCAGGAAAATGATCAACCAATACACCGTTGATTTTGCGAGGATCCATGAATCCATGTTTGGTACAGTCGTGCTTGTTGCAGTATTGGATCACCATTCTACAACGGTTAAAAAGAATTTTAGTCAGCTAAATAGAAGAAGGTAAGAAACAAAATAACAGAACGATACTTACAGAGCCCGCGTGGCTAGAAGTGAGACGTCGAGGGCATCAAGCTGGTACAGGTCGAATATGTCTTCGAATCGGATATAGAAGTCGTCACCTCCATCGACGAAATAGTCCTGTGAATATTTGCCCGTTACCATCTCTACACCCTTGCTGGATTCTTGCATGTACCACTTGTGGAAGCGGTAGATCTGTGTTGGTAGCTTTTTCACTTGATCCGGCTTTACAAGAGGCTTTCCAAGTTTGAACTTGTATTTCAGCAGAGCCTTCGCAAGGGGAGCACGACCGTGTAATTGATCCATTGAAATTCCAGCAGATTCCATAAATTGTCTTAAGTTTGATCTGACATTTGAAACTATGCTGAACTGGGGTACATCTTTGCCCGTTCTCTTCGTCTTGCCAGCGGCCTTTCGAATAGTCCTGTTGTAGTCGGACTGCGGTTGAGGTTGCGGTTTAGGCTGTGGCATTAGGTACGTCTTCTTGAAGAAGTCCTTGGTCTCCTAGGGGATTTCATGAGGCTTCTCAGGATACTTCTTTCTGAAGTGGGCCTTGACTTCAGCTTGGACGGCCTCGTGCAGCTCCTCCGGAGTCATGTCGTATGCCGTTTTCTTTGGGGCTGGCGAGAGCGGGTCAAGTTTAGGCCTCTTGCTTCTTGGTCCACTGCTGGTTGACCTTGACTGCGTGGGTCGAGATGTTGTCCATTTAGGAGTTAGTGCTCGTTGTGACGACGGAGGAGACTGAGAAGGTGGTGGAGTTGGAGACGACTGTTTAGGAGTCGGTGCTCGTGGAGGCGACGTAGGAGGCGGAGGCGGTGAAGGAGGCGGAGGAGACGGCCCACGTGGAGACGGAGGAGGCGGAGGAGACGGCCCACGTCCGGGGAATATTATGAAGATCTTCCTCCAGAGAAATATCCCGTGAGCTGTTTCTCCTAGCGTTAGCTCCCCGTCTTCTCCGGGGATATCCAGCTGAGATCTTCATAGCCGCGTTCCACCTGTTCAATTTCAACTTTCGAGTACGTAGGTGGAACGGGCCGGGAGTGGTAGGTGCCGTCTCGGTCTACTAGAATGGCCATGCACGACGCGACCTATTCGAGAAGATTGTTTATTAGTTAGTAATGAACATTGATTGACAAGTTATTCAACGAAATATACGTACAACATAAAAGTACGAACATACCTTTATTGTTATGTTCTTTAGCGGAATGTGCAGCTCACATGGGGTCCGCTGTGTGATGTCATCAACGGGGCATGGCGGACCCGGTTCAGCTTGTGGGGCCAAATCGCCTTCATTTCCAGCTGAAGCGCAGCGCTCGCCGCCGCCGTAGTTGAGCGGCCGTTGCTGGATCCCGCCGTTGGCTAACCCAATGGCTCGCTCCTCTCGCCAACCTTATGGTCAGCCTTTCGTCCACAATCTGATCAATCTACGAGAGCTTCATTTCTATCTCAGCGAACCTCACATCGTGCTCTCGCTTTGACCTCATTCGGCTCTTGTATGTGTTGACGTCAGCTTGGAACCCGTATTTCCAGGGGACGACGCCTTTTCTCGCGTTCGCCCCGGGTGCTCTGGGTTTTGAAGGGCGAGCGTTAGCTCGTCTTTCTCTTTGTCGGGCCTGAACGCGCCCGAGGAAGTGGCCTGCAGCGCTTCCTCTAACCTCCGTCCGGCTTCTTGAATTTTCATCACCAAAGATAACTGTGCCATCGACGGGATTAAGTGAGCCGCCGTGAGCATAAAACCAGTGCTTTGCTCGTTCCGGCCAGGTGGCTGTGCCTGGAACGATACCTCGCACTTCAAGGTCGACTTCCATTTTCTCCCATTTCTCCATTGTTTTGTTATAGCCGCCTGACCCAAGCTTGTGATGGTATTTTTTTAGCTGCATTGGCCTTGTTCTTTTCTATGATAGCTTGTGCTTCTTGTCCAGTCTTGTGTTTAACAAAAGCATCCTAATGATCTCTGAGCTTTGGGAACTTGTCAAAGTCAGGGGTCTGGCCCTTCAGGATATATTTCTTGTGTAACTCTTTCTTGTAGTTCCTGAAGAGCTCTGCCATTTTATTTAACGTCCATTCCTTGACCCTTGCTTGTTGTGAGTCTTGGATGGTGAACGTCTGCAGCATTGTCGTCCAGAGCATCTCTTTCTCTGTGTCCGGTAGATAGCTCTGCTCATCTCCTCCTGTCCTTGATCGCCTCCAGTTGGCAACGCTTACGAGCACGTGATCCCTCACCACCCATCCGCTGTGCGCCACAAACTTCCATGCAGCGTCCTCTGGGGCAATTGGGCGACCGTTAGATTCTACCTCCGTTATGACATGTCGACCCTCTATGCGCTTGCTGAGGCCGCGTTGCCCGCGTGCCCTCTTCTGTCCACGGAGGCGGAGGCGGAGCCCTCATTCTCCTCATCGTTCCCCTGCTCGTCCCCTCGTTCCCCTCCTCGTTGAGGTATTGATTTGTATCTTCATTCCCCTCCTCGTTGTAAAACTCTGTTCCTCGTGCGATCTCATCAAGGAGAAGCTGTTCCTCGTCACAATCCGCCATTTGATTGTTGTGGGTTGAGGACTTAATCAAAGAATTCTGAAAAAAAAATTATTCGGTTAATACATGTATCAATTATTCAGGAAAATCATGTATGTCTACGTAAAAAAAGACAAAAATAAGAAGATGGATTCAAAATCACAGATTATCTCCATCCTAGAAAAGACTTGTGAAGAATATCACGTTCTATATTTTCCTTCTTCTCTTTTGTTTCTCTTTGCTAGAACACGACCGACCGACCGTTCATTCTATCATTCACGTCCGTTCGTTCGGACCCTTAACCCTAACTCTAACCCTAAACTATCGTTCGTTCGTTCTATCATTCGTTCACGTCCATGAGTACGATCATCCGGAGGAGAGAGAGAAAGAGAGGAGAATGATTGAGGGAGATAAGGAGGAGAGGAGTGGAAGTGGAGAGGAAAGGAGAGATAGAGGAAAGAAGGAGACGACCGAACGACCGAACGAGTGTCCGTCTGTCCGTTCGTCCACGTCCGTTCGTTCGTTCGTCCGTCCGTTCGTCCACGTCGGTTCATCCACGTCCGTTCGTCCATGTTCGTTCGTCCGTTCGTTCGTTCGTTCGTTCGTTCGTCCACGTCCGTTTGTCCACAAACGAACAAACGAACGAACACTCGTTCGTTTGTCCGTCCGTCTGTCCGTTCGTTCGTTCGTTTACGACCGTTTGTTGATTTTATCGTTCTCGTTCATTCAAAAATACAAAATTCACAATTCACATAAACATTCAAATTTCAAATTTACATACACTTTCAACAGTCCATTTACATACATATTCAAAATTCACATACACTTTCAACACCCATTTACATACAAAATTCATATATTCAAAATACACATACATACAAAATTCATATATTCAAAATTCATATATTCAAAATACACATATATTCAAAATACACATATATTCAAAATTCATATATTAACATTCACGAGAGGCGCGGCGCGGCGGCGGCGAGGATGCGAGGGCAACGGCGGAGGCGTGGAGTGGAGGGTGGCGCGCGACCGTTTAGGGTTTAGGGGCCGGCCGGCTCGGGGCCGTGGGGAGGGCGCAAGGGAGTGGGTGGCGTGGGGGGGGGCGGCGGCGACGGCGACGGCGGCTGCGGTGGCGTCGACCGCGATGATGGCGGCGATGGCGATGGCGTCGACGGCGGCCAAACCCTAGCGCATAATGTCGGAAATTCTTTTGGGGGCGACGGCGCTAACCTGCGACGGCGACAAAGACGGCAGCGCGGTGGTCCTCTAGCGACGACGACGGCAACGAAGACGGCGGAGACGGCGTGCTGCGGCGGTGTCCTGGGGCTCGGCGACGGCGACGAAGACTATGCAGTTGCGAAGTGCAAAAATGATAAGTGTTGGATCCCTAGTGAGGCCCTTGCTATATATAGTCACGACATCTTTTGTCCCGGTTGGTGGCTCCAACGGGACAAAGATATGATCTTTAATCCCGTTGAAGCCACCAACCGGGACTAAAGATGTCTGTCCCGATTGGTGGCTTCAACGGGACTAAAGATCATATCTTTTGTCCCGGTTGGAGCCATCAACCGGCACTAAAGATTGTGGGGCAGCCACGTGGCGCAGGTAGGTAGACATCTTTAGTCTCGGTTGGATTCATCAACCGAGAGTAAAGATATTTTCTCGCCCACTGAAATTCACCTCTAGTCCCGGTTTGTTTGACAAATCGGAACAAACCGGGACTAATTATTACAAGTGCCCTATTATATTGTATTTTATATTCATATATAATTATAATGTTCATATGCTGATATATTTTATATTCATATATAATTAACATATGTTCATATGTTCATATATAATTAACATATGTTCATATATAATTTAAAATAAATTACAATAAATTCAAATGATAGCAATAATATTCAATGATTCATTGTAATTTACATTGTCCATACATAAATTTAGCTATGTAACATTTGTCCTGACGTACTTTCTTCTCACAATTATTCCTTCGTTATGATCGTTGCATGAGTAAGGGGTGTCCTCATTTGATAGGAGGATACTCGGGTCAACCGCCACCGCGAACGGAGGTTGCCCGTCAACCGATCGTAATCTTCGTCGTTCTATCCTCGACTCCCACAATTTTCCTTTTGCCTAGGAGAACCACATGGCGCTTTGGCTCGTCGGACCCTTTCCCCTTCTTTGATTTGCTAGCCATGTCTTTGACATGGAAAACTTGCCGTACATCATTGGCAAGGACGAAAGGTTCGTCTGAGTATCCAACCTTGCTCAGGTCGACCGTTGTCATCCCACTTGCATCAATGGTTACGCCTCCACCACTGAGCCTAACCCGCTGGCACCGAAACAGAGGGACCTTCAGAGGTCCATAGTCCAGCTCCCATATGTCATCGATGCTGCCGTAATATGTGCTAGCCGTACCGTCGTATCCCACGGCATCGATGCGGACATCGCTGTTCTGATTCGTGCTCTTTAAGTCTTGGGCCCGTGTGTAAAATGTGTACCCATTGATGTCATATGCCTGGAATGTGGTGATCGAGCAAGATGGTCCCCTCGCCAAGAAGGCTAGTTGTTGGTCAATGCTCGCGTTGCCCATGAGACGTCGTCACAGCCAAGCAGGGAATGCATCGATGTGATGGCGTGTAATCCAGGCATCCGTCTTACCGATGTTTTCCGAGTGAACAATCACCAAGTGCTCCTCGATGTAAGGAGCCACCAAGGAAGATTGTTGCAACACGGTCCAATGTGTTTTCCTGTACAAGTCATTGTCTATGTTCATTATTGCCTTTCTTCCAAGAGTTCCCTTCCCCCGTAGTCTACCTTCATGGCTTGATTCAGGCACCCCGATGGGACGGAGGTCTTCAATAAAGTCGACGCAAAACTCAATCACCTCCTCTGTTCCATATCCATTGACGATGCTGTCCTCCGGACGTGAACGGTTACGAACGTACTTCTTTAGAACGCCCATATACCTCTCGAAGGGGAACATGTTGTGTAGGAATACCGGACCGAGGATACGGATCTCTTTGACAAGGTCGTATAGGAGATGCGTCATGATATTGAAGAAGGAAGGCGGAAAGATCATCTCAAAGCTGAAAAGACGTTGGACCACATCATTTTGAAAGTCTTCTAGTCTGTCTGGATCGATGATCTTCTGTGAAATTGTGTTCAACAAAGCACATAGCTTTGTTATTGTTGTCCGGACATTATCGGGAAGGATACCCCGAATTATAACGGGAAGCAGCTGTGTCATCAGCATGTGGCAGTCATGGGACTTTAGATTTGTGAACTTCTTATCCTTCGTGCTTATTATTCCCTTTATATTTGAGGAGTATCCAGACGGTACCTTGATGCTCTCCAGGCATTCAAACATTATTTCCTTCTCTGCCCTCCTCAGAGTGTAGCTGGCTAGACTTAGGTATTGGTCTCCTTTTTCCTTTCATTGCGGGTGAAGGCCATCACGTTGTGCCATATGTTTCAGATCGTTACGTGCCTCAAGTGTATCTTTTGATTTTCCGTATACACCTAGGAAGCCAAGCGAGTTTACGCAAAGGTTCTTGGTGAGGTGCATCACGTCGATTGCGTGGCGACGTCCAAGACTTCCCAAGAGCGCAACTCCCAAAAATTGACTTCTTCTTCCACATCACCGCGTGACCACCTTCACTTGCTATAGATTGGTTGCGGGTCCCTTTCCAAAACTACTTTGAGGTCTTTCACCTATCAAACACAACCTGTAACACCCTGAGATGTTTTCCCCTTTTAAAAATCCAAAAGAAAATCGTAAAAGAAAATCGTTGGAATTAACTGGAGGGAATTAATAATTTTAAAATCCAAATGATAAATGGAAATGTCATGGTAGGATTTTTCCTAAATTCTACATGTCAAAATACGCTAACAGGATTTTTAGTGGAATTTTCAGAGCACCAGAAATAATTTTTACCCAATTAAAATCAATTTTGGAATTAATAAATCCCGGGAAAAACAATTTCTCTCTCCTCCGTCCTTTTCCGCTCTTTTTCCGGCTGTGGGCCGCCGGCCCGAGTCGACGGCCCATCCTCTCCCGCGCGCGCCCAGCCGATCGGCCAAGCCGACCGGGCCGTTTCCCCCAGCCAAGGCGCGTCCTCCTCTCTCTCGCGGGCCGACTGAAGGCTACGGCCCGCCAAAACCATCGCGCCCGCAGTTAAGTCCAGTTCGTATCCCCCTTCTTGCCGGGACACTGGCAGGTGGGGTCCACCCGTCAGCCCGTCCCCTACCTCCGGCTGCCCCGCCGCCATTGACGCCGCCTCTGCCCCGCGCGGATCTCGGCCGCCCGTCCCTCCCGCGTACCCTAAAGGCACCGCCTTAACTTCCCGTCTCTCCCGCCGCCTTCAATCGCCCCGGCCGCCGCTCCCGCACCCCTTAATGGCCGGATTTAATCACCGGCCATTACTTTCCCCAAACCGCGCCGGCGAGAAATTCCGCCCTTATCCGGTCACCACCGACCTTCCCATCCCCTATATAAGCACCCCCTCGCCCTCCCCGAGCTCCCCACACCTTCACTCAAGCCTCTCTCTTCGTCGTTCCCGCACCATGCGCTCCTGCTTCGGACTTCGTCGCCGAGGTTCGGCCGTGTGTTCCCGCTGCTCCGAGACGCTCCGAGCTCCGCCGACTCCTCCCTCCTCGTCACCAGTGCCAGCGCCATTCCGGCCACCCTTCCCCGAGTGGTTCCGTCGCCTCCCTCACTGTCTGCGCCGTCGTCCCCTCCGACTCCGGTCGCACCGCGGTGAGCACTCGTCTCTATTTCCCCTCTCGGCCGAGTGCGCGCCGCCGTCCCCGAGTGCGCACGGCTCCGCCCACGCGTGAGCCGCGGTATTCCGCCGCCCGCACCGCCGCCCGAGTGGCGCCAGTCGGTCTCCGGCCGCCGTGCACCATTGCTGGCCGATCACGCCGCCCGAACCCCTTCCCGGCCGTCCGATCTGCCTGCAGATCGGGGCTGTCCGTCTCCGCCGGCCCGCGTGGCACACCGCGTGGCCGCGAGCGGCGCCCGTGTGCGCCACGTGGTGCGCCGCTCTCCCTCTCGGCCGTGGACTCGGTCCACCATGGACCGGTGCTCCCGCGGCCGATGACGCCATCGCCGACGTCAGCCCTAGCGCCGACGCAATTCCGGATTTATTGCACAATAAATTATTAAGGATTTTTTCTGTTTTAGTAAAAAAACACAAATAATCTTCTAAAAATCATATCTTTTCAACCCGACCTCCGTTTTAGCCCATTCAAATTTCATTAAATTCATAAAAATGCCAAGAATCCATTAAAAATGGTTTTGTCTCCTATTTTAGTAGCTTTTTAGCCTGTTTTGTTGAAGTGCTTGTTTGCCGTGTAGATCCCGTAGTCGCTCCGTCCGGTTTACTTCGAAGTCGTCGCGAAGTCCCCAAACCGAAGAGCAAGGCAAGTCTTGCTATATCATTGATCATATTGCTCCCGTTTTGCTAAAACACCTGTTTTACTCTATGAAATTGCATGTATTTTATGTTGTCATTTCATGAGAAATAATACACCCTATGCTTAGTTTATGCCTTATGTTTGACACCCCAAACCCTTTGACAAAACTTGGGAAAATAATGTGACTAGATTTCAGGACTAGGTTATGCTTAGCCCGGCTTAGTTTCACTAGCTCACTAAATGGGTCATTTTCTCACTTAATATATATCTCCGGACTTATGTTCGGAGGATTAATGAGTAAAGATTCAGTGAACCGGACTAATAACTAAAATATGACAAATGGTGGGCTGTGGGCGCTATGGTTTTGGCTAGCGGCGCCCATAGCGATTAAGGACCGGTTCACGGGACCCCTCGGGAGAATGACCGTGCAAACCACAAGCCGAAATGGGTAAGGTAGGTCTCGTAGTGTAGCCTCTCCTAGCCGACGAACCCATCGGCAAGGGTGAGCGGGATGGAGTTTCGATCGACCCGGTATAAGGGTTCTTGGGCTGCCGGATTCACCGAGGCACTCGGGGCTGCCCACTCCCGTGGTCCGGAGTGGGGCGAAACCTTGGTGGGGTTCGCTTGGTTAGGGGGTTATACGAAAGGTCCTATCACGCTTCCTTTCCGGGTACCGCGGTGGTATTCCGGCGTACGAAAACCGTGTTGTGGGGCGTGTCTTGTGGGTACAGCTTGTACACCTCGATCGAGTAAATCTATTCGAATAGCCGTGCCCGCGGTGATGGGGCGATCAACCGAGCTCTCCGTGATTAGTCTCACACTTTTACACCCTAAGTTTTGGAACATGACTAGTGTAGGTGGATGGTTTGGGCCCGTCACAACGTGGGGATAACGTTGGACGGTGTTGGAGTAAAAATGCTTTATTTACTCAATTTACTGTTGTTTTGGCTTTGTTCAAATTCGTATTGTTTGGAAAAACTCCTGCCGTTTGCGCAAAAGCAAACCTTAGCCAGACCTTTATCTCCCCCGCATTCATTCTTCTCCTCTTCCGGCGTGACTTGCTGAGTACGTGGAAGTACTCATCCTTGCTTCTTCACCAGAACGTGAGCCAGAGGTTGAAGACGAAGATGAAGTGGAGTAGGCTTTGTCCTGCACTCTGGAAGCTGCCTGTGGAATGGTCGAAGCCGCGTGGCCAGCGTCAAGCTTAAGCTTAGACCCTTTTTCTTTTTCCGCTGCTCTTTTGTAATCTTTTTGTATTGTTTCTAAGACGTGGAACTGTAATATCAACAATTGTCGTATGTGTACCCTGGCTGGTCCTGGACAGGGATTTTAATACACATATAGCCTTGGAAATTCGGGTCTAAATTTCTGGGCGTGACACGACCTTTCCGTTGCGATGCTTTGGTTTAGTACGATGGTCTACCTTTTGATCAAAATGTTTGCCTCTTCTTCGGACAGGGTGGCTTGCAGCAAGAAAGTGACGACGGCCCATGTACACTACCTTCATACAGTGTTTCAGGTACGTACACTCAGTCTCATCCATACAGTGTGCAAGCGTTGTACCCCTTGTTTGATTGTCCGGATAGGTTGCCAAGTGCAGACCAATCATTGATGGTAACAAACAGCAACCCTCGTAGGTTAAACTGCTCCTGTTTATCTTCATCCCACACGGGAACACCTTCTTTCTTCCACAACAGTTTTAGATCTTCGATCAGCGTTCTTAGGTACACATCGATGTCGTTACCAGGTTGCTTCGGGCCTTGAATAATAACCGGCATCTGAATGTACTTTCGCTTCATGCATAGCCAAGGCGGGAGGTTGTAGATACACATCGTCACAGGCCAAGTGCTATGCCCGCTACTCATCTCTCCAAAAGGATTCATGTCATCCGTGCTTAAGCCGAACCTTAGGTTTCTTGCATCCTCGCCGAAGTCTTCAAACGTTCTGTCGATGTTTCGCCACTATGACCCATCGGCGGGATGTCTCAGCATGGCGTCTTGTAGGCGTTCTTCCGCGTGCCAACGCATCATTCTTGCATGCTCCTTGCTCCTGAACAGACGCTTCAGCCGTGGTATTATAGGAAAATACCACATCACCTTAGCAGGAACCCTTTTCTTCGAGGGCCGTCCGTCAACTTCGCCTGGATCATCTCGTCTGATCTTGTATCGAAGTGCTTTACAAACCGAACATGCTTCTAGGTTCTCGTACTCCTCACCGCGGTAGAGGATACAATCGTTAGGACATGCGTGTATCTTCTGTACCTCCAGTCCTAGAGGGCAGACTAACTTCTTAGCCTCGTACGTTGATTCCGGCAATTCGTTTCCCTCTGGAAGAATGTTCTTCATGAGTTTAGTAACTTGCCAAATGTCTTGTCACTGATACCATTTTTGACATTCCATTGTAAGAATTTTAGCGTGGTACCCAACTTTTTGTGCCCCTGTTCACAGCCGGGGAACAAGGACCTTTTGTGGTTCGCCAACATACGCTCCATTTCTGCACTTCCTTTACGCCTTCGCAGTCCCCCTGTACGTCGCGCAACATCTGACCAAGGTCATCGGCACCGTCGTTTTCTTCAGCATCCCCGCCTGCCTCTCCCATTGTATTCTCTTCAAACCCACCGTATTGACCACAGTCCGGAATGTTGTTGTCGTCTTCTTCATCTTCTTCCAATGCAACCCCCACCTCTCTGTGCGATGTCCAGCAATTGTAGTGAGGCATGAATCCCGACTGAAACAAGTGGGCATAAATAATTCTTGATGTAGAATACTCCTCGTTTTTGCACTTTTTACATGGACAACGTATGAAACCCTTATGCTTGTTGGCATGGGCCACACTCAAAAAAAATACACGCCTTGAATAAACTCTCTCGGCCGTTGATCCGCGTTGTACATCCATTGCCGATCCATCTACATGGAACGCAAAAATCGTAAGAAAATTTCACGAAATTCAAATCGTTTAAATATTAATACAATAATTATATATATAATCGACAATTATTATACACTAATCCAATATACGTAATGTGTTGTTCTAAAATATTAGAATTATTTCAAAAGGTCTTTTAAAGTGATGAACATAAAATTAATTAATTATTTTGTATCTATTTTAAAAGGTCCTTTGTCATCTATTTTATAACCTTTTTGTCCAAAAGATTATCTCTCATCATTTTCCATAAATATTTTTTAAGATAAAATTGTACGGACTAAATTTCTATAAATGTTACGTGCTAAGCATACTTTTCTTCCTCTTTATTTTCCCCAACTTTTTTCTCAACACAATATAATGTGCTTAGCAAAATAATTAGTACAAACAAATTTTTCTCTCCTCATGTTTACAAAGAAATCTAGAGATGAAAATGTATAGAAAACAACCGTAAAATACGAAGTGCTAAGCATAGATCATAAGAGGAAGAACTTGCTAACCTTGTAGATAGCAAAGATTTATGTTTTATCATCAAAACAAAATTACAAAAAATTTTGTCCGTACCTCCCCTATAGAGAAAAATTTTGAAGACAAGTGTAGCTCGCTCGGGCTGGAGGAGGAAGAAGGAGTTTAAGAAGGAACCCTATCTTTAGTCCCGGTTGGTGTTACCAACCGGGACTAAAGATAGCGCCATAGGCTGTCAGAACCTGTCAGAGCGCCGAGCAACTTTAGTCCTGGTTGGTAACACCAACCGAAACAAAATATAGCATCTCTAGTCCCGGTTGGTGTTACCAATCAGGACTAAAGATGTCTGGCGCTCTGACACGCTCTAACAATATTTGAACCGGGACTAGAGGTGATTTTTAGTCCGGTTCGTGTCACGAACCGGGACTAAAGTTCCTAGAGAGCCGTTGAATTCTCTAGTCCGGTGCAACTCAAACCGAGACTACGTGGTTTTTCTACTTCAACCAATGATGATTTCTCCAAGAGTGCCATGACTAATGTTCTTTCCTCTACTTTCCTTACTTCTATTATTTTATTTTTCACTCACACGTTTTTTAAATTATCAAACGATATATTTTATTAAAAAATTATTAAAAAATATTTTAAAATTATATTAATTTATTTTTAAGTTTTTAAGCTAATACTTAATTAAGCTAATACTTAATTATGCTCTAATTAGCAACGCCGTTTTTCACCTCGCGAACACAGCCCTAGATGATCCTACTCTCTCGGTGGTGCAAACTAGCCAAGTACCTCCATCGGATTCGGATCAGTTGCAGTCGTACGTAATACTGACTGCAACTTATGCAGCCATAGCAGCTATCGTTTGATCTGAATCAAACGGCATAGATTAGACATAGCACTGTAATGAAAGTACTGCAGAATAAAATGTTGTTAAAAATGGTTTATAATTTGATCGTTGTAACTCTAAATCTGGACCATTGATAATCAAAATATGAACGGCTGAAGACACGTGCAGTTCTAAGTTGCATTCGTAGTTACGACTGTAATTTATCTAAATCCACCTTCATCTTAGATACAGTATATATATGTGTGACCCTCTCCTCCAATTTCTTTCTGGCAGTTCTCCTTCGTTGAACCCACCAGTCCCCACTTTTCTCTCGTCGGACTAATTCGGTTTTTTTAGCCAAATAGCTGGTTGGCTTATAAAAAGAGATCCTTCAATTACTACGGGAAAGCATTTGTTTGTCGAGTGTAAAATTATTTGTCGAGAGCTTTTCTTTGGACACTCGGCGAACTACATTTTTGTCGAGTGTGCACTTGGCAAAAATAAACTCTCAACAAAATATATTATTTGTCGAGTGCAAACACTCGACAAAGAGCGAATTTTACCGAGTGCCTCATATTGGCACTCAGCAAAAAGACTATTTTGCCGAGTGCTACTTTCAGACACTCGACAAAAATGTAACTGTCGTCACCTGTGCGATACAACAGCCGTTCTTTAAGATCTTTGCCGAGTGCCAAGACAAGGCACTCGGCAAAATTCACTCTTTGCCGAGTGTCTAACCAATGCACTCGGCAAAATTGCAATTTTGCTCGGTGCCTTGTCCCGGCACTCGGCAAAGTTTTGAAAATTTTTCTTCCTCATCCTCCAAACTTTCTCTACTAAGTAATTACAACATGTAACTCCTAATTATAAAATTTGGTAAATTTTTGATAGGTTTTGCTATTTTTTATTTGTTTTGTTCTCACGAATTTTTTAACAAGTGTAAAATTTGAACTGCAAGTGATAAAAAAAGAAATAAAATTAGTGCAAAAATTATATTCATACTATTTAGACCCTTTTGAGTCAATATCCTGTGAATGAGAATAAATTTTGAAATATTCTTCGCGGAACATGATTATAAACCTATTGACTGAATGAATTTAAAATTTTAAAAATAGCAAACGTAGTCGAAAAATAATGAAAATTGTTTGGATGGCATGATATCATATGTTGAGCCTGTGGTAAAAAATTGAGAAGGTTTCGAATATTTTATCAGGTACGACGCTCACAAAATCGAAGATTCTCCGGAGAAGATTATGAGTGTTGAGAAGGATTGGTTAGATTTAGAGAGAAAGTGACGGCCGAATTGTCGTTTGATTTCAAAAACTTTTCCCTAGTCAACAATTAGCATATATTGGATTATGAAAAAAATTGGAAATTTTTCAAAGCTGTTTGATAATTTTTAAATTATTAGTAGCGTAAAATGAATTTTTTGCCGAGTGCTACACTCGGCAAAGGTTGTACACGGCAAAACCAAAATAAAAAAATAGATGTTTGAAATCTATGCCGAGTGCGTATGGCTGACACTCGGCATATAAATCCTTTGCCGAGTGTTTCATGCATGCACTCGGCATATTTTATAGTTTACCGAGTGCCAGATCTAGGGCACTCGACAAAGGGGCTTTTGCCGAGTGCCTAGATCGGGGCACTCGGCAAACATTTGGCACTTGGCAAAGTGGATCCATAAGGCCCTTCCCACGCCCAAGAAATTTCGCACTTAGCCAAAAAAACTACCTCCATAGCCCGCGCCGCACTTTCGCCTCCTCTTGGTGCCGCACTTCCGCCGGCCCGCCGCCCGCATCTGGCCGCCCGGCACCCGGCCGTCCCGCATCCCGGCCTCCCAGACGCCCGGCCGCCCCGGCGCCACTCCGTCGGCCCACCTCCCTGCCGCCCCCCCGACTGGCCGCCTTCCCTGCCCGGCCAACGACCTCCTCCCTCGGCCGACGCCCCTCCTCCCCCACCCGGCCGACGCCACCCCTCCTCCCCGCCGACGCTCCCTTTTCCTCGCCGGCCGATGCCCCACGGCCGACGCCGTCCTCCCCCTTCGCATCTTTCCGGTAAACACATCTTTTCTTTGTTATTTCTTTGTTATTGAAACATTTAGTTCAAACAAAATTAGATTTGTTATTATATAAACATTTAGTTCAAACTATGGCAATATTTAGGTTATTATTGACACATCGAAATAATATCATGTATTTAGGTGTTTATTAAAACGAGTGATATTTAGGTATTTATTAGAAACAAATATATGGTAAAAATAATGGTATTTATTAGATACATATCTATACTCTTTTGATTTCCATAGAAAATATATGCTATATGCTCGTATATATTTTGAAGTTTATTGTATGCACGTATGTTCGAAGCCTTTTTTTAGATGATGAATGGAGTCGCATCGCGCAGCCATGCCGTCGCTTGTGTGCCGGCTATCGAGCCGTGCTTCCCTATTTTGCAGGTGTCGCTGCCTTTACCGTCGTTTGTCCGTGTATGACGTAACCTTAGGCGTCTCCCATTCGAAAGAGATACGGATAAAAATATGCGTCTTATTGCATATCTTTAACCGTATCTGTTTCGAATTGTCCATGTTTTTTGGACAGCCCGAGAATGTGTAGATGAGTTTAATTCCCATGATCTAGTATCCCAATCCGACTCAGAATTTCGGCAGTATCTCCCAGTTGTTCTCCGGATACACAATCTCCTGTCGGGACGTGTATTTGGAGAACAAGGAGGTGCTGCCGAAATTATGTCTCAAGCGGAGTACTAGAGCATGGGAACTAAACTCATCTACTCATCCTCGGTGGGATTAGGACCTATCTTTACCTATTAGACAAGATAGGCACTCGGTAGATGCAAATAATATTTATATGATTCTTCGATATGATAGAGGATGGATGACCGTGAGTGGATGTATACGGGCCGCTCAAGTCACGGTTCGTTGACCGATGAATGGATCGAGAAGACCGATGCTTTCTTGGAACTTGCATTTGCCAAGGTTAAAGGAGCGCGTACCACTTGGTGTCCCTGTAGCAAATGTGGTAACATGAAGCGACAAACAAAAGAGATCATGGGCAAACACCTTTGCAAGAATGGTTTTACTGCTGATTATACCCGTGGACGTTCCATGGTGAAGCCTACCGTGGGAGAGACGAGGTCGTCCGACAACGCATCGAGGAGTTTGATTCTGATGTCGGGGTAGGAGACATGTTAAATGACTATGATGAAGCACACTTCGATGGAGGATGTAGGGAGGAGGAGCCAAAGCCTACCGCAAAGGCGTATTACGACATGTTGTCTGTGGCACAGCAACCCCTTCATGGGCATACAAAGGTTTCTCAACTGGATGTCATTGCACGGCTAATGGCCGTAAAGTCCCAGTTTAGCTGGAGTAGAGAGGCCTTTGATGTTATGCTGACAGTTGTTAGTAGCCTGCTTCCGAATGGTCACATTCTGCCAAATAGCATGTATGAGGCACAAAAACTCCTTCGTGCACTTAAGATGGCATATGAGTAGATACATGCTTGTCCGAAGGAATGTATCCTATTTAAAAAAGAGCATGCGGAAGCAAAGTACTGTACAAAGTGTGGATCCTCTAGGTTCGTGAAGGTAGACTCTGGTGATGGTCATAATAGGCAGCTCGCTATCCCCGTAAAGATCTTACGGTACCTTCCGTTTATACTGAGGATCCAACGGCTTTACATGACCGAGGAATCCACGAAACAGATGACATGGCACAAGCATGGAAGTCGATACAATCCTGAGAAGCTTGTACATCCATCCGATGGTGAAGCTTGGAGAAGGTTTGATGTGATTCATCCTGGGAAAGCTCTAGAGACTCGTAATGTACGGGTTGCGTTGGCAACAGATGGGATCAATCCTATGTTATGCAATAGACCAAAGCTAGACATGGCGCCTCCCAGATGCGGCAAGTCATGGAGAAAGCCTAAGGCCAATTTTGTTCTGACGAGGGCCCATAGGAGGGAAGTACTGGAGTGGTTCCAAACGTTAATGTTCCCTGATGGGTACGCAGCCAATTTGAAGAGGGGAGTGAACTTATCTACCATGCGAATCAACGGGCTCAAGAGTCATGACTACCACATATGGATTGAGCGGCTTCTCCCGGTGATGGTTTGTGGCTATGTCCCTGAGCATGTCTGGCTAGTCCTTGCAGAGTTGAGCAATTTCTTCCGTAAGCTGTGTGCTAAGGAGTTATCTCCGACTGTGATTGACGAAATGGAAAGAATGACGCCTGTGTTGCTATGTAAGTTAGAGAAGATCTTTCCTCCCAGCTTCTTCAATCCGATGCAACATTTGATTCTGCACCTCCCGCACGAGTGCCGAATGGGGGGGCCCTGTGCAGTGCCGTTGGGGCTATGTAATTGAGAGATGTCTGAAGGTTATTAGAACGAAATGTCAAAATAAATGCAAGATTGAAGCTTCCATTGCAGAGGCATACATTCTGGAGGAGGTTTCAAACTTGACATCAAAATACTATGTTGACAACCTTCCTAGCGTGCATAATCCACCCCCTCGTTACAATGCTGGCGAAGATGAATTGAACCTCAGTCTTTTCCAAGGGTAACTTGGAAGTGTGAGTGAAGCAACCAACAAGACATTTAATCATCATGAGTGGCGCAACATCATGCTATACGTGTTGACCAACCTTGATGAAGTGGAGCCGTACATGCGGTAAGTTCTCAACAAACTTGTTACCAATTAGTCACTATTCTCATTGTTCAACCCCCTTGTTCTCGTTCGTATAGGGAATTTCAACATCAATTCTGGCGTCAACCAATGGAACCTACCTCACAAGAAGCCGAAAACCTTGTAAGGCAAGGTGCGAGAAATGGAATGCCCGATTTCATTTCTTGGTTCAAAAATAAGGTACTATCAAAACTTATGCTTAATCTTTTTGCTTGAAATTAGAAGTTTGACTTTACAACATGCTTTAACTTGCAGGGCCAAAACGATGCGTATATGAGTGCCGAGTTGAGACAAGTTTCTGGTGACTGTTCCTATAGGGTTAAGTCATTTTCTGGTTATGATGTGAATGGACATCGCTTTCACACAACAAGCCATGAGCAGAGTCGACCCAATCGAAGAACCACAAATATTGGAATTTTTACTCCAGGGCTCGATGGGGTTGATTACTATGGAAGAATTCAAGAAATATATGAACTCAAGTTTCATGGTTGTAGACCTCTTAATCCTGTCATATTCAAATGTCATTGGTTTGGTCCTGCTCAAGTGAGACAGACCCCTAATCTTGGGCTAGTCAAAATTTGACATTCAACCGTCCTAGCAGGAGACGATGTGTATATCGTTGCTCAACAGGCGACACAAGTTTATTATCTGTCATACCCGTGCCAAACAGACGACCGTCTTCAAGGTTGGGATGTTGTGTACAAGGTATCACCACACAGTAAACTACCTATACCAAACAATGAAGACTACAACATGGACCCAAACACATATGACGGAGAGTTCTTTCAAGAAGATGGGCTACAAGGAAGTTTTGAGATAGACTTAACCGAAGCAATGGGGGATGGATGTAGGCAATGAAATGGTTGTTGACGAGGATGCTGGAGATGAGGTTCGTAATGTGAAGGACTTAGAATTATTTTAGTGGTTACATTTAGGAAATGAGAGGGACGACAACATTCCTCCTTCCGAGGAGGAACCTAATGATTATATCGACATGACTGATAGTGATTATGACAATTATGATCCAGCTAATCCCGATCAGGATGACTATTTTTAATACATGTATGCATCGTACTAACTATGTTCTATTTATTTTGCATCTATGTTCTACTTATTTTGCATATCTCTCTTTGTATTTTTGTATATCTGTGCTAATTGGTTTACTCTTTCTAAGTGCAGGTGATTGAACAAAGATGGTGGGTGGTTTGAGGAAGTGCGCGTCGGTGTTCAGGAGAGCGACCGATGTCATTCGAGGGTCCGATGCAGCTGAGGGGTCCGGTAGGGGTCGCGGCAAGGGTCGACGCAAGACTTGTGCTGGCAGGGGTCGAGGGAGGATAGCCGCCCCTGTAGCTTCCTCTAGTGACGAGGAGCAGGAGGAGCGGGTGGAGGAGGAGCAGGAGGAGCGGGTGGAGGAGGAGCAGGCGGAGCGGGAGGCTGGGGGTTCTACTGCCTCTGGTGAGGAGCAGGAGGAGTAGGAGGCTGGGGGGTCTGCCTCCGCTGGGGGTTCTGCTTCCGCTGGGGGGTTTGGCTCCGCTGGGGGTTTGCCGACTGTTTAGTTACGAGGTCCCTCGACCCTCCCACGGCGACCGATACCTGTCGAGAGACACCCGCTGATTCAGCCTAAAGGGACTCGGTAAGTAACCTTGGATGTTGTGAATACTTCTGCATTTGATTTGTTAAAAATCACAATTGAAACTAATAATTCATTTTATTTTCACTTGGCAGGGGTTGGACTGTGATCAGAGCAGGTGATCACAAATGCCATGTCAACGGCATCCTGGGTCTTCTGTGCAGAGTACACTTTCCTGACCTTGTTCAGTATGCCCGAAAGTCGAAGCCTGCCTACATGTTTGACCACTACGTGGTCGTCCTCGATTTTCCTGATCGAGATAGAAGGATATTCAACAACAGGGCGGAGCGGGTGAAGGCCGAGTTGTGGGTAAGTCTTCTGTCAAACCACGTCCCTCAATACATCACATTCATTGCACATTATTGACACAATGGCTCAATACATCATATATTTATGCAGGATTTTTTTAGATGCCATACAGGATACGAGGCCAGAGCGGCTGCGGAGGCTGAAAAATCCTGTCGCAAACTCGTGACTGACATGCATTATGAGGCGCGCGTCTAGGCCATCATTGCATACAAGCTGCATACAACAACCTAAAGGTCACCAAAACCGAAGCAAGAACCATGACTCTGACAAAGGAACAATACATGTAGGTAAATATAACATCGGATTTTTGAACGATTAAGTACATTTGATTTGATCTAGGTATATATTTTATATTTGATGACGTGTAGGTGCCTGTTTGGTGGTGCGGCCAACTTCTCGATTGCTGGGAGCGCATGGTGGACAGGTGGTGCGCTGCTGAGTGGCAGGAGACGCACTCCGCTTGTCGGGAGCGACGTTTGATGATGCCAGGTGCATCACACCACCAAGGCAGCCTTAGCCTCAACCAGTATGCAGCTAGATGGGTACGTGAATTCTATTTTTCATTTCAACGATCAAAGCTCAATAGTTATTAATCATACTATTATTTTATTCGCTGTCGGCGTCGCATGATGGGCAGCCTATCTCCCATTTTAAGGCATGGGCTTTGGCCCACAAGGGCAAGGCGACGTCTGACGTCGACTACAACCCAGAGGACGGGCCCTCGGCGTACACCAATGTGACCGTCCACAGCCGTCTCAGTCAGTACACCACGATGGCAAGGGAGCTCCATGGGGAAGATTTCGATCCTACCACCCAGGATATTGATGAAGAAGTCATCATGAGGGTGGGAGGAGGCAAGAAGCATGCGTGGTACTGGATTTGCAACAACATCCTCGACACAACCAGTACACCCACTCTGTCCCAGCTTCGAGCAAGGAGCATGAGCGAAAGCCCGGCCATACGCACATGGCCGACCGCTTCACAGACTACTTCACAGTCCGAAGTGCAGCAACTCCGGGTTAGAAATTTTTGGTTTTATGCTCAATTCATTGATATTTACTGATTTTTTGCTTCGCTTTGTAACATTGGGATGGGATATTGTAGGACAAGTTGGAAGAGAAGAGAAGGAAATGATGGGTTAGACATTTTCTGTTTTATGCTCAATTCATTGATATTTATTGATTGTTTGCTTCGCTTTGTAACATTGGGATGGAATATTGTAGGACGAGTTGGAAGAGGAGAGAAGGAAATGGCGAGAGATTGAGATGAGGATGACTGAGATGTACAGTTACGTGCAAACAATCAGTCAGAACATAGGTATTTCTGTGGTACCGCCACAGCCTGTGGTATTCACTCCACAGTCTGTTGTAGGCACTCCGGTGAGTCCCTTGACAACCTCACATTTACTTTTCTTATTTGCGAATGTTACTATCTTGACAACCTACACTATTCTCTTTTCCTTTTGTGCAGCCTCAATCGGCGGTATCGAATAACCCCACCAATGACCACGGAGGTTCACCGCCATTTCCACCTCGGTAAATTATGCTTTGTTTATTGCGAACAAAACTATAATAACTAAATACCCTAGGTTTGTGGACTATAATAACTATAATAACTATGGATTCTGCTTGTCATAACGAATTGTGGACTATGTTTAGCTACTATGGATTGTGGACTATCTATGTTATGTGAATTGTGGATGTGATTGTGGATGTGGATGTGAATTGTGGAAGTGGATGTCATTATGGAATTGTGGTTGTTGATGTCGTTGTGGAATTGTGATTGTGGATGTGGATGTGATTGTGGATGTGTATGTGAATTGTGAATTGTGTATGTTTTGATTTTTGTGAAATATACGATCAAACGAATTAAAAAGATCAAAAAATGACATTTCGCGAGTGTTACACTTGGCAAAGAAGCTCTTTGCCGAGTGTAATGGCCAAAACACTCGGCAAAAAGGACAAACAGGGGGTTCTGGGAACCATCTTTGCCGAGTGTCTAAGCTTTGCCAAGTGCATTGCGAAAAGCACTCGGCGAAGTTCCCCTCTTCGCCGAGTGTATTTGCAAAAACACTCGGTGAAGTCTCCCTTTGCCGAGTGTTTTTCCCGGCACTTGGCAAACATGTTAGTTTCTGAGTGTATTGTAGTGGCACTCAACAAAATCAAAAAAAAAATTCACCGATTGTTTTTTTGGCACTCGGCAAAGTGTCCGTCACCATCGACCCACCAAGCGGGTACCTTTTTTTCTCCGAGTATCGAAGGAACACTCGGCGAAGTTTTCGCCGAGTGCCTGACGAAAAACACTCGGCAAAGAATTCTTCGCCGACGCATGGTCCGCCGTGTGAGATATGCCGAGTGCAACACTCGGCGAAATATTTGCCGAGTGTTTTTAGGGCTTCGCCGAGTGCCCTAGGCACTCGGCAAACTAGAGCTTTCCAGTGTGAATTAGTATAAACTTAAAAATAAATTTATTTGAACTTATAAACAAACTTTTATACAAGAAGTTTTTTTTAAAAAATCACATTGTCTAGCGGTTTGAAAAGTGTGTGCATGTGATAATCTAATAGTCACTAGAAAAAAAGGCCCTAAAGGCAATCATTTTATCCTCACCTTCCCAATCCATCACTACCGGAAACTTGTAGTTTGACTAGTGCTGAAGAGTTTGTCGAAGAGTTTGTCGAGTGCATAACTTTGGGCACTGGGCACTATAAGTAGTTTTTTGTTTGTCTAGTGCCTGACACTTGCAAACTTTTTTGTTTACCTAGTGACTGGCACTAGACAAAGTCTTTACCGAGTGCCCACAACCTGACACTTGGCAAACACCCCTTTATCGACAGCCTCTTTGTCAACAGAGCTTTGCCGAATGTTACACTCGATAAATCCTTTGCTGAATATAATACAGGTTTTGTTTAGTATGTTGAATACTAAGCAAATCATTGGATTTCGGTAGTGCATCTCAGCCTATGAGGAATACTAATGAGCGTGTGCCTTCATGTTCGTATTAGTTTATACGTAGGGTGTCACAACTTGGGGTTGAAATGAAACTCAGATAAATCCAAACTGTTCGATATCAGGGCTGGCTTGCTTGAGCCATGACCAATTTTGAATTTTATAATTTACTAATTCAGAGGTTCTATTGCCGTACGTTTTTGTCATTCAACCCATGATTTTGTAATGCTAATGGAAGTACTGTAGTATTGTATACGTGTTACCATAAAATTTTTGTCTTTCACCGCTCACATGTTGTTGGCTTAGGGCATGAATAGTGATGTGACACCAGCATTCACGAGACTATGCCAGGTATAATTTTTTTGAATGGAGGAAAAAGAAAGTAAAGTGAGAAGCAGATTGATGTTATGTTGAAATGGTATAATAGACAGGTTAATACCGTTTATTTGAGATAACTAATTAAATAGCCCACGTGTTGAGCTGTCTTTATTCTGTCTAAATATAAAATGAAAAAATACAATTTTTTAAAGGGTAAAACCGGACTTTAATTCAGCAGAAGATACGACCGAGTATTATAACGTTTTTAACAAGCTAATTAAGCCGCGGACAATATCAAAACAAGAAACATGTATGAACATATAGAAAAGAAAGTTTTTGATGAAAAATTAAAGATATTATTTAGTATAAAATTTTATTGTTAAATCTCCTTCCAAAATTGATGACGAATGATGCCTTTGTTCTCTGTCACATCCGTCATGTGAACTACCAACGGTTCATGCTCTTAGTTACATGTGGCTTGGGGCTGCTATTATGGCAGCGAGGACATGCAGTAGAACACGTCGTAAAGAAAAACTACCATCCAAGTCGAGCGTGTTTCAGCATCCGCTTTTACTACACTCTAAAAAAATTCATAACAACCTTTCTTGATACCACGCCCTGCTGTCGATCGCTCGTTGAGTTACTTTTGAGTACGTCCCGTCAACGAGCTATCCTGTATTTTTTTTCTATTTCGTACTATAAAATATTTTAGATTTCAAATAAATTTTTACGTATAAATAAATTTCATATACGTAATTAAATTCTTACACTATTGAAGAAAGCCACACTAGTCCCGGTTCATAACCCTCGTAGTCCCGGTTGTTAAACCGGGACTACAAATCCGAGGACTAGAGATAGACGACCTTTAGTCCCGGTTAAATAACCGGGACAAGAGATACATCTTTAGTCTCGGTTGAAGCCACCAACCGGGACTAAAGATGGAGCCACGTGGCCGGCTGCGCCATAGTTAGTCCCGGTTGGTGGCTTCAACCGGGAGTAAAGATGGCGCATCCGGCCACGTGGCTCGCCATCTTTAGTCCCGGTTGTTGCCATCAACTGGGACTAAAGAATTTTTTATATTTTTTAATTTTATTCTTTCTCCAACAGTGCTACATACTACATATTACATACATATACATATTTTACACACATATATTATATAATATATATTTATAAATATATAAGTTACAGACATATAAATGAACTTAAGAAAAAAATATATACATATAATATATTACCAAAACATATACACATATGTACAATATCCACATATATTTCGTATGTTATAAAACATTGTCTATTTTGTGGATCTGGTGGTTAAGTTACTTAAATTAAAATAGAACTCTCCCGTGGGACCAATGATCTGCTCGTTTATAAATCCCATCCATTCTTCCTGAGCGGCTTGTATGAAAGTCTCGTGGGGGAGGTTGTCTCTTACTTGCATAAGCTGTCATTAATTCGATCAAACGAGAAATAAATATATGAAGTGAATAAGAAATCGAGACGTAATGGATGAATGGCTATTATACATACATCTATATCGTCGATAGTTGTGACATCGGTCACAAAGCGGTGAATATAGTCGCAGACGTAGTATTCACATAAGTTGGTGCCCTGCGACTGTTTTGCACACTAAAGAAGAAACGACGACAGATTTAATATACATTTCATATTTTAGAACAAAGTAATAATTCAAAACAACTTTGGAGCATGTTACTCACTGGAAAGTTCATCCTCACGGAGAGCTTATCTTTCCAATTTCCGCGAACATTAGTCCGAAGCCGTTCCCATGCCCTACGTGCAGTTGAAAGTTAGCTAGTAATTATCAGAGAACCGTATATATGCAATAGCTAGCAAGTAAGATGGCATTACCTATTTAGCAGTTCAAATATCTTTGCGTACGTGGACTCTGGTTTATCCATTGAGTCAAAGACATGGATCCGCGAGTTATCCATGTCAATTACTAACAGAACCCAGTGGAATCTGCAAATTGGTTTAGATGACACATATAAAAATTTATGTATGTACACGGGATTGAAATCGGTACGGAAGGAAGAAAATACTTATGCAGTGTTGTAGGGCAGAAGGATAAATGACCGGAAGTGGTTTATCACCAGCGACGTGTAAATGTTGTGCAGTGTTGGATAGGGAAAATGATCAACCAATACGCCGTTGATTTTGCATGGATCGATAAATCCATGTTTGCTACAGTCGTGCATGTTGCAGTATTGGATCACCATTCTACAACGGTTAAAAAGAATTTTAGTCAGCTAAATATAAGAAGGTAAGAAACGAAATAACAGAACGATACTTACAAAGCCCGTGTGGCTAGAAGTGAGACGTCGAGGGCATCAAGCTGGTACAGGTCGAATATGTCTTCAAATCGGATATAGAAGTCGTCACCTCCATCGACAAAATAGTACTGTGAATATTTGCCCGTTACCATCTCTCCACCCTTGCTGGATTTTGCATGTACCACTTGTGAAAGCGGTACATCTGTGTTGGTAGCTTTTTAACTTGATCCGGCTTTACAAGAGGCTTTCCAAGTTTGAACTTGTATTCAGCGGAGCCTTCGCAAGGGGAGCACGGCCGTGTAATTGATCCATTGAAATTCCAGCAGATTCCATAAATTGTCTTAAGTCTGATCTGACATTTGGAACACTGAACTGGGGTACATCTTTGCCCGTTCTCTTCGCCTTGACATCAGCCTTCCGAATAGTCCTGTCGTAGTCGGACTGCGGTTGAGGTTGCGATTTAGGCTGTGGCGTTAGGTACATCTTCTTGAAGAAGTCCTTGGTCTCCTGGGGGATTTCAGGAGGCTTCTCAGGAGACTTCTTTCTGAAGTGGGCCTTGACTTCAGCTTGGACGGCCTCGTGCAGCTCCTCTGGAGTCATGTCGTACACCGTTTTCTTTGGGGCTGGTGGGAGCGGGTCAAGTTTAGGCCTCTTGCTTCTTGGTCCACTGCTGGTTGACCTTGACCGCGTGGCTCGAGATGTTGTCCGTTTAGGAGTCGGTGCTCGTTGTGGCGACGGAGGAGTTTGAGAAGGTGGTAGAGTTGGAGACGACCGTTTAGGAGTCGGTACTCGTGGAGGCGACACAGGAGGTGGAGGAGGCGGAGGCGGTGAAGGAGGCGAAGGAGACGGCCCACGTGGAGACGGAGGAGACGGCCCACGTCCGGGGAATATTATGAAGATCTTCCTCCAGAGAAATATTCCATGAGCTGTTTCTCCTAGCGTCAGCTCCCCGTCTCCTCCGGGGATATCCAGCTCGAGATCTTCATAGCCGCGTTCCACCTGTTCAATTTCAACTTTCGAGTACGCAGGTGGAACGGGTCGGGAGTGGTAGGTGCCGTCTTGTTCTACTGGAATGGCCATGCCCGACGCGACCTGTTCGAGAAGATTGTTTATTAGTTAGTAATGAACATTGATTGACAAGTTATTCAACGAAATATACGTACAACATAAAAGTACGAACATACCTTTATTGTTATGTCCTTTAGCGGAATATGCAGCTCACATGGGGTCTGTTGTGTGATGTCATCAACGGGGCATGGCGGACCCGGTTCAGCTTGTGGGGACAAATCGCCTTCATTTCCAGTTGAAGCGCAGCTGATGCGCTGCTGCTGTAGGTTAGCGGCTGTTGCTGGATCCGGCTGTTGGCTAACCCAATGGCTCTGCTCCTCTGCCAACCTTATGGTCAGTCTTTCGTCCACAATCTGATCAATCTGCGAGAGCTTCATTTCCATCTCAGCGAACCTCACATCGTGCTCTCGCTTTGACCTCATTCGGCTCTTGTATGTGTTGACGTCAGCTTGGAACCCGTATTTCCAGGGGACGACGCCTTTTCTCGCGTTCGCCCCGGGTGCTCTGGATTTTGAAGGGCGAGCATTAGCTCATCCTTCTCTCTGTCGGGCCTAAACGCGCCCGAGGAAGTGGCTTGCAGCGCTTCCTCTAACCTCCATCCGGCTTCTTGAATTTCATCACCAAAGATAACTGTGCCATCGACGGGATTAAGTGAGCCGCCGTGAGCATAAAACCAGTGCTTTGCTCATTCCGGCCAGGTGGCTGTGCCTGGAACGATACCTCGCGCTTCAAGGTCGACTTTCATTTTCTCCCATTTCTCCATTGCTTTGTTATAGCCGCCTGACCCAAGTTTGTGATGGTATTTTTTTTAGCTGCATTGGCCTTGTTCTTTTCTATGATAGCTTGTGCTTCTTGTCCAGTCTTGTGTTCAACAAAAGCATCCCAATGATCTCTCTCGAGCTTTGGGAACTTGTCAAAGTCGGGTCCGGCCCTTCGGATATATTTCTTGTGTAACTCTTTCTTGTAGTTCTGAAGAGCTCGCCATTTTCTTTAACGTCCATTCCTTGACCCTTGCGTGTTGTGAGTCCGGGATGGTGAACGTTTGCGCATTGTAGTCCACAACATTTCTTTCTCGAGTCCGGGAGATAGCTCGCTCATCTCCTCCCGTCCTTGATCGCCTCCAGCTTGGCAATGCTTACGGGCACGTGATCCCTCACCACCCATCCGCCGTGCGCCACAAACTTCCTTGCGGCGTCCTCCGGGGCAATAGGGCGACCGTCGATTCTACCTCCGTTATGACATGTCGACCCTCTATGCGCTTGTTGAGACCGCGTTGCCCGCGTGCCCTCTTCTCCGTCCAGCGGAGGCGAGGCGGAGCCCTCATTCTCCTCATCGTTCCCCCTGCTCGTCCCCTCCTCGTTGAGGTATTGATTTGTATCTTCATTCTCCTCCTCGTTGTAAACCTCTGTTCCTCGTTCGATCTCATCATGGAGAAGCTGTTCCTCGTTACGATCCGCCATTTGATTGTTGTGGGTTGAGGACTTAATCAAAGAATTCTGAAAAAAAATTATTCGGTTAATACATGTATCAATTATTCAGAAAAATCATGTATGTCTACGTAAAAAAGACAAAACGAAGAAGATGGATTCAAAATCATATATTATCTCAATCGTAGAAAAGACTTGTGAAGAAGATCGTGTTCTATATTTTCCTTTTTCTCTTTTTTTCTCTTTGCTAGAACACGACCGACCGACCGTTCGTTATATCATTTACGTCCGTGAGTATGTTCATCTGGAGGAGAGGAGAGAAAGAGAGGAGAATGATGTGAGGGAGATAAGGAGGATGGGAGTTGAAGTGGAGAGGAATGAAAGATAGAGGAAAGGAGACGTCCGTTCGTCCACGTTCGTTCGTCCGTTCGTGAACGTCCGTTCGTCCATGACTGAACGAACGAACGAACACTCGTTCGTTCGTCCGTCTGTTCGTCCGTCCGTTCGTTTACGACCGTTTGTTGATTTTAGCGTTTTCGTTCGTTCGAAAATACAAAATTCACAATTCACATAAACATTCAAATTTCAAATTTAAATACATATTCAAAATTCAAAATTCAAAATTCTCAACAGTCCAATAACAATCCATTTACATATAGCAGTCCATTTACATACAAAAATCATATATTCAAAATACCCATACATACAAAATTCATATATTCAAAATTCATATATTCAAAATACACATATATTCAAATTACACATATACTCAAAATTCATATATTAATATTCACAGAGTGCGGCGGCGGTGGCGGCGAGGATGCAGAGGGCGGCGGCGGCGGCGTGGAGTGGAGGGCGGCGTGCGGCCGTGTAGGGTTTAGGGGCCGGCCGGCTCAGGGCGCCGGGGGGAGGGGGCGCAAGGGGAGTGGGCGGCGTGGGGAGGGGGCGGCGGCGACCGCGACGATGGCGGCGATGGCGATGGCGTCGACGGTGGCCAAACGCTAGCGCATAATGTCGGGTAATCTTTGGGGGGCGGCGGCGCTAACCTGCGACAGCGACGAAGACGGCGGAGCGGAGGTCCTCCGGCGACGAAGACGGCGGAGACGGCGTGCTGCGGTGGCAACCTGGGGCTCGGCGACGGCGACGAAGACGAAGACGATGCAGTTCCGAAGTGCGAAAATGGCTAAGTGTTGGATCCCCAGTGAGGCCCTTGCTATATATAGTCACGACGTCATTTGTCCCGGTTGAAGCGAACAACCGGTACAGAAGATACTTTACTCCCGGTTGGTGGCTACAACCGGGACAATAGATATGAACATTAGTCCCGGTTAAATCCACCAACGGAAGTAAAGATGTCTGCCCCTGTTGGTGGCTTCAACCGGGAGTAAAGACCATATCTTTTGTCCCGGTTGAATCCACCAACCGGGACAAAAGATTGCGGGGCAGCCACGGCGCAGGTAGGTGGACATCTTTAGTCCCGGTTTGAGCCACCAACCAGGACTAAAGATGTTTTCCCGCCCACTGAAATTCACCTCTAGTCCCGGTTTTTTTACAAACCGGGACTAATTATTACAATGCCCTATTCTATTGTATTTTATATTCATATATAATTATAATGTTCATATGTTGATATATTTTATATTCATATGTAATTAACATATGTTTATATATAATTAACATGGATCTTTCAGATATAGATGAATAATATTCAATGATTCAATTTAATTTACATCGTCCATACATAAATTTAGCTATGTAACATTTGTCCTCACGTACTTTCTCCGCACAATTATTCCTTCGTTATGATCGTTGCGTGAGTAAGGGGTGTCCTCATTTGATAGGAGGATACTCGGGTCAACCGCCACCGTGAACGGAGGTTGCCCGTCAAACTGATCGTAATCTTCGTCAGTTCTATCCTCGACTCCCACGATTTTCCTTTTGCCTAGGAGAACCACATGGCGCTTTGGCTCGTCGGACCCTTTCCCCCTTCTTTGATTTGCTAGCCATGTCCTTGACATAGAAAACTTGCCGTACATCATTGGCAAGGACGAAAGGTTCGTCTGAATATCCAACCTTCCTCAGGTCGACCGTTGTCATCCCACTTGCATCAATGCTTACGCCTCCACCACTGAGCCTAACCCACTGGCACTGAAACAGAGGGACCTTCAGAGGTCCATAGTCCAGCTCCCATATGTCATCGATGGTTTCGTAATATGTGCTAGCCGTACCGTCGTATCCCACGGCATCGATGCGGACAACGCTGTTCTGATTCGTGCTCTTTAAGTCTTGGGCCCGTGTGTAAAATGTGTACCCATTGATTTCATATGTCTGGAATGTGGTGATCGAGCAAGATGGTCCCCTCGCCAAGAAGGCTAGTTGTTGGTCAATGCTCGCGTTGCCCATGAGATGTTGTCGCAGCCAAGCAGGGAATGCATCGATGTGATGGCATGTAATCTAGGCATCCGTCTTACCAATGTTTTCTGAGCGAACAATCGCCAAGTGCTCCTCGATGTAAGAAGCCACCAAGGAAGATTGTTGCAGCACGGTCCAATGTGCATTCCTGTATAAGTCATTGTCTATGTTCATTATTGCCTTCCTTCCAAGAGTTCCCTTCCCCCGTAGTCTACCTTCATGGCTTGATTCAGGCACCCCGATGGGACAGAGGTCTTCAATAAAGTCGACGCAAAACTCAATCACCTCCTCTGTTCCATATCCATATGCTGGCCTCCGGACGCGAATGGTTACGAACGTACTTCTTTAGAACGCCCATATACCTCTCAAAGGGGAACATGTTGTGTAGGAATACCGGACCGAGGATACGGATCTCTTTGACAAGGTGGCATAGGAGATGCGTCATGATATTGAAGAAGGAAGGCGAAAAGATCATCTTAAAGCTGACAAGACATTGGGCCACATCATTTTGAAAGTCTTTTAGTCTGTCTGGATCGATGATCTTCTGTGAAATTACGTTCAGGAAAGCACATAGCTTTGTTATTGTTGCCCGGACATTATCGGGAAGGATTCCTCGAATTATAACAGGAAACAGCTATGTCATCAGCACGTGACAGTCATGGGACTTTAGATTTATGAACTTCTTATCCTTCGTGCTTATTATTCCCTTTATATTCGAGAAGTATCCAGACGATACCTTGATGCTCTCCAGGCATTCAAACATTATTTCCTTCTCTGCCCTGTTCAGAGTGTAGCTGGCTGGACTTAGGTATTGGGCTCCTTTATCCTTTGGTTGCGGGTGAAGGCCCTCGCGTTGTGCCATATGTTTGAGGTCGTTACGTGCCTCAAGTGTATCTTTTGATTTTCCGTATACACCTAGGAAGCCAAGCAAGTTTACACAAAGGTTCTTGGTGAGGTGCATCACGTCGATTACGTGGCGGACGTCCAAGACTTCCCAGTAGGGCAACTCCTAAAAAATTGACTTCTTCTTCCACATCGCCGCGTGACCACCTTCACTTGCTATAGATTGGTTGCCGGGTCCTTTTCCAAATACTACTTTGAGGTCTTTCACCATGGCAAACACGACCTTTCCGTTGCGATGCTTTGGTTTAGTGCGATGGTCTGCCTTTTGATCAAAATGTTTGCCTCTTCTCCGAACAGGGTGGCTTGCAGCAAGAAAGCGACGATGGCCCATGTACACTACCTTCTTACAATGTTTCAGGTACGTACACTCAGTCTCATTCATACAATGGGTGCAAGCGTTGTACCCCTTGTTTGACTGTCCGGATAGGTTGCCAAGTGCAGGCCAATCATTGATGGTAACAAACAGCAACCCTCGTAGTTTAAACTATTCCTGTTTATCTTCATCCTACACGGGAACACCTTCTTTCTTCCACAACAGTTTTAGATCTTCGATCAGCGGTCTCAGGTACACATCGATGTCGTTACCAGGTTGCTTCGGGCCTTGAATAATAACCGACATCTGAATGTACTTTCGCTTCATGCATAGCCAAGGCGGGAGGTTGTAGATACACATCATCACAGGCCAAGTGCTATGCCCACTGCTCATCTCTCCAAAAGGATACATGCCGTCCGTGCTTAAGCCGAACCTTAGGTTTCTTGCATCCTCGCCGAAGTCTTCAAACGTTCTATCGATGTTTCACCACTGTGACCCATCGGCGGGATGTCTCAGCATGCCGTCTTGTAGGCGTTCTTCCGCGTGCCAACGCATCAATTTTGCATGCTCCTTGTTCCTAAACAGACGCTTCAGCCGTGGTATTATAGGAAAATACCACATCACCTTAGCAGGAACCCTTTTCTTCGAGGGCCGTCCGTCAACTTCGCCTGGATCATCTCGTCTGATCTTGTATCGAAGTGCTTTACAAACCGAACATGTTTCTAGGTTCTCGTACTCCTCACCGCGGTAGAGGATACAATCGTTAGGACATGCGTGTATCTTCTGTACCTCTAGTCCTAGAGGGCAGACTAACTTCTTAGCCTCGTACGTTGATTCCGGCAATTCGTTTCCCTCTGGAAGAATGTTCTTCACGAGTTTTAGTAACTCGCCAAATGCCTTGTCACTGACACCATTTTGGCCTTCCATTGTAAGAATTCCAGCGTGGTACCTAACTTTTTGTGTCCCTGTTCACAGCCTGGGTACAAGGACCTTTTGTGGTCCGCCAACATACGCTTCAATTTCCGCACTTCCTTTACGCCTTCGCAGTCCCCCTGTACGTCACGCAACATCTGACCAAGGTCATCGGCACCGTCGTTTTCTTCAGCATCCCCTCCCGCCTCGCCCACTGTATTCTCTTCAAACCCACCGTATTGACCACAGTCCGGAATGTTGTCGTCGTCTTCTTCATCTTCTTCCATTACAACCCCCACCTCTCCATGCGATGTCCAGCAATTGTAGTGAGGCATGAATCCCGAGAAACAAGTGGGCATGAATAATTCTTGATGTAGAATACTCCTTCTCGTTTTTGCACTTTTTACATGGACAACGTATGAAATCCTTATGCTTGTTGGCATCGGCCACACTCAAAAAAAATAGACGCCTTGAATAAACTCTCTCGACCGTCGATCCGCGTTGTACATTCATTGCCGATCCATCTACATGGAATGCACAAAAATCGTAAAAAACTCCACGAAATTCAAATCATTTAAATATTATTACAATACTTATATATATAATCGATAATTATTATATACTAATCCAATGTACGTAATGTGTTGTTCTTGAAAAAATAGAATTATTTTTAAAAGGTATTTTAAAGTGATAAACATAAAATTAATTAATTATTTTGCATCTATTTTAAAAGGTCCTTTGTCATCTATTTTATAACTTTTTTCCAAAAGATTCTCTCTCATCATTTTTCATAAATATTTTTTAAGATTAAATTGTGTATTATCACCAAAACAAAATCACAAAAAAATTTGGCAAGACATCCCCTCTAGCTAGAGAAAATTTTTGAAGACAAGTGTAGCAGGCTCGGGCTGGAGGAGGAAGAAGGAGTATAAAAAGGCAAACCATCTTTAGTCTCGGTTGGTTCTTTAGTCCCGGTTGGTGTTACCAACCGGCACTAAAGATCATCGTTAGTCCCGGTTGGTGTTACCAACCGGGACTAAAGATGGTGTCCGAGTCCGTCGAACTCGTCGAACGCCGCATCTTTAGTCCCGATTGGTAACATCAACCGGACAGCTCGACAACATTTGAACCGGGACTAGAGGTGATTTAGTCCCGGTTCGTGACACGAACCGGGACTAAAGTTTTGTTTCTAGAGAGCCGTTGAATTTTTAAACCGGGACTAGAGATCATCTCTAATCCCGGATGCAACTTAAATCGGGACTACTGTAATTTTTGCCACTTTAACCATGATGATTTATCAACTAATGTTATGAATATTAATAAATTTAGATGATAAATAGAGAGCTTAATTTTTTTTCTCGAGAAACACGGGCAGTACAGCATAGTGACTAGGTCGACTCAACCATCAATTTTCCTTTTCCTTTTTTCAGATTAGACAACCGAATTAAACCACCACGACTGTTCACCCGTCCTTCCGGCCCGTGACCGTTTGCACTTGCCGGCGTAGTACGTTCTGACGCGGCCAACGTAACTCCCCCGATACGATGTGTGGAGATTGTGGCAATCGGGTATCTACATGGCAAGCTTATCCGACTGGAGGTAGGGATAGATTGCGCCTGCTATATCTGTAAGCTGAACTTGACTTGGGTGTTGCGGTTGCCGATAGAGATAAGGCAATCGGCCTATAGTCACGGTTTGGTAAGATTGAGGAAACCGACTTAGAATAAGATAGGGTTTCCGATTTGTAAACCCTTCCTCCCAAGACTATATAAGGGGGGTAAGGGGCGTCCCCTGAGGGATATTCCGATAGGAGATCAGATATCAAACACTAGATTTGAGATACGACTTCATAAGCAAGAGCTTTAGATCACGAGATCAATAAAGACACTCGGCGGATCGAATCTACCGAAACAGGAGTAGGGTATTACCTCACGAGAGGGCCTGAACCTGTCTAAATCTTCTTCTTCTTCTAACCCATTGTGCTTGGCGATCTCGACTGCGACCCCAGAAAAATATATTGCCGAAACCAAGTTTCGACAGTTGGCGCGCCAGGTAGGGGCCGCGCGCCGAGACTTCTTCAACAATCTCGCCGACAAGCGTGATGGGATCTCCTTCAAGACTCGGCGACTTTGCCGCCAGCTTCTCCGGCGACTCCTCCTTCGACTCGGATTCGAACCAGTCGAAGGGAAAGACCTACTCGGCGCCATTCGGGCTCCCCAACAGCGCCGAGATCTTCGACAACATCTTGAAGACCAAGATGCGATCCACCTTCTCCGACGACGGACTTCACTCGGCACCATTCGGATTACCGGACACCGCCGAGATCTGCGCCAAACTTCTCGCCTCCCCGACGGAAGCAATCTACTCAGATGAAGACCTCTCGGTGCCGTTTGGGTTACCAAACGCCGCCAAGATCTACAGTCAACTTCTCTCCCCCGAGTTGACGGCGATCCACTCGGAGGAGCCTAATCCCCCAAGCTCTGACTCGGACTGGAACGATCCAGATCCGGATTTCCCAGGATCAAGGGAGGTCGCTGTCATCCTCCCATCATTCGGCTCCTGCTCGTCTTCAGAGCTCAATGGATACCTCAGCTCCGCCGGCTTCGACAATCTCTACGACATCCCTTCTGACGAAGCCGACAACTCCGACTGCCGTATGGACTGTGAGCCGAAGTGCTTCGACGTCCTCATGGCCGAGCCAGATGAGTCCGACTCAGCCATGGCCAGAAGGCTTGCCGAAGAGGAGCGAGCTAGAGTGGAGCTCGAGCGCAAGAGCCGAGGAGGATAAACAACGCAAGGACGAGGCCGACAAAAGGAAGCGGGATCTACGTGCAATGGACGATCCGCCCAGGGAGGCCATCCTCCGACACGGGTTCGCAACACCAACATCTTCCGACGCCGCAGCGAACGCGTCGCCGCACCTCACGCTCTTGGACACCGTCATGGAGACGGCTCCGGCCAACGTGACTCCTATACTTGATAAGATCAAGACCATCGTCGCTGCCACGGCTAACGGCCATCCCACCACTTCGGCACGAAGGCCGACTGAGTCCGTGGCCGAAACGCCAGACAAAAGCCGGCTTCCACCTCTAAAGTCAGGAGACTACAGGAGGCCCGAGCCGGCTCGGTCGTCAACCAGGCCAAGAGGCCCACCTCGCGAGTCTACGCTGAGGCACCAAGAGCAGACGGCCGACTCCTGCGACAAACGACATGGACGTCCACCCGTCCACCACCGAGTCCGCCGCAACAGTTCCAGCTACCCAACCAGCCAACCGAAGACCCCGCCGAGCGATCTGCGGGAAGTCCTCGATCGCCGCTACCAGGAGCGCGACCGACGCACTCGGGAAGATCGAAGGGGATCACCCGACAGCGGCGACGACGGAGTACCGGCCTTCACTCGGGAGCTCCGCCGAGTGCATTGGCCGAATGGCTTTAAGCCCACAGGGATTGAAAGGTACGATGGCAAGACCGACCCTGAATCTTGGTTAACTGTATATACTCTTGCCATCCGAGCTGCAGGTGGCGACAATAAAGCCATGGCCAACTACCTGCCCGTGGCCCTCGCAAACTCAGCCAGAAATTGGCTCACAAGCCTGCCAAGAGGCTCAATCGGCTCGTGGAGCGAGCTGAGGGACCACTTCATCGCCAACTTTCAAGGCACCTTCGAGAGGCCCGGCACACACTTCGACCTCTACAACGTCATCCAGAAGCCGGACGAGCCCCTGAAGGATTATATTCGGCGTTTCTCCGAGAAGCGCAACAAGATCCCGAACATCACCGGTGACATCATCATCGCCGCCTTCCAGAAGGGAGTCCGTGATGAGCTGCTTATCGGCAAGTTCAGGCGCAAACCACCGAAGACGGTGAAACAAATGTTTGAGACGGCGAACTCATACGCCAAATCCAACGACGCCATTAAGGCCGCCCGTCAAGACCAGCCCGACAGAAGGGAGGACAAGCAAGCAGGAGGAAGCCGAAATCCTAAGAAGGATGGCGGCAACAACGGTAACCGGGGCCGAAAGATCGCAAGCGCCGATCCGAAGACCTAGTGGCCGCGACCTCCAATACTCAACGCCGTCCCCGAGTCGCCGCCTACGACGCCATCATGAACGCCCAGTGCACCCACCATCCGAATCATAAGCACGCGGCGAAGGACTGCTTTATCTACAAGCAGTTCGCTGAACAGTATGCGGCGCAGCTCAACAAGAAGCCGACTGACGAGGCTAGCCCATCTGGCGCCAAAAAGAACAACACGGCTGAAAATGCCGAGCCGTTTCAAGACCCAGTGGGGGAGCTCAACCACATCTTCGGAGGCCCGCTAGCCTATGAGTCCAAGAGGAAACGAAGCTAACGACGGGGGTCAATGCGGCCCAACCCGAAGTCCTCGTATCTGCGATGGTCGGAAGTGGCCATCACGTTTGACCGCTCGGATCATCCCGACCGAGTGGTCCACCCGGACGCTATCCACTCGTCCTGGACCCCGTGGTCCGCAACATCAGGCTTAAGCGCGTCCTCATCGATGGGGGCAGCGCCCTCAACATCCTATTTGCCAAGACCATGGATGAGATACAGATCCCAAGGGCCGAACTGAAAGCAAGCTCAGCTCCCTTCCACGGAGTTATCCCAGGGCTATCTTCAACACCACTGGGCATATCTCCCTCCCAGTCACCTTCGGAGCCCGAGAGAACTTCCGAACGAGAACGTCACCTTCGAGGTGGCCGACTTCAAACAGCGTATCACGCCATCATCGGAAGGCTGCGCTTGCCAAGTTCATGGCGATCCCTCACTACACCTATCTTTGCATGAAGATGCTGGGCCCCAACAGCGTCATCACTCTTCGCAGCGACGTGAAGCAAGCCTTCACCTGCGACAAGGAGAGCTGCGACATGGCCCAATCTCGCGAGAGATTACGTGGCCAACAAGAAGTCCGATTGGCTGCATCGACTTCGGCAGAGGGCGAAGTCCCCGCGGAGAAGATAGCCAAATCAGGATCCGGCGACGCCAAGACCAAGAAGATCTCCCTTGATTCGTCTGATCCCTCCAAAACTGCTATAATCGGCGCCGACCTAGATCCCAAATAGGAAAGCGCACTCGTCACCTTCCTCCAAAATAATAAAGATGTTTTTGCTTGGAAACCATCTGATATGCCTGGAATTCCTAGGGAGGTGATCGAGCACTCTTTGAACGTCAAAGATGACGCCAAACCGATAAAACAACGATTACGCAGGTTCGCACAGGATCGAAAAGACGCGATCAAAGAAGAACTTGCAAAGCTCTTGGCTGCCGGCTTCATTAAAGAAGTCCTTCATCCCGACTGGTTAGCCAACCCAGTCCTGGTCCGCAAGAAAACGGGGCAATGGCGCATGTGCGTTGACTACACCGACCTCAACAAAGCCTGCCCCAAAGATCCGTTCGGACTGCCCCGCATCGACCAAGTCGTCGACTCAACAGCCGGCTGCAAACTCCTGAGCTTCTTGGATTGTTACTCGGGCTATCACCAGATCAGCTTGAAAGAATCCGACTGCTTGAAAACATCGTTCATCACGCCGTTTGGGGTTTACGCTACATCACCATGCCTTTTGGCCCGAAAACGCCGAGCCACATACCAACGCATGATCCAAAGATGTTTCCAGACGCAGATCGGTAAGAACGTTGAAGCCTACGTCGACGATGTTGTTATCAAGACCAAGCAGAAAGAAGACCTGATCGCCGACTTAGAAGAAACCTTTGCGAACATCCGGGCTTTCAGAATGAAGTTGAACCCGGAGAAGTGCACCTTCGGCGTCCCATCAGGCAAACTGCTCGGCTTTATGGTGTCACATCGCGGCATTGAGGCAAATCCAGAGAAGATCAACGCTATCTTAAACATGAAGCCCCGAGTAATCGAAAGACGTCCAAAAGCTCACCGGCCGCATGGCGGCGCTAAGCCGTTTCATATCCCGACTCGGCGAACGAGGCATGCCCTTCTTCAGACTGCTAAAGAAGACAAACGACTTCCAGTGGACCTTGGAAGCCGACAAGGCCTTTGAAGATTTCAAAGAATTCCTTACCACGCCGCCCGTCCTGGCTTCGCCTCAGCCCCAGGAACCCCTGCTGCTGTACGTCTCACCACTCACCAAGTGGTTAGTACGGTCCTTGTGGTTGAACGCGAAGAAGAAGGACGGGCCCAAAAGATTCAAAGGCCAATTTACTTTGTTAGCGAAGTATTGGCGGAGCCAAAATCCGCTACCCTCGTGTACAAAAATTGCTTTATGGTGTTCTAATAACCGCGAGGAAATTGGCACACTACTTTCGTGGTCACTCGGTCACCGTCGTCACCTCTTTCCCACTCGGCGACGTCATCCACAACCGCGAGGCAACCGGGCGTATCGCCAAGTGGGCCCTAGAACTGATGCCGCTGGACTTAACTTTTAAGCCCAGGACGTCCATTAAGTCACAAGCCTTAGCGGACTTCCTGGCCGAGTGGACTGAACAGCAAGAACACGTGCCTCGAGAAGACCTCCAACACTGGACCATGCACTTCGACGGATCCAAGAGGATCACCGGCTTGGGAGCAGGAGTTGTGTTGATCTCCCCGACTGGGGAAAGGCTGAGATATGTCCTCCACCTCCACTTCTCCGCCTCACACAACGTCGCTGAGTACGAAGCTCTTCTACATGGACTACGCCTCGCAGTCTCACTCGGGATTCGTCGGCTTATTGTGAAAGGTGACTCCCAGCTGGTCGTCAATCAAGTGATGAAGGACTGGTCCTGCTTAAATGACACTATGGAGGCCTACCGACAAGAGGTCCGCAAGCTTGAGGACAATTTTGATGGGCTAGAACTCTCACATGTCCCGAGACATAACAACGAAGCCGCCGATGAGCTAGCACGCTTTGGATCTAAGCGCGAAGCTGCCCCACAGACGTCTTTGTCGAACATCTCTACGAACCAACCGTCATGGCAAAGACGGCTACTAACGAACAAACCACCAACGAAGTCGCCATGACCGACACCGACTGGAGGACGCCGCTCATCAAATTCTTAACTCAGCAAGAGCTGCCGGATGACCGGGATGAAGCAGAACGCGTCCGGCGTCGTTGCCAAGCGTATGTCATGGTCGACTCCGATCTATACAAGAGAAGCCCCTCCGGAATTCTAATGAGGTGCATCACACCGAAGAAGGGAAACAATTACTCCAAGATATCCACTCGGGCATATGCGGAAGCCACGCGGCAAGACGCACTGGTCGGCAAAGCTTACAGTGCAAGGATTCTTCGGCTCACCGCGGTCTCCGACGCGGATAAAGTCGTAAGAACCTGCGAAGGCCGCGCTTTTGCCGTCAAAAGCCATGTCCCGCCCAGAGCTTCAAACAATCCCACTTTCCCGGCCGTTCGCGGTATGGGGCTGGACATGGTTGGCCCTTTCAAGAAAGCTCCGGAGGTTTCACACACCTCTTCGTCGCAATCGACAAGTTCTCCAAGTGGATTGAAGCCAAGCCGGTCGCCACAATCACCGCCGACAAAGCACGAGACTTTTCCTCAACATTGTGCACCGCTTCGGCGTCCCAAACAGAATCATAACCGACAATGGGACTCAATTCACGGGAGGAATCTTCAAGGAATTCTGCGAAGACTTCGAATCAAAATCTGCTATGCATCGCAGCTCACCCTAAAAGCAATGGGCAAGTCGAGCGAGCCAACGGCATGGTCCTTCAAGGCATCAAGGCTCGCGTTTTCGACCGACTAAGCCCTTACGCCGGCAAATGGGTCCAAGAACTTCCCTCGGTTCTATGGTCGCTGCGAACCACACCCGCCGGGCCACCGGCCAAACTCCTTTCTTTTTGTCTATGGCGCGAAGCCATGTTGCCAAACGAGATGGAGTATGAGTCCCTCCGGTCCGCAGCTTCAACGATGAACGCTACGACCCCGACCGAGTGGATGACCTCACCCGATTGGAAGAGGCCCGTGAGGCAGCTCTCATCCATCGGCCAAATACCTTCAAGGGCTCGAAGATACCACGCCGCAACGTGCGAGCACGAGCTTTCATTGTTGGCGACTGGTCCTACGCAAGATCCGACCACCAAAGACCGACACAAGTTATCTCCCTTATGGGAAGGACCGTATATAATCGCCGAAGTGACTCGGCCCGGTGCTTACCGGCTAAAGCGCGAAGACGGGTCCATGGTGGAGAACTCCTGAACATCGAGCATCTTCGACGATTTTATGCCTAATTTGGCTAAGGCCTCATGTTCTCCTTGACTGCCAACCTCAAGCAAGATGACTTCTTGAGCTAGCAATCGGGGGCTGATACACATGTCAATAAAGCTCAAGTTTTCCTCATCAACTTTTGTGCATAATTTGGTTTATCATTGTTTAATGTCCTTTGACTCGAGCTCAGTGTCTAAGGACTGAGAGTTTTCCGATGACCTAATCGAGCCTAGGCTTGATGACAGCCAGACGAAAACTACTTAAGAAATTTCACGCAAAAACTCGAATCAAGGCATTGACATAAATAAACTAAAAGAGTCACAAAGTTCCACATCAGAGTGTTACGATTACATGATATTTACAAAGCAAAGTCAGAATACAGATCAGAGCTTAAAGTTGTTTACTACATCCAGAGATATCTTCTTCGCCGCCTCTTGTGCCTCACTCAGCATATCTAAGGCCTGCTCGTCCGTTGTTCCCTCAGCGAAGCCCTCCCCGACTGAATGGATATCCACTCGGGGGTAGAGGGACTTGGTCTGTGCAAGAGCCAGACCAGCCCCCATGTTGGCCGCTTCGGTGATATTCTTCGTATCGTTCGGGAGCCACCGAAGCTTGTCGAAGATCTCGATTGGCTCCACGAGCGGCCCCAACTCCTTGATCGAACAAGGGACAGCAAGATCGGCGTGGCGGCGTTGGCGACCTCTTCCCGTATCTCGTCGCTGGATTTGATCCGCCCAAGCAAGACGTCGTATTGGGCTCGGGTCTTCATCTTATAAGCTGCAAAAAGTCCCGATCATTCAAAGCACTCGGAAATAAAGCAAGACACGAAATTCGACTTCAAAGAAGGTTACCTTCAAATTCGGCCTCCATCTCGGCCTTGTCAAGGCTGACCGCCTCCTGGACTTGAAGCGAGTGGACCTCCGAAGAATTTTCTACAACGAAAGAAGATTATCAATAGCCAAGATCAACATAAGAATCATGATGAAGCCGAGAGAGGCGGGCTTACTCCCAATTGATCCGCGGAGGTCGAGGTTGGCTTCCCGAAGCTCCGCAATCTCCTCCTTAAAGCCGCCTCTCTTGATGCGGCCTCCTCCCGAGTGGCCTTCACTGCCGCCGAACGTCCTCCAAGGAGTTCAAGTGGGGACCAGCTTCTCCAAGACTTCGATTTTGCCATTGAGCGGCAATATTCTTTCTCGCACACGAAAGCAAGTGGAGTGATCGACGAAAGATAACGATGATATAATCAAAGAGAAAGACAAAGGCTTACGTTGAGCATCGGGTCGCCTCATTCGGCTCTCGACAAGGGCATCCCTTTCATCTTTTCGGCTTGCGGTCTAGGATGATGCCCCGTCTCTCGCCTTCCGAATCCCGCCACTCGATTCGATCGGGGAACCCGTGTCTCGAAGACCGCAACCTAGGGATCTCTTCTACCGTGGTGACAAGCAAGAAAGACAAATGAAGACATGAAAGATTCAAAATTGAAAGAACGAAGGAATGCTTCGAAGCAAGTCTTACCGGTTTCGGTGGCTGCCTGCCTAGGTGGAGCGGCCGGGCTTTTCTTCTTCTTCGGGCTCGCCGAGTGACCCCGATCCGGGGTGCTTGAGCCGCAGCCTCGGGCTTCCGGCGATGGCCTTTCCAGTAGGGACATCCGTGGCCGGTCAAAATGGGGCTCCTCCCTAGGGGCGTCCTCCTTCGGAGGCGAAGGTTGTTTCTCCGGAACGCTCGCACTCGGTTGCGGGCTCCGGGGTTTTGGCTCTACTGGCCTTGGCACTTCGGGAGCAGCGGCCGGAGTCGGTCCTTCATCCCCCCGGCAGGATCTATGTCCTGGGGCCTCCTGCGAAAGTGAATACAGCGAAGATAAAGAAAAGTTTTCCGTGAAAGAGTTCAGGACTTCGGTTTCAGAGCATACTTGGATGATCTGTGGATCTTCGGTGCCGTCCGCGGCGATCGCCTTAGAGGCGGGGTCTCGACTGGAGGAGCCGGGACGTCGTCATCCGAATCTTCGATGATCAGCCTCCTTTTGCTCGCGCGCTTGTTCGAGTCTTCACTCGACGTCGCCCGCTTCCCGACTGGGTCGCTCTGGATTTTGATCCCGCCAGCCGGCTTCTTGGCGGGGCGATGCGGCGCGTCGTCATGAGCCACCTTGTATGGCTTGGAGGTGATAGAGGCGTTTTCCTGCAGAAGAGAGAAAGTGCAACATTAAGAGACAAGATGTCAAGATTGAAAGATACTATGAAGCATCCAGTCGGCTTACCGGAGGAGGAGGTCGGTGGATGCTGAATGGAAGGACTGGCAGAATGAGGGCCCGCTCGACTGCAATCCCGGATGAGAAGAGTTTGTACATCCGAATCTTCGGATCTCGTATGTGAGTGGATCTCGGTCTTCCCGATGGGGTCCGTCCCGCCTTCATACTCGAAGGCCGGCTTCGACCGCTCCTTGATCGGCGCCAGTCGGCACCTGATGAAGTGCCGAGTGATTTGTTCCCCGCGAAGATTCCTCTTCTTCATCGCCAGGATCTTCGCGAGCAGATCATTGGCTTCGTCCCAATCTTGGGCTGCCGGGACGGTGCTCCAAGATGGCTTGGGGACAGGAGGAAGACCGACAAAGGCGGGCAGGCTAGGTTCGAGATTACGATGTAGAACCACTGCGTGCCACCTTTGTTGGAAGATTTCAAAGGGAGAGAAAAATAGTCTTTGCGGAGAGATCCGCGAAGCCGGAGCTCGCTCCGCCAACAACGCAAGGTTGGTCCTTGTTCGGATGGGGTTTCGATAGAACATACGATGGAATAGATTGAAGTGAGGAAGAATGCCAAGAAAGGATTCACACACATGAATGAAGAGAGCTATGTGAAGCATCGAGTTGGGGTTCAGATGGTAGATATGAAGCCCATAGTAGTCCAGAAGCCCCTGGAAGAACTCGGAGGTGGGAAGGCTGAACCCGCAATAGAAGAAGGAAGTGAAAACGACAAGCTCACCGGTGTTTGGGGTCGGGAAGTCCTCCCCCGCCGCCGGGCGCCATCCCACAAGTTCCTTCGGCGGAAGCACGCCGTGCTTTACCATCTCCTTGAGGGTGTATTCCCTCACATCCGAGGTGGCCCATTGGTCGAACGGAATCCTCTTCTCCTCCGCCATGAGAGCGAGATTGTTGGGAAGTGGATCTGGCTGAGAAAAGTTGGATCTTGAGCGATGGGATGTGGGCGATTTGGCTGTGGAGGCTGGTTGTTGCAGAGAGCGAGCTCTTAGATGGATGGATTTGGGAGCGCGCGAGTCTAGGGTTCTCCGCAGTGAACTGTTAAACAGTGCCGCGAGAAGGGGAATCGTTTGGAAGATGAAGAGGCGGGGACGACCTCGCATCTTTATATAAAGATTTGAGGGTTGCGCTAGGTTTTCGGTGAATGGGCCGAGCCCATAAGAAAATCTACGGCCCAACTAAGGTGTGGTCCGATACGTGTCCTTAGGGACTTAAGCGGATAAGCTTAAGCGATTTGCCCCGGCAATATGCGCGTGTCCGAGTGCCCTATACCTTTAAAGATCCTTCCATACCGCGGTTTGCCCGACTTCATGAGAAGCGGCACGATGCAACTTGGAAGGTGACCAACAATGAGTTTTTATAGCTGCCTTGGTGAACAAGGGCTGTTTGGTTTTTTGGCATTTGGTCGGGTAATCTTACCAATGCTGTTTGTTTTCCACCTTGGTGAAGATCTTTATAAGATTGAGACCAGTATTATGGCAAAAGCTGTTTAATAACTTGGTCATATTTTTCATATGATTGAAAGAATTTGTTCTCCCATGAGGGATGAATGAAATATTTATTCCGGGATTACTCGGGAAAATCCACTCGGATGAGCAAGAGCTTACCGAGTGCTTTTTACCCATGAGGGTTGATTGAATTATTTGTTCGAGATAACTCAGGCAAATTCACTCGTTGAGTATGAACTTGCCGAGTAATGAGATTTCAGTGATTGCTTTAGCATGAGCTAGGCATCTACATGAGAATGATTTTTTATATAGTTCTTGACTATATGCTTAGCCTATTTTTGACTAACCACATAGTCGGGGGCTACACCTAATTAGGTGCATCAGGAGATGCACCTAGATATTTGTTTTTGAGAATTTTTTTCAGCCCTTCACAGTCTTTGGAGCCACTCGGGAAGATTCAGGCAGAGATGATAGAATCACTCGGCGCCAAAAGCACTCGGTCAAAGAGATTTTTTGGTTGAGTGCTGCTTTGGTCTGAAGTTGAGTTGTCTCGTCGACTGAAAAGGACTCGGGGGCTACTATGGAGATTGTGGCAATCGGGTATCTACATGGCAAGCTTATCCGACTGGAGGTAGGGATAGATTGCGCCTGCTATATCTGTAAGCTAAACTTGACTTGGGTGTTGCGGTTGCCGATAGAGATAAGGCAATCGGCCTATAGTCACGGTTTGGTAAGATTGAGGAAACCGACTTAGAATAAGATAGGGTTTCCGATTTGTAAACCCTTCCTCCCAAGACTATATAAGGGGGGTAAGGGGCGTCCCCTGAGGGATATTCCGATAGGAGATCAGATATCAAACACTAGATTTGAGATACGACTTCATAAGCAAGAGCTTTAGATCACGAGATCAATAAAGACACTCGGCGGATCGAATCTACCGAAACAGGAGTAGGGTATTACCTCACGAGAGGGCCTGAACCTGTCTAAATCTTTTCTTCTTCTAACCCATTGTGCTTGACGATATCGACTGCGACCCCAGAAAAATATATTGCCGAAACCAAGTTTCGACACGATGCGCGCGATCGATGCTTTGCAGCACGAGACACGGCGCCACCTGTCCGTACGTAAGGCACGTTATCTTAATTTACTAAATGATATTGTTTCGTAAAAAAAATTTATATAAAAATTGTGTCATAAATATAAATATATTTATTCATTACGTTTTAAAAATTAAAAATTATTTAATTATATGGTAATGGTTTTTTTCATGTGCTTCGACCTAACTAATCTTTTATCAATTTTAAACCCGACAAGCCACGTCACGGGGCTTTATATATACATATATATAGTCGCGCGCGTATGTTGCTTTTGTGTACGAGACGAGATCGACGTCGCTGGCTTTTGTCCACCGTGAGGCGAGGAGGGAGGGACAGCGACGGGTCGCACCGCAGGCCGGGCAACACGTTAGCAGGCAGCCTACGTATATCGATATCATATATGCTGCCTAATCCTTCAGAATTTGCATTGAGCCCGCCCGTGCTAGACTGCCTCCATGTATATACAAATTAATTAAGTGCATTTGTGCTATATTGCTTCTTTTCATATATATCATTACTAGAGATTTGATTTTTCTGGGCAAGACTTCAGACGAGTCATAAATAGCCGCGCCTAAAAAAATCGGTCCCCAAAGAACCGGTTATCGGACCATACGAAAAAATGCATTATCCCATGTGACTCACTTAAAAGCCCGCACGGAATAATGCCACTAGAACAGGTTCGGTTATCTCTAATGGGCTTAAAGCACCATCTCTATCGGGCAGGGCCCCCGTCACTAACCAAAGGTCAGTGATGTGAGAAAATATGTCAATCGGGCATCCGCCCGTCACGGATGACTCTCATCTCTGAGGGGCCTAGATTACAGCCCGTCACGGATGACTCTCATCTTTGACGGGCCTAGATTACAGCCCGTCACGGATGACTCTCATCTGTGACGGGCCTAGATTATAAGCCCGTCACGGATGAGTATAATAAAAAAATAAATTTCGTTTTTTTGGTTAGCCTCTGGCCTTTGCCCTCACTCGTGTGTGAAGCATCTAGGCCTTATTATTTATTTTGGTAATTAATGACAAAGTGCTAATTGTGGACTAACGATACTTTTGAGTTTTACATGTTTAAGAAAGGATCACATGACAAGAAGTGCATGAATATTTACTGAGGATCATTTTCGATGGCACGATGCAAAAGGATTGAAGACAGTAAAGTAACAGTTTATTTTTTAATGATCGAGGAGTTTGGGCGATCAAAATTCATTGATTCTTTTTATATCTTTGCCGTACTATCAAGAAGGGTAATGACCTAAGCAAAAAGATGATTAAATTGTCATATTAGGTCATTTGCATTTCATTTTGAAATACACTTCTTTTATATAGCTGGCTGACCAAGGCCGGTCAGACCGTGGATGTTGATCCGGCTCGACCCGATCCGGCCCGACCGGCCTTGAGGAGGTCTCGACCGCAGGTATGCTCGTGGTCCGACCAGCCCCTTGCGGCGGTCGACCGACCATACACCGCCGGTCAGACCGGCACTGTGACCCCCCCTTCGGTCGGCCGATCCAGAGCCGCCAGAGCCGCAACCGGTCAGACCGAGCCGATGGCGGTTTGACCGAGCTGAGGGCGGTCTGACCAGCATTTTGGCCTCCGGTCTGACCGGCCCCCTGTTGTCAGAGGTAATCATTGCATTGCAACGGCTATTTTTCTAGCCGTTGCTACATAAGGCCGGTCTGACCGGCAAACCTTCTCCGGTCTGACCGGCAGGCAACAGTGTTGGGGTATTTCGTCTCCAATGGCTAGTTCACTTGTTTTGGGGTATAAATAACCCCTCCTTGGCTGCAAGGGAGCTCTTCTTGGCACTCTATTGCATTGTATACATCCTTGCATCTCTCACACACTTACTTGAGCTAGTGTTCATCCACTTGTTGTGTTTGAGAGTGATTTTAGCCAAGAGCTAAGTGCATTGCTTCATTGTAGAGCTAGTGTGGCACTTGATCATCTCCGAGCCGCGGGATTACTTGTTACTCTTGGAGGTTGCCGCCTCCTAGATGGCTTGTGAAGGAGTTGCCCGGTGACCTCTCCGAGAAGATTGTGGAGGAGGCCCGGTGCCGATTTTGTGAGTGGTTTGGAGTTCACCACCTTCGGAGGAAAGCAAGAACTACCCCTAGTGATCGAGGCTTGGGTAGTCCTCTCCGTGGGCCGGCTCCCACCTTGCCCACCCCTTGATGAAGGGGGCGTGTGGTGGCTTCGTGGTTGAGCGGTGGAGTTGGGCTCGCCTCAACGGGGACTAGGAAACCGGCGAGTTTCCAAACCTCGGTGAAAAATTTCTTTGTCTCTTGTCTCATTTACTTATTGCATTTACTTTTGTGCAAATTACTTTAGTAGAGACATAATTGAGCCACTATCACCCTAGGATTGCAAAACTTAACTTAGTTGCTTAGTTAGATTCATCTCTCACCAAGCCTAGCAACTTAGGTTAGTTTTGATTTAGTGTCACTTGTTTTTAAATCGCCTATTCATCCCCCTCTAGTCGACATCTCGATCCTACAAGTGGTATCAGAGCTTGGTCTCTCTTGATTGGGCTTCACCGCCTAGAGAGAAGATGTCGAATGAGGTGAACCATGTAGGAAAGGCTCTCATGTTTAATGGCACAAATTACTCCACTTGGAAAATCAAAATGTCTACTCACCTTAAAGCTATGAGCTTCCATATTTGAAGTATTGTGAATGTAGGTTTTGCTATCACCGGCTCACCCTTGACGGATGTTGATCACCGCAACCTTCAACTCAATGCTCAAGCCATGAATGTGTTGTTCAACTCCTTGAGCCAAGAAGAGTTTGATAGAGTGAGCAATCTTGAGACCCGCCTATGAGATTTGGAATAAGTTGGCGGAGATTTATGAGGGCATAAGTGAATATAAGGATGCCAAGCTTCATTTTCTCAAAATCAAATATGAGACATTCTCCATGTTGCCTCATGAGAGTGTGAATGACATGTATGAAAGGCTTAATGTCATTGTCAATGATCTCAAGGGGCTTGGGGCAACTTACACCGATCTTGAGGTTGCTCAAAAGATGTTTAGGGCTCTGCCGGAGAAGTATGATACTCTTGTCACCATGCTTATCAACTCCGACATGTCAAGGATGACTCCCACAAGCCTCTTGGGGAAGATCAACACAAATGACATGTACAAGTTGAAGAAGAAGGAGATGGAGGAAGCCTCTCCATCCAAGAAGTGCATAGCACTTCAAGCCGAAGTGGAAAACAAAGGCAAGAGCAAAGTATATGAAGCAAGTGATGATTTGGAAGAAGAGATTGCTCTTCTTGCTAGAAGATTCAATGATGTCTTGGGAAGAAGAAAGGAAAGAGGAAGGGGCTCAAACTCAAATAGGAGAAGAAATAGAAGACCCAACAAGACTCTCTCCAACTTAAGGTGCTTTAAGTGTGGTGAGAAGGGACACTTTGCTTCCAAGTGTCCTTCAAAGGATGATGATGAAGACAAGATATCCAAGAAGAAGAGTGGAGGTTACAAGCTCATGAAGAAGCTCAAGAAAGAGGGTAAGAAGATTGAAGCTTTCATTGGGCAATGGGACTCAAATGAAGAGAGCTCCACCTCTTCCGAATCCGAAGAAGAAGGTGATGATGAGACAAGCTCCAAGAAGAAGAAGATGGCCGTAGTTGCTATCAAGGAGGCTCCATCACTCTTCGCTCCACTTTGCTTCATGGCAAAGGGCTCTTCTGAGGTAACATCTCTTAGTGATAGTGAAAGTGATGATGATTGTGATGATGTTTCCTATGATGAGTTTCTGAGTATGTTTGAGGAGCTCCATGCTTATAGTGAAAAGGAGATTGCCAAGTTCAAGGCTCTAAAGAAGGATCATGCTTCTTTAAAGGTCATGTATGAGGAGCTAAAGACTTCTCATGAGGAACTCACTATTTCTCATGAAAAGCTTAAGGAAGCTCATGACACTCTCTCTTCAACTACCCAACATGGAGCTCAAATTGATGTTGGCATATCTTGTGATTTGCTTGATGATAGTGTTATTTGTCATACTACTCATGTTGCATCATCTAGCATATCTACTTTTTGTGATGATCTCATGGATATACCTTGCTCTAGCTCTAGCTCTAGCTCTCATGTCTCTATTTATGATGCTTCACTTGTTATTGAGAACAATGAGCTTAAGGAGCAAGTGGCTAAGCTCAATAAGAGTTTGGAAAGATGTTTCAAGGGTAAGAGCACTCTTGACAAAATATTGAGTGAGCAACGGTGCATCCTTAACAAGGAGGGACTTGGATTCACTCCAAAGAAGGGTAGAAAACCTTCTCACCATGCCACTCGGTTTGTCAAGAGCAATGGTTTTTATTTGGTTTTCAAAGGTTTTAGATATGAAAATTTTTATTTGGTTGATTTCAACTCTAGTGAAGCAAATTTGAAAACTTGTTTAGTTGCAAAAACTTCATTGGGTTGACTTTGGCATAGGAGACTAGCTCATGTTGGTATGAATCAATTAAGCAAACTTTCAAAACGTGATCTAGTTGTGGGCTTGAAAGATGTAAAGTTTGATAAGGATAAACTTTGTAGTGCTTGTCAAGCCGGCAAATAAGTTGCATGATCTCATCCTTCTAAGAGTATCATGTCCACATCTAGGCCATTGGAGCTCTTGCATATGGATTTGTTTGGCCCAACAATCTATAAGAGCATTGGAGGAAATAGTCATTGTCTTGTTATTGTTGATGACTATTCTCGATATACTTGAGTGTTCTTTTTGCATGATAAGTCTATTGTTGCCGAGCTTTTCAAAAAGTTTGCAAAAAGGACCCAAAATGAGTTTAGTTGCACTCTTGTAAAAATTAGAAGTGACAATGGTTCCGAGTTTAAAAATACCAACATCGAAGACTTTTGTGATGATCCTGGTATTAAGCATGAACTTTCCGCTACCTACTCACCACAACAAAATGGTGTAGTAGAGAGGAAAAATCGTACATTGATTGAGATGGCAAGGACTATGCTTGATGAATATGGTATTTCCGATTCTTTTTGGGCGGAAGCCATAAACACAGCTTGCCATGCATCCAATAGGCTTTATTTGTATCGTCTCTTGAAAAAGACTTCCTATGAACTAATTGTTGGGAGGAAGCCAAATGTTGCATATTTTCGAGTTTTTGGTTGTAAATGCTATATTTATAGAAAGGGTGTTAGACTAACCAAATTTGAAAGTCAGTGTGATGAAGGGTTTCTTCTAGGGCATGCCTCAAATAGCAAGGCGTACCGGGTCTACAACAAAAGCAAAGGTGATGAAGGCTTGATGAGAGCTATGAAGAACATGCCTATTGGAGACATCAAGCCCATTGAAGTTGAAGATAAGCCATCCACCTCCATTCAAGATGAGCCATCTATTTCCGCTACGCCAATTCAAGCTCAAGTTGAAGTGGAGGAGGACAAGGCACAAGATCCACCTATTCCGCCAAGAATACACACCGCTCTCTCCAAAGATCACCCAATTGATCAAGTTTTGGGTGACATTAGTAAGGGTGTCCAAACTTGATCTCGTGTCTCTTCAATTTGTGAACATTACTCGTTTGTTTCTTGTCTTGAGCCAAAACATGTAGATGGAGCTCTTGGTGATCCGGATTGGATTAATGTTATGCAAGAAGAGCTCAACAACTTTACAAGAAACAAAGTGTGGACTTTGGTTGAAAGACCTAAAGACCACAACGTCATAGGGACAAAGTGGGTCTTTAGGAACAAGCAAGACGAGAATGGATTGGTGGTGAGAAACAAGGCAAGATTGGTTGCTCAAGGCTTCACCCATGTTGAAGGTTTGGACTTCGGTGAAACTTTTGCTCCCGTGGCAAAACTTGAGGCAATTCGCATCCTTCTTGCATTTGCATCATGTTTTGATATAAAATTGTTTCAAATGGATGTGAAAAGTGCTTTTCTAAATGGTGAAATTGCCGAACTTGTTTTTGTTGAACAACCACCCGGTTTTGAAGATCCTAAAAGTCCTAACCATGTCTACAAACTCTCAAAAGCTCTCTATGGGTTAAAACAAGCTCCTAGAGCTTGGTATGAAGGATTGAGAGATTTTCTTTTGTCAAAGGATTTCAAAATTGGAAAAGTTGACACCACCTTTTTCACTAAAATCATTGGTGATGATTTCTTTGTTTGCCAAATTTATATTGATGATATTATATTCGGTTCTACTAATGAAATGTTTTGCAAGGATTTTGGTGATATGATGTCTAGGGAATTTGAGATGTTCATGATTGGAGAGTTGAGTTTCTTCCTTGGACTTCAAATCAAGCAACTCAAGGATGGGACGTTTGTAAGCCAAACCAAGTACATTAAGGATCTACACAAGAGGTTTGGCTTGGAGGATGCAAAGCCCATCAAGACGCCTATGACAAAAAATGGGCATCTCGACCTTGATGAGGGAGGTAAACCGGTAGACTTAAAGTTTTATCGTTCCATGATAGGTAGCTTGCTTTACCTTATCGCATCTAGGCCGGATATCATGTTTAGTGTTTGCATGTGTGCACGGTTTCAAGCCGCTCCTAAGGAGTGTCATTTAGTGGCCGTGAAAAGAATTCTAAGATATTTAAAGCATTCCTCAACTATTGGCTTGTAGTACCCAAAAGGTGCTAAATTTAAGCTAGTTGGCTATTCCGATTCGGACTATGCCGGTTGCAAAGTGGATAGAAAGAGCACATCCGGTAGTTGTCAATTGCTTGGTAGATCCCTTGTATCATGGTCATCCAAGAAACAAAACTCCGTAGCCCTCTCTACCGCCGAGGCGGAATATGTTTTGGCGGGTAGTTGTTGTGCACAATTGCTTTGGATGAAATAAACCTTGTTGGATTATGGTATATCTTTCACCAAAACACCACTCCTATGTGACAATGATAGTGCCATAAAAATAGCCAACAATCCGGTCCAACATTCTAGAACCAAGCATATTGACATCGCCATCACTTTCTAAGAGACCATGTTGCAAAAGGTGACATAGTCATTAGCCACATAAGAACCGAAGATCAACTAGCCGACATCTTTACCAAGCCTCTTGATGAAAACCGCTTTTGCAAATTGAGGAATGAGTTAAATGTCATAGACTTCTCAAATGTCACTTGAGATCATGCATCATGGTTGCTATTTGTGCTTATTTGGTTCATCCTTGTTCTTTTCTTTGGATTTTATTGTTATTTGGTTGTTCTTTGCGAAAACGGAGCTTATCACATTAAGGGGGAGACTTGCATTTCTTCATGTGCTCTACTACTCCTTATATGTGAACAAATCAAACACAAGTGCTAATAGAGTTTTCAAAATGCTCAAGTCAACATAAGTCAAAATTTTTGTAAAATCAAAGTAATTTGAAAACTATCTCTTGGAAAAGGCTTAAAATGGTTCCCTATATGTTTTCCAAGCTTTTATTCTCAAGAAAAATGGAGTTTGTTTGAAAATGCCACTATGGTCTCTTTTTGAAGAAACTAGATCTTAGTTTTGGCCAAAATGAGATTTATCTCCAAAATGAGGTTGCGAAGGAATTTGAGAAAAGTGCAAAAACAAAATTAGTAGATGAGACCTCCTTGAATGTTTTTGGTATTTAAATCAATTTTAAAATTAAATCTTTCAAGAGTTATTTGAAAAACAATTTGGCCCAAAAACCCCTATAGACCATAAAAGGTCACCTCCTAGCACTTAAGTGAATTAAGTTGCAAATCATCATAATTTTCAAATGTTATGAATGGTTAGCAATATTTCAACTCATACATTTCAAAATTGCTCCAAAAATTGAAATTTTATCGGGATTCCTTGTGTGGGGTTGTCGGTTTGTGCAAGGGCTGTGCACACCGAGCAGCTGGCGGTCTGCGGTCGACCGGCGCTATATGCGCGGTCTGACCGGCCAGGTTCGGCGGTCTGACCGGTCGAATAGCACCGGTCAGACCGGTCGATCAGGTGGGCCCAATACTTTGCCTCTCTTCTTCTTCTACCCGATCTAATCTCTCTCCTTTTCTTCTCCTCACTCCTCCACCTGAAATTTCTTTCCTCTCTCTCTCCCTCAAGCCCTAACTCAAATCCCTCTCTTTTCCCTTCGGTTAGACCGCAGATTTCTCTCTGGTTACACCGTAAGTGAATTCCCTCTTCCTCCTCTCTCTATTCCATGGATTAGATTTGGTTTTTATTGATTTTGTGATCCATGGATTGGAACCCTAGGTGAAGGAAGATGTGTTCTTGATTGTGCACGCTTTAAGGGTTTAATCTTCGTGCAAATCAACCCTGAAATCGATAATTTCTCTTCCCCTCTCTTGTAATCGAAAAATCGTCTATTTTACTTCTAGGGTTAAGGGTAGTTTATCCATCTTATCATTCTTGATGAAATAGACATCTCCTTGTGCTCCTTGTTCATCTTGCAATCACCTTAGTCCTAGAAAATTTCAGACTTACATTGTGGATGTGAAAATTTTGGAGGTGTTGTGCTGACTGCCACAGGCGGTCTGACCGCAGGCACCCAGGCGGTCTGATCGGGCGCATGCCGATGGTCTGACCGGCCGCAGGCCGTCGGTCTGACCGGCCTGTTGCCGTCGGTCTGACCGGCCATGGCCCCGGTCTGACCGCCCCTGACAGGCAGCAGTCCTCCATTTCGCCACTTCCAAGTGTTTTCTAAATTTGTTGCTAATATTCACTCCTTGATCTCTTGTATTCATAAAATGCCTCCTCGCACTCGCCATGGCCGTCAAGCTCAAGAATCAGAAAGTGAGGATCAATATGCTCCCAGTGGTGGTGCGCAAAGTGAGGAATAACAAGAAACAACTGAATCTGAGAACTCTAGTGAGGGAAGTGGAGATGAGATGGAGGTTGACCCGGCAATTCAATTTGTTCTCAACATGAGAAATCCAACTCAGTACACAATTCTCAGACATCATGATCAATTCAGAAGGCCGAGAGACTGCACTGACCCGAGGTTCCACACTACTTTCCAAAAATCAGTGTTTGAACAGGTCTATAGAGGAAAGGCTTTTGCCGAACACAAATGGATCTCTTGGCGCAGCGTCAACGACACTCCAGAGTTTCAGAGCCTACAGGACATGTTCAAAGTTGTTGGCATTGATAGGCTTGTGACCTTAAGGCAGGACTATGACGAGGAGCTGGTTCGTCAGTTTTATGCCACGGTGTGGGTTGCAGGTGACTTCTCTGAGATGAAGTGGATGTCAGATACCCTTAAATGTTCCATCTCAAGGAGAGAATTTCGGAGGCTTCTGAACATTCGGTTTGATGTTGGGGATGACTTGCATGAGGAGTACGCTCATAATCCCTTCTCCATAGATGACCTTGAGCAGTTTTATGAGGATGGAGTGGGGCACACGTAAGGGAAGGTTGCTGGTTTAAGAACTCTTCCCAGTGTCGTCAATAGGATTGTGCGAGCTACCATTCTACCTAGATGTGGCAACAATGATGATATTCGAGGGGTAGCTTGGCATGTTATTGATGCTATCCTCCAAAGGCGTCAGTTTGATGTTGTGAATCTCATTATGCAGGAGATAGCCATCTCTGAGGGCACTTTTGGACAAGGAATTTACTATGCGCCTTATATTATGAGGATGATTCAGGATAAGCTTGGAAGTGCAGAGAATAACCTTAAGGAACACAAACAGTACAAACCCCGTCTCCAGCTCAGCACTCCTCGTGTTCCTAGAGTGCGCCAACCTCAATTCGATCATGGCGCCAGTTCTAGTGCGGCACCTCCACCACCTCCTCCTCCTCAAGGTTTTGACTCCTATTTCACTCCTCAGTACGCTTATTTTGGCATGCCTCCTCAGGATTATTTTAACCTAGTATTAGAGGTCATTCACTCTCTTAATGACAACATGGCGAGATTGAGCACTGGGCAAGAGGCCATGTATGAGGATGTTAGGGGGATAAGGACTGATGTGAGCAGCTTAAATGCCAATGTGGGGAGATTATCAAGTCGAGTGGATTCCTTGGATCGGCGCATGTCTTCTTTGGAGAGCTCTCACGCCTATGTCTATTCTCGTCGTCAGCACTCCGGTTCCTCTCACTATCCCATTCCTCGCCTGCCTTCACCTCCTCAAGAATGATGTTTTTGGTCCTTGATGCCAAAAGGGGGAGAAGTCCACAAGGGGAGAAGACCAAACTTCGTTCTTTCATCTTAAGTGGGTTTGGGACTAGTTTTAGTGAGGTTAGTCCTCCTATTTAGTAGGTTAAGGTGGAAGGGCTATTTATCTATGTATTGGGATATTACTATTATCTTTTGTGTTCTTTATCGTTTGTTGAACTCTTTTGAGATTCTAGGCCCTTTGAGGTCTTGTAATAGCTTAGTAAACTTTTATGGATTGATGATCTTTATGGATATCTTGTGATGGATGTTTAATTGTGTCATATGTCATTTGTTGGAAAAATCTTTTGCACTGTTGATATTTGTATTCATTATGCATATGTTTAGGGGGAGCTTATATTCATGATTCATGCCTATTATTTTTGTGAGTTGTTTGTCATCAATTACCAAAAAGGGGGAGACTGAAGCATCTAGGCCTTATTATTTATTTTGGTAATTAATGACAAAGTGCTAATTGTGGACTAACGATACTTTTGAGTTTTACATGTTTAAGAAAGGATCACATGACAATAAGTGCATGAATATTTACTGAGGATCATTTTCGATGGCACGATGCAAAAGTATTGAAGACAGTAAAAGTAACGGTTTATTTTTTAATGATCGAGGAGTTTGGGCGATCAAAATTCATAGATTCTTTTTATATCTTTGCCGTACTATCAAGAGGGGTAATGACGTAAGAAAAAGATGATTAAATTGCCACATTAGGTCATTTGCATTTCATTTTGCATACACTTCTTTTATATAGCTGGCTGACCAAGGCCGGTCAGACCGTGGATGTTGATCCGGTCTGACCGGGCCTTGAGGGAGGTCTGACCGCAGGTATGCTCGCGGTCTGACCGGCCCCTTGCGGCGGTCACACCGGCCATACACCACCGGTCAGACCGACACTGTGACCCCCCCTTCGATCGGCCGATCCAGAGCCGCCAGAGCCGCAACCGGTCAGACCGAGCTGAGGGCGGTCTGACCGGCATTTTGGCCTCCGGTCTGACCGGCCCCCTGCTGTCAGAGGTAATCATTGCATTGCAACGGCTATTTTTCTAGCCGTTGCTACATAAGGCCGGTCTGACCGGCAAACCTTCTCCGGTCTGACCAGCAGGCAACACTGTTGGGGTATTTCGTCTCCAACGGCTAGTTCACTTGTTTTGGGGTATAAATAACCCCTCCTTGGCTGCAAGGGAGCTCTTCTTGGCACTCTATTGCATTGTATACATCCTTGCATCTCTCACACACTTACTTGAGCTAGTGTTCATCCACTTGTTGTGTTTGAGAGTGATTTTAGCCAAGAGCCAAGTGCATTGCTTCATTGTAGAGCTAGTGTGGCACTTGATCATCTTCGAGCCGCGGGATTACTTGTTACTCTTGGAGGTTGCCGCCTCCTAGACGGCTTGTGAAGGAGTTGCCCGGTGACCTCTCCGAGAAGATTGTGGAGGAGGCCCGGTGCCGATTTTGTGAGTGGTTTGGAGTTCACCACCTTCGGAGCGAAGGAAGAACTACCCCTAGTGATCGAGGCTTGGGTAGTCCTCTCCGTAGGCCGGCTCCCACCTTGCCCACCCCTTGACGAAGGGGGCGTGTGGTGGCTTCGTGGTTGAGCGGTGGAGTTGGGCTCGCCTCAACGGGGACTAGGAAACTGGCGAGTTTTCGAACCTCGGTGAAAAATTTCTTTGTCTCTTGTTTCATTTACTTATTGCATTTACTTTTATGCAAATTACTTTAATAGAGACATAATTGAGCCACTATCACCCTAGGATTGCAAAACTTAACCTAGTTGCTTAGTTAGACTCATCTCTCACCAAACCTAGCAACTTAGGTTAGTTTTGATTTAGTGTCACTTGTTTTTAAATCGCCTATTCACCCCCCTCTAGTCGACATCTCAATCCTACAGTGTGCCTTCCCGATAGGTCACCCATCCTGAATGCCCTCACTCGTGTGCCTTCCCGATAGGTCACCCATCCTGAAATTGCACAAGGGCCAACACAATTAACCTCATAGTTCTTTGGAGATTGGCTTCCAAGAAAGAAATTGTAGTTTGTTGATATAAGTATTCCATTAATCCTATTAACCCGTGGACCACGATGTCACACCCTAGCATCCCCAATTCATATACATTCATTCACATACACAACCATCAATATATTTAACACAACCACATTCATATAACATCCCTTTTGATCACATATTGAACTATATAAAATTTGAATTTTAAAATATAACAAATTCAAATATTTTTTTGGGTAGTAAATGATTTCAAATTGAAAAATTATCAACAACAAAGTTGTATAACTCATCAAGATCTATAACTTTTACTTTGGTCTTTTTGCTATATAACATTTTTTGAACAATTTGAATTTGAATTTAAAAATATGAAAACTTCAAATAATATTTTCAAATACTAAATGATTTCAACTGAAAAAGTCATCAACAACAAAGTTGTATAACTCATCAATATCTATAACTTTTATTTTGTTCATTTCTATACAACATTTTTTGAACAGTTTGAATTTGAATTTAAAAATATGACAATTTCAAACAACATTTTGAAATACTAAATGATTTCAACTCAAAAAGTCATCAACAACAAAGATGTATAACTCATCAAGATCTATAACTTTTATTTTGGTCATTTCTTCATCCAGCAAAGTGATAATAACATTATTCATAAAATTCATATATCTCTCATGTGGATTTATAAACTATAACACATATATGTAAATTTTGTGAACAATGTTACTAACACTTTGTCGGATGAAGAAACGACAAACATAAAAGTTATAGATATTGATGAGTTATACAACTTTATTGCTGATGACTTTTTTAGTTGAAATCATTTAGTATTTCAAAATATTGTTTGAAGTTGGTGTATTTTCAAATTCAAATTCAAGTTGTTTAAAAAAAAGTTGTATAATAAAATGACCAAAATAAAAGTTATAGATCTTGATAAGTTATAAAACTTTGTTGTTGATGACTTTTTCAGTTGAAATCATTTAGTATTTGAAAATGTTGTTTTGAAGTTGTCATATTTTCAAATTCAAATTCAAATTGTTCAAAAATACGTTATATAGAAAATGACCAAAATGAAATTTGTAAATCTTCGTAAGTTATATAACTATGTTGCTGATAATTTTTCTATTTGAAATCATTTAGTATTTAAAAATATTGTTTGAAGTTGTCATATTTAAAAAAGTCATCTATGACGGGCTATAATCTAGGCCCATCAGAGATGACAGTCATCCGTGACGGGCTATAATCTAGGCCCGAGAGAGATGAGATGAGAGTCATCCGTGACGGGCTATAATCTAGACCCGTCAGAGATGAGAGTCATCCGTGACGGGCACTAACTTGGTGCCCAATTGAGACATGTAATGTTATCTCAATCGGACCTGAACAACGGTCCGTCATTGATAGGTGTCATCTGTGACGGGCCTGAGTTTTATGCCCATCTAACATGTCTGTGCGACCATATCTCAATTGGACGATTTTTCGGCCCATCACAAATGACTCATCCGTGACGGCCTACTAATTCTAGCATGTTACATGCCGTTATGGATGGAAGGTTCTGTACTAGTGTGCATTTTTCCGTGCGGGCCGTTAAGTGGACCGCACGCGATGATGCACCATAAAACAGCTGCTCAACCCGACAGTGCCACATTTAACATGATGTTTCTCTCTAAAAAAAGACAACTATAGGGGGAAGGTTTTCAACTCAAATTCTTCAATTGCAATCACTACAAAAGGTAACATGCTTGATCTTCTCTTCCATTGCTTCCATTTTTAAAAATTTTTGTTGGTTGAATGCGAAGATATTTGAACTTTTTTCAACTCGGTTTCTCTCCAAAAATAGGTAATTTCTTTTGGTGGAAGGTTTTAGACTTGAAATCTTCGATTGAAATCAATATAAAAGGTAAATCATCTCTTTTACTTGCTTCCGTTTTTGTAAAATTTCATTGGTTGAATGCGAAGATATTTAAACTGGTTTGAATATGTCATTTTTGAGCTATTTTTGTAATTTGTAGGTCAAATATTTTGTTTTTTGATTGAACATTTTTGTAATTAATAGTGTGTTAGTATTATTATTTGCTGTGAATGAGGTTTTAGTTATAAAGTAGGATTTAAGTTTAATTTGTTTATGTAGAAAATACCAGCAATATAATATTATTTTATGCCGTGAATTTTTTTAGATGGATCGGACATGGATGTATGAGACGCGGAGAACTCATCCGATGTTCAAGAGAGAAGCATCAACATTTATTAAGAAGGCCAAGACACACGCTTTGAGGGAGAATAGGAAGGATATTTTTGTCGTTACATGGATTACAAGAATCACAAGATGTGGAAAGATCCGAATATAATTCTAGGACACATAATTCAGCGTGAATTACACAGTTTGGACTTATCACGGGGAAGTCGCCGCTCCTGAAGAGATTCCTGATATTTGGTTCGATGAGGCAGAGAATTTTATAATTGAGGATATGTCCCGTGAAATGACGGGTGATTTTGGCGGCTTTGGTTTTGACGATGCAGAGGTTGATATTGATCTTGATCTTGAAGATATGTTACGACACGCTAAACCAGAGGTCCTAACAGAGAAAGCAAGATATTTAAACAATTGAGAGGCGTTGCAAAAATCAGCGAAAGATCTTTTGTACGATCAATCAAAGGGGTGTGACATGGATTATACAGTGTTGCGGTCGGTGCTAGAACTTCTTAGATTGAAGGTCAGACACGGATGGTCTGATACTAGTTTCAACGACTTGATGGGTCTCCTGAGAGCTATGCTTCCTAAGCCTAACTTGTTGCCAACTAACACCTATCAAGCCAAAAAACTGATATGTCCATTATCTCTTGATGTGGAAAAGATCCATGCATGTATTAATCAATGTGTACTTTATCGTAAGGAATACGCTGACTTGGAGAAGTGTCCAACTTGTGGGGCGAGTAGGTACAAAAAAGGATAACAGTGCCGCCGATAGTGATGTTGCCGAACCAAATGCATTGGTTGAGCCAGAAAAAAAGATTCCGGCCATGGTGATGTGGTACTTGCCAGTGAAAGATCGCATGAAGCGATTGTTCTCGAACCCCACCGACGCCAAGTTGATGAGATGACATTAAGAGGGTCGAAAGACATATGGTATGATTCGACATCCTGCCGATGCTTGACAATGGAGAAACATTGATTCAAAGCACCCAGAATTTTCAAAGGATCCGAGAAATGTCAGGTTTGCGTTGAGCATGGATGGAATGAATCTGTTTGGTGACCTAAGCAGCTCACACAACACTTGACCTGTTCTGCTCACTATGTATAACCTTCCTACATGGTTATGTCAGAAGCGAAAGTATATTTTGTTGATTATCCTTATACAAGGGCCAAAATAGCCTGGCATCGACCTAGATGTGTTTCTTGAACCTTTGATGGAGGATATGAAAGAAATATGGGAAGAGGATCTACGATTGTTTGATGCGTACCGCCAGGAGTATTTTACTCTGCGTGCTATCATATTCGTTACTATAAACAATAAACCAGCCAATTTTTCCCTCTTCGAATATATTAAAGGAAAGACTGGATGTCTGATATGTCTGGACAACACATCGTACATATACCTGACCTCGTCAAAAAGTTAGTTTACATGTGTCATCATTGTTTCTTACCAGAGAAGCATAGGTATCATGCGATGGCTACCTTTTTTGATAAAACTGTTGAGGAAGGTACTACCCCCGAAGCAAAGGATGGTTCCACGGTGTTCAAGCTGACAAAGAACATAAAGGTCGTGTTCGGCAAGAGAAAGACAACTTCAGGCAAGAGGAAGAAAGAAGTGGTAGAAAACACACTGTCCTTCAAGAAACATTCAATCTTTTCCAAGTACCTCACGTACGGGAAAGACCTGGAGATTTGTCATGCCATCGATTTCATGCACCTCGAGAAAAACGTGTTCGATAGCACCATCGAGACTTTACTTGACATCCCTAGTAAAACAAAGGATGGGTTGAAGTCACGTAATGACCTGGTCAATTTGGGCATAAGGACAGATCTCCACCCGATAGAGCTAACGAATGGTAAGATTGAGATTCCATCGGCATGCTACTCAATGACACTAGAATAGAAAAAAGCTTTCTGTAAATGTCTTCGTGGTTTGAAAGTGTCGACTGGATTCTTACCGAATATCCGAAAACTAGTATCAATGAAAGATTTGTCGCTTTCTGGATACAACGCTAACGACTGGTATAAGATGCTTACGGTATTTCTCCCTATCGCTATAAGGGCGGTGAAGCCAGTGCACACCAAGGTAGACATAATAAAGTTGTGCTATTTTTTTAATCAAGTTTCTCAGAAAGTTTTTGATCCAGAAGAATTAGGACCTCTTCAAAAATTCGCAGTCGAAACAGCTTGCCAGCTAGAGATGTTTTTTTCTCCATCGTACTTTGACATGATGGAACATCTCATTGTTCACATTGTCCCTCAAATTATTGAACTTGGTCCTCTATACCTACATCAAATGTGAGCGTACGAGCAATACATAGCTGTTCTGAAAGGGTATGTCTGTAATCGTGCTCATCCGGAGGGCTCGATGATAGAGGGTTACACAACTGAGGAGGTTGTCGAGTGTTGGCCTAGATTACATGAAAGATGCCAACCCTATTGGGATACCGATGCCTCGACATGATGGAAGGTTATCTGGGAAGGGTACTGTGGGAAGAAAATGCTTCTACGACAACGATTACAAAGCGGTATCAGATGCACATAGCAGTGTTCTTCAACAACTCGCCATCGTTGCGCCCTACATTAAGAAACACATTTCCGAGATTAGAGCATGCAATCCTAGGCGATCCGACAATTGGGTTTCAAAAGAACAGAAGCGCAGTTTTCCCCAATGGCTGAAGGATTAAAAGCTACCGTCTGGTGAATCACTCGAGGAAAAAATGATAGAAAGACTTGCAGCTGGCCCAATAAGCCTTGTGACCTCATGGCAAGGGTATGATATCGGCGAATATTTTTTTACGCAAACAACAAAGACAGGAAAAGCTTAGCACAGAACAGTGGGGTTCGTGTCGAAGCGTTGGATGCAATAGGACAGAAGAAATCTTACTATGGGATCATACAAGAAATCTGGGAGCTTGACTATGGTTTAAACATTCAGATCCCTGTTATCAAATGCCAATGGGTGAAAGATAACATGGTAGATAAATTTGGATTTATGTGTGCTGAACGGAGAAAATTAGACACAAGGATGATCCATGGGTCCTTGTCGAGTGTGTTGCACAAGTTTTTTATGTGAAGGACCCTTCCGATGAAAAAATGGACATTATTGTATCGGACAAGCAACACATCATTGGTATTGACAACATTGAAGACGCGTTTGATTATAATCAATACGATGCCATTACGTTATTCAAAGATCTTTCTATGCGGATCAAACACATTGAGAGTGTCCTCGACGAATCAAAGTTTTCATCCGTACGGAAGTATGTTAATCCAAAAATTGTGAAGCGTTAGTTTGTTTTTGTGTACAATATGTTTTTGCGAGTGAATGTATCAACTTGTGGTGTTATGAGTGAATGTGTGGTTCTATGTGATGAATTGATATTTCTATGTGCATTGATATTTTTTAGTTTTATAGTTTCGCATGGAATAATGAATAAATTGAATAATTAGTATGGTATTCCATAAAATAGAATATACATTAATTAATAAAATTAATATGTGATGAATTTACATTAGAAAATATGATGAATTTACATTAGAATATGTGCTGAATTTATATTAGAATATGTGATGAATTTACATTGATTAATAAAATTAATATGTGATGAATTTACATTCATTAATAAAATTAATTTGTGATGAATTTACATTAATTAATAAAATATCAATTTTCTGCGCCGCGAGAGCCGCTACCGCCGCTCTCTCTCTTTCTCTCTCTCTCGCTCTCTCGTCGCTCTCTCTGCGTGCTCCGTCGTCATCCTCAACCCTCACCCTCACCAACGCTGGCCTCAACCGACGCCACCGCCAGACTCAAACCCTAAACCCTCACCGATGCCTGCCGACCTCAACCCACGCCGGCCTCAACCGTCGCCCCGGCCGGCCCGGCCTCACGACCACCGCCGACCGCCTCGCCTCGTCGACCATCGTCTCCATTGCGCCACCGCCGACCGCCACCGCCCCACCGTGCCACCGCCCGCCGCCGCCCGACACACCTCCACCTCGGTTAGTAACCTCCTCTCCTCATCACCTCCACCTCCACCGACGCCATTGTGATATGTGAATGTTATGTGTGTGAATGTGATGTGAAGTGATGAGAAATTTGATGTGAATGTGAATTTTTTAAGCTTATGTGAATGTGAAAGTTCTATTGTTATGTGAATTTATATATGAATTATGGTTTGATAAAGGTTTGAGTACAATACATATATATATATATATGTATGTATGTATGTACATATATTTGAGAAAGGTCAAAATTATGGTCTAAGTTTCACCTAATCACATATATTATGGATTTTTTATATAACAGTATATATGAATTATGATCTAAATTTTATATAACAGTACATGTACATATATATGAATTATGGTACACTAGCAATTGTGCCCGTGCGTTGCAACGGGTAAAGTCGAGGCGCGACACGGATGGGGACGGCACAGAGGGGCGCGGGAGCTCCGAGCAGCGATGGGAGGGAGGAGCGCAGTCGCGATGCTGGGCGCGGCGCAGATGGGGACGAGAGGGAGGGGCGCAGGGAGGGAGGAGCGAAGGGGGTCTTTTTTTCATCCAAGCCCTCCTTTTCTTTTCAGCATTGGGATTGCGGGTAGGGCTGACGAAATACTCGTGGCTCGCTAGCTCGTTCGGCTCGTGGATGGCTCGGCTCGGCTCGTTGAGAAATGCTAACGAGCTGCGCCAAGGGTTTAGCTCGTTAGCTATAATGAGCCAGCTCGAATCAGCTCGCAAGCTGCTCGTGAGCTCAACGAGCCAGATGCAATGTACAAAGTAGGGCCTAATGTTTTGCTTGTTTTGCTATTCTTTTACTTGTTTTGTTGTTGATGTGACAATAAATACATAATTTTTATAATTTTGTGATGGTCAATATGGATCTAATGCTTTAGATTATAATAGTAATAATATCTAATCTAGTTGCATCATTATATTTGCATGGATAATTATCGATGGACAAGTGTTATTACGTTAATTATGGACTTAATGTATCACTTTTTATTTTTTTCAATTGTATATTTGCATGTTTAATAGACTAAAAAAATAAAATGTAATTTGTACATAAATTGCACTGTATTAAAGTGGCTCGCGAGCTAAACGAGCCGGCTCACGAGCCGAGCCGGCCAAACCGAGCCAAGCCGAGAGCCGAGCCTCCTGGCTCAGCTCTCTACCGAGCCGAGCCGAGCCGGTATCCACCCCTAACTGCGGGTTAATTTTGGAAAAAATCAAGGGGTTTTTTGCAAAATAGCTAGGCAGAATAAAATTTTGGATAGAAACACTACTTGCTTTATAGATAGCTAGCAAAATGTCCGTGCATTGCAATGGGACGACGATGCAGGGAGGGAAGCAGGTGGAGGACGAAGGTCCAGGCGGCAGCGCGGGAGCTCTGAGCGGCGACGGGAGGGAGGGGCGCAAGCGCAGCGCAGATGGGAGCAGAAGAGAGGGACGTAGGAGGTCTTTTTTCATCTAAGCCCTCTCTTTCTTTTCAACATTGGGACTGCTGGTTAATTTTATAAACAGTCAAGGGGTTTTCTATAAAATAACATTTTTTTCTTCTTTAATTGGGTTTTTTTAAAATAGTCAGACGGACTGCGGGTTAATTTTAAACAAACTCAAGGGGTTTTCTGCAAAATAGCCAGGCAAAACAAAATTTGGGTGGAAACACTACTTGCTTTATATATAGGTATAGATTATATATAATAGTATATATATACATGGATTTTAATGTAACTAAAAATAATATGAAAGTGATATTAAGGATGATGATTTACCATGTGCTTATATGGGTTTAATGTAACTAAAAATCCATGTGGATGGATGCTTGTATTGTGATGGATGGATTTATATTTTGTAGAAGTCATTGTTGTTGTTGTTGTTGTTGTTATATATGCCGTGATGGATGGATGGATGAATATATTTAGCATATAGGGTGCATATATGCCATGATGGATGGATTTGAATGGATGAATTTTGAATGGATGCCGTGATGGATGGATGGATGAATTTATTTTTGTGATGGATGAATTTTAGGAGTGCAAATGGACTATTTATTTTAGGATTTTAAATGGACTATTAATATTGAAAATGGATTGTAAAATGGACTGTTATTCTTTTGATGAATTTTTGATATAACTGTAAATGGACTATTATTTATTTGATGGAACTATAGTTAATTTTGATGAAAATGTAAAATGGACTGTTATTTTTTTGATGAATTTTGTTGATGTGAAATAGTCACTATGAATTTCTTATGTGAATTAGTTGATGTGAAATAGTTCATGTGAATATTTTTGATGAATTTTAGATTTTAGGATTTCCCTGCCGAACGACATACAAATCTCATATCCCTCTCTTCTCTCCCTTTCCTCGGTCTCTCATCTCTCATCTCTTCCCCTGCCCTTATCTCACCTCTGCTCATGGATAAATTTTGGCATCCGCTAACGGAGATCCCTATACGAAATTGTCAAATGTATGCATATGTATAACTTACATTTGACGATTTGGTCTAGGGGTCTCCGATAGTGGAATTGCGTGTGCCCCTTCAACTTCATGCGCCGATAGTGGATATAGTCTTGTTTTTCTGAGAGCAAAAAAATATAGTATTTTAGAAGTTAAAATATAGTCAATATAGAAAAACCTAAAGAGAAGAAGAAGGAAAAGTACAATTATTTTCCTTCTTTTTCTCTTTAGGTTTTTTCTCTATGTTTTTTCTTTAGATTTTAGACTTATGCTAAATTATTGTAAATAAATTATTTTGCTTGATGATGAAGTGGAGCCATTCAGACATGTTGCAAATTGCAACACCCAAACATGGTTCGAATTATTTAGGCGTGTTGAAGGCTAGGAGGCAAGCGAAGATCTCCGCATCAATCCTTGTGTCAAAGGTCACAACGGAGATCTTCTGCTTGCCACCCAACCTACCACAACGCCTCATGCTATTACAGATATAGTCTTGTTGTTCTGAGAGCAAAAAAATATAGTATTTTAGAAGTTAAAATATAGTCAATATAGAAAACCTAAAGAGAAGAAGGAAAAATACAATTTTTTCCTTCTTTTTCTCTTTACGCTGCGATTTATGCATGTCCTTAACACTGAAACATCGAAACTCGGTTCGAATTATTTAGACATGTTGAAGGCTAGGTCGAATTCTTTTAGGGTAGAAGGAGACTTTGTGCGCACATGTACACCTCATATATACACCATATTACAACTGTCTACTCCCTTCATTCACAAATTTCACAAATTGTATGTTATGAACGACTGTAGATCAAATGTCGAACGAGAAAGCTCCCTCGGAGGCACCCAACGTCGAACCAACGCAAGAGTCTTCGAGCGAAGGAACATGGCGGACACCAAGTGATCCTTTCGAGATCGAAGTTACGTCAGCACCACCGGTTGAAGAAGACCCCGACTACATCCCTATCGAGCAAGCGTAAGTCGAGCCGTACGTTATGAACCGACCGGTACCTCACCGGATCACGTTTAACGTTTTCGTTGTACGTACATATGGAAACAAGGTGCTGCTAAAAAAGAAAGGCCACCAAGTCTGCCATCATAGCCAAAGTCGAGACGGACACAGCAACATCCGGTCCGATAGAAACTGACACGTCCGCGAGAGCTGGAGGACGTCAAAAGAAAAGATGTGGTCAGAGAAGTAAGAACCAACCCCCCAAGGAGACATACTATATCACCTCTCTGAACCGGGATGGGAAGCCAGTGGAGCCCAAGGTAGCAATGACAAAATTTAGTAGCACTTGCGGGGTACTGGCCAGAACCCACGAACCTTTAAATATAGATTCCTGGGAGCAGGTGGATGACAACCTGAAGAACTTCATGTGGAATGAGTTGCAGAAGTGGCTTGTATATACGCTTGGTTCAGAGGCTCTGGGAAAAGAGTTTGCCTTGAAAACGATGGCGCATCGGTGGAGGCAGTAGAAATCGAACATGAACACTCACTACGTGCAAAAGAACAAGTCTCCATTCGAAGAACATAGTGGTATTACATCGCCGAATGGGACAGGTTCGTGGCGAAGACGACAAGCCCTGAAGCCTTAGCATGGAGGAAAAAGATGTCCGACTTAGCAAAAAAAGAACAAGTACTCACACCGATTGGGCTCTAGCGGCTATGATGGCCACGTAGAGAAGTGCCGAGCAACCGAAGAAAAGTTTGCCGCCCAAGGAAAGCCCCTGCTTGTAGATGCACTAAAGGAAAGAAGCAAAAATTGGGTTTGGGCACAGAGCACGGGCCAAGTCACCAACGAGGAAGAGATCCTTTTCGATGATCCGGATATCGAGCGTGTGACCACTAGTCTAAAGGACATTGCGGAGAAAGAGAAGTCAGGGGAATTCATTGCCAAGAGGAAAAATGATCAGTTGAAAACTGCATTGGGCAACTCCGAATATTCTGGACGAGTAAGGGGTGTATCGTCAAGGACGAGTTGGAAGGAAGGGTTTCCTAAGGAAGCTACAAGTTATAAGAAACGGGACAGGTACAAACAGAAATTGGAAGAGAAGATAGCGAAACAAGTTGAAGAACATTTCTACTCTCTTGTTGCACAAAATAGCCAAGCCTTCCCACACTTGTTTCAAAGAATCCGAAGAAGAAACAGATGTATGCCCAAAGAGTCGCTTGCCGCTTGACACCGCACCTTATCCAAGAGATAACATAATCGCTCGACGCCGTGCACTCGCTCATGCCGAGAGGAAGGGCCGGGAAGAGAAAGGAGGTGGGTACATGACTTGCTATACCAGGGCGTCAATTTCACAACACGTCAATCCCTGAGGAATATGTAAGGGTGCAAGTGGCCAAGGTGCATGCAGAGCATAATAGCTTAGAGCTAGATATTCCAGCACCGAAAGAGATAGAATTGCTTGGGGACACGGTGAATCAGTTTATACTATGGCATCGATGAGATATCCTACTGGTCGGTCCACAATCAGCATCCCCAATCCCGCCGGTTCCTCAGATTCTGTTGTGCCTGCACCGCCTTCTTCACCAGGGCCAGATCCGCCACCTAATCGGCCTGCTTCCCCACCTTCCTCCCTCCTAAACAAAAAGGTCCTGATTCGCCAAAGCAGTCAGCCCTTGAAGTCACCGCAGAACAACCTCCAACCGATGTACAAGATATTCATCAATCTCCTCCGACACCACAGTCAGCATTGGCGCTACCTGAAAGGCCTCTTCTAAAAACCACAAGTCTTCCGAGTCCGAGCAAGCTTGAACCTTGTCGGCTTATCCAAAAATGGTTAGATCAACCTATGATAAGAAAGAAATGGTCGTATACGAGGAGAAGTTAGCGTTCCAGGATTTCAGGGGGAGAGCGCCGACTGACAAGAAGCAGGATCAAACTCCAAAGTTGTTGGATTCACAACAATCGGTGAAAAACCAATTGGAGGACCTGCAAAACTGGACTTCAGACGAAGTGCCAACAAAGTACAAGTACGGCAAGCCGTTCCTGCCATGACACGTCATGGAAGACATGCCCTGGGAAATGAGGCTAATGCATGACTGGTACCTAAAGGCGTCCAAAATGGGGTTCAACATGATTACTGTGAAGGTCCCGGATCACGCTTTCACCAGTGGACCAAATGGGATACTGGTATCGATTTCAACGACCTTCACGCATTATTCAAGATGGAAAAAATGGATATAAATCTCGTTGCTGCGTTTTGCCTGTAAGTATCAATCACACTTAATATCATAAATGAATTCATTTGCAAACTAAATTCTAAAAAATTACCCACTTGCATTACTTAGGATGCAATTCCACGATGCTTCAAAGACCAACTATCCAGTTGGATACATTAACCCAATAAGGATATGCTGGACGGAACACGAGGTTCATATTCGTGCAGATTGCGATGAGCTCAAAGGCAAAACGAAGTCCTAAAGAGACACGACCATCAAAAAAATGCACAAGGCGAAGATGGTTGCGGTAGCACTGTACTTGGGCCAATCTATGCTCGAGCACAAAGACAAAAATATCCTCATGGTCCCTTATACACTACGGTACGTAATATTCTATCGTACAACCGATAATTTACTATGATATCACCTACCATTAACATATTTTCTTCGCAGCGATCACTACATACTTTTTCTGGTATATCCGCGGGACCAAATGGCCGTAGTGCTTGATCCGACACCCTACAAGGAGGATACATTCAAAGAGTTCCTCATCTTGTTAAATTTATTAGTACTATCATGCATCATTTAATAATTTTTGTCTATTGTTACTCTCGAAGAAACAATTGACTGAAACAAATTATTTTGTCTACATAGAGCACACACACATTACGTAAGACACGGTGGACCGGTCAAGGATCCACAAAAGAAGAAGCTTCTCATGAAGACACAATGGCTGGTAATTACATGCCTGCTATATGCTGATATTTTATACTGTGTTTAGTTTCAAATATTGACGTACATACACAATTTTATTCAACATAGTGTTATAAGTAACCTCCAGGCACTAACCTATGCGGCTACTACGTGTGCGAGATTCTAAGAATCTACGGAAGATACACTACAAAGTTTGAACAAGTAAGTTCAGAGAAAATATCTTTCTACACGTTAAGATCGATCTTGTATAATTTTTCTTATCATATCTATGTGTATCCCTTCTTAAACAGATCAAGTCCGTTCCAGTTGTAGCAAACTAGTTCGACAATCGAGCCATGGTCAACTTGGTTGCAGATATTTGCCGCTTCATCCGCCGCGATGTCTGCAACCATTTGGGAAATTTCTACGATCCGAAAAGCGAGCTTACGACGGACGATAAATTTAAACGACTTAGAGAGTGGGAAAAAGACCATCTCTAATAATTTCTAATTAAGTCTATATTTTATGTGCTTTCGAACTATTGTAAATTGCGAGACAAAACTTGATATGTATATGAACATGCATGATATATACATTTATATCTTTTTTTACAAGGAAATAATTAAATTTCTTTTAATTCTTCTGTGAATATATATACATGCATCTGATCGATCGAAAATATTACTGACACAGAGAGAGGGGGAGAGGAGAGAGAGGAGAGAGGACACAGACAGAGAGAGCTAGACCTATAGCTAAACACATACAGCTATAGCGCACAGAAAATAATGTGCACGGGATGCAATCTTTTCGTGCAGTCAACTTAACGAACCGCACAAAAAGATCAATTATCCCGTGCGATCAGGTAAAGTGGTTTGCACGGAATAATCGATCTTCCCGTGCGGGCCCTTAGACCGACCGCACGGGATAATTGATCTTTCCGTGCGGTTGGGCCGCCTGCACGCAAAAATGGTCTTTTCTCAGACCATCTCGGGCGTGCGGACAGGCCTTCCACACGAGAAGATACCTTTTGGCCCGCACGCAAAAATTATTTCTCTAGTAGTGTATACTACTCATACATATACTACTGTTATTTTTTTTCAAAATATATGATACTGTCAATTTTTCGTATATTGTTTAACCATTCATCTTATAAAAAATTAATATAAAAATATAAAAATATAAGTTAAAATTATATTTTATTTGATTATAAAATAAGTTATAACAAAATAAATATTAAGTTTCTTTAAGTATATAGGAGGTGGTCAACCTCAATGTTTCACGCGCCGGGTACACTACCTGAGTGACACCGCATACAGCCTGCTTACCGCACGGGACGAGCCCTGTTCAGCGTTGTTGGTAGTACATTATTCGTCTGCTATATTCTCCTGCCATCTCGAAACAGATTACGCTCTTGATTTTTCATATAATATTTAAACATTTTATTTAAATATATATATTATTTATTTTGTTATGACAGGTTTTATTATATAAGAAACTATATTTATAATTTTATATATTTATACTTATTTTTATATAAATAATAGTAAAATGTTAAAAAATTTAACATCATTATATATTTATTTTAAAATAAAGGTAGTATTTAGTCTATATAACGACAGAGATCGATGTAATATAGAAGCTGGTGTACTATTCACAGCTATGGAGTAGCTTAGTATGTATACGAAGAAGATGTTTTTCCTCGTTAGATAAGATCACTTACTGGAAATAAATTTTAAACTAATGTATCCCAACCCAACACCCCCATCCCCTTCCTCCTCCTCCTCTCTCTACATAGGACTGAGTTGGTCTGTTTAGCTGATGCGAATCCAGCTAGTTATAACCTGAAGACTTCTCTTCTATTTCATTTTCTGCATTATATAAATACAACTCCATTTTTACAATCTGAATGAAAAGTTGATTGTTTGGGAAGCTTTTGGTTTTAGGAGAAGCTATACCCGCCAAAAACTTCTCCAAGCAGGTCCAATATGTCCTTTGTCATCTCTAAAATTTTTATATATCACTATAAAAAAACATTTTTGCAACCGGTCAAAACAGATTTTCACGAGTGACCAGCCATGTTGCTTGTAACTTAAGGCCTGTAAAATTGATGTATTTTCCAAGGCAGGCAAAGGGCCGCCTGTGAAAATGATGCAGACGGCTACGTAACGTTGTCCGACTGTGAAGAGATTATTCAGCGTTAAAAAAATATGCGGCCGATGTCGTTTGTTTTGGGCAGAATGGGAATTGCTGGAATTGCTATTCTTTCTTTGGCCGGCCAGAACTTCCCATTCACCATTCAATCCAATCCAATCCACTTCCTATTCCCCATCCGATCCAATCAAATCCAATCCAAAATTCCCATTCACAAATTCAGAGAAGCACCACAAATTCACACAAACAAAACAAATCCATATCATCACAGTATTCTTCACCGCAATCGTCGCGCACAATAGTAGTCGCTGTCAGTCAGTGGAAGTCACCGCTGCCGCTGCCGCTGCCGTCGCCACGTCGAGAGGGTTGGTCATCGTAGACGAGGCACCGCCACCCTCCTCTTCGTCACCGTCCCTGGCCTCCTTCCATACGGCCAGGTCTGGGAGAGGGAGGAGAGAGAAGGTGAGGGATCTAATTGGGTCCTGATTTAATAACATCCCACACTTTGTATGTAGATGTTTTAGACCCTGCCTGCAAAAATTGCAATCAGGGTCTAAAATGGTCCGCCTGCAAAAATATGAGGTATTTTCACACGTGGACCTCTTTAGATCACGTGGTAAAAATCGATTTTTGTAGATGGGGCAAGATCTATGGGGGTCTCTTGGTATTTTTACAAATGGTAAAAGGCAAAAAAAAATTTAGTCCGTTCGAAAATATAAAATCAGTGTTGGGAAAAATGATTTTTACTAGTAGTGTAATTGTCAAGATTTCAATAGGATTAGTTATAGAGCTAAGTCCAGACACTACTAAAAAAGGCTCATTGGTGTCGTCCCAAAAGGTGCCGGTCAAAACAAATCCGGCACCTATAATGTATAGGTGGCGGTTCGTGAAGAACGCACCTATAGTCTCAAATAGGTGTCGGGTGAACAGTAAAACCGCCACCTATACTATAGCCGGCGGTTTTACCGTTCACCCGGCACCTATTTGAGACTATAGGTGGCGGTTTTACTGTTCACCCGGCACCTATTCTTCGCGAATAGGTGGCGATTCTTATTACGAACCGCCACCTATAGTATAGGTGACGGTTTTACTGTTCACCCGGCACCTATTTGAGACTATAGGTAGCGGTTTTACTGTTCACCCGGCACCTATTCTCAGAAAACACTATTCCCTCGATTAGTACCATACCGCTCGCCGAACCAGAGCAACACCAGCTTAAATAGGTCTGTGCCTTGCTCGCTCGTCGTGTAGAACCGCTCGCCGAACCGCTCGCTCGTGCCTGTAGCTCTATCTCGCGGGCCCGCGCCCGCGTGAAAAAATATGGTGAGTTCGGTAAATATGGTGGGTCCGGCTAAAGGAGTGGGCCCATAAGAAAAGATTGGGAACACCTCATTGAATGGTGTTTGGTCCGTATATGTGTCGGATAAATAGGTGTCGGTTCTACACGAACCGACACTTATTTGCCCGAATAGGTGCCGGTCGAAGAACCGACACCAATGACCAAAGTCATTGGTGCCGACCAATAGGTGCCGGTTGGGAAAACCGGTACCTATGAGACATTCTGTACTAGTGAGATCTTAAGCCTAGTTGTCCCACCCTTTGATGCAATTGAAACAATTAAATTTTTGAAAGATCATTTTACAGTATCAAGTTTTATCTGCACGTGTGGTATATTCTTTTCTTTTTTATTTTTAAAAAATATATTTACATGTGTCGCTCTTGTGCGAGATGAAGAACAAAATAGTTTACCAATACACAAAGTACTAACTAACTTCAGTATTGCTAGTTCTAGAAGCTATAGATATTAATCCGGTCAATACGTTGGTTTTAATCTTTTAGCCAGTAAACGTGTCGACTGTTTTGTAATGTGCGCACTTTATTTGGAGTACTATGGACAAAAACGTGTTGAACAGAGCTTAATTATCTGTTAAAGTAGCCTTATTACCACGCGATCACTGGTAAATTAAACTAATCAAAAGTGCCGGGCAGAAAGGATCACGATTGCGTGCGTGCACAAAATTTGACACAACATATCCGAGGTAGGTCTAAAGCGCAAACTTATACGATTTAATTAGCCAAATCCTGGGAACCTCGATCTCGAAGCAGATCGGTAAACAATTATCCTCAACTAATTAATCATAGGAGAGACTGGAGAGATTGCAACTCTTGTTTTATTTTAAACAAAAAAATAAAAATCGAACATCATGTGACATCGAATATATTTGCGATAACATATTTAAAACCGTGCAAGATACGATCAAAAGATCTTGGTGGAGATCATATATATCTCTCTCGCGCGCCAGCTAATTAATATATATGTACAGCTAGGCTCATAGATCTCACACGACGTAAGCCCGTAATATCGTATGACATGTACGAAACGCTATTTAAATTTTAAAACGAAGATTTTCGAGGCCTCTTTTGCAACGTGGATCGATATGTTGCATTTGTCAATTAACAGGAGACATGAACGTGATCGATTGCAATAGCAGCACAATAATATATAATTCGAGTTGGGATCGAGCTAACGTTTGACTCGAAATTAATCTTAGTTTAGTTTTCGGGACGAATTCGTGTCGTTTGCTGGGGCGCGAAGCAGATGTAAAGGGTGGAGTAGAAAAATAGCAGCACAGCAGCACTGTTGCCGCCATCTAGGTTGCATGGCATCAAACAAGACAAGAAATTAAGCGGCAATTTTTAAAGTGGAAGAGAGGATTAGAGATAAGAGAGCGACTAATTTAAAGTAAAGTACTAACACATGTGCATGCATGATGAATCGTCGTCGTGTTTACTACGACTTGATAGTGGTTTATTATATGGTATAATTGTCCTTGTATATGCATACACCAGGTGTGTCAGTGTGTGTGCCTAGGCACACTTTTGTCGCAATCTATGAGGATGAGGTTGCACCGAAAATTTGACAAAACCCTTTTTAAAAACTCATTTCAAAACTAGACCATACAAAAAACTTTAACCAAAAATAATTCACGATATCAGGGCCAACTGCCTCGACACTGAGATCCGTTGGTGCTGATCCCTTGTTAATACCCAAATTTAATAACTAGAGTAAGGCCCCGTTTGGTAGGAATTCTCCTCCTTAATTCTCAACAGAATTAGTAGAATCTCTGCCAAACGGGTTATTTTGTAACTGATTCTGAGAAAAATTATTTCAAGTGATTCAGCAATTTTACATAGAGAGTGAGAATCACCTAAAAAACAGTTTCTCCTCAGAATCACATGAAACCAGTTTCTCCCGAGAATCACCTGAAAATTACCTAAAATATTGTTCTAATTATTACTTTATTATATCGATTCTGATTTTCTCTAGAATATAATTCTGGAGAATCAGAATCTAGAATCAGAGAATCATAGAATCAGGAGCCCTACCAAACGGGCCCTAAGAATAGAAAAGCATTACCAAATTTAGAAAGAATCTAGACTTGACACACAAGGCCGGTCTAACCATCATCATAGGGCTGGTCAGATCGATGTCAGGGGTCGATTTGACCGGCGACATGTGATCGGTCAAACTAGTAGAGTCCGATCCCAAGTCCGGTTTATCGATTCTTGGGTTTATGGGTTTGCTTGATAGTGTCTGAGATTTTAGAGTCCTAATTGGTTTTTATACATAATTAAACGTTGAAAAGACTTGGTTACTCATTGATCGATTTTTCATGCAAATCTTTTAGCTTGTTTACAGTCGAGCTAGCTAGCGTCTCTCTATCACTTGTGCAACATGAGCTTTGCTAATTTTTCGTAGCTTACTCCTTTGGTTGCATTGAATGCCATCATCATTGCGTGTGAGTTGCTTTGTTCTTGACCTAGATTTCAAGATCAACAACTAAGCAATATTTTATAGTGTGGATCATTAATTAACTTGACAATAACTAGAATTCAGATTGTTTTCCTTTGATATTTTGCCTATCGAGCTCCACAAACTTCTTATCAGTACAAATTTGAATTTGACCCTTGCAATCGCTGGATCACGTCCTCAAGATATCACGTCTATCGATTGTACCGTCCTTAGCATTGATGGTAAGACAATGGTAATAACTTGGTAAGACGCTTCCATTTGCTAGATATTCCACCACCCTTGCCTAGTAGTTGTTAGGAGATAATCCTTTGTGTTTTTGTTTTCTCTTCCGTATTTTCTCTAACAATGTCAGGAGGAGATAGTAGCACGAAGGACTTCAACGAGTGTGTCAGTCGCACTAAGAAGTAGGGTGTGATAGAACAAGTGATGAAAAGGGTGGAAGAAGTACTTGACAAGCTAAACATAACAAATTCCATTGAGCGTATCAAAAGACGGTTAGCCACTATAACCGACATACTTTACAATATCACAGGTCGTCTACCACCTCTTGGATATGATAACCATGACTTTGATGAAGAGGAACGACTTTGCTAAATTCAAATTTAGTATTCCATCATTTTCTGGTGCTTGTGATGCTAAGGCATACCTTGATTGGGAGATGACAGTAGAACAAAAGTTCAACTAACATCTAGTTCCTAAGGTCCACAGGGTTAGACAAGCTACTAGTGAGTTCAAGGACTTCACATTAATATGGCGGAATGATCTAGGTTATACTTGCTTACAACCTGATACATGGAATAGTTTAAAATGATCCATGTGTATAGATTTGTTCATGTTTCCTACCAACGTGATTTGTACAAGAAATTGCAACATTTACAACAAGGTGATATGACCGTCCAAGAATATTACGTAGAGCTCCAAAAGGGTATGATATGTGGTGGGGTAGTAGAGGAGATAGGAGATATAATTTGTCATTTTTATGGTGGGTTGAGGCGTAAAATTCAGGATATTGTTTATTATAAAGAATACTACTATCAACCATTTGTTTCAGCTTGCTATGATTGCAGAGAAAGAGGTGCAAGGATACCAACAAAAGAACCGAAACAACATTGGCAACTCACTCATGCCAAGAACATCGAATATGAGTGGACAAGCTAAGCCATCAACGAGCTTTCGTACTGCGCCTCCACCTACGAGCACGCGACCTTCCTCCGCCGCTACAGCAGTGCCATCACCGCCACCTACTGCACGAGTTTTGGATTCTGGTACTAACATTTTGCAGGTATCTGAGAATGACCAAGGTAATACGGAAGAGAAGAAAGGCATACAAAAAGAGGGTCTACATGTTGCTCCATGCATGCTTCAAGAAAGTTTAATTGAGCAAGCGCCTACACTTTCTGAAGATGAGAACAAAGTTAATGATAATGGTGCTACATCTACCAAAGGTATGTATAGTTATGATGTGCCAACTATGCCCACTACTTATGCTACATTAGAGCAATCCATAGTGAAAATAATTGCTAAAATACCTTTGTCACAAAACAATGTGTGATGCTTCACTTATATCCATGCCACAACTAGTGGATGAACATGTTAGCTCTATAGTTGAACCATAATGTGTTGAGTTTAAACATGTTATTCACATTGCTAGCGAGAATGAAGAGCTCAGACTGTTGTCATCTTTAAATACTTGGGGCTATATCCAATTTGATGATCTTTGTCCACTCAACTTTTTAAATAAGAAACTATTTGCTAGATCAGAATTGCCATGTCCTTCTCATTTGTTATTTCATGTTATTGGTAATTATGGAAATACAGGGGAGTATAATGTGCATAGACTATATATTTGTTCGAATTTGAATATACCTTCTTTCATGATGCGATTTATTGTCTAGAGGACCGTACGAGTATAAATAATTCTCTATCTAGTTTCTCTAGTTGTTTAAATGAGTTATAGGCTGGTTTGCAAGGAAGGGAGTGTTCTCTGAGTGTTAACATGTCAGAATCCAACCATATGGCCATCTCACCCTATGTTGCGAAAGATAAAGATAGGCTTAACAAGATTAATGACAAGGAGAAACCGAGGATGGTTTCCAATCAAGAAGGGGAGGATGATGAGTACATCACTGGCTTGGATATAACCATGCTTATGTTACACATCAATAAGCTAAAGGTACATATATTCTATGTTACGTTTACTTATTATATGCTTGAACAAACGTTATTGCACGATGAGTTTTGTATCTTCTCATTTGCAGAAATACTTGTGTGGGTGAAGGAAAAGAGTGCGAGCTCACGAAGTCCTTGGATGAACAAATAAGTTGATTGGGGACAAAACCAACACCTTCCCCAAGTCTACACCTACCTCACCACGTCACTTTTGGTCCATAGAAGGCAAGAGATAAAGTTCTACATGTTTTGGATTCAGATTCGAGCCTCTTGACAAAATCAACTTCAAATAGACCTAGCTGCTGATCTAGAAGGAATCTCGATGCTTATGGAGTACTTGTTGGAAAAATTATGGAGTCTACTTTCAAATGGTTTTGGTCCCCCATCAAAATTCCTCCCAAGTTGTCGGGAGTTTGCAAAACAAGCCACGCACCTCATCTAGTCTGAGTATGATTTGGGCCTTGGGCCTTGTAATTGTGTCATGGGCTAAGCCCAAGGGGATGTGCGCTCTAGGGCTAACCCTAGGTCGTCCCGAATAATATTTATTCTGTAGTCGTCATAGTTTAGAGTTGGGGTTTGCTTAGATTATTTCTGCCATAGCAGTTTTGCGTTTCATCAGTTTGTGGAACCCCAACTTCCTGTTCTTAATCAAGCATTTGCATTTGTGTTGCAATATTTCTTGTTCTTGCTTGTGTCTTCGATTCGCACGTAGGGATTAGCCTTCTCGGTGAGGTCAATTGGGTTTCAGCACGGTTGATAACCAGAGGAGATGTGGTGCTGCGATTGCATGGTTTGAATCGTGTTGATTGGAAGTCAGATCGTGTGTGTCAAGTTTTCTCCAAATCGATAGTTATCTCTATTTGATGGAAGATCGGGCACCCTATTGCCATCAGAGCTAGGCCACTTACGCTGATGCGTGGCCGTGCCTTCCAAACCGCTTTATTCTTCCTCCTCGCCCCTTTCTTTGGCTAGGGTTAGTCGAGCCCGGTGCCCTCTCTCCTCCCCTCCCCAAATCTCCTTGAATTCCCCCCAATTGAATGTGATTTCATGTGCATTGTGTTGGACATTTATTTGCAAGGTAAACTCCCTCCAAAAACCCTAATTTCCTCAATATTCACCCATGTATATTGACTATTTTTGTTAAAACTGTGGTTTGTCAAATGTGGCTCGGGATGTGCTGTGAATTATGGAGTATGGGCTAGGATGTAATGTTGTAGTTCCATCTCGATGTTGGTAGGGACGATTCATGTTGATATTCCAACTTTTGTAATATTTTGGCATGGGTGAAATTGGTAGGGATGTATTGTGAATATTTGGGGATTGGCATGGATAATTCATGTTGATGTTGGTAGGGCTAGAACTACGAGATCTAATTTTCATCGGCCATTTTGTATTAGTTTTAATGTGTTAGTTGAACTACATATCGCGTGTAGTTTATATTTTCTAAAACCTAAGGACATTGTGACGTAGGGTACGGAATAGGGTTTTTAGGAAGTACGACCGACATTTAAATTCCAAAAATAAAATAAGCATGATGTATGAAATATTCTAAAGAAAATATTTTTAGTACACTAGATAGTTTTGGGATTCCTGTGACATTATTGTAGTTTACATCTTACATATTATTTTAAATGAGCTAGTCTTATTTATCGGTTACATGTTGTAGATGGATAGATCGGAACAACTTTATTTTGGTGGCTGTGTGATAGAGGAAAGTATCAGTGGAAGCCAGCTTGAGAGGATGACTGTTTGGCAGCTATAGTGTTCCATGCCTAACCCACATTTGAGGAGTTATTTTCTTGCAGAAGGATGAAGTGGGTTGGAGTGATGTGTCGGTTGGTATGCAAGGAAGATATGATGTGGGAGCTTCTCCCATGTTGCATAAGTTTATGTTAGACTTGAATAGAGAGGTGGAATGGCAAACATATGTAAATATAGTATTGGGGTCACAATTCAAGTCACTTGAGGTGTTCGCTTGGAAAATGGAGTGCAGGGAATCCAAGAATCCATTCTTAGACCTTAATTGAAGTCCGCACGTAGAATCCCCCTGTATTGTCATGAACCATAGAACGATGTGTTTATGGCTGATTAAAAGAAAGAAGAGGTTAAGGAGAAGCCAACGTATGCTCGAAAGGAAGAATTGATTGAGGAAGATGTCACGATGGAGGAGGAACTACCGGTTGAGGACGACTTGGACATAGGGAAGGATTCGACAGATGATGGCTTGGATGACAATCTAGTGGTGAATGACATGGGAGGTGAACTTGGTGATAGGAAGATGGCTTCATTCATTCGGCGTTACATGCTTCATGATAAAGTTTATACCTGCCAGGAGTGTGAGGAGGCTAAGAAATTTAATGGATTGAACATGGATTTGTTGGACGAGCACTCAAACATGGAGGAGTAATATGAGGATGAGTATGCTTCTAACTCCGATGACGATCGTCCAGTGGACAAGATGTCGGAGGAAGAAAGGAAGGTGTTTGAGAAAATCATTGGTTACAATCCCAAAATACTCAATTCAAGGATCTTACCAATGTGGGTCTAGTAGTTGGTGAAGGGGATCCAAAATACGATGGAGCCAGCGATGCAATGGGGGAGGAACCGAAGAAGGGGTTGGAATTTTGATCTCTGGAAGACTTGAAAATTTGGCTACAAAGCTACTCTATCCAGGTGCACCGCTTGTTCCATGTGAAGGAGTCCAATGCATCTGTTAATTACATGGTGGCTTGCCTCGATCCCAATTGCAAACGACAGGTTCATGCAAGAAAGAATAGAGCCGGTAGGTGGAGGATAACCAGTGTAGGCGAAGATAACAAGGCTGTAGTGTCGAGGCATCGGGAAGCACTTGTAGCTAACATCGAGGTTTATTGGTAATAGGTTACAACCATTTGTCTGAACTGAACCAACCTTGTCTCCCGCAGCTATTGTCGAAGTAGTGGAGTTTATATGGCACTCACGGCCTTCATACGACAAAGCTTTGTGTGCTAGGCAAGTGGCTATGGTCATTTGGGGAGATTGAGACGAGGATATGTTTGCTTGTCTACACTCCTAAATGCCATAAAAGCAACTAACCATGCATTTTCGTGTTGAGGGTCACCCTAGAAAGTCAAGAATGGTAGATGGAGTCTGTAGGCGTGTATTTGGGCATGCTACATGGATTTTTGGTTAGTGTGTGGAGGCATTCAAGCACTTGAGGTCGGTGCTAGCTATTGATGGGACCTTCTTGACTGGAAAATTCAGGGGTAAATTTCTCACAACAATAGGGATTGATACTGGATTACATCTTGTTCCCTTGGCATTTGCTCTAGTAGAGAACGAGAACACATTGAACTGGGAGTGGTTAGACAACGTCTGATCGACCCTAATAGAGAAGTATGCATAATATCAGACATGTGGCATATTGAACTCCATCAACAATGAAATACCAGGCCACTGACCGATTCACTATAGATGATGCATGAGGCATTTATGCACTCACTTCGATAGCGTTGGAATTCGAGTTCCTACGTGAGATTAAGGACCTCGAATGATATGTCAAATAAACGAGAAACCCAAGTTCCTACGTGAGATTAAGTACCTCATTGATTTGCTTGGGGAGCGACCAAAGAAGTGGCTATAGGACAATATGACACACAAGGTTAAATGGGCTAGGTCTCATTTGATACTGATGGCCATAGATTCAGCTTCATGACTAGCAATTTCGCCGAGAGTTTCAACAACGTGTTGAGAAGCATTGGAAAACTGCCTGTGACAGCTATTGTGGCATGCACATTCACGAAGGGCAATATGTGGTTCTTTGATAGACACAAAGATGCTACCGTGGAGGTCGATAAGGGTTTCAAGTGGCTTGAAAAGATTAAGAAAATTCTTGACATGTTGAAAACAAAGAACTCTGGGGCAACAAACAACATGTTTTGATCTTCCTTCCATGAAGTATGAGGTTACTGAGCAAGGCATAGTGATGGCGGCCTCTATGCAATAGGGCGGACGCCACTACTACGTGATCGCAATAGCTAACACATGTACATGCCAATTCCCTCAACTTCACCCTATGGCATGCTCCCACATGACAACCGTTTGTAGACTCCGAGGTATGAATGTGGAGGTGCCCCCATGGATGTGTTACGAAGCTTCCAATCAGGCTTTACAACACTCATATTGCGAGTCAGAGGGCACACAACACACATGCCGTTCGACAACTAATACATCCTGTGGAGAATATGGGTACCTGGTACCCACATGGCCTCCATATTCAATTAGAGATAGGAGGTAGGGTAGATCCATGTATTATGTAATAAAGTAGGACTCGATCGTAGTGTTGCATTGTGTTCTATAGCAGGGCCTAGAGTCCCGGTTGAGTACTACCATGTAATATATTAGGAAACTGATGTTGTGTCCGGCTAGGTTTTCCTCTTTGTAACCCTGCCCCCAAACCTATATAAGGTAGGCAAAGTGCCCTCCAAGGGCATAGCAAGATAACCACAACTCGATTGTCAGATCAATACAATATCTATGGATACAATCCCCAAACAGGAGTAGGGTATTACTTCTCATTGAGATGGCCTGAACCTGTCTAAATCCTTGTCTCTGCATCCATCTACTTTGAGGTCTCGTGCCCTACCCCCTTTTATCATTGCCAATTTCCAAAATCGACAGTTTGGCGCGCCAAGTAGGGGTGGCATCGAGACTTTTGACAACAAGTGTGATGGAACTAATCTCATGAGTCGCTTTGGCTTCGCTCCAAGACATGCCTTCCACTTCGGGAGCCTTGATTTTCTTACTGACGACTTTGCCAAGCTTTTCTTCTCCGACTCGAATCCAATGTAGCTGAAGAGATCAATCTCGATGAGTTTGATGGATCCAATCTCTTTCCTGGATCCAATGTAGCCTAAGAGATCAATGCACAGGCTTTTGGAGTTCTTTCCTTGATCGGAAAGACCAAAAGCTGTCATACTCGCAAGCTACGATCAACGCAATCATGCAAATACCATCATTGGTTGATTCCGACATTATCAAGACAAGACACATCCATAAAAGCACTAGGACACATATCAACGTACCTGGTCAAACCAGTGGTCAAGTGCCACCTACGATGCTTCGTCTACATGGCTGCATACCATGATTCATCCATAACACCAATATACAAAGAAGGAAAAATCAAGTTCAACTTCAACATCTTCATCTGCGAGTGAAACATCAAACAACTAAGTCGCTTTATTTTCTCCTTTATATAATATTCTCATCTGAGTAATATTTTTTATATGCACTCATGCTAATTGCTCTTTCGTGCCAATTATATCCATCGGCGACAGGCAACCTCACTTTCAGGGTTGGCTGACTCCGTCACTGCTCATGCATGACCTCATCTTCAACGCCAGGCACCTTCGTTGCCACCAACTGGTGTCTTCGCCTCCACGGTTGGTAGGCTTTGCCATCGTTGCTGGGCGACTTCGTCTTCATTGTCGATCGTCTCCGCTATCGCCGACTGATGTCTTTGCCTTCACGGCTGGCCTATTTCGCTGCCACCGCTAGGCGTCTTTGTCTTCACTGCTAGCTTCCTTCGCCATCGTTAGCTAGTTTTTTCTCCTCCATGGTTGATGGACTTCGCCGCCATTGCTGATTAGCGACATCATCATCATTGTCGATTGCGCCCATCGTCACCCACGTCCGTCGTCATCGACTGATTTCTTTGCTGTCATGGTTGGTGGATTCCACCGTCGTTGCTAATGGTGACTTCTCCGTCATCGTCGCCGACTGGTGTCTTCGCCTCCACGGTTGTGCAAATCTATTGCCGCTGATGGGCATCCTCGTCTTTGTTAGTGATATGCCCTAGAGGAAACATGAAGATATTGGATATCATGGTCAATGTTAATGTATCAATGACTAAAGTGTTATTCTGTTCCATGAAATAGACAACTTGTATTGATCAATAAGTTTATGACTTATTCATGAGACTCTTCATGTATGAATATATTTCTAATGATCCCTGATCATATATCATATCTATGGGACGGATATGATTCGAAGATCAGCACATGGTCCGAGTACTCCTACTCGAGCCAATAGTTGATAGCGGCCTCTAGCAAGACATGTCAACTCCTAGACACATGTAAGATCATATCAGACAAACCACCACAATGTCATATACAAGCTATTTCCTTTGCCTCACGATATTTGGTCTGGCTCCAAGCCAACCGCTCTTTCTCGATGCTGTGATTCAGAATCCCTTAAACGGTCAACTCTTAACCTTAGCACGGCCATGCATTTGCGGATTCAATCACTTGAGGGGACTAGAGATATCTCTCTTAAGTAGAGAGGGGCAAATCCCATCTTGACTAACCATGACTTGCAACATGCTTCCTGTTAAACCCGAAAACTACCTTTATGACTACCCAGTTACGGAGTAGCGTTTGATTGTCCGTAAGTAAGGAATTTCACATCCCAAGCACATGCGTCAGACTCAGGTCTAAGGATATAGTATATGCGTTTGTGTAATGAGAGAACTATTTCATAATTCCTCACGTTGGGTCAGTCCGGTCCCATGTCATACATGTGCCCACATTATTAGTTCGACATCTCCATGTCCGTGACTTGTGAAACATAGTCTGTTAGTGATGTGCCCTTGAGGCAACATGGAGATGTTGGATATCATGCTCAATGTTTATGTATCAATGAATAAAGTGTTATTTTGTTCCATGAAATAGAAACTTGTATTGATCAATAAGTATGTGACTTATTTATGAGACTCTTTATGTATGAATTTATTTCTAAATAATCCCTGATCATATATCATATCTATGGAACAAATATGATTCTAAGATCAACATGTCTACTGATTGATGATCATATCTCATAGATCATGGTATGGAGAACACGTGTTAGAGAACATGTTGTTGGATAGACCCACCTTGAGACACTACAGGGAAATAATGTGTCATCAGTTGGTCTCAAGTGATGTTGATGCAAAGTCCTTAGACTTGAGATCATCATGGATTCCAACATGTATAATGGCTTACTTAGGGACTGCCAAACAATATTCTGTAACTGGGTAGTCATAAAACTAGTCTTCGGGTTTGCTATGAAACATGTAGTAGGATGTGAATGGTAAAGATGGAATTTACCCCTCCTATGGGAGAGATATTTCTGGACCCCTCGATGTAATGGATTATGAAAGTGCATGACCATGCCGAGTTGATTGAGGAGTCAATCAATAGATAAATAATCCAATACGAGATCGAGTAAATGATTAATCTATTGATAGGATGGCATGAGTCTTGCCTATAGCTTAATTGATATCATGAGTGTCACATACCACAATTTTGAAATATGTGGTAGACTTTGGAAATGACAAAATGATATAAAATAGACTTAAAAGTTTTTCCTAGAAAATATTTGGAATGGCTTGTTGTGCACTTTGGAAAAATTATGTACATATGCATATTAGGAGCATAACTGCTTTAAGTCTCATCAAAATGGGATGAAGAAAAATATTTAAAACCACCCAAGAATCTGAGAAAGTTTGTATAAATCCTTTGCAAAACTTAGAAGTACAATGTGGAGTTTGAATTATTTTACTAAACCAAAATCTAGAACAAAACACCCACTAAAAATTCTAAGTCTGGAAATCAGACAGAACTCTGGAGCCATCTTTGAATTAACACCAAAATTAAATCAGTGATCTTCAGGCGGTGGGATTTGGCAGTATTACATTTCAAGTCATGCTTTACAACTTTCCCATTGGACTCAACCCCAAAATCTACCTGGAAATTATTTCAAATGAAGCCCAAAGTCGTAAACTCGCCTCAGGATCTCAGACTTAGAAAAATTTCCAGCCTCTCTTCTTTCTCTCATTTCTTCACTGACATGTGGGCCATACTGCCCGGTGGGGTCACGGTGTCAGTCGCACAGCCAAAAATCCACAGGCCTGCAGGTCAGACAGCACGCGCCACGCGCCCGGGCATGCATCGGCCGCCGCGGCGAGCACCCTCTCCTCCCCTTCCTCGCCGGCGACCACATTTAAGCTCGACCGGCTAACAAACGCTGTCTTTCTCTCACCCTTGTCTCACTCCACGGAAGAACCGAGGCCCTCCACCTTGGAATCAACGGGAACAGCCGAGAAAACTTCGCCGCCGGCAAGCTAGGAGCCCATCGCCATTGACGCTCGGTGAAGTGCTCTCCTGATCAATGCATGTTCTTTAATCCTCACTCAATCCCTCTTAAATGCCACCGAAACCATCGCATATGGTGCAGCCGACTGCCGGGAACACGACCACGCCACGCCGGGCCTTTTGACGTGCTCTGTGCTGACCGCCGCCACGCACCCGCTCGTCGACAGCCATCTACGATAAGCCATTGACGAAATCCTTTCGCCAACGAGTTCCCTAGCATCTGACAATGGTGTAAACCGACGGAATTGCAGTGAGGTGCACCGGAAGGCAAAAACCCCTTTTTCTTCCCCAACTCCGGCCGCCGCCTTCAATTCAAGCCTCCTCCCTCTCTGGTGAGTTCTGGCCAAATTCCTCTTACCCTGAGCAACTCCAAGACCACCCGAATGATGGCCCGCATTCAATTTTAACAGCCGAATGCCGAAGCATCCTGCCGACGGACACCCGTGACCAAGATCGCTGCCGCTTCGAGACCTCGCATGGTGCCATCACCAACCCGACCTCGCCAGAGCCCAGCATTTGCTCGGTAAGTCTCCCTGTGACCCCTAGAAGCTAAGCAATGTACAAGCACAACATGAATCAAGCTTAAAACTCACTTACACCCTTCACCCGAAACACGGCGCCGCCCGTACCGTTGGCGACGATGATTCTGACAAAGGCAGAGTATGGGAGAACTACCATTTGTTTCGCCTTAGCATTCTCTAGCTTTTTCTTTTTGGACACGACCTCGATCGCCGCCATTCGCCGACGCCGGCGAGAACGTCGTCGCGTGCCACTGCCCTGTCTCCCCGTCGCACTGAGTCACTAACGACTGGGACCCACTCAGTCAGGCGCTAACAAGCCGTTTGAACACCGCCCCAACGCTGACCGATGGGCCCCGCACGTGTTAATAGAAAAGGGATTTAACCCGGGAATATTTTCTGACAGAGAAATGGCTCAACTTTGAAAATGCATATAAAATTGGAAATAATGTATTTTGGATTGGAACAAATTTTGTTAGATTCACAGTGAACTTTAATACCGGGAGAAAAATCTTCTACTCACAAAGTGAAAGAATTATTTCTAAAAATGCATTTGTAAACCTAGCAAACCTAGGGTAAGATCAACTTGTAAAGATCATAGGAAAATCACCTTAACTCCAAATGAGGTGAACCAAAGTCCTGTAAAACCAGCAAAAGATGTACTTCATTCTAAAATTATGAAACTAGGTACTTTCTGTGACAAATATGACACTTAGGAATTAAATAAGGAAAATGATTTTTCTTGTACACTTCAACTACTAAAAATTCGTAGGAGCTCTGTCCAAACTCCTAAAAGTTTAAACTAAATTTTGTTAGGACCACATTCTTATGCCTTACTAAACAAAAATATTTGACATACCAGCAAACTAATATGTTAGCTCTGAAAAATTATAAGAAGCACTTAGTTATATACTTAACATATAAATGACTTTATAAATTTTCCACTTTAGTAAAAGTTATTAAGATAGGAACTCCACCCAGAAATTCAACCAAAAACTAAGTACTTTCAAATCATACATTGCATTCATCTTAGATCATGAAGGATTTCATGGGTGTTTGTAATCTAAAGTGTTGTATGTATTCATTAGACGAGCCGGCGACATTTTCCAACGAACCTCTTGAAGGGTTACGCGAGGCTACGCTAGCCGAAAACAAAAACTTTTCCGCGCAAACCAGGAACACTTGCAAGTAAGGGCCGATAGATCGTTACCGATTGGAGTAGAGTGCGCGGAATAGCCAATCGGGCAATCCGATCCGGAACAGGTAGCCGATTCCGGAGACAACAGCCGATCAACGCGCAACGTAGCAGCGCTCTACCGGTATCCACACGTCCGGGGACAGAACGCCCTACACCCGTGTGCTAGCACGCGATGCAAGGCTAGGGTTTGGCTCGAAAGTGGGGAGGGTTTCCGTGGAGATTGATCTCGGCGACTTCTGTTGCACGCGATGCAATTGATATATGGCAGCTCTCCACCCCTCCCTCCTTTATATAGAGTTGGCCGACTGGGATTAGTAGCCGCTCGGGACTCTATTTTGAATTGGATCTCATCCGTATCTCATATAGAGTTTGGCCGCTCACACGTCGTAAGCCCATAGGACTCTATTTTGAATTGGATCTCATCCGTATCTCATATAGAGTTTGGCCGCTCACACGTCGTAAGCCCATAGGACTCTATTTTGAATTGGATCTCATCCGTATCTCATATAGAGTTGGCCGCCCACACGTCGTAAGCCCATAGGACTCTATCCGATCGGATCCCTATCCGATCGAGCCGTATCCGAGTCCAACTCGAATGCCTGTTCTTATCCCCTTAAGCGTGCGACCCTGTAGGTTCAGGTATACTCGGTTTCGGCTATAGTCTAACTTAGCCGATCGTCGGCTCGAGTCCAACTCAGCCGACTGTCACACGCGGCGCCTAGCAGCACATATTGACACCATAGTATACAAGAATATAATATCGACTCGAACCCGTAATGTGTACACAAATCCCTTTGCCTCACGATACCGCTTAAGCTATAGGCAAGATGTGTGCCATCCCTTCAATAGCTTAACCATTCACTCGAACCGTATTGGATTATCCGTCCGTTGATTGACTCCTCAATCAACTTAGCATGGCCATGCATTTCCATAATCCATTACCTCGAGGGCCCAGAGATATCTCTCCAAAGGAGGGGCAAATTCCATCTTGATCACTCACATCCCACTCCATGTTTCATAGCAAACCCGAAAACTACCTTTATAACTACCCGATTTACGGAATAGCGTTTTGTAGTCCCAAAGTAGGCTACTACACATGTTGGAATCCATGGTGATCTCAGGTCTAAGGACTTTGTACCAACACTACCCGAGACCAACTAATGGCACATTAATTCCCGTAGTGTCTCATGGTGGGTCTATCCAACAATGTGTTCTCCAACACATATGTCCATGTTTATTGATTTGGTATCACCATACCCATGATCTATGAGACATGATCATCAATCAATAAACACGCCGATCTTAGAATCATATTTGTTCCAACAATATGACATATGATCGGGATCGTTTAGAAATAGATTCATACATATAGAGTCTCATAAATAAGTCACGTACTTATTGATCAATACAAGATGTCTATTTCATGGAACTGAATAACACTTTATTCATTTATACATAAACATTGACGTGATATCCAACATCTCCATGTTGCCTCTAGGGCATATCACTAACAATCTCCCACTTGCACTAGAGTCAATCATGTAAGTATCTAATACCCATTGCTCTTGTGTGCGCCTCATGCTTCGGTGAGGGAGAGGTTTTGTCGCGGATCGGCTATGTTGAGATCCGTGTGCACTTTGCATATCTTGACATCACCTCGTCCACTATCTCGCGGATGAGATGATATCGCCGAAGTATGTGTTTGGACTTTTGATGTGACCTCGGCTCCTTGGCTTGCGCAATGGCTCCACTATTATCACAATAGAGAGACATTGGACCGATCGTACTAGTCATCACACCAAGCTCGAAACGAATTTCTTGATCCAAACAGCCTCCTTTGCGGCTTCCGAAGCAAGAATGTACTCGGCCTCCGTTGTAGAATCAGCAACGTATCCCGCTTGGAACTCTTCCACTGACCGCGCCTCCGTTCAGCAGTAACACGAACCCGCATTGCGATCTATAATCATCCTTGTCCTGTTTGGAAGCTAGCATCGGTGTAACCACTTACAACGAGCTCTTCTTCACCTCCATAGACTAGGAACATATCCTTAGTTCTTCTCAAGTACTTAAGGATATTCTTTACGGCATCCAGTGACCTTCACCGGATCCGACGGTATCTGCTCGTAGCACTCAAAGCGTACGAGACATCCGGGCGTGTACAAAGCATGGCATACATGATGGATCCAATTGCCGAAGCATATGGAACCATACCCATCTTATTCCGCTCATCATGTGTCCGAGGACACCGATTCTTGCTAAGATTAATACCATGTGACATGGGCAAGAAACCTTTCTTGGAATCATGCATGTTGAACCTTTTCAACACCTTGTCAATGTATGTACTTTGGCTTAATCCAATTAGCCTCTTGGATCTATCTCTATAGATCCGAATGCTAATATATATGCTGCCTCCCCTAAGTCTTTCATGGAAAAACTATTTTTCAATGAAGACTTGACGGATTCTAGCATAGGGATATCATTTCCAATCGAATATGTCATCTACATATAAGATTAGAAATACAATTGCGCTCCCACCGACCTTTTTGTAAACACAGCCTCTTCTTCATTTTTGATGAAACCAAACCCTTTGATTACTTCATCAAAACGAATATTCCAACTCCGAGATGCTTGCTTCAATCCATAAATGGACTTCGTAGCTTGCATATCTTTCCAGCGATTCTGGATCGACAAAACCCCGAGGTTGCATCATGTATACATCCTCGCTTAGGTTTCCATTCAGAAAGCCGTTTTGACATCCATCCGCCATATCTCATAATCGAAATATGCAGCAATCGCTAGGATAATCCGAATAGATTTAAGCATTGCGACGGGCGAGAAGGTTTCATCATAATCAACTCCTTGAATCTGTTTAAAACCTTTCGCCACCAATCGCGCCTTATAGATGTGAACATTTCCATCCATATCGGCCTTTTCTTAAAAACCCATTTACACTCAATGGTTTTGACACCATCAGTGGATCAACCAAGTTCCAAACTTGATTGTCGTACATGGATTCTATTTCGGATTTCATGGCTCCAAGCCACTTGTTGGAATCGGGTCCCACCATCGCTTCCTCATAGGTCTTAGGCTCATCGTTGTCTAACAACAATATATCACGTTGTTCCGCACTGTGTACTGTCAGTGCACGACGTGATCTTTCGACCTCCGTGGGTGGTGTGTCTACAACCGGTGGCGCAACACTTTGCTCCTCCCGTTGTGGTTCCGTGGTCGCCGAAACGTTTTCCGGTGTTTCTTGAACTTCTTCAAGATGCACCCTGCTCCCACTAACCCTTCTTGAAAGAAACTCTTTCTCCAAGAAGACACCGTGTCGGGCGACAAACACTTTGCCTTGTTCCCGATTATAAAAGTAATATCCCTTAGTTTCCTTAGGATATCCCACAAAGAAGCACTTGTCGATTTGGGTGTGAGCTTGTCGATAAACGTTTTACATAAGCTTCGCATCCCCAAATTTTGAGAAAAGACAAACTAGGGGTTGCCCTGTCCATATCTCATATGGTGTCTTTTCAACCGACTTAGATGGAACTCTATTTAGTGTGAGCGCAATGTTTCAAGAGCATATCCCCGAAAGATAACGGAAGATCACTTTGGCTCATCATCGACCGCACCATGTCCAACAAGGTGCGATTTCTCCGTTCGGACACTCCGTTCCATTGTGGAGTTCCCAGGAGTTAACTCGTGGAACAATTCCACAATCTTTCGATGATTACCAAACTCTTGGCTCAAGTATTCCCTCCACGATCCGATCGTAGAAACTTGATTGTTTTCCCTAAATGATTCTCGTACTTCATTCTGGAATTCTTTGAACTTTTCAAAGGATTCGGACTTATGCCTCATTAAGTAGATATAACCATATCTACTAAAGTCATCGTAAAGGTAATGAAGTACGATAACCACCTCGGCCGTTGAGCTCATTGGTCCACATACATCGCATGTACGAGTGCCAACAAGTCACTTGCTCTCTCACTATGTCCCGTGAAAGGTGCCTTTGTCATCTTACCAAGTAAACAAGACTCACATGTCTCAAATGATTCAAAATCAAAAGAGTGAAGCAATCCATCCTTATGGAGCTTCTCCATGCGTTTCTTATTTATATGGCCTAAGCGACAATGCCGATAAATGTGGGGTTTATATCATTAGAGAGCTGCCTTTCGTATTAATGTTATAGATGGGAGACGCTTCAAGATTCAAAACGTATAATCCATTCACCAATGGAGCATGAAAATAGAACATATCTCTCGAGATATATTGAACAACCATTGTTCATTGATCTAAAATCATATCCTTCCGCTTGCAAACATGAAGCGGAAATAACGTTTTGACATAGTGTTGGAACACAATAACAATTATTTAATTCCAAAACTAATCCGAAGGTAGATGAAGTGGTACGTGCCGACAAAGAATCGTAGCAACGCTTGCTCCATTGCCGACGCGCAGTTCACCTCGCCCCTTCTCAATCCTCTACTTCTTCTCATTCCCTGCAACGATTTGCAAATATGAGCTACGATCCGGTATCAAATACCCAAGAGTCGTAGGTGAAGTAGCAAGATTAATGTCTATAACATTAATACCGGCGTAAGTCGTACTTTGCTTCTTTTTGAGATCCTCCATGTACTTCTTGCAGTTCCTCTTCCAAAGGCTCGTCTCCTTGCAATAGAAGCAAACAAGATCGATGCCGCCGACCCCTTCTTGCCCTTCTTTGCATTAGAGGCACTCGCGATCTCATCGGGAGTTAACTTCCTCTTGGTGCAAAGTTTCTTGACAGTGGTTTGCGCTTAGCCTTCGCATCATCATCACATGATGACCGTTTTTCTGGATACTCTCCTCACTGTCTTTAGCATCCCATGCAATTCAGCCAAGGTCCTATCCATATTGTTCATGTGATAATTTAATATGAATGGCTCGAAGCTCGGAGGAGCGACCGGAGAATCACATCGCAGCCAACTCTTGGCTAAGGGGAAAACCGCTTTTCTAGACTCTCGATATAGCCAATCATCTTTATCACATGCGGGACGACGGGATTCCCTCAACAAGCCCGCACGCAAACAAGGACTTTGAGGTGTTGAACCTCTCGGCCCGAGCTTGGTTCTCAAACATGCCACGCAGTCCCCGAATAATGGTGTGAGCATCGCTGCTCTCATATTGCTTCGAAGCTCGGGGGACATTGTAGCAAGCATGAGACAACTTATATCTAGGGCATCATTAGTGTGCTTCTCATAAGCCCTCCGTGCGTTGCGGTGGCATTAGTTGGCAAATCCTTAGGATAGGGTACTTCAAGAACGTACTCTTTACGCTCTTGCTTGAGAACAATTCTCAAGTTGCGATACCAATCCATAAAGTTTGTTCCATTTAATTTTTCCTTTTCAAGAATAGATCGCAAATTAAAGGTACGGGTGTAGTATTAACCGCCATTTATTCTACAACGAAAAAGCAAAGTTTAGCACAATGTTTATGCTATGTCTTTTGTTAAACAATTTAACATAAGACTCCCATTACGTATTTTCCACCTTCCCTCTAGGTTACGTATTGGGTCAAGATCCACATGTTAATTAATTTTCTAGTGAGCTTTGGCATCACCGCTAGAAAATTAGTAACATCGGTAAGCAACACCTTGCTAATCACATCTCTATGTGACTCTTGTTGTTGGTGTGGCATCTCCATGCCCCGGCCCCAACCTATGCCCCAAGGCCCAAAACTGTTTTGATAGCCTTGTTAAGTAAACCAAATGCTCCTGCGTATATGTCCGACATATACCCCTCGTGTTATGATAGAGAATGGCACTCGCTTTGGCACCCACCATTGACGAGCATAACGGTGACGGGTGCAACATTTGGAAGGGCATCATTACTACTTAATTTTGCGAGGATGCTATCCTATCAAACAAACATATCACATATGAAAGCAAGAAGAATAGCATATAGTGAAATAGTATGGCCCCCTTCACATGGTGATCTCCATCTCCATGTCGGCGCTGATGATCTCCATCTTCGGCACCATCTTCCAAGTGTCGAATGCTTGATATCTTCAAACTAAGCTACTACTATAGAAGCTCTAATTGAAGATTACATCGACTCGCAGTCGTGAAAGAATATTACAAGCATTGCACGTATGAAAGAATATTACAGGATTGCACATATGAAAGAATATTACATGCATCACATGCATCTCATACATCTCATACATACAATAGGGCCATACCATCTCAAAGCATTCTCTCGCAAAAACAAGTTAGGCGTAGAAACGTTTTCTACCTATCGCGAGATTCGGCACCGAGACGACCTATAAGGGGGTACGTACACCACACGAAATTCATAGATCCAATCTATGAATTCGCTTACGGAAACCATATCGGCATAATCACATTATGCCGTCCCGATACACTATCAAGGGAGATGGTTTGCGCGGCGCGAGGCAGCAAACAAGATCGGACTACGAGATAGCTTCGGCATAATCACATTATACCGTTCCGATACACTATCAAGGAACGCTATCTCGAAGCCGACTCAAACCGAGTTCTATGGATATTGCTTCGACGTAATCACATTACGCCGTTCCGATACACTATCAAGGAACGCAATTACCATGAACTCTCCTCAACAATTCCCGTAAAACCGATTGATCTAATCAACCCGTGCGCAAAACTTGTTCCGGATCCAATCTAAAACCCGAACTAAGCAAGATTAGCTCGATACCACCGAAGGGTTACGCGGAGGCTACGCTAGCCGAAAACAAAAACTTTTCCCGCGCAAACCAGGAACACTTGCAAGTAAGGGCCGATAGATCGTTACCGATTGGAGTAGAGTGCGCGGAATAGCCAATCGGGGCAATCCGATCCGGACAGTGTAGCCGATTCCCGGAGACAACAATCAACGGCGCAAGCAACGTAGCGCGCCTCTACCGTATCCACACGTCCGGGGACAACGCCCTACACCCGTGTGCTAGCACGCGATGCAAGGCTAGGGTTTGGCTCGAAAGTGGGGAGGGTTTCCGTGGAGATTGATCTCGGCGACTTCGTTGCACGCGATGCAATTGATATATGGCAGCTCTCCACCCCTCCCTCCTTTATATAGAGTTGGCCGACGGGATTAGTAGCCGCTCGGGACTCTATTTTGAATTGGATCTCATCCGTATCTCATATAGAGTTTGGCCGCTCACACGTCGTAAGCCCATAGGACTCTATTTTGAATTGGATCTCATCCGTATCTCATATAGAGTTTGGCCGCTCACACGTCGTAAGCCCATAGGACTCTATTTTGAATTGGATCTCATCCGTATCTCATATAGAGTTGGCCGCCCACACGTCGTAAGCCCATAGGACTCTATCCGATCGGATCCCTATCCGATCGAGCCGTATCCGAGTCCAACTCGAATGCCTGTTCTTATCCCCTTAAGCGTGCGACCACGTAGGTTCAGGTATACTCGGTTTCGGCTATAGTCTAACTTAGCCGATCGTCGGCTCGAGTCCAACTCACCGACCATCAACGGCGGCGCCTAGCAAGCACATATTGACACCATAGTATACAAGAATATAATATCGACTCGAACCTGTAATGTGTACACAAATCCCTTTGCCTCACGATACCGTTAAGCTATAGGCAAGATGTGTGCCATCCCTTCAATAGCTTAACCATTCACTCGAACCGTATTGGATTATCTGTCCGTTGATTGACTCCTCAATCAACTTAGCATGGCCATGCATTTCCATAATCCATTACCTCGAGGGCCCAGAGATATCTCTCCAAAGGAGGGGCAAATTCCATCTTGATCACTCACATCCCACTCCATGTTTCATAGCAAACCCGAAAACTACCTTTATAACTACCCGATTACGGAATAGCGTTTTGTAGTCCCAAAGTAGGCTACTACACATGTTGGAATCCATGGTGATCTCAGTGTCTAAGGACTTTGTACCAACACTACCCGAGACCAACTAATGGCACATTAATTCCTGTAGTGTCTCATGGTGGGTCTATCCAACAATGTGTTCTCCAACACATATGTCCATGTTTATTGATTTGGTATCACCATACCCATGATCTATGAGACATGATCATCAATCAATAAACACGCCGATCTTAGAATCATATTTGTTCCAACAATATGACATATGATCGGGGATCGTTTAGAAATAGATTCATACATATAGAGTCTCATAAATAAGTCACGTACTTATTGATCAATACAAGATGTCTATTTCATGGAACTGAATAACACTTTATTCATTTATACATAAACATTGACGTGATATCCAACATCTCCATGTTGCCTCTAGGGCATATCACTAACACCTCTGTATTTGGACAAACAAGAGGAAGGAGAACCAGGCAAGTCCTCGCCTCCCCCTTTGAACACTTTGAACCCATTTTTGGAGGTTATTTCAAAATGGTGGGAAACTATGCATGATTGATTATAACAACTCTAAAATCCTACGCATGATTTGTTAGAACAATTTCCTATGTTGCATGCTTCCTCAAACTCCTCATAATACCTTAGCCTTATTCCTAACCCTCGAAATGAATCGAGATGCTATTATGTGGATGAAAAATCTGAAAACTTTGAAGGATATACAATGATGCTTAGTCTTGCTTGTAGTATTGTTTTCCATGAATATTGGGCAAAATATCCATGATTTGTTTTAAAGACTCTCTATTTTTAAAAAAAACTATATTGAGATAAAATAGTATTTGCTAAATAAAAGATGGAAAAATGTGAATTTTAAGTTTGGGCCGCAAGTGGTATACATGTGGTGACTAGTTGTATATCGATAGGGGGAGTGTGTGCCCAGACTATCCTAAGGACTTCACTCAACGTATTCATCTCGAATACAGTACAGCCACATGTGCTAGTATGGGATATCCCTAGCTTAATATATTATTTGTGGTTTAGCCTTACATTGAGCTTTCTTTATACCCCGATGAGGTAGTTTAGGTGACTAAGTCTGTCCAATACAACGGTATTGTGCCACATGGGTGGGTTCCTGTCGTGTCCGCCCCCACGACGTTAAGTTTAAGGCGTGGACCCGACACTTAACGGTTCTATGCCGTACTTCCAAAATGGTATAGGATGGAGGAAACACATATCGTGCTGGTGTAAGGCTAAATCACGAATATTAGAAGGGCTTTCTTGAGTGTAATAAATCGGATACTTAATTCAGCTAAAGAAGAAAAATATGACTTTGACATCACCAAAGCCGATAAAATCTTCGATCTGCTGCTTCGGGAGAAACAGATTCAACTTCCAGCTGGCCACATTATCCCATCGGTCGAAGAGCTAAAGAAGAGGAAGTACTGCAAGTGGCACAACACTGGGTCTCACGGCACAAACGACTGCAAAGTATTTTGGCAACAGATTCAATCGGCTATAGAGGCAGGAAAAATCAAGTTCGAAGACCCGAAGAAGCCAATGAAAGTTGATGGGAATCCTTTTCCGTTAACGTGGTCCATGCCGATCACGAGCCAGCCGACAATGAGCCCCGGGAGACGGATATCTTGATCAAATTCATGAAGGATTTCTTAGAAAAAGAAGCATCATCTTCTGCCAAAGTTGTCAAAAAACGTCGGCAGGAGGAGAACAGGCAGGAAGAGGAGTATTATGAGGCAGGCAACAACTTCGATTCTCATTGGAGTTGTGAATTTTTTAGGTTTTGTTGGAACGAGGGGATGAGGCTGCCACCATTGCGAGATTGCCCACCGTGCGGCGGTTATAACAGACAACGCGCTGCTTGGCACGCGGCAAGTTCAAGCCGATCTGCGCCCAGAAAAATCGGTTGAATCAAAATAGACTCCCGTTCACCAAAGGCTAGGTCCGATTCATCAAAACTTTTTCAAGATGATGATGATATGAGGAGGAACCCACCAACCCACAATGGTGCCCCTCCGACACTTTTACAAAGACCCAGAAACGGAAGGTGCAACGGATGAAGAGTGAGGGTCGGCTACAAGAGGTTCAAGCCAAAATTGATTATCGGCTAAGAAAGAAGAAGGAGCAAGAACGCCCGAGGAAAGAGTGGAGTGCGAAGAGCAAGACCGTGCCAGCCGATGAACCTCAAGTCGACAAGGCAAAGAGAAAGGCCAAGGGAAAGGTTGTGGCTTCTGCATCGGTTACCAGCTGAATTTGAAGCGGCCCAAGCCGATGCAAACACCGTAGAGGAGTCACTGGCCAAACTCGTGTTGTCCCCGGAGCAAGCAATCTTTGAAAAATCAGAAGGGATAGGACATCGATATCTTAAGCCTCTTTATGTCAAAGGATTTGTCAATGGAAAGTCGATGTCAATAATGCTAGTTGATGGGGGAGCTGCTGTTAATCTAATGCCCTATGCTACTTTTAGAAAGTTGGGCAAGGGTTCCGATGACCTCATCAAAACAAATATGGTCCTTAAGGATTTTGGCGGGAACCCATCTGAAACAAAAGGGTTCTTAATGTTGAGCTGACCGTCGGCAGTAAGACAGTGCCTACCACCTTTTTTGTCATCGATGGGAAGGGGTCATACAGCCTGCTGCTGGGGAGGGATTGGATCTACGCCAATTGTTGCATCCCTTCTACCATGCACCAGAGCTTGATCCAATGGCAAGGCGACAGGATCAAAATCATTACAGTCAACAGGTCAGTAAACATTGTCAATGCTGATTTTGACCCTTTGGGAGATGGATAGTATCGATTGCTTATCTGGCAAAGTCTAGGAAGTCGATTATCTGAAGGTGTCTGATTCTAACATACAGCTAGTTGGAGATGAAGAACCCCAATTGCTGCTTTGAGGGCGTTGTGGAGGGATCAAGCTCCTACACCGAGGACACCGTAGAAGATCTCGATGGCAAACTAGGACAAGGCTTCATGTCGGCTGACGATCTACAAGAGGTTGATATAGGTCCAGGGGATAGGCCTAGGCCGACATATATTAGTAAAAATTTGTCTTCTCATTTTAGAACCAAGCTTATTGAGTTATTAAAGAAATATAAAGATTGCTTTGTGTGGGAGTATTTTGAGATGCCAGGTCTTAGCCAATCAATTGTTGAGCATCGGCTCCCTATTAAGCCAGGTTATCGGCAGTATAAATAGCCTCCTAGGAGATTTAAAGCCGATATGTATGACGCAATTAAGACTGTAATCACTCGATTATATGATGCCGGTTTTATTCGGTCGTGCCGATACGCTGAATGGGTTTCAAACATAGTTTCAGTTATCAAGAAAAAGGCAAGCTTAGGGTGTGCATCGACTTTCGAGACCTAAACAAAGCTACCCCTAAGGACGAGTACCCCATGTCGATTGCCGATTTGTTGGTGGATGCTGCTTCAGGGCATAAGATTATAAGTTTTATAGATGACAATGCTAGATACAATCAAATTTTTATGGTCTAGGAAGATATCCACAAAACTGCTTTTCGGTGTCTTGGTGCAATTGGCTTATATGAGTGGGTTGTCATGACATTCGGATTGAAAAACGCTGGAGCTACATATCAGAGAGCCATGAATTATATTTTTCACGACCTGATTAGCTTCTTGGTTGAGATCTACATTGATGATGTTGTGGTAAAATCCAAGGAAGTAGAAGATCACATAGCCGATTTGAGGAAGGTTTTAGAAAGAACAAGGAAAAATGGCTTGAAGATGAACCCTACCAAATGTGCTTTTGGCGTATTGGCTGGACAGTTCTTAGGATTTCTTGTTCATGAGAGTGGGATTGAAGTCACACAGAGAAGTATTAATGCAATCAAGACTATTCAACCTCCACAGGACAAGAAGCAGCTACAATCTTTGATCGACAAGGTAAATTTCATCAGGCGTTTTATTACTAATTTATCTCAGAAGACGAAGCCGTTCACGCCTTTGCTAAGGCTAAAAGCTAATCAAGAGTTTACTTCGGGGGCAGAGCTATAGAAAGCTTTGGACAACATCAAGGATTATTTAAGCTACCCTCCTGTTTTGATCCCTCCACAGAAGGGGGTGCCTTTTAAGTTTTATTTGTTAGCCGATGAAAAATCAATCGGTTCAGTTTTGATCCAAGAGTTTGCAGTCAAGGAAAGAGCAATATTTTGTCTCAGCAGAAGACTTTTAGATGCAGAGACAAGGTACTCTCCTGTGGAAAAGTTGTGCTTGTGCTTATATATTTCTTGTACAAAGTTGAGGCATTATTTATTATCCAATGAGTGCACCAGTATTTGCAAAGCTGACGTAGTCAAATACATGCTATCGGCTCTAGTTTTGAAAGGGCAAGTTGGGAAGTGGATTTTTGCTTTGACAGAATTTGACCTAAGATATCAGGCACCCAAGGCAGTTAAGGGTCAAGCTATAGCCAATTTCATCGTTGAACACCGGGATGATTCAATTGGCTCGATCGACATGGTGCCTTGGACATTGTTTTTTGATGGATCAGTTTGCACTCATGGCTGTGGCATCGGCTTGGTTATCATATCACCCAAGGGGGAGAGTTTTGAATTTGCTTATACTATTGTGCCTTACGCTACAAACAATCAAGCTGAATATGAACCAGTCCTCAAGGGTTTACAACTTTTGAAAGAGGTTGAAGCCAATGTTGTGGAGATTATGGGCGATTCTTTGTTGGTCATCCGCCAATTAGCAGGAGAATATGAATGCAAGAATGACACATTGATGATCTACAATCAAAAGTGCCGAGATTTGATGGATGGTTTTCAGCTAGTAACTTTCAAACATATCCCTCGAGAGCAGAATATTGAGGCAAACAACTTGGCTCAAGGGGTATCAGGCTACAAGTCGATGACTAAAGATATTGAAGTTGAACCTGCAACGATCACAGCCGATGATTGGAGGTATGATGTTTCTAATTATTTGCAGGATCCTGCCCAATCGGCTTCAAGGAAATTGCGTTACAAGGCTTTGAGATATGTTTTGCTCGACGACGATCTCTATGATCAGACGATTGATAGAGTGCTACTTAAATATTTGAGTGCTGATCAAGCCAGAGTTGTAATGGGAGAAGTGCACGAGGGCATCTGTTGTACTCATCAATCGGCTCACAAGATGAAATGGTTACTCCGGAGAGCAGGATATTTTTGGTCGATGATGCTGGAAGATTGTTTTAAATATTACAAAGGTTGTCAGGACTGTCAGAGATTTGGGGCGATTCAAAGAGCACCAGCGTCGGCTATGAACCCTATTATCAAGCCTTGGCCGTTCAGAGGATGGGGAATTGATATGATCGGCCAGATTAATCCACCCTCGAGTAAAGGACACAAGTTCATATTGGTGGCAACCGATTATTTTACAAAGTGGGTGGAGGTAATTCCTGAAGAAAGTTGATTCTGGTGATGCAATCAAGTTTGTCAAAGAACACATCATTTACTGATTCGGTGTCCCTCAAACGGTTACAACCGATCAGGGGTCTATCTTTGTCTCGGATGAGTTCGTCCAATTTGCAGAAAGCATGGGGATTAAATTGTTGAATTCTTCACCATATTATGCATAGGCTAATGGACAAGCAGAAGCATCCAACAAAAGTTTGATCAAACTGATAAAGAGGAAGATCTCTGAATATCCAAAGCAGTAGCATAGCTGATTGGCCGAAGCACTGTGGTCCTATCGAATGGCTTGTCATGGATCAATCCAAGTGCCTCCTTACAAATTGGTATATGGGCATAAAGTTGTACTGCCATGAGAAAGTGTCATCGGCTCAAGAAGGATTCAGTTGCAAGATGAGTTAACAGCCGATGAATATCATAATCTAATGGTGGATGAATCGGAAGACTTGGTTTTGTCCAGGATGCGTGCTTTGGAAAAGGTGACTAGGGATAAAGAGAGGGTTGCTCGTCATTATAACAAGAAAGTTGTGCCTAAATCATTTTCAAAAGGCGAGCTAGTTTGGAAATTAATCTTGCCGATTGGTACAAGAGATAATAAATTCGGCAAGTGATCACCTAACTGTGAAGGGCCCTTTAAGATCCACAAATGTGTTTCCAAGGGAGCTTACATGCTGAAAGGATTGGATGGAGAGGTGTTTGAAAGGGCTTTAAATAGAAAATATTTGAAGAAATATTATCCCAGTATTTGGATCAACTCGTGATGCGGCTCAGTTTATGCCGATACATGATAGCCGATGTGTTTATGCTTATACACATCGCCTTTAGAAAATAAACACAAGTCTTGTCCCTTGAATTTTTCAGGTTGTTTAAATCGGTTGTGCAGAGCCGATATTTGATGGCCGATTTATTTTGATCATCTTTAGTCAATTTATAATTTTGTCAATGATCGAGGTCAACATTGAAAAATTAGGGGGCACATACCTATATAAAATCATCAGTGGACTTCAAAATTTTTGTGGACCTTGAAATTTTTTAGAGACAAGGGAGATTTCAGAATCGGCACAGATTATATTACACAACATGAGGTTGAAGTTTGCTGATACAAAAGGAGCTGATACATACAAGAGAATATATTACAAGTGTTCTGAGGTTACAAAAGAGCTAGCCCAATTACAAGATCGGCTTAGTTGCCGGTTACATCATGGATGGTCAATATCACGCGTAGCCTAATCTGCTCAATCTTGTCTATCGTTTGGGCATCGGCTGCATCGGTTCCTAGAACCACCTTCAGTGATTTCCTCAAATCTCCCAGATATTGTATTGAAGATTTTAATTTAGCCCTTTCCTCCTTAGTGGCCTTTGAAAGATCGGCTAGCTTTTGCTCTTCACATGTCAGTTCCCCTACATTTCTCCAACTCGGCGATAAGTTCGGCTTCCTTTTTTCTTCGGCCGATCAATGTTGGATCCAATGGAAGTTGGCCCGGCAACCATCTCATCCAGCTTGGTTTTTTCGGCAATAACAGACTATCGATTGGCTTCGATCATAGCTTCAAGACTGGCCTTTGCCCTCCTGTCAGCCATCCATTGCCATGCCCTTTCCAGCTTATGCCGATGTTGATCGAGGTGGGCAGCTTGCGAGATAATATCGGCTCCCTTATGTCAAATGAAAACATATTGGCTAAGGCCTGCAGATCAAGAGTCAAGCTTGTTTTAGTACAAAGGAATTTAAGTAGCCGATTGATCTTGAGGAAATTTTTACCTTGACTGTGGGAGCTGGAGTTGTTTCTGCCTCTTCAATATGGTGGCTACCCCTAGCCGATGGAGTGTGCTCGCTTGAAGCAATGGGGGCAGTCGATGGAGACTGAGGGGGCTACACAAAAAGGTAAGTGTTAGTTAAAATCGGCACACTACCAAAGAAGAAAAGAGTTAAGTTTTGAGGTTACTGGTGAAGTTGGGCATGGTTGCTGTTGAGCCAATCTTTTATGCTATGAACAAAGGAGTTTGGTTAAGGACGAGACAAGAATAATATAAATTAATCAAGCTTCAAGAGAAGAAGGATGCTTACTGGTTGAGGGCGAGGAGGACGCTGTGGAGGAGAAGGAGTTTTCTGAGGCTGATCATCGGTTGATGGTGTTGGTGCGTACTTGCTCGAACCGCTTGATTTGGCAGCCGTTTCCTCAATGAATTAGTCAATTTCTTCATCCAGTTCCTCTTGATTGAGGGCCTCTTCCACGCTCGGATCCAAAGATGTACCTCGCGGGTTTGGCCATGTAGCAAGGTTCCCACCTTCGGCACGTTGAAGCCGATGATGGAAGGAGCGAGTCTCCCACCATTTGGGATCAGCCCTGAGGCGTAATGGATCTCAACCCCTATGTTACTTATGTGATGGGGAGAAGAATCGGTTGTCTGCAGCAGAGAAAGAAGACATTGGTTAAGTATTATACAAGTGTCAGCCGATAGCTTAAAAAATTGACAGAGAGAAGAAGTACTCACATCAGGGATTGATTCTGGAAGGAGCGTGGTGAGGTACATAGAAGATGGCTGATGAAAAATATGCCTTTTCAACTCAGTCCACCATCTGTAAAAAGTTGAACTCCTCTTTAAAGCCAATTCCAAAGTGCCTATGCTGCCAAGAGGGGGGCCCTCTTTGTTTATCAACCAATCCATCATTATTCTTAAGATGATCTCGCCCCTTGTTTGAATCTTGTCAGTAAAATATAGACCAATCAACAGTTGTCCTAGTTCTATTTGCCTGGCAGCCGATTTCGGATGGTAAAATTCATAAGACTTGGAGATATTTCTGCCTTGGTGGACGCCGATTGGTAAAATGCAAGGAGTGATGGCAATGGTGAAAATTTCCCTTGGTTTCTCAAATTCTTCGGAGTTGAGCTCATCAAAGTTGAAATCTGAAGGGAGTTCAAACTCTGGGCAGCCTGAGTAAAAGAACCAGGTCTGATTGTTCTTAGAAAAACCATCATAGAATCCGGTGAACCAATCGGCTAGGAGCTGAGTTGACAGTTTGGAGCCAGGATGAACAGAAGCAGCTTTTCCAAAGGACATACACCTACATGTAGTCACTTCTTCGCCGTTATCGTCCACAATCGGCTCTGCCCTTGGAAATTTAGCATCGGCTAGATTGGGTCTGCCACCAATCTTCTGAGTCAGGAGGACTAGCCATATCTGCAAGAACCACCAAGGACCTCCAGTTCCTATGGTTGAGTTGGTTGCAATTTTAGCCGATGCCATGTTGAGAGTTTGGTAGAGATAGCCTAGCAAATATTTTCCTAAGGGGATATTTTCTCTCGACACCAGGGCTTCGGCTATTTGTTGCCAGTTGGCTGTGGGGCCGCAGCTAGACCCACAAAAGACAAACTTCTCCAGTCACATCATTAGGAATGCAGCGTGCTCTCTGGGGCTAATAGATTCGGTGACCATGTTATGGTTTATATAACCATTTCAACCTCCAATGGCCCTTGTTTTGAAAGAGTATTGACACTTGGCGTCAAATCGGTTAAGATTAGCTGATGACATTATGTCTAGTCCAGTTATCATGATCACGTCGATCAGAGTAGGGGTCATGAGTCCTTGTTGGAAGAAGAAGGCGTTAAAGGTATTGGACCAGAAATAAGCCATAACCGACATAAAGGATTCATCCTTGGGCAGATCGGCTATTGTGAGAGCTAAACATTGAGTTATACCCACTTAATCCCAATGGGTCTGTTTGCTAGCTAGCATTCTTGCGTACCATGTTGGCCAAGATTTGTCGGTTGAAGGCCAAGATTTGAATGTGCCATTCCAATGTGCTATGCTAGGGTTCGAGATCCTATAGGGTATCCTATTGGTTTCGGCATTGATAACTGCAGTGGGATCTATGTTGCCGATTGGGCCTAAAAAGTACCGTTCATTGTGAAGTAGACTAGGGACAACAATCTGATGAGCAAGGTGCTACAATAGAAAGAAAAAAGTGAATCGTAAAAACATCGCAAATGCAGATCCACAGTTGCAAACGAAAAGAAAGGAGATTCAGCCGATAGGACTTACCTCGGCAAACTCGGCCGATGGGGCGTCGGAGGGAGCAGATGAAGATGCCATTGGCGTGGATGAGGTCGTCGTCGGGAGGGGAGGCTGTTGCAGTTTCTTGGGAGCTCCGAGGGGATCGCCGGAGAGATTTGCGGAATTTTCTGGCTGAAGGCTTTGAGTGTGCAATTGACGGCGTGAGTTTTTTTTTATGCGCTTGGGCGTTATTTAAAGAGGCGCGGTAACGGCCGAAACAGAAATGCTCTAGATTTTCTCAGAGGATAGGATCACACAAAATCCGCAACATTAACAATATCGCGAACTTAGGGGGTATGTGTTGACGACCAAATTTGGCAAGCTAATCCCTAGGTTTGAAGCTACAATTGAAGCGGAATTGGAGGAACACGCGATTCTCGGAAACAGAGTGCACATCGGTTGAGTGCGAATCGGCTAAGGAGTCAATCGGCTGAGACCGAATCACATAAGGTGTCTGGCCTAGCCGATTCTGATTGGGGTAACTAAATGTGACCGATTCTGGTGGGAAAGCATGGAGATCATTATTGGATTTGGTTTCCAGTGCTTCAGAGATGTTGCCATCTATGGATAAAGTCCTGAAAAGGCAGTTGTGTCTTTAAGTTAGATATTTTGTATAGTTTCCTTATAGATTACGTCGGGGGGACCTTGTCCTAGATAATTGTCGTATTTTAAACAGTGTTAGGATAAGAGTCGTGTCCTACAAGGACTGTGTTTTTAATTGGGTATAAATATGACCCGAGACCATGTAATCTGTGTCAATCAACACTCGATCAATACAATTTCGGCCCATCGCCAACTTTTAGTTTAATTTCGACAAGTTCTTACTTCAAGTTGGGCTGCATCGAGCTTTGATCTCCGACGAGAGGTAACTCTTGTTACAAGCGGCTTGCGTTCTCGGGATTAGTGCTTCCATCGTCATGATACTCTAATCCTGTCTTCGTAATTCACTTAAGTTATCATATGTATTACATAATCTAGATCAATGTCGCCATCTAATCTCCATTGGCTTGCATCTATTGCTAGATACCAGCCGGTGAGATTAGATGTCAAGGTTGATTTAGATTATATAATGTATCTACCATCTCAAAAGGCTTTCATCAACTTGTTTAGATCCTATGTTTCCTTTTGGTACTTAATGTTGCATCGGTTAGGTTCGATCTTTTAAATCACCCTTAGAATCATAAAGATCTAATATGCCTCATGATTGCTATTAGAGATAGTATCGGGGTTTCAACCGATCTTACCTGATTTAACTGTCTTGTAGGTTTTAGTTTTGCTTGATATGTTAAATATACCCTTTATATTAAGATCTTATTATATTAAATATATTAAGCTTGTTATCAATTTGTTAAGGCATCTTAATATTTGATTGCTTCTTGTTTAATGTATTTAGTCTGTCATGATATCTTTGTATACAACAGTATCGGAGTATTAGCTGATACATATTAGATTTATCTCTTCGGCTATGTTGTAAACATGTATAATCCTTGCCTTATGACATTTTTAGATTTAAGTGATTTATATTGTCTTGGTATACTACCGATTCCCAATCATTTGGTTTAAACATGTTGCTGTCGATTCAGTGCAAGCTGCATCGGCACAACACTAAAGGGATACGTTGTCGGCCACCAGCCGATCGGCTATCAATCTAACTTTGTTTTCTCTTTTTAGTTTCTTGTTGGTTCAAGGAACAAATCAACTGGTACGCCTACGAACCTCGAATCAATATTTTGGACCTGCACTAGAGTAAAGCAAATCTCTCAGGCCAGTGCGTGGAAAATTTTCTCATCAACAGCGACGTCGACGGCCAGGCGGGCGACGATGGAGGCGGTGGAGCGCGACGACGGCGACGTCCACGATAGATCGGCGAGTAGATCGATTCGAGGGCGATGTTTGAGGGCGAATCGGCGCGATGCGGAGTTACTTATATGTATTCCGTACATATTCCTCTTGTATCTCTCTATTTTTGGGATTTTTTTCATTTAAAAAAGGGGATACATCGGGGATACGTGTATCCTCGACGTATCCCGATATATCCCCATACTGTCGTATCCTGTATGGGGACACGGCGATGGAGCACCGTATCGGTGCAACTGAGGTCATGCCCACACATCCTCGCTGATGGAGTGAGCACCGCCAGATCCAGCTAGTAACGAGGCGGCAAACAACTTGACAGTGGCAAGCTCAGGGGAGGGCGTGGCCTTCGAAATCATATGCTCCTCAGAAACCCTAGTTTGGTTGGGGAAAACTCAAGTGACTTGTCGATGGCACGGGAAGGGATATAAAGTCCCCTAGCTTAGGGCTGAGGTTGGGGGCTCAACGTCAAGGCAGTTGGCGTTGAGGCCCTGCCATGTCGACGAGAGGATTGACTTGAGCACCACATGGGCAAGAGGGTCTGCGCCAACGGACCTAGCGCTGCATCATAGCATCGAGTCGGTTGGTGCTGAGGTTGCGGACCATTTTTTGTTGAAGTTTTTTTTTGCATGGTCTATTTCAAAATAAGTTTTTGAAAAGGCCAATTTGTCAAATTTTCGGGAGGTTGCACATGTGTAGCCTTCCTGCAGGTGAAGTATATCAGTATGTAAAACGCGTCGATATTTTTTTTCTGGTCATAAAGTGCATCATTATCTATGTCTTGTCCGTTTATTTCCTTGTGTACTTCTATTTCTTAGGCTCAGTACCTTTCATTATTGAATTTCTCCGCGCAATTGAATGACCATATTTGAATGTAATAGCATTTGGTATATAATAAAATTTGTTCTAGTTCTTTTAGACAATTGTTTTATATGTAAAATGACTAATTTCAACAGTTATAATCTAGATTCAACAAGATTAATAGTATTTCCTTTTCTTCAATTAAAATGAATATTAGTAATTCTGAGATGAAACAGTCAAATTCCCAACCGACCAAGCGTTGTTTCTGTATAAGTGATATCGTCTCCTACCTTTTTTTATTCTAGAAATCTAGAACTTAATTTTTATAATTTTTTTCAATGTCATATTATTATCAAATTATAAAGGCTATAAATTTTTACACGGTCTTCAATAACATACTTTAATCATTTATTTAATGTTATGTTACTAATGCATATAAAATTAAAAATCACATGAAACTATCTTAAAATATGAATTAATCTAGTAATATAAAATCCATAATATTTTTTATAGATATTGTTAATATGATTATTAGAAGTTCGATTTTTATGGAGGAAGTACTCTGAGTGGTGTGGCGAGGATGCTCTCCCCATCGCCAACAATAGCCGCCTACCCCTTTTTCGTTCACTTGGGTGCTGAGCAGACAGCAGTGCCACGCTCGCAGAGGAGCGCCGTGCTGCTGTTAGACCAGGACAGAGTGAGCGAGATGAAAGTGTAACATAAGTTAATTTTAGCAGGTCCAAAATAAAAACTTAGCTTATTGAATAGCCCGAAATGAAAGTTTAGTAACAGAAGAGGGATAAAAATGTACCAATACTACTTAAGTAAAGATATATCTATACTACTTGAAATATAATAATGGTGATGTCTATTTTCCATAACCCATATTACTAAAATATGGGTCTCATAATCATCACATTTCAATAAGTTCTGTCCCACTTTAGTATTAGCTCTTTTTAAATTTTAAAATCACTTATTAAATTAAAAAATTCATAGTATTACTTCACTAAATAAATATTTATTAATTAATTTTTATTTAATAACATAGAAACTTAATTTGTTTTATTTTATGTTGCAACGCACGGATAGTTACAAATGTAACTAGGCTGTGTCCTTCTCCCCGTTTGGAGAGAGATTGTCGGCGCAGATGGAACGACAAATCGTTCCAAAGCTCATTAGCATATGTCTAATTAACTATTAATTATTATAAGTTAAAAACATATTTATTTGATTTTTTAAAACAATTTCTATATTTTTTTTGAAAAAAAGGACTGTTTAACATATTAAAATGTTTGCTAACGAAAAACAAAAGTTAAAGTTTTGAGACGAAAAAAAAACCTTAAGAACTTTTTTTCATTGCCAAGTGATCAGAATCTACAAGATTTCATTACTATCAAGCATCGACCTACGTTTTACACAACATACATGCTTTTGAGACCATTTTCTTTTTCTAATAAATCAAGTGATGTGTCAGTGTCGGATACGACATACCTTCTATATACGGGTAATGAAATATGAATACCATATATCTAATAGTATATGATAAAATATCTTTTAATTAAGGAGATACGACTAATATAGAGAAAAATTATTTTTTTCAAAATAAAAGGTACTAGAGTCCTAGTCAGGAAAGATAATGTTTCTTTGGGTCCGTATTCTGTTCTATCTCTTTGAGTTTTACTTGGAGAGTAAGATATCTTTGCTATATATACCAGGCCACGTTCAGGGAGGGGTATTGAGTTACAAGCCATAGCCAAATATATATCCGGAAGCAATCTAGAAGAAGTTAGCATCTTATTCACCGAATAGATCTTGTCAGGCTTATTCCGATAACCCTTAGTCAATGGATTCATCTAGTTGTTCTATTCTCCATTATACTCTGAGCGATATTCTCATTCATAATATATATAAACTAGAGTAGAGTTGTTACGATTTCTGAGGACATAAACCAGTATAAATCCTCGTCCCATGTTTGATTCATCCTATTCTTACATATATCCTGACGTATATCTTGGTTTCAACGATCCTTGTATTATACAAATACCATGGTCGATGTATAGTACGTCAACGGTATGTAAAGAATATAATGATGTAAAAGTATTTTGAAACTGCCTATGCGTCGAAGAGTGAATTTTTTTATGGATGCACTCAAATTCTTTTGTTGTTAGATGTGCCATGTTATTATCTCTCCCTGAATATATAATATATAATGTTAGTAATAGTATATCATTGACATTTAGGCATATAATCTATACTGGTATACCACTCTTCAACAAGTTTTTTATCTTACTGTTGACTCTTCTTATATTTTAAAATTATTTAATAAAAATTATAAAAGTACTGAAATATGTGTTTAATCGACTAAATAAGTTAAGTTAGAAACTCAATTTTTTTCGGGCTCCTCCCCTAAATATCCCACGCCCGCACGCATCGCGCTTCACTCCGCGCGGCTCCTGCACGATACCGGTCAGGCTAAACACAAACTTTTTACTGGGTCGGGTCTGGGCTTCAAACATATAAGCAGGCACGTTGTGTTTAGTTGTCTGTTGGGCTTCAAAACATATACAACCTCGGGGTGGTTTTTCGGCTCATTAGAAACAAACCTAGAATCCATCTAAAAACACAATAAAAACAACAATTCTCTTTGTCATTTAACAAGCCCAGCCCAATAAAAAAATGATCGAGTTTGCTGCCAAGAAAGAACACAAGAAAGATTGGGAGTGAGGAAAAGCTGAGGTGCAAACTTGAGATGGACCAACAAAGGAACGCCAGAAGGATCGTGGAGATGGACCAAGAAGAAAAGAAGAAAATTGAGAGGAGTGGATTCAGACCAAGATTAGTTTGATTCTCTCCCTCCTAGCAGATTGCTTGCTTGATTCATAGTTTGTATTGTAAAAATGTGCAAAAAAAAAATCATTCCCCGCCCCCCCAACCCCACCCACCATCCTCATCCTCATGCCTGTGTTCCAGTTGCAAAATCATCCCCCAGTTAGCTTGAAAGGAAGTAGTGGCAATAGCATATAGCAGGTGTCTGCAGTCTTTGATCCCTTAAGACCTAGAATAAAAAGAAAATGTGATTTCATTAGCAAAATCCTTACAACTAAACAAACTTGAATGATCCTGAGCATAATAGATTGATTCAAATTGATATTACCCCTGTCATCCAGATGGTAACAGTAAGCTTAATGTATGCAACAGAGTTAATTTTTGAGGGTAACTATAAACTTACTTAGATAAACTGGACCTAATGCTTCGATTATGTATGCTGCCCAATACAACATAACTATTTAGGACAATCCATATGCCATGAAACACAAAGGTCAAATTATTTCTCATAATTACCTTTTAGAAGTATTGGTATACATGCGTTCAAAGACGAAAAAGGAACAACATATATATCTTTGACAAAAAGACATGTAGTTTGAAGAAAAGTATACTAAGTTCCGAATTTCAGATAAAACTTCTTGGGTTTCACATTAAAAACAAATCCTGGGTTTGATGACTTATGAGTTCTGCATTAAATATTTTCATAGTAGTATATCTCTGGAAATAGAACATATAGGAACAGAAAGAGAGGAAGTTACCTTGGCATATTAGAAAAAATAGCCCCCGCCATGCACTAGACAAAAGAGAATATGGCCATATGGGTAGAATTAAAACGATGCATAGTTCCTTCTTCCAAAAACTGCAATTGTTTAGCTAAAGTGTGAAACACAGACTACCAAAAAAGTACTCAGTCACTTTAACTTTGACAGATCAAGCATTGACTTGGGAGTGAAAATAATATGCACTTAGTTACAATGGTTATCCTTCAAGGGGGATAAAATCCATGAACACAGCGATCACATGTCTTGCAGTGCTTGCCAAGTTGCCATGTAGTTTCGCCTAATCTCTGTTAGCATGTACAGAACTCAGCAGTCTAAATACAATATTGTTTCTTTGCTTCCCTCAAAAGAAACACACAAAAAAATAGAAATTAACAGAGCAGAACCTTGCAAAACTGAATTTTCTAGTAGCTTAATTTAAACAAAAGAGAGAAGCTATAATTGTACGAAAAAACAAGGTACTGCTAGTAGCAAACAGAACATAGCTATGACAGTAGAAAACAAAAAACATACAAAACCTTGTGCGGCAAAACCACATAAAAATCCATTTATTACCATCAAACAAAACCTTCCATTAATTCCTTTAATACGAAACCTTATACAGTTCACATAATTCGGATTGCAGACTTGGACTTGCAGTATAGTCAGTAACTATGCTAACTCAGGCTCCTTTCCAAACAAAAATGTCAATATGAAAATCCAACTGCTGTAATCTAACAAAAGTAACTCTAATAAACTTCAGGAATCCCTGAGCCCACCTCCTAAAACAACCAAACAAATCTAGGTACTGTCTCACAAACAAAATTGGCTATTACCATGAACAAAGAAATAGCAAGCTTAACTGAAAAAAAACCAGCAGAATGAAATGCAAAGGACAAACAAGCACCAATCGATCAATTAAAGCAGGCAACTTTCCGGCAAGATCAACTACAATTTACAACAAGGATCAGAACAAGCGAGGGTGTGTGCGTGCATGAACCAAGAACAGCAAGGCAGCTCACCTGCTTGGCCTGGTGATGATGAGACGGAGAAGTATCCATGGAGGCCAAGGCTCAGCTCAAGGCCCTATCGTTTTCTCCATACAGCATGTTATCAAAATTTAAATTTTCAAACTCAAATTTTAAAGTTTGTATTTTTCAGCATTAGCATTTAAGTCGCTAAAAACATATATATAAAAATTTTACCTATAAATTATTATTATTATTGTGTTAATACATCGAATGACGTATTATCCGCATTTAGCCCAAAGGCCAAAGGGTGGGGCCTGAGTCCATTTCCAAACTTCCAATATCTCTGGTTTTTTTGGAAAAGTGTTCCAAGAGTTCGTGACAAATATTCGTGCACCTTCCTCTTTGGCATAGTTACTTTTGATCTGGAGTTTATTGTTCCAATTCTGCATTTACTAACATATAACCGTAATATAAGTCATATCTATATTAGAAGAGAGACAACCACATTAACTTTCATCGTTCAGTACAACCTTCACATGCTAGCTACAGATAATTGCTTGTGCTGGAGCTAATGAACACCTAACAACTATGAGAGTGACATAAATGATGATGTCCAATGGTATCGAGTACTGAATTAGCTAAAAAGGCAGGGTTGCCTCCAAGCTTGGATTGAGAAATTGCTCTTGTGAAAACTTCACAACTTCAATTCTTCAGGTATATTCATCCAATCTACACCTTGGGTAAAATGCTCTTTTTTTTCTCAAGGAGCCTTAGGGTGTTGGTTTACCTATAACAAGAAGCAGAATGTCCCTCTTGAATGGTGGAGGAAATAGACATGTTGCATAGAAAAGATTCGAAGTGTACCTTGCAAATGGAAGGATGAAAGTTCATCTGCTGTTTTAATCTGCAAATGGAAGAAAAGATGCCGACATATTTGTAATATATGGCTCTGATCATCATCAAGCTGCAACTTAGAATGTAATTGCAATTATTAGATAAGAACATGAACATGATGGATGTGTGGAGGCAACCAGCAAAGACTAGGCTATTGAACTCTCTTGATGTGATATTTGTGATATCATGATAAGCATATGTGCAATGCATATGTACCAAACAAGCTGAAGTGCATGCACACATTATATTTATGGAGGGCCCTTGAGGTGTGGTCCAAATTCTCAAATCAAACGCTGAACACATATTGCAAGGATAAAATAATGTCTCCAATGCTAAATCAGTACTTGAACTCAGCTAAAAATACTAAGGTCCCTTTTGAAATGCTGGATTAAAAAAATACAGAAATAAGAAAAACACGGGATTTTGATAGAAATAGAAGTGCGAAATAAAGAATTGTAACACACAGGAAAAATAAAGAAACTAGCGTTGAGTAGACCTTAGGAAAAACGAATCCGAATGAAAGAGAGACTCAAAGAAAATTTTTTCAAAAAGTTAAATCTCTCACTAACTTTCCTCCAAAATCTCTACAGGACTATCCAGTCTATAGGAATTTCAAAGGAAATCCAAAATCTCTATAGGATTGTCCGTTCCATAGGAATTTGAAAGGAAATGATACGATTTAATCATTTGTTTCAAACAGCTTTATAGGAATTTTTCCTATAGAATTGAAATCCTCCAAATTTTCTATGTGTTCCTACAAATCAAAGAGGCCCTCACTACAGCATGCACAAGAAACTCACGTGCATAGAAAAATTAAAACTAATTTGCCGAGCTCGAACATAAGACTCAATTATTTTCTCCCTGGCACATGACTACAGCAACCATGTAGGCATTGCTCGCTTATTTTATCACATTGTGCATCACTTCAACATGTATAGATATAGCACATACACAACATGCTTAATTAAAAAGGGATAGCACCATAGAAGCCTCTAATTTACCACAATCAGTAAGTCACCGAAGAACATGGTACAGAAAATTATTGTTCAGCACATAATGGTGCTAGGATGCAGGCACATTTGTTACAGTAACAGTCTCGAACATAAATTAAAACAGAAGAAATGGAAAGGCTCATAGAATGTAAGAACTAGATTACTAAAAGAACTGATTGCCAAAGGTCATCCTGAACACAGCAAAAAATCTGGGCAAATCATAGAGGGTACAAATTAAAAAATTTATGTAGATTCATTCCAATTCAAGAAACCTGTTACCACTACAGAATCAGAGTGCAAGCTTTCTGGCGCATAAAACAATCTCAGGTTGTTTATGGGATTATAAAAGGCAACATGGAAAACAATATGCATGGCTGTACTCGCAGAGTCTAATGCACTATGCATCAAGCACAATTCCAACAGGACTTCTTTTTTTTTAAGGATCATACATAGAAGACTCTGCTCTGAAATTTCATGAAGCCATACAAATTAAAGCAGAGACCCAAAAAAAAATCTAGAACATCAAGCATATACAGATATGGTATTTATCATGGATGAGCACCCCAAAACCTTACTCTGCTATAGATATCCTTAGAAGAACATGACCCTTCACAAGTGGGCATGAACCGCATGATATAGTCTTGTTGTTAGGGTATGCCAGAGATTCCTTGAGCTGTCTCATGACCTGCACTATCCATGGGAACCATCAGTTTTTTTAGCTTAATGGATCACCAAAATAATAATCATTAACAATCAGGAAATTTTAAAATATAACCCCTTGACTCCATCTATGACAAGCAACGGATGGTAGTAAATGTGTTTAGACCAATTCACCCATTAGTGATTTATTTTGAATGCGTTAATTGGGGTTGTAATTTTCTACACTGGATTGGTATGTAAGCACTTATTAAAACACATCATTCCCATCGATTCTAACGATTACAAATCATGTATTCAGACGCTGCGGCGTTATCATCATAGTTCCAGTAAGAAATGAACAGAACAATATTTAAGTACGCACGGGATAAGAGAAACCAGGACTGCACAAATCACTTGATCATCCAAATTATGATATTGATACTGCCGATCACTAGGTGCCACCAACATTTTTAAGAATCAGTCGGATTTATGTGCACATGACTCCTATTTTGCAAGTGTCATTATTTTGGTAGAGTAGACATCGTTCATGCTTTTATACTGTTTGAAAGGTACCGGTAGTACCTTCCTCTTATTGAATTATCTACCCTTGATTTTGGAAGGGTAGTTTAGGAACAGAAAATAACATAAGCGTAGCAAATTAATTTACTAATTATTCTTAACCAACAAACTACTCTAACTTCTCTTATTGCTGTTTAATGCTCATCACCGACCTTATATTTTCTCCATGGCGATCAACCGCTTTTCGTCACTATTTTTTATCGATAGTGTCATATAACAGTACTAAATCTTTTTTAAAAAAAGTACGAAATCTGAAAATAATCTTTTCTTCCATCTTATATATATCTTCATTTAAACAAAGAAGCAGTGGACGATGGTAGTTGACCTTTTCTTTTTTTATTTTACAGAACAGATTAATGGAAAGTTGATTACTTAGTTGTAGTATATAATTATGCTATAACTAAGTTCTCTTCTTGGTCAGGTTCCGTTACTTGAGCGTGTTTGTACTTACAAAGTCCCACGCAAGACATTTAAGCACAAATTTGGCGACTAAGTTATTCGTTGATTTCCTATTAACTATTTTCAAGCAAAGTTCCTGGGCTTCTCTCTAGTTTGTTTGGAGCAGACATCACGCTACATAATTACCTATCTAACCCTCCACCTAATTTGAAAGTTAAAACCTGGCCCACAATTTTAGTACCTTCTTGTAGCTACCTTTTGTTACAGATGATTAGATTACAGGAGATCAACGGAGCAAGCACAGAAGAAAAGTCTCCATGCTTAAACATGAGCTCCTAGTCCGCCACTGAGCTGCAATTTAGCACAAGCTGGCTGGCGTGAGAAGCACAAATGTCATAATTAACAGAACAATTGCAAATAGAAAAAATGAAAAATAGATGTATCGGCGTAAAACAATTTTGATTATTCTTCCACTTTAATTATATGGTTTTCTTTATGGCAACAGTGGAACATGCATGATGTAAATAAGTCTACCAATGGTGCAGACATTTTAATACTCAAGGTTAATATGACTGGTTCTGGAGGAGTCTACCAGTGGTGCATCCATTAATTTTCTTAATTCTCAAGGTTAATATTTGCTTACCACTGAGGCTTTGACAATGCCATCACATTCTGAAGATGATGACCTAACATTCTGAAGATGATGACCTACAACACAAAATGTACAATTCTGCAATTTAAAAAGTACTGAACTTAATTTTTCAGATTAACTGTGAACCATGAAATTGTATTTACCTCCATTTGTCCATTGCTCTGTTATACCCTGGTCTAATTAAAGAAGATTTCAAGAACAGCAGGAAATCGATCACGGTCCCCAGTCTACCAACCATTTCACCAGCAAAAAGATAGTAAATGCCCCAAGTTTGACATCTAATTGCATATTCAGGTGTTACTTCGATACATGACATCAATTCGCTCAGTTCTGAAAACATTGGAAACGGGCACCCAGTGAAAACAGATTCTAGCAGCCTCCATGGGATCCATCAACAGGAAGAACGAGTCAAAAGAAACAATTACCAATTGAAGGTGACATTACCATGATTTGATCACTCTAGGTCTCAAGCTCCAGCAATCTGAATGCTTGAAATAATAGAGCAATTCAGCAGGTAGTTCTTTATAAGCACATAGAAAAGTATCTCTCCCTAGTTTCTGGAGAATTGTACAAACATCAGTACATTCCTCTGTATTAGACAGATGAAAGCAGTGAGAAACATGATTAAATTACAGCAAATATCTATGACACGTCGATCCATGTTAAAGGGTAAATGATGAACGAATTTAACTGAAAAAGAATGTGAATCGACAAAATGGATTTGTGAGTAAAACTTTTATATCCGTGTCCTAAAGCTATTGTGCCTCTATTTTTACGAGGGGTCAATGGTGAGCAAGGGCGAGACAGGGGTCAGCGGCGGGGGCGGCAATCTGGGCGAGGGCGAACAGCACCGTCCCACCTCGCCCCCGCTCTCTCTCCCTCGCGATGGGGCACGGAGGCTGGACCGTTGATTGTGAGGGAGGATCCTCGGAGGGATATCAGCCCTTGGATCGTTCAGGACTCACCACCACCACAATGGTTTTTTTAAGTAGTAGAGATTGAGGTTTAAAAGATGAACGTTAACAGATTGTACTAAGTCAAAACCAAGAATGCACATGGACAAAACTATGGCAAGAAATACAAAAGGCAGACTCCCCAGAATACATAGCAGTATGTTGGATGAAATATTTAAGCCATTAAAACCACCGTTTACATTTCCAACATTGATGCAATCATTGTGTGATTATCTAAAAACTTGAAGATAAAAATGAGAATAAATCGCTAGAATGCAAGTTAAAACATAAAGTACATAATTCATTTACAATAGAAGGGCAAAGAAAAAATCTTACCCTTATAGCACCATGGATGTGATGAGTATTACCAATTTCATTTGGGAGAACTATGGGATTATTTATGGGTGAATAGAGAACATGAACTTGGTTGTTATCATCAATGCAACACAATAATTCTTGAGCTGGTATACATTGCTTACTTGACTGTTTCTTGAAAACTTTCAGAACCAACTTCATGCGCTCCAGGATCCCATAGGATAAGCCTGGGAAAGCATCTTGAGTTCTTGACCTACTACTGCGAACCTGCAATACTAGGATTTCAGTCGGTCTGTGCATTTTTAGAAATTGCAATCCAACACATCATATGATAAATGATGTTTACTTTACATTTTAGCAATGTAAATCTGAAGCATCGGTTGTTCAAAAAACATTGGACAATAAGCATTGAACCTACCAAAGATTCAAAATATTTTATCAGTTTCTGTACATGATTGCAGCTCAAAAGATTATTTATTTATACGGAAAACATTCCTCAGCAGGAACTAGCTGTCAATGCCAGGACTGGGAACACATCGAAGAAGTATTTGATAGTAAGACCATTCTTCAATATTTCAGTCATACCTATTGCTAAAAGGAAGAGACCATTCTTCGATATTTCAGTCACCAATTTAAGATCTGTTGCAAAAAGGAAGAGAATGTGCACAATCTTATTCATATACCAAACTTAATCAGAAAAGGGGTTCCAAAATGGCGCACAGCTGCTAAAGTTCACCTCCAGTGTCTCAGGCAGAAGTAGCAGCATATTATTGCCAGTAAACGGTTCGTTCAGTGCTGGGGCACTGGTGCCTGTCACCACAGAACTGGTGCGAGACATTTGACTACAGATAACCAAGCATCATAAGTGCTCTTCTAAGTAATTAAAAAAAACCAAGGAATCTTGTATGTGCCCCTGTAGGAAGCTAATAAGAATTCACCACACTACCAAAACAAAGAATCAAACCGGTAAAGCATCTTTTAACAATGAGACATTTTACAGTCCTTGAGAAAATACCTCGAGGTACCAAAAATTTTAGTGTAAAATTTAGATACCAAATTTTATACTAGAAAATATGGTATCTCCCGGTACCTTTTCAAGGATGGTAAAATTATCCTTTAACAATATATCTAACTATACCAAGCAGTTTCATTACATGATCAGATCAGTTTAGAACTTCAATAGTTGGTCACCTTCCTACGTTTACAACTTCTATGCAGAAGTTGGTGACTAGAATACTCCAAAAATTTAATCACATATAAAATTAATGTCCGGGTTGAAAATGACTCATGCTATTAATGTCACATCAAGTGAGAAAAGCCTCAAATGTATAACAAGATAACAATATGTAAAATTGATAAGACATAACTGGAATTGATCTATATATCAGAGAATAGTTGTCCGAAACATAAATCATTTTTAAATTCTTAAAACACATGCACATGTACCGCTAGAGGATAGAGACATTTTATGTCACTCCTGAAATATTTTTGTTTTTGACACAAAACAGTGTGTCAATGTTAAATCACACATATATTATCATCATGTCCAACAGCACAGCCGTTGTCATTGCAACAAAAAAATCCCAGAAAATATAAGAATGAACATAACTAATGTAGTTCATAGCATATTTACTAACATAGATAAGCTAGGTACAGTGCTTAATTTCATATAAAGAGGCATATGTACCACTTAAAAATGCATAGTCTTGGAAACAAGATGACTGCTTTGCAAATTTACACTAGTGCAAGCAAAATTGGTCCTACCATATAATCTCATATCCATAGTAAACACTGAAACCGAAAATGTTCCCTTTCCCACTTAGGCCCTTGTGAGTCCCTTTGACACTATCACTCATCAAGTCCAATTAGCATGAGTTGTGTTTGTGGCTTGGTTTCACAAGTTCTTGGTGTCCTTGTGCTGTATAATTCCAGCTAAGCTGATGATTTGTACTTCCAGACTAGTGCAAAATCAGTTTCTAGCCAGTGGAGGAGATATGACTACTAGCTGCTTCCTTCCTAAGACCCCTATCCATTATAATCCTCCTTGATTCATCCGATTCAAACCATTGTCTAGCAGCAGCATGAAAATTTGATATTAGCACATGACTTCCTGGATTTTTTGGGTCAACCTCTAGAAGGTGCAGAGCTACTTTGTTGCCTCTCACCACATCCATATTAGTTCTACATGCATTCAACATAGCCACACAGATGGAACCAGAAAGCTCACTTTGGGTTGTACTGAAACTACAATAGAGATCCCATGCCTCATCTATCAGCCCTGCACGGCCTAGTAAATCAATAAAACATGCATAGTGCTCTGGTCCCGGATTAATCCCATATTGTGTTTTCATCAAATGCAACATAGCTCTGCCTTCATCCACAAGACCAGATTGTCCACAAGCAGAAAGAACAGCGAGAAATGTAATTGCGTTTGGCAAAACCACTGGTACAGCTTCATCCATCCTTTTAAACAAATCTAATGCTGCTTTACCATGCCCATGGTGACTATAAGCGTCAATCATACTGGACCAGGAAACCACGTTCTTGCAAGCCATTCGATCAAACACCATACGAGCAGCCATTGTCCGCCCACATTTTGCATACATATCAATAAGAGCATTGCATAAGATCGTCTCTAAAGTAAACCCACAACGGAGAGCCTTGCAATGCACCTGCATACCATACATCAAATTCACGGTCGCTGAGCAGGCAGTGAGAGCACATGTCAGCGCAATTCCATTAGGCTCAATCCTCCCCAGAATCAAGAAAGCCTCCTTGAATCTGCCATTCTCCACACAACCTGAAATAATAGTGTTGTATAGGGCAACATCCTTCGGGCAATCCGTGCACATAAACAGCCTCATCGCTTCCTCAACAAGGCCACAGCTCATGTAGAGATCCACAAGCGTCGTCGCCATGATGACATCGCCCTGACACATGAGGACGCTGCGCGCGTGGACCTGACGGCCAGGACGGAGGGCGCGAGACACGGCGCATGCCTTGGCCATGGTGCAGAGGGTCGCAGCTGTGGGCGCGAACCCCGCAGTAGCCATGCTGCGAAAGGCAACCACGGCGGCGCCGGGGTGCACGTGGCGGACGAGGCAGGCGAGGAACGCGTTCCAGGCGACAGCGTCCCGGGTGGGCATTTCGTCAAACAGACGGGATGCCGCGGTGGGGAGGCCCGCATTGGCGTAGGCGGTGAGGAGGGCGGTGGCAGGGATAGGGCTGGAGACGGAGGAGGACTTGACAAGGGTAGCGTGCACGGCTGGAGAGTCAAACGGGTGAGAGGATAGGCGGCGGAGCAGCGCAGCAAGCGGGGGCCACATCGCGCATTTGGGTTAGGGACAAGATATGTATGGTGGGAATGAGAAATCTAATCTCTCTTTTGTCTAGCTGGAAAAGGAAATGAGAGGGAATGAGAAATCTAATCCTTTTTCACACCACTACTCCAAAGTCCAAAACCCTGTCAATAAAAGGATGTTTATGTTCGACTAGTAGTATGACCCGTGTATTTAAATGGATAAATATATTTTAAATATTAACAGTTATAATATATTCGATAAAATATTTATAAATACATAAATATCATTGTTTATTAATAATACTTTTCTTATTAATAATTTTAACTTGCATTTTATTATATTATTACTTACATATAAATTTGTTTTTTAAAATTTTATTTATGGATTGTACTTAAAATTTATAAAAGTATTGAATTTATATTGTTTCTAACAATATTATTGTTATTAGATTGTACTTGGCATGTATCATTTTGCTTTTTTATTCTAAGCTACAGTTGATTAGAAAATATTAATTACCTAATTTAAATATCTAAATTATTAGTCTAAATTATTTTTCAAATTAAAATATTATAGATATATCACAATGTTCAAATTTTAGAGACAGGAAAAGAAAGTACGTGCGTTTGTTTCAATTTATAACCTCATAAAGAAAAAATGTTCAATTAGATTCATGTCATGTGGCACAGTATGTCCTCAAGAAAATTTTGTTAAGTGAAAACTTCTTATAAGAATATTCTTTGATAAAAAAGATATTTTGTGTAACTATGAGTAGTTTGTGGTCTAGACTCTTCTTAAGAAACTTATGTGAGTCTGGATGAGTGTACAAATTATGTGAGCTTACATTTTTCGTTCTAATGCAACTATTCTAAGGATGTTTGGATGAGTACACAAGAATGGATGCAATGTGCCTGTTCACAATTTAATGACGTGAGATTCTGTAACCAAATTACATCTGCAAAAAACCAAAATCAAAATTAACAACTTGGAAGTAGGTGGAGCAGGGCAGACGCAGATCTAACGTTGTTTCGGTTGAACCCCCAAACTTTCTGAGGAATAACGCAAAGTACCAGATGAGGTGTGGGTAGGGAGGGATGCTCACCGGCGAGCGACGATGCGGCGGAAGCAGGAGGACGCCGGTCGCCACCTCTGCTCGCAGGATGGAGATCGGCGCAAGCGGCGGGCGAGGAGACAGGATTCGAGGCTGAGGCCGGATGGGATGGATTAGGATGCTCAGCGGCGAGCGATGATGCGGCGGAAGCAGGAGAACGCCGGCGCCACCTCCGCTCGCAGGCGGCAGGCGAGGGGACGGGAGTCGAGGGCGGCGGGCGAGGATACGGGATGGATTAGGGAGGTCGATTGTGGGCGGCCGTGCAGTGCTCTGCTGCCGCCTGCCTATGGGTCATATGCACGGGCCCATGAGGCTGGAAACTTTTCGTCTCTCTCGTTGGATTCGTTGCTGTAAGAATACAAGTCTATTTTGCGTCCCTCCTGTCTTCCGAATAGTCTTCCTCAACCGTAAAACCGGTGTTACGTATCCCTTTATCTTCAAAAACCGATGCAATTCGACAACTATAGTGATTTTGAAAGTGATTTCTGCTGACGTGACAGATTAACTGTGGTTAACTCGCTGAGTTAACAAGTGGACCCCACATTATAACGGCCCTACGTTATAACATGTCACGTATACAAATAGGAATAGGCTATAAGTATTATTAGAAGATAAAACACTGGATCGAGATGGTTACCTACGTATGCTAAGCGTGCGAGTGTGGTGCGTGCGGTGGGAGGAGAGGAGAGAAGAAGGATGACTCCTCTTTCAAGACAATAGAGATAGATATCTTCTCTCTCGTGCACAGCGTACGACTAATTAATTAGCTAAAATAACTTGAAAATAGACTTAATATAATTTTTTCAAACAACTTTTATATAAAATTTTAAAAAACCGTGTTGTGTTGTTTAGTAGTTTGATCACGTGAAAAATAAGTCAGTAGAATTTAAAAAGGTGAAGAAACAAACTCACAACCGGACAACCACGAGTCCACAAAGTGGATAGCAGCAGTTGGAGCCGGAAGTGCGGAAAAGGAAAGGAAAGGAAAGAACAGTAGACCAGGCCGAAAGAAAAGGAAAGAGAAAATGAGAGACGTCGCCCTTTCATTCCCTTCTCTTACTCAAAGAAGAACAGGTAATAAAATTCGTAACCAGATATAGGTCCGTCATAACACACACGTCTAGTTTATGGAGAATTTTGGAAAGAAAGTTCTCGAGGAGAGGAACCTACCTCTCTTCTTTGAAGGTCTCATATTTCAGCATAGGGTGTTAACGAAAATCTTGAACAAGCCTTTTCTCTACCATCTTCTCCCCACAACTCCTAGGTCCTTGGCCTTGTTTTGCGGTAATGGCAAACAATCAAAGTTAGGACGAGTTTATGCTGGCCGTGCGCTGTTAATGTCAAAAATAAGACATATCTTTTTATATTTGTTCGTAATATATAAAAATACCATATACCTAATAATATATATTAAGGTATCTTTTGTTTAAGAAAATATAACGAATCTAGAAGAAAATTGTCTTCTCGGGATAGAAGGTGTCAGAGTCTTACTCAGAAAAAACAAGATCTTCTTAGCCTGTATCCTGTTCTATTATTTTGAGTTCTATTTCAAGAAAAAGGTAATCATCGTTATAAATACAAGGCTCTCTCATAGGGGAAGGGGCATCGAATTACGAGCCATATCCACCAACCAAATTGAGAGACGACCTAAAGCTCTATTCGTCAATAAGATCTCGCTAAGTCATACTCGATGAGTTCTAATCGACGGATTGCCTAGCTAGTTTGTCCCCCATTGTAATCCGTGTGGTATTACTCTTTTTAGAGAGCCTGAATCAGTATAAACCCTTGTCCCTTGTCTTCTTGATACGATCTCATGTACACATTGGTTCCGACATTCCCTATACTCTACAAATACCGTAGACAGAAATAGCCCATCGATAATGACACACCAGGTAGAGGACACTAACAGTCTATGGTATGGGACTTGGTGCTAAAGGATCTCGACAAGATAGAGTTCAAGAGCCGACGAGGACTCCTACGATCATCCTGGCCTGGGAGATCCAACCCAGACGACTTTCGCTTTGGTCCAAGTCAAAAACATCATCTTCCAGTGTTCGTTGTCGTCTCGATTGCCACGTCTTCGGCTCCCGCGGAAGACGAGGCTACAACGACGAAACATGCGGACGAGCTTCCTACGAGGGCCGCTTTGGTTTATACCGAGAATGAGGTGCCAACAACAAAATCTACCAATGGAATTCCCAGGACGGCCAATCTCCTAGCTTCTGTCGAGAACCAAGCGCTGACTAAGAAACCCATCGACAAGGACTTCAGTTGTTGTTCGATCCACAAGGCGTGGTGCCTTGTCCATAAATCTAAGAGCCACCCCCTGACAGGATGTAAGATCTTCCTCAAGATTATTGAATCTATGACTTCTTCATCTCGTAGAGGTTCCCCATCTTCATGTTGTCCGATTCACTCTCGTTGAAAGCAATCTGACGATGTATCCATGAACGACGATACCTTGGTTGACTCAGATTAGACGGTTGGGTACATCGGTTTAGATCCCACAGCCACCTGTTCTTCGTGCCCTGGATGACCCAGAATCATCAAGGTTGAACTTTGTCCATGACGTGAACGTGATCGAAGGAGTGGTCCACGACGTAGGCAAAGAAGGTTGTACCTGGGACAACATCGAAGATGGAGAAATCCACTTCTGAAACAAGACTCTCATCCCGATCAAGCCCGTTCTGTGTGCATCTACCGAACACCTGACCAATGTCAACAATCTACTACAACAAGCTTCTTTCGACCCAGTAACCAACCCTTATGCGGATGTCTGGTTGGAACGCATCAAGTCTATCGTCGCCAACCTCAACTATGCCTTCAAGGTTGCTGCAAGTCCACCTATTCTTGAGAACCCCCCTCAGAATGACGAGGTTCTTGAGGAAGCGGATGCCGCCAATGGCCCAAATGCTAGGAATAACGAACCCTGCCTCCCCGAGAATGCTCCGCGACAATGACAAGCTCGAAGGATGTCTCCCCGTCAAGATGCTCGCAATCTCCATGACCAATTGAATGGCCAAAGGCAAGAGCGACAGAACCAGCATGATGTTGAACACTGACAACCCCATGACCAGCGTTGCAAGGATTGACATCAGGATGACATCCACAATCGTGATGATCGCAATGACAATCGAGATCGCCACGACCGACAAAGCCATCAAGACGAGAACGATCATGGTTGGCGAAATCACCATTATGACCGAGGATGACGAGATTCATGGTTCCCAGCTCCAAGATGGGACTGAAGTCACGACTGCCGCCCTAGAGGTTGTACCCCCAATCATGACGATCCCTCATCTTTGTTGTCATCATCATCCTGAGGTGGGTCACACGGTCCACAAGACCACCGACCCCTTCTCATCACCTTCCTCTGTGACAATGTATACGTGTTTGCTTGGTAACCATCCAACATGCCTGGGATCCCTAGGGAGGTGATTGAGTATGAGTTGATGGTCCGACCAGATGCGAAACCAGTCAAGCAAAAATTACATCGCTTCGCACAAAACTACAAAGAGGCTATCCGATAAGAGCTCAACAAGCTCCTCAAGGTCAGAGTGGCTCACAAATCCAGAGTGGCTATCCCAGAAGAGCTCAACAAGCTCATCAGGGAAGTACTCTTGTTACACCCTAAAGTTTCCCTTTCTAGCCTTAAATTATTTAATAACTCGCTCGAAGAAATTATCAAAAATTAACCTAGAGCAAAACCCTACTTAATAAATTCATTTAATAAGTGGAATTGGCTTGTGGGATTTTTTTATAAATTTCCCATGCTAAAATATATTAACAGAATTTTTGTGGAATTTCCATAGCAAAGAAAATAATTTTAATAATTGAAATATGATTATCAGAATTAAATTAAATCCAAAATTCCCTTTTTCTTTTTTTCCCGACCATGGGCTGTTTTCGGCCCACTTCCCGCCTCCGGCCCGCGCCCACGCCCACACCTCGCCTCCTCCCGCTGGGGCGGCCTGTGGCCGCGGCCCAGCTAGCCAGCAAGTCCGCTCGTCATCCCTCTCTCTCTCTCGAGCACCAACAGGTGGGCCTCACCCTTTCGAACCCGTCGTCCACCTTCGGCCGGAGAGAGCGAGCTGACGTCAGCCACGCCGCCGCTCTCCCCGTGCCCCTCATTCCTACTCCACGTCGCCACAGATGTCGCTCCCTCTTCCCCTACTCCTCTCGTGTGCATCGCGCTGCAAAACGGCGAGGATTCAGATTTAGTATCCGCCACCCGTTCCTCTCTCTCTCCATGTCGTCAGCGATTCCGCCTCGTACCGGCCATGTCCAGGTCAGTCCCCAGCATATAAATGCCGCCCCGAGCTCCTCTCTCCCCTTTCCGTATCACAGTCGCTCCCCGTGCCCTCTCTCGCTCCCGTGCCATTCTTCCCTAGCGCCGCCACCTTCCATCACCTTTGGCCGCCTCTAGCCACCGAGCCGCTCGCCGCCGGGTTGCGTCGTTGTCGCCGTCAGTTTCAAGAGACTGTGAGGCACCCTGGTCGCCGCTTAGACGTTGTCCTCCGTCGTCGGAACCCACTCCCATCGTTCGCCAGTGAGCCCCTCCATCTTTTTTCCCTCCAGCCGGCGATGTCCACCGTCGTGCGCCTCCTCTCTCTCTAACCCCCTTTCTCTCCTTCCTTAGGCGCCACTGGACACCGTCTGCCCCTCTGTTCGTCGGATCGCCGCCGTAGTCGACGTCGTCGTCATCCTCTTCTCTCGCACCGGTCACCGTCGTCCTGATGAGCACGCCCCCTTCTCCCTTTCCCTTCCCCTTCATGGATTCCATTTCCTCTCCATGCGCTGCCGCCTCCCGTGCGCGCCACCCTTTCCTGCACCGTCGCCGCTCGCCGCCGGTGACCTTATGGTCCTGGGCGCCGCCGCGTGCTCCGCCAGCCGACGAAGTCGCCGTCCCCTTTGCCCGAGCTGTCGGATTTACTGAAGAAGAACGCGGAGCATAAAACAAAATTTTTTTACCGCACAATCCAGGATAGCTTGCAAGTAAGGGCTTATAGAGTGTTACCGATTGACGTGCAGTGCAACGGAAATAGTCAATCAAGAGCTATCTGATCTCGAACAAGTCTTGTCGACCTCAGCCGACCTCGCGGATTTCCCAGCCGACCCCGGGAACACCTTGTCGACCCCGGGAACAGATCAGCCGACCCGCCAACCCTGGAGCGCTTTGCCTGACCCCGACGGTGAATCTGGTTCGCCTCGCCCGACCTCGCCAAGTCCACGCGCGCCGCCCGATCGCCTGGTGGCGCTTAGGGTTTGCCGATGCCGATTCGATTCGGCCGGCCCTGAATCACCAAATTGAATTCGGCTCACTTGAATCTCGGCGAGATTCAATGCCGCAAAAGAACGCCGCAACGTCGCGATGTCTCTACCGGTATCTACACATCCAGGAAGAGAACTCCAAACACCCGTGTGCTAGCACGTGATGTATGGCTAGGGTTTTGGCTCAAACGTGGGAGGGTTTCCGTGGAGGAGATTTATTCGGCTGTCTATTGTGTGTCTGTGTGTCTCGAACCCTCCACCCCTCGCCTCCTTATATAGGGTTGCCGACTGGGCCTAGAGACCCATCGAGACTCCTTGTCCGGTTGGATTTCTATCCAATTGAGTTGTATCCAAGTCCAACTCGAATGTCTATTCTTTCCCGTTAAGTGTGCGACACTGTAGGCTCAGGTATACATGGTTCCGACCCGAGTCCAACTCGGCCGACCGTCAACAGCGGCCTCTAGCAGAATGTATTGACACCAAGTATACAAGAGGGTTATTTTGGCTGAATCTATAATGTGTGCATAAATCCCTTTGCCTCACGATACCAATTAAGCTATAGGCAAGACATGCGCTATTTAACAGCTTAATCATTCACTTGATCTCGTATTGGATTATCTTTCTATTGATTGACTCCTCAATCAACTTGGCATGGCCATGCACTTCATAATGCATTACCTCGAGGGGCCCAGAGATATCTCTCCCAAAGGAGGGGCAAATTCTATCTTGATCATTCACATCCCACTACATGTTTCATAGCAGACTCGAAAACTACTTTTATAACTACCCAGTGATGGAATAGTATTTAGTAGTCCATAAGTAAGCTACTACACATGTTGGAATCCATGATGATCTCAGGTTAAAGGACTTTGCACCAACGCTACCTGAGACCAACTAATGTCACATTAATTTTCTGTAGTGTCTTAGAGTGGGTCTATCCAATAATGTGTTCTCTAGCACATGTTCACATTTATTGATTTGGTATCTCCATACCATGATCTATGAGACACGATCATCAATCAATAAACATGCTGATCTTAGAATCATATTTGTTCCATAAATATGATATACAATCAGGGGATCATTTAGAAATAGATTCATACGTAAAGAGTCTCATAAATAAGTCACATAATTATTGATCAATATGAGTTGTCTATTTCATGAAACTGAACAACACTTTATTCATTAGTACATAAATATTGACCGTGATATCCAACATCTCCATGTTGCATCTAGAGCATATCACTAACAGTCTCCCACTTGCACTAGAGTCAATCATGTAAGTATCTAATACCCATTGCTCTGGTGTGCGCCTCATGTTTCGGCTGAGGGAGAGGTTTTGTCAATGGATCAAAATATTTAGATCTGTGTGCACTTTGCATATCTTCAAGTCACCTCTGTCCACTATCTCGCGGATGAAATGGTACCGCCGAAGTATGTGTTTGGATTTCTGATGCAACCTTGGCTCCTTAGCCTGTGCAATGACACCACTATTATCACAATAGAGGGACATTGGACCAGTCGCACTGGTCATCACACCCAGCTTAGAAACAAATTTTTTGATCCAAACAGCCTCTTTTGCAGCTTTAGAAGCAGCGATGTACTCAACCTCCGTTGTAGAATCGACAACAGTGTCCTGCTTGAAACTCTTCCAGCTGACTGCGCCTCCATTCAGACAGAATACGAACCCAGATTATGATCTATAGTCATCTTTGTCTGTTTGGAAGCTAGCATCGGTGTAACTACTTACAACGAGCTTTTTTCACCTCCATAGACTATGAACATATCCTTAGTTCTTCTCAAGTACTTAAGGATATTCTTTACAGCTATCCAGTGACCTTCACCTGGATCCAATTGGTACCTGCTCGTAGCGCTCAAAGCGTACGAGACATCTGGACATGTACATAGCATGGCATACATGATGGATCCAATTACCGAAGCATATGAAACCATACCCATCTTACTCCTCTCATCAGGTGTCCTAGGACACTGATTCTTGCTAAAATTAATGCCATACGACATTGACAAGAAAACTTTCTTGGAATCATGCATGTTGAACCTCTTCAATACTTTGTCAATGTATGTACTTTGGCTCAATCCAATTAGCCTCTTGGATCTATCTCTATAGATCCGAATGCGCAATATATATGCTACCTCCCCTAAGTCCTTCATGGAAAAACTATTTTTCAATGAAGACTTGATGGATTCTAGCATAGGGATATCATTTTCAATCAACAATATGTCATCCACATATAAGATTAGAAATACAATTGCGCTCCCACTGACCTTTTTGTAAACACATGCCTCCTCTTCATTTTTGATGAAACCAAACCCTTTGATTACCTCATCAAAACGAATATTCCAACTCCGAGATGCTTGCTTCAATCCATAAATGGATTTCTGTAGCTTGTATATCTTTCCAAGCGATTGTGGATCGACAAAACCCTCAGGCTGTATCATGTATACATCCTCGCTTATGTTTCCATTTAGGAAAGTCGTTTTGATATCCATCTGTCATATTTCATAATCAAAATATGCAGCAATCGCTAGGACAATCTGAATAGACTTTAGCATTACGACGGGCGAGAAGGTTTCATCATAATTAACTCCTTGAATCTATTTAAAACCTTTCGCCACCAATTGCGCCTTATAGATGTGAACATTTTCATCCATGTCAGCTTTTTTCTTAAAAACCTATTTGCACTCAATGGTTTTGACACCATCGGGTGGATCAACCAAGTTCCAAACTTGATTGTCATACATGGATTCTATTTCGGATTTCATGGCTCCAAGCCATTTGTTGAAATCTGGTCCCACTATCACTTCCGCATAGGTCTTAGGTTCATCGTTGTCTAACAATAATATATCACGTTGTTCCACACCTATGTACTTTTCAGGCGCACGACATGATCTTTCGAACCTCCATGGGGCTGGTGTATCTACAACAGGTGGCGCAACACCTTGTTCCTCCTGTTGTGGTTCTGTGGTAGCTGAAACACTCTTTGGTGTTTCTTAAACTTCTTCAAGATACACCTTGCTCCAATTAACCTTTCTTGAAAGAAACTCTTTCTTCAAGAAAACACCATGTCAGGCGACAAACACTTTGCCTTGTTCCCGATTATAAAAATAATATTCTCTTGTTTCCTTAGGATACCCCACAAAGAAGCATTTGTCAGATTTGGGTGTTAGCTTGTCGGATTCTAAACGCTTTACATAAGCTTCACATCCCTAAATTTTGAGAAAAGACAATTTAGGGGGTTGCCCTGTCCATATCTCATATGACGTCTTTTCAACTAACTTAGATGAAACTTTATTTAGTGTGAACGCAGTTGTTTCAAGAGCATATCCCCAGAAGGATAGTGGAAGATCACTTTGGCTCATCATGGACCGCACCATGTCCAACAAGGTGCGGTTTCTCCATTCGGACACCCCGTTCCATTGAGGAGTTCCTAGCAGAGTCAACTATGAAACAATTCCACAATCCTTTAGATGATTACCAAATTCCTGGCTTAAGTACTCGCCTCCACGATCTGATCGTAGAAACTTAATTGTTTTCCCTAAATGATTTTGTACTTAATTTTGGAATTCTTTGAACTTTTCAAAGGATTTGTACTTATGCCTCATTAAGTAGATATATCCATATCTACTAAAGTCATCGGTAAAGGTAATGAAGTACTGAAAACCACCTCTGGCTGTTGAGCTCATTGGTCCACAAACATCAGTATGTACGAGTGCCAATAAGTCACTTGCTCTCTCATTGTGACCCGTGAAAGGTGCCTTTGTCATCTTTCTAAGTTACCAAGACTCACATGTCTCAAATGATTCAAAATCAAAAGAGTGAAGCAAGCCATCTCTAAGGAGCTTCTCTATGCGTTTCTCATTTATATGGCCTAGGCGACAATGCCAGATAAATGTGGGGTTTATGTCATTTGGGAGTTGTCTCTCTGTGTCGATGTTATAGATGGGAGAAGCTTCAAGATCCAAAACGTATAATCCATTCATCAATGGAGTATGAAAATAGAACATATCTCTGAGATATATTGAACAACCATTGTCCATTGATCTAAAATCATATCCTTCCGCTTGCAAGCATGAAGCGGAAATAACGTTTTGACATAGCGTTGGAACACAATAACAATTATTTAATTCCAAAACTAATCCTGAAGGCAAATGAAGTGGCATAGTGCTGACAGCAACTGTAGCAACCCTTGCTCCATTGCCGACGCACATGTTCACCTCGCCCCTTCTCAAACTTCTACTTCTTCTCATTCCCTGCAACGACTTGCAAATATGAGCTATTGATCTGGTATCAAATACCCAAGAGTCAGTAGATGAAGTAGCAACATTGATCTCTATAACATTAATACCTGAAGCAGAAGTTACACTTTGCTTCTTTTTGAGATCCTCCATGTACTTCTTGCAGTTTCTTTTCCAATGATATGTCTCCTTGCAATAGAAGCAAACATCATCTGATGCCACCGACCCCTTCTTCCTCTTCTTTGCTTTGGAGGCACTCGCGATCTCATTGGAAGTTAGCTTCCATTTTATGCAAAGTTTCTTGACAGGATGTTTGCGCTTAGATTTCTACATCATCATCACATGATGATCGTTTTTCTGGATACTTTCCTCAGTAGTCTTTAGCATCCCATGCAATTCTGCTAAGGTTTTATCCATGTTGTTCATGTGATAATTTAGTATGAATGGCTCAAAGCTCGGAGGGAGCGATTGGAGAATCACGTATGTAGCCAACCTTGGCTAAGAGAAAAACCTAGTTTCTCAAGACTCTCAATGTAGCCAATCATCTTTATCACATGTGGACTGACAGGATTCCCCTCTACAAGTCTGCACGCAAACAAAGACTTTGAGGTGTTGAACCTCTCGGCCCTAGTTTGGTTCTCAAACATACCACGTAGACCCTCAATAATACTATGAGCATCGCTGCTCTCGTATTGCTTCTGAAGCTCCGAGGACATTGTGGCAAGAATGAGACAGTTTATATCTAGGAAATCATTAGTGTGCTTCTCCCAAGCCCTCCGTGCAGCCGCATTAGCATTATCAGGCAAATCATCAGGATAGGAAACTTCAATAACGTACTCCTTTCGCTCTTGCTTGAGAATAATTCTCAAGTTTCGATATCAATCCAAAAAGTTTGTTCCATTCAATTTTTCTTTCTCAAGTATAGATCGCAAATTAAAAGACCTGGGTGCTTTATTAGCTGCCATTATCTATAACAGAAAACATATGCAAAGTTTAGCACAATGTTTATGCTTTGTCTTTTATTAAACAATTTAACAAAAGACTTCCACTACGTTTCTTAACCTTCCCTCAAGGTTACGTATTGGGTCAAGATCCACATGTTAATTAATTTCTAGTGAGCTTTGGCATCACTGCTAGAAGATTAGTAACATGGATAAGGCTAATCACATCCCTATGTAACTCTTGTTTGTTGGGTGGCATCACCATGTCTCGGTCCCAACCTATGCCCCAAGACCCAAAACTGTTTTGATAGCCTTGTCAAGTAAACAAAATGCTCCCACATGTATATGTCTGCCATATACCCCATCGTGTTATGATAGACAATGACACTTTGCTTGGGCAGACCCACCAATTGACGAGCATAACAATGACAGGTATAACATTTGGAAGGGCATCATTACTACTTTGTGAGGGATACCATCCTATCAAACAAACATATCTCAATATGAAAGCATGTAGAATAGCAATAATGAAATAGTATGACCCTTTCACATAGTGATCTCCATCTCCATACCGGTGTAGAGGATCTCCATCTTCATCACCGTTCTCCCGAATGTCGGATGCTTGATTTTTTCAAACTAAGCTACTACTATAGAAGCTATTGATTCAAGATTACATCGACATGCGGGTCGTGAAAAAATATTGCATGGATTGCATGTCTGAAAGATTATTACACGCATCACATGCATCTCATACATACAATTGGGTCATACCATCTCATAGCATTCTCTGCAAAAACAAGTTAGACGTAGAACGCTTTATACCTATCGTAGAGAAACGGTATCGAGACAACAAAAGGGGGTACACACACGACGGTCCCACTAGCTGGTTAGCGGGCGGGGGTCGAGGAAGTCGCCCTCGTGGGCTTCTAGGCAGCGCCCGAAACACCACACGAATTTTATAGATCCAATCAACGAAATCGCTTATGGAAACCATATCGGCATAATTACATTATGCCATCCTGATACACTATCAAGGGAGATGGTTTGCATAGGCGCAAGGCGGCAGTCAAGGTCGGTCTATGAAATAGCTTCGGCATAATCACATTATACCGTTCCGATACACTATCAAGGAACGCCATCCCGAACCCAACTTAAACTGAGTCCTATGGAAATTGCTTCGATGTAATCACATTATGTCGTTCCGATATACTATCAAGGAACACAATTTCCATCAACTCTCCTCTACCATTCCCATAAAACCGATTGATCTAATCAACCTGTGTGCTAAACCTGGTCTAGATCCAATCTAAAACCCAAACTACGCAAGTCTAGCACTGATACCACTGAAGGAGAACGCGGAGCATAAAACAAAAATTTTCTACCGCGCAATCCAGGATAGCTTGCAAGTAAGGGCTTATAGAGTGTTACCGATTGGCGTGCAGTGCAGCGGAAATAGCCAATCAAGAGCTACCCGATCTCGAACAAGTCTTGCCGACCTCGGCCGACCTCACGGATTTCCAAGTCGACCCCGGGAACACCTTGCCAACCCCGGGAACAGATTAACTGACCCGCCGACCACGGAGCGCTTCGCTCGACCCTGACGGCGACCTCGCCAAGTCCATACGCGCCGCCCGATCGCCTGGTGGCACTTAGGGTTTGCCGATGCCGATCACGTTTCGCTCGCCCCTGAATCACCAAATTGAATTCGGCTCACTTGAATCTCGGCGAGATTCAATGCTGTCGAAGAACGCCGCAACGTAGCGATATCTCTACCGGTATCCAGACATCCAGGGAGAGAACTCCGAACACCCGTGTGCTAGCACATGATATACGGCTAGGGTTTTGGCTCAAACGTGGAAGGGTTTCCGTGGAGGAGATCTATTCGGTTGTCTATTGTGTGTCTCTTGTGTGTCTCAAACCCTCCACCCCTCGCCTCCTTATATAGGATTGCCGACTGGGCCTAGAGGCCCATCGGGACTCCTTGTCCGGTTGGATCTCTATCCAATTGAGTCGTATCCGAGTCCAACTCGAATGCATGTTCTTTTTCGTTAAGTGTGCGACCCTGTAGGCTCAGGTATACATGGTTCCAACCCGAGTCCAACTCGGCTGACCGTCAACAGTAGCCCCTAGCATAACGTATTGACACAAAGTATACAAGAGGGTTACTTCGGCTAAACCTGTAATGTATGCACAAATTCCTTTGCCTCACGATACCAATTAAGCTATAGACAAGACATGCGCCATCCTATTTAACAGCTTAATCATTCACTTGATCTCGTATTGGATTATCTTTTTGTTGATTGACTCCTCAATCAACTTGGCATGGCCATGCACTTCCATAATCCATTACCTCGAGGGGCCCAGAGATATCTTTCCCAAAGGAGGGGCAAATTCCATCTTGATCATTCACATCCCACTATATGTTTTATAGCAGACCCGAAAACTACTTTTATAACTACCCAGTGACGGAATAGTTATTAGTAGTCCATAAGTAAGCTACTACACATGTTGGAATCCATGATGATCTCAGGTCAAAGGACTTTGCACCAACACTACCTGAGACCAACTAATGGCACATTAATTTCTTTTAGTGTCTGAGAGTGGGTCTATCCAACAATGTGTTCTCTAACACATGTTCACATTTATTGATTTGGTATCTTCATACCATGATCTATGAGATATGATCATCAATCAATAAACATGTTGATCTTAGAATCATATTTGTTCCATAAATATGATATACAATCATGGATCATTTAGAAATATATTCATACATAAAGAGTCTCATAAATAAGTCACATAATTATTGATCAAATGATTTGTCTATTTCATGGAACTGAATAACACTTTATTCATTAGTACATAAACATTGACCGTGATATCCAACATCTTCATGTTGCCTCTAAGGCATATCACTAACATTCACCTCGGGTGAATCCGGGCTGTCCACGTGGGCGTCTCGGTATCGTCCCGTGTCGGCGCCACGTGTGCGCCACGTGGTGCACCCGTCCTCTCAGCCCAGTAGACTTGTTCCACTAGGGACCGACCGCCTAGCGTCACTGCCAGGTGGGGCCTGCTTGTCGACGCCAGCCTTCCCTTGCTGACGTCAGCCCTCGGGCTTAATTGTGCAATCAACGAGTAAGGATTTTTCTATTTATAGTAAAATACAATGAATCTTCTAAAATTCATAGAAAAATCATCCGAGCTCCGTTTAAGTCCATTCAAATTGCAGAAAAAGATTATAAAAATACCCAAAATCCATTAAAAACGGTTTTGTTTCCTGTTTTAGTATACTTATAGCCTGTTTTCTTGTGTGCATTGTTTGTCGCGTAGATTTCGGCAGTTCCGACTTATTTTGAAGTCGTTGCAAAAGTCCCAGCCACGCAAGAGCAAGGCAAGTCATGCAGTTCTCATTGAAGATATTATACCTACTTGCAAATGTCTCATTTTATATAAAATTTGCATTGTTTTATAATGTTTACATGGGATGGTTCCTATTGTACTCAACCTAGCTTGCTTACCCTATGTCATTGATAACTTGGGAATTAATATGACTAGATGTATGCTTAGGAAATGCTTAGCCATGCTTAAATCAACTAGGTCACTATGGGAATATTACTACTTCCTTATATCATGGATTAGTGAGGATAATTATGGACAAGTATCACCATAGTACTACTTGAACTAAAATATGCCTAATGGTGAGCTGTGGGTGCATGGTTGTGATAGACGCACCCATGACATTTAAGGACTGGTTCGCGGGAAACCCGATTCCAACAAGTGGTGGTGGGACCCGATTCCAACAAGTGGCTTGGAGCCATGAAATCCGAAATAGAATCCATGTACGACAATCAAGTTTGAAACTTGGTTGATCCACCTGATGGTGTCAAAACCATTGAGTGTAAATGAGTTTTTAAGAAAAAGGCCGATATGGATGGAAATGTTCACATCTATAAGGCGCGATTGGTGGCGAAAGGTTTTAAACAGATTCAAGGAGTTGATTATGATGAAACCTTCTCGCCCGTCGCAATGCTTAAATCTATTCGGATTATCCTAGCGATTGCTGCATATTTCGATTATGAGATATGGCGATGGATGTCAAAACGGCTTTCCTAAATGGAAACCTAAGCGAGGATGTATACATGATACAACCTCAGGGTTTTGTCGATCCAGAATCGCCTGGAAAGATATGCAAGCTATAGAAATCCATTTATGGATTGAAGTAAGCATCTCGGAGTTGGAATATTCGTTTTGATGAAGTAATCAAAGGGTTTGGTTTCATCAAAAATGAAGAGGAGGCCTGTGTTTACAAAAAGGTCAGTGGGAGCGCACTTGTATTTCTAATCTTATATGTGGATGACATATTGTTGATTGGAAATGATATCCCTATGCTAGAATCCGTCAAGTCCTCATTGAAAAATAGTTTTTGCATGAAAGATTTAGGGGAGGCAGCATACATATTGGGCATTTGGATATATAGAGATAGATCTAAGAGGCTAATTGGATTAAGCCAAAGTACATACAATGACAAGGTGTTGAAAAGGTTCAACATGCATGATTCCAAGAAAGGTTTCTTGCCCATGTCACATGGCATTAATCTTAGCAAGAATCAGTGTCCTCAGACACATGATGAGCGGAATAAGATGGGTATGGTTCCATATGTTTCGGCAATTGGATCCATCATGTATGCCATGCTTTGTACACGCCGCATGTCTCGTACGCTTTGAGTGCTACGAGCAAATACCGCCGATCCAGTGAAGGTCACTGGATCGCCGTAAAGAATATCCTTAAGTACTTGAGAAGAACTAAGGATATGTTCCTAGTCTATGGAGGTGAAGAAGAGCTCGTTGTAAGTGGTTACACCGATGCTAGCTTTCAAACGGACAAGGATGATTATAGATCGCAATCGGGTTCGTGTTCTCGCCCGAACGAAGGCGCAATGTGGAAGAGTTCCAAGCGGGATACGTTGCTGATTTTACAACGGAGGCCGAGTACATTGCTGCTTCGGAAGCTGCAAAGCAGGCTGTTTGGATCAAGAAATTTGTTTCTGAGCTTGGTGTGATGACTAGTACGACTGGTCCAATGTCTCTCTATTATGATAATAGTGGAGCCATTGCGCAAGCCAAGGAGCCGAGATCACATCAGAAGTCCAAACACATACTTCGGCGATATCATCTCATCCGCGAGATAGTGGACAGAGGTGATGTCAAGATATGCAAAGTGCACACGGATCTCAACATAGCCGATCCGCTGACAAAACCTCTCCCTCAATCGAAGCATGAGGCGCACACAAGAGCAATGGGTATTAGATACTTACATGATTGATTCTAGTGCAAGTGGAAGATTGTTAGTGATATGCCCTAGAGGCAACATGACGATGTTGGATATCACGTCAATGTTTATGTATTTATGAATAAAGTGTTATTCAGTTCCATGAAATAGACATCTTGTATTGATCAATAAGTACGTGACTTATTTATGAGACTCGATATGTATAAATCTATTTCTAAATGATCCCTGATCATATATCATATTATTGGAACAAATATGATTCTAAGATCGGCATGTTTATTGATTGATGATCATGTCTCATAGATCATGGGTATGGAGATACCAAATCAATAAACATGGCACACGTGTTGGAGAACACATTGTTGGATAGACCCACCATGAGACACTACAGGAATTAATGTGCCATTAGTTGGTCTCAGGTAGTGTTGGTACAAAGTCCTTAGACCTGAGATCACCATGAATTCCAACATGTGTAGTAGCCTACTTTGGGACTACCAAACGCTATTCCGTAACTGGGTAGTTATAAAGGTAGTTTTCGGGTTTGCTATGAAACATGGAGTGGGATGTGAGTGATCAAGATGGAATTTGCCCCTCCTTTGGAGAGATATCTTTGGGCCCCTCGAGGTAATGGATTATGGAAATGCATGGCCATGCTAAGTTGATTGAGGAGTCAATCAACAGACAAATAATCCAATACGGTTCGAGTGAATTGTTAAGCTATTGAAGGGATGACACACATCTTGCCTATAGCTTAACTGGTATCGTGAGGCAAAGGGATTTGTGTACACATTACAGGTTCAGAGCCGATATTATATTCTTGTATACTATGGTGTTAATATGTGCCGCTAGGCGCCGCATTGACAGTGTCGGCTGAGTTGGACTCGAGCCGACGATCGGCTAAGTTAGACTATAGCCGAGACCGAGTATACCTGAACCTACAGGGTCGCACGCTTAAGGGGATAGAATAGATATTCGAGTTGGACTCGGATACGGCTCGATCGGATAGGGATCCGATCGGATAGAGTCCTATGGGCTTACGACGTGTGGGCGGCCAACTCTATGAGATTCGGATAGGATCCGATTTGAAATAGAGTCCTGATCGGCCACTAGTCCCAGTCGGCCAACTCTATATAAAGGGGCGAGGGGTGGAGAGCTGCGACACATCAGTTGGATCGCTTTAAACCGAATCCGCAACAGAAGTCGCCGAGATCAAACTCCACGGAAATCCTCCCCACTTTTGAGCCAAACCCTAGCCTTGCATCGCGTGCTAGCACACGGGTGTACGGCGTTTTGTCCCCGGACGTGTGGATACGGTAGAGGCCTTTGCTACGTTGCGCCCAACATTAATCGGCGTGATTGTGAATGAATCGGCTGTCATCCGGGAATCGGTGACGTCGGCTTGCGGGAATCGGCTACACGGTTCCGGATCGGATAGCCCCCCGATTGGCTATTTCCGCTGCATACTCCAATCGGTAACGATCTATCGGCCCTTACTTGCAAGTGTTCCTGGTTTGCGCAGTAGAAAATTTTTTTGTTTTCGGCTAGCGTAGCTTCCGCGTAACCCTTCAGTCTCATGGATCGTGGTATGAGATACCAAATCAATAACGTGAATATATGTTAGAGAACATGTTGTGGGATAGACCTACCTTGAGACACTATAGGGATTTAATGTATCATTAGTTTGTCTCAAATACTATTGGTGCAAAGTCCTTAGACCCGAGATCATCATAGATTCCAACATGTATAATGGCTTACTTAGGGACTACTAAACGCTACACCATAACTGGGTACTTATAAAAGTAGTCTTCAGGTTTGCTATGAAACATGTAGTGGGATATGAATGATCAAGATGGAATTTGCCCCTTCTATGGGAGAGATATCTCTGGGCCCCTCGATGTAATGGATTATGGAAGTGCATAGCAATGCCGAGTTGATTGAGGAGTCAATCAACAGATATATAATCCAATACGAGATCGACTGAATGATTAAGCTATTGATAGGATGACACATGTCTTGCCTATAGCTTAATTGGTATCATGAGGCAAATGGATTTATGTACACATTACAGCTTCAGCCGATATGATCTTTATGTATATTTTGGTGTCAATACGCTCTGCTAAGGCCGCTATTGACAGGTCGGCCGAGAAGTGTTCTCAGATTGTAACCAAGTATACATGAACCTACAGGTCGGACACTTAACGGGTTGGAACAAGTATTTGAGTTGGACTCGGATAAGGCTCAGTTCAGATAAGAATCCGATTAGAGGTAGAGTCCCGATGGCCCCTTTAGGCCCAGTCGGCTAACTCTATAAAGAGAGAGGCAAGGGGTGACGATCGTAAGAAAGCAATTCACGTTAGACGTGAGTTGAGATCTGCCATGAGCGAACCCTAGCCACCACCTCCAAGCCAAACCCTAGCCGCGCGCCGAGTGCTAGCACACAGACGATCGACGTTCCATCCTTGGAGGTGTGGACACTGGTAGAGACACTACTACGTGCGGTGTAGATCGACGAGGCGAGTCGACGGTTAGGCGATCGGATCGTGGTGATCGGCTACTTCCATAATATCCCCGACGCGCATACATTAAACCGACTTCTCCAACGTAGTATTTCACTGCCCTGTGTATCAATTGGTAACAATCTATAGTCCTTTTATTGCATGCTTTCTTGGAGTGTGCGGTATAAAATTTTGATTTTATGCTATCGTAGCCTACGCGTATTCCTACAAAAACGTGTCGTGAGACTGTGTCTTGTGGGTACAGTTGTACATCTCTGATCAGAGTAAAACTATGTGAATAGCACCAACAAATGCAACAATAGCACCATCAGATATAGCAATAGATGATGCAACAGCTACAGCACCAAGCACAACAGTAGCAGAATCAGCAGGCTGGTCCACCACCACCACCCCAGTCCAAGCTGCCCGAGTTCCTTCGAGTCAGACCACTCACCTTTTCAAGCACCACCAACCTGATGGAGGTCAACAATTGGCTTCATGCCATGGAAAAGAAGCTGAAGCTCATCTAGTGCACCGACCAGGAGAAGGTTACCTTTGTCACATACCAACTCCAGGGTCTCACTTCTGCTTGGTAGGACAACTACATGATCACCCGTCCAATAGGAACAAAAGTCACTTGGACATAGTTTTGTAGTAGCTTTAGGAAGGCTACTATATACTCCCATTTCATAATAGAACGTGGCCAATGGATAAGCTCTGGTTGGTTCTCTATAGATTGGAATCAAAGAGACAAGGATGCTTAGATTAGCACACTGGTCACTCGATGCAATGCAACACACGAGTGGCACTCGACTGGATCTCTCTCTGCGCCGCTGCGCACGGTCCAAACAGTATGAAACAATGGGGTCTCTACCGGGAACAGGCCTAGGCCTAGCTAGAAGGAATCTACATGATGCGTGCCGTCTCAACTTTCAGCCCACAAGGCCACGACACATGATGCAGCCATGCACGAAAGCCCATTTATTTGCCTCAGGTGGAGGGTGGTTGAGTCGGCGGCGGTTTGCATTAAACTTGCCCCGTCTCCACCAAAATATTTTCGACATGCTTTTTCAGCCAAAATTTTCTACTTTTTGGCCATTTTTTGAAAGTTTCTCACAAATAAGCCCCTGACAGTTTCAATTCAGAAAATGAACCCAAGCTCGGTGCCGTCGCTATTAGCGTCGAGCTTATACATCTCGGTGCCACCACAATTGGCACCAAGCTCTTTGCGCCACGTCGACACCGAGGCTGTCATGGCGCTGACGTGGCCAGCTCGGCGCCATGGATCTTGGCGCTGAGCTGCTCTACCCTGTTTAGTACTCATGTATTTTTATAAGTAGTATGACATAGTTTTCAAACTCACCTAGTCACTCCGTTGGTTACCACGTTGTGCTAGTAAACCAGAGGTTGTGGGTTTGAGCCCTGCTTCTAGCGATTTTTTTAGCGAAGAAGAAAACTTAATGTAAAAACAATTTGCAAAACCTACCACCTACGGATTCAAACCTGTGACCTTTAGGTCATTAGACTAGTTCTATAACCAATCGAACTAATAGATAATTATGTTTAAAGTATATCTAGATAAATACATGAATACTCAACGTATTGAAGTTCAGGTATGGCGGTGACCTCGGCGCTGAGCTCGGTGCCAAGATCAATGGCGCCGAGATGGTCACGTCAGCATCACGACAGCCTCGGTGCCGATGTGGTGCAAAGAGCTCGGCGCCAATTGTGATGGCGCCGGGATATGTAAGCTATGCGCCAATAGCGAAGACGCCGAGCTTGCGGTCTATTTTCCGAATTAAAACTATAAGGGGCCTATTTGTGATAATCTTTTAAAAAAGAGTAAAAAAAATAAAAAAGTCGGTTTTTTCGCATTAAACAATGTACTTTCATTTTTGATCAATCAATTACTGACTGACAAACGAACAAAAATTACATTTTTGTACGGATCATGATACACAAAATCAACAGTCCACAGTTAAAACTTTTCATTTAGTTTTTGAGTTTTGCCCCACTGGATTGTCCCAGTTGCCTAATTAATGCAGCTGTTCCCCTAAAACTGTACGTACTGTGTATATCTTGGATGACGACCACATTAATTCTTCATCTAAGTTTATAACGGCGTAATATACTTAGTACGTGTATGCTTGGTTTGCTTAATTAATAATTATCCAATGATGAGATGAGATGAGATGGTGCTCATGTTCAGAAGGCTCTCCATGTGGACTCGTCCATGTCCAGCTGCGGCTGCGGCGCCTGCTCGCCGCATTCCATGTCCACCTTCGCCAGCGGCGCCCCGCCGAACAATGCATCGGCTCCTACGTTCGCCAGAGAAACGCCGCCGACGTCTCGCGGCTGGCTGCACCCGGCGCCGAACGGCATCGCCGCCGCCTTGTGCGCCGCCGCGGAGTTCGCCGCGAAGACTGTGCCGAGCAGCCCCTGCGTGGCCGGCCACGGGAGCATTGTCGCCGCCGCCGCCGCCGCGCCCTGGTTGGCCGCCGCCTGCAGCCAGCTCATGTACGCGCCCACGTCGAGCCTGTGCGCGGCGAAGCTGTCGCCTCCGCCGCCGCCATGGCAGAGCGCGCCCGACGGTGGCGCGAAGCCGCCGAGGAGGATGGAGGAGACATCGAGCTCACCAAGCTCGCCGAGCGACGAGCCTGCGCCGTCGCACGGCGGGGAGCCGTCCACCATCTCCGGCGAGCCGTCCACGTCCTCCTGCGGCGGGCGGAGCTTGACGAGCTGGCACTTCTTGAAGACGCGGCAGACGACCCACTCGTCCTTGGCGGGCTTGTACGGGAACTTGGTCTGGAGCCTGTACTCGTGCATCACCCAGCTGGTCTTGGCGCCCTTGGGCGCCCTCCCGCGGTAGAACACCAGCGTCTTCTTCATGCCGACGAGCATGCCGGCGTGGAAGATCTCCTTGTCCTTGCCGGTGGTCTTCCAGTAGCCGGAGTCCGTGGCGCGGTTTGTGCGGATCCCAGTCGGGTACTTGCGGTCGCGCATGCTGAAGAAGTACCACTCCTTCTCCCCCATGCTTGCCTTGCCTGCGTATACAACTAGCTTGATCAATTCATTCATTTCTACGTGTACAATATTAATGTAGGCGAGGGTTTAAATCTCCGGCTATAGCTGCCACTCTTTCCGAAGATATCTGTTTGAGGATGGCCTAGCTATTTGCTTCTTTTATGTACAATTTAGTCGTTATTAGCTGCTATAGTCTTGTTTAGCCTGTTATTAGCTATTTCAGAAGGCTTGTCGTTATTTAAAATAATGAGGTTCATGCATGCACTGACCAGTGGCCACTAATTAAACTACACATGTAAAATTCGATAATAATGTAAGTGCACGTGTAGAAATTTGATTAAAATCCTCGGGTGCAACTAGCTAGATGCGTCGCAATGCAAATTCTCACCGAATCAAATGGAATGAGTCTGAACTCTGAAAGAGAAAAGGCTTAATCGAAGAAAGTTTAAGGAGTTAGAAGCAGAGAATTATTGAACAAGTCTCTTCTGCTTTCTATAAAAGCAGGGCCTTAAATGTGACCTCTCTTCTCAAAAGGGAATTACTGAACAAGTCAGAAAGGGACGCAGAAAGATCCTACATTTCCCCAAAAATCAATTTGCAGATCAAAGAATTAATGATCAATGGACGAAATATATATTAATTCATGCATATCTATGTCGACCCGCTGAATCAAAGTTAAACACAATTTAGTTTGATGTAATTCTAGTTAAGGGACGTAGGAGCTACAAGCATATGCATGGCTAGGTGCCTAGGTGTGGGATCTTACTGGGGAGGTCCCATGGCTCGCACTTGTTGAGGTCGACGTCGGCGATGGCGCGGGTGGCGAAGCCGAAGTCGGAGACCTTGCGGGTGAGGTAGTACGTCACCAGCTCCTCGTCCGTCGGGTGGAACCGGAACCCCGGCGGCAAGCCCTCCTCCATATCGATCCTATTTATGTATATATCACTCCCCTCCTGCTCTGCTGGTCGCCGGTGGATCTGCTTCTCCTCGATCGCCGGCGGCAGAGTCCGGCGCCTCAGTAGATGTGGCAGTGGCAGTGGCAAATGGCAGTGAGCTGAGATAGCTAATGTCCATGGCAGTGGCACCCGCTACCTTTATATATACCGCTTGCTCTCCACGAGCTAGGGTGGTGGGGTGCAGTGCACATGTGTGCGTGAAGACAAAGGCAGTCGCAATAAACAAACAGGTTGATCAGTGGCAGCGCATTGCTCGTCTTCTTCCTCATCTCCTTCTAGAGCTAGATGGTTCATGCTAGTGGGGTTCTGATGAATTTCCAGGGTCGCAACAACCACGGCCATATGAGATGAGAGCGACCTACGGTACGGGAAGGAATATCGCAGGCGACGGCGACAGGGGAATCGAAGACGACGACGATATGTGCATGCAGGGATCGATTCTTCCATGAACCACACGCTCGCTCGATTTGATCATAGGAACGCAGCTGTCAGCTGCTGGGGGTCGAGGTCGACCGTTTCAATTCCAGCCAACTCCAACCACTTCCCAACCACCGGCACAGTGAAACGGCGACCCGGCACTGGCCAGATAGCCACACCACTACACATAGAGCTTTGCCATGTATAGCTGGCTCTAACAGCAGCAATTTCTTACTATTACTTGCGGCTAATCATCACATTAATTATAATGCCACTGCTACTGAAGTGGATAAGACAGTGCACAATCAGACAAAGCGTGCATTATGCATGCGTAGATAGCTAGCTAGTACAGTCTCACAAATGAGATGCTTCAATTCGCTCATTAATAAATTGCACGTACTGGTTCTAATTTCTCTTGTGATCGATCGATGAACGTGTCGGCTGAGTGAGGAAAGAGGGCTGGGTCGCACATGTGAAAAGGACAGATCAATCGTACTACGATCCTACTCCAGTAGCTAATTTAATCAAACCGGGTTGTTGCAGTGCGATCAGGAAAGGGCTGTGGTGGTGGCATGCATATATTCTCCATCGACCGTGCAGGTTTGATTTTGTGCGCTCCTATATATTTTGCAGTTACCTCCATCGATTGGCCCATCGTTCGAATCCTGGGAATGAGACCTACAGTACGTTACTACGTACGTGCACCCCCGGCAAAGTGAAATCGACTTGTAATATATTCAGACAAGACAAAATCGATGGCGAAACTGCGCTGGGATCGATTATGTATTCGGGCCATGCTGAGCAACGGTACATCGGCCAAGGAAAATTAATAATATGGATTATATTGAAGTGAAACGTAAAGAAAAGAAAACTGTGCTAATTATATCGATGGTGCCAGAAAATTTTTTAAGCATGGACGAACATAACAAAATCCATCATGCACAAACATGTAACGCCAGGCATGGTAGTTCATGCCGATGCGCTTGAACGTTGCACTAAGGAGTTTACGCCCCCATTTAGTTTTAGGTTCACTACCAGACTTAGGATGTTTGTCAAACGTCCAGTACACTCGGCAAAGCCCACAAAACATTTGACAAAGGGTTTGTCGAGAGTAGCACTCGGCAAACATTTCTCGGCAAACAAGGAGTCGGCAAAAGTCTATTTGCCGAGTGCAAGGATTCGAGCACTCGGTAAACTCTTTGCCGAGTGCGCGGCACTCAGCAAAGAACAAAGACTTTGCCGAGAGCATGCACTTGACAAAAATTGGCAGCACTCGGCAAAAAATGGCAGCACTCGGCAAACAATGGTTACAAATTGGATTGGAAAGCCTCTTTGCCAAGTGCTGCACTAGTCCACATCAGGATTAAGTTTAACATGTTTATAAAAAAATACAATATCTATATTAACATATTAGTTCATTAAATATATGTTTATACTATAATTATTTTAGAGGTTTTTGTTGGCAACTTTTTTGTAAGAAGACAATTACGATCAGGACACCTAAACGTTTTGCCGTGGTTTGGAGTCGTCAACCACCTCAATCTAGCAAAAGCTAAATCAAGATGGATTTTGTAAGCCTAAACCGGCTAGCGAAGCCGATTTAGATAGAACAAAGGATAAACACTTGTCGGTGGGCGAACGGAAGGTTTACAGGACAAACCTACAAAGGGATTTTTCACTCTCGTGGCGAAGACGGACGATTTACGATGTAAATCGATAAAGACGGACGAAACATGGCTAGAACTAAGCAAAAAAGTAGATGTATATTGAAAAAAACGATTCAATTAGCTAATTATGTTGAAAGTAGATTGTGTCCCCAATGAATAAACATTGGTCCTTACAAAGGGGTTGGTCTTGCCTCCTACAGGTCTTTCTCCACGTCCAACTTGGGGTAGAGACCAATTAGAACTCGAAAAATACCTCTCCAAGCAAGGAAACCCGAGACCCAGTGAAATTCGCTTAGGACTCGAACTCAACCGGTCTGACCGGCCCTACCCCGCCGATCAGACCGGCCCATAGGTGGCGGTCCGATCGGCCACGTGAAGGGAACCCGATGCCTTCCAAATTTTGGCAATGTTTTCCTATTTCGAGTCTACGTGTCAAATTTGGGTGTTAACACATGTCCCCTGCCTTTTTGGTGAACTTATGAACCTAAAAGCATAAAACACATGGTCTTAGGGCGATAATCCAATTACCAGCCATAACCCCTTAAGCATCTTGCCACACACTTGAAAAGTATTTTTTCAAGTATTTCTCATTAATCGCTCTCTAAAATCGTTATCCCTGTAATGTCTCAAGAAAATATGCATTCCCTCGAACGATCCCACATATTCGATAAGAACCCTCCCAACTAGGTGACCACTGAACTCCTTAGATCTAGAACCCAAAGGCAGAATCATCTTCCACACCAAGTCTCCTACTTCAAACGATTTTGCTTTCACTCTATTGTTGTAGGCTTTGACTACTCTCTTTTTCTCTTTTTCTATCTCCTCTAAAGCCATTAGACGCTTATTGGTTACATCATCAAAATTGGTCTCCCATTAGTGTCTTATACTCCTCAACCGATAAATCATCTTGCTTGATATACCTAAAAGAGCCAAGATTCACCTCTATCGGTAAAATGGCTTCTTGTCCCTAGACCAACTCAAAAGGAGTAACTTTGGTAGCACCATGTTTAGATATCCTATGAGCCCACAATGCTTCAGAGAGTACCACATGCCACCTCTTTGGGTGTTCCTCAATCTTTTTCTTGACTAATTTCAGCAAAATTTTATTATTCAACTCGACTTGTCCATTAGCTTGAGCGTAGTAAGGAGAAGAACTTAACAATTTGATACCATAAGATTCAGCAAAGCTTTTCACCTCCATAGATATAAAAGAAGCTCCTTGATCCATAGTTAAAATTTGAGGAATGCCGAATCTATAAATAATATGCTTCAAAATAAAGCCAATTGCCTCCATATGAGTCATGTTCTTCAGCGACATGGCTTCAACCCACTTGGTGAAGTAATCCGTTGCAACTAGCACGGATCTATGGCCTTTTGATGATGAAGGACAAATTTGACCAATAAAATCCAAAGCCCAACCTCGGAATGACCATGGTCTGATAATAGGATTCAACAAAGCAGCGGGCGCCAATTGAACATTGTCGAACTGTTGACAAGCTTCACACCCTCTGTAGTACTTGAAACAAATCATCAATCATTTTTGGCCAATAGGACCCCGCTCTCCTAAGCAACCAATTCATCTTGTGGACTGATTGATGAGTTCCACAAATCCCCTCATGAACTTCTCCCATAGCAACTTTGGATTGATCACTATGTAAGCACTTCAATAGCACCCCCATCTATATTCCAACGATAGAACTCATCATCAAGCAAAGTGTATTTAAATGCTTGCTGCCGGATTTTCCGATCAACCCTAAGCAGATATGGCAATGGGGAATTCCCCATCAGAGAATGCCTCCCCATCCCCGTCCCCGCATGGAGGAAAATTCCCCGTCCCCGTCTATGCTCGCGGGGGAGTTATTTTCCCCATCCCCGTCCCCGACGGGGATTTTGTACCCGACGGGGAAACCTGTCCCCGTGAACACGAGACTTTGTTACTCGTCATCAGTAGGCAACAGCAATAACACAAGCAAATGAAAAGGAAATTCATAATCATACATCATCAAATTCAAACCCAACATCAAACATTCATTAACACTTGTCTAACAAATTGCAAATAAGAAATGAAAGGGCGTGAGGTAGGCACCTCGGCTAGGCCGTCAATTTTGTATTTGCAACGCATGAGACTAATGGAGAGTCGGGTACGTGGGTTCACGGGGACGGGGAATGGCCACCCGTACCCGTCCCCATCATACCCAACAGGGATAAAAAATTTCCCATTTTAATCCTCGTGGGGATGAACTTTCCCCAATCCCCGTCCCCTAATGGGTGAATTGCCCACGGGGAATCAGGGATCGGGTCCACATTGCCATGCCTAACCCTAAGGATAGGATCTTTCAAATAATTTACTAAGGGAATTCTCTAATCCTCTTCTTGATCCAGGGCACAAACGTCTCGAATTAACAATCAACTCGGCCTCAATTTTTTGATAATCTATGCCCCCCCTCTCTGTTGACCGGACATGCCAAGCCAGTCAGCCTAGCCAAGGACTTCGGTCAGACCAGCCATGCCGAGTCGGTCAGATCATCGGTCATCCCCGGTCAGACCGGCCACAGTGCACCAGTCAGACTGCCCCAAGTCTGGAATTTTGTCAATTCCGCCCAAACTCTTGCAATCAAGCACCAACTTTTCTAAAATCAAGAATATACCCTCTCTAGCAATATGTCTAATGACAAAATCATCCAATAATGTCAAAGTGTTGATCAAGATATCTATTTAGGCAATGTTCGGGAGGTGGAGTTGGGAACTCCACCTCCCCGCATGAAAAACGATGTTGCCAATTAACATGTGATTAATTAAGTGTTAGCCTAAAAACTTGAACATGGATTAATATAATTTTTTAAAGTAACTTTCCTATAGAAAACTTCTGCAAAAAATGCACCGTTTAGCAATTTGGAAAGCGTGCGCTTGGAGAAAGAAGGAGGAGAAGTTGGGAAAGTGAGGGAAAGAACATAGCCTTAGTAATCCATCAAAACAGCTTCTACATGCGTAGCTCCTATGGCTTCCAATACTTGTAAGCCGAACAACAAAAGCATCATATTCGACTTGATTATTTGTGCAAGAATATTCTAACCGAACCGATCTCTCAAAGCAAGAACCATTGGACGAAAATAAAACTACACCTATACCTTGTCCCTCTTTGCAAGAAGAACCATCAAAATAAAGCTTCCAAGTGTAACACTAAGCAAATAGACCTTATTATCATAAGCAATATCCATATGATGATCTACTATAAAATCAACCACGATTTGGTCTTTCATATATTTCAACGACAGATAAGCCAAATCATATTCAATCAAAGTATATGCCCACTTGCCAATTCTCCCACTTAGAATTGGCCTTTGCAACATGTGTTTAACAACATCGGTCTAACAAAAAACTATGCAAGTACTAGATAACAAATAAGTTACAATTTGGTACAAGCATAGTATAAACATAAGAAAAGCCTCTCTATGAAAACATACTTCATTTCAACATCCAAAAGATGGGGGCTCAAATATGTGATAATGTACTCCTTGCCACCCTCCTCTTGTGTCAAGACAGCGCCAATGACATTGTCTTAAGGGGCGATGTAGAGCAGAAACGGAACTCCAGCTTTAGACTCTCTCACCACAGGTGGAGATGATAAGTACCTTTTAAGTCCCTCAAACACCTCTTGTTGTTTCCCCAAGTAAAATAGGCTTCTTTCTTCAAGCAAAGAATAGAAACAAAAGCATCAATTTTACCGGCTGGGTTGGAATGATTCTCCTCAAATAATTGACCTTACCTAGCAACTTTTGAACCTCCTTCTTGCATGTCGGCGCTTTGAATTCTCTAATTTTTCTATCTTCTTAGGATCAATCTCAACACCTCTCTCATGCACCATGAACCTTAGGAACTTCCCTGCTGACACACCAAAAGCACACTTGAGTGGATTCATCTTTAATTTATATCGGCGAATCATCTCAATACTAACCTCAAATCGGCTATATGACCTTCCATGCCATTCGATTTGACAACAATATCATCAATTTAGACTTCTAAGATAATATGTAGCAAATCATGAAAGATCAAGTTCATTGCCCTTTGATACGTTGCACCGGCAATTTTACAACCCAAAAGTCATCACAACCCACTCAAACAAGCCAACAAAGCCCAGACACCTAAAGGCCGTTTTGAACATATCCTCTTTGGCCATAAAGATTTGATTATAAGCAGCATTACCATCCAAAAAGCTAATGACTCTATGTCCCGAAGCATTATTAATCAACATGTCAGCTATAGGCATAGGATATTCATCTCTAGGAGTAGCTCTATTTAAATCTCTAAAGTCAATGCACACTCTAATCTTACCATTCTCTGTCTTCTCACCGGAACAATATTGGACATCCACTCCACATATCTACATGGCCAAATAAACCATGCCTTCAATAATTGGTCTATCTCCTCTTTGACACGATTGTATATGTTAGGATTAAAGCGATGAGGTGGTTGTCTATAAGGCCTAAAACTTGATTTTATTGGAAGCCAATGCTCAACAAGCTCGCGGCTAAGGCCCGGTATCTCATGATATTTCCATGCAAAGCAATCAACATAGTCTCTAAGCAACTCTGTTACTTTAACATTGTAATCAGCTTTCATGTTTTTTTTACAAAAGTCGGCCTTGTAATGGTTCCATCACTCATGTCTACTTCTTCTAAGGGATCGACCGATGTAAAACATTGACCCAACTTCTCTACTTCATCAAAATCTTCTATGGACTCACCAATATCGTTTTTATTAGACCGATATTCTTGCACCCTCTTTTGCAACCACTCTAAATTGGCGTATTTATTCATAATACATGGTTACATTGCCTAGCCATGCTAAGTTAGCCGGCTTTACAGAGATGGGTACAAAGCCATCCTTAGAGACACTAAATAAATCATAGCTAGAAAGATCTAACCCCGATAAGCATTGAATATTCCCATATTGCCATTCAATTGAAGCATCGGCCATGGCAACCTCAGCAAATGTATCTGCTTGAATGATCTCAATTTCATCGCCATCCCATTGAATCAAACATTCTTTCAAGGTAGAAGGAACACAACAATTGGCATGAATCCAACAATGGCCCAAAATAACGCTATAGTTACATTGCACATTGATGACGAAGAAAGCGGTTGGCAACGTCTTGTTCTCCATGGTAAGCTCCACAGAAAAGATCCCCTTCGCCTCCGTTGGTTCACCATTGAAGCCGTTGAGTGCCATGTTGGTCTTCTTAAACTCGTCATCTCCATGCCCCAACTTCTTGAATAGCGAGTATGTCATCAGATTTACGGCGACATCTCCACCTATCAACATCCTAGAGATCAGTTTCCCAATGTTGACGGTCCTTAAATACTAAAATCCGACCATCACTCCCTGCATAAAATGGATAAAAGATAAATATCGACATAGCAATAGGGTTATTTACTAATCCATTCCACAAGTGTTGGTGAATATTTGTATGCAGTGATTAATACACTGAAATAAAGCAAAAACACACCTACGTGACGAAGAAACACAACTCTGACCAACCAACGCTCGCCACGTCAACATCGCACAGATTGGGGGGCCACAAGTTAGCTTAAACCGACTTAAAGTGGGACCAAACCACCCTCAACCACCTTAGGGGCCCACCTGGAAGCCTCTGGTGAAAGGCGGTGAAGAGAGGTGCTGCCCAGGGTTCGGCCGAACCAGCCTTGGCCCCTCTCATCTCTACCTTCCACGTGGATGCTCCTGATGACTCCCCAATGGCGGTTATGCACGTTTAGCGGGAAGAAACAGACCTATCAACCGCCATTTGAAGGCTATAAAAGGAGGGAGCCTCACTTCACTCAAGACACAACACAAGAAGATCAAAGCTCCATTCCAAAGGCGAAGCCTTAGCTCTCTAGTGCTTAGAAAATAGGGAAGAGAGTGAGGGGTAGTCTGGAGGAGTGTTGAGTATCTTGGCACCGACCTTTGATCTTGTACCTCAACGGATGCTTGTTCAATTGAGTAAGTGTTCGTGATTTCGTATGGTTGCATTCCTTTCCATTGAGAAGCATTTTACTTCATTTACTTACGGGATCATCGCCCATTCGTGGATGCTCTAGTCCAAGACTTCTGATGAAGATGGAAGCTCTTGACCAAAACTAGAGTAGTAATCAATAACATAGACGTGATGTCTAGGCTGGGAGTTACCCTTGTTTGTCGCGTACTCCATGGGTTGTAGAGGTAGGCAGTAGGTGGTGACAACCCTATCCATCATTTGTAATCCTCCACGTTCGGGTACGTCGTAGAGCTATAGGCCGGAGTCACTCCGCAGACCAAGTGTAAGCCGGCGTCCGAAGTAAGTAAATAGAGTGAGAAACTTACCATCTATCTAGACCACAATCATAGAAATCCTTTCTATACCCTCGCATATATATTCTTGTCATCTTTGGGTGAACCTGACCCTTAGATAATTCGCACACGTTCCCTGTGAATTCGATACCTTGGAATTTCCCGAGTGAAGTGCTACAACGGTCTTTCGTGCGCTTGTGGATTAACCTGTGATCGTAAGAAATACCAACACCCATCAACGTGCCCTTTGAGATAGAGTGGCCTCATACGATGGTTAGACTCACCGGGCTTCTCAAAAACCGTATCTCTTGGTCCTAGTGAAAGTTGGGTAATTTCAGCCTCATCCAAGGCACTAAACTCCATAGGCAATACACGTACCATGTTGACATCCATGTTCTCCCTTGGTGGCGAATCGTTGCTAATAACCGATGACTCACCTCCATCGAAGTCATCTTCATCCTCATCTTGAGCAATCACTGGCTTCTTGACCTCTAATAGCTTAGGCCTCCACTCTTGTCTTGGTGGTGACCGCAACTCATTAAACCTTCTATCTCTCAACTCTTTGGCTTTCTTCTCATTCAACTCTTGAGCACGAAGACGTTGTAACCTCCTTTTTGCAAAGTCGTCAAATTCTTAGGCATCCACCTTGAATTCGACTCTGTTCCAGGGGCAATGTAATGTTTCTTACCAATCTTACTCGATTAGACAAAACCTTCAAAACACCTCCTGGACATGCCCAGTCAGACCGCCCCTCAGGGCCGATCAAACCGGCCATAGGGCCCGGCTTGGCTCCTAGGCGGCGTCGACTAGACTGGCCCTGGGTTGCGGTCAAATCGGCCTGTGGCCGCCGGTCAAACCAGCAAGAGGGCTCGGTCGGCGTTGCACGCTGGGTCAACTCCGGCTTCAGTCTTCTCGCCTTGAGACCCCAGCATGTATTGGCACCTCATGAGACCCCACCTTGATGGTAATCACTTCAAGTCCTTGTCTCCACCTTGACACACTTTTCTCCTCCTCTTTCCTTTTCAAACCGATTTCTTGATTGAAAATGGCTTTTGTTTGTTGAACACAATCACTCATGTACTAACCTTCATGGCTTCATCCAACCTTGATGAAATTGCATTGGTGGCATTGGTGGCATAAACTCATACATTGGTGGCGGTGCCCCACATGGCATGAAGTAAGGAAAAGGGCAACCCGGTGGCTGCATTGGACAAGGTCACCATGGCATGACTTGAGGATTGTAAGGAAAAGGTGGCTCCAATTTCTTTGGTGTTTGACCAAATCTCTCTCTAGGAGGTGATCTTGGCCTCTTCCCTTTGTTAAAACGTTGCATAGCCTTTCCCTTTTCATACTTGTCCAAAAGCATCTCAAAATACACCTTCGGCTTTTGTGGTGTTCTAGAGCTTGAAGCGTCACTCTTATTCTCCTTCCATACACCAACCTTCGGGCCTTTTGGAACAATCATCTTAGGCAGAGGCTCTCCAATCACTACCTCTTTCCCCTTTGTAGATCCAGCTTGCTTCGACTGAACCAACATCTTCTTGTCATCAAAGTCAATGGCGTTCACCAAAAAAGGGTCATGATCTAGTTTCATCTTGGAACCCTCAGTAAATTTCAATCGTCCCTCTTATATGGCTGATTGAACCTGTCGACAAAACACACTACAATAATTAGTATCGTGAGAATAAGAATCATGCCACCTACAATAAGTACGTCGTTTCAATTCCTCCAAAGATTGTATGACATGGCCTTTAGGTAACCTAATTTGTTTCTCTTGCAAAAATAATAAAAAATCTTATCACACTTGGCCACATCAAAACTATACTTAACATCACTTTGTCGATCCTTGCAAGGAGTCAGCGTCAAATTAGAGCAAACAAATGGTTTGTTTTTATTAGTCCATGCCCACTTAGCTACATAGATATCACGATCACCATCATCATCATTAGAATCATTATCATCAGGGCAACCAACAATACTAGCATTTGGTTTCTCATAATTAGACCTAACAAACTTCTTGTTTTCTTTAATCTAGCTTTCCAGACCAAGAGCCTTTTGCATGAGTTGACTAAGATCAAGAAATTTTTGGCCATCTAATCTTTCTGTAATAGGAGCAACTAAACCATTATAAGCAAGGTCAGCAAAATCTCTTTCAGTTATGTTCAAAGTAAAACATCAGTTTCTAGCACCTCTAAACCTCTTGATATAATCAGTGACGGATTCATTGTATTTTTGCCTAACCAATGTTAAATCAAATAAGCTAAGCTCATTTTTACTAGTGTAAAAGTAACCATGGAATTTATGTTCTAAATGAGCCCAAGTATAAATATAATTTGTCGATAAAGAAGTAAACCATGTAAAATCGATACCGGGGAAAGATAAAGAAAACAAACGCAATTTAAAAGCATTTGAGTTACCAGCTTCTCCACATTGTGCTAAGAATTGGCCTATGTGTTCCCATGTGGTCCTACTATCCTCACCATTGAACTTAGTAAACTCAGGAACTCTAAAACCATGGGGATATGGTATATTATCAAAATAATCATGATACGGCTTTTGGTAAACCATAGCCCAATTCCTTGGCTCAATTCCAAATGCTTCTCTACTAATATTCCTCACTCGCTCTTTCATATTCTCAGGCCTTGGTTGTGGATTTTGTAGCCTAAGATGGGGTGGTGGCATAACATGATTATATTGGCCACATCAAACATCTTGCGGATATCCATCACAAACATGATTAGGGTCATTATAAACATTGGGCACAAGTGCAGGAATAGGTGGATTAGCATTAGCAACAGGAGCAACTTGTGGATTAGGTGCTGGATAATGGTTCAAAATAGCATTATTTGTGATGGGATCGATTTCCTAAACCAGGACAATTGCACCGGTCTGACCGACGGTCAGAGGTGCGGTCAGATCGGCCAGAGGGCCGGTCAGACCAGTGACGGATAGCATCGTCAGACCATCCTGAGGGCTGATCTGGCTGAAGGTGCGGTCAAACCGGCCATAATGCTAGGGCTCGCCTCGCTCGTGACATGTTGCATTGTGTGATTTCCTGCTCCATCGGTCCTGCTATATATGTGATGAACATCAGCTTGACTAGTACTTGGGATAGAACTAGACGACAAATCGGTCATGAGAGGACTGAATTTGGAATTCAAAATAGAATCAACTCTCCTATCAAAAAAGGAACTCATAGCGGCCTAAAGTTTATTGCTAAAAGTAGCATTGATGGTCTCATCTATGGTACTCACTACGAGCTTCTTAATCGGAAGAGCAACATCATCGGGATTTACTTCATGAGAGATGATTCGCGGTAGAGGACCAGTCCTTCAAGAAACTCCTTGATGGGTTTTCATGTAGATTGCCAAGACCGCGTCATTCAACTCCTTCTTTTGCTTCTCAAGTTCTTGGCGTTGCTCCTCGGTCAAATCTTCCATGGTGACGGGCATGACGTTGGTCGGATCAACCTCGCGCTTCATCATGACGTTGTTGTAGTCAATGTAGTAGTTCCCCAGCGGAGTCACCAAAAATCGTGTTGGCAACTTTTTGGCAAGAAGACAATCACGATCAGGACACCTAAACACCTTGCAGTGATTTGGAGTCGCCAACTACCTCGATCTAGCAAAAGCTAAATCAAGATGGGTTTTGTAAGCCTCAACCAGCTAGCGGAGCCGATGTAGACAGAACAAAGGATAAACACCCATCTCGTGGGCGAACTGAAGGTTTACGGTATAAACCTACAAAGGGATTTCGCATTCTTGCAGCGGAGGCAGACGATTTACAATGCAAATCAACAAAGATGGACGAAACTAGACTAGGACCAGGCAAAAAAGTAGATGCATATTAAAAAAGTGATTCAATTGGCTAATTGTGTTGAAAGTAGAGTGTGCCCCCAATTGAACCAGCCTTGGCCCTTATAAATGGGTCGGTTTTGCCTCCTATAGGTCCACCTCCACGTTCAACTCGGGGTAGAGACCAATTAGAACTTGAAAAATGCTTCCACAAGCAAGAAAACCCGAGACCCGATGAAATTCGCTTAGGACTCAGACTCAGACGGTCTAATCGGTCATACGTCGCCGATCAAACCGACCCTACACTGTCGGTCAGACCGACCCATAGGCGGTGACCAGACCAGCCCCGTGAAGAAAACCCGGCGCTTTCCAAATTTTCGTAATGTTTTTCTATTTCAAGCATAGGTGTTAAATTTGGGTGTTAGCAGTTTTTTACCATCCAGCTACCAGGTATTAGGAGGTACCATTTACATCCAGCCGTTGATTCAGAAAGGGTAGGATCAGCACACGTTATTTCTCTATATATGCGCTCGGCGATTCCTACCAAGGGAAGCCATCACCGCTGCACATGCAAGCGAGCCATCAACCTCTGACTTCCTCTGCGTGCCAAGTGGGCGTGCCGTGGGGAGCGCCTAATTCACGCTCAGAGCTGCAGCCGCCATTACATGCCCAATTCAAAGCTCAGCCACCGCCGGAGATCGGTTCGTGCGCCAAGCCACTGCTGGAGCCCGAATCGTGCGCCAAGCTACCAATTGACACTGCCTTTTTTCAGGACTTCGTTGCACTGTGTGGCGCCCTGCCGATCGGACTTGGTTCGTTCTCTCTTGGGCTCTCGACGTCCATGGACATGGATGAGAGCACAAGCTCATTTCTCCTTGCAGAGCACCCGCTGTCATCGGAACCTGGTCCATAGTCATACACCGAGCCGTTGATTAGTGATTACAGGAGCTTGTTGCCTTGCGTGGAACTCCTCTGGCTGGATTGATTCATGTTCTCTTCGCAGATCAATGTCATGCCTGATTTTCTTTCAGGATTTAAAAATTATTTAATAAATCATTTCTAGAATATATATTAAAATGAAAACATATTTACCGGGTGAATTAAATGTGGAAATAAAATTTTCTTTAAAAATAATGGCTGGAAATATTTTTTTAATATGCTCAATGCCCTAAGATACTCACTAAAATTTTCCTCGAATTTACAGAGCTCAACAAGTAATTTTAATAATACAAACTTTATTTTATCAATTAATTAAATAGAAAAAACAAACTAAAATCTCCTCCTCCTTATGCTTGGGTCGTTCCGGCCCAAGTCTTTTCTCTCCCCCGGCCGGCATGGCTCACAAAGTCCTTTTCTCTACCCTGGCAGTAAGTCCCTTTTTCGTCCTCCATGGCCTAGCTCATCCTCTTGGCCCGCTTGACTCCATTCTCTCTCAAAGTCCACTTCACCTTCCTCCCCCTTGAGCCGCCGACAGGTGGGGTTCACTTGTCGGGCCCTTCTTTCACCCCCGGCCGACAACCGTCGGCCACGTCGCCCATGCCGTTGCACCCTCCTGCACGCTCCCTCCCGCGCCTCTCGTCCAAACAACACGCAGAACAAGTTCCCTCCACCTCCTTCCTGCGCCCACCCTTTTCCTCACTCCCCACAAAATCTGGAATGGACTCACCCCCCCACACTGTTGTGATATGCCTTAGAGGCAACATGGAGATGTTGGATATCATGGTCAATGTTTATGTATAAATGAATAAAGTGTTATTCAGTCCATGAAATAGACATCTTGTATTGATCAATAAGTACGTGACTTATTTATGAGACTCAGTATGTATGAATCTATTTCTAAACGATCCCTGATCATATGTCATATTGTTGGAACAAATATGATTCTAAGATCGGCATGTTTATTGATTGATGATCATGTCTCATAGATCATGGTATGGAGATACCAAATCAATATACGTGGACATGTGTTAGAGAACACATTGTTGGATAGACCCACCATGAGACACACAGGAATTAATGTGCCATTAGTTGGTCTCAGGTAGTGTTGATACAAAGTCCTTAGACCTGAGATCATCATGGATTCCAACATGTGTAGTAGCCTACTTTGGAACTACCAAACGCTATTCCGTAACTGGGTAGTTATAAAAGTAGTCTTCGGGTTTGCTATGAAATATGGAGCGAGATGTGAGTGATTAAGATGGAATTTGCCCCTTCTTTGGAGAGATATCTCTGGGCCCCTCGAGGTAATAGATTATGGAAGTGCATGGCCATGCCGAGTTGATTGAGGAGTCAATCAACAGACAGATAATCCAATACGGTTCGAGTGAATGGTTAAGCTATTGAAGGGATGACACACATCTTGCCTATAGCTTAATTGGTATCGTGAGGCAAAGGGATTTGTGTACACATTACAGGTTCAGAGCCGATATTATATTCTTGTATACTATGGTGTCAATATGTGGCGCTAGGCGTCGCTATTGACGATCGGCTGAGTTGGACTCGAGCCGAAACCGAGTCTACCTGAGCCTACAGGGTTGCACGCTTAAGGGGATAGAATAGACATTTGAGTTGGATTCGAATATGGCTCAATTCGGATAAGATTCGATTTAATATAGAGTCCTATGGGCTTACGAAGTCTGACTAGCCAACTCTATGAGATTCGAATAGGGATTCGATCGGATAGAGTCCCGATGGGCCTATAGGCCCAGTCGGCAACTCTATATAAAGGGGCGAGGGGTGGAGAGTTGCAGCATCACACTTGAACCGAATCAATCTAATCGCGCGGCTTTAGAAGTCGGCGAGTTTGAGATGTCCACGAAAATCCTCCCCACTCCCGAGCCAAACCCTAGCCTTGCATCTTGTGCTAGCACACGGGTGTCAGGCGTTCTGTCCCTGGACGTGTGGATACCGTTAGAGGCATTGCTATGTTGCGGTGCTAATCGGCTGCGGTCGGGCACATCTGAGTGAGGCAAGCGCGGTCGGGCGAATCGGCGAGTCGGCTGAGGTTGGATCGGCTCCGACATTGGGAATCGGCTACGTCGGATCGGCTACGTTGGATCGACTGTTTGGGTAATCGGTGTCAGCGAATCGGCTGTGATCGACCAGTACTGTTCCGGATCGGATAGCTCCTGATTGGCTATTTCCACTGCACTCCACTCCAATCGGTAACGATCTATCGACCCTTACTTGCAAGTGTTCCTGGTTTGCACGGTAGAAAATTTTTGTTATTAGCTATCGTAGCTTCCCCATAACCCTTCAGTCACCGCGCTGTCATGCCTTCTCTCTCGCTCCAAATCTGGCTTGCTTAGCCCCAAACCTCGGCCCCGTAGCTATAAAACTCCTCCCCAGCCTCCCCTCACTTGTTTCCCTCTCTCACTTGAGCTCCCCGTAGCATCTAGGCCCCTCTGCGGCATGGGTCCATGCCCCTTAGTTTGCCACCACCCTCCGGCCCATAACCACCGCTGCTCTAGCCACCTTCGCATCATGCAACCACCGTTGCTAGCTTCACCGCACCAAAAGCTACCTTGGCCGCCTTTGCCGCCAACCCGAATCTGCTGCCTCCGGCCACCACTTGCCGACGTTGCCAACCACCTCAAGCCACACTGCCACCTCCATTGCGTTCACGACATTGATGACTTTCTCGACCATGGTTTGCTGGAGCTTCTCCATTCTGGAACCCCACCCGCCATGTGTGGTGAGGTCGGCGGTCCTTTTCTCACCTCCAGCAGGCATTTCCCGCCATGCCATGTCTCCCTCTCTCTCTCTCCCTGACTCCACCTGTGCCTTTCACAGGTCTCCAAAAGTCTTGACTGCCCCTCGCTGGAAGCCGTTGGACCGCCATCCGCGTCGCTTTTTTGAGGAGTGCCGCCGCACAATCCATGCCATCACCACCTCATCACCGCAGTTCACCACCGCAATCCGTTGGTGAGCCTCCCCTCTTGCCTCCCTGCCTTCCTCCCCCACTTCTTGCGTGCACCGTTACGCCGGTGGTCAGCGCAACCTCCTGGTCGATCGATCGACGAGCGTCGCCTCGCTGCGTGCTAGTCGTCCGATCTGCCTTGGGCAAATTAGCGTTTTCCACGTGGTGGACGCTCTACCGCTGTACCCGTGGACCCTGTCCAAGGCGCACCATTCCCCTTTGAGTCACCGACGGGTGGGTCCCGCTAGTCGGCATCGCTCCCCTATTGGCTGACATCATAAATCATGTTTAGTTGTGACATAATTCATTAAAATCCTAAAAATTGATTTAAATGGCTCAAAACTTCTAAAATTAATAACTAATTCATGATCGCGAGGAAAAGAGTTTGGAAGGTTCACATTGACTCATACAGATCTGATATTTCTTTTTATACTTAATGATGCATCTAATCGACCTATTAAGTCGCTCTTAGAACTATTAAGATCTATTTAGTTTAATGTTTACCATTAGGGACAGCGTTGGAGTTTCAGCCAGCCTTATCTGTTTTAGTTGTCTTTAGTTTTAATTGCTATTAGATATATTAAAACCGCCTTTTATATTAAGATCTTAATTTATCTAAGTGCCCTAAGTCAATATCAATCTGTCATGCCATGCTGACAGCCGATTGATCTAGGTTTAGCACATTTAGATCAGATTAATATCTTTTTATAAAATGTATCGGAGTATTAGCCGATTCACATTAGATCTGCCGTATCGGCTAAGTTATCAATGCAGATAATTACTACTCTAACACGCTTTTAGCCTAAGTGATTTATACTGTCTCCGCATAGCCGATCTATCCCAACCACTTAGTTTAAGTGCGCTTCGGAATAGCAATTATGTGTAAATTGATGTCTTCAGCTGATCCGACAGGATCTAATTTCAACTTAATGCCTATTTCTTGTTTCTTGTTTGTTACAGGATGAAACCAACTGGCACGCCCTCAATTCATCAGAGGCGACCAATTTGGACCTGCACTAGAGTAAAGCAAATCTCTCAGGCCAGTGCGTGGGAATTGAATTTCTAATCAACACGCTTTTGGCACGCCCCGTGGGACCAAGTGCAGACTTCCGAGTTCAACACAATGTCCAGCAACAAGAACCCAGAAATCAACGAGGAAAACGTCATCCCGGTGAGGATTGAACAACTGTCAGCTGAGCAAGTAGCCGACAACAAACAGATGGTTGAGCAGCTGCAGGCTAATTACCTGCAATCCTTCACCCAGACCGGGTCTGGGGCCGTCCTCCAGAAGTTTAAATTCAGGCTCAAAGACCTCAACACGTCCTCCGAGGAGGACATGAAGGGGAAGAAGAAAATGGAGGATGTTAAACAAGAACAAGACGATTCGGAACTACACACCCTGCAAGACCGAATCGACTCGGCTGTGCATCACGCCCTTATCAACCAAAGTGGCATACTGGTCAACACTCTCAACAATATGATAGCCACCGTGGATGATTCAAAGATAGCCGATCAGCTACAAAGAGGGCCAACCTACTTCCCCGACGGCCAATTCCCGTGCTACAGGGTGTTAGGAACCCAAAATTGGCCAACACCGCCGCCAGCGTAGCCAAATCCACCAAGAGAGGCCCCGATCCATCCCAACGTGCACGGATCGGCTTCAAGGCCACAACCCTTCATCCTGAACCGACAACAGCCTCCTTCACAGGAGCAATTGGTGAGCGTGTTTGACCTCAATCGGCGACCCGAGCCGGTTGGCAACCTCATTCCAAGGCCACACCACAACTCTGGCGGGCATCAGCTCCCTCCTGAGCAGTCACCACCACTGGCGAATCGGCCGCCTCCCGCTGTTAATCAACTCCAATACCAATGTCCGGGGGGCCAACATGATTACCAGTATCGGCGGTAGACACCACCACCTCAGTATCGGCAAGGAGCCATACCTCATGAGCAATACGAGCCGGTACCCCAAGCTCAAGACAACAGACCTTGGGCCAAGAAACAAGCGGCCCCAGCCGACCAAGCTTGGAGGACGGCAAAAGGAAAAGGAAAAGTTGTTGCATCGGTTAACATGGTCTTTATACTGCCAGCCGAATTCGGCGCTACAGAAGCGGATGCAGACAACATGGAGGATACCTTGGCAAGACTAGCTCTGTCCCCAGTGCAACTATTTTCGAAAAGCCGGAGGGGACTGAGAATCGACACCTCAAGCCGCTTTATGTGAAAGAATTTGTTAACGGGAAGCCGATGTCGAAGATGATGGTCGATGGAGGGGCCACAATCAACTTGATGCCCTATGCCACCTTCAGGAAGCTGGGCAAAGGAGCCGAAGATCTAATCAAGACAAACATGGTTCTCAAAGACTTCGGCGGCAATCCATCAGAAGCCAAGGGTGTTTTGAATGTGGAGCTGACCGTCGGCAACAAGACTGTGCCCACGACATTTTTCGTTATCGACGGGAAGGGATCATACAAACTACTGCTTGGGAGGGACTGGATTCTCGCAAACTGTTGTGTCCCTTCCACAATGCATCAAAGTTTGATCCAATGGTAAGGCGACAAGATCGAGATCGTGCCAGCCGACAGGTCAATGAACGTCGCTAATGTCGATTTGCCACTTTGGGAAATCGACGGTATCGATTGTCTGTCCGGCAAAATCTGGCAAGCCAATTTTCTAAAGGTGTCCAATTCTGCTATACAGCCTATTGGAGATGAAGAGCCTCAATTACTACTTTGAAGGTGTCGTGGAGGGCTCGAGCGTCTACAGCGAGGACACCATGGATGACAACGACGGCAAACTTGGGCTGGGTTTTATGTCGGCCGATGAGTTAGAGGAGATTGATATAGGTCCAGGAGATAGGCCTAGGCCGACATATATTAGCAAAAAATTGTCTTCTCGTTTTAGATCCAAGCTTATTGATTTATTAAAAGAATATAAAGATTGTTTTGCTTGGGAGTATTTCGAGATGCCTGGTCTTAGCCCATCTATTGTTGTGCATCGGCTGCCTATAAAGCCTGGATATCGGCAGTACAAACAGCCTCCTAGGAGGTTTAAAGCTGATATGTATGATGCGATTAAAGCCGAAATTACTCGGCTATACGATGCTGGATTTATTCGGCCCTACCGATATGCAGAGTGGGTTTCAAACATAGTTCCAGTAATGAACAAAAATGACAAACTTAGGGTGTGTATTGATTTCAGGGACCTAAACAAAGCTACCCCTAAGGAGGAATACCCAATGCCCATAGCCGATTTGCTCGTGGATGCTGCTTTCGGCCACAAAATCATAAGCTTTATGGATGGCAATGCAGGTTACAATCAGATTTTCATGACCAAAGAAGATATCCATAAGACTGCTTTTAGATGCCCAGGAGCAATCGGCTTATACGAATGGGTTGTCATGACATTTGGCTTGAAGAATGCTGGAGCAACTTATCAAAGGGCCATGAACTATATTTTTCATGATATGATCGGCTCTCTAGTGGAGATCGACATTGATGACGTTGTTATCAAATCCAAGGAAATAGAAGACCACATAGCCGATCTGAGATAGGTTTTGGAGAGAACGAGGAAGTACGGCCTAAAATAAACCCACTAAAGTGTGTGTTCGGCGTGTCGGCCAGGCAATTTTTAGGGTTTCTTGTTCATGAGAGAGGAATAGAGGTTACAACAAGGAGCGAGTAGCCCGTCACTATAACAAGAAAGTTGTGCATAAGACGTTTGAAGAGCGCGAACTCGTTTGGAAATTAATATTGCCGATCGGATCAAGGGATAATAAGTTCAGCAAGTAGTCACCAAATTGGGAAGGGCCTTTCAAGATCCACAAATGTGTCTCTAAAGGGGCCTATATGCTAGAAGGATTGGATGGAGAAGTATTTGGAAGGGCTCTCAATGGCAAGTATTTGAAGAAATTTTACCCAAGTGTTTGGATCAATTCATGATTCGGCTATGGTTGTGCCGATTCATGTTAGCCGATGCATTGTAGGACACAAGCATCGCCTTTAGGATGTTTTTCACGCCACGTTTTCCCCTAATTTTTCTACATCGGCTCAACCTAGTCGACGGCGACAAGATTTTTGATTTGATAATTTTGTTAATGCTGAGGATACCATCAACAAAATTAAGGGGGCATACATGTATATTATCAGAAATCGGACTTAGCAAATTTTTTGAGTTCGAAGTTTTCAAAGCATTCAAGGCATGGTCGGCAAGCGTGCACATGAGTGGCGTTGATCAAACTGAGTACAAAAGAGTTTGAGCCGATTACAAGATGAGCTGGGAGTTTGAGTTACAAGAATCTCCTAGCCAACTATTACAACTAGTTTAGCGGGAAAGGAAGTTGGTAATAGCCGATATTGCCTTACGACGAATCCCGTCTATCTCTTCAATGACCTTGGCATCGGCTGCATCATTCCCTGGGATCGGCTTCATCGCCCTGGCTGTGTCACAGCCGCCTTGATCTTCGCTCGTTGGTCCTCGATCTCTTTCGGCAGGCAGGCCACACGTTGTTCTTTGGCCAAAATGTCGGCTTCGACATTGGCAAGTTTGGCTATCAGTTCCTCCCGATGCTTGCGAAGCCGATCAAGTTCAGCAATCAGCTCGGTCTTCAAAGCATCGAACTTGGCCTTCTCGGCAGTGATTTCTTGTTGACTGGCTTTGATGGTGGCCTCCAACGCTTGATTCTCTCGGCGATCGGCTATTCTCTTCTTAGCTCGTTCGAACTTGTGCCGATGCACCTCCATGAAGGTGGCCGGTGCGATGATGTCAGCCAGCTGGTCCGGTAGCTGATCCTAGATGTCCTCAGACCGACTATGGATGGAGCCGCAGTCGGTGACCAGAAAGTCGAGGAAGCACTCTAGCCGTTTGGCTATGTCTGACAAGGTAGCCCATAGGTCCTCGTCTGACAGCACCATGGCTTTATCGGCATCCTCATCAGGATCCAGAAACTCTGAGAGGTCGAAGTCCAAAAGATCGGCTACAAACTGCAAGACAGGAGACAGTTAGAAGGGTTGACAAAACTTATGAGCCGATTTATGAGGCTGGACAGAACTTACTCGGACAACTGGGGCTGAGGTAGCCACGTCTTCGGCATCGCCACCACTTGCAGCCGTTGGCATGTGCTCGCTCGATACGTGGGGGGCAGGTGTTGGAGCGCGAGGAGGCTGAAAAAAGATACAAGTCAGAAATCGGATGTGTTAATAAGAGGGAAATGAAGGATAGTAGAACTTACCGAGGGAGGGGGAGCCATTTTCTTCTTGGCAGCCAGTTTCTTTGCCTACAGAGACAGAAGGCCGATGAATCATGATGGAAAAGCTGATGAGATTAAATGATGAAAGGTGTTTACCGGTTGGGAACGAGGGACGCGTTTTGGAGGGCTCGGAGTTTTTTCGATGGTCTGTTCAGCCGATGGAGTTCGAGCATATTTGTCTGAAGAGCTCGTTTCGGCTGCGGCAGCATTGACAGCATTGACAGCGTTGACAACTCGTCCATAACTTCTTCTTCGAGGACTGCGTCCACATCCAGATCGACTAGAGGCAAGTCGTCGGCTGGAGTTGGTTTCGGCTTCTTTGAAGCCCGTTTCTTTTTCTCTGCAGCCGGAGTAGAAGCAGCCGATGGCTTCGCCCTTTTCAGCCGATACAACGGCTCATGGGTTTGGCCGTGAAGAAGTGTAGCCACCTTCAGCGCGTGGAAGCCGATGATTGATGGGGCTAGCCCGCAGCCGTCGGACAGCACGCCAGGGGCGTAAAGGATTGCTACTCCCGTGTTACTTGCGTGTGGAGGGGAAGCATCGGTTGTCTGCAAAGGAATAAGGCATTGTTAGTCAAGAATGCAAGTAGTGGCCGAAGGGAACTAAGAAGAGAAGACACTTACCGAGGGGGTCATTTCCGGATCGACGGTGGTCAAATACATTGAGGCCGATTGATGGAACAAGTGTCGCTTCCACTCATTCCACCATCGACTGAAGATAGTTGTCCTCGTCACCGTTAGGTCGATATTGTCAATACTGCCTAGAGGGGGACCAGGGATGTTAAGCAGCCGATTCATCATGACGTTTCCTTCGATTTTGCCCTTGGCCTGGATCTTGTCCGAGTAATAGAGGCCAATCGGCAGTTGGCCCATGCCAAGTTGTCTTGCAGCCACCATCGGATGATAGAATTAGTAAGACTTCTGGATATTGCGCCCTTGGTGGATGCCGACGGGGAGGATGCAAGGTGTTATGGCCGATATGTAAATCTCCCTCGGCTTTTCATATTCTTCAGAGTTAAGCTCATCTAGCCAGAGATCGTCTGGGAGTTCGAACTTGTCAAAATCTTCATAGACGAACCATATCCTCGAGCTGCTTGGGAAGTCACTGTACAGGTTGCCAAACCAATTTTTGAAATGATAGGCTGTCAGCTTGGATCCAGGATAGGTTGCCGCTGCTTCCCCATATGACAGGCATCGGCGGGTGGTCACTTCTTCATCATCTTCAAACCGTGGCTCGATCAAGGGCAAATCGGCTTCTAGTGGAGCCGTCCTTTCTACACCCTGATAAGTGTGGAGATTTAGCCACAGCTGCGGCAGCCACCAGGACCCTCCTGTGTTGATGGCCTGCTTGGAAGCCAGCCGAGTCGATGCATTGTTTAGCATCTGGTACAAATAGCCAAGCAGGTATTTTCCTAGGGGACTTGTTTTTTGCTCACCAGAGCTTCGACTATGTGCTGCTAGTTGCTAGTCGACCCACAGCTTAATCCGCAGAATACAAATTTCTCTAGCCACATCACGAGGAAAGTTGTGTGTTCTCTCTCAGAGATTGGACCATCTTTCATGTTTATTGATATAAATCCGCTCTAGCCTCCTATGCTCTTGGTCTTGAAATTATGAGTGCATTTGATGTTGAGGCCGGCTGGGTCGACTATGGAGGTTATATCCAGTCCCATGATTATTGTCATATCCAAGAGAGTTGGCGTCATCGGCCCTTGTCTAAACAAAAACACATTTAGCGTATCTGACCAGAAGTAGGTGGCAGCCGATAGGAGGGGCTCGTCCTTGGACATGTCGGCTATTGTCAAAGCTAGACATTGGCTTATACCTAGTTCAGTCCAATGGGTTTGTTGCCTAGACGACATTCTTGAGTACCAAGCTGGCCAGGATTTGTCTGTTGAAGGCCAGGACTTAAAAGCACCAGACCAGTGGGCCAGATCAGGGGTGGAAAACCTAAAGGGAATCTGGTTTATTTCAGCATTGATGAACTCGCTAGGGTCTAAGTTGCCGATCAGCCCTAACAAGAATTGATTGGGGTAACAAGGTCTGGGCTGGCGATTTGGTGGGCGAGGTGCTGCAAATTAGAGGATAGAACAATGAGATTACAAGGAGAAAAGGGCTACAGCTAATGGAACTTACCTCTGGGTATTCTGCCTGAGTTGTGGCGGAGCGAGTGCTTGAGGACGCCATTAATGGAAGGGATCGTCGCCGCAGAAGGGTTTGCCGGTGAGGTCGCGCTTCGGGTTTCGACGGGGTCGTCGAGGAGACGAGAAGTTTTTTTTGGCTAGGGCTTGAGGATGTAAAAGTGACAGCGTGGCTTGGTTCGGCGCAAGGCGGGTGTTATTTAAAGAAACTTAGTGATAGCCGAAACGGATTAGGGCAAAGTTTGCGCGGGAAGTTGAAACAGCGTCAAATCCGCAATACTATCATATTACGGACTTTGGGGGGCATGTGTTAACAACCAAATTTGGTAACCAAATCCCTGGGTTCAACGTCAAGATTGAAGCGGAGTCAGATCGGAAGTGTGATCCGCAGAGAAACAGAGGCCGCATCGGCTAGGACCAAATCGGCTGGGAAACTAGTCGGCTAAGGCCGAATCGGATAAGGATAGCCGATAGCCGATTCCGATTCGAGGATGAAGATGGAACTGATCCCGATAAGGAAGCTTGAAGATAAATGTTAGGTTCGGTTCCCAAATGTTCGTCAAAGATATTGCCATCTATGGATAGAGTCCTGTAACGGCAATTGTATCTATAAAATAAGGATTTGTATAGATATTCCTTTTGTAATGCGACATGGGGCTGCGTCCCGAGATATTGTCGTACTGTAAATAGTAGATAAGCTAGAGACCGTGTCTTACACGGATATTGTTATGCCTGGGTATAAATATGACCCGAGGGCTCTTTGTAAATGTATCAACAAAACATACAATCAATCAATCTTGGCACTTCGTCACCCTTTTTATTTTAGACGAGTTCCTGCTCTTGTTCGGGCTGCATCGCTTCAGATCTCCAAACAAGGTAATGATTTGTCATTAGTGGTTTGCATCAAAGGAACTAGTGCTTCCATCGTCATGATACTCTAGTTCTGATGGTATAAACTGCGCAATTTATCATACACGGCCTATAATCTATAGCAATTTCTAGATCTGTCTTATGATCGACTGATTTCTATCTGAAGATTGCAGCCGATAAGGATAGATCTAGAGGTTGAATTGGATTATATGTCGTGCCTACCATTTTGAGGGGTTAACATTGGCTCATACAGATCTGATATTTCTTTTTGTACTTAATGCTGCATCTAATCGACCTATTAAGTCGCTCTTTGAACTATTAAGATCTGTTTAGTTTAATGTTTACCATTAGAGACATCGCTGGAGTTTCAGCCAGCCATATATGTTTTAGTTATCTTTAGTTTTAATTGCTATTAGATATATTAAAACCGCCTTTTATATTAAGATCTTAATCTACCTAAGTGCCCTAAGCCAGTATCAATCTGTCATGCCATGCTGACAGCCGATTGATCTAGGTTTAGCACATTTAGATCAGATTAATATCTTTTTATAAAACATATCGGAGTATTAGCCGATTCACATTAGATCTGCAGTATCGACTAAGTTATCAATGCAGATAATTACTACTCTAACACGCTTTTAGCCTAAGTGATTTATACTGTCTCGGCATAGCCGATCTATCCCAATCACTTAGTTTAAGTGCACTTTGGGATAGTAATTATGTATAAATTGATGCCTTCAGCCGATCCCGTAGGATCTAATTTCAACTTAATGCCTATTTCTTGTTTCTTGTTGGTTACAGGATCAAACCAACTGGGACATTCTCAATTCACCAGAGGCGACCAATTTGGACCTGCACTAGAGTAAAACAAATCTCTCAGGCCAGTGCATGGGAATCAATTTCTCATCAACACTATCGGAGAAGTGCATGAGGGAATTTGTGGCACGCATCAATCGGCTCACAAAATGAAGTGGCTACTTTGAAGAGCAGGGTATTTTTGGCCGACGATGCTGGAAGATTGTTTCAAGTATTACAAAGAATGCCAAGACTATCAAAAGTTTGGAGTTATCCAAAGAGCACCAGCATCGACTATGAACCCAATTATCAAGCCTTAGTCGTTCAAAGGTTGGGGAATCAACATGATCGACCAAATCAATCCACCCTCGAGTAAATGACACAAGTTCATATTGGTGGCAACAGATTATTTTATCAAGTGGGTGGAAGCAATTCCTTTGAACAAGCTCGATTCTAGGGACGCAATCGAGTTTGTTAAAGAGCACATCATATATTGATTCGGTCTCCCTCAAACTATAACTACGGATCAGGGATCTATTTTCATATTGGATGAGTTCGTTCAGTTTGTCGACGACATGGGGATCAAGTTACTCAATTATTTGTCGTATTATGCTCCGGCTAACGGGCAAGCAGAGGCCTCAAATAAAAGTCTAATCAAGCTGATAAAGAGAAAGATCGCTGAATACCCCAAGCAGTGGCACAGCCGATTAGCCAAGTCACTTTGGGCCCATCAGATGGCTTACCACGGATCTATCCAAGGCCCTCCATATAAACTGGTCTACGAATATGAAGCAGTGTTGCCATGGGAAACAATCGTCGGCTCCAGAAGGATTCAGTTACAAGATCAGCTTACAGCCGATGATTATTACAACTTGATGGTGGATGAATCAGAAGACTTGGTTTTGTCAAGAATGAGGGCCTTGGAAAAGGTTACAAGGGACAAGGAGCGAGTAGCCTATCACTATAACAAGAAAGTTGTGTCTAAGTCGTTTGAAGAGGGCAAGCTCATTCGGAAATTAATATTGTCGATCGGATCAAGGGATAATAAGTTCGGCAAGTGGTCACCAAATTGGGAAGGGCCTTTCAAGATCCACAAATGCGTCTCTAAAGGGGCCTATATGCTAGAAGGATTGGATGGAGAAGTATTTGGAAGGGCTCTAAACGACAAGTATATGAAAAAATTTTACCCAAGTGTTTGGATCAATTCATGATTCGACTATGGTTGTGTCGATTCATGTTAGCCGATGCGTTGTGGGACACAAGCATCGCCTTTAGGACGTTTTTTACGACGCGTTTTCCCCTAATTTTTCTACATCGGCTCAGCCTAGCCGACGGTGATAAGATTTTTTGATTTGATAATTCTGTTAATGCTAAGGATACCATCAACAAAATTAGGGGGCATATAATGGGATACCAAGAAGGCAGGAAGAGCAAATTTTTCAAAATTTTAAAGCTTCCAAGTTTAAGGTGAAGTAATCGACAAGCATACATATCAGTGGCATCCAATAAAGATTAAGCAGAATAAGCCGATTACAAAAGTAGTTCAAGCCAATTACAAGATGGATTAGGGGTTCAGTTACAAGAATGTCCTAGTTGGCTATTACAATCGGCTTAACGCTTAAGGAAGTCAGTGATAGCCGATATCACCTTACGAGGAATCTCATCGATCTCTTCAATCGCCTTGGCGTCGGCTGCATCAGTTCCAGCCACTAGCTTCACTGCCTTCGTCAGATCGGTTATATAGGACACGACCGCCTTGATCTTTGCTCGTTGATCTTCGATTTCCTTCGGCAGGCTGGCCACACATTCTTCTTGGATCTGGATTTCAGTCATGATCTTGATGAGCTCAGCCACCAGTTCATCTCAGCGTGCGCGAAGCCGATCCAGTTTGGCAATCGGCTCAATCTTTAGAGTATCGAACTTGGCTTTTTCTGCTTTGATTTCTGCTTGACTGGCCTTGAACGTAGCTATCAATGACTTGTTCTCTCGGCGGTCGGCTATCCGCTACTTTGCTCTCTCGTATTTGTGCCGATGTGCCTCAAGAAAGGTTGTTGGTGCGATGGTGTTGGCTAGATCGTCGGGGAGCCTGGCTTGGATTTCTTCAAACCGATTACGGACAGAGCCGCAATCGGCCACCAGTGCATCCAAGGAACTCTCCAGCCGATTAGCGATGTCGGCCAGTGTGATCCTTAGATATTCATCCAGTGGTACTATGGCCTTGTCGGCAGCTTCATCCGGATCGATGAGCTCTGACAGGTCAAAGCTTAGGAGGTCGACTACGCTCTGTAAGAGAGGAAACAATCAGAAAGGTTAACGAAAATCATTGAGCAAATTATGAAAATGAGCAAAACTTACCGAGATCGCTGGAGCCGAAGTAGCTTTGTCGTCAACGTTGCCACCACCTGCGGCCGATGGAGTGTGCTCACTTGACACTTGGGGGGCAGGTGTCGGAGCACGAGGAGGCTAAAAGAAAAGGGGTAAGTTTAGAAATCGGCTAAGTAAGAAAGGACGCAAGTTAGAAGGACTTACTGAATGAAGAGGAGCCGTTTTCTTCTTGGATGCCATCTTTTTCCTCTACCGATGAAACAAGCACAGTAAGAAGATGTGGACCCCCGTTTTTGGAACGGGAATCATTCATGTTCATAGTACCATATCCCTGGATCGAGTAGTTTGGTACCCACGAATACAGTACTGAATAATCAGGTGCAAAGTGCAAGAATAGACTTACACCAAAAGTATTACAATAATAGGCCCAAAGGCAGTAACATTACATATAGGACCTACCGGTCCGGATACAACCAAAAATAAAAATTAGATAAGACAGCAGACGGAAGGCAGCGACATGTCGATCGCCTACAGGCAACGACTGGGGACTAAGACCTATTGTGCTCCACTGTCTTCATTCATCCTGGTAGTAGGCATACGGGTCCTCCAGGTCTTCCATGCCTACATCTGTAGGTTTGTACGTATAGCAAGGGTGAGTACCCAGCGTACTCAACAAGCCAATACGGAATGATGCACATGATAGGGTCATTCAAAGGGTGGCTGTGGTTTATTTGCACAAAGCCAATTTTCGCAAATCATTTCACAAACCTAACATCTAGCCAGTCAAGTTTTAGTTTCAGAGTATATTAAATCGGCGACGGTTCTGTCTGCCATCCATCGTGATACCAAGGATGGTTTCCCGTCTCCGGATCGTCATGGTTTTTCTGGGGAGTCTATCCCTTCTCGCAGGTCGAGAAGTTGAGTCCACCAGCACACAAAAACATTATGCATACCAACCCATCATTTTAAAATTTATGAGTCTAGCCACGGGAGAAACTTGTCACGTCGCTCATTAACCGTGAGCACGGCTATTCGAATAGATTGGTTTACTCACACTGCAGTGGATGTACACTTTACCCGTACTCCGCAACTGCTCATTGAATGAGCCTTCATCCCTCCATATGGGACGGGCACGACAAAGCTTTTCGATAACCTCACTTTGGCAGTACCCACTCCATGAACTTAAGTCCTCATGCACTATAGCCGTCATTTCCTAGCAGTGAGAGGAGTTCTGACATTCTCGGGGTAAGAGAGAAAACTCACTTAATCTTTAAGTCATCATTAATTTCAGTTTATTATTCACATAAAGGCCTTTTGTCTTATTACAATCACGGGCACTCTACCATTGGTAGGCCCAGGACACTCTACCTATTGGTAGGTCCTTAACTCAACACCTACACCTGAACCACTATCCAGGGATACTGCCTCCGCTCGGCTATCTACTCCGCTAGGTCTATACCCATTCGAGAAGTACGGTTGTACTGGCTCGCTCTAAGTTATAAGTCTCATGGCTCGGTCCTTAATTGACCAGGGACGGTACTAGCCTTTGCCGGAATCCACCCAAATCCATCCATCCGCCCCAGTCTAAAAACATTGGTTTTTCATTTTTGGTTTTCATAAAAACTCATTTCATCATGTTCTAGGCAATGTGGCGCTCATGTCTCCACATGCCGTATTCCAACTACCTTCCCTTAAGGTAGTTGCCCAAGCATATAGCATTTTGTAAAAATATGAATATGCAAGATTCTAGTATAAGCATGGCTAAGCATTTTACCGAAGATATCCTCTGGTTATATCACATCGAGGGTTACAAAGAATATTTCTAAGGGAAATCAATATCAAGGCATGGTACAGCAAGCATAGGTATTCATTTGTGTATAGCATGCAGGTTTTGAAGTTTAAATCAACATCATTTCGCAAAATAGGATCAATATGTTCAAAGGGAAGTGTTGACTTGCCTTGCTCATGACCTTGTTGGCTTGAGTCTTCAACGTTCTCGATGGTTCCCCTCGGACTCTATCATACATGTGCAAAATCCAATTTGAATTTGATTAGAATTCAAATAAAATCCAATAAGATCCAAAAAAGCCGATGAATCGAAAAGCGGCTCCTAATACTAGGCTATGCCTCTATGTGATCCTAGGTTCGAGTTTCGGCGAAAACCGAGTTAGAGCGAAAGAGTTATAAGGATTTGATGTTTTGCGTTGAATCGATTTAATTAATCATGATGTGATTTTTATTTTAATTTAATATGTTTAAAGTTTGAGAAATATTAGGGTTGATGATTCAATTAATAAAAGGAAGTGGTTATCTTTCAATTTTATCAAAATATTCATCGGTCGAGAAGCCCTAGGGTTTATAATAATTGGATCTTGAAATATTTGATAAACCTTGAATCTTAGATGCCAAAATAAATAATTTGGATTTTTGAGTTTAGAAAATCCATATATTAAAAATAATATTTAGGTGAATAATGGGTTTCACAAAAGATAGGAATTTTTGGAGAGGGAATAGGTTAAGAAGTTTGAATATAAGTTCATAATTTTTTGTAAAAGAAAATTTGGAAAAGAATAAATAATGATCTCTTGAGAAGATGTAAAATTCATTGTAAATAAGGTTTAGGAATTCAAAAGAGTAAATATAATTCTTTTATGACTTTTACCAGGCTTCTCCTAATTTTAATTCCTTAAAAGAAATAAAAAATTCAAAAAAAATTTGCCTCACTGGAAATCGAACCTACGCCCTGTCTCCCTCTCTTACGCGGTTCAAACCACTGAGCTAGCGAGCGCTCCTCATCTATCTTCCCCCTCTCTTTCTTTTTCTTCCTTCTTTCCTCTCTCTCTTCTTCCCCGCGAGGCCGATGGCGCGGCACAGCTGAACGACGGTGAGGGGGACCGGAGCGCAGGAGCTAAAGGGCCATGCACCATCTACGAACAACGGGGAACGTGCTTTGGGGCTCACCTGGGCCGAGGAGGCGACGAGGAGGGCTGGCGATGGCGAGGCGGCCATGGCGGCGGCGGCGCACGTCGCGGCGGCCAACCGGCGACGTAACGGCCATGGCGAGGGTTCTGGGAGCATCATAGGGTATGGGGAAGCTAGCTAGGGGATTCATTTGGCCGGGGAAGCATCGAGGTGAGCCAGAAGGGTGCGCACGGCGGCGGCCGAAGCAGGGGAGGCACGGCGGGCTCATCGCCGACAACTTCCGGTGGCTATTCGGCTCGGGAAACTTGGGGGAAATAAAGCTTAGAGCACGTAGATCGTGGAAGTACCTTCAATTCGAGAAGAAATCGACCGAGGACGACGAATTTTGAGTTTTGCTCCGGGTGGCCGGCGCGAGGGTTCTCCAGTGTTCTTCAAAATTCGACCCGCACACTGCATGGTTTTTCAGGAAATTTTGGGAGGAGCTAGATGAGGTGATTAGGCACAACTTTTGTGTTTCGAGTTTTGGCCGAGGAGCGCTATTTATAGCGGGATGTTTCGGCTTGAGCTCGGGCGGCAATGGCGGTGCGGCACGGGAATAGCGGGCACGCGCGGAGAGGGGGCCTGGGTTGAAAGGCCACGCGTGGCGGCGCTCGGGAGGGCCGAGCACGGCGCGAGGGCGCAGGGCCGGGCGCGCGAGCGGCGCGTGGGCGCGAGGACGGCGGGGTTCGGGCGAGGCGCGGCGCGTGGTGGCGCTCGGGGCAGGGTGCAGGCGCGGGCGCGCGAGGACGGTGGGGTCCGGGCGCGGGCGGCACGGGCGCGCGCAGCGCGGGCCGGGCACGGCGGTGCACGGCGTGCGCACGGGGAGCGGCGTGGGCGACGCACGGTGCGACGTGGCACAGGGCGAGCGACGCTACGCGTGGTACGGCCCATTGATGCCGGGGCGGCCGGGAACGCACGCGCGCAATGAGTGGCGTCGCGGCGACGTGCGCGCGCGGCGAAACCGGCGTCGAACACCGCGCCAATTGAAGTGTACTTTCTCCTTTTCCCGATTTAATCTCTATTTTCCCATTTCTTTTTCCTTTCACCGCTAAAATTTAAAATAAAATCTAGCACACCCACAAGTAAGTTGTAAAATATGTTTTCAACCTTTCTACCCACTTTTTATTATTTAAAAATATATTATATATTTTATTTAATCCTTTTCCCTTTTCTTTTTAAATTTTCATTTCTATTCCTTAAATTTTTCCCTAATATGAAACATAATTTAGCCATTTTGTAAATTTAGTTTAACTCCAAATTTTCAATCTTTTGCCCAACTTTATTATATATATATACATATATATATATCCATATGTGTATTTTCCTTTTTAATTATATTTAGAAATTCTTGGTATTTTATCCTAATATTTTAATATTGTTCCCAAAAGCAAGTTTTATTAGATCATAGCTCTCCCTAATTTATTTTTATTAGAATTTTATTTTAATTATTTTATTCTTGCAACTACTCTTTTCCTTTTTAGGGTTTTGAAGTTGCTCTCAACCTTATCCTTTTCGAACAATTATTTATTTATTTTAACTTGGCATCAAAGACTCGCGAATAAAAGGCAAATAAATACGACAAGATGCAATCAATCAAAAGATTTTTGCAAGTTCTGGTTTTTATGTTTCGATTTTTAAAACTTCGGATTTTCAGGGTGTTACAAACCTACCCCTCTAACAATAAATCTCGTCCCCGAGATTTGGGTCGGGTCGTGATTGGGAGTCGGTCGGTATAAACATACAAGATGGATCCATTTCGATTCTTTGTTCCTGATAACATGATGTTGTCATCTCTTAATCCTTGGGGCATCCTTCAAGCATGCAAGATTCAGTAGGTCTCTAATTTCCTTAAGTTGTATAATAGACTTGCTGTTCTAAACTGTTGGAACCTTTAGCTGCATACGGGTGGTGATCCTGGTAGGGTTGCAGCCGTGTGATTTTGGTGGGCGACAAGAGGTTATCTAGAGAAGGTTTGGTTTTACCTAGCTTCAACATAGTGTCCAATCTGAGAGTCCAGGGTTATGTCACTCTACCCCCCCTAACAATAAGCTCAAGCTTGCCTGATTAGGTTAAGGGTTATATCGGCGTTTTCAGGCTTGGTTGGCATCTTCACCATCCCTAGATAGAGTTCAACGCACAAGTTCTTAACATGTCCTCAAGATCTTGGCTTGTCCTTTTTGGTCTATCCGTTGATCTCATAGGCTTTTCTCTCAATCCTTTGAGTAGGAATGGTTCACCGGAATGGGCTCTTCGTATCATATCCAAGGCAGGGTTTTCTGAGTCATTGTTTGCGATTCCTTCGCCCCTGGGTATGGTGATTTTCCTTGTGGTTTGCTCATACCTCATTGTATCTTGGTCTATGGTTATGCTCGTCGGTGAAATCCTTGGGGTGGTCATGGTGACTATCTCTTGGTCATAGGTTACCTTGTTCCCAGTCAACTGGTCCATGCTAGAGTGATACTGAGGGTCTGTGGCGGTATCATGACGTTTGAAGAAAATACTATGTCTCTACTTCAGATGGGCATATTGGTGCTGGTATGGAGTACAGCTATATCTCTCCTGGGTGAATGTACTACTATGGGTCTCTTAAGGTCTACCAGACGTAGGTTATGTTCTGTGCTTATTCTTGAGGTTATGAAAGAATGCTAAGCCCCAAAATCAAACAAAACTTTAATTAGCACCGAATGGATAGGAACATACCCATCAGCACGATCTGGTCCTCCTGAGCTTCTTCTGCACGCGGGTGGTTCACTTGGCCACGGCATAATCCGGTGGTAGCCTCCTTCGGCTAGGGCGTTCTGAACAAGCTTCGTCCGGGCACCGGGGTAGGGGTTCCTCTCACAACCGTGGTGTTGGCTCCAGTACGGTTGGGTGTGTTGTGCGGTTTGGGACATTGATTGGCATAATGCCCGAATTCTCCGCAGTTGAAGCAATTAACATTTCGGTTTCCCGGTGCTGCCAAAGTGGGGGCCGGGGTGCGACAAGGTGTTGCCAGTGGCTTGCTAGCGTTGTTGGGTGCAGAGGGACGATTGGACGCTATGATGGCTGGTTTCCATCCTGTTGGTGTTGCTCCTTTGGGTCGCTGAGATGTCTCTTGAATTGGATGGGCTAGAGCAAGCCTTCTCTTTCGGTTGTTTTCAACCATCCTTTGGTCATGCTCAAGCCTCACGACCTTGTTGATGAGGCTCTGGAAACTGGCGTGGTCTTGACCGATCATCGGTCCTCTCAGCTTGTCGTTCAGTCCTTTGATAAATTTATCCATCTTCTCTTCTTCGTCTGCCAGGTCACTTGTGGCGTAACGGGCAAGCTGCGTAAACTTGTTGAGGTATTCTTGCACCGAGGTGTTGCCTTGGCGCAACCTACGGAACTCATTCTTCTTCATCCTCATGACTGCAGCAGGGACGAAGTTTTCACGGAAGGCAGCCGTGAATTCTTCCCAAGTTGGTTCACCGGCATCTTCAGCCCGAGTTTCTTTGTAGGTGTCCCACCAGTCACTTGCGGGACCTTCCAGCTGATTGGTGGCGAAGATGACTCTGTCAGCTTCCCGTACTCGGACGAGAGTCAACTTCTTCTCTATTACCCTCAACCAATCTTCAGCATCCATGGGTTCTTCCGTCGTGGAGAAGGTAGGCGGCTTGGCTCTCATAAACTCTCCTAAACTTGAACTTCCGCGATTTCCCTGGTTGTTGGCAATGGCTTGAAGCAGTTGGGTTTGTAAAGCCATGACCTCCGCTAGGGTGGAGAGGTTAGGCTCCGGCGGGTTTTCGTTGGTTGATGAGGCTCTGCGACGGTGTGCCATCTGAGGAATATAGATGGGGTAAGAGATTGGATCGACTAAGGTCACGGTTCTAATCGATTTTTCTTCAAGTTGTTTAAGGTGATCTTTCGAAGCAAGCTTGGTGGAATAAACTCATTTCAGACATAACATGGAACTTCATATCAGTTCATAGATGTTACATCATGGGGATACATTGGACATGTGTAGTCCCATATAACACAATACAACATCACTAATATCGATCTAGGGTTTTCATACATAAGGGTAGGGGCATGGTCGTTGCTGTCTTAATTCCTTTCAAAGCAAGACCAGGGTTGCTGTAGGTTTCTCGTCTAGTTATCCGGGTTGTTGCCCGATCTGGGGTTGCCACCTATGGCCGTTGCATTGGCACCGGTAAGAGGAGGGATGCTGCGTGGCTTGGGGCATTGGTTGGCATAGTGTCCAAATTCTTCACAGTTGAAGCAAGTCACATTCTTTTTCCTTGAACGTCGGGGAATCTTCTCAGCATCTTCAGGGGTACACACTGTGCTTGTGATGATCATCCTGCCAGTACCACCTGTAGTCCATTTTGGTGACTTCCTCTTCTTGGGGTTAGATGGTAGTGAACTTAAACCTTGGCCAGTTGTTTGATTGGATTCTTTATCCTTTCTTTCGCACTGTATCTCTCCCTAGATCGGGGTCCTGGTGTACTTGTCCCATGTACCATTCTTTACTCCATGTCCTTGTTCCATGAAACCGTAGCGGGGGTCAAGTGTTTCCTTCCATCCCAATGGCGGGTTTGGTGTTACCGCTCTCTGTGGGCTTGACAGTATACTTGCGGGAGTCATCAGGGTTAGCGACGGAACGTACCGGCGTTGCTCTGGGTACCAACCCTGAGTTTGCATCTGTTGCTGTTGGAACAATCGTTGCATCTGTTGCATCATCATGACCATTAACTGTGTCTGGTTAGCCACCACCTGGGCTAAGGTCGGGTTCACAGGGAAAGGAGGTGGAGTGTCCACAGGGTCGCTTTGGATTAATCCATGAGACTGCTGGGATCTTGATTTACTGCCCTTGGCTTTTCCCATCTATTGTCAGAGAGAAAGAGAAAAGTAGAGGTTAAGCTATGGATGGGGCCTTATTCTGTGTACTCTCATTGTTTTAGTGGGTTAAACAAACAATCTTCCAAGCTCCAACATGGTCATAGTCCGACATCTATTTTTGAAGATAGCTTAGGGTTAGAGAAAGGTAGTGGTAAAATCAAATGTTTGTAGAGAAATGGGGGTCAAGAGTGTAAGGAAAAACATATTTGTTTTGTGAAAATAATCTGTATTTTTAAAATAATCCTATGTAGGGATAATTCCCTTTAACCAGCTATAAAGGGGTGGGGCGCCAGTTGGTCTTATCCTACAGTCACACTGCTCGGATACCAGCTCTGTGGACCCCCGTTATTGGAACGGGAATCATTCGTGTCCATAGTACCATATCCCTGGATCGAGTAGTTTGGTACCCACGAATACAGTATTGAATTATCAGGTGCAAAGTGCACGTATAGACTTACACCAAAAGTATTACAATAATAGGCCCAAAGGCAGTAACATTACATATAGGACCTACCGGTCCGGATACAACCAAAAACAGAAATTAGATAAGATAGCAGACGGAAGGCAGCGGCATGTCGATCGCCTATAGGCAACGACTGGGGACTAAGACCTATTGCGCTCCATTGTCTCCATTCATCCTCGTAGTAGGCATACGGGTCCTCCAGGTCTTCCATGCCTACATCTGTAGGTTTGTGCGTATAGCAAGGGTGAGTACCCAGCGTACTTAGCAAGCCAACATGGAATGATGCACATGATAGGGTCATTCGAAGGGTGGTTGTGGTTTATTTGCACAAAGCCAATTTTCGCAAATCATTTCACAAACCTAACATCTAGCCAGTCAAGTTTTAGTTTCAGAGTATATTAAATCGGTGATGGTTCTGTCTACCATCCATCGTGATACCAAGGATGGTTTCCCGTCTCCGGATCGTCATGGTTTTTCTGGGGAGTCTATCCCTTCTCGCAGGTCGAGAAGTTGAGTCCACCAGCACACAAAAACATTATGCATACCAACCCATCATTTTAAAATTTATGAGTCTAGCCACGGGAGAAACTTGTCACGTCGCTCATTAACCGCGAGCACGGCTATTCGAATAGATTGGTTTACTCACACTGCAGTGGTTGTACACTTTACCCGTACTCCGCAACTGCTCATTGAATGAGCCTTCATCCCTCCATATGGGACGGTCACGGCAAAGCTTTTCGATAACCTCACTTTGGCAGTACCCGCTCCATGAACTTAAGTCCTCATGCACTATAGCCATCATTTCCTAGCAGTGAGAGGAGTTCTGGCGTTCCCGGGTTAAGAGAGAAAACTCACTTAATCTTGAAGTCATCATTAAGTTTAGTTTATTATTCACATAAAGGTCTTTTGTCTTATTACAATCACGGGCACTCTACCATTGGTAGGCCCAGGACACTCTACCTATTGGTATACTGCCTCCGCTCAGCTATCTACTCCGCTAGGTCTATACCCATTCGAGAAGTACAGTTGTACTGGTTCGCTCTAAGTTATAAGTCTCATGGCTTGGTCCTTAATTGACCAGGGACGGTACTAGCCTTTGTCGGAATCCACCCAAATCCATCCATCTGCCCCAGTCTAAAAACATTGGTTTTTCATTTTTGGTTTTCATAAAAACTCATTTCATCATGTTCTAGGCAATGTGGCGCTCATGTCTCCACATGTCGTATTCCAACTACCTTCCCTTAAGGTAGTTGCCCAAGGATATAGCATTTTGTAAAAATATGAATATGCAAGATTCTAGTATAAGCATGGCTAAGCATTTTACCGAAGATATCCTCTGGTTGTATCACATCGAGGGTTACAAAGAATATTTCTAAGGGAAATCAATATCAAGGCATGGTACATCAAGCATAGGTATTCATTTGTGTATAGCATGCAGGTTTTGAAGTTTAAATCAACATCATTTTGCAAAATAGGATCAATATGTTCAAAGGGAAGTGTTGACTTGCCTTGCTCGTGACCTTGTTGGCTTGAGTCTTCGACGTTCTCGACGGTTCCCTCGAACTCTATCATACGTGCGCGAAATCCAATTTGAATTTGATTAGAATTCAAATAAAATCCAATAAGATCCAATAAAAGCAAGATGAATCACAAAAGCGGCTCCTAATACTAGGCTATGACTCTACGTGATCCTAGGTTCGAGTTTCGGCGAAAACCGAGTTAGAGCGAAAGAGTTATAAGGATTTGATGTTTTGCGTTGAATCGATTTAATTAATCATGATGTGATTTTTTTAAGTTAATATGTTTAAAGTTTGAGAAATATTAGGGTTGATGATTCAATTAATTAAAGGAAGTGGTTATCTTTCAATTTTATCAAAATATTCATCGGGTCGAGAAGCCCTAGGGTTTATAATAATTGGATCTTGAAATATTTGATAAACCTTGAAGCTTAGATGCCAAAATAAATAATTTGTATTTTTGAGTTTAGAAAATCCATATATTAAAAATAATATTTAGGTGAATAATGGGTTTCACAAAAGATAGGAATTTTGGAGAGGGAATAGGTTAAGAAGTTTGAATATAAGTTCATAATTTTTTGTAAAATAATGATCTTCATGACGTAAAATTCATTGTAAATAAGGTTTAGGAATTCAAAAGAGTAAATATAATTTTTTTATGACTTTTATCAGGCTTCTCCTAATTTTAATTCCTTAAAAGAAATAAAAAATTCAAAAAAAAATTTGCCTCGGCTAGGAATCGAACCTACACCCTGTCTGCCTCTCTTGCGCTGTTCAAACCACTAAGCTAGCGAGTGCTCCTCGTCTATCTTCCCCTCTCTTTCTTTTTCTTCCTTCTTTCCTCTCTCTCTTCTTCCCCGCGAGGCCGACACGGCGGCAGCCGAACGACAGTGAGGGGGACCAAAGCGCGGGAGCTAAAGGGCCATGCACCATCTACGAACTACGGGGAACGTGCTTTGGGGCTCGCCTGGGCCGGGGAGGCGATGGGGAGGGCTGGTGATGGCGAGACGGCCATGGCGGTGGCGACGCACGTCGCTGCGGTCAACAGGCGACGTAACGGCCACGGCGAGGGTTCTGGGAGCATCATAGGGGTACGGGGAAGCTAGCTAGGGGATTCATTTGGCCGGGGAAGCATCGGGGTGAGCCAGCAGCGTGCGCACGGCGGCGGCCGAAGCAGGGAAGGCACGGCGGGCTCGTCGCCGGTGATTTTCGGCGGCTATTCGGCTCGGGAAACTTGGGGGAAATAAATCTTAGAGCACGTAGATCGTGGAAGTACCTTCAATTCGAGAAGAAATCGACCGAGGACGACGAATTTTGAGTTTTGCTGCGGCGGTCGGCGCTAGGGTTCTTTGGTATTCTTCAAAATTCGACCCGCACACTGCATGGTTTTTGGGGAAATTTTGGGAGGAGCTAGATAAGGCGATTAGGCACAACTTTTGTGTTTCGAGTTTTGGCCGGGGAGCACTATTTATAGCGGGATGTTTCGGCTTGAGCTCGGGCAGCAATGGCGGTGTGGCACAGGAACAGCGGGCACGCGCCGAGAGGGGGCCTGGGGTGAAAGGCGACGCGTGGCGGTGCTCGGGAGGGGGCCGGGCGCGGCACAAGACGCGTGGGCGCGAGGCGCGGGGCGGGCGCGCGGCGGCGCGTGGGCGCGAGGGCGGCGGGGTCCGGCAAAGGCGCGACGCGTGGCGGCGCTCGGACGGGGTCCGGGCGCGGGCGCGCGAGGACGGCGGGTCCGGCGCGAGGCGGCATGGGCGCGGGGCGGGGCGCAGCGTCGCGTTCGCACGGGCGAGCGGCGTGGCGACGCACGGTGCGGCGTGGCATAGGGCGAGCGACGCTACGCGCGTGCGGCCCATTGATGCCGGGCGGCCGGGAACGCACACGCGCAATGAGTGGCGTCGCGGCGACGTGCGCGCGGACGGCAAACGGCGTCGAACACGCGCCAATTGAACAGTGTACTTTCTCCTTTTCCCATTTAATCTCTATTTTCCCATTTCTTTTTCCTTTCACCGCTAAAATTTAAAATAAAATCTAGCACACCCACAAGTAAGTTGTAAAATATGTTTTCAACCTTTCTACCCACTTTTTATTATTTAAAAATATATTATATATTTTATTTAATCCTTTTCCTTTTCTTTTTAAATTTTCATTTCTATTCCTTAAATTTTTTCCCTAATATGAAACATAATTTAGCCATTTTGTAAATTTAGTTTAACTCCAAATTCTCAATCTTTTGCCCAACTTTATTATATATATATACATATAAATATATCCATATGTGTATTTTCCTTTTTAATTATATTTAGAAATTCTTGGTATTTTATCCTAATATTTTAATATTGTTCCCAAAAGCAAGTTTTATTAGATCATAGCTCTCCTAATTTATTTTTATTAGAATTTTATTTTAATTATTTTATTCTTGCAACTACTCTTTTCCTTTTTAGGGTTTTGAAGTTGCTCTCAACCTTATCCTTTTCAAAACAATTATTTATTTATTTTAACTTGGCATCAAAGACTCGCGAATAAAAGGAAAATAAATACGACAAGATGCAATCAATCAAAAAATTTTTGCAAGTTCCGACTTTTATGTTTCGATTTTTAAAACTTTGGACTTTCAGGGTGTTACAGAAGAATATAAATCAAGGCATTAAAAAGACTAAGTGTTGAGAGTAGCTTACCGGCATCGGACAGACGGGACATCTTGGAGGACTTGGGGTTTTTTGCACAGACGCCTCGTCGGCTGATGGGGTCCGAGCGAACTTATCAGAGGAGCTTGATTCGGCTACGGTGTCATCAAGAGCTTTTTCCATCTCCTCGTCCTGAGCTTCTTCATCGAGCACGGCATCAAATTTCGGGTCGATGGGGGGTAGATCATCGGCTGGGCTTGGTTTCTGCTTCTTCACAGGCTTCTTCTTTGTTGCGGCCGGTGCAGCGACAGCTGACGGCTCGTTTCGTTTTTTCCGACGGATAGGCTCGCAGGTTTGGCCGTGGAGTAGAGTCAACACCTTCGGCACGTTGAAGCCGATTATGGATGGTGCCAACCCACAGCCGTTCGGCAGAATGCCCATGCCGTAGTTTATGGCCACCCCTGATTGGCTGACCCGAGGAGTAGAAGCGTCGTTTATCTGCAAGAGCAAAGGCATGAGTGATGATGCATACAATAGCCGATGAAGAAAAAAAGACTAGAGAAGAGAAGTGCTTACCGATGGAACCATGTCAGAATCGACGATAGTAAGATACATGGAAGCCCATTGATGAAAAAGGTGTGACTTCCACTCTTCCCACCATCGGCTGAAGGCGCTTGTCCTGGTGACGGCCAGCTCAATATCTCCAAAGCTACCGAGAGGAGGGCTTGGGAGATTCAACAGCCGATGCATCATAATTCTGCTATTTATAATGCCTCTGGCTTGGATTTTGTCTGAGTAATATAAACCAATCGGTAGTTGGCCCAGTCCAAGTTGTCTTGCAGCCGCCATCGGATGATAGAACTCATATGTCTTCTGAATGTTTCTCCCTTGATGGATGCCAACTTGGAGGATGCAGGGGGAGATTGCAGTTAAAAAGATTTCTCTCGGTTTTTCAAATCTTGGGGAATTGATTTCATCGAGCTGAAGATCATTTGGCAGCTCGAATTTGCTGAACTTGTCATAGGCAAACCATATTGTCGAATTGGCTGGAAATCCATTATAAAAATTAATTAACCAATTCTTGAAGAACTCAACAGATAATTTGGAGCCAGAATAGGAGGAAGCAGCCTCTCTATATGACATGCAGCGCCGAGTAGTTATTTCCTCGTCATCACGGTATCTCGGCTCGGCTAAAGGAAAATCGGCTTGTAGCAAACTTGGCCGTTGGGCAGCCTTGTAGGTGTGCAAGTTGAGCCATAATTGCAGTAGCCACCAAGGGCCTCCTGTGTTGATGGACTGTTTCAAAGCAAGCTTAGCTGGCACATTGCTCAGCATTTAGTGCAAATAGCCAAGTAGATATTTTCCTAGAGGAATGTTCTTCTTCTCCACAAGTGCTTCGGCTATATGCTGCCAATTGGTGGTTGGTCCGCAGCTTGATCCACAAAAGACAAACTTCTCCAGCCACATCATCAGAAATGATGTGTGTTCCCTATCAGAGACTGGGTCGTCCCTCATGTTCATTGATATGAATCTACTCCAGCCGCTGATGCTCTTGGTTTTGAAATTGTGGTGGCACTTGATGTTAAGGTCATAGGGGTCGACAGCCGATGTAATATCCAGCCCGGTTATCATAACTATGTCCAACAGGGTTGGCGTCATCGGCCCTTGTCTAAAAAGAAAAGCATTCAATGTATCTGACCAAAAGTAACTTACAGCTGACAGCAAGGGTTCGTCCTTAGGCATATCGGCTAAGGTTAGCGCTAGGCACTGGCCGATTCCTATTTCATCCCAACGGGCTTGATTGCTAGTATATACCCTAGCATACCAAGATGCCAGGATTTGAAGACCCCTGACCAATAAGCTAAATCTGGGATGGAGAATCTGAAGGGGATCCGATTGGTCTCAGCATTAATAAACTCAATGGGGTCTACATTGCCGATTGGCCCTAATAACAGCTGGTCAGGGTGAAGAAGGCTAGGAATTGTGATCTGGTCGGCAAGATGCTACAAATCGCAAGAGAGAATGGCGGAATTACAAAAGGGGGAAAAACCAGATTGCGCAAAGTAAAGAGCTTGAGCCGATGAGAACTTACCTCAGGGTACTCCAAGGAGGCCGCATCGGAGTGGGTGCTTGAGGATGCCATCGGTGCAGGGAGATCGCCGCTTCAGGGGTGTTCGCCGACAGGATCCGAAGGCGGTTCCGACGAGGTCACCAAGGGAGCAGAAGGGTTTTTTCTGGCTAGGGCTTGAAGAGCGAAAAGTGACACTGTGGTTTGTTTCGGCGCCGGGCGGGCGATATTTAAAGAGCTTTTTCAATAGCCGAAACGGACTGGGACGGAAGTCACACGGGAATTCGAAAAAGCGGTAAATCTGTGATATTATCTTATCACGGACTTGGGAGGCATGTGTTAACGACCAAATTCGGTAATCAAATCCCTGAGTTCAAGGCCAAGATTGAAGCGGAATTGGATCAGAAGTGTGATCTGCGAAGAAACAGAGGTCGCGTCGGCTAGGATCAAATCGGCTGGGAGACCAGTCGGCTAAGGCCGAATCGGATAAGGATAGCCGATAGCCGACTCCGATTCGAAGATGAAGATGGAACCAATCCCGATAAGGAAGCTTGAGGATAAATGTTAGATTCGGCTCCCAAATGTTCGTTAAAGATATTGTCATCTATGGATAGAGTCCTGTAACGGCAATTATATATGTATATTAGGAAGTTATATAGATTTTCCTTTTGTAATACGGCATGTGGCTGCGTCCCGAGATATTGTCATACTGTAAATAGTAGATAAGGTAGAAACAGTGTCTTACACGGATATTGTTATGCCTGGGTATAAATAAGACCCGAGGGCTCTTTGTAAAAAAACAACCAACACACAATCAATCAATTTCGGCACATCGCCATCCTTTTTTCATTTTAGACGGTTCTTGGTCTTGCTCGGGCTGCATCGGTTCTGATCTTTGAACAAGGTAATTATTTGTCATTAGTGGTTTGTATCATAGGGACTAGTGCTTCCATCGTCATGATACTCTAGTTCTGATGGTATGGACTGCGTAATTTATCATACGCGGCCTATAATCTAGAGCAATTTCTAGATCTGTCCTACGATCGGCTGGTTCCTCTCTGAAGATTGCAGCCGATAAGGATAGATCTAGGGGTTGGATTGGATTATATGTCGTGTCTACCGTCTCGAGAGGTTCACATTGACTCATACAAATCTGATATTTCTTTTTGTACTTAATGTTGCATCTAATCGACCTATTGTAACATCCGGAAAATCGAAGAAACGGAAATCGGAACGTAAAAATCGGAACTTCCAAAAACCTTCGCTTGTTGCTTCTTTCTCGGGTTTGTTGCTTCTTATTTGCCAGCTCAGTTGCTTAAATTTAGTCGTGATCAATTCCCCTTTCGGTGTTTTTGGATGATTTGGAGTTGTCAAAATGAAAGATGCGAAAGTCCGTATCCGGGATTTTTTTAAAAAAAGAGATCGAAGAAAATGCGGATTTATGAAAACGCGATTTGGGAGATATAAAATAGTAATTTTGGTTGGGAGAAGATAAATTAGGACACAAAATAAATAATAAAATATTCGGCGGTCGTGCTCGAAATCCGGAAAAATTTCGAAAAATAAAGGGGAATATTGAAATTAGAAAAGAGGGATTTTAAATAAATAAATATGAAAAATAATGTGTGAAAATAAAAGTGGAGAAAAGTTGAAAATATTGTATTAAAAATTATTTTTGAATTTTATGAATTTATTTTGGAATTTTTAGAACAAAGGAAAATAGAAATGGGAAATTAAAATTGAAAATCGGGAAAAATAAAAAAATGCACTTGTTCATGGCGCGCCAAGTGTTCGACGCCATACGCGCCGTGCGCGCCCGCCCGCGCGCGCCGCCCATACGGCCCGCGCCCGCGCCTCGCCGCCACGCGCGCCGTGCGCGCCGGACCCCACGCCGCGCCGGACCCGCCGCGCCGCGCGCCTCGCCGCCGCCGCCGCGCGCGCCCGCCGTGCCCCGCCGTCCCCGCGTCGCCGCGTGTCTCCACCCCGCGCCCGCGCCACGCCGCCCCCCTGCACCTCGCGCCGCGCCGAGCTCCTCGGCCGGGCCTATAAAGGCGGCGCCCGCCCTTTTGCCGCCCGCCGCCGCTCCTCTCTCTCCGTTCCGAGCGCCGCGCTAAAAGCCGCCGCCGCAACCTAAGCGCCGCCGTGCGCAAAGCCTCCCCGTGCCCCATCGCTCCTTCCCAAGGCCACCGTCGCCGTAAGCCCCGCTCCGCCCCTTTTTGGTCGCGCGCCGCCACCTGCTTGTTGGGGACTTCGGTCGAACACTTGAGGGTAATGAACACATGCGACGAGAAAAAGAAAAAAAAAAAAAAAAGAAAAAGAAAAATAAGGGAAAAATTAGGAAAATTTTAGAAAATTTGGAAAAATATTTTTGGGAAGATTTGAGTAAAATTTTTGGCAAAAATAAATTATTTTCTTGTATGTTTTCTCGGTGCAAAGTTTGAAAATCGAAATCGGACTTTTTCAAATTTCGTTTCGCGTCGTTTTAAATCCGGTTTCGTTAATTCTTTCTCGCTATTTAAATAGGCTTCCCTTTTGTGCTCAAACCTTCAAAACCTCGAGCACGAATTCCTCCGCTGACATTTCCAAATCTAATTTCTCAAATAATTACGATCGTCGTCTTTGCGAAAACCCTAGGGCATCGACTCGATTCCAAAACTCGGATTTTTCCTAGCGACCCTTGTCCTAACTCAAGTAGAATTTTAGGCAAAACATTTGGAGTCGTTTTCATGGCTTTTATGGTTCTTTTCGATCTCTCGGTATTTTATTGAATTCTAATTGAATTCAATTGATCTTTCGCACGTACGGGTAGCACCTGAAGAAACCGGCATCGACCCCGTTGAAGACACCACCCCTCAAGCGTGCGAGCAAGGCAAGTCATCACACCCTTTGAACATATTGATCCTACTTTGTGAAATGATGTTGATTTCAAATTACAAATTGCATGCTATACACAAACGAGTACCTATGCTTGATATACCCTGCTTTGATATTGATCACCATTAGAATTATTCTTTGTAACCTTCGATGTGATATGACTGGAGGCTAACTTCGGTAAAAATGCTTAGTCCTGCTTATACTAGATCCCTGCATACTCATGATTTTACAAGAAAGCTTTGTGCTCGGGCAACTACCTTAGGGAAGGTAGTTGAGATGCGGCCTGTGGAGACATGAGCGCCACATGGCCATGAGAATAATGGACTAAGTTTGATGAAAATTGAAAATGATATACAAATGATTTAGGCGAGGCGGCGGATGATTTGAGTGGATTCCGGAAAAGGCAAGTGCCGACCACTGGTCAATTAAGGACCGAGCCATGAGATAGCCGGGAAACGAGCCAGTACAACCGTACTTCTCGAATGGGTATAGACCTAGCTGACTAGATAGCCGAGTGGAGGCAGTATCCTTGCATAGATGGTTCTCTATGATGTGGTTTATGTGATGAGAATGAGGCTGCGGCCTTTGCTATGAATGGTGGAATTAAATCGATATTAATTGAACTTAAAGATTGAGAAAATTTTCCCTTACCCCGGGTGCGCCAGAACTCCTCTCACTGCTAGAAAAGGACGGCTAGAGTGCATGAGGGCTTAAGTTCATGGAGCGGGTACTGCCAAAGCAAGGTTATCGAAAGGCTTTGCTGTGACCGTCTCATGTGTTGAGACGTAGGCTCATTTGTTGGGCTGTCGCGGAGTACGGGTAAAGTGTACATCCACTGCAGTGTGAGTGAATCAATCTATTCGAATAGTCGTGCTCACGGATATCGAGCATCGTGATAAGACTTTCGCTTGGCTAGACTTTAAACTTAAAACTGCTGGGATGGGTGCATGATGATTTCATTCGCGGTGGATCAACTTCTCGAGATGCGAGAAGGGGTGGATTCCCGAAAATCATGACGAATCGGAGGCGGGAAGCCATCCTTGGAGTCACGATGGATGGTAGACAGAACCGTCACCGGATTAATGAACTATGGAACTAAAACTTGATTTGGCTAGTTGATAGGCTTGTGAAAAGGATTGTGAAAATTGGCTTTATGCAAAAGAACTCCAGCCATTCCTTGTATAACCCTATCATATGCATAAATTTCGTGTTGGCTTGCTGAGTACGGTTGGTACTCACCCTTGCTATACGCACAAACCTTCAGCTGATGGAAATGAAGAGCCGGAGGATCCTTACGCTTACTACCAGGAGGGTGAAGGAACTGATGGCGCTTACTAGGTCTTAGCTCCGGTCGTTGCCTGTGGCAAATGACATGTCGCTGCCTCTATTCCGCTGCCGTATCTAATTTCTCCTTTTGTGTTGTATTCGGACCATGAGGTCCCGTGTGTTGAACATTGCCTTCGGGCCTATTGTTGTAATAATGTCGATGTAAGACTATTCGTGCGTGCGCACCTGATTATCCAGTACTGTATTCGTGGGTACCAACTACTCGATCCAGGGAAATGGTACTAAGAACACGAAAGATTCCCGTCTCAAAAACGGGGGTCCACACCTATTAAGTCGCTTTTAGAACTATTAAGATCTGTTTAGTTTAATGTTTACCATTAGGGACAACGCTGGAGTTTCAGCCAGCCTTATCTGTTTTAGTTATCTTTAGTTTTAATTGCTATTAGATATATTAAAACCGCCTTTTATATTAAGATCTTAATTTATCTAAGTGCCCTAAGCCAATATCAATCTGTCATGACATGCTGACAGCCGATTGATCTAGGTTTAGCACATTTAGATCAGATTAATATCTTTTTATAAAATGTATTGGAGTATTAGCCGATTCACATTAGATCTGCGGAATCGGCTAAGTTATCAACGCAGATAATTACTACCCTAATGCGTTTTTAGCCTAAGTGATTTATACTGTCTCGACATAGCCGATCTATCCCAATCAATTAGTTTAAGTGCGCTTCGGGATAGCAATTATGTGTAAATTGATGTCTTCAGCTGATCCGACAGGATCTAATTTCATCTTAATGCATATTTATTGTTTCTTGTTGGTTACAGGATTAAACCAACTGGCACGCCCTCAATTCACCAGAGGCGACCAATTTGGACCTGCACTAGAGTAAAGCAAATCTCTCAGGCCAGTGCGTGGGAATGGAATTTCTCATCAACACTTGTTTACTTGATATTCTTTCTTTGTCAAAATTTTGGAGATAACTTGATTAGCTTGGGTTAATACTGTTGACCTAGCTAGATATGCTTAGCCATGCTTAATTAATACTAGCTCCCCTAATGGGATATAATCACATTATTTACATTTAGCATCTCGATGAGTTACGAGCTCAAGACACCTTGCCATGTTTTATTGGTCGTAATTACTCAACTAAAATATCGCTTAATGGTGAGTTGTGGGTGCATGGTTTTGATTGTTGCACCATGACAATTAAGCATCGGTTCACGGGAAATCCTGAAAGACTTATCGTGCTTACTACAAGCAAGCGTGGGGAACTGTTGGGCTTGTAGTATAGCTTTTCCCTTTGGTTGGAGTTTGGTTGGACCGTGTGTGGTCTAAGCGTCTTCTGGATTCACCGCGACCCAAGGGGTGCTGCACACCTTGGTTTTAAGGGGGGACCTGTAGTGTGGTGCGCTTGGTTAGAAGGAGTTATGGGAAGGGTCTTGTCACAATTTTCTCCTTTGCAGTACCATGTTGGTACTTCGGGGCATGACAACATGTGTGAAATCGTGTCGTGTGAGTACAATTGTATACCTCTAGCCAGAGTTTAACTATTCGAATAGCCATGCCACAGTTATGGGCGATCCTTCATCGTGATTAGTCCCACCTTGCCTAACTTGACCTATTGAACTAGTGTAGTTTAGGTAGTTATGGGCGATCGACCAGCTTCCTCATGGATTTGCTGGTGGTTGAAAAATTAGTAACTGCTATCTTGTTAAACTGTTATAATCAGACAGTGACTATTGAGGTAAACAGTTCTAAGGCTATGTTCATTTGTTGGTGCAGGAAACTAATCTCTCATGCACGTAAATCAGAGCAACTCATTAGCACATAATTAATTAAGTACTAGCTATTTTTTAAAAAATAGATTAATATGATTTTTAAAGCAACTTTCGTAAATTATTTTTTAAGAAAAACACCACGTAGTTTGGGAACCGTGCACGTGGAAAATGAGGGAGGTGAGTTGGAAAAATAGGGTAAAAAACACAACCTAAGAACAACATAAAGTTATCTAAGCATATAAAGAGACGACGGAAGTCTATCAAAAAGCTGAAATACTTTGGAGTAATAGTGTTGGACTATGTCCAGTGGCTAACAGACCAATTCCCTAAGGGACTATCATGTAACGTGATAGAGAGTACATTTGTGTGAGACGGGCTTAAGACCCACGTGAGTCACACCATAGCGGAAACCTATCCTATGTGATCGAAGATCCCATGAAGTAGGATGATGAAACAAGCTATTTTTGTTGGCTGGGAGGAGAGTCCCTTAAAGGCTCATCTCTGGTAATGCATGTCTATGGTTGGTTTACCTTAATATGAGATCGGAATGGCTTATTTAAGTAGAGATGTTAGCCTACATAACATCTTAGAAGAAATACACATATATGAGTTTGACTGCTGGTCATAGTATATGAAATTTGGATGATCTATAGATACTCATGAATAGGCCCATAGTATCACCTATATGCTCCAAATGAATGCGATGTTTTAGACAGCCTAGTATCAGTGAAAGAATTGGGTGGAGTTTGTCCGCACAAAACTGTCAATTCAAGACTGGTTAAGTATACCCTCGTTTTCACGTGAAAGTTTAACTTAACAGCGTACACCAAAATACTGGCATGACAAACAAGAATAGAACTGAAAACATTTCTTATGTCTTGATTAAGTTCTTATGCCCATTCAATCCTAATAAATTTTAAACGCTGATAATTAGTGATATCAAAAAAAAAATAGCAAAAAATAACTCAACTTAAATATGCGGTAAATTGAGTGCAGTTGTTGACAAACTGAGGATGACGGATGAAATGCCACAGGCACGTCGAGCCGAGCCGGCCAGGGCGTGGCCGTGGCGAGGTGAGGGCGACGGTGGCTATGCTGTTCGTATTTTGCTCGAACTTATGGCGACCGTTCGCTGGCAACGTTTGAGGGCCATTAAGCCGTCTATCCATTCCTGGTTCTTCGGCTTCTTGAAACTCGGGCTTCCCTGCGCTGCTTCTTCTCCAGACGCGAGAGAGAAATCCGCAATCCACAAGTAGCGTCCGGTAAACCAAGCAGGCCGACAACCCACAACTAGCGTAGCAGGCCTGATAGATGAACGTTCCATTTGTTCTAGACGGGCTGTTGTTTCTGTTCTAGACGGGCTGGACTGTAGGCACTGCATCAACTTGTTCGTCTACTTCCTGCTGCTGCTGTTCGTGACCGACTAAACCAACAACTGCCCATGGGGACTGAGCAGAACACTGGAAACGGATCTGGTGCTCACCGTCACTGGTTTTTCCGGGTATTCTCCTAATCTGGTGCTTCTTTCTTTTGTGTTGAACATGTTAGTAGACGTTGTCTTTGCTGTTAGCAAGTTTATGTTTAACACAACTATTGGATCACTCATGCACATAATTGTCAAGATTGTTCTACCAATTTTTTGGATTAAATTATACCGACTTTTTGACTAGATTTCCAATACAAACTTCAGCTAAATTAGAAGAAATTTGAGTTGGACGGATTAATTCGGCTAGTAAAGGAGTCCCAGCGGGACCATGAACCTTGCACCTGATCAACTAGGAACATGCTGCACACGCTACTCCTTTTTCCAAAAATATAGAACACTTTTGAAACGTACTAAGTCCATAACAAAAATAATCCAAATTGACTATGTAAGAATAATGTTATTAGATTTATCTAAAACAAATTATCATAATATCATAATATGTAACTCTTTATATTTAAAATAATTTACCTTTATAAATATAGCAAACTGAAGATGGTGTTGTTATTGTAAAATGCTTATATTTGTGAAATATATAAGCAAGATCGATCGACCTCTGCCAGTACGAGCCTTGATATATTTTTTTCAACGTTCTTTTTTGAGGGGAGCTTGATTTTTCCTGCCAATCTCTGTCGATACGATTGCACAGTGATTGGCTCCCTGTGTTCAGAGAGAGAGAGAGAGCGGAATAGGCCTTCACAACGTCCATTTCTCGATCTCGAACTTTTTGGTGTGAAATTGCAGCTAAATTGTTAACCTAGGAATAGATAATACATATGACAAATAATTAGCGATAAATACATGGAATATTAGGCGTACGTTCTTGCTACAGTGCAAAGAACGCAAAAAGAATCATTTGATCTACGACAACACATGCGTCTTCTTCCGATGCCCAAAAAACAGAGGAACAGTACATGCCCCGATTCCTACAAAGTACAAACTACTCCACTGCATGACGACGAACTCTCTAAAACGCCTCCGGATAAATTCTCTTGAGAATCGCCACCGACTTGCCCGCCGTGGTTGGACGAGGAACCATCGCATTGTTGCTGGTGCAGAAGTGGTGATGACGGTGGCCGGGGTAGAGGAGGCGACGCCGGTCGGGGCAGGGGAGGCGGCGGCGGGCGGCATCTTCTTGGTTTCTTTCTTCGCGACGCGCACGGCCTCCGGCGGCTGGAAGTTGCCCTTGTAGACGACAGTAAAGTAGCCTTCCTTCCTTAGCGGCGGAGACGACCACCGCGGAGAGCCAGACCACGGCACGAGCTGCCTCCCACCGAGCGAACGCCCACGGTCTTCTCCGACGCTCGTGGCATCGGCGCGGATCTTGGCAGCGGGGAGCGCTTCTTGGCCGTGACAGCGAGCTTCTTGCTGATGTCGAGGTCGCGGTCGCGCTGTATGTTGCGCGTGGAAACAGAGAAGTAGGACGACGAGCGGCGCTGTGTAGCCATGTACGCCGACATGGTGGTGGTGGGCACTGGGCAGGGCTGAGGGCTGGAAAAAGACGATCCTACGTTTTGGTGGTGGGTGGTTGGTTGAAGGAAGGAGACGATCGACACTGACCAAGGGAAGAATGTTGAATATGGCGTGGCGGCACGGCGCAGCCCCGAGCAGCGGCATGTCGATTGGGAATCAGACTCCAATATTTGATCATAAATTCGTAATGGCATTCGCGTCGGCGACATGCAGAGTAGGCGGTGATGACATTGCAAGATTATGAAATTGATCAGGAAGATGAGAGCTGTCATTAATTCACAAATGCAGCAAGAGAACCAAGGCAGACGCGGCATGTTTGTTAGGGACGGGGAAGACAAGGGCCGGCGATCGGTTCTTTAAAATAAGGGACAATTGCCCATTTGTCCGGTTGTCCCTTTGTCAAAATCTAACTGCTAATCAGATCTTACCTTTTCTAATTTGCTCATTTGACCTCGCTTTTTAAAAATCAAGTTACTGGCTCACCCTTTCCATTATGCTGTTAGGGTTTCATTTAGAAAAAAGAAAAAAATAAATCATTATTCAACCTGACCAAAATACCCTTGAGGACTCAACCCTATCCAGTCACTCTCAACCTCATCTCTCTTGGGCCTCAACTGGCGTTAGCGGTGGTGATGGCAGTGGCACGTGGAGGAAGGGAGGGAGCAGCGATGACGATAGCGTGTGTAGGAAGGTAGCAGCGGTGTTGGTCTATCACCCGATCACGGTTCTCTCCACTAGCGCTAGGTGAGGTGGTGTTAGCACACGGAGGGTGACAGCAGTGGCACATGGAGAAAGGGAGCAGCTCTGATGTGTGGAGGGAGGAGCAGTGACGACGACGATTGCTCTGCTTGGAAGAAGGGTGGCGAGCAGAGCGGGTCTACGAGGGTGGCGTAGAAGCCCACTGCCACCGAGCGCGGAGGGAGGCGCGTCGCAGGACCTCAACGGCGCGGCTCAAGGAGGATGGCACGGGAGCTCGCCACCACCGGGCATGGAGGGAGGCGCGTGGCGTATGAAGTCGACGCGCGTTGACAGAGGCGCGGGAGAGCTCACCCGTGCAAAGAGAGTCGGAGCGAGCCGACACTCTCTTGGTCAAGAGGACCACACGCTGCTGGTGCTAGAGGGATTTTGTAAATTTTTTTTCAAAATTATCAAAAACTATCAAATGTAAGTTAAGTTTGTCAAAAACATATCAAATCAAAGTGAAATTTGTAAAAAAAATTCAAATCTATTTCAAATTTGTCAAGTCCCTCATATCTTAGTCAAAATTTCAATCACATTTCTCGTATAAAAAATATATGAAATTAGGCAAGCAAAAACTTAAAAAAAAGTAGTCATATGAGAAAAGGCATAAAAACCATTTTTCTCTGAATTAACACTGTTAAGTTGCCTTAACAAATAGGATCAAACCTAATCTTTGTTTTTGAAAAAGAGGATCAAATGAGCAAAGTAAAGAAAAACTAAAGAAAGGAGGGTCAAATAAGTGATTGATCACTACTACGAAACAACGTATCAGTGCCGCTTTATCAGTGTGAGTTGAGCTAAATTCGACACTAATAAAGGTTTCCTGCATTCTCAAACCCACGTAATCCCAATCAGGATCGGTTCCTTAAATATTCGACACGATGAGACATATATCAGTTTTCGTTCTTTAAAGATTAGCACTAATGTGGTCCTCTAAACAATCGGCACTAAAGTGTGAGACATCAGTACCGGTTTATTAAATGATCCTGCACTGACTGAAGCTTAGCCGAGCAAATCCCAAGCCGATCCGATTTCAATAGAAGACAATAGCCGAGAGCCCGAGACTTATCTGTTCCCCATTCTCTCATTCGCTCTCTCTCGCCTCTTCTATTCCCCACTGTCCTCTCTCTCTTCCATACCTCGTTCTCATGCTCCCCATCGTGGCGGCCAACGGAGCCAGCCTTGCAAGCACCGACGCCGGCGTCATGATCATCGGCGGCAATGACTCACGGGCGATGGTAGCAACGTCACTCGGCCTCGCGGGCATCGGCGACAACTGCCAGGATCGCAAGCGATGACAGTAGAGGCTGATCTTTTGGGCATGGCAGCAGCATCCTCCTCCTGAGTGGCGAGCTCGAGGAACCCACAACGGTTAGCTCCCACTTTCCCTCTCTCTCACAATGGGCCGTCGGATCTGACCTCGGCGGGGGCTGCTAGATCCGACCGTCTAGAGGTCAGGGCCGCCAGATCCAACCACACCCTACCTCAACGCCCTGCATCCCTCCGCCGCCGACTCCCTCCTCGACGTCCTTCTCCTCCTGCTTACGTAGCATTGCATGTGTGTCACACTCCCAAAGTTCCTCTCTTTTAACTTTAGAAATTTATCTGAGAAATTACTTTAAAAAGGTCAAAGAAAAGGTTAAGAATTAACTTAGAGAAAAACTTTAATAAATAAATCCATTTAACAAATGGAATGAGTTGAAATTTTAAAAACTGAGTAAATAATTTTAAAATTTAAAATAGAATTGTCAGAATTTAATTAAATATGAAAATCCTTTTCTTTTTTCTTTTTTATACGCCGTGGGTCGGCGGCCCACTCCTATGCACCTCTCGCATGCTCCATCTCTCTCTCTCGCTAGGCCAGCCAAAGGGCGCGGCTCAACCGCTCACGATAGTCCAACATCCCTTCCTCTCTCGTTCGGGACGCCGACAGGTAGGCTTCACCTATCTGGGATGTCTCTTTCCTTCGGTCGAGTGTGGACCCTTGTTTTTGGAACAGAAATTATTTGTGTTCATAGTATCATTTTCCTGGATCGAGTAGTTTGGTACCTACGAATACAGTACTAAGTTATCAGGTGCAAAGTGTACAAATAGTCTTACCCCAAAATTATTACAATAATAGGCCCAAAGACAGTATCATTACATATAGAACCTACCGGTCCGGATATAAAAAAACAGAAATTAGATAAGATAGCAGACAGAAGGCAGCGGCATGTCGATTGCCACAGGCAACGACCTGTGACTAAGATCTAGTAGACGCCTTCTCCTTCTTCGCCCACCTGGCAGTAAACATAGAGGTCGTCCTTCAGTTCTTCGTGTCCATCATCTAAAAGTTTGTGTGTATAGCAAGAGTGAGTACGCAACGTACTCAGCAGGCCAACACGGAATGATGCACATGATAGGGTTATTCAAAGGATTGCTATGATTTATTTGCGCAAAGCCAATTTTCACAAGACATTTCACAAACCGAACATCTAGGCAGGTCAAGTTTTAGTTTCATAGTATATTAAGTCGGCGACGGTTCTGTCTACCATCCATCGTGATTCTAAGGATGGCTTCCCGCCTCTGGATCGTCATGCTTTTCTGGGGAGTCCATCCCTTCTCGCAGTTCGAGAAGTTGAGTCCACCAGCACACAAAATTATTATGCATTTTCATCCATCATTTTAAAATTTATGAGTCTAGCCACGGGAGAAATTTGTCACGTCGCTCATTATCCGCGAGCACAGCTATTCGAATAGATTGATTTACTCACACTGCAGTGGATGTACACTTTACCCGTACTCCGCAACTGCTCATTGAATGAGCTTTCATCCCTTCATATGGGATGGTCACGACAAAGCCTTTCGATAACCTTACTTTGACAGTACCCGCTCCATGAACTTAAATCCTCTTACACTCTAGCCGTCCTTTGCTAGCAGCGAGAGGAGTTCTGGCGCTTCCGGGGTAAGGGAAAACTCACAAAATTCTCATTCATTACTCAACACGTAGACCACAATCATATCTTGATAACCAGAACCACATCTCCACTCAAGAACCACTATGCAGGGATACTGCCTTCGATCGGCTATCTACTCCGCTAGGTCTATACCCATTCGAGAAGTACGGTTGTACTGGCTCGTTCAAGGTTATAAGTCTCATGGCTCGGTCCTTAACCGACCAGGGACGGTTCTTGCCTTTACCGGAATTCACCCAAATCCATCCATCCGCCCCAGTCTAAAAACATTGGTTTTGTACTTTCAGTTTTCCATCAAAACTATTTTCATCATGATCAATGCAATGTGGCGCTCATGTCTCCACATGCCGTATCTCAACTGTCTTCCCTAAGGTAGTTGTCCAAACATATAGCTTTTTTGTAAAAACATGAGTATGCAAGTTTCTAGTATAAGCATGGCTAAGCATTTTATCGAAGATATCCTCCGGTTATATCACATCGAGGGTTACAAAGAATATTTCTAAGAGTAATCAATATCAAGGCGTGGTATATCAAACATAGGTATTCATTTGTGTATAGCATGTACGTTTGAAGTTTAAATCAATATCATTCCGCAAAATAGGTTCAATATGTTCAAAGGGAAGTGTTGACTTGCCTTCCTCGCACGCTTGTTGGACGGGGTCTTCACTGTAGTCAGTGCCTGCTTCCTCGGTTGCTATTCGTACGTGCGAAAAATCAATTGAATTCGATCAAAATTCAATAAAATTACCAAAAAAATCAAAAGAACCATAAAAACAACTTCAAATATTTAGCCTAAAATTTTAATCGAGTTTGGGTGAGAGTTTTGGGATGAAATCCGATTTAAAAAGCGAGTTTGGAATTTTTTAGGGTTTTCGCAAAATACCGATCTAATTGATTAAGGTGATAAACTTAAAAGGCGTTGTTCAAAAAGATTTGGTATTCAAAGTTTTGAAGGTCCGAATACCAAAAGAACATATTTTAATAGCAAAAATAAAATAGATAAAATCCGAGTAAAAACGATGCGAGAATGAGATTTTCGAAATTCCTATTTTTGAATTCGAATTTGCTCGAGAAAATATATGAAAAAACTATATATTTTTACCCAAATATTTCCCAAAAGTTTCTCCAAATTTTTCTGGATTTTTTCTAATTTTTTTTCCTATTTTTCCTATTTTTCTTTTTTTCTTTCTTTCTCTTTCCTTCCTTTTCTTTTTCTTTTCTCTTTTTTTCCTTCCTTCCTTCTGTTCACTCTCTCCTCTACCCCTCTAACCGTCTACCCCCCTCCTTCTCCCTCGCGTCCGGCTACGGCCGGACGGCGGCGAGGCGGTAGGGCGGCGGCGACGACGGCACGACGACGCGCAGTGCTAAAAATGGGGAGAGTGGCGGCTTACCGAGCGGCGGCAGCCGCAGCAATGTCACGGCGGTCGGCCCGTGGCAACGGCACGGCGAGCGGCGATGGGAGAGGGAAAGAACGGGAGAGGCGAGGATGGTGGAGTTGGGGAGAGCGGGAGAGACCTAGCGCCCCCTTTTATAGTGCTTCGGAGAGAGAGAGAAGAGGGGGGCCCGGGGTGGCTGGCGGCGCGTGGTGATGGGGCCGAGCGCGGCGAGCGTGGAGCGGGCGGCGACGTGCGGAGGGGGCCGGGCGGTGAGGTCGATGCGTGGCGGCGCTCAGGGGCGGGGTTCGGGCGCGGCGCGCGCGTGGGCGCGAGGGCGCAGGGTCCGGGCGAGGGCGCGGCGCGTGTCACGCACGTGCGGCGGGGGTCCGGCACAGGCGCGCGCGTGTCGCGCGCGGAGTGGGGTCGGGCTCGGCACGCGCGGAGCGAGCGACGCACGCGCGGGTGGGGGACCGGGGTAAGGCGCGGCGCAGCGCGACGCGTGTCGCGCGCGCGGGGCGGGGCGTGCGGTACGGCGTCAAACACCTTCCGTACGATGAACAGTGCAATTTTCTAATTTCAGATTTAATTTCCTATTTTTCCATTTCTTTATCCTTTCACCTTTAAAATTTAAAAGAAAATATAGCAAACCCAAAATTAAGTTGTAAAATATGTTTTCAACCATTTCACCTATTTTTTATTATTTTAAAATATATTTTATATGTTTAATTTAATCCTTTTCCCTAAATCCAAGAAAATGTGACTTTGACTCAAAATAATTTTCTAACCACTCTAGGCTTCATATATATTCTTCAAAAATATTTTATCACTCATTTTGCTCACTTGAATATTATTACACCATCACAAAATAATGTTTTGATCCCAAGTATACTTTTATAAATCCTCAGCCCATCCTACTTATATTCTTTTTGTTTAAAATTTCAAAATCTTTTTGTTTGGAATTTTCTCACCTTTGGGATTTCAAATCATTTGGTTTTTCTCAAACATCAAGATGAATCACTCCCATTATAAACTCCATGCAACAAAGCCGGCAAATAAGAAGCAATAAACATGATGAGAAGCAATAAGCCAAAAGTTTTTGTAAGTTCTGATTTTTAATTCCCGGTTTTAAATTCTTCAATTTTCAGGGTGTTACACCGAGGAAGGTGGGACTAACGTCAGCCCATGCCGTCGCCTTCCCTATGCCTCCGGTGCCACGCCTCTTCGCTCACGAGCCGTGCACCGACTCCCCTTCTCCCCCACGTGCTAGTAGAGTCGCGAATCGGCCGGGATTTGAAATCTCACGCCTCCCGTCTCTCTCCCTCCCCATGTCGCTGCCATTCCCATCGCTCTCGGGCCACGATCGAGCTCCGGATGCCTATAAAAAGCGCTCGCATTCTCCGCTTCGCCTTTTCCCCAACTCGACGTCAGCTACCGTGCATCCAATCACGCCCGCGCCTCAAAACCCTAGCACCGCCGCATCTCCACACTTTGGCCGCCCAATTCCACTGCTCCGACCATCACCAATCCTTGCCATCGTCGCCGTCGGCTTTGCAAGGTCATGGGGAGTCTCGATCGTCGCTCGGATTCCGTCCCATGCCGTCGAAACCCCTCCTCCCTCGTGCGCCGGTGAGCCCATCATTTTTTCTCCTCTTCGATCGGCATTTCCTGCCGTCGTGCTACCTCTCCTCTCTTTTCCCCTCATTTTTACCGGACCACACGGGACCTAGGCCGCCCTCCTCTTCACCGCGCCGTCATCATTTCCACCGACCCCGTCGTCCTCTTCCCCAACGCTGGCCGTTTGCTGTCGTGGTGAGCTGCCCCCTCCTCTTTCCCCTCTTCTCCTCTCGATCGCCACTTCTTCCAAGCGCCACCGCTTCGCCCGCGCGCGCCACACCTCCTGCGCCATTCCCACACGCCGTCGATGACCATAAGGTCCTGCGTGCAACCGCTACACCTCGCTGGCCGGCGGAGCCATTGCCCATGATCCCGCACCGTCGGATTCACCCTCGGGTGAATCCGTGTCGTCCATGCGTCACCCCAACACCATCCCGCATCGGTATCACTTCGGCACCGCCTCAGCGTCGCCCGCCCACGTGTACGCCGCGTGGCTGCTGTGTCGATGCCACATGTGCGCCACGTGATGCGCACGTACCCTGGCTCATGGACTTGGTCCACCATGCGTCGCTCCTCCTATGTGCCATCGCCAGATGGGTCCTGCCTGTCGGCGCCGGTCCTTGCTCGGTGACGTCAGCCCTAGGGGCTGGTTGCGCAATAAATCACTACTTCCTTTTATTTTTATAGTAAATACAGTGAAACTTCTAAAATTCATAAAAAATTCATCCGAACTTCGTTTGAGTCCATTCAAATTGCAGATAACTATAAAAATGCCTAGAATCCATTAAAAATAGTTTTGGTGCCTGTTTAAGTAGATTTATAGCCTATTTTGTGGTGTTTTGTTTGTTGTGTAGATTTTGTCACCTCCAATGTTCTCATTTATTTCGAAGTAGTCGCAATGGTTCCTTCAGAGCAAGAGCAAGGCAAGTCATGTATTCCACATTAATCATATTGTGCTTATTAGTAAAATATCTTGTTTTTCTATTAAATTGCTTTATTTTATTTTTTTCATGTGGGGTGAGACCTATAGTGTGCAGCCTAGCATGATTATCCTATGCCATGGATAACTTGGGATTCAACATGATGATATGATGAACTAGGGAATGTTTAGCTATGCTTAGTTTAACTAGTTCACTATGAGAAATGTCATTGATACCTTATGATGATATTAATAAGGACCATTATGGACATGTGCCTCCAAGGTACAAATACAACTAAAATAAGATTAATGGTGGGCTGTGGGTGCATGATTTTGATAGACGCACCCATGACAGTTAAGGACCGGTTCGTGAGAAACCCTGTAAGAATTACCATGCGTACCATAAGCCAACATGGGCAACAGCTAGACTTGTAGTGTAGCTTTTCCCTGTCCGACGTACCTAGGTAAGGGTGAGCGTGATGGAGTTTGGATAGACCGGGCAAGGCATATGCGGCTTCCGGATTCACCTAGGCACAAGAGGGGGCTTTCGACCTTGGATTTAAAGGTAGTGACGAAACCTGAAGTGTGGTATCGTTTGGTCAAGAAGGGTTATGCAAAGGGTCGTGTCATAGTTCTCTTTTCGATATGTCGTGGTGGCATGTTGGCGCACGAAAATGTGTTGTGGGGTTGTGTCTTGTGGGTACAGGTGTATACCTCCGATCAAAGTAGAATTGTTTGAATAGTCGTGTCCACGGTTATGGCGATTAATCAGATTCATCGTGATTAGTCCCATGTTTAATAATTTGACTCAATGGAACTGACATAGACTAGATGGATGGGTTGAGCCTATCTCAACGTGGTGTAGCGTTGGACAGTAATGGTTAATTTTGCTTAATTAAATTTAACAGTTTTACTGTTTTCAACTATTATCTCTAAAATGCTTGATTTATGCAATTAACCTCTAGCCTTCCCTTGGAATTACGTGCATCATACCTACTCTTGGTATGACTTGCTGAGTACAGTGAGTAGTACTCAGTCTTGCTTCCTTTTTCCTCATCTCAGAGCTCGAGTTTGGGTCATATTATGGATTCACGGAAGAGTAAGCTTGTCTTTATCGTCGAGGATGCCCGTGAAGTGGAGTTGCCACGCTACGAGCGTTAAGATGTAGATTAGCTCGTTTATTTTTTTCACCGCATTTATGTAAGACTTTTATGATGTTTTTAAGACGTGGATTCTGTGTATCAAATTATCATTTATGTATCATGGCTGATACTGAACAGAGATATAATATACATTCAGTTTAAAAAATTCCGGGCAGTAATTTCTGGGCGTGACAATGCGCCATGGATGGAGGCTACCCCTGTCCCCAAGGACTACTGCACTCATGTCTTATTTGAGTACGATGCCCACCATGACCTATGATTTTGCTTGGAATCGTTCGTAGATTCTTGATTTTCTTTTTCCATCTGTTGGATGAACTTGCATGCGATTTGTTGATATTTGTTGATGAGTGTAGTTCAACTTGATGATTTTTTGATGATCTGTTGGTGTGACTCATTGGTGATGTTATCTTGATCTGGATGTGGCCTATTTGTCTGTGTTTACTGGGGATGTCAGGAGATCTGGGATTCTGGTGGCCGCTCAAAAAATTGGCTCAATGAATTAATCGACTGATTCATCGAGCCGGCTAATTTTTTTTGGCTCGTGAGAACCATCAGTGCTGGTTCTCAACCCAGCATGACCCCTCATCAGTGTCGAAAGTTTACCGTCGGTTCGATTTCTGGCATTGATGAGGGTTTACTATTTGTTGATTTCTGGCATTGATGAGGGTTTACTATTTGGCACTGAAGTCATTTTCTATAGTAGTGGATGCAGGGGCGGATTAGGGTTCGGGCTGTCCAAGCTACAGTCCGAGGCGAGCTCACGTAGTCTGTTGTTTAACGTATGTGATGTTTATTCTAAAAACTATAATCTCAATTATAATCTCAATTAGAGAAAAGGAGATCTAGCAAGCAAGATGAACAACTCAGCCCGAGGCGTAGCTCCGTCCTAAATTCGCTCCTGAGTGGATGTGACAACTAGTACTCTAAAATGATAACTAATTTGAGACGAAATTTAAACTATAAAAAAGACAACTATTTTAGACGGAGGAAGTACTAATTATTCAGATCAGTCATCCAAGCATGAAACCAACTGCAGCCCAATTAATTTTGTACGAAGCCTACGACCTCCAACACAGGTCCCCTTGCTCGTTCCCTATACTACACAGATCATGGATCATTTCCAGATCAAGAGAACTAAGACGATTACTAAAATCTAAAAATTAATAGAGCCATGCTACAAAACAACTATTTCCTCCGTCTTGAAGTATAAAGAATTTTTGTTGAATGATATATCATAATATTATGAATCTGGATGAGAGTTGTACATATTTGTATATAGTACTAGAATATGTCTTATTCAATCAAAATTTTTTATATTTGAAGACGAAAAAAAGCATGTTTTGCACATGAAAGTCTCGTGAAATTACAAATCAACAATGCATGAGAACAAGTTCGCAACCAAGTCACTTGGCACAGGCTCCATATCCCCCACCCACGTCAGCCGCCAACTCCGAATTACCTCGTCACTGCTTCCCTCACCTCACCAAAGAACAGACTGCTGCAGTACTGCTAGCCATAGAGCGCCCAACACTGGATCGCTGCATGCACCTCGGTCTCCAAGTCCCAACCGGCGATCAAGTTCATTATTATCAGGACAAGCAAGATCAGCAAAGGTAATTCTGCTAGCCTGTGAGCTGCTGAAGCCATTTGATGAGACCATGCTAAGATGTCAATTTGGATGGTGATCTCTACAGAAATCTTTTCTCGTGAATCACTACTTTCTGATTAACAAATGTAAAAATACAAAGTAGCCAAGAAAAATTTATACACCGTGATGCCGCTACTTTCTATAAGTCATTATGCACTTATGTTCTTCCTCAGATATCTTGCTCAAACATCCAATATAAATTCAAGGCATTTCGTCTCCAACTAACCTGAATTAAACCCATCATATTGCAAACAATACTGTTTTAACAGTACATAAACTACATTTATTTTTTTGACGAAAAACACTATGGGAGAGATCCCCATAGTAACGACCAAGAGAAATTTTATTAAAGATAGGAGAACTTATAGTTATGCGGGGTTACAAGCTAAAAAAAATATATAAAAAAACGAACATAGCCTTGCAACCCAAAAGGCCATCACAAGCAAGATCAACTGAAAGCATTTAACCAGGCGCAACAGGAAGATTTAAGATCCTCTCTAAACTTTGCCGATTGCAAGTAGCCTTGACTTTTGAAGTTGGATTTCCAAAGCCTATAGCTCGGGTTTTTCTGATGGAAGACTTTGTCATTACGAAGTTTTCACATCTTCCAAGCCGCTATTAGAATGATCTCGGAGAAGAAAGGCAAAGAATTGGAGTTATGAACCTGCATGAGTCTATCGGCACAATGAAGGGTATTGTCCCATTGAATATGAAGAGCGGACCAACAATGGGAAGCAAAAGGGCAGCAGAAAAAAGATGATCAATTGTCTCCTCTTCTTTCCTATCGCACATTACACAGATGGCATTATCGTGGACATTGAGATGCCTTCTCTGTATCATGGATTTTGTGTTGAGTCTGTCCACTAGAAAAAGTCAGGCAAAGAACTTTGATGCGAGGCAAAGAAGCCAGGCAAAGAACTACATTTATTATGGTAGTGAAATATCATCTGAAGCACTATGTTTGTTATAAATCCCAACCATGTCGAAGTACAGATTTTTCAGTGTGAAAACCTTCTAATGTAATGTGCAGGACTGTGTGCTATGTATTTCAATAGCATAGAGTTAAACTTGTACCGCTCACTTCGAAAATCTGTCCAACATTGTTGAAAGCATGCATGAATGAGCTGAAAATATAATTCTTATGGAACTGCTATATACATGTTGAGGGTGTTGACATGGAACCTGAAAAAAAAAAAATCAAAACCAACATAATAAGTTGGAAACATAATCTACTGCTACTGCAAACTAACAGTGCTAGCTTGAATGGTAATATATATTCTCAATCTGAGATGTTGGCAGTTTGAGTGCACTCACATAGATTAGGATAGCAAGACTGCTTTGAAGCTGGGTATTCTTCCAGCGGTGGTGGCACTTGCCCATATATTATTTCACAGATGTCTTCAAAATCTGCTATGGTGCATTAATTCAGTATTTCAGCTTACGTAACCAGCTAAGCCAATGCAATTTCAGAAGAAAAAAATATGGACAATTTGCCAAAATGGCTGTGAGAATAACACGGATAGAAAATTGAACAATGAACTACTGAGTAGCACATGCACAATATCTCTTGCCACTTTGCTAGTAGAAAGTTCAGATTTCAGAACAATGCTGAAATATATTTAGTGGGAAAAGGTAAGGATGCTGTCTTACATGGATTCATGATTAGCGGTAGTCCGACTTCATTGATGAAGAAGTTCTGTGTGGGAATTTTACACATGTTGGCGCACATCGGCACATTCCGACGCAGCCGATGTTCTCCAAGTACCTGAATGAATTCTATGGAGATGGAAGCATAAGAGGTTTGCTTACATTTGAATACATAATTCTTTACAAACCTGAAATGGATGTTATGCCCGTTGAACTATATATATCCACATTTCTTTATCAGCACTCTACTCTTTTGCCACACTCCATTGACCTCAACCTCCACAACCTGAGAAATGAATGCACATGAATGATGTGTTGAAGAAATAGTAGCTCTCTGAACAGTATCGCGTCTGAAGAAAAGGAAAGCGAGACAGAAGCAGTTGTCGGAGTTACCTCTGATGGGCCGACGAGAGAGCCTGAGGAAGAAGGGGCCGGCGAGGGCAGCGTTGATCATCGGATCCACGCGCAGAGGATAGGATCTGGGCACGGACAGGGAACCGCGGGAAGGAGCAACCCTGTGGTGGAGAGTGTCAACGGCGACAAGCGGCGCGGCGTGAGAAAGGCAGTGGCAGGACGAGATGGCGGAGGAGGATCGGCGACGGCACCGCCTGGCGGTGGAGGGGAAGAGGGAGGTGCGGTTGTGCTGTGGTGACTCGGGCGCCGGTGGCGGCGGCGGCAGCGGCGCCGGATGGTAGGATGGATTAGGGGGAGGGTGGCATGCGATGGAGCGCGGAGGCTGTGGAGAGGAGATGGAGGAGAAGACGCCGGGGAGAGCTCGGCACCGACGGGATTTGAGCGACGAGGGAGGGCAGGGGGCGGGCGCGCGCGGCGAGAGGAGAAGAGGAACGGGCGAGCGACGCGAAGTGCGCGATGCGGAGGAGCGCGATCCGGACCGTTGGATCTTATGATTTAAGGGTTGCGATTGCGCGTGCCTGTCAGGGTTGGACTCATTGTCAGCAATCCGCTTTTTTAAGTAGTACTCTATATATATAGACGTAGATTCTATACTCTCGATAATAGGAGTGGGAAAAAAACCCGTACCCAAAGTCCGAACTCGAAAAACCCGAACCCGAATCCGAACTACCCGAAATCCGAAACCCGAACGCCGATATCGGGTAGATAACTTGAAAACCCGATATTATTTCGGGTTAATCGGGTTGTAACTTGCGGTACTCGATAACCCGAACAACCCGTGTGCCCGCGCCCGCAACCCGTTACCCCGTGCGGCCCGCCCGCCCGTAACCCTAACCCTCCTCGCCTCGCCGCGCACTTAGCCGTCGCCGCCACTCGCCGCTCGCCGCCGCGCTCGCCGCCGCGCTGCGCCGCCGCTCGCACACCTAGTTGCCGCCACTCGCCGCTCGCCTGCGGCCGCGCTGCCGCCGCCACGCCGCGGCGCTGCCGCCGCCGCCGCGTCAGCCGGCCGCTTGCCCATGCGCCGCCGCGCCGCTGCGCGCCGCTGCGCTGGCTGGCCGCCGCCGCTTATCGCACCGCTCGCCTTCGCCCGTGCCGATGCCGCTCGCCCTCACAAAGAACTGACACTCGGGTAACCTGAAATCGGAACCCGAAATAACGGGTACCCGAAATTTCAGGTAGATAGGTGATCGGGTAATATTTTGGGTATCAGTTTTAAAAACCCGAAATTTAAAAAACCCGAACTATCCGCCCTAAAATTTCGGGTATACCCGAACGCCCAGTCCTACTTGAGAACTTTTGTCATGGCTGCTGGGAGAGATCAGTCTGTACCGGCTACAGAAAGATCTGGCAAGATTTTGGCAAAGAGCCAGACAGCTACAGCTGCGCGTGTGACTCGAAGGAAGAAAGCGAGCACCAGATACCCCTCCAGTGTGTGGACCTAGTGAATGGAATGGGCCCCTTTGTCAGTGGACGAGAGAAGGTTTAGCTCGTCATTATAAAAGAGACAGATATGAATGATCTGGAACTCATGTAATCTAGCAACCATTATTCTAGATTCTCTCGCCCTGGTATCCTCTGTTCTTCCCTTGTTCTTCCGCTGTTCTTCCACACTTCTTCTTCTTCCTCAATCTTCCAATGAATTTCCCTGTTGCGTTCGGTGCGATCTAGAGCGGCCAGTAGATTCAAGGAACGCAACAATTGGTATCAGAGCCCTACATCCTGGAGAAACCATGTTATACCTCTCGGCTGCAGATGCAAGTAGAAGCTATGGAGAAACAGAGTATAGATTTTGGGAAAATCCTCGGGGAGATTCAGGAATCACTTGCGGCGCTTACTCTCAAACAAGGTGAAACCCAAGCAGCAGTTCTGAAGATCGATCAAGGGGTGTCGACTTGGCGACCCCAAGTGGAATCGGCTGTGCAGGAACTCCGTGATGAGGTGATGGATCTGCGCCAACAAGTAGAGCAAATCAACAAGGCAAGTAATGTTTTCAGCTGTTGTTCCAACGTCTGCAAGGGTTCTGTTGAATGAAATGGAGAAGAAGCCTCCTCTGCTGCCTAATCCACCAAGTCGTCGGGAAGGTAATGAGATCAGGGGAAGGGTGACAACCTTTGCTCCAACACCAAGCAAAGGTATGTATGATTTTCCTTCTCCTTCATTGAGTCATGTGGATCAATCTGAGTTTGGGAGTGGTGAAGTGGATGGAGAATAATATGGTCGTTAGTATAGTCATCGTGTTCCGAAATTGGATTTTCCAAAAGTTTGATGAATTAATGCACCAACTGCTTGTGTATGATCCAGTGGTGAATACCAGATACTTGACACATCGCTTCATTGAAGGATTGCACAGAGAAATTCAAACTTCAGTGTTACTGCATAGGCCGAAGGATCTAGAAACGGCCTTGGCAATTGCATCACTACAAGAAGAAGTGTTGATGGATTCACCTGGCTTGTCTCAAGCTAATGCTAAGAAGATTGAATCTGGATTTCAAGTTAAGCAAGGTGCTATGGTCAAGAATGCAATGCCCTTGCCTTTACCACCAAATAAGGGAGCTGTTTTTCATAATGGACAAAGAAATGAGGAGAAGAAAAGTTCAGATATCGGCAAAGGGGTTAATAATTCAGATAAGTATTTGGCCTTGAAGGCACAACGCAGAGCACAAGGGCTGTGTTATATTTGTGCTGAAAAATGGTCACCCAACCATAAATGTGCTAATATAGTGCAGTTGCATGCGGTTCAGGAATTATTTTCCACCTTGCAATGAGAGGAGACTTTGAGTAAAAGTGAAATAGGGGGCGTGGAAGACTCTTACGACCCTAGTTTGATGGCCATTTCTATGCAGGCAATACAAGGTTCCGAATCAGGTGGTTGCATGAGGATGTTGGGTTACATTCAAAATAAGGAAGTGTTGATGCTAGTAGATTCAGGCAGTACTGCCAGTTTTATCAGTTCAAGGGTGGCTCAACAAATAACTGGGGTGGTTTCTGTTCAGCCCAAAATTTCAGTCAAGGTGGCAAATGGGTTGATATTACAGTGTACAGAATCTGCTCCAAATTGTGAATGGATGACACAAGGCTGGGTGTTTTGCACAAGCTTTAAGGTTCTTAGTCTTGGAAGTTACGACATGATCTTGGGAATGGATTGGCTAATGCAGCACAATCCCATGGAGGTGGATTGGAAACACAAAACATTGATTATTACCTGGAAGAAACAACAAGTTACCTTGCAAGGAATTTTGTCAGATGTGGAACAGTGTACCAGCATCACTTCTCAACAGTTTTTGAAACTGAAAGATAAGCAATCTATATCCCATCTTGTGCAGCTTTGTGCTATCACTGAATCTGCTCCAGTTGAAGTTATTCCGGTGGAGGTTCAGCAGGTTTTGTCCAAATTTGTTGGAATATTTGAGGAGCCCTCTGGTTTGCCTCCCCCAAGGGCATTTGATCACTCAATACCTTTATTACCTGGTGCGTTGCCCGTTAACGTGAGGCCATATAGATACACGCCGACACAAAAAGATGAGATTGAATCACAGGTGCAGGAAATGCTGACCAAAGGATTGATTCAGCCCAGTTCAAGTCCCTTCTCGTCGCCGGTGTTGCTGGTGAAAAAAAGGATGGTACATGGAGATTTTGTGTTGATTACCGACACTTGAATGCAATCACAGTTAAAAACAAATACCCTCTTCCAATTATTGATGAATTACTCGATGAGTTAGCTGGTGCACAGTGGTTTACCAAGTTGGATCTGCGGGCTGGTTACCATCAAATTCGGATGACTGCAAGTGATGAACACAAAACGGCGTTCAAAACACATCATGGCCATTTTGAGTTCAGGGTGATGCCTTTCGGCCTTACTAGTGCCCCTGCCACTTTTCAGGGCTGCATGAACAACATCCTTTCTCCCTTTCTTCGTAAATTTGTTTTGTAGTTCGTGGATGATATACTAGTGTACAACAAGACTCTGGAGGCACATGTGCAGCACTTACAAGCAGTCTTTCAGGTCTTGGAGAAGCATCAATTGAAGGTAAAAAAGAGTAAGTGTTCTTTCGCTCAACAACGCTTGGCATATTTAGGACATATTGTGAGTCCAAATGGTGTGGCTACTGACAAGGAGAAAATCAGAGTGGTGAAGGAATGGCCGACTCCTCAATCAGTCAGGGAACTAAGAGGTTTCTTAGGCCTCACCGGCTACTATAGAAAATTTGTGAGACATTATGGAGTGTTGAGTAAGCCCCTTACTAATATGCTGAGAAAAGGAGAAATATATCAATGGAATGAATTTGCTAAACAAGCTTTTCAGGCTTTGAAGAAAGCTCTTATTACAGCTCCTGTATTGGCAATGCCAAATTTCTCTGAACCTTTTACAGTGGAGACCGATGCATCGGATAAAGGAATTGGAGCAGTCTTAATGCAACAGAACCATCCCATAGCCTTTCTGAGTAAAGCTTTAAGTTTGCGGCATCAAGGACTTTCAACATATGAAAAGGAATGTTTGGCCATTATGTTAGCAGTGGAACACTGGAGACCCTACCTTCAACATGCAGAATTTTTCATTCGCACGGATCATCGGAGTCTCTCTTTTTTGGATGATCAACGTTTAACCACACCATGGCAACATAAGGCACTCACCAAATTGCTGGGATTAAGGTAGAAGATCTTGTACAAGAAGGGAAATGACAATGGAGCAGCTGATGCTTTATCCCGATGTGTTCACCCATCCAGTTGTGAGTTGGCTGCTATTTCTTCAGTCACTCCTGATTGGTTGCAAGAGGTTCGAGAGGGTTATGCTCAGGACCCTGATGCTCTGAAGAAATTGCAAGCGTTGTGTCTCAATTCAGAGGCAATTCCTGGTTATACATTGAAGGATGGACGGTTGTATTTCCAGAATTGAGTGTGGATTCGTAATAACAAATTCTTGCAACACAAAATTTTGATCAATCTGCATACTGCTCCTCTAGGTGGACATTCAGGCATTACTGCTACCTATCAGAGAATAAAAATGTTATTTGCTTGGCCACAAATGTGTTCTTCAGTGATTCAGTTCATCTCTGCTTGCACTGTCTGTCAGCAATCCAAACCGGAGCATGTGAAGTATCCTGGCCTTTTGCAAGCACTTCCTGTCCCTGATCATGCTTGGCAAATTGTATCTCTGGATTTAATTGAAGGTCTGCCGAAGTCAGTTATGTTCAATCGTATTCTTGTGGTGGTGGACAAGTTCTCGAAGTATAGTCATTTCATTCCTTTAGCACATCCTTTTACAGCAATGGATGTGGTTGAAGCATACATACAGTTTGTGTACAAATTACATGGACTGCCTCAATCCATAATTTCTGATCGGGACAGAATATTCACCAGCACTCTATGGACATAGCTGTTTAAAATGGCAGGCACTCAGCTTCGGATGAGTTCTTCATATCATCCCCAAACAGACGGTCAAACTGAAAGAGTGAACCAATGCCTGGAGACTTATCTTCGTTGTTTTGTCCACGCTTGTCCTTCTCAGTGGAGCCGATGGCTTGCATTGGCTGAATTTTGGTACAACACAGCCTTCCATTCAGCTCTGGGTTCTACCCCTTTTGAAGTATTGTACAGCCACAAACCCAGGTACTTTGGCCTTTCTACTCAAGTGCTCTGTTCCAGTCCAGAATTGGCTGATTGGATGTAAGAACGAGATAAGGTTCAGAGTTTGATTCGGGAGCATTTACTTCGGGCTCAAGCTCGCATGAAGCTTCAGGCCGATCAACACAGGTCAGAACATTCCTTCCAAGTGGGTGATTGGGTTTATCTCAAATTACAACCGTTTGTGCAGCAATCGGTGGTGACCCGTGCAAATCGCAAGTTGGCTTTTCGCTATTACGGTCCATTTCAAGTTCTGGCTCGTGTTGGTGCTGTGGCATATAAATTGGCTTTGCCTGCTACTAGCCTTATACACCCAGTGATTCACGTGTCCCAGCTAAAGAAGGCTTTAGCACCATCAGAGGTAGTTCAGCCTTCACTGCCTCAGCTTCCTCTGTCTTCTGGAGTTCAGTCTGATGAGCCAGTTCAGGTTTTGGAGCGTCGATTCGTGCGCAAGGGTTCCAAAATGGTGGAGCAAATTCACGTTCGTTGGGCTGGCTGTGACTCTGACGTGGTGACTTGGGAGAATGCTAATGAGCTTCGTGATTGTTTTCCTCATACCGAAGCTTGGGGACAAGCTTCATTTCAAGCCGAGGGGAATGTCAAGGCTGCTGGGAGAGATCAGTCTGTACCGGCTACAGAAGGATCTGGCAAGATTTCGGCAAAGAGCCAGACAGCTACAGCTGCGCGTGTGACTCGAATGAAGAAAGCGAGCACCAGATACCCCTCCCGTGTGTGGACCCAGTGAATGGAATGGGCCCCTTTGTCAGTGGGCGAGAGAAGGTTTAGCTCGTCATTATAAAAGAGACAGATATGAATGATCTGGAACTCATGTAATCTACTAACCATTATTCTAATCCAGATTCTCTCGCCCTGGCATCCTCTGTTCTTCCTGTTCTTGCTGTTCTTCCACACTTCTTCTTCCTCAATCTTCCAATGAATTTCCCTGTTGCGTTCGGTGCGATCTAGAGCGGCCAATAGATTCAAGGAACGCAACAACTTTCTCTTTATTTTTATTTTATTTAAATAATTATTAAAAGTTTTAAAAATATTTTTAACAAAATAGATTAATAGAATTCGAAATTCAACTTCACGGGCGTGGACGTGGACAGGTGTATACTGGTTTTATAAAAAACCATTTTTAGGAGTAGATTTCATAGATTTCATGCATAATATGTGTTTACATCAAAAATTGACACCTAAAGTTGAAATAGGGAAAATCGTCAATAATTAAAAAATATGCCGGTTTTCTCGAGAGGGCCGGTCTGACCACCATGTATGGACCGGTCAGACCGGGCCTAAGGGCCGGTCAGACCAGCGGCATGTGGCCAGTCTGACTAGTGGAGTCCGAGACCGAGTCTATTTTCATCGGTACTCGGGTTTCCTTGCTCCATAAGGTATGTCTCGGGTTTTCTAACGTGTATATCCCGAATTGGATGTGGAGGGGGACCTATGGGAGGCAAGACCAATCCCTATTTAAGGGTCAAGGCCGGTTCAATTGGAGAGAGACAATCTACCCCCCAATCTCTACAATCGGATCGTTCTTTTACTTTTACTTTTCAGCCATGTTTTCTACTTTACCCTAGTTTAGTTCATCTTTGTCGGTTTGCACATGCGTCCGTCCGCCGCTGCGAGAGTGCGACATCTCTTTGTAGGTTTGTCCTGAAAACCTTTCGTTTGCCCACGAGACGGTAGTCGTCCTCATATCAATCTAAATCGGCCTAGAGGCTGATTTTGATATCTAAATCGGCTCCACTAGCTGGTTTAATCTACAAAACCCATCTTGATTTAGTTTTTGCTAGATTGAGGTGGTTGGTGACTCCATATCACCACAAAGTGTTTAGGTGTTTCGATCGTGTTTGTATTTTTACCAAAAAAGGTGCCAACATGATTTTTGGCGACTCCGCTGGGGAAGAAATTTGTTCGGCCATATTACGGCCAAATTCTTGATCTACAACCGTCAGTCATCATCGGTTAAGTTTTCCCGCCAAATTATTTTGATTCGGTGATATTTGCGATCAACGGCAACAGCAATCGGATTGCTTCAGTAAAAGTTGATCTGCTGGTTGCTGTGTACGATGGCCAAAAACAAAATCAAATTCTGATCGGTTTATAGGAATCGATCAACACCTTCAGTCCTAGAAAAGCCGGACGCATATACTACAGCAGATTTTATCCGTTGATTTTGGTGAAGTTGATTAGTGCGCACGCTGTTCGTACCTAAAGAAAATTCAAGACTGTATATTAATCTATTCGGTCAATTTTTGGCTATGAGCTATATGACCAAAATTAATCAAGGAATTTCTTCATCAACCATGACGAGCGAGAACGAGATCGACGAGATCACATTGGAGGTGGATCCATCCAATGTCATCCACATCTCATTGGATGATCTTGATGAGGAGCAACGTCAAGTCATGGACAAGTGAATACAGGCAATAACAGAGGAGATGCTGATGAGATCGTGCATCAGGACCTCTCAAGGTGTGATTCTCAAGCCTGGACCTCCTCCTTAATTCAAGGTAACCTCCAATCCGCCCGATTCATCTATTGTTATTCGGAAACATATTGATCAGTGTGTAGATGCATCTTTTAGCGCTTGTATTGATAAAAAATATGATATGATAAAAAATGCTTTCAAAACTAATTTTGATAAGGCTATTAAGAAAATTGGCTCTAAAATAGCCAGTTATCAACAATACAATGCTACTTCTAGTTTTGCATCTATACAACGTACCTGTAATGCTATGGATAGATCAATGAGCATTTACACAACCGATTCCCCAGAAATCGGTTATACAAAAAATTTAGCCAACGGTCTGTAACGCCCTAAAAATCGGAGAAATTAAAAATCAGAAATTAAAACTCAAAACTTACAAAAACTTTTTGCTTGTTGCTTCTTGATTGTGTTTATTCCTTCTTATTTGTCAGCTTGGTTGCATAAACTTATATGTGAGTGATTCATCTTGGTGTTTGAGAAAAACCAAATGATTTGGATTTCCATTGGGGAGGAAAAATCTCGGAGTTTAAAGTTAGGAATTTTAAAATAAAATAGGAAGAGGGATGTGGAATCATAAAAATACGTATTTGGAAAATAAAACATTAATTGATGATTGTGAAATATTAATTAGAAAATAAAATAGGAATAAAATATTTTAAGGGATTTATATAAAATCTAGAAATTAGTTGGAATTAAAAATGATGATTTATGAAATTAAGAGAAAGGATTAAATAAAATATGGTGATATATATTTTTAAATAAATAAAAGTTGCTAAAAAGTTTGAAAATATATTTTTAAATTAATTTTAGGAATACTATATTTTTATTTGGAATTTTTAGAGTGAAAGAAAATAGAAATTTGAAAATGGAATAGAAAATCGGAAAAATCGAATTGGCACTATTCATTAGGTCGCAAGGTGCTCAACGCCGTACCGGCCCCGCCTCGTGCCCGCCGCGCCGCCCGCCGTATCCACTGTGCGTGCGCTGCCACGCGCCACGCGCCGCACCCACACCGCGCCCGCCCGGCCGCCCCGCACGCCGCGCCGCGCCGCGCGCGGCCCCGCCCGCGCCGTGCACCGCTTCCGCCACGCGCCGCCCGCCGTACGCCCCGCACCGCGCCCGCCGCGCCGGACCTGCGCGCGCGCGCGCCACCATCGCCGCCGTACCTTGACCCCGCCCGCGACCTTGCCACGCGCCAACGCCCGCGCCGGCCCGTGCATCGCCGTGTTCCGCGCGCGCCCCGCTTGCCCGCGCGCCGCGTGCGCCACCGCCGTACCGTGCGCCGGTCCCCATTCTCCCCGTTCTTTCCCCGCCGCGCCTATAAAGGGACCCCTCTCCCCCTCTGTTTTCCCCCCACCTCACCGTCGTCTTTCGCCGTTTTCCCTCGCCGTTCCCTCGCCGCAACCCTAGCTCCCGAGCGCGCCGTCGCCGCAAGCCACCACCGCCGTGCGCCGAACTCCACCGCTCCCGAGCGTCGTCGTCGCCGTAAGCCCGAGCCGTCAACCCTTCCTCGCTTGCGCCTGGTCGCTGGCTGCAACATAGAAGAAAGAGAGAGCGAGCGCGGTCGAACAGGTTGCGGGATAATGAATAGTAAACAGAGAAAAAGAAAAGAAAGAAAAGAAAAGAGAATAAAAAGAGAAGGAAAAAATAAAAAAATAGGGAAAAATTTTGGAAAAATAGGAAAAGTGTTTAGGAAAGATTTGGGAAAATGTTTGGGCAATAATATATTGTTTTCTCGTGTATTTTCTCGGTACAAATTCGGAAATAGAAATCGGATTTTCGGAGATTTCGTTTCGCGTCGTTTTAATCCGGATTTTGTTTATTTCTTTTCCGCCATTAAAAATGTGTTTCTTTTAGGGCTCGAACCTCCAAAACCTCGAGTACAAAACCCCTTGATTAGCATTTCCAAATTTATTTTCTTAATTAAATGTGATCGACGTTTTGCAAAAACCCTAGGGCACCAAACTCGTTTTAACTCGGATTTTATCCCAAAAACTCTCGTCCAAACTCGAGTAGAATTTTAGGCAAAACATTTGGAGTCGTTTTTATGGTTCTTTTCGATCTCTCGGTATTTTATTGAATTCTGATCGAATTCAATTGATCTTTCGCACGTACGGATAGCAACCGAGGGAGCAAGCGCTGACTACGTTGAAGACCCCGGCCAACAACTGTGCGAGCAAGGCAAGTCAACACATCTCTTTGAACATATTGATCCTACTTTGTGAAATGATGTTGATTTTAATCACAAATTGCATGCTATATACAAATGAGTACCTATACTTGACATACCCTGCCTTGATATTGATTACCCTTAGAAATATTCTTTGTAACCCTCGATGTGATACAACCGGAGGATATCTTCGGTAAAGTGCTTAGCCACGCTTGTACTAGAATCTTGCATATTCATATTTTTACAAAATATGCTTGGGCAACTACCTTAGGGAGGGTAGTTGAGATACGGCAAGTGGAGACATGAGCGCCACATTGCCTCGATCATGTTGAAGATAGTTTTGATGGAAAAATGAAAATACAAACCAATGTTTTCAGACCGGGGCGGATGGATGGATTTGGGTGGTTTCCGGCAAAGGCTAGTACCGTCCCTGGTCAATTAAGGACCAAGCCATGAGACTTATAACTTAGAGCGAAACAGTACAACCGTACTTCTCGAATGGGTATAGACCTAGCGGAGTAGATAGCCGAGCGGAGGCAGTATCCCTGCATAGTGGTTCAGGTGTAGGTGTTGAGTTAGGGACCTACCAATGGTAGGGTGCCCATGATTGTGATGAGACAAAAGGCCTTTATATGAATAGTAACCTGAACCTAGCGATGACTTAAAGATTCAGTGAGTTTTCTCTCTTACCCTGGGAACGCCAGAACTCCTCTCACTGCTAGAAAATGACGGCTGAGTGCATGAGGACTTAAGTTCATGGAATGGATACTGCCAAAGTGAGGTTATCGAAAAGCTTTGCCGTGACCGTCCCATATAGAGGGATGTAAGCTCATACAATGAGCAGTTGCGGCGTACAAGTAAAGTGTACATCCACTGCAGTGTGAGTCAATCAATCTATTCAAATAGTCGTGCTCGCGGTTAATGAGCGACGTGACAAGTTTCTCCCGTGGCTAGACTCTTAAACTTAAAATGATGGGTTGGTATGCATAATGATTTTGTTAGCTGGTGGACTTAACTTCTCGACCTGCGAGAAGGGATAGACTCCCCAGAAAACCATGGCGAACCGGAGACGGGAAACCATCCTTGGTATCACGATGGATGGCAGACAGAACCATCGCCGATTTAATATACTCTGGAACTAAAACTTGACTGGCTAGATGTTAGGTTTGTGAAATGATTTGTGAAAATTGGCTTTGTGCAAATGAACCATAGCCATCCTTTGAATGAACCTATCATGTGCATCATTCCGTGTCGGCTTGCTGAGTACGTTGGGTACTCACCCTTGCTATACACACAAACTTCAGATGAAGGAAACGAAGAAGTAGAGGACCCCTATGCTTACTACCAGGATGAATGAAGACAATGGAGCGCGCTAGGTCTTAGTCCCCAGTTGTTGCCTATGGCAATCAACATGTCGCTGCTTTCCGTCTGCTAATCTCATCTAAACTTTGATTTGGTTGAATTCGGACCAGTAGGTCCTATATGTATTGGATATTGCCCTTGGGCCTATGATTGTAATAGTTTCGATGTAAGACTATTCTTGCACTTTGCACCTGGTAATTCAGAACTGTATTCGTGGGTACCAAACTACTCGATCCAGGGATAAGGTACTATGAACACGAATGATTTCCGTCCTCAAAAACGGGGGTCGACACGGTCAGACCACGCATGACGCCGGTCAGACCGCACTCTATGCCGGGCAGACCGTGCCCACCATAGCCGGTCAGACCGTGCCCTATCTCGGCCAGATCGTGCCTCATGTGGCCGGTCTGACCTCATCACTGACTACCGATCAGACTGGGTCATGGGCCGATCAGACCGGGTGCCTGGCCGGTCCGACCGGGCTGTCTATAGCCGGTCTGACCGACGCCCTGGAACCTTGTCTAGATTTTTGTCCCACAACTAATGGCACTGATTTTAATTGTTATTTACCCTGTGTTAATGTTGTTAGTCATGCTATTTCATATACACATGCTATTTGCACCGATAATCCAATGGCATGTATAGCTGAACCAAGTATTGGTTCGGATTGTGTTGCTAGCTTAGATAATGGCATCATTGAAAATATAGCCGAACTAAATGATGGTTCGGATTGTATCACATGCGATAGTGAAATAGTATTGTCACCTAAGACTGAGTCACAGATCGGTCATGTGAATGTTGGAAAGGATAGTGACAATGTCTTGCAGGATAGTGATGAAATAGAGTTTAAAGCAACATTGCATACATATGAAAGGCCGTATCCAGAACATATAGATTCGGTCCCATACCCGTAAGGATTTGAGGTGCCCAACTTCATAAAATTCACAGGTAAGGATGCTAGAACAACAACGGAGCATATCGGCCATTTTATTGATCAATATGGTAAGGTCGGTAATGATTATTTGCTTAAGTTAAAGTTGTTTCCTCTTTCTTTGTCAAACTTTGCATATACCGGTTTAGTTTACTGAAGGGTTACGCGGAAGCTACGCTAGCCGAAAACAAAAATTTTCTACCGCGCAAACCAGGAACACTTGCAAGTAAGGGCCGATAGATCGTTACCGATTGGAGTGTGCAATGAAATGACCAATCGGGGCTATCCGATCGGGAACAGTGTAGCCGATTCTCGCAAGCCGACGCCGATACCGGGACAGCCGATTCGCCAATCAGCCGATTCGCAGATGCCGTAGCCGATCCGAAGCCGATCAACGGCGCGCAACGTAGCAGCGCCTCTACCGGTATCCACACGTCCGGGGACAAAACACCGTACACCCGTGTGCTAGCACGCGATGCAAGGCTAGGGTTTGGCTCGAAAGTGGGGAGGGTTTCCTTGGAGATTGATCTCGACGACTTCTGTTGCACGCGATGCAATTGACGTGTCGCAGCTCTCCACCCCTCCCTCCTTTATATAGAGTTGGCCGACGGGACTAGTGGCCGATCGGGACTCTATTTTGAATCGGATCCTATCCGAATCTCACGAGTTGGCGCCCATACGTCGTAAGCCCATAGGACTCTATCCGATCGGATCCCTATCCGATCGAGCCGTATCCGAGTCCAACTCGAATGCTTCTTATCCCCTTAAGCGTGCGATCCGTAGGTTCGGTATACTCGGTTTCGGCTATAGTCTAACTTAGCCGACCGTCGGCTCGAGTCCAGCTCGGCCACCATCACACAGCGGCGCCTAGCAGCACATATTGACATCATAGTATACAAGAATATAATATCGGCTCGAACCGTAATGTGTACACAAATCCCTTTGCCTCACGATACCGGTTAAGCTATAGGCAAGATGTGTGCCATCCCTTCAATAGCTTAACCATTCACTCGAACCGTATTGGATTATCCGTCCGTTGATTGACTCCTCAATCAACTTAGCATGGCCATGCATTTCCATAATCCATTACCTCGAGGGGCCCAGAGATATCTCTCCAAAGGAGGGGCAAATTCCATCTTGATCACTCACATCCCACTCCATGTTTCATAGCGAACCCGAAAACTACCTTTATAACTACCCAGTTACGGAATAGCGTTTGGTAGTCCCAAAGTAGGCTACTACACATGTTGGAATCCATGGTGATCTCAGGTCTAAGGACTTTGTACCAACACTACCTGAGACCAACTAATGACACATTAATTCCTGTAGTGTCTCATGGTGGGTCTATCCAACAATGTGTTCTCCAACACATATGTCCATGTTTATTGATTTGGTATCTTCATACCCATGATCTATGAGACATGATCATCAATCAATAAACATGCCGATCTTAGAATCATATTTGTTCCAACAATATGACATATGATCAGGGATCGTTTAGAAATAGATTCATACATAAAGAGTCTCATAAATAAGTCACGTACTTATTGATCAATACAAGATGTCTATTTCATGGAACTGAATAACACTTTATTCATAAATACATAAATATTGACGTGATATCCAACATCTCCATGTTGCCTCTAGGGCATATCACTAACATTTACTTGCTCCTAATTCAATTTCTACATGGTCACAAATGGAGCATAAGGTTCATGATTCTTTTAAAGATGCGAGCTTGATGGAGCAAAGACCGATTGATAATTCATCGGTCAATTGTGATACTATTTCAGTTACACCTATTGCTAAGACCAGAATTATTCGTGATGCTCTTCCTATTGTTCCTATTGATTTTAACGACAAGAAAGTGTTAATTTGGTCTAGCCAAGCCGAATCTACAAAAGAGAAATATGTTATTATTAGGGATCCTCGGCCCGAGATAATTAGGATCAATAATGCTAATGCCGAGGATCGTGAAGTTACAAAAGATGAGTCATCTAGTTCTATAAAGACTAAAAAGCCGAAGCTCACTTTTGAGATGCTTATGGCTAGATACAAGAAGGGATTAGCTGGTTAACGATTTGATAATCGTACTAGTGATACAAGAAGACCAAGATCGCTTCCTAGAAAGAGATTTAGTCAAAAGCCAAAGCAATCGGAACCATCAACAGTATCAACTCCATACAAACCTCCGGTTGTGACGCCATGGTATCCATATCCAATGCCACCGTTTGGTTATACTTTTATGTATTATATGTCGTGGATGCCTCAACCACCTATGCCGTTTCATCAAGAATGGAAGGAATCACCTAGGTCAATACCAAGTTATTCATCTAAATCAAGACAAGAATATTTCTCACAAAAGAATCGGTCCGGTAGATCAAAGGCGAACAAGATGAAGAAGGTGTGGGTGAGAAAAGAAGCCAAAGCTCCGGAGGTTGTTACTATCAAGGAGGAGTTTCAAGATATTCAAGTACCTACTGGAGACACGACAAAGGGGCTACAAGCAGAGAAGACCGAAGCCGACATCGTGACTGCCAACAATGGTGGTCTGACCAGGACAGTTGAGCGGTCTAACTTCAAGCCTACGACTGGTCTAACCAAGCCATCAGACCGGTCTGACCGATGACTCACAGCCGGTCTGACTGGGCCCAAAGGCCGGTCTAACCGGGGGTTATTGGTGATGAGTGGGAAGAAAATTGAGGGCAATACAGGAGCTTTCACTTCGACCATAAATATCAAAAATCATTGCTTGGCTCCTAGAAAACAACCACAACCAAAGTGGATATCTTCCGGCTTATCTTGCTCTCAAAAGAGGAGGCTACAACATCTTCGAGCCATAGGGCAAAAAGAAAAGAAGGCCGAAGATGTGGAGAACAAGACATGTGATGATTTGAAGCTTCAAATAACACATCAGCAAGTGTGGAGACCCAAGAAAGTAAAAGCTAAGAGACCGGTGATTTTCCAGAGTAGTAGTAAATCCAATTTGAAAAGAGAAGAATCTTCGGTCATTAGAGAAAACTCTCCTCCACATGTTGCTATGGGTGCTACTACATTGTTTGTCTTGCCTTCGAAATCGTGCAATCAAGAAAGCCAATTTTGCTCGGGGACAAGACATTAATATGCTCATGAAAAAATTAAGAAAGATGAATGGCGATGGATACAACATCACAACTTTGAGTCGTCGTTTGTTGAATGCTAAGGCAAGGTATGGGTTTATCGTGCTCATCATTATAGTATGCATATGACATGTGTGTTTTGCTTATCAAATTGATATTATGCATACATGTTGCAAATGCCAATTCTGAGTGGTGGAATTGGCAAGTTGGCATATAATTTATTTAAAGTATGATTCGGCTCGTTGGTCTTTGATATTTATTAAAAGCCAAATCATGCATGTTTTGATGAATCACCATAGAAAATATAGATTTCATAATTATTGCATCATGAAATTTTGCTTCTTAGTAGTCCGGCTAGTGTCAATGGTCAATGTGATGATTTGTGCAAGAGTTGTTTTCTTTAGAAACATTGGCATTGTTATAATATTTTGCATACATTTTAAGCCAATTACTTACACTTGTAGTTTATTGGAATTCATGCATGTGAGACATATGACTTTGGTGATTCATTATTGATAATACTTCAAGTGGCTAATTGTTTTTGATGCCTTGATGATTATTGTTTCAAAAGCCACTTGAATTAGTATTCATCTAGGCATATTAATTGTATGTTATAATTTTCATATGTCTAGAAAGAAGGAATTTTGGTCCAATAATTTGATATATCAAGCATCTGCCTATAATATGAAAAAGGAGTATTTTTTAATACTGAAAAAGCTGGTGCTTGATTTTAATTCTTTGGTTAAAATTGACAAAGTCATAGACTACGAGCGGTGTGACCGGCGCATCATTGTCGGTCTGACCGTAGGTGGCCGGCGGTCTGACCGGCCTTGTGTGGCCTGTCTGACCGATGAGAGGTAGAGGTTTGACCGGCGTTGCTTGGCCGGTCAGACCGGGTGCACAAAAGGTGCTGGGGGGCACAATTCATTTGATACAGAGGTCGAGATAATGTTAAATTTGGACGTTTGTGCTCTGGAAACAATCGAGGACTGGAGAATTCCTTTGATTAAATATTTGAAATATCCTAGTCTTAAGGTTGATCGGAAAATTCGGCGGCAAGCATTTAAATACACTTTGCTTGATGAAGATTTATATCGCCGAAACATTGATGGAGTGCTATTGAAGTGCCTAGATAACGATCAATCTAAAGTTGCTACGGGAGAGGTACACTAGGGTATTTATGGAACTCATCAATCGGCCCATAAAATGAATTGGTGTCTTAGGAGAGCGGGGTTCTATTGGCCGAAGATGATTGATGATTGTTTCAAATATTATAGAGGATGCGAAGCTTGTCAACGGTTCAGTAATGTTCAATTGACACCGGACGCGGTGTTGAATCCTATTATTAAACCATGGCCATTCCGAGGTTGGTCTTTGAATTTCATCGGTCAAATTTATCCTTCGTCATCGAAAGGGAATCGGTTCGTGCTAGTTGCGACGGATTACTTTACCAAATGGGCTGAATTCATGCCGCTCAAGAATATGACTCATACTGATGTGAACCTGTTATGGTTTAGTCCCGATCTTTCGATGAGAAGTGGAGGATAACTCGATTGGGGAACGGAGGCGACGTTCACAACCCGACTACAACCGTCTAAGGACGATGCGCCTTAGCAACCGATACACCGTCTCCGATGATCGATGCGAACTTGTGGTGCGCGACAACCCAGCCACTAGGGCACTCGTCCTGCAAGCAATCGAAGAACAAGCAAGAACAAGTAAAACAAGCACTGAAATTGCTAGATATTGAGATGAAAGATTCACTCTAAATTCACAATATGGCGGGGTTCCGAAGAGAAATAGACGGACGGTCTAGCCGACACGCGCGCTGTGTGCAAGTAGCGAGACGCTAACTCTAATCAACAAAACCCACCGTTCTTGGAGGCGGCTGAGGGTTTAAGAAGAGGGGGAGACGACCACAGGGGTGTTGGGTCATGCTCAACCCTAGGATGCGCCCCTAATGGGCCCAACTTGATACACGGCCATTGGGCCAAAAGAGGTGACGCTGCACTGTGGACAGAAAAACACAGAAAAATGACAATTGCGGCCGCTCCAGGACCGATATTGACATGGGCTGTATCCATTTGAAAGTAGACTTGACAACCTTTCCATCAAGTACTTGCACGCCCAAATCGGAGTTCGCATGTAGTGGTGGCGGCCATCAGAACTTGGCACTGTTCTATAGTACGAATCCACCCCGCGCTAATCCTCTCCCCGTTGGATCCTCTCCATCATTCCTGAGTAAAACAAGAGTGCACGCGTCTCCAGGGTATAAAGAAGGGGAACGTAAACTCAAGAATGAACTCACCTGATGGTTGAGTTGACGTGCACGAGCACGGGTTATTGGACCATGAAATTGTACGTGTGGAGGCGTGGATGTATCGATAGTGTTGATGTCCTCATCACATACGAAGGCTAATGGACAAGCCGAGTCGAGTAATAAGACTTTGTTAAACTAGTCAAGAAGAAGATTGAAGAACATCCAAAGAGGTGGCATGAGGTGCTTTCTGAGGCATTATGGGCACATAGGATATCTAAACATGGTGCCAAGGTAACTCCTTTTGAGTTGGTCTATGGACAAGAACCATTTTACCGGTTAAGGTGAATCTTGGGTCTCTTCGATATATAAAGAAAGATGATTTGTCGGTTGAAGACTACAAGACCTTGATGGGAGATAATCTTGATAAGGTGATCGACAAGCGTTTGAAGGCTTTGGAGGAGATAGAGAAAGAAAAGAAGAGAGTGGCTAAAGCATACAACAAAAGGGTGAAGGAAAAGACGTTCCAAGTGGGAGATTTGGTATGAAAGACAATTTTGTCTTTGGGTTCTTGATCTAAAGAGTTCGGTAAGTGGTCACCAAGTTGGGAAGGGTCTTATCGAATATGCGGAATCATTATAGGAAATGCGTACTTTTTGGAGACACTTCAAGGAAAATGCTTTTAGTGAGCTATCAATGGGAAATACTTGAAGAAATATTTCCCAAGTGTTTCGCAGGATGCTTATGAAATATTATGGCCGGTGATATGGATTATCGTCCTGAGACAAACATGTTCTATGCTTTTAGATTCACGATGTTCATCATAAAAGGCAGAGGGACATGTGTTTACGCCCAAAATTGGCACCTAGAGTTGAAATAGGGAGAATTGCTAATATTTGGAAAATCCATCAGTTTCCTCCAAAGGGCCGGTTTGACCGGGCCTAAGGGCCGGTCGACCGGCGGCATGTGACCGGTCTGACCGGCGGAGTTCGAGACCGAGTCGATTTTCATCGGTACTCGGGTTTCCTTGCTCCATAAGGTATGTTTTGGGTTTCCTAAGGTGTATACCCCGAATTGAGCGTGGAGGAGGACCTGTGGAAGGGAAGACCAACCCCTATTTAAGGGCCAAGGACGGTTCAATTGGAGAGACACAATCTGCCCCCCCAATATCTACAATCGAATCGTTCTTTTACTTTTACTTTTCAGTCATGTTTTCTACTTTACCTAGTTTAATCCATCTTTATCAGTTTGCGCCATAAAACGTTCGTCGTTGCAGCGAGAGTGTGACATCTCTTTGTAGGTTTGTCCCGAAAACCTTCCGTTTGCCCACGAGACGGGTAGTCGTCCTCATATCGATCTAAATCGGCCTAGAGGCTGATTTTGATATCTAAATCAGCTTCACTAGCCGGTTTAATCTACAAAACTCATCTTGGTTTAGTTTTTGCTAGATTGAGGTGGTTGGCGACTATATATCACCGCAAAGCGTTTAGGTGTTTCGATCGTGTTTGTCTTCTTGCCAAAAAAGTTGCCAACAATATGACATTCAAATATTTTTTATTATCAAGATTATATACCTTTTAAAAAGAACTCTTGTGTTTTCGGCTAATTTGGAATTTTGTGGGCTTTAGATAGAAGGCTCACCGTTATTTCATTTCAGATTTGATCATTACTTAAAAGGGAAAAATCATATATATATATAGAGAGAAAAAGTTGCGCTACTATGTGACGCGCCGTACAGCCCCATCCTGGCATGGCCGAATCTCTAATTTGAAAACTCAAATTGAAAATTCGAACCGTTCAAATTATTTTACATATTAATATCTCATTGTACACTAAATTTTATTTTTTTAAAATTTTTTACTATTTTATCGGATAGGTCAAAGATGCAATAAAATAGATACTCCAGAAATCGTTGGATTAATGCATTTTTGACCTATCCGATAAAATAGTAAAAAATTTTAAAAATGTAAAATTTGGTATACAAGACGATATTAATATATAGAACAATTTGAACGGTCCGGATTTTCAATTTTAGTTTTCAAATTAGAGATTCGACCATACCACACTGCACGTAACGTAAGCGCGCGCCACAAGCCCAACTGTCTCTCTCTCCCCCCTCCTCTCTCTCTATATATATAATTTGAAAACTATCGTCATTCAAGTTTACATTGCATATTAAGTTTACACTATATATCTCACCAATAACTATAAGAGATTTCCTTATGGACATCCTAAAAGTCGCTCAAAACCTAGCTGATTTCTGACCTTGGTTCTTCGTGTAATATCTGAATAGCCAGCTTGGGGACTCCTACTCTAGAGTATCAGAAACCAATCATTCTTGAAGAAGAAACTGCCATCGGAGTCAAAACTGCCATAATACCATGAATAGTTCGGTTATCCAAATGACATATAAAATGGGACGCGCCGTTGAGATTATAACATATTGGATGGGGGTAAATAATTAGATTGAAATGAAGAATCTCGACTTGATGTTGAAATGGCCAAGATCATCCTTCTGCATATTATCCCTTTGATTTTCTTTATGATCAGATCTTTAGCTTAAAATCTAGCATTTGCAGACACTTTGCAAACTGCATCTTACAGGGATCAGTAATTGAGGATAAAACGGTAATCGTAGAGGGCTCCTCACTCAGCATTTGACGAAGACAACTTGAGTGTTTCAGAATTCTCTCTCTCTCTCTCTCTCTCTCTCTCTTCCCCTGAAACAATCAGGCTTCCTAAACCAAAGAATCGTCTGGCAGAAGGATTTGCACGTTCAGTTATACAGATTGAATCATGACCAGAAAAAACAGAGAGCAAAAAAAATTTGATTTATGCAACTTAAGCCTGATCTCAAGAACACCCCCTTCGATTTTTTATTTTTCGTCCATTTACACAGCATGCACTGCTGCAGAAGTAGAACGGATCGAAAGAGGAATCGAAAAGAAATGAAAAGGCAAGAACTGAAGATCAGATCGACGAGCCGTATTTACAGAGATCATCAGGCAGCACAAATTAAACACGCACCTATACTCTTCGCTGCCGTGCGTCGACGAAGCCTAGCTGGGGGCGAAGCGGTCGAGGAGCAGGCAGACGGTGGCCTCCGGCATGACCGCGCCGGCGCGGCCGCGGCACGGCGCCGTCACCGCCGTGCTAGAAGTCTTGGCTTCCTCGTTATTGGGAGACTGCTCGTCGTCAACCTTGGCGCGGCCGACCCGGCGCCTGCCGTCACGCAGGCCTGACGAGATCTGGCAGAGCCAGGAGCCGACCAAGCTCGGCGGCGACTGCGGTTGCTGCTGCTGCAACGACGACGACATGATGCTAATGCTACACGGCGATTTCAGCAAGGCAGTAAGTGGATGGGCAAAAGGGTTGGGTTTAGTGCCTATCTTATACTGCAACTGCAACTGGAGAGATTACGACAAAGGCCCGTTCGAACAAGGATTAAGTAAGGATATTAAAATTAAATCTAAAAAGTTTTAGCATGGAACTTATCATTCAATAGTTTAAAAAGATGCCGACGAAAATACGACAATAAAGATAAAATTTGTATGTTAATTAAAAATTATTAATAAGCGTATGAATGATGATTGGATTGGTTTGGTACGGTGAGTGTGGAAAGTCGGTGAATGCGGCCAAGCAAGGTCGCTGCTGCTGTCGGCCTTGCCTTATCGTGCGTGTCCGACTATTCCAGCGGGGTTAGGCGGTGACGTGGATACGCGTGACAGCGAGGCGCGTGGCTTATCTGGAACTCTTCTTCGCCACGTAGCAGTAGCCTTTGTGCTCGATCGTCGTCTGCGTCTTCTCCTACATCGTTGTCGATCTGGATGGAACAAACCGCGATCAAGTCAGGCACTACTCTATTATAAGCGCCTTGATTGATTCACTGATGGATGTAAATGATCAAATTGTAGCTAGACTTGACAAGTAGGGAGTAACTGCATGGGTCTGGTAATTGTTAAAGAGTGGGAAATGAAACATCCATCCCTTTCATTCATTGATCCATTATTGAAGAAATATTTTTTGCTCCACTCATCAAAATTCATAATAGTCTCAGTTCTAATAGAAACCGAGACTAAAAAACGTCTTTAATCCCAGTTAAAAAGACAACGATTCTCTAGAATCTTTAGTTCCGATTAGATTCTTGTCAGAATCTGTAGACCCCCGTTTTTGGAACGGGAATCATTTGTGTTCATAGTACCATTTCCCTGGATCGAGTAGTTTGGTACCCACGAATACAATACTGAATTATCAGGTGCAAAGTGCACGAATAGTCTTACACCAAAAGTATTACAATAATAAGCTCGAAGGCAATATCCAATACATATAGGACCTACCGATCCAGATACAACCGAAAACAGAAATTAGATAAGATAGCAGACGAAAAGCAGCGGCATGTCGATCGCCTACAGGCAACGACTGAGGACTAAGACCTATTGCGCTCCGTTGTCTTCATTCATCCTGGTAGTAAGCATATGGGTCCTCTAGTTCTTCGTTTTCACCATTGAAGGTTTGTGCGTATAGCAAGGGTGAGTACCCAACGTACTCAGCAAGCCAACACGGAATGATGCACATGATAGTGTCATTCAAAGAGTGGCTGTGGTTTATTTGCACAAAGACAAGTTTCGCAAATCATTTCACAAACCTAACATCTAGCCAGTCAAGTTTTAGTTTCAGAGTATATCAAATCGACGATGGTTCTGTCTGCCATCCATCGTGATACCAAGGATGGTTTTCCGTCTCTGGATCGTCATGGTTTTTCTAGGGAGTCAATCCCCTCTCGTAGGTCGAGAAGTTGAGTCCACCAGCATACAAAATCATTATGCATTCCCACCCATCATTTTAAAATTTATGAGTCTAGCCACGGGAGGAACTTGTCACGTCGCTCATTAACCGCGAGCACGACTATTCGAATAGATTGATTTACTCACACTGCAGTGGATGTACACTTTACCCGTACTTCGCAATTGCTCATTGAATGAGCTTTCATCCCTCTATATGGGACGGTCACGGCAAAGCCTTTCGATAACCTCACTTTGGCAGTACCCGCTCCAGAACTTAAGTCCTCATGCACTCTAGCCGTCATTTCCTAGCAGTGAGAGGAGTTCTGGCATTCCCGGGGTAAGAGAGAAAACTCACTTAATCTTTGAGTCATCGTTAGGTTCAGTTTATTATTCACATAAAGGCCTTTTTGTCTTATCCCAAACACAGACACTCTACCATTGGTAGGCCCAGGACACTCTACCCATTGGTAGGTCCTTAACTCAACACCTACACCTGAACCACTATGCAGGGATACTGCCTCCGCTTGGCTATCTACTCCGCTAGGTCTATACCCATTCGAGAAGTACGGTTGTACTGGTTCGTTCTATGTTATAAGTCTCATGGCTCGGTCCTTAATCGACCAGGGACGGTTCTTGCCTTTCCCGGAATCTGCCCAAATCCAACCATCCGCCCAGTCTGAAAACATTGGTTTTGTACTTTTATTTTTCCATCAAAACTATTTTCATCATGATCGAGGCAATGTGGCACTCATGTCTTCACATGTCGTATCTCAACTACCTCCCCTAAGGTAGTTGCCCAAGCATATAGCATTTTATAAAAATATGTGTATGCAAGATTCTATTATAAGCATGGCTAAGCATTTTACCAAAGATATCCTCCAGTTATATCACATCGAGGGTTACAAAGAATATTTCTAAGGGTAATCAATATCAAGGCATGGTACATCAAGCATAGGTATCAATTTGCGTATAGCATGCATGTTTTGAAGTTTAAATCAACATCATTTCACAAAATAGGATCAATATGTTCAAAGGGGAGTGTTGACTTGCCTTGCTCGTGACCTTGTTGGCTTGAGTCTTCGACGTTCTCGACGGTTCCCTCGGACTCTGTCATACGTGTGAGAAATCCAATTTGAATTCGATTAGAATTCAAATAAAATCCAATAAGATCCCATAAAAGCCAAATGAATCGCGAAAGCGGCTCCTAATACTAGGCTATGACCCTACGCGAACCTAGGCTTGAGTTCGATAAAATCCGGGTTAGAGGGAAAGAGTTATAAGGATTTGATGTTTTGCATCGAACCCAATTTAGTTAAATATGATGTGATAGTTATTTTAAGTTAATATGTTTAAAGTTTGAGAATCATTAGAGTTGATGATTCAATTAATAAAAGGAAGTGGTTATCTTCAATTTTATCAAACTTTTCCTTGGGTCGAGAAGTCCTAGGGTTTATAATAATTGAATCCAAAAATAATTAATCCTAAAGCTTGACACTGCATTAAATAATTTTAGATTTTAATTTCCAAAAATCCATATGATAAAATTAGTGTTTAATAACAATTTAAGGTGACAATTATATTCCTAATGTTTGGAACCATATTGGTTACTTTAGATTTCGGGAAGCCTATGATAATGTTAATAACAAGTCATGATAATATCTTAATTATAGCTATGTTAAATAATATTGGTGAATTTCCTAATAATTTAGAGTTTAGATAAAAGTTTTACCTAGGTCCTAAATTAATCTCATAATTATCCCCTAAATAATTATTCCAGAAAATATATTTTTATCTAAAATTTCTCAAATATTTTCCCCAAAACATTTTTCCTATTTTATTTTATTCTTTTCTTTTTCCTTTGTCTTTCCTTTTCTTTTCTTTTTCTTTCTTTTTATTTCTCTGCTCTGCTTCCCTCTTCTCCCTTCCAGGGCCGGCGCTGGTGGGGACAAGGCCGACGGCGGCGAGGGATGGCCGGTCCTAGGGGGCAAAGGGGTCCTACCTCCATCTACGAGCTACGAGGGTCCCGATTCAAGGCTTGGGCGGGTTGAAGAGGTGGCGAAATGAGCCGGCGACGGCGAGCTCCCAGCGGCGGCGGCGACGCTCGTCGCGGCGGCTCTCCGGCAATGGCATGGCCAAGGTAGCGGGTGTGGGAGCAACTACGGGGTGTGGAGAAGCTAACTAAAGCATCGGTTTGCCTGGAGAAGTTCTGTAACGGCCTAGCGACGTGCACGGCGGCGGCCAAAACCGAGCAAGTATGGCGGGCTCGCCGACGGTGGGTCTCCAGCGACTAATTGGTTCGGGCAAGTTAGGGGAATAGAAGCTTTAGACATGTAGAGCACGATAGTACCTTTTATTTGAGGGGAAATCGACCAAGTACGACGAATTATTGGCGAATTGGCTCGGTGCGACGGCGAAGGCATCACGGTGGCTTGTGGCGCGGCTCTGGTGTTTGGCACGACAGAGAAGGGAGAAAGGGGAGGGGGTGGCGTGGTGTGGGAGAGGGAAAGGGGAGGCACACCCATATATATAGGCGGCTGGAGAGGGGAGGAAAAAGGGGGGGCCGACACGGCGGCGCGTGTGGCCGACGCGCGGCGACGCGAGGGCGTGCGCAGGGGGTCGGGCGCTGTGTGGGCACGCGGGCGGCGCGCGGCGTGGGCACGCGCGGCGACGTGCGTGGGGCGGCGTGGTCTGCACGCGGCATGGCTGCACGACGTGCGGGGCAGCGCGCGACACTGTCGCATGCGTCACGGTGTGGCGCGCACGTGGCCGACGCACGGTGCGATGTGGAACAGTGCAAGCGACGTGACGTCGTGGTATGACGCGGCATGGGCATGGTACGACGGCATGGGGTGCAGTGCTGTGGGCGACACGCGCGCCGCGCGGTGGCGAGGCGGTCCGGGGTCCGGGGTACGGCGTCGAACAGGTGGCGCGCAATGAATAGTGACATTTCCGATTTTCCCGAATTAAAGTTCCGATTTTCAATTCCCGGTTTTAAATTCTCCGATTTTCAGGGTGTTACAAACCTACCCCCTAACAATAAATCTCGTCCCCGAGATTTGGGTCGGGTCGTGATCGGGAGTCGGTCGGTATAATCAGATAGGATGGATCCATTAGGACTTCTCCTTAACAGAACGACGAATAGGTTGGCTGCTCCGAGTGACGCAGGAATCTATCACCGAGTTTCTAAGGGTGGTCCACTTCGATTCTTTGTTTCGGATAACATGATGTTGCCATCTCTTAATCCTTGGGGCATCCTTCAAGCATGCAGGATCAGTATGAGGAAAAACACATTTGTTTTTGAAAATAGTTTGTATTTGCAAAAATAATCCTATGTAGGGATATTTCCCTTTAACCAGCTATTCAGGGGTAGGGCGCCAGTTGGTCTTATCCTACAGTCGCACTGCTCTGATACCAGCTCTGTCGACCCCTGTTTATGAGGATGGGAATCATTCGTGTTCATAGTACCATATCCCTGGATCGAGTAGTTTAGTACCCACGAATACAGTCTGAATTACCAGGTGCAAAGTGTACGAATAGTCTTACACCGAAATTATTACAATAATAGGCCCAAAGGCAATATCCAATACATATAGGATCCACTGGTCCGGATACAACCAAAAGTAGAGTTTACATAAGATTAGCAGTTGGAAGGCAGCGGCATGTCGATTGCCACATGCAACGATCGAGGACTAAGACCTAGTAGACGCCTTCTCCTTCATCGCCCACCTGGCACTAAGACCTAGTACCCGCTCCATGAACTTAAATCCTCTTGCACTCTAGCCGTCCTTTCCTAGTAGTGAGAGAAGTTCTGGCGTTCCCGGGGTAAGGGAAAGACTTTCAAAACATTCTTATTCATTACTCAACACTTCGGCCGCAGCCTTATCTCAATAACCAGAACCACCTCTTCACTCAAGAACCACTATGCAGGGATACTGCTTCCGCTCGGCTATCTACTCCGCTAGGTTTATACCCATTTGAGAAGTACGGCTGTACTGGCTCGTTCCAGGTTATAAGTCTCATGGCTCGGTCCTTAATTGATCAGGGACGGTTCTTGCCTCTACCGGAATCCACCCAAATCCAACCATCCGCCCCAGTCCAAAACATTGGCTTTGTGCTTTTTGTTTTTCATCAAAACTATTTTCATCATGATCAAGGCAATGTGGTGCTCATGTCTCCACATGTCGTATTCCAACTACCTTCCCAAGATAGTTGCCCAAGCACGAAGCTTCTTTGTAAAATTATGAGTATGCACGAATCTAATATCAGCAGGGCTAAGCATTTTACCAAAGTTAGCCTCCGGCCATATCATATCGAAGGTTACAAGGAATAATTCTAATGGTGATCAACATCAAGGCATGGTATATCAAGCATAGGTACTCATTTGTGTATAGCATGTGATTTGTAATTAAAATCAACATCATTTCGCAAGGTAGGATCAATATGTTCAAAGGGAAGTGTTGACTTGCCTTGCTCGCACACTTGTTGGCCGGGTTCTTCAACGTAGTCAGTGCCTGCTCCCTCGGTTGCTATCCGTACGTGCGAAAAGTCAATTGAATTCAATCAGAATTCGATAAAATACCGAGAGATCTAAAAGAACTATAAAAATGACTCCAAATGTTTAGCCTAAAATTCTACTCGAGTTCGGACGAGAGTTTCGAATGAAATCCAATTTAAAAAGCGAGTTTGAGATTTTAGGGTTTTCGCAAAATGTCGACCGAATTTAATTAAGGGAATATATTTTTGAAAAGTGCTAGATCAAAGAATTAATGCTCGAGGTTTTGGAGGTCCGAGCACCAAAAGAAACATATTTTTAACGACGAAAAGAAAATAGATAAACTCCGGATTAAAAACGACACGAAAACGAGATCTTCCGAAAAATCCGATTTTGATTTCCGAATTTACACCGAGAAAATAAACGAGAAAACAATATATTTTTGCCCAAATATTTTCTAAATATTTTTCCTAATTTTCCAGAATTTTTCCATTTTCCCATTTTTTTCTTTTTCTTTTTTTGCTTTTTCCCTTTTTTCCTATTCCTCTCCCCCTTTCTTTCTTCGATCGACGCTCCTTCCAGCAAAGCACGACGGCGGCGGCGGACTGCGGCGACGGCGACGACCGGGAAAAGGAGAGGAAGGAGCGGCGGTTTACCGGTGGCGAATGCGGCGGCAATGGCATGGCGGCGGCGGCGGTGCTAGCTTTGGCGAGGAAAGGAGAGGGAACAAGAGGGAACGCGTGAAAAGAGATGGGGCTTCGTCCCCTTTTATAGCGCGGCAAAGGAGAGAAACATAGAGGGAGAGGGGGCCTGCGTGGTGGCGGTATGGCGGAGGACACGCGGCGGCGCGGGTTGGCGGGGCCGGGCGCGGCAAACGCGGGAGCGACGGCGGGGACCGGCACGGGGTCGACGCGTGGCACGGTGAGGGCGCGTGCGGGCGGGGTCGATCTGACAGACGGGCGCGCGGCGCGGCGAGGGGTGGGGTCCGGCGCGGCGTGCGCGCGGCGGGGCGGCGGCGTGGTCCGGGCGCGGCGTGCGTGGGTGCGCGGCGCGAGGCCGGGGCCGTGGCGCGGCACGGCGCGGCACGGCGCGACGCGCGCGTGGCGCGCACGGGGCCGGGCGATGCGGCGCGGGCGATGACGCGCGGCGTGTCTCGCGCGCGTGTGCGAGGCAAAGGACCCGGTCGAACACCTTGTGACGCGTGAATGTGACTTTTCGATTTTCCCGATTTTAATTTCTAACTTCCAAATCCTATTTTCCCTTCACTCTAAAAATTCAAAATAAAATCTAGTATTCCCAAAATTAGTTTAAAAATAAATTTTCAAACTTTTCCCTCACTTTTACTATTTTAAAAATATATTTTACATATTTAATTTAATCCTTTTCCCAAATTTAAAATACAATTTTGATTCCGAATAATTTTTAGACTCCACATGTATCTTTTAAAATATTTTAGCACTCATTTTATTCACTAATTAATATTACACAACTACCAAAATCATGTTTTGTTTCCAAATATGTATTTTCATAAATCCATAACCCTTTTCCTATTTTATATTAAAATTCCCAACTCTAAACTCCGAAATTTTCCTTTCCAACGGAAATTCAAATCATTTGGTTTTTCTCAAACATCGAGATGAATTGCTCACATATAAATTTATGCAACCAAGCTGGCAAATAAGAAGCCAAAAACTCGATCAAGAAGCAATAAGCAAAAGGTTTTTGTAAGTTCTGATTTTTAATTTCCGGTTTTTAAATTTTTCGATTTTCGGGGCGTTACAAACCTACCCCCCTAACAATAAATCTCGTCCCCGAGATTTATTACCGTTCACGGAATAGGTTCGGGTACTCGGTCTTAAAAAAGTCTTCTTTTCCCAAGTGGCTTCATCTTCAGTGTGGTTGCTCCATTGCACCTTGTACATTCGCCACGTCTTGGTCCTAGTCTTTTTCTCAGCTTCGTCCAAAATCTTCACGGGATGTTCGGGGTATGTGAGGTCTTCCCTGATAAGGACGTCTTTCGAGGGGATTTGTTCTTCCGTACTCGCAAACATTTCTTCGGGTGACACGTGAAAGACAGGTGTACATCGGAAAGATTTTCCAAGCAGTCCGGTTGATAGGCCACTTCGCCTCTTCTGGCGCTTATCGGGAAAGGTCCTACATATCTTGGCGCCAGTTTTCCTTTGACCTTGAACCTCTTGGTTCCTCTTAGTGGCAAAACTTTCAGGTACACAAAGTCGCCTATTTTGAATTCCAACTCTCTTCGGCGAGTGTCCGCATAGCTCTTTTGCCGAGACTGGGCCACCTTAAGCCGATCTCTTATCAGTCGAACTTTCTCTTCGGCTTCCCTAATGATGTCTGGTCCAAATAGGGCCCGTTCACCTATCTCCGACCACATCAACGGGGTTCGGCATCTTCGTCCAAACAAAGCCTCGTTCGGCGACATCTTCAGACTAGCCTGATAGCTATTGTTATAGGAGAACTCTACGTAGGGCAAGCATTTCCCCCAGTCCTTAGTGAAATCCAACGCACAGGCTCTTAGTATGTCCTCCATGACCTGGTTCGTCCTCTCGGTCTGTCCATCAGTCTGAGGGTGATAAGCAGTACTGAAGGCGAGGTGAGTTCCCAACGCCTCATGAAACTTATCCCAGAAATGGGATGTGAATTGAGTACCGCGGTCTGGCACAATCCTTGTGGGTACTCCATGTAGGCACACAATTCTGTCAATTTGGCGCTGCTATACCGAGTCTTGACCGGGATAAATCGGGCAGTCATGGTCAGTCTATCCACGATCACCCAAATGGAATCGTATCCGGTAGCAGTTTTGGGTAGTCCCACTGTAAAGTCCATGCCTATTTCATCCCACTTCCACTCAGGGATCCTGAGTAGTTGCAGCAATCCTACTGGTCGTTGATGCTCAGCCTTAACTCGCTGGCATACATCACATATGGCCACATATTCTGATCCGTCTCTTTTCATGTTGGGCCACCAGTATTTCATTTTCAAATCCTGGTACATTTTGGTGCTGCCCGGGTGTAACGAGTATGCTGACTCATGGGCTTCTTTTAAGATTAGCTTTCTCAATCCGCCTTTCTCCGGTACGTAAATCCTTTTACGATACCATAGGGCTCCATCGTCGTTGGCCGTGAATTCCTTGGCTAGTCCTTCAGCCATACGCTCCTTGATTAGTTGGATTTCCTCACAATCCTTCTGGGCTTCCTTAATCTGACTTCGTAGGAGAGGTTGTATCTCTAGCGAACTCAGTTGTCGATGAGGAATCAACTGCAGGTTAAGCCGAGCCATCTCTTCTTGAAGCTCGTTGGCCATACATTTCATCCTCAGTTGGTTGCACTGGGCTTTGCGGCTCAAAGCGTCAGCTACAACATTGGCCTTACCAGGGTGGTAATGGATTCTTAGGTCATAGTCCTTAATTAGTTCCAGCCATCTTCTCTGGCGCAGGTTAAGATCTGTCTGGGTAAAGAAATATTTCAAGCTCTTGTGGTCCGTGTATATATCACAGTGGTTTCCGATCAGGTAGTGTCTCCAAATCTTCAAGGCATGCACCACTGCGGCCAATTCTAAGTCATGGGTGGGATAATTCTCCTCATGAGGTCGTAGTTGTCTTGAGGCATAAGCCACAACCTTTCCATCTTGCATTAACACGCTTCCTAATCCTTGTCAAGATGCATCACAGTATATAACGAAATCTTTCTGGTTGTCGGTAGGACTAAGATCGAGGCGGTGGTTAACTTTTCTTTGAGCTGGTCAAATGCCTGTTGACACTGCTCAGTCCATGCATACTTCTTTTCCTTCTTTAATAGTTGGGTCAGGGGTCGGGCTATCTTAGAAAATCCTTCAATAAACCTTCGGTAATATCCAATTAGTCCCAAGAAACTTCTAATCTCTGTTACCGACTGGGGTGCTTTCCATTTGGTAACAGCTTTGACCTTGGTGGGGTCTACTGCTACGCCTCCTGCTGAGATCACATGTCCAAGGAAAGCTACTTCCTTAAGCCAGAATTCACACTTGCTAAATTTGGCATATAGCTGATGCTCTCGCAGCTTCTCTAGTACCAGGCGCAGATATTCTGCGCGTTCTTCATCATCCTTGGAGTAGATGAGGATATCATCAATGAACACTACCACAAACTTGTTCAGATATTCCATAAATACTTTGTTCATGAGGTTCATGAAGTAGGCCGGGGCATTGGTCAGTCCGAAAGACATTACTGTGAACTCGTAAGAGCCGTAGTGTGTAGAGAATGTAGTCTTGGGTATATCCTCAGTCCTAATTTTCAGCTGATGGTATCCAGATCGAAGATCGATCTTTGAGAACACTCGGGCTCCCTTGAGCTGATTGAACAGGTCATCAATTCGAGGTAACGGGTACTTGTTCTTAATGGTAACCTCATTCAATGACCGATAGTCTGCACATTCTCATGCTTCCGTCCTTTTTCTTGACAAACAATACTGGGGCTCCCCACGATGAAGAACTAGGGCGTACGAAGTCTTTCTCTTGCAGTTCCCTTATCTGCTTCTTAAGTTCCTCCAATTCGTTCACCAGCATCCGGTAGGGTCTCTTAGCTATGGGGGCGGTGCCAGGCATGAGGTCAATGATGAACTTTATGTCTCGGTCTGGGGGCATTCCCGGTAGTTCCTCAGGAAATACATCCGGGTAGTCCTGGATTACTGGCATTCCAACTATGGGTAACATGGTGAATATTCCCTAGCTCGGTCACAGAGCATAGGGTCTTGATCCATTGCTACTGTCATCGGTGATCCCCATGGGGTAGATAAGGTAACTTCTCTTTGTCCACAGTCTAGTACCCCTTGGTTTTTGGTTAACCAATCCATTCCTAATATGATGTCCAGGGTTTGGGGTGGCAAAACCATAAGGTTGGACAGGAATACCACGTCCTTGATCCGAATGGGCACATTAATGCACGCATAGGGTATGGTTACATCTCCCCCGGGTGAATGTACTACTATTGGTCTCTTAAGATCTACTCAGTGCAAATTGTGCTCTTTACTTATTCTTGATGATATAAATGAATGCGAAGCTCCGAAATCAAACAAAACTTTAACTGGTGCAGAATGGATAGAGACCATACCCATTAGCACGCTTTGGTCCTCCTGAGCTTCCTCAGCACGCAAATGGTTAACCTGACCACGGCGGAATCCGGTTGCAGCTTCCTTTGGTTGGGGCGTTCTGAACAAACTGCGTCCAGGTGCCGGAGCAGGGGTTCCTCGTACTGCGATGGCATTGGCTCCGGTGCAGTTGGGGGTGTTGCGCGGCTTAGGGCAGCTGTTGGCGTAATGCCCGAATTCTCCGCGGTTGAAGCAGTTGACGTTCCTGGCTCCTGGGCTGCCAAAGTAGGTGTCGGAGTGCGAGACGGTGTTGCAGGTGGCCTGCTGACGTTGCCGGTGCGGCAGGGCGATTGGTTGCCACTATGGATGGCTTCCAACCTGACGGGGTTACTCCTTTGGGTCGCTGGGGTGTTCCTTGAATCGGACGGGCCATTGCAAGTCTTCTCTTTCGGTTGTTTTCAACCGTCCTTTGGTCATGCTCAAGCCTTACGACCTTGTTGATGAGGCTCTAGAAGCTGGCGTAGTCCTGACCGATCATCGGTCCTCTCAACTCGTCGTTCAGTCGTTCGATAAACTTATCCATCTTCTCTTCTTCGTCTGCCAGGTCGCTTGTGGCATAACGTGCAAGCTGTGTGAACTTGTTAAGGTACTCTTGTACCGTGGTGTTGCCTTGGCGAACCCTACGGAACTCATTCTTCTTCATCCTCATGTCTGCAGCAGGGACAAAGTTTTCACGGAAGGCAGCCATGAATTCTTCCCAAGTGGGTTCATCGGCATCTTCAGCCCGGGTTTCCATGTAGGTGTCCCACCAGTCACTTGCGGGTCCTTCCAGCTGATTGGTGGTGAAGACGACTCTGTCAGCTTCTCGTACTCGGACGAGAGTCATCTTCTTCTCTATTACCCTCAGCCAATTCAGCATCCATGGGTTCATCTGTCGAGGAGAATGTCGGCGGCTTTGCCCTCATAAATTCGCCGAGGTTTGATCCTCCGCGTTGTCCTTGGTTGTTTTCGATAGCTTGCAGCAGTTGGGTCTGCAAAGCCATGACTTTCGCTAGGGTGGAGGGGTTAGGCTCTGGCGGGTTCTCAGGAGCTGCTGGGGTTCTGCGACGATGCGCCATCTGAACAACGGGGATAAGGTAAGAGACTTGACTTGCTAACGTCACGATTCTAAGGAATTTTCTTTGAGTTGTTTGAAGTGATCTTTCAAAGCAGGCTTGGTGGAATAAACTCATTTATGACATAACATGGAACTTCATTATCAGTTCATAGATGTTACATCAGGGGGATACATTGGACATGTATAGTCCATACAACACAATACAACATTACTAACATCGTTCTAGGGTCTCATACATAAAAGGGGTAGGGGCATGGTCATTGCTGTCTTAACTCCATCCAAAGCAAGACCAGAGCTGTTGCGGGTATCCAACTAGTCATCCAGCCATCCGCATGATCCAGGTGCTGGCACAGGGTGATCCTTGTGGACTACTGATGTTGTAGGTCATGCGGTCGTCTTAGAGACTGAGGGCTTGGGCAGTGGGCAATTTCTGGCTTCATGTCCTGTTCTGCCACAGTTGAAGCAACCTCGGTCTTCTTTTGCCGGTCTCGGGAGAGGACATTTATTGAAAAAGTGTCCCAGCTTACGGCAATTGAAACAGATCATACCCAATTTGTCACGAGGTGCACTCTTCTGGGTATGCAACACACCTTTTTTTACCACTATTGGCCTTCACCGGAGTTGGGGTTGTCTCAGGATTCGAAACATCTTCTTTATTAGTGATACCATCCAAGAGTTCATTTACGGATTGTAGGAATACCCTTTGATCCCTCTTCTGCTTGTCAAAAATTATCATTGGTTGACAGTCCTTAGGTACATGATCTGTCCCTTCACACAAGAAGCATGTAACGTCTCTCATGGGGCATTCTTCCGGCATGTGGGTGTCTTCGCCGCAGCTACAAAGGTAGTTGCACATACTTGCATAGTGCTCAACTTCTCCACAACGAGTACATGCCTTGGGTTTCAGCTCTCCTTCACTATCACTTTCCATGTTCTCTTCTTCATCATCCTCATAGGACGTCTCTTGTGATGTGTCGTCTTCTGGTTTAGGCAGTCCACAAAGCTAGAGATGTTGGGTTAACTGACGAGCACCACGGAAGGTGTTGTTCCTTAGGTGTCGGGGAATTCTTGCAGCATCCTCGGGCGTAAACACTGTGCCTGTGACGATCATTTTGCGATCACAACTTATATTCCAGTCTAGCGAATTTCTCTTATTGTGCCCTGCCTCCTTTCTTAGGTCAGGATTCGGGTATACCCATCCCTTGTTCCATTTCCGATCATGGCCTGCCATCTGCTTTTTGAAGGTAGCTTAGGGTCAGAGAGGGGTAATATCAAAACAATTTGAGCAAAGGAGATGGGGGATAAGAGTATGAGGGAAAACATATTTGTTTTTGAAAATAGTTTGTATTTGCAAAAATAATCCTATGTAGGGATATTTCCCTTTAACCAGCAATTCAGGGGTAGGGCGCCAGTTGGTCTTATCCTACAGTCGCACTGCCCTGATACCAGCTCTGTCGAACCCCCTTTTTGAGGACGAGAATCATTCGTGTTCATAGTACCATATCCCTGGATCGAGTAGTTTGGTACCCACGAATACAGTCTAATTACCAGGTACAAAGTGCACGAATAGTCTTACATCAAAATTATTACAATAATAGGCCCAAAGACAATATCCAATACATATAGGACTCACTGGTCCGAATACAACCAAAAGCAGAGTTTAGATAAGATTAGCAGTCGGAAGGCAGCGGCATGTCAATTGCCACAGGCAACGACCGGGGACTAAGACCTAGTAGACGCCTTCTCCTCCATCGCCCACCTGGCAGTAAGCATAGGGGTCCTCCAGTTCTTCGTTTCCTTCATCTGAGGTTTGTGCATATAGCAAGGGTGAGTACCCAACGTACTCAGCAAGCCGACACGGAATGATGCACATGATAGGGTCATTCAAAGGATGGCTGTGGTTCATTTGCATAAAGCCAATTTTTTCACAAACCTGTTATCTAGCCAAGTCAAGTTTTAGTTTCAGAGTATATTAAAACGGCGATGGTTCTGTTTACCATCCATCATGATTTCCAAGGATGGCTTCCCGCCTCTAGTTCGTCATGGTTTTCTGGGGAGTCCACCCCTTCTCGCAGTTCGAGAAGTTGAGTCCACCAGCACACAAAATCGTTATGCAATCCCAACCCATCATTTTAAATTTTATGAGTATAGCCACGGGAGAAACTTGCCACGTTGCTCATTAACCGCGAGCACGGCTATTCGAAGAGATTGATTAACTCACACTGCAGTGGATGTACACTTTACCCGTACTCCGTGATTACTCATTGAATGAGCTTTCATCCCTTAATATGAAATGATCACAATAAAACCTTTCGATAACTTTGCTTCGGCAGGACCCGCTCCATGAACTTAAATCCTCTTGCACTCTAGCCGTCCTTTCCTAGTAGTGAGAGGAGTTCTGGCGCTCCCGGGGTAAGGGAAAGACTTTCAAAACATTCTTATTCATTACTCAACACTTCGGCCGCAGCCTTATCTCAATAACCAGAACCACCTCTTCACTCAAGAACCACTATGCAGGGATACTGCCTCCGCTCGGCTATCTACTCCGCTAGGTCTATACCCATTTGAGAAGTACGGCTGTACTGGCTCGTTCCAGGTTATAAGTCTCATGGCTCGGTCCTTAATTGATCAGGGATAGTTCTTGCCTCTACCGAAATCCACCAAAATCCAACCATCCGCCCCAGTCCAAAACATTGGCTTTGTACTTTTTGTTTTTCATCAAAACTATTTTCATCATGATCAAGGCAATGTGGCGCTCATGTCTTCACATGTCGTATTCCAACTACCTTTCCAAGATAGTTGCCCAAGCACGAAGCTTCTTTTTAAAATCATGAGTATGCACGAATCTAATATCAGCAGGGCTAAGCATTTTACCAAAGTTAGCCTCTGGCCATATCATATCGAAGGTAACAAGGAATAATTCTAATGGTGATCAACATCAAGGCAGGGTATATCAAGGATAGGTACTCATTTGTGTATACCATGCGATTTGTAATTAAAATCAACATCATTTCGCAAGGTAGGATCAATATGTTCAAAGGGAAGTGTTGACTTGCCTTGCTCGCACACTTGTTGGCCGGGGTCTTCAACGTAGTCAGTGCCTGCTCCCCCGGTTGCTATCCGTACATGCAAAAAGTCAATTGAATTCGATAAGAATTCGATAAAATACTGAGAGATTGAAAAGAACCATAAAAATGACTCCAAATGTTTCGCCTAAAATTCTACTCAAGTTCAGACGAGAGTTTCGGGATGAAATCCGATTTAAAAAGCGAGTTTGAGATTTTAGAGTTTTCGCAAAATGTCAACCGAATTTAATAAGGGAATATATTTTTGAAAAGTGCTAGATCAAAGAATTAATGCTCGAGGTTTTGGAGGTCCGAGCACCAAAAGAAACATATTTTTAACGGCTGAAAGAAAATAGATAAACTCCGGATTAAAAAGACGCGAAACGAAATCTTCCAAAAATCCGATTTCGATCTCCGAATTTGCACCGAAAAATACACGAGAAAACAATATATTTTTGCCCAAATATTTTCTAAATATTTTTCCTAATTTTCCAAAATTTTTCCATATTTTCCCATATTTTTCCCATTTTTTTTTTTTTCTTTTTTCCTTTTCCCTTAAATTTCCTATTCCTCTCCCTCCTTTCTGTTCGCCGGCGCTCCTTCCTTCCTATTCTCTGCGCACAACGGCGGCGGCGCGCGGCAGCACGACAGCAGCGGCGACGCGACGGCGGCGACCGGGAAAAGGAGAGGAAGGAGTGGCGGCTTACCGGCGACGAACGTGGCGGCAATGGCACAGCGGCGGCGCGCAAACAACGGCGGCGGCGACGCTACCTTCGGCGAGGAAAAGGAGAGGAACGAGAAGGAACGAGCGGTGGCAATGGTGGAAAAGAGATGGGGCTTCGTCCCCTTTTATAGCCGCGGCGAGGAGAGAAACAGAGAGAGGAGAGCGGGCCCAACGCGGCGGCGGTACGCCGGAGGACACGCGGCGGCGCGGGTTGGCGGGGCGGGCACGGCGAACGCGGGGCGACGGTGGGGACCGGCGCGGGGTCGGCGCATGGCGCGCGCGGCAAGGGGGGCACGGGCGGGCGGCGCGCGCGCGGCGAGGGCACGCGCGGACGGGGTCGGACAGGCGGGCGGCGCGGCGCGCGGCGAGGGTGGGGTCCGGGCGCGGCGTGCGACGCGCGGCGGGCGAGGCGAGGCGGGGTCCGGCGCGGCGTGCGTGGCGCGTGGCGCGAGGCCGGGCCGTGGCGCGGCACGGCGCGGCGCGCGCGTGGTGCGCGCGGGGTGGTGGCCGGCACGGCGCGCGACGACGCGCGCGCGGCGCGTGTCGCGCGCGTGCGCGAGGGCAAAGGACCGGGTCGAACACCTTATGACGCGTGAACAGTGACTTTTTCGATTTTCCCGATTTTAGTTTCAAACTTCCAAATTCTATTTTCCCTTCACTCTAAAAATTCAAAATAAAATCTAGTATTCCAAAAATTAGTTTAAAAATATATTTTCAAAATTTTCCCTCACTTTTATTATTTTAAAAATATATTTCACACATTTAATTTAATCCTTTTTTCCTAAATTCTCGAAAATACAATTTTGATTCCGAATAATTTCTAGACTCCACATGTATGTTTTAAAATATTTTACCACTCATTTTATTCACTAATTAATATTACACAACCACCAAAAACATGTTTTGTTTCCAAATATGTTTTTTCATAAATCCATAACGCTTTTCCAATTTTATATTAAAATTCCAACTCTAAACTCGAAATTTTCCTCCCAACGGAAATTCAAATCGTTTGGTTTTTCTCAAACATCGAGATGAATTGCTCACATATAAATTTATGCAACCAAAATGGAGGGTAAGAAGTGAAAAACTCGATCAAGAAGCAATCAACAAAAGGTTTTTGTAAGTTCTGATTTTTAATTCTCGGTTTTTAAATTTTTCGATTTTCAGGGCGTTACAGCGAGCTCCCAGCGGCGGCGGCGACGCTCGTCGCAACGGTGCTCCGGCAATGGCATAACCAAGGTAGCGGGTGTGGGAGCAACTACGGGGTGTGGAGAAGCTAATTAAAGCATCGGGTTGCTGGAGAAGTTTCGTAGCGGCCTAGCGACGTGCACGGCGGCGGCCGAACGAGCAAGTATGGTGGGCTCGCCGGCGGTGGGTCTCCGGCGACTAATTGGTTCAGGCAAGTTACGGGAATAGAAGCTTTAGACATGTAGAGCACGATAGTACCTTTAATTTGAGAGGAAATCGACCAAGTACGACGAATTTTTGGCGAATTGGCTCGGTGCAACGGTGAAGGCAACGTCGCGGTGGCTTGCGGCGTGGCTCCGGTGCTTGGCGCAGAAGAGAAGGGAGAAAGGGGAGGGGGCGGCGTGGTGTGGGAGAGGGAAAGGGGAGGCACACCCATATATATAGGCGGCCGGAAGGGAAGGAAAAAGGAGGGGCCGGCACGGCGGCGTGCGTGGCTGACGCGCGACGATGCGAGGGCGTGTGCAGGAGGGTCGGGCGTGGCGTGGGCACGCGGACGGCGTGCGGCAGCGGGGTCGTCGCGCGGCACGGGCACACGCGGCGACGTGCGTGGGGCGGCGTGGTCGGCACGCGGCATGGCTGCGCAACGTGCGGGGCAGCGCGACACACGTGCGTGCGTCACGGCGTGGAGGCGCGTGGCCGACGCACGACACGACGTGGAACAGTGCGAGACACGACGGCGTGGTACGGCGCGGCATGGGCATGGTACGGCGGCGTGGGGCACCGTGCTCCGGGCGAGACGCGCGGCGCGCGGTGGCGAGGCGGTTCGGGGTCTTGGGTACGGCGTCGAACAGGTGGCGCGCAATGACATTTCCGATTTTCCCGAATTAAATTTCTTATTTTCCCAATTATTGCTCAACCACCAAAATAACGTTTTGATCCCAAATATATATTTTTATAAATGCACAACCCTATTCTATTTTATATTTAAATCCCCAACTCTAAACTTCAAAATTTTTCTTCCCAATTGAAATTCAAATCGTTTGGATTTTCTCAAACATCAAGATGAATCGCTCTCCATATAAATTTATGCAACAAAGCTGGCAAATAAGATGCAATAAACACGATGAGAAGCAAATAGCCAAAAGTTTTTGTAAGTTTCAATTTTCAATTCCGGTTTTAAATTCTCCGATTTTCGTGGTGTTACGTAATCTGTCGGAGCGCCGGTGATCTTTAGTCCCGATTGGTGTTACCAACCAGGACTAAAGATCCTAAATATTGTCTCGATTGGTGTTACCAACGGAAACTAAAGATCTTCATTCACTTTGTATCGATAAATTGTATTCATTTTACATCAGGTTTAGTATGTACCTTTACTTTACAAAACAAAAATTGAAATAAGTTTCACTTTATGCTAGATAGTGCCATATTATTGAGGGAAAACAATAAAAAATCTAAGTGAAACTTATGATACTTAGGGCTAGGAACCCCTCCTCTTCGACAAGTAAAATGAAGCATATATTAATGCATGATTAATTAAGTATTAGTTAAAATTTATTTAAAAAATGATTAATATGTTTTTCAAAGCAACTTTTCTATATAATTTTTTTTCAAAATGGTCAACCATTTAAGAGTTTAGGAAGCGTGTGCGTGGAAAATGAGAAATGCGAAGGCTTGCAGGAAGAAGGAAGGATTAGCCTTCCTGGCGAGGTCAACCGAGTCGTTTCTGTTGATAACCAAAGGAGTTGTGGTGCTAAGATTGAAAGGTTGGATTTTTCAATCTAAAGCCGGATCGGTGTGTCACTCTCCACCATATTTGTTTTTCCTATTGTAGAACCTTTTGTGCCATAGCTTTTTTATATTTTAGTTTTACAGTCCATCGTGTCGAGTTTGTGTACTGGTTGAGGTTTTGTTGCTGGTTAGATCGTGTTAGAGTCCAGTTCATGTGTTTTTCCCATTTGTTTCCATCAAACCCTAGCCGTCACGTCTAGTTTGTGCGCGTATAACAAGTTTTTGCGCGTATTGTTTCCATTTTGTCCTTTAATTCAGAGCGGTTTTCAAAACAACCATAACTTTCGCATACAGACTCTGATTGAGACATTCCATATATGAAAATCAATCAGAAAAAGTTTCCGAATCCGTTCGTCCTTCGCTCTGTCGGGTTCGGCAATTGTATTTTCCCCAAAAACTGGTCAAAAGATTTTTTTGAGCCTAGAAGCTTTTTGTTGATTTTGAGTGCGTCTTCTGAATTCCACGTCTTTCACTTGTTTAGGCTCAAAGTTTTTATGGTTACCTCTCGTGTGCTCCTAAGTCAAAAAATATAAAAAATAAAAAAGTCAAATTTTTCCAAAAAAAGGACAACAGCCAAAAAAGAAAAAAGAGAGGGACAAAAGAGGAACAATATCTAGAGGAGCACCTAGAGAGGTGCAATGGCTAGGATTACCAATATTTGATTAAATTGTAATGCATTACCTATTATTGTTTTAACCCTATATTTAATGAAATTAATTTGGCTTTATTTAATGGATTATTTAATTTTTAGTCTCAGTTGTTAACCCTATGGGGGAAAATTTTGGAAATAGCGGGAAATTATCTTTAGTCCCGATTGGTGGCAACAATTGGGACTAAAGATGAATTAAAAATAACGGAAAATTATCTTAGTCCCAGTTGATGACTACAACCAGGACTAAAGATGAATTAAAAATAATAGAAAATTATCTTTAGTCCCGGTTGGTGGCACCAACAGCGACTACAAATCTAGGGATATATATATATCCTGGCGCACATCGTCTTCTCCATCGATCCAACACTTAGCTATTTTTTCATATCTCTTCTTCTTCTTTCGTCGTCGTCGTCTCGCCTCTTCGTCTCGCGCCGTATATGTCCTGATCTCACCGTCGTCGTCTTCATCGTCATCATTGCTGCCACACGCTGCCATCACCGACGTCGCTAGGGAGGATGACCGGAGCAGCCGCTCCAGCTCCGCCGAGACGAACACCTGCCGCTCCATAATCATCTCTGCCATGGACTCTCGAAAGTCGCGGTAGGGATCGCTTGACTGCTTCACCACCGCCAGCCCCTTTGTCACCTCCTCCTCCGTCACCACCATCGTTGTCGTCGGGCGTCGGCAATGGATGATTTTTTTTGAATGATTTTGTTGTAGATTTTTTAGATGCTTTTTATGAATTATTGGATGGTTTTGTTGTTGCATTTGATCTATGGTATTAATTTTAATGTTGTTGTATTCGATCTATGGCGTTGAAAAAATAATTTTGACGTTGTTGCATATATATGTATAAATATATGTGTGTTATGTATTTATACATATATATGCATATTGCATATATATATATATGTATATGTAAAATATGTATGTATAATATATAAAGAAGTAACAAGCTAGTAGCAGGAGCAAAATTAAAAAAACCTTTAGTCCCGGTTGGTAACACCAACCGGGACTAAAGATGACGGAGCCAACCATGTGACGCCGCCATCATTAGTCCCTTGGGTTACACCAACCGAAACTAAAGATGTATCTTTAGTCTCGGTTATTCATTGTTTCGGTTTGAAACCCGAGAAAAAAGGGATTACAAACCGGAACTAAAAGGGGTTTTCCCAACAGTGATCTTTGGTTTATATATGTACATGAGTGACAACTACCAGTACTGGGGATGAGAGTACCTCTCTGCGGTTCTAACACTCTTTCTTTGATCGAATCCATCTTGAGATCAATGAATAATATTAATTCTCCAAAAATCCTGTAGGACAAAAACAAGGAGAAATGCTTCACAGATATGCCGTTAAAAAGCTTCTTCAAACCCAATGAGAAAATAAAAAAGTGATACAACATATAATGATTATTGCCTCATTGTAAACTCATATAAGAAAACCTTTGCAGGAGAAAACTCACCCTATGGAGAAAATAGGAAATACGACATATGCTTATGCTAATATTGTCTCATTAAAAACTTTAAACTTTGTATGAGATACTTTGAGAGTAAAAACTCATACAAAGAAAAAAGTGCAATATGATGGTTTGGACATAGCACATCTAGAAAATTTCTCCCCTGAACCTTGCAGATCTCAAAGTCGTCGCATACCAATTCCTTGAACACATTTCTAGAACAAGGAATGTGGTAAGGACTTTGTGAACAAATCAATGAGGTTATCACATGATTTGGTTTGCAAGATGTATATTTCACCCTTTTGTTTTAACTTAAGGTGATAAAGAACTTGGGAGAGATATGCTTCGTTATGTTGCTTTTGATGTAGCATGTCTCCATTTATGTAAGACAAGCAGAGTTATCTTCATAAATAACGGTTGGTGAATCAATGCCACCAATACCACATGACTGTTGTATGTGGTTAATCACTCTATGAAGCCAAACACATTCGCGTGATGCTTCATGTAGTACAATTATTTCAGAGTGATTAGTGGTGGTAGACACAAAAGTCTGGTTTGATGACTTCCATAAAATGGTTGTCCCTCTGTGTAAGAACAGAAAGCCTGTCTGGGATCGATCATTATGAGAATTAGATAAATAGCCGACATTAGTGTATCCAATCATATTGAAGTCTGGGTTCTTTTGGAAAAATAATCCAAGATCTCTTGTGCCATTCACATATCTGAGGATATGTTGTATTCCCATCCAATAACATTTAGTTGGAGCAGCGCTATGTCAAGCTAACAAATTCACAGCAAATACAATATTAGGTCTGGTGCAATTTGCGAGATACATAAGCTCTCCAATGACACTGAGATATGGGTAATGAGGTTCAAGAATCTCTTCGCCTTCATCCTATGGTCTAAATTGATCGGTCTTGAGCTCTAAAGACCAAACAACCATCAGAGTTTTGGAGGGATATGATTTATCCATATTGAATTTCTCCAATATTTTCTGGATATAGGCAAATTGATACACTAAAATTCTAGTGGGAAGGTGCTCAAGTTGTAAACCTAAGCAAAATTTGGTTTGACCAGAATCTTTCATTTCAAACTCCGTCTTTAGATGATTGTGTGATTCATCAATATCTTGTGGGTTGCCAATGATATTTAAATCATCAACATACATTGATAGTATACAAAGTCCCGTTTGGGACCTCTTGATGAAGACACATGGACAATCATCATTGTTAGTGTATTCCTTCTGTAGAAGGAACTCACTAAGTCAGTTATATCACATTCTTCCCGACTACTTTAAGCCATAGAGTGACTTTTGAAGCTTTACATAGTATATGTTGCGATTTGCGTTCTGATCCGGTATAGAGATTCCATCAGGAACCTTCATATATATATTCGAATCGAGTGACCCATAAAGATATGCAGTCACTATGTCCATCAGCTGCATGGATAGATGATTATGAATAGCCAGATATAAGATATTGGAATATTATTACACTCATTGCTGGGGAATATGTTTCATTGAAATCAATGTCGGGTCTCCGTGAACCCTTGTGCTACAAGCCTCGCCTTATGTCTCACAATCTCATTGTTTTTATTTTGTTTTTGGACGAAAACCCATTTCAATCCCATAGGGAAAATTTCACGAGGTGTAGGTATTGCATGAGTGAATACCTTTCTTTTGGAGAGTGAGACTATTTTCATGAATTGCATCTTTCCACTGATTTCAGTCCGAGCGCTTTTTGCACTCTGCCATGGTCTTAGGATCTGGATCATTTTGGATGATCTCTGCAACTGACTCAGTGTTAATAGATGCGACAATTGTAGACTTTCTGTTATATGATTCTCCAGATTCAATGTAGTTAATAGAAATTTCACGCACCCTTTGTGATGCATCATTATTTCCTAATATGACTGCATCAGGGCGTTTCGATGTCCCAACATTAGTAATTGAGTGCACCGTTGATGTGGGATGTGAAGGTTGTACCTTCACGGGGCATTTCTCAACATGAGGTTAAGTTGCATTTGCTGTGTTGGGGGATTTGTTTACTTTTCTAGAAGCTGCTTCCATGGAAATAGTCGTACTTTTCCTCCTCTTACTTAGGAGTTGAGTAGTTTTGTTTGGTACCTCTACTCTTTTCGGCACATTTTTTCAGAATTGTAGGATTTTGTAACACCCTTGTAATCAGCAAATGCATCTGGCATGTTATTTGCAATGTGTTGCAAATTGATGATCTTCTGAACTTGAAGTTCAGTTTCAGATGTACGTGGATCTGAATTGGAGATGTCTGTGGCATCCCAATTGATTTCCTGGTATTGTTTGTGGTTTTCAGTTTCTCCTCCCTAATGTGAGGAAATAATCTTCATTGAAGATACAATCAGCATACCGGGCAGTAAATATATCCCCTGTAAGATGTTTCAGGTATTTAATGATCAACGGAGATTGATATCTCACTTAGATCCCCAATTTCCTGTGTGGGCCCATAGATGTACGCTGTGGTGGTGAGATCGGTATATAACAGCGCAACCGAACTAGATGGGAAATATTTGATGTATTTCTACGTACAAGTTGCAACGAGGAGATTGCATGGTATGCAATTGGACGTAATTGAATCAAGTCAGCAGTGTGTAAGATTACGTGACCCCAACAAGATGTTGGTAGATTACAATCCTGTAGTAATGGTCTAGCAATAAGTTTTACTCTCTTGATGAGAGATTCTGCGAACCCATTTTGAGTATGAATATATGAGACTGAGTGTTGAACTTGAATCTCTAAGGCCATGCAATAATCATTGAAAGTATATGAGGAAAATTCAGCATTATTATCCATTTGGATAGATCGGATGTGATATTCAGGATATTATGCTTTAAGTTTGATAACTTGTGCAACAATCTTAGCAAATGCATGGTTCCTTGTGGAGAGGAGACTCACATGATACCATCTTGTACATGCATCTATGAGAACTATGAAATACCTGAACGACCCAGACACATGTCACCTTGAATACGTTCAAGAAACTTTAGAGGTTTGGTATGAATTTTAAGGTAAGAGAGACTGAAAATTAGTTTCCCCATGACACATGCGGTGCATACAAAATCTGAGGATTATAAAATTTTTGCATCACGTAAAGTATGACCAACAGAATTTCTTATAATTTTTCTCATCATCCCGATGGCAGAATGGCCAAGGCGATCATGCCAAGTTTAAAATGCATTAACATTCTGAAAAATTACTTTGTGTGCAATATGTGATACGGTTTTGACGTATGTGTAGTACAATCCAGGTGAGAGTGAGAAAACTTTTTCAAGTGTCTCTTTGCTATGTCCATGATCTTTTGTAATGAGAAGAAACTCCTCATTGTTGTTCGCATGAGTTTCCACATGGAACTCTTTCTTACGGATATCTCTATAACTCAATAGGATACACGTTGAATCGAGATACAATAATACATCCTCAATTGTTAGCGATGCACCCATAGAGAGCATAATAGTGGCCCGACCAGTGCCAACTATTACAACATTGCGTCGAGCGATACTGTAATAGTTGACACTGGTCGGCCCACTATTATGCTCCCTATGGATACATCGCTAACAATTAAGAATGTATTATTGTTATATTTCCTTTGTTCTTTGTGAGAGTTTGAAAATATTTAATCTCCATGAATATAGAGTTAGTGGTACCACTGTCCACCAGGCATATTTCCTCATCCATCAGATCGACTCTCGTACAATCTATGCAAAATAGAGAATTTGAACATGTAATTCTAAATAAATGTATATAGCATACCTACAATACATATAGGTATTAATTGTGCATAATACAAAATACAATACCCAATATGAATTATCAAGTATAGATAACGACTAGCATGTTACAACATCCACATTCAAACATCATACATAAGATAGCAAGGTATCTCAAAGTTTGACCAAATATGTCGCCAGAGGCAAATTCCACGATCATATTCTCCTCATCAGCAGTGTTTCCATCAGGTGGTGGCAGTGCCTTGGTGTTGTTGTTCCCGCAGGAGCGATGTAGATGCACTCAGGGGCATCTTACTTAGGGATGTCAAGTCGAAAAGCTTGTTCCATGTTGACATTAGGTTGGGAGGTTAAATGTGCTTCAAATTGTCCACCTTGATTGGAACGTCCTTGATTGGAGCGTCCTCGTTTCACGGAATTCAAGTATAATTCTACCAAGTGTTTAAGGGTGCGACATTTCTGAGTCGGGTGGTTGTAGCAACCACACTTGTCACAAGTGATAGACTTGTTAGGCTTCTTATTGTCCGACTTAGAAACAACCTTTTCCTTGTTAGCACCATGAGACTTATGTTGTCTCTGTCTCTTGCGCTTGTTCTTTCCTTTGAAGTTTCTAGGATTGCTAGAGTTAGTAGTATTCCTTTACTGCTTGTTCTGAGTGTTAACATGTACTTCTGGCAAAGACTTAGTGCCCATGGGACGTAGATTGGAGTTCCAAAGTAAGAGCTCATTATGTCTTTCTGCTTGAAGTATTGTCTTAATCAACTCAGAATAAATAGTGAAACCTCTTTCACGGTATTGTTGCTGAAGGATCATCTAAGCGAGAAGCATGTAGACAATGTCTTCTCAATTTTCTCCGCATCAGTTGGCTCATTTTCGCAAAACTTCAATTTAGCACTAAGTTTATGAACATCATGGTTGAACTCTCCCACAAGTTTAAAATCTTATAGACGGAGATGGTTCCACTCATTTTTACCTTCTAGCAGGATGACTGTCTTTTGCTATTCATACTGTGTTTGAAGAGCAAGCATCAAAACATGTGGTCTTCATCCGTGTTTGAAGAGCAAGCATCAAAGCGTGTGGTCTTCATCCATCATATACTCAGGTTTGAGATCTAGATGAATGTGGTTCTTATGATGAATAAGGCATTGTACTTGAGAGGCTTTGCCAATGGGACAACTCCCTATTGGAGAAGAGCAATAGCCTCGTACAATCCGCACAATGATAGACTCACTTTGAGATTCATCGCCCATGTGGAGAAGTTGTGACCATCAAGAACGAGAGACTCGAACTCTTTGTTTAATTTGTGAAATAACATAGTCAAGCACCAATGATGTTAACTTTGTTTAATTTATTTTTGTCATTGGTTACACACTTTGAGGATAAAAATTCCACAGTAGTACTATGCTACTACCTTGTGTATGGTCAATGTGAAAATAAATTACATGATAATCATTTGAATGTAGACATTGTATAATTTATAATCAAATTGGGTACACACGGTTAAAGATGAAAATTCCACAGTAGTACTATGGTACTACCTTATGTATGACCATTTAAAAATAAATAAAAATAGTCACCCAAAAATATAGACAAAATTTCAAAACTTGATATCCTGTACACACATTGAGGATAAAATAGATAAATCTCGTAGTATAAGGTACTATCTTATGTATGGCCAATATCAAAGTTAAGAAACTAAGCATTATTCCAAAAATGAGATAATCAACCCAAACCATTTGCATGAAATATTAACTGTGTGTATGAAAAGCTAGAAAACTTAATATGTAAATGACATAAAGTAAATTGTAGTGAATTTTGTGAAATATGCACAATGCATGGTTACACCAGGGGTCTAAAATCAGTAAAACCATTTAGACTAACACACTCTAATTCATATGCTACCTAGGGACTTAGTTGCAATTTACATAAAATTAAAAAACTAATATATAAATATGCAATTCTAGATAAAATAAAAATAAAAATAAATAAAAAAGCGTATTTGTCCAAGAGAGTTTCGAGTTCTTGTGCCACCTAAGTACCTGAATATCAAGGGTGTGGATATTCACGTACTTGTCAGAGATGTGTGCGGGTGTGTTGGGCCGGGAATTTTAGAAAAAAAGGCTGTCTAATTTTCAATCTCCTAAAAATACCATAAATTTTAGTTACAATTATACATGATTACATCGAGATTCGTTCAACTCTTTCACTCCCTCTATTATCTCTTCTTCTCCTTTCTCCCGCTCACGCTGTGACACGCGGTATGCCACGATGGGTTGCCTCCGCCTCCTCTTCACCCGACCGTGCTGCTCCTGGCCTCGTCGGCTAGCCGTAAGGTATCACCGACACTGATGAAGCCCGTCAAACCGGCCCTCCTCCCTCTTGCTCTTCCTCATCTCCCTTCCTCTCTTCCTTCCTAAGCCGGTGGTAGTGTATTACCCCGAATAGTTGTCTTCCCAAATCCGACGGTCCATATTTGCTGCCTCCTCACACCATGCTCTTTCTTGTCCCCCGCCCACCGCCAGCCTCCATCATCGTGGCTCCGACAACAACCATTGCCATCTCACGTTGTTGTCGCCAACTGTCGGTCCGGCCGATGTCCAAGGCCATCCCTATAAGTCCAGAGAAATCGCGCCCTCCTTTATCCTCCCTCAACCCCTACCATAAAACCCTAACCCTAATTCATAGTTCCTCCAATGGAGTTGGGTGTTGCCAGTAATGGGGAAGATGAAGGGATTGATGGGGAGCTCGTCAGCATAAGCCCTGGCTTCCACCTTTCCCTTTTCTTCTTGTCTCCTCGTTCCCTCTCCCTTGGCTAGAGGTTGAAGATGACTCCCTATCCATTCCAAGGAGCAGTTGACAGAGATTCGGGAAAATGTCAATCACCTAAAATCTAGCATTTCCCTTTAGAAAAATTCTTCTCCTTAAGCGCCCGAGACCTAGAAAAAACTTTGTTGGGAAAGATCAGATTCTCCAATCTAAACTGAGCAGAACCGGAAAACAAGTTTGAAACGGGTCTTTGTGTACAACAGCCCCATTTTTCCAGAGCGTGACCAAATAATATCCATCTGAAGCATTCCTAAGAATCTTGGGTGCCGGTGCTAATTATAAAATAAAGACTTATATTTATAAAATAAAAAAACACAATAGACCAGGGCTAAACCTACTTTTAATTTAATGTTGATAGTTTACAGTAAGTTAGGATGGGTCTTGAGACCAGTACTACATTTTGCTTGATCTGCATCATTGGCAGTGATCATCTAACCACGTCAAGAAAGTTAGCATCAACCTAATACTTCTCTTTAGCTATACCATGTTGTCAAATGAGCGATATTTTTTCATGACTAACGACCACTAGAGCTATGGCAAAGGAGCTCACCCACCTACATATGTAGTCACGATCTGGCTAAGTAGAAAAAAAAATCAAAGCACCAGTTCAGTTTTTTTTACTAACTAGAAATTAAAATGGATTCCTTAATGCTTGGAACACATGTTCACATGTCGTCGTGAAGTACAGTTCATTGAGTTCATTGAGGTAGCCATCAAACACTTGTCAAAAAAAATAAAATCTTATTCTAGCCAAATAAGGGGAGCTAAATGAGAGAAATTTGGAAAACCGGAGTGAAGATATCATAAATATATCATAACACAATGGCATACATTGAAAATAAAATTTTTGGAGGACCCTAATTTTTGGTGGCCCTGTGTGGTTAATCATCTCACACGTGCCTAAGGAAAGGCCTCAGACCGGTCCTAACAATTCAGAGGCTCAAAGGCTAAACAAAAGTAGAGGCCCTCACAAAAAATAACTTTTCTTTTCATCGCACCAGTAAATTTAATATTCATTACAAAATAGAAAAAAAATGAGTCATAACAAACAATCCAATTGCCTACTGGTACTTTTCGTAACTTGAGAACACCAAAATATGCTAATAAAGACAATAGTAGTTCTACAAATATAGATTGTAAAGATCATACATAGAACCAGTAATAATCCAAAAAAAGAAACGATTGCTCCCTTTTGAGATCAACTCATCTATTGTTTTTTTTCTTTTTTACTTCCAGATAAATATTTCTTGGATGACGTAGTACTTCTTGGATGACATAGTACAAGGAAGCAATAATAGACTAATGGAGTACATTAGTACCTTGATGTCCAAATTAGTTAGAATCTGAAATAGTACTAACAAAAAACATGAAGACGTCAAACTTTTATGTCTGAAAAAACACCTCAAAATAGAAAAATATATTTATTAGTCTTTGGAACCTTTCCAAAACCACAAAAATATCTTAATTCTATACTCCTACACTATAGCCAAGAAAATCATACCAACAGCCTACTTTCCGTAAGATCACCAATCTGAACCTTTCTCTCTCTCCTAGCTTCGAACCAGATCTGTAGTGTAGAAAAGGGGAAAATGAATTACAAGCAAGTCAACAAGCTGGTCGGACTGGTAAGCAAATCAAAGAAAGAAATCAGAAGAAGAAGCAAGGCGACAACACCGGCGCTCGTCTCGGGAAAGGACAGCCGTCTGGGGGGAACAGAAGAGGAACGGGCGAGAGAGCCGCACGCGCGTGCGCCTGGAGACCGCAATTGCTAGAGCGACGCGTCCGCCTCTCTGTCGATCCCGATTTTCTTTGGTAGGCATACTGTTGGGCCAGCATGGTTACTGGGCTTTTATTATCATGCATATAGGGGTACCATGTATGGGCTGGGGGCCCCTATAACTTGTGGGGGCCCAGGTTGGTCACCCTGACTGTCTTGCCTTAGGGCCAGCCCTGAAAGCCCTACATTGAAATTTTGAACTTCGAATAATTTTTTTCTCCAAAATTACTTTTACGATCGATTATAACGTTATATTTGTTGTAATTAAATATTTACAATAAGATCTTACTTGAGTATATTCTGACGAAGAAAATATATGTTTCAACCGTTAAAACACGATGTTTCATGTGTGATTGCGAAATGTTTCAACTGAAATTTGACTTGGTTGCAGATTTTATGTTTTGATTTCATAAACGTATTTTATGTTTCCTTTGCTAGGACTGCATGTTTCATGTAGTGGGTTTTTTATGTTGCAGTCCATATTTTCTGAATGTTTTAATTGCGAGATGAAACATTTTTTCCAACTTATGAAACAACGGCACCCGAATGTAGCTTCTTTCAGATTTTTATCATACCTGACCAATTATCAATTACTTATAATATTTTAATAGGATAGTTATTTATCTAACTTTTATATATAATAAAATATCACGCATATGTGCTTTTTAAGTAGGGTAGGTATTTGAGCGCTTGTGTGTATGTGGTGCCGTATGTACTAGTGTATGCAACGAATGAACAAAATCTGTTAAGAAAATTCCTTTAGTACCCCCAAAAAATCACCTGATCTCCTATGTCATTGAGATTTGCTTGAACCTTTCACTACACCATATCCCGGAATTGGTGGCAGATGGTTGTCGAAAAAGAAATGATGTTAGCTTCAAACCATCCGTCATAAGAAGCTTAGTGTCAGATGGTCTGTCGGTAGTTATTTTATAAAGGATAGGTTGTATGTCGGTAGTTATTTTATAAAGGATAGACTGTATGTCGGCATTGCTACTGACTTATTGAAACAGATAGTCCGTCGATGGTTCTATAACCACCATCAAACCATCTGTCACTAAAGTTTTTCATCTATGGGCATTTCTCAGAACCACGCCAAAGAAATTGGGTTATAATAGTACTTGGCGCGTGAGCGGCTAGGTGAGCGAAAATTTGCCGCGGCGGGCTGGGCAAAAACATTGGTGGAGTCAAAGGCTTGGTCAAAATAAACCCTAGAAATTACAAAATCTCAATCATTCCCCTTTCTGCATCTCGATCCATCCGCATCGTCACAGCCTCCCATCCCGCTGTTGTCGCTCCCCTCCTCCCATCGCAACGCCGCTCCCCTCCCATTTCGCCGCCATCGCCATTGCCTCCCATCCCGCCGCCACCGCTCCCCTCCTCCCATCGCGCCCCACCATTCCCCATCACACTACCGCTCCATGCCTCCCATCTCGCCGCTGCCACTCCCCATCGTACCGCCACTTTGCTCAATCCCACGCTCCGCTTCGCCCCATTCCGCCCCATGCGACACCGACAACCCATCAGCCCTAGAGGTCTTGGGGTCAGGAGCAACAGCTGCATCCATCTCCCACTCGTTTGGACGCTAGGAATCATTGTCCTCTTCGGCCCTGTCAACTCCGCCGCCACTTTGTGACTCCTATGCTCCCAGATCCAGGAATCACCATCTCCTAGGCTCCCAGGCGCTAGGAACTAGTGGACATCCTCCCACGCTCATGCGTCCTCTCTACCGACACTCTTCTTGGTGTCGATTCTTGATTTCTTGCTTTTTTTTTCTTCTTGCATGTTTCTTTCTTATTTTCTTCTGCTTGTTCTTTGTATGGTGGTTTGGTGATGTCAGGATTGGGAGTAATTGGCTGAGATTGGTAATGATGTGGGATGAATCTAGTATTGCTTGGTCCAATTCAGGGTGCTAATGTTTTCTTCTAAATTCAGCTAGGTTGCGACATTGTGTGCATTGCATGTCTTGACAAAAGGGGATTTTTTTTAAAAAAAACTGGATTGTGAATCTCTGTCTATGTTTTTGGGCTTCTTTCCATTGAGATATATTTTGTGACCATTTCGTATAAAAAGCAATTGATGAACCTTTTGCTACTGATGATATATTTATGTTTGGGAGATGAGAAATTTCACTCTTTATTTTGCATGCAGCTATCCCTTGGGCTTGAGTGCAGTTCAAACGACCTGTTGGTGTTGCGGAAGCACATGGGCGAATTTATTAACCAACATATTTGGATCATTTTGTTTGTGTTATGTAGAATTTTGCAAGGTGTACAAGTGGAAGTGATTATGGCACTCTCTGAATATTAAATTATGAGGTTGTTTACAATATATTGTAGGTCATTATCAAGGAAAGCAACAGTAGACCAAGGGGATCGCCATGGTGAAAGCTTGAACTTGACTTCAAGAAAACAACTCTAAGTTGACATCAAGAGAGCATCATGTTGGTAATGGGATGCCTTCTATATATATAATGTTTTACTATTTATCTGCATCCCTGGTACTGAATGCTTGGAAAGAAAATTATAGTGTGTGATGGAAATAATTGATGTTAACAAGCAGTACAGTTTGCAAAAGTTATGGTTATTTTTGCAGGATTGCCATAGTTTTTACTGGGAACTATGTATGTTGAATTGGCTGAATGTGAATGTCTTATATTTGCAATTGTTTAAACACTTACAACATGCATTATGAGTTTGTCTAGCTGATTAGTGAAAATTAACAGAGGTGCACCAATGTGTAAAGAGTGGATGGATAAGCCTAGGTACAACAAACACTTTCAACAATTTTAGGTCTTTACAGTCCATATCTATTTTTATCTAATCTGGTACTTATGAATGTATTGCACGTAGGCACTCTAGAGAATATCCAGAAGGGTTGAACAAATTCCTACAACATGCATTTAGTTCATTGTTAGGCAGCAAAATACAATGCCCCTGTAGAAAATGTGCTAGTTCATTCTGGTTATAAAGCCCAAGAAGTCAAGGACTTGAAGAGTTGCATAACTCAAATCAGGAGGAGCATCGTGGTGAGCCTACCAATAGGCACTTGGATAATATGCTATCGGATGATGACTCTATTATCCACAGAAAAGCTATTACACCAAGGGTGCCCCTCAAGAAGCACAACCACAACAAGGCATGAAGCCTCCATTGCTGAAGGAGAAAATCTAGTAATTTTTCTCATCCTCTTCTAAACACAACTTTTACTTAAATTAGTTAAATGTTATTTGTATTAATTGGTCACTAAACTGAAATGAATTGTGTGCTTAGGTTGGTAGAGATGTTATCTTATATGTTGTCTTGAGATTTGACATCCCTATGGCTAAAGCAACAATTGTATCAATTGTATTAATTGGTTACATCTCTTTAGTGGGAGGACAACCGCTTGGTATTGAATTCTACAAAGTTGTTGTGAATGTCGTGCTGAAAAGAGATGTGTTGCTGCCTCATCCATATAATGATACGCAAACTATGGCTGATGTTCGGTACACATCCATTGCATGGCCAAACAATAGGGTGATAATCTGCCACTTATTGTTTCTATTTTTGTTGTAATGGCTTGTCATCAGAACTAACTATGTGCTATTTTATTTGAAAATTTGGCAGTTGAATGTTAGCAAGAGGTTTGCTATGTCCAAAAGTGCAGACATTTACTTCCAGTGTTTACTTTACAATGGATGAACTGACCTGTTAGGTACAACCTATGGGTTAGAGAATAACTGGAGTGCTTGTTAACAAGTCATAACTGGACTACTTGTTAACAAGTCATAACTGACTTGTTTTCACTTGTTGGAATATTTATGAACATAATTTATCTAATCAAGAGACTAAACATTTGATAGCCACAAAGAACCCTCACTTGCTGAACATTGTCTGCATGGTTCAAATCCTCTACTGCAAGGTTCAAATCCTACTAAAGCAATGTGTCTCTTTGAATATAGCTAGTATAGCCTATTTCAAGAATAGTTGAACTTTTTTTAGTTATGAATATAATGTTTGTGGAGCTGAGAAGTACATATTATGATTGAACCAAGATAGATTGAAAGTTTGTCCTAATTAAACCTAATAAGACTACTTTCAGACAAGGGAGCTTTTTTCGCCTTATTAACTCCAGAAGGATTATTTTGCAAGGGTTGTTTAGTATGGATAACCAAGTGCTGGCTGCAAAGGGAATATTTTGGTCAAGTGGTGGCAGATGCAAATTGATGCTTGTGTTCATAGCAACTGGACGGGTGTACACATGTCGCTTGCAAAAATCTTAGGGTAGTGCAGTTTTAGAAACCATGCAACTTGTATGCCTTTTGTAGTGAAAACTGCTTGAACCTTGATTGTTTGGACAACTGATATTAGAAGCTTTTGGAGTAGTAACTCACAATTGACTTACAACCTGTGTGACAGGGTAACAATATATGTTGCTGCATGTGAACTTTTTGGCTACTGAATTACAATTGATTATCTTCATATGTATGTGATGAATGAATCTGAAATTTGGTGTGTTACTGCTGAGATCTAATTTTGTTTACTAGCTACAATTACGAGGAATTTGCTATTGATCAGAATGTAAAATTATGACTTCTTATATTGTGTGTCGGCAGAAGTACTACTGACCACAAATTGTCTATGGGGATGTGATGTGTGTGGGTATAAGGTTTGTCTGTCGGTAGAACTAAAGTAACATCGTCAAACCGTCTGTCGTTACAAGTTCTACTTGTCGGTAATGTCCTATAACGACAAGTTTTCCACCGACAAACTATCTATCAGGAAAATCCTTCTCTGACAGATTATGTGATGCTAAAGGCGGTCTTTGCTGACAGATTAGTTGTAGCTAAATTTAGAACATGGTGTAGTGTTTTATGTACCTGATGTTTTTTCCTGGTTCTTACATGGTCATTATGTTAGTTGACCATAGAGATGGCAACAGGGAATTCCCCGTCGGGGAATGCCTTCCCATCCCCGTCCCCGCGAGGAGGAAAATTCCCCGTCCTCGTCAATGCTCGCGGGAGAGCTTTTCTTCCCATCCCCGTCCTCGACGGGGATTGGGGTGGGCGCCTAGGCTAGGCCGTCAATTTCCTATCCGCAACACGTGAGGTCGAGGGAGAGTCGGGTACGTGGGGACGGGGAATGGTCGCCCTGTAACATCCTGAAAATCGGAGGACCGAAATCGGAACGTAAAAATCGGAACTTTCAAAAAACTTGGCTTATTGCTTCTTCTCGGGTTTGTTGCTTCTTATTTGCCAGCTCAGTTGCATAAATTTGGACATGGTTAATTCCCTTTTTGGTGTATTTGGAGGTTTCGGAGTTGTCGAAACGGAGGTGCGAAAGCCGCATCAGGGTTTTAAAAAGGAATTCGAGGGAAAGTGCAGATTTGTGAAAACGCGTCTCGGGTAATATAAAGTAAAATTTTTGGTGGGGAGAAGATGAATCAAGACACAAAATGAACAATAAAATTCTCGGGAGGCGTACTCGAAATTTGGGAAATTTATTTTTTAAAATGGGTAAATTATGAAAATTAGGAAAAAAAGGAATTTAAATAAATATGAAAAATAATTATGGAAAAATAAAAGTCAAGAAAAAGTTTAAAATATAATGTTAAAAATTATTTTTGGAATGATAGGATTTATTTTGGGATTTTTAGGAGGAAAGAAAATAGAAAATGGGAAAAGAAAATAGAAAATCGGAAAAATCAAAAAGTCACTATTCCTCGTGCGCCAGGTGTTCGACGCCGACGGCCCGCGCGCGCAAGCACGCCCGCGCCGCGCCGCGCGCGCGACGGCCCCTACAACCGCGCGCCACGCGCGCCAGCGCGCGCCGCCGCGCCGGACCCCGCACGCTCGCGCCGCGCGCGCCGCCGCCCGCCCGCGCGCCGCGCTTGCGCCACGCGGCCCGCCGCAGTACGGCCCGCACCCGCGCGCGCGCTGCGCCACGCGCCCGCCGCGCCCGGCCCCGCCCGCTCGCTCGCACCCTCGCGCGCCGCGCCGTCCGACCCCGCCGCATCCCGCTCGCCGCTCCACGCCGCAAACGCCGCGCCCGGCCCGCCCCGCGCCGCGCGTGGAGACCGCCGTCCAGGCCCTCCCCGAGCTGCGCCGTGTGTCGCGCCGCGCCGCGCACGCCCGAGCCGGCCCCTCCCCTCTCCACTCGCGCCCGCGCCGCGCCGCGCCTATAAAAGGGCCGCGCCCGCGCCACCATTTCGCCGCACCGCCACCGCCCTTTTCCCCTCTCCCGAAGCGCCGCCGCCGCCGTTTAGCCGTCGCCGCCGTGCGCAAGTCCCTCTCTGTGCCCCACTTCTCCTCCCCGAGCCCGCTGTCGCCGGTAAGCCTCCTTGCGCCGCCCTTGTTCCTCACTGCCGCCGCCTCTGTTTTGAAGCCCCCGGTCGAACACCTTTGGAGCCGATGAATAGTTTGAGAAAAGAAAAGAAAAAAAGAAAAAAAAAGAAAAATAGGGAAAAATTTTGGAAAATTTGGAAAATATTTTGGGATGACTTGAGTAAAATTTTGGGCAAAAATAAATTATTTTCTCGCATATTTTCTCGGTGCAAAGTTTGAAAAATCGGAATCGGACGTTTTCCGAATTTCATTTCGCATCGTTTTTAAATCCGGATTCCGTTTAATTCTTTCCCGCCATCGAAATAGGTTTCGCTTTTGTGCTCAAACCCTCAAATTTCGAGCACGAATATTCTTCGCTGATATTTTCAAACGTAATTTCCAAATTTATTGCGATCGCCGACTTTGCGAAAACCCTAGGTCATCAACTCGATTCCAAAACCCGGATTTTCCTCGCAACCCTTGTCCTAACTCGATTAGAATTTTCGGCAAAACTTTTGGAGTTGTTTTCATGGCTTTTATGGTTCTTTTCGATCTCTCGGTATTTTGTTGAATTCTAACTGAATTCAATTAATCTTTCACACGTACGGGTAGCGCCTGAAGAAACCGGCATCGACCCCGCTGAAGACCCCACCCCTCAAGTGTGCGAGCAAGGCAAGTCTTCACACCCTTTGAACATATCGATCCCAATTGCGAAATGATGTTATTTTAAACTCTAAATATGCATGCTTTACAGAGTTACCTATACTTGATATGCCATACCTTGCTATTGATTATCTTTAGAATTACTCCTTGTAACCCGCGACGTGATACAAACAACCGAAGAATAACTTCGGTAAACTGCTTAGCCATGCTATACTTAAATTTATGCATACTCATGACTTTGTGAAAAGGCTTTGTGCTCGGGCAACTACCTTAGGGAAGGTAGTTGAGATACGGCATGTGGAGACATGAGCGCCACATGGCCATGAGAACGATGAACTAAGTTTTGATGAAAATTGAAAGTACCATACAAATGTTTTAGACTGGGGCGGCTGGATGATTTGGGCGGATTCCGGAAAAGGCAAGTGCCGACCCTGGTCAATTAAGGACCGAGCCATGAGATAGCCGGGAAACGAGCCAGTACAACCGTACTTCTCGAATGGGTATAGACCTAGCTGACTAGATAGCCGAGCAGAGGCAGTATCCTTGCATAGATGGTTCTCTATGATGTGGTTACGGGATGAGAATGAGGCTGCGGCCTTTGTTATGGATGGTGGAATTAAACCGATATTAAATAAACTAAAAGATTGAGAAAGTTTCCCTTACCCTGGTGCGCTGAACTCCTCTCACCGCTAGAAAAGGATGGCTAGAGTGCATGAGGGCTTGAGTTCATGGAGCGGTACGCCAAAGCAAGGTTATCAAAAGGCTTTGCCGTGACCGTCTCATGTGTTGAGGCGTAGGCTCATTTGTTGGGCCGTCGCAGAGTACGGGTAAAGTGTACATCCACTGCAGTGTGAGTGAATCAATCTATTCGAATAGCCGTGCTCGCGGATATTGAGCATCGTGACAAGACTTTCGCTTTGCTAGATTTTAAACTTAAAACTGCTGGGATGGGTATGCATGATGGTTTCATTCGGGTGGGTCAACTTCTCGATAAGCGAGAAGGGGTAGATTCCCGTAAAATCATGACGAACCGGAGGCGGGAAGCCATCCTTGGGATCACGAGGGATGGTAGACAGAACCGTCACCGGATTAATGAACTGTGAAAATTAAAACTTGATTGGCTAGTAGATAGGTTTGTGAAAAGAATTGTGAAAACTGGCTTTACGCAAAAATAACCCTAGCCATGTTCTTTGAATAACCCTATCATATGCATCAATTCGTGTTGGCTTGCCGAGTACGGTTGGTACTCACCCTTGCTATACGCACAAACCTCCAAACGATGGAAATGAAGAGCCGAAGACCCTACGCGTATTACCCGAGGGCGAAGGAACCGACGGCGCATACTAGACCTTAGCCCCGCGTTGCTCGTGGCAATTGACGAGCCGCCGCCTCTTTTCGCCGCCTTATCTAAATTCTGTTTTTATGTTGTATTCGGACCATAAGGTCCCGTGGTCGAACATTGCCTTCGGGCCTATTGATATAATAATGGTATTGTAAGACTATTCGTGCATGTGCACTTGATTATCCAGTACTGTATTCGTGGGTACCAACTACTCGATCCAGGGAAATGGTACTATGAACACGAAAGATTCCCGCCTCAAAATCGGGGGTCCACACGCCCGTACCCGCCCCCACCATACCCGACAGTGATCAAAATTTCCCCATTTCAATCCCCGCGGGGATGATTTTTTCCCCATCCCCGTTCCCTAAAGGGTGAATTCCCCTTGGGGAATCAAAAATTGGGTCCGTGTTGCCATCCCTAGTTACAACAGTGATGGAAGGTGAATACATGGTTAGCAAAATCCACATTTTTAAAACTGCATGTTCATGCAAAAATTACTTTCCAAATTCAACATAAATTTTCATAAATATTTGAGATTTCAATGATTTTGGTAATTTATCCTTGGTATTTTTTCACAACACAAATAATTTATCCATGCTGTTTTTCATATACAAATAATTTCTATACGAAAATTTGTAACTTTTAGCTAAGTGGCAGGGAGAATAAGGTCATTTCTTAAAAAATGGCAACTCTTGGTCAATGGCTGTTGGACAGTTATCTATTCTCGGGTGTCACATAGTGATCAGTTTTATGGCCCAAAACATATTCAAAACATGTTCAGCCCATCTATGCTGAACTGTGGGGGAGGTATTTCAAGCTGTCCGGTAAACCTGGCCAGAAGCCCTCCTCTTAGGGGAAGAGCCTGTGAAACCTATACCTAGAAATACCTTAAACTCACTCCTACGACAAGCTACGGCTTGCTGAGCTATTTGACACAACAACGATGAGTACAAAGTGCACTTTGCACCAGGTAGCTAGAGTGTACCAGTTTGTTTCATAACACTAGGTTTTAGTGCATGTTTAAGTTTCGCTTTGCATAAGATCGCTCTTGTAAAATATGATAAGAACTTACGAAACTTTTTAAAATTAGATCATGTTTTATAAAGTTTCATTCAGATTTTATAAAAGAAATTATGAAATTTCCAAATGTTTTGATGATGCATTCTGGTGCTAAGTAAAACTAATTTACTCCGTAAATATAATCTAGTGTCACTACTACAAAAACATGCATGGGTGTCGGCCTAATAGGTGTCGGTTCAACAAAAACCGACACCTATTAAAACAATAGGTAGCGGCTCTAAAGAAAAACCGACACCTATACTATAGGTGCCGGTTTTTTGAAACAAACCGACACCTATAATATATTATAGGTGTTGGTTCTAAAGAAAAATCGACACCTATACTATAGGTGTCGGTTTTTTAAACAAACCGACACCTATAATATATAATAGGTGTCAGTTTTAAAAAAATCGGCACCTATAATATTTGTACCGGTTTTTTTAAAAACCGGTTCGTAAGTCGGTCGGCGCTTTATTATAGCCGGTCAAAGTCCGAGCCTTATCTCTTTCTCCAAGATTCCTCTTCTCCTCTCCCAGCTCTCTCTTCTCTCCTCGCCGGCGGAGGGCGGCGCGGGCATGGGACGGCGGAGGGGCGGCACGGGCATGTGGACGGCGGAGGGACGGCGGAGGCGAGGCATCGGCGGCGGTCGGCATCGGCATCGGAGCTGCACGCGTGGATCCGCAGGTGGGAGCGGCGGCGAGAGGAGGCGGCGGAGGCGGGGGCCGCGAGAGGCGGGGAGGCGGGAGGGCCGCGGAGGCGGCGGAGGAGAGGGACGGTGGGAGGAGGCGGCGGAGGTGTTTCTCTCGTTTTTATTTCTCCGGATCTCACTCTCCTCTCTTCTCTCTCGCCTCACAGTAAGAGGCGGCGGCGGGAGGCCGGGAAGGGGGATGCGGCGGGAGGCAGCCGGAGGAGGGACGGCGGGAAGGTAGGCGGCCGAAGGAGGGTAGGCGGCCGGAGGCGACGACGACAACGACCGGAGGTTTAATTTTGTTATTGTCAGTCTGTGGATCTTGTTTGTGGATCTGTGAATTGTTTGTGGACCTGTGATGTGAATGAATCATTGATCTGTGGATGTTGTTTGTGGATGTGAATGAATCGTTGATCTGTGAATGAATCGTTTGTGGATTGGATTTGTTTTCTTGGTGATTGATTTTGTGAATCGTTTGTCGGCATGGTGGTTCCTATGGTGTTGGGAAGGGAAGGACGCACGTCACCGCGTGTTTTTTTGTTTCGTTGAACGCTATAGGTGCCGGTTCCTTGACCGGCACCAATGATTTTGATCATTGGTGCCGTCCAATAGGTGTCGGGTTTCTAACCAGCACTTATAGCAGTTTTTATAGTAGTGTGTAGAATAAAAAGACATGCCAACCCTAATACAAAGCGAAATAAGAAGTGTTTTATCCGGTGCATAGTATGCTTATATTTTGAAGTACGAACTTATATTCTATTAAAAAGTAGGGTCAAAGTTACATCTTAAATATTATTAAAAAATCAAACGTCATAAATTATTAATCGACCGAATGACTCCGCATAAATTAATTAGATTGCAATTAGCAGATTCACCTGATTTCTTAAAACTACTATAAAATACTTCATCCGTTTTAAATTACTTACCGTCCGAATTTATCCTAAATTAAATATTTTAATATTTGATCATTAATTTATATAAACTCATATTTCTAATATCGTAAAGATTTTTATTTTTATTCACTATGAGCCATACTTTCATATATAAAATATAATTCATAAGTTATTAAACAATATATATTTTAAAAAATAATGATCAAAGATAGATGTGTTTGACTTAAAGACAAACCTAAACGATAAATAATTTGAAAAGAGTGGAATATAATATTCATCAAAAGGTACCTCACTTCATTTAAAAAAAGATATCCAAATTAGGTACGCGTGTAAGTGCAACCGCCCCTCAGCAGCAACCCGATCTGGAGTACCATCCACACATGCAAAAACTAAACTAGTGCAACACACTAATAATACACGAGCTAATTATGTACCACCCCTTTCTATGGTACGTAAAAATGTTTTCATTTTTCGAGGGCGTGTGTCACTATTACTACTTAAAAAAAAGCCACTCCTCTAACCGGTCGGCTCACTATTTTCTTTGTCCCCTCTCAGACGGCGGGACGGCCGTGGGAGCAGCGGGAGGCAGCCGGCGAGAGGTGGGACGGGCCGCCGCGGGAGCGGCGGATATGTGAGGGACGGCTATGGGAGGGGTCCCCGCCTCTGCCGCCTCCTTCGTCGGCGCTGCCCGCGCCGCCTATGCCGACGAGCGTGCTCCATGGCCAGCCGCACCGCGGGGAGGAGACGCCCGAGGTCCGGCTCCCCGGGGTCAACGGCGACGAGTCTAACTCCAATTCGGACGACTCGGAGTACGACGATGAGCGGTCCGTGGGCGGCGGGAGCGGCGCTATGGCTCGAAGACGACGACGATGGCGACCGAGCTCGAGGTTTTTATTTTTTGATGTTTGATTTTTTTTGATTTATCTGTGGAGGATTTCTGTGGATGATTGATATTTGTGTATGAATCGTGGATGATGTGTGGATTTATATATGGATCTGTGGATGATTGATTTGTAAAGGATTTATGTGTGATTTTTTTGTTTGTGATCGATCTTTGGAGGTTGTGGATGGATATATGATTTATGTTGTTGATTGGATCTGCGCATGATGAAGCTCGGCTCAAACTGACGAACTGGATATTTTTGTTCCCTAGAATCTAATAGGTGCCAGTTCTAAACCGACACCTATTTCTTTTCTAATATGTGCCGACCAATAGATGCCGGTTGAAAAACCGCACCTAAAGGGGTTTCCCAACCGACATCTAAGGGGTCTTCTGTACCAGTGTATTTTTACCTATCACCTAAATAATTATTAAAATAATTTAAAAAATTGACAAGATAGATTAGCATAAGATATATCATTATATAAATATGCATTATAACAAATATAATTACTTATACAAGTTTCAGTTAAATTAATTTGTTTTTTATAATTTAAAGAGCTACTTTTATAAGTTATAACAAATTTTAGGTTTAACTCAAAAGCCGAATGATTCATGTTTGTTATTTTTTAAATTTTTTACGACTACATGCATGCACGTACCACAAAGAAAAAAAACTAAACTAGTGCAACACACTAATAATACACCAGCTAACTATGTACCACCTCTTTCTATGGTACCTTAAAAATGTTTTCATTTTTTGAGGGCGTGTGTCACTATTTTTTACCTATCACCTAAATAATTATTAAAATAATTTTAAAAAAATTAACCAGATAAATTAGCATAAGATATATCATCATACAAATATGCATTATAACAAATATAATTACTTATCAAAGTTTCAGTTAAATTAATTTCTTTTTATAATTTATAGAGTTACTTTTACCAGTTATAACAAAAATATAAATATAAGTGTGTTCGTTTTTAGTTTTAACTCAAAAGCATGTTCATGTTTTTTTTAATTTTTTATGACTACGTGCATGCACGTACGTACCAGAAAGAAAAAAAAGGACGGAAATACGATCAGCAACCAGCACAAAGACAGAAAAAAACATTAATTAAGCTAGCCAAGAATTAATCTAGCTAACAACCGCCCTCATTTTGTTGAAAGCTAGCCAGGCTTGGATCGGCCATTTTTGTTACACTTCGATTAATTCTTGTTGAGATTAATTAACTAACCACTACTTAACTACTAGTTGGTAAATACTCTACTATAAACTTTACTTAATTATCTCACAAGCATTTTAGTAGCGTTAGTTCTTTGGACGCCGAGGACTCCACGCTGCGCTGTCGCTGCCGCCGCTGCTGCTGCTGCTGACGCTGCTGCTGCTCCAAGCTGCTGCTGGCGCTGCTGCTTTGCCACCCCTGCCTCCCGAGGCTGATCTCCAGGCTTGGCACCCTCGATGGCATCTGCTGCTGCTTCATGCATGCTTGCGCTGCGGCGACGCTGCTGCCCCTCACCGTCGTCGACGCCTGTGGGGCCAGCGGCGGCGGCGACCACGTCGTCGGCGTCCAGCCTGCAGCAGGAGGCGACCTAGCAAAGCCTGCACCCGACGATCTAATCCTGGCAACAATCTCATCATCATGGCTGCCTACAGCTGCTGCAGGAAGACGTTGTCCCTTGTTCTTGATCCCTAGGCTGCTATGGACTGCAGCATCTTGCTGTACCGGCTGCCCTCCCCTCCAACGACCTCCCTGCATCATCTTTTATATGATGAATTAAAAGTCTAGATTATATGTTCATATCTGTATCTGCAGGAATTAATATATCCATGCATATATATGCCAACATGTAGATGTGTAACGACATTACACTGTACATCTGAAGACCTGGATTTATCATCGAGGCATTACTAGCTCTACAATATATATATATATATATATATATATATATATATATATATATATATATATATATATATATATGTTATGCTGCGCATGCGTTGCATTCCGTGTGGCGTGGCGAATCTCTAATTTGAAAACTTAAATTGAAAATCCGAACCGTTCAAATTGTTCTACATATTAATATTGCCTTGTATACCAAATTTTATATTTTTTTGAATTTTTTTACTATTTTATCAGGTCAAAAATGCAATAATCCAACGATTTGAGTATCTATTTTATTGCATTTTTGACCTATCTGATAAAATAGTAAAAAATTCAAAAATGTAAAATTTGGTATACAAAGCAATATTAATATATAGAACAATTTGAACGGTTCGGATTTTCAATTTGAGTTTTCAAATTAGAGATTCGGTCACGCCACACGGATGCATGTACGCCGCCACACGGACATTCTATATATATATATATATATATATATATATATATATATATATATATATATATATATATATATATATACACACTACTGTTTGGACATGCATTCAATCAGGAGCGACTACAGTAATTAACCGGTCCAAAAGGCACAATATTTGGCACGTATATATGGTAGAGGTACAGTGCTAGCCAAGGTACAGCCTGCAGGGACATTGAAAATATGCTGTTTGTAGTCCCCAACACTGCAAATATCAATTACTCCCCTAATTAAACCTCTATATCCCCACACCTAGCGCTGCACGGAGAAAATCCATTAATGTGCAGGGATGTGATCCATATAAATGCATGTGACCATCACGCACTCAATTTTTAGTCTTGTGGGGACATCAATGAAAATAACACTCCTATTGAGTTTTAATTAATTATTTTTAAGGACAGAACAGAAGGGGATCGTGTGGTTATATTAAGCTTTATTGATAAATAAGATCCAAAATGCAGGAAAGAGAAAAAAAAGTCAAAAGGAGGAAAGCTAGCCAGGAATTAAGCTGGAGTTTTAATTAGGTCATGTTTAGTTCACCCCAGAAATTACCACACATGCTTGCCAGTTGCCACCCAAAAGAGTCGCTAATTGATGGCTACATATTGGCAAGATGCGAAAAAAAATTAAAAGAGTGTATGACGCGTGGGACTCTAGGTTAAAAGAAAACTATATACGGTATGATTTAACTGTAGCAACAAAACAAACAATATTAATAACATAACAAAGTTTGACAAATTTGGTAGTAAACCAAACACCCTATGAAAGTACGAATTGATTATTGAAACATCTATTTTTACTAAATTAATTAACATAACAATGATAAAGTAAACCTATACCTTAGATGAGGGGTATGTATTTTTCTGATACTTTAAATTAATCTTTTAAATTAATCTAGCCTTTATAGCAATATAGACCAACGACACGCACGAATATGAATGTATGAATATCAATATGTATACCTGGTTTTGTTTGATGAGGTAGTGGTGAGCCGACACGATGTAGGGGCAAGGCAGCGGCAGCCCACAAGTGCTTTGCTGCTGAGCGAACGGTGGCTGGCACCAGGCGCTGCTGATGATCTCTTGATGATGCTCACCCGGCGACCCTGCTGCATGCCTTCTGCAATTAAAACAACACAAATAAATACATCATATCATTCATATCTGGCTCTCAGTTCCCGCTAATTTCATGAATCAAAATTTAATTTATTAATTATGACTACTACAGACAGCTAGGCGCTCTATTTAGCTAAGTAACGCGCCTTCCAATACCCTCACACAATCGACCTATAGCGCTTCAAATTCCAGTCAGTTTTTTCTTTATATTTATACATGTAGTATATACACTATTTTTGTTTTCAAAATATAAGACGTAAATGTTTTTTACATGGACTACATTATACTTTGATCGTTATTTTTTATAATATATTATCAGCAACCGCAAAATTAACATAATATTAAAAAATCAAATGAGTACGAATATACTTGATATCACATGTGCAACAGTAAACATGCATGCATATTGTTAGATATAAATGATAGCTTTTATAATTTTTTGATGGTGGGAGTATTCTGGCATGTAGTGTATTTTTTGGCTAAGACGCAAAAGACTTGCGTGTGTTTTGTAATAATTAAGAAGAAAACAGTCAAAGACTAAAGTAGCAACAAATAATTACTCCCCGCGGAATAAATGAATTGATATATATTTAGGACAACCAAATTACAAAGAAAACAAGCTAAAACATTTGTCCGAAACGACAAGCAAAACTGACCGGAGATAGTATATATATATATATACAGAAAAAACAAAGCAGCTGGAATGAAAACTAGACAAATATGCCTTCAGTGCACATCGTCTCGTGATAGCAAGATATACGTAGTACATATGTACAGAGATACATATATGTAGGGGATCACGTGACGTAGAATCGTATGGATACGTACATGCATACATACACACAGGGGCTTCGTCAGACATGAGCAGCAGACACAATGAATTCAACGTGCAGAGAAACAGTTAAAACCATCAGAGGTTACAACTCGCACAAACAAAGATGCATGCAGCAGCAGCTAGCTAGCGCGCGCGCACACACACACGTACGTACATACGTACAGCGGCACAGAAGGAATTAACTCCGTCGCCTGGCAATGCCAGAGAGGATCTCGCTCATACTATGTCGTCGCTTGTGTACGCAAACTACGCATCATCGTCAGAGAGAGGCAGAGACACGAGAGCAAAGGCACAAAGAGGCCGGCATTAGCAGCAGCGGCAGTGACAGTGTCGTTGTGCTGTTAATGCAATGGTTGCTAGCTAGCTGCTGGCAAGTTGGCTTGTCCATGCTCGCCACTAGCTAAGTGTCCCCTACATCCAAAAAATACATAAAAGTAACCTACAGCGTTTAGAATTTAATTTTCAATATATAACTACATCTCTCATCTCAAACAAACCACAATCATCTTAATTAATATAGTTTAATTTTTTCATCTGTTTTCTTATCTTAACCAATCACAATCCATGACTATCTAATCAGTTATTTTCTTAAATTTCTATAGAATTTTAACTTTAAAAATATTTAATTTTTTAGGTGTAAAAATATTTACATTTTATGATGGAAGGAAGTAGCTAGACAGTACTACATGCGCTTAGAGGTCGCTGGGTGCATGGCAGGCTTTCTGGGCTGGTCGGTCAAGGAAGGGGATGGATGGATGGATGGAAATGTAGTCGATCGCAGGGCGCAGAAGCAAGCAAGCTGCAGCGTGCTGCGCTGGGCTTGTCATCTTCTAGTTGTTTTACTCCAAGATTCCGGCCACCACTCGCCCGGCCCTCGCCCTCTCTCCCTGATGGGCGCAGGGGGACAATTGATATGGATCTCTCTCTCTCTCTCTCTCTCTCTCTCTCTCTCTCTCTCTTGCCATGGAAATCAATGAATCATCACAAGAGCAACTAAGGCATATGCAGCCCGGCCTCTTTCAGCTCTCAGCTAGCTGCATATCCCTGCCACTGCTATACACTTCTCTTGCATTGCTTAATATTGGGACCTCAGAGAGAGAAGCTAGAGAGAGATCAGCTACTACTGTACTGTAGCTGCAACAAAACTGCAGTACTGCAAGCAAGGAGAAGAGGGGAAGAAAGTCTTGCCATGCATCATGACCTTCTTCCAGCCAGTACAATGGTTTTTTTTCTTTTTGCAAACATTAATTGATAGCTAGTAGGCACTACTTTTCCTTTAAAGACATTAATGTCCCCCAGCTCAGGCCATGACCACCCTGGGTAGCATATGTGATAATAGTAGTCTGATAGATGGCACTATCCCTGTGTGTATGCTGCGCATACACCAGAGGATGTCATGCATGAGAGTTTGAATCACGAGAGAAGGACGATATATGGCTGTAGCAGTAGTACTTCACATTCAGACATAGGAGTATGCAGGATTCGTCACCCTTAGCTATAGCTAACCACCTTGTTCTCTGGGAGATATATGTGTATTCATGCATAAGTGAGAGAAATATGCATGACAGCCAATAGAAGTTGTTAGCACTCAATTCCCCATTGTGCCGAAAATGACCCATGACCAAATATTGGTCCAGGCATCAAATCCTAGGATTGACAATTAATGGGGTACACCGCACCACACAAAACTATAATGAGAGAGAAAAAAAGTTGTTCTCTCTCTCCCTCTCTAAAAGAAATGCACAAATAAGAATGATTTTGTAAATTTGACCAGCGTCTTAATATGTGCAGAATAATATGATAAACATCACTAATTCTATACACAGTTATCCTTAACATATAAGTTTATTAAAGTATAACCCTTGTATACATATATATCCTAGGTACTAGTATGAAATTAAGGCTTGTAGATACAGTTACACGTCACAGCAAATCCTCTCAAAACCTTTCGCACCACACAAAACTAATAATGGGCGGAAAAAGCTATTAAGCGTAAATAAGATAGATTTATGAATTTGACCAATATATCTTAATTTGCACAATAATATGCTAATATAACTTCACTTGTTCTGTCACATATGCCTAAGTAAGTAAGTTATTCTAAGTTCATAGCCAGTCATCCTAGCTAGATATAACATATACAGTAGGTTCATTGAAGTATTTGATAAATGTTCACCAGCCTTATGTATATTACAGGTGTGAAAAAAATTAAGGATCGTATATATAGATATACACGTACCCGATATTTGATATTTTAATAATGTTGATAATACTTCGCATCATCGGCAAAATGCTAGCATGTGGTATGTATGTTTGATATTTTAATAATGTTGATAATAATTATTTCGCATCATGAGATAACAAACTGTTGAAAAGCATGAGTATTGTTTCAGGAAACTTGTGTTTTCCTCAAAAAATGAGTATTGTTTCAGGAAACTTGTTTTTTTCCTAAAAAATGAGTATTGTTTCAGGAAACTTGTTTTTTTCCTAAAAACAAGTTTTTTTTGGAAAAAACAAATATATAAATATGTGAGAACTTCTTCCTTTAGATAAACACTACCACATAAAATCGTCATAGGTGTGTCGGTTTTTCAGCCGACATCAATTTATTGTCACCTTTACCTATTGACATAGATGTCGGTTTTAGAACTGACACATAGGTTTTAAAATACATACAATTTTTGCAGAAAATATTTATTATTTGACCTCAAATTTTTAAATTTAAAAATATAAAATAAATTTAATATTTTTATACTTTATGGAATATACTAATAATGATATATAATATACACAATATTCCTGTTCGTAGCTTTCTCTAATCAGCTTTCTTATTTATAAAATCCTTTGCAGAATCACTCCCGTCTACTTACTTCATAAATATCAAAATTCCTATGACAAATCCCATGTGTGCGTGTGAATAATATGCATAACACAATATTTGATCTGATGCGATCCCCTCATTTTTGCATTTCTTACTTTCTATATATGAACAACAGTTGTTTGTACTAAAAATCCATTAATTTGAATTACATTCTCTGATCGTTTAATGATGTTTGTTAACTTTGTACTCCTACACAGGACAAAACCTGATTGAAATGCGTCGAGTCTGGAAAAGTACTAGATCTACTCTCTAAATGCGCTATGAGGCTGTTTAATAACAATCATATCAAAACAGGAGTTCTGCGACACAAACTGGCAGTAATATTAATATTTAGATGTATCCCTGGTCATGATTTAATGAAAAGGGGAATTGCTAATTAATGTCGAATATCAAGCTTAAGTACGAGGCCAAATAGTAAGACAATATAACTGTTAAATCTTGCACATTCTGACATATATACAAAAATTAAGTAAATAAAAATAATATGAGAACATCCAACATATTCGTAATATTGATTTTTTATTGATGTAACTTATCTATTTGCATACTTGAGACTGATGAAGGCCCTACTAATTAAATGTTATCAATTAATTATATGTATAAACATAAATCATAAATGGAATACGTCGTTAATTACATGCAAACCCCTTCACACAATTAATTTGATATAGAGAAAGTTAACATGAGCATTGTACAGATTAGCATCCAAAGACAATTATGAGTCTAATCAATCCGGCACATGAGTTTAATGATGGTGTACATTCAAATAACTCCAAATTTTTCTGCCATGCAATTTAACTGCCCCCACATACTTCTCAAACATGCATTGATGTACATAAAAACATATCTGTTTAATTTCATGCACAGAAGATGCTCAAATCCAACAAAACATGCATCAAATGGAGAAAATGAAGGAGAGGCAGAGATTTGCAGAGGCACAACAATATAATAATTTATAATACAATCCTGAATATGCAAAAAAAGGATTCAAGATTATAATCAAAGGTTAGAAAATAACCCTGACGTGCAAAGAAAGGGGGAAACCCTAGCCTTGCTGTTTTTATTTAATTGACTGCGCAATATTAATGTGCTATAATAATTAATTAATCGACCAGATAATGTGGAGTATACTAACCTAAAATTGGCGATTGCAATTGAAGAGGTGTTGCCAAGCACGTCAAAGCCGTCTACTTCACCACCTCCTCTCCTCAGAAATCCCATATCTCTCGTCTGCCCATGGCCTGCATGCACCACACATATGCAACATGTGTGTGACCAACTAATTCATATACAAAATTATGTGTTTTGTTTATGGATGGAACAGTTCAGTATATGATATGCCTCCACTAAAAATATAAGTATATAAACGGTGCAAGCTCAATATATACAGTGCTAGCTAGACTGCATGCTTGCTAGCTTTATGGGACACTACTGGCAAAGCCATACACGTCCCATGCCAATAATTCAGCTAGCATTATGTGATTTGACCTTACTGAATGATCAACTCAGGCAAGAAAATATGTCTCTGAAAAAGAAGAAATTATTATTTTCTAGGCCCTTGTTTTACCTTCGGCACATGTTCTGTCTGTGGTTCCCTTCACTGTTCTATACATCTGCACCAGGTCAAGCAAACAAGTAAAACAAAGACGAAAAGAGAGAATAGACTAGACCTCGTGCGCGCGTCTTCCATTTGGTTTTCTCTTGCAGTTAATGTAACTAATTAATCATACTAGTGTTTTAAGATACAAAATGTTATAGCGGGATAGACCAAAAATAAAAGAGAAGGGGGGTAGTTAGTTGATCAACAAATCATTGTACAACTACACATACTTTACAATTTGTTTTGTTAACTTTAATGTTTATATAGACTAAAGAATGATAGAGGACTTCCAGTTTACTTGCCTGCAGGTGACTCTTAACATGAGCCAATGTGAGATCTTTCACGTTCATCAACTCCAATACTGACTTTGGTGTTGCTCCTAGAAACATAATGAAAATAACTTCATTTTACAACAAAAAAAATACGGTGCATTATCATAATGAACGAACTGGTTAAATCAGTAGTATATGGTACACATGAATAAGAGAAATCTTCAAAACAACGGGGAAAACCATGATAGCAAATACTGGATTGGATTAAAAAAGACTCTTCCAACAATGCTTTTAAAAAGTAAATGGAAAAACTACAAATGGAGGCACAAGATTGCAAACAATTCATGCATTGAAACATCTAAGGAAAAAAAGCAACTCAATTTGACTCCTGAAAAATTCATACAAGTACAAAAAAGAAAGTTAAATAATGCAAGAACACGCTAGAGAAAAGCTCAAGTTTCAGGTATATATATAGTGGACAGACTCAATTGGCTTAATTGGCTCATGTGATTGTGCAAAAGCTTCAACTAGTCCAAGAGAACTCCTCTGAATTGAAAAGGACAAACAGCAAAAGGAACAATCGAAGAAGAAGAAGAAGCCAACATTAATTAATTGCATCCAAGGTATGCATATGAACCTACTTTCATGGCCTCCAAGAAGCTCGACGGCTTGCACAAAGTGCGCATGGAGTGCCGTCGTCCATCGCATCCTCGGCGCCCTAGAGCTCCTCTTCCCAACTCCACCACCATTCCCAGATCTCGCGGCCGCAACGCTGCTGCTGCCGCCGCCGCCGCCGTAGCACACAGGGCTGCCGCTAGCGCTCTTCTTGAATCTCTGGATCTGGCTAGGTTGGTGCAGCCGCTGCTGCTGCTGCTGCTGGAGGTTGCAGCTGCCATTGTTGTACTGCTCCGCTGCCGCCGTGCAAAACCCTAGGCACAGCTTTGGCTCAGCCAACTGCTCCATCATCTCGCCGCCGGCGCCGCTGCTCCCGGCCATGTCTGGCGGCGAAGGCGGGCTTATGTGGAGTGACAGATCCGTGGCGGTGGCGGCAGTGGTCGCCATTGCAGCAGCTAGCAGCTGTACAATATTGCTGTTTCTTGGGAGGAAACTGAAAGGATTTCAGCTTCCAAAGCTGAGAAGAAAATGAGTTGGTGCGGGAAGCTTCTTCTTGCAAGCTAGTAGCTACTAGCTAGAGCTAGAAGAGAGAAAATGAGAAGTGAGAAGCTAGCTAGGTATGTGGTTGATTAGGTCATGAGTGGCATATGATGCTTGTATAGGGCTTTGTGTTTGTGGGTGAGAAGGGGGTAGATCGATGCATGCATAGGGAATGGGGCTAGCTAGCTAGGGAGGGAGAATAACGGAGAAAGAAGTTGTTGGGTGTCTCATGGTACAAATTGGGGGGGATAGCAGCATCATTGGCAATAGCGAAGTTGGTGGAAGAAACTAGTAGCTTTTGTGTGCGTGTGGGGCTGTTTGATCAAGATGTACGGGGAGGTGGAGCAGGGCACCACTGTATATTTGCCATGCAATTTTTTCCCCCTCCGGTCTTCTTTTTTTTTTTGTTTTTTGTTCTTTTACAGGGGACTCTGAACATATTAATTTGTTTGCTTTCTTGATGGGCTGTAGCAGTCTACCAGACCAGCAACAAGGAATGGTCTAACAGGGTGGTGGTGCATGGGCTCAAACTGACTTGACACGATACATATCCATCTTTTTCTGTATTTCATATCGTTTATATTGTATGTATTAACTTTAATGTTAACCCTTATTACCATGTGTATTTTTGCTAGGTGCAGTGTCACTACAAAGCACGACATCACCGCGGTGCATAATCGTCCTTAAGTGTAATGTCAGTGGTGCAACCGGCGGTGATATGTCCAAGACCTGCATTTATACTCATATATAAACCTAGGGGTGAAACCGGTCATGCAAATTCCAGACCGACGACCGACTCTCGTTTTCAATTTCTATTGACCGATCCACATGAAAATGGTAACTGATCAGAGCGAAAATGTGAATGGTAAAATGGAAACGGGAACGGTTTTGCTGTTATACCGGCCACTCCTGTATTTTACCATATTGATTTTACGGGAATTATCGTTTTTATAATAGAGTAATTATCATATTCCTCAGTAGCCCCAATATCTATGCTCCATGTCTCTATTTGATCAAATAGTATAGAGGCCCATCAATTCCTTAACCAAATCACCACTACTATAGAACACCTTAAAGATGGTTGCAAACCTGACATAGGTATCGGTTTCACAGCCGGCACCACTCAGCACCTATGACGCTAGGTCATATAACCGGCACCTTTGTGCTCTCCCGATTCAAAAAAAATAGAAGCTGCCTCACCAAAGCATCGGCTCGATGAGCCGATGCTTTCAAGCCGCGCCCTAATCACATCCATCATTCAAGAACAGCCTCTAATCCCATCCATCATTCAAGAACAGAACAATCAATAATAATCCATCAACAAGAACATAACAAAACATCAACAAAATAGAACAGATGTCTATCAACAACAACAATAATCCCATGTGAAGTAGATCCATTCCTTCATAGATCAACATCAACAATAATCCATTCCATCCTTCATAGAACAAGGACAACAATCAAGAACAGAGTCTAGTAAGAACAATCAAGAACCGGTGTGGAGTCGCTGGCACTGTCGGGTCGCCGCCGGGGATCCCTCTCCATGCGCCACCCGGCCCCGCCATGCACCATCCAGCCCCGTCATGCGCCTCCCTGCCCTGCCATGCGCCGCCCGGCCCCTCCCCTCGCCAGATCCGGCGGAGGGAGGGCTTCTCCACCGCCGCCGCCTCCTCGCCAGATCCGACGGAGGGGAGTGCTCCTCTACCGCTGCCGCCGCCTACCCTCGCCGACTGCCGCCGCATGCCGCCCCTACCATCGCCCCTCCTCTCGCTGACGCTCGCCGCCTGCCGTTGCCCCTCCTCCCGCCGCGCGCCCCTCCTGCTCGGATGTAAAGAGATAAGGTGACTATGTGAGATGTAACGCTTAAGGGAAGAGAGGATATAAAAACCCCGGTCGGCTTGGCTCTGGCTCGGTTCGGTTTTATAGGTGCCGATTTTTCCTATTGAGCCGACACCTATTCAGGAGGAATAGGTGCCGGTTCGTAATAAAAACCGGCACATATACAATAAATGTCGGTTTTTCTCTACACCCGACATCTATTTGGGACAATAGGTGCCGGATTTATTTGAATCGACACCTATAGGTATAATAATAGGTGCCGCATTTATTTGAATCGATACCTATAGGTATACCCATGCGCTTTTTTGTAGTAGTGCACTAAGTTGAATCCATAGCTAAAAGAGAGACAATTTGTATTTTACCTAGTGTAAGCTTGAATTTATTTGGTTATATTATATAGTTATACTAAGTTAAAAATGTAAATGTATAGTTTAGTGTTTTACCGATTTTTGATCGATATGTTTTTGTTCATATAGTTCTTTTTCCTTTTTCCAATATTTTTTATACCATTTCCATTTCCAGCTTCACCGTTTCCATGAAAAATATTGTTCCTGAAATGGTTGAGCTGTTTTTTCAACAATTTTCATCCCTATGAAGACCCAAAAACTTAGGGAAAATTGGTTCCATGACATTCAAAGTATGCGATTTGACTTTTACACCATTGGAAGGTTGTAATACAGTACTTAAATAACATCCTATGTTTACTCTGTCATGTTTAATAGCATTTCCATCCCATTCCCATCTTCTCTCGTGACTTAGAATGAAACTACCCATCTTCCAAGCTCATGCGATGAGCAGATCGAGTCAGAATTTGCGTTATCATCCTACCCTCCAGCGCTATTCGAGCCCAGCTCAAGCTCCTTCCCCATCGAACTGCAACTCGATCTCAATGTCCTAGTTTTTTCCTTCCAGGTAGAAGGGCGAGGCGGTGAACTTCCTGCCGTATCTCTTCCGCCTGCCGCTGGTGCGATTTTGCTCCAGGTCGAGGTCCTCCCCACCATGTCATGCAGTAGCTCCACCCTACCACCCCTAATCCATCTCATCATCGTTGGTATGATTCGGCTTTAGGTTTAGTTCCTTCGGGCCAAACTCCTCCACTACCAAACAGTCTTTCCCAATTCCAATTGTTAGCTACGACCTGATAACAACAGCCATGGCAAAGCGGTTGACATCATGGCATCGGCCCCATGGGTCTCATCGTCTTTTCTCACGTGATGCTCTCCTCCCCTTGTGCTCCTCATTGTGTGAAGGACTCCTACTTGCACTCGCACAAGCACATGTTGCAGGGATTCGGGCCAAAGCAAAACAATCCTAGAGAATAGAGGTACGAAAATAAAGGGTAGCATTGCCATTTCCTATGAATGAAATAAATTGAAAAGCTGAACATATGTGGATGGAAATGGTATGAAGAGTAACGGTGGAAACACTGAGAATGGTATCAAAGTGTACACTAATATTTCCAGTGGCGAACCTAGAACAAAATTTACCGAGGTATCGTACATACTCTAATTATCAACAAATATTGTAATTAATATAGTCTAAAACAACTAAAAATACACATGCTACCCAATGTCCGGTGCACCGGGTAAGATATACAAAGGAACCACACTGAATCTTTCAATGATATAAACTAAAATCATGAATTTTTGATGATATGAAACAAATTTTCCCAAAAATTTAAATACAAGTTGATTTACATGACAATGTAATACTGTAAAATATGAAAGTATTCCAACAAATTTTATCACTTCAAATGCATAGAAATAAACAAAACATAAACATATAATTAAAAAAGAAAATGGGGAATGGGGGAGATAGGTGCCGGTTATATTAGAACCGACATCTGTATCCCCCTAATATATATACACCGGCCCCCTCTCTCTCCCCTTCCACCCACTCACACTCACTCTCTCTCCCTAATCCACCAGCAATACGAGGCGGCGATGAGCAGGCAACAACGCAAGGCCGCGAGGAGGAGGTGTCGCAGGCGGCGAGCAGGCTCCTCCGGATCCTCCCACCCAACTGATTACCGCATACGCAGGTAACCTCCCCACTCTCTTCTTCTTCCTCCCCTAGCGAAATCACCCTATTCCTTGTTGTCTCCCTCATCTTAGGTGGCTCTTGAAGGGTTACGCGGAGGCTACGCTAGCCGAAAACAAAAACTTTTTACCGCGCAAACTAGGAACACTTGCAAGTAAGGGTCGATAGATCGTTACCGATTGGAGTGTGCAGCGGAAACAGCCAATCATGGCTATCCGATCTGGAACTGTGTAGCCGATGACAGCCGATTCCTGGGGACAGCCGATTCACCAATCAGCCGATTTGAGTTGTCCGACCGCGTTCTAGCGCCTCGCTCCGATGCGCCCGACCGCAGCCGATTCAAAGCCGATCAACAGCGCGCAACGTAGCAGCGCCTCTACCGGTATCCACACGTCCGGGGACAGAACGCCGAACATCCGTGTGCTAGCACGCGATGCAAGGCTAGGGTTTGGGTCGAAAGTGGGGAGGGTTTCCGTGGAGATTGATCTCGGCGACTTCAGTTGCGGATTCGGTTCAAAGCGATCCAACTGATGTGTCGCAGCTCTCCACCCTCGCCCTTTATATAGAGTTGGCCGACGGGACTAGTGGCCGATCGGACTCTATTTCAAATCGGATCCTATCCGAATCTCATAGAATCGTGCCCATACGTCATAAGACCATAGGACTCTATCCGATCGGATCCCTATCCGATCGAGCCGTATCCGAGTCCAACTCGAATATCTATTCTATCCCCTTAAGCGTGCGACCTTGTAGGTTCAGGTTTACTCGGTTTCGGCTATAGTCTAACTTAGCCGATCGTCGGCTCGAGTCCAACTCACCGACCATCAATAGCGGCGCCTAGCAAAGCACATATTGACACCATAGTATACAAGAATATAATATCGGCTCTGAACCTGTAATGTGTACACAAATCCCTTTGCCTCACGATACCAATTAAGCTATAGGCAAGATGTGTGCCATCCCTTAAATAGCTTAACCATTCACTCAAACCGTATTGGATTATCCGTCTATTGATTGACTCCTCAATCAACTTAGCATGGCCATGCATTTCCATAATCCATTACCTCGAGGGCCCAGAGATATCTCTCCAAAGGAGGGGCAAATTCCATCTTGATCACTCACATCCCACTCCATGTTTCATAGCAAACCCGAAGACTACTTTTATAACTACCCAGTTACGGAATAGCGTTTGGTAGTCCCAAAGTAGGCTACTACACATGTTGGAATTCATGGTGATCTCAGGTCTAAGGACTTTGTACCAACACTACCCGAGACCAACTAATGGCACATTAATTCTGTAGTGTCTCATGGTGGGTCTATCCAACAATGTGTTCTCTAACACATATGTCCATGTTTATTGATTTGGTATCTCCATACCCATGATCTATGAGACATGATCATCAATCAATAGACATGCCGATCTTAGAATCATATTTGTTCCAATAATATGATATATGATCAGGGATCATTTACAAATAGATTCATACATATCGAGTCTCATAAATAAGTCACGTACTTATTGATCAATACAAGATGTCTATTTCATGGAACTGAATAACACTTTATTCATAAATACATAAACATTAACGTGATAGCCAGATGTGCTGCCAACCCCTCAGATAGGTTCCCTCGCCTGCCACCGCCGCACATGGTTTCAACCGTGCCACTGCCACCACACCGCTTGTTGTATGGAGTAGAACTAGTACAAGTCGATTTGCTTAGGGCCAATTGCATATTTGCCATGGGTTTCAATCAGTGTTTTGAGAAATTCGTCGAGCTGTCAATCTCACCTTGCTTAGGGCCAATTGCATATTTGCCACTAATTTCTTCGTCGCCCAAGAAACTGCTCGCCTTGCTGTCAATCTCGCCAAAATTTATCTCGAGGAGCTCTTCCATTGCCATCTCTTACTTCATTGTGACTGATTTTAAGTTGATTTGCTCTTGATTTAGAAGGGATGAGAGGATTTGGGATATAGGGTTCCTAGAGGGAGAGAGGAGAGGATTGCTTCTTCGCTTCGCGTGTGGTCAAGTCGGGAGAGAGGGGCATGGAGGAGATCAACCACCAGTTTAAACGGCAATTGTAAATGGAAGCATCCCAAACCAACTTTAGTGAAAAAATTGCAATTCATGTTTTTAATGGCTATACGGAGTTAGGGCAAGAAAGTAATGGTATATTTGCAATTCTCCCATTTGCTTGTCACGAAATGTATTGTATTGTTACACCTCTATTCACTAGCTTAATTACTTTCTCAACTAGAAACTTGATGTTGTATTATTGTAGTAATAAGAAGTTTGGCTACATACATCTTTAATGTAGAGGCTGTATTAAATTTTACTTTTAAAAAATGTCTCTAGAGTTGAGGTCCGCATTAGAAGAGGGAACTTTTTATTTCTTTTGTAGTGTAATGTTAGTGGTAAGTCATGATTTTGTGATATTATGATAATTGGAATGATAGATAACTAATTATCTTTTTAAATTATTAGACCATCATCCAAAACTTATGTTACAATTTTTCATGAAGAATGTGAAAATACCATAAACTATACTCTCTCCATTTCACCCTGCTGTCCACCACCCGGGCACACATCCTCTACTCTGATCTACTACACCTAATATTGATTTTGCTAGCTACTTATTAAATCTATATAGTTCACTGTTATATGTTACATTTGGCACAAAAATGATGCAATTTAGTGAAATGTTGATGTAATTCAGTCATTGAATGTGTTGATTTGTGATGCAATTTAGGACTTGTTCTATGGAAATTAATTTAATTCAGTTTTGAAATTGATTTGAAATTTCCTGTAATTTCAGTCCTTAATTATGCCTTAATTTTGTTATTTATATTCAAATTTAAATAATATTATTGTTCTTAATTTAATTCTGAAATTGATAAATGAATTAATACAATGCGTTGAAATTTGGGAGTACATGACTTGAACTTTTGTAAATTCATTATATATATTTGGGTCGTGCTCGATGATGATCTTGGGCCATTCAGATATTAAGTTGTTATTAATGATATGACTATGGATTAATATAATGCAAATTATGTTATCATTGGAAAATTGTCACCTCCAATCATGGGTCGATTTATTTAGGCGTGTTAAAGGCAAAGCGGCAAGCGAATGCCTTCTGCTTGCCGCCTAACCTACAACAACGCCTCATGCTTTTACAGATGTAGTTTTGGCAAATTTCCAGCGAAGGCTAAATTGTGCAACATACAAACTTATAGATGTAGTTCTGAGAGCACAAAAATAAGAAATTTGTTGGTTGTTAGCGGGGTTGAAGTAAGAAATGATTGGAAGAGTTTCCTTGGTTATTAAATTATTGCATAATGCGAGGTGCTATAGGTGCTAAGTTGATTTGGTCGGATTAGTGCATGGCACTCTGTGTTAGTGATATGCCCTAGAGGCAACATGGAGATGTTGGATATCACGTCAATGTTTATGTATAAATGAATAAAGTGTTATTCAGTTTCATGAAATAGACATCTTGTATTGATCAATAAGTACGTGACTTATTTATGAGACTCGATATGTATGAATCTATTTCTAAACGATCCCTGATCATATGTCATATTGTTGGAACAAATATGATTCTAAGATCGGCATGTTTATTGATTGATGATCATGTCTCATAGATCATGGGTATGGAGATACCAAATCAATAAACATGGACATATGTGTTAGAGAACACATTGTTGGATAGACCCACCATGAGACACTACAGGAATTAATGTGCCATTAGTTGGTCTCAAGTAGTGTTGGTACAAAGTCCTTAGACCTCGAGATCACCATGGATTCCAACATGTGTAGTAGCCTACTTTGGGACTACCAAACGCTATTCCGTAATCGGGTAGTTATAAAGGTAGTTTTCGGGTTTGCTATGAAACATGGAGTGGGATGTGAGTGATCAAGATGGAATTTGCCCCTCCTTTGGAGAGATATCTCCGGCCCTCGAGGTAATGGATTATGGAAATGCATGGCCATGCTAAGTTGATTGAGGAGTCAATCAATGTACGATAATCCAATACGGTTCGAGTGAATGGTTAAGCTATTGAAGGGATGGCACACATCTTGCCTATAGCTTAACCGGTATCGTGAGGCAAAGGGATTTGTGTACACATTACGGGTTCGAGCCGATATTATTCTTGTATACTATGGTGTCAATATGTGCCGCTAGGCGCCGTCGTGGACGGGTCGGTGAGTTGGACTCGAGCCGACGATCGGCAAGTTAGACTATAGCCGAAACCGAGTATACCGAACCTACTGTGGTCGCACGCTTAAGGGGATAGAATAGATATTCGAGTTGGACTCGGATACGGCTCGATCGGATAGGGATCCGATCGGATAGAGTCCTATGGGCTTACGACGTATGGGCGGCCAACTCTATGAGATACGGATGAGATCCAATTCAAAATAGAGTCCTAATCGGCCTATAGTCCCAGTCGGCCAACTCTATATAAAGGAGGGAGGGGTGAAGAGCTGCGACACGTCAATTGCATCGCGTGCAACAGAAGTCGCCGTGATCAATCTCCACGGAAACCCTCCCCACTTTCGAGCCAAACCCTAGCCTTGCATCACGTGCTAGCACACGTGTGTTCGGCGTTCTGTCCCCGGACGTGTGGATACCGGTAGAGGCGCTGCTACGTTGCACGCTGTTGATCGGCTGTGGGTGAATCGGCTGCGGTCGAGCGCATCGGAGCAAGGCGCGAGAACACAGTCGGACGACTCGGATCGGCTACGGCATCCGCGAATCGGCTGTCCCCAGGAATCGGCTGTCATCAGCTACACTGTTTCGGATCGGATTGCCCTGATTGGCTATTCCGCTGCACTCTACTCCAATCGGTAACGATCTATCGGCCCTTACTTGCAAGTGTTCCTGGTTTGCGCGGTTAAAAGTTTTTGTTTTCGGCTAGCGTAGCCTCTGCGTAACCCTTCACTCTGAGTACCTCATATTTTGTCATTATTTGATAATTTAGAGTATTTTACTAAAATTTCATAAATTTTTAATAAAAGCAAACTTTTTTGGGACGAAGGGAGCATATATTTAATATTTACTAACTACAGTATGTCATTTCTTTCATAAATGCCATGTAGATTTTTTTCTAAAGCTAGCTTAGCCATTGTAGACAAGATGGAGCACGAAGAATTAGCCAACTCTGGATGAGACGATGAACAACATGGTAGCCCTAGTGCCTTTCTAAATTTAAATCAAGAAAATCCCAAAGGCAGTGAGGTCATTTCCAACCTAAATTTGATGAAGTAATCCATTACCAAACATTTACTCTAACAAATCATGCTAAAAAAGCACCTATCTTCTTTTAAAAGAGTTCCGCTGCTGGTCTATCCCAAGAATCAACCGGCTCATTGCAGAGGAAGCCTAGCGGTCAATGCCTGAAGGTCACTACATCATCACATAACTCTCTTCAGCTGGCAGGTCCTCTAGCACCATTGTCTGCATTGATCCCATATGGTACAACATGCGATGTCGTCATGAAGGACTTCATTCCCATCAAGTATCGACACTGGAGAACAAGGGACCCAACAGAATATGAGTGGATTCTACCACAGAGGCTTGAGCATACTTGCTAGGACAAGATAAAGCAAACATTCTCCTTTCTTGAAGGGACATAAGATCTAGCAAAGTGCGGGGCCCTATCTAAGATGGACACTCTCTTCAAAAAGTGGAAGGGCAGCTTGAACAAGAAGTTCGTCCAACGTGGCATAAGGTTGAAGTTCAGCGATCCCTTGTATAAGTGCGAGGATTACTGGGATGAATTCGTGCGCTACAGAACATCTGAGGAGACAAGAGAAATGAGTGAAAGAAACAAGGTCAACTCTGCAAAGAACAAGTATCCTCACTGTTTTGGCCCGAGCGAATGCACTATGAATATCCCCAAATGGGATGAGGAGGAAGAGCCGTGTCAAGTAGGTGTAACACTTGAGACAGAGGGATGGGGCACCCAGACAAAATACTACGCGTATGCCAGGAAAACAGAACTATTGTCTTCTAGGGACTTGATCGCCATAGGACCTCGACAGCAAGAGCTAAAATAGAATATCACTGAGCCCCATTCCCAGTCATCACTTGCATGGAGGAACCCCAAGCACCCTAGATGCACAAGAGGCGTGGGTCTTGTTCCATGGAAGGATGGGTTTTCAGACGATGCACACAAGTATTGGGTTCGAAAGAGAAGACCGATGAAGCAAGAAAATGATGAATGTATCACAAAGAAGGTGGAATGGCATCTTGAAATGAAATTGGTAGCCATACTTGCTAATATGCGGCTTGAACAACAGTGCTATGATCCAGCCGGGAACCAAGTGGTAAGCCCAGGTGGGGACGTAGCAGTTGTGCTTCTGCATAAGTCGTCCCTATAGAACAGGACAGTGCACATTATCTAGTGGACGTCATAACTAGTTGGACTCTGTGCACGCTCCACATTCCCCTTAAAAACAACATCACTCAAGATATTTCTAGTTGCTTGGTACATCCTATATTATACGGGCAAACAATACATGATCATGCGGTGCCGCTAGGCTACTCAAGGGTCGAAGTTGAGGACGTGCCAAGCCGATACAAAGGGTACATGCTAGAGTTCCCTCCAAAGGAAGGGGTTGACACTCTGGGCAATGCTCTTCATCAATGTGATCTTATGGCCCAAATGCTACATTGTTATCACATCCAACGATGGGGCAGGTGATCCTAGCAACGACAATTCCAGCTCTTTAGGCGGTTGTGGTCCAGATCTACCTCCTTCACTGCCTCGACAGAGAACCCCGAGCCCCCACCCTGGCCTTGACAGAATACCCAGTCAACCACAACCTCCGTAGAAGTACCTGAGTCAAACCTGCCCTACAAAAAAAACCCCAAAATAAGTGCTATTGCAAAGGTCTATTCCATTGAACAAGCTACAAAGCCAACCAGCTAAGACGTAAGTGTCAACACTAACATTGGTGCTACCTAAGAAGACGATGGTTGACAACATTACTTCTCTTTTGGCCCTAAAAAGGCCGAGGAATCAAAGATTCCAATTCCACAAAAAGCGATAGAACATTTCATTAAGTGTGCAAAACCAATGGTCCCCAACAAACCTATATCGGACTTCCGAAGAATTATAGGGAAGAAGGATTTGCATGATTAGGCGAGGGCATTGTACCTTGTAGAGCAAGCGGCTAAAGATGCATTATTCTGTAAGGATGCCTGTATAGAAAGCCTGGAAGATCTATATAATCTTCCAAAGGCTGAAGTGGTGTTGTAGTTCCAACTTGGACATCCCATGGTAGTCAACCCAGAAATATAGTAGAGGACTTAGGAACTCAAGCGCGGTGGGTGCATAAGTGGTATGGACTAGGCCGCAAGCGGTAAGTCCATGTTTGGTGCCTACTACACTAACATGGATTTTCGTCATTCTCACAATGTGTTATGGAGTGCATTATTGACGGAATTTAAGGAGCTCTTCCAACTATACCAACGAAGGGAACTCAATCTCAACATCCTCCAACTATGGTCATTATGAGAACTATGTTTTGTCCTTAATTAGGTGGCCATTACTATAATCTCAGTAGTTCTTAATCGTGGTTTTGTTTTGTAGGCATTGCTCTTATCAATGTAGAAACACGTACACCAAAGTTGCATTTCTAGACGTAGGGATTATGAACTTCGAGAAGCAATTGACGTCAGAAGCTGAAATCGAGGACTACCTCTTCGACTCCCTAGTCAAGCTAAAGTCATATGACCACATACTCCTGCCTTACCTCTCTCAATCAGTGACTATAATCGATTTCTAGTTTCACTTGCTCTGCATGCATATGAAGTTATTGATACATTGTCCTTTGTGTAGCTTTCACTGGATCCTTGTCGTAATCAATATCAACATCAGTGAGATTGTCATATATGATCGTTTGAGGAAAGGGAGAGATCACTAGCAATGCCTTATAAATTCACTGAATAGGGCATATACGAGATACCGCAGGTCCGAAAGATCGCACGAAATATATTTGGTGGATGCATCAACATTCCAGATATTCGAGCATGAGTGGAACCTTAGACAAAAAGCTAGCACCAGTCTTTGGTAAGTTAGCATTGTCATTTTTACGAGGTTTTAGATAATATAATTTTCTGTGATATTACTTTCATGCTTCTACACCATGCCCTACATGCTATATTTTGTAGAGCAGGGGAACCTGCACTGTAATGTTGAGGTATGAAATGTTAAAGAGATCTAAGCCACAAATATAACTATTCTATTCTATTACTGAGTAAGTTTCTACGCTTTCCACTCTTATGTCATAGAAATAGGTCTCGACACAAGCAAACCGCTATCACATGTCATCAAAGGTCTGACTGACGAGCTCTGTGGGTTCATCTGTAATCATGTTGTAGACCCAGCCGGTGCTTACAACCTCAACAAACACCCACCAAGAGTACACTCGTCTATGCCTCCCACCTTACCAAGCACGTCGAAGAAGAAACATTCGAAGAATAGAAAAACCAACTAGCTAGATTTGAAAAAAGGCTATGTATTTATTTAGTGTTTATGTGTGAATTATTGAAGTAATTTCTTGATGTGTGAATTATGTAAGGTTACTTTCTGTGTAATGGATTCGAATAGTTACTATTATTATCTATTCTATCATATGTTATCTATTGCAGGCATGATGACTAGAGGATGGAAAAGCTAACCGTACTTTGGAAATTTATTTCTCACTATGTATTCTCGTTAAAGCGCAATTGGATTTGTCGTTTGTGTGGATATATATATATATATTATGTGTGTGTGTATGTTGAATTTTGAGACTTGTGAATTTGGAAGATGTATATATTAAATGCAAATGTTTGAAATTGAGGGTTTGTAAAGATATATATATATATATATATATGTATGTTGAATTTTGGGACTTGGAAATTTGGAAGATGTATATGTTTAATACGAATATTTGAAATTGAGTCTTTCTAGACATTTATTAAGTATATGTTGAATTTTGGGACATGGGGATTTAAGAGATACATATATCTTGATGTTGACTATATTTTATATGTGGATGTGCATGTGGATGTGGAATGTGTATTATATGTTCTCTATTACATGCACAATGACTGGAGGATAGGAAAGCCAACCGTACTTTGGAAATCAAACTATAACTTGGTATCCTTGCTAAGTGTAATCACATTTGCCATATTTGTGAAATTCTGATACTTGGGAATTTGGGGAAATATATATGTTAAATGTGAAATGTTCGAATTTGAGGCTTTGTGTAGATATACATGTGTATGTTGAATTTTGGGACTAGTGAATTTGGGAGATATATGTTGATGGTGAACATGTTATGCACATGGATATGAATGTGGTTGTGGCTATGGATGTATATGGATATGAATGTGGTTGTGGCTATGGTTGTTTGTTGTTGTGAATTTTCAATATATGTGAATAACTATGAATTTCTGTGATTGTTTGTGAAATTTCTAGTTTTTGCCGTTTTTCCTTGTGGACGTATACATGCCGGTTTTTGTATTAACCTGCACCTATAATGGCTGCCACGTGTCGAGCTTAATTGACAGTCGACATCTATATGTTGTTATAGATGTCGGTTGTTAACAAGAATCAACACCTATGATTGCCGTCACGTGACGTCTTGGTCCAAACCGACACCATTATTATAGGTGCTGATTGTGTAACTGACACCGATGACTCTCTTTGTTAGTGTTGTCTGATGGATGTCAATTGAAAAATCCAGCATCTAGAGTTTTCAACTAGCACCCATTAAAATCTCGTACAGTATCGTTGATATCCGGTTGTAAATATATATAATTAATTAACTTTGCTAAATACTGTCTCTTTTTAATACATATGACGTTGATATGTTTTACCATTCGCTTTCTTCAAATTTTTTTACAAATATAATAAAAATATAAGTCAGACTTAAAATATCTTAAGTGATAAATCAAGTTATAATAAAATACATAATAATTACATAAATTTTAAATAAATAGTCCAATAAATATATATACAGAAGTCAACGCCCTCATATGTTGAAAAACGGAGGAAGTATACTACTATTTGCAACTTGACATAAATAGCGCTAGGGAAGTAATCCAAGGAAAACCGGAAGGGACAGTGATAGATTACCGACCGAGAATCCCCACTTGTGACATCTGGCTTAGCCGGGGACGACGTTCGCTCGCCGGAACCGGACCGGACATGAGTGCATGCACGTGAGCTCAGTTTGGACCTTTCTCCTTAAAAAAGAATATGTTTTTTGGACCCTTCGCTGGATCCATCTCTCATGTATAAATACTCAGCTCATTATAGTACTGCAATCATCACGCCCAACTGATTAGTAGTATCCAATTAAGAACATGTATGACTAACTACAACAAAATTAAAGGGCATATGCAAATAATTAATCCCAGCGTAGCGCGTCTGGTGTTAATCGATATATTTCTCCACACTTATTCAAGAGGATGTTTGGTAAAGCTTTATCTTTAACTTTAAGCTTCACTTTAATCTGCTTTGGTCTGCTGGCTGACAGAGCCTTCACCCCACTCTAATAGATTCAAGCCCTGCCAAACACCCTCTATATGTCCCCCAAAGATCTTCATTCTTAAATACTTATTTGGTAGAAACTACTCTCTCCGCCTATAAAAGAATATAATTTTTGTTCAAAAATTTCTCTCACAAAAATACATTTTTAGAATTTATTAAATCTCTTTAATACTATTTTTAATACTATTTTTCTCTTTAATACTATTTATTAAATCTCGTTTTAACCATAGAACCAGTAACACTCTGATTCTTATAATCTTCTACTCGTTTTTTCCTTTGCATTAATGAAGGGCATGGTACGTAGTTGTAACTTTTTACTCTGTCTCTATTTGACTTGCTAAAACGTACTACATTCTTTAAAAGTAGGGAATAATCGTTCAAAATGTAGCATCGATGGTACTTGTATTCGCTAGAATTTCACATTTGCAAAGTCATTTTACCTGTTGACAGGAACTTACACTAACATTGCTTGTATATGATGGTATTTAACAAATAATTTACTCATCTATTTCACCTTCAAGTGAAAAGCTCAATAAAATGTGTGGCCAAACTACTGCTGGCCTCCTGGAGGCCTCTTTTGTCCTCGCCTTGTGTAGGGGTTGGGGGACCTGTACAAGGAGACGACAAGCACATATACAGGAGAGAGGCCAAGTATGACTGACAATAGTATATATAGAGAGGTGGGATACATAGCATGCATATCTATCGACGGTTTCTGAAAATCGCCATGTGGGTGTCATATGTGTCCAACTGCCACTAGCAAACATCCTCTGCGGCTGTCCGTTATTTATGTCCACATCGACCATTATTAGGTTGTCGATCTTCACTTTGTATCTTCTAGCTTGCATGGTACTGCCAAATGTATGGAACTTATAAGAGGACGAGAATAATATTTGTGCAAATGTATCCAGTCTAAACTCACCCAGGCCATTAAATAATTTTCTCCCCAAAAAAGTTTGGTATTTGGTAATTTCACTGTTACATGAAAATTTAATCAGGCTTGGCTTTCTAGCCAGTCCGAGATTTGTGGTTTATATCTATTTTCTGCATGCTACACAACTAGAAAAATTTAAATTTAAATTTAATATCTTACAAGTTTGAATATGAAAAAAAATCCAATTACACCCTGACATATTGGGACAATAGAATGACCCTCGTCAATTCATATACCAGATTTTTATACCATCAATTCTTCAAACCGGACAAATTACCCTCCTTACTCAATCCGAAGCGGTCAAAAAAATATTTTAAAAATTGGTGGGTCAACTTGTCACCTCTTCATCTCTTTCTCCTCCCTTGCTATTTGCATGCGACGGCTGCGAGGCGGACCTCAACCATCGCTGCCCTATTCATTTCTTCACCAGGCTCCTCCAGCAGAAGACGACGATGATGGCAAGGCATCCCCGCCTCCCCCACATAGCACAGAGAGCAAAGGAAGGCGTGGGGGCATCGTGGCCAGTTGGAGGCGATGGCGATGCTTGGCAGAGATAGGCCCACAAGAGGACGGTGGTGGTGGTGCCCCGTGGAGTAGGGTCGCCCCGAAGGAGGGGCCAATCCCATAGCAGTGACGGAGAAGATGGGAAAGCGTGATGGAGTCACGTAATGGAGGACGCTGTGTACAAAAGAGGCCATTCGCTCCAGAGGCTGCACGAGGAGTCCTCCCCTAGGTGGTGGTGGAGAGGGCCTCAATGGAGAGGTCCGATGCCTGAGGTGGCGTGGGTGAACATGGAGACGACAGTTGGTGGTGAGCAGGCCTAAATCTAGCATGGCCAGGGGTCCTGGTTGTCAGCGGAGCATGGGGAGAGATAGTCATGCAGCTCGCCATCCACAGGAGAGACGGGATGTAGGAGGAGTTATGGAGACTGCCATGGCTAGCCTTTATGTCTCCCCAGTCTTTCTCTCTTTCCCCTCTCTCTCTCTTTCTTCCCCTTCTTCATAGCTTCAACGAGCTCATGCACCGTTGCCTCAAGTTCATCGGCTACCTCCGTCGCCGCTCCAGCTACCCTCTTAAACCGCCTAATGAAGAGGAGGCAATCCAAAATGTGGGCCCAACCGCCTTTTATTTTGACTGAACTACCATGTGTGCGCCACATTGGACTAAAAACACTTCGGATTGAGTTGGGGGAGGCGGTGTAATTCGTCTGGTATGAAAATTTGAGGTTTATAATTTCTGGTATTTGAATTGAGGGTGATAATTTAGACTGTTGCAATAGTTCATGACACGGGGCGTCGTCCTGATCTTCATGACATAGGATCACAACTGATAACTAGCCTCAGAGAGACCAATATAACTAGTTGTAAGCAGGCAAAATTCGTAGTGCAACCTAGCAAATAAAACTCAAAGCTAACCACTTTCTTTAACCGGCAACCTGAATCGAGGATTCGCGCAACCACACTATTAAAGAACCAACCAACACAACCTACAATCTATCGAGAAAAACCTTGAAGAGAGTAGGAACACCAATTGGGAGCTGATGAAGCAGATGCTTCTGTAATCCCACGGGGAAATGACAAGAGTAATGGGGTAGTGTATCCCTAGTCCTAGAATTAGAACCAACTGAGGTAGTAGATGATGTTGTGGGTTTACTGTCACACTAGAAACGATAGCCTCTTTGCCACTAGAAGGACCAGAAACATTTGAGCATAAACCACCACTCGAGTTTATGGTGGCACCTCGATTCACATTGGCTCTTGGCATAAACTTGTTACCGCTGGGTGTAACCCGTGCAATTAAAGAGCCTATCTTCCTTGCCTTAGCATCTTGCTGCAATTGATGCTCAGCTTTGCTTGCTTGGTGTACTAATTGGACAAGGTTGTGGTATAGCTAAAATTTAACAATACGCTGAATATCCTCGTGTATACCTGACATGAACCTTGCAATATATTCCTCTTCATCTTCATAAACATTGGGTCGGATCATGGCCTTCTCCATCTTCTTATAATACTCCTCAATAGACCAATTACCCCGCTTCAAATTCTGCAATCTATGAAAAAGATCACAATGATGAATCTTGCTCTCATTGCAGCCTTCATTTCAGCCCAAGTGGCTATTTCTTGTTGCCCAGCCACTCTCGGTCACTCATCAATTGCTCCGACCAGATTAGAGCATAGTCATCAAACTGTAATGAAGCCATTGCCAACTTCTTCTCTTTAGAATAATTATGAATGCGAAATATTTTATCAACCTTCAACTCCCACGTAAGATAAGCTTCTAGATCAGATCCATCATCAAACTTTGGCATGGTGAATTTCAGCTTATCAAACCTCTCTTCATCATTATTTCTTCGATGTGGAATACAACCAAAACGATATGGCTCATTGCCATCATCTTCCTCTTCATCAAATTCAGCGTGCTCATTGTTTATTCGACCATGACCTCTTCCTCTACCATGAGCACCACCTCTTCCTCGAATTCTAGGACCACGGTTTCTTCTCCCTCGAGCTTCTCTAGCAGCCCGAGCTTCTTCCTCATTTTCTTCAACTTCTTCATCATGCACACTTGCATTCTCATCAATTGGACAAAAATTTTGCATTTGAGCCAAAATATTTTAAGTGTCTTCTACAATGCGATCTTGTCTTGCTTCCATGTTTTGGCTCAACTCATAGAATTGAGCCAAAGTAACACAATCTTCTGATTAATTTCAGCCATCTTCCTACACTGTTAGCGGCACAAGTAGAAAAATATATGTGGAATAGGATAATATGTTTAATCTCCCACAACCTCACCTTCTCTTATCAACAAAAGCTCTTATGTTTTCCCTGCAAGTTACAGAAGTATTCATGCGGTGGTAACTGAGAATGTTGGTTAAGTGAGTACAAGACTCAAATCAACGTAAACGATGGTTTCTTTGGGGAGCTTGGTGGGGTAAACTTACACTAAGCAATCTGAAATATAATTGTTGTAAAGATAAGTAACAATCCAAACTAGAAGTTCAATGCCCAGTGCTGATCCAATATGATAGAGATATAAATGGAAAACTCAGACACAACGAAAATAACAAATTTTGGATTCAAAACAAAGATTACGCTAGGGATGGATGAATTACGTTTCAGACCTAGCAAAATTTTCACCATAAGATGTAAAAGCTGGTTATGAAATATGACATACACGGATCTGCAATCATGCAAAACAGTAGATAGCTTTCTCCACTTCTCTTCTCACAAATTCTTTTTCCTTGTCTCTTCTTTTTTTAACTCTTCACTTTTTTAGGACCTTTTTTCTCAATCTTTTCTCAAGTCCTTTCTTTTTGCAGAATTTTTTTTCACCAAAAACAACACTATAACATATATCACACTTGCACAAATGGTAGACAAAACCAAATATATATAACCAACAATTAGAACATAATAGGATCAAGGTATACACAAAGGATAGGTATGGCTTACTATATACTTTTTACGGGATTTTTAGAAATGAACAAGAAATCGGCTCAAAGGATACGCGAAGGAAAATATGATCATCAACTAAACAAAGACTCTAATGAGCTAAAACATAACCAAACTCAATTGAATATAGATGCAAACAAAAGCTATGGAATAATTTTTTGTAGGCTTTTCTGGATAGGAAGAAAACAAATATGTGTACGACAATCAATCAAGGAAAACCTCAAAGGAAGTAGGAGCACCAATTGGGAGCCGATGAAGCGACCGCTTTTGTAATCCCATGGGGAAATCACAAGAGCAATTGGATCTCTGAATTTTTTAGCACACAACTGAACAAAAGAGGTCATATTTTGATTGTCAAAAGTCTCCTTATGGATAAAACATGAGGGTTATTTGTACTAGTAACAACCCTCCAGCATGTCTTCTTTGTGTGTGAACCTAAGCAAGAGTAAAGTGCGAGACTTAGATAGTATATAATGCTCGTCAATATCGAAATATTGTTTAGCTAGGAGCAAGTTCACCTGTAGCTGTAGTTTCTTGGCTCGACTGCATGTAATTGGTCCCTGGTAAGGTGTAATTTGTCCTTGATCGATCCTCCTTAGCTAACTCTTGGATCTGTGTAATCATTTCTGAAGCATGTTGTTTACGACCAAATTTGGTAAACCAATTATCAGATTTGGAGCTAAGGCCGAAGCCGATTTGGAGAGAATTGGGTTCTTGCTTCTAGTTGGGCTGCATCGAGTTCGATCTTCAGCGAAAGGTAAAGCTTGTTATGGCGGCTTGCGCTCTCGGGATTAGTGCTTCCATCATTATGACACTCTAATCTTGTTTACATAAATCGTTGAGTTATCTTATATGTTATATAACCTAGATCGATTATGCGATCTAACCTAGTCGGCTAAGTATTTGTTATTAGATAACAACCGATAGGGTTAGATATCATCATCGACTTGGGTTATATAACGTATCCACCATCTCGAAAGGTTTTCATAAACTTGTTTAGATCTTATGTTTCTCCTTATGCTTAATGCCGCATCGGTTGAGTCCGACCTATTAAGTAGTATTTAGAATCGTAATATCTATCTTGTTTTATGATTACTATTAGAGATAGCATCGGGGTTTCAGCCGATCTTATCCATTTTAACAATCTTATTTATTTTATGTTTACTTGATATGTTAAAGCTGCCTTTATATTGAGATCTCACTGTAATTAAATATGTTAAGCTTGTTATCGATCTGTTAGGTTATGTTAATACCTGATCGGTTCCTGTTTAACGTATTTAGTTTACAATGATATCCTAGTATAAAGTGGTATCGGAGTACTAGCCGATACACTTTAGATCTATGACATCGACTATGCTATAAATATATATAATCTGTATATTAAGGTACTTTTGGACTTAAGTGGTTTATACTGTCTCGGTATGCTACCGATCTATCCCAATCACTTAGTTTAAATGTATGTTGATATTTAGATTATGTATTATGAATATCTACAGCTGATCGATTAGGTTTAATATTCCCTGGCCGATTCAGTGCATGCCGCATTGGCTTAACACCAAACGATATGTCATTGGCCACCAGCCAATCGGCTATTGCAGACTAACACTTGCTTTCTTTGTTCTTGTTGGTTGTAGGATCAAACCAACTAGCATGCCTACGAACCTAAGAAGCAGTATTTTGGACCTGCACTAGAGTAGAGCAAATCTCTCAGGCCAATGCGTGATTTTCCAAGTCAACACACGATTTGGGATCAACACGCTTTTGGCACGCCCAGTGGGACCGATTACAAGCCAGACGCAATGGTTGACATCAAGACTTCTGAGATCGACCAGGAGAACATAATTCTAGTCACTATGGACAAATTGACACCAGAGCAAAAGGATGAGATAGAGGATATGATGAACAAGTTGCAGAGCCAATATCTGCGTTCCTTTGTCCAAATTCGGTCGGGCACCATCGTCCAAAGGTACAAGATAAAGTTACCAGGTGATGATGAGCCCGAATCAAGCTCTGGCAAAGGTGCAAAAGCTCAGGGTGCCAAATAGGAGGAAGGCCTAGAATTGAACAATCTGCAGGACCATATTGACTATGCCATGCATCAGGCACTAATCAACCAATCGGGGATCCTTGTTAACACTCTGAACAATATGATCAAGGACGTAGTCAATTCCAGGGTTCCGAGTATCAAGCCAAGGGCCCAATTTTCCTCCCTGAAGGCAAATTTCCACTGTATAGGACTTTGGCCACCGATGGGTTACAGTCTATCTCAGGCATACCCCCAGGTCAGCTGACAGCATCAGCATCGGCACCCGAAATGCCGATTGTTTCGTCATCGGCGCTAAAGCCACAGGAGTTCAGTCCTATACTTCTATCCAGGCAACAGCCTCAGCACGGTGGGCAAGATATCCCTCTGGCTTCTCAAGAGCAGATTGCGGCCTTGTTCAGGGCAAATCAATCGGCTGCAGAGCCAATTCACCAGGTGCCGATAGGGCAGGAGACGACGATCCTATAGCAGCGCCAGCCATTCGGCTCTCAGTTTCCTCACATCAGCAAGCTCATGGGGTGCATCAGTCTCCCCAACATCACATAAGAGGCAACCTTAATTTTCAATATTAGCCCCATTCACCCCAGATGCAGTATCGACAAGCACCGCTTCAATTTGATCAATTTGAGCCGATACAACAGCAGGTGCAAGGAGCACAGCAACAGAAGCGTTGGGCAGACATGATTGCAGATGTTATGAGGGAGCAATTTGGCCTCAAACCCAAGGATTCAGGCAACATGTATCGATACCCATATCCCAAATATTTTGAGAGGGTTCCACTGTCTAGCCGATACAAAGTGTCAGACTTCTCCAAATTCTCAGGGCAGGACAATGTCTGCACCTATGAACATGTTAGCCACTTTTTAGCCTAATGTGATGAGGCATCGTCTATTGACGCCTTGAGGGTTAGGTTATTCCCTCTTTCTCTCTCTGGATCGGCTTTCACCTGGTTTTCTTCTCTACCTCACAACTCTGTGCAAAGCTGGGCCGATCTAGAAAAATAGTTTCATAGATATTTGTACAGCGGTGTTCACGAGATGAAACTGTCCGATTTAATAACTATCAGACAGAAACATGACGGATCTGTTCAGGACTACATTCAAAGATTCAGGGACATGAGAAACAGATGCTATAGCCTGGTCCTGTCAGATTCCCAGCTAGCCGATCTCGCTTTCCAGGGTCTTTTGACACCAATAAGGGAAAGGTTTTCGGCTCAAGACTTTGAAAGCCTAGCTCACTTGGCCCAGAGAATATCGGCACATGAACAAAGATTCCAAGAGGCCAAGAAGGCTTTCAAGAAGGTGAGCCATGTTGCATACACCTCTGAATCGAAAGAGGAGAGCGACTCCGAAGTGGTAGCAGCCGATTGGGCTAGGAACAAGAAAGTTGTCACGTGTCAGTGGGTGAAAACTCTGCTAAGGAGGAAAAATACGACTTTGACATCACCAAAGCTGACAAAATTTTTGATCTGCTGCTTCGTGAGAAGCAAATCCAACTTCCAACCGGTCATGTGATCCCATCGGCTAAGGAATTGAAGAAGAGGAAGTATTGCAAGTGGCACAATACTGGATCTCATAGCACTAATGATTGCAAAATCTTCAGACAACGGATCCAATCAGCTATCGAGGCGGGAAAGATCAAATTTGAAGACCCGAAGAAGCCGATGAAAGTTGATGGCAATCCTTTCCCTATCAACATGGTCCACACAAGTGGCAGAGCAGCCGATAGGAGGGATTATCGGCCCCCACAGCCCAATTCTGACAGGATCATTAATAAGTCCCAGAGAAAGTATGACAGGTAGAGGAAGATGACAGCTTTGATCCCCATTGGGGCTGTGAATTTTTTAGATTTTGCTGGAACGAAGGGATGAAGCTGCCATCAATCGAAGACTGTCCAACATGCGGCAATCATGGTGGCAATTACGCTCGAGAGTCTAACCGGTCTCATCTTGAGAGAAATCGGCTGCCACAAAAGAAGCTCCCTGTTCACCAGAGGTTGGGTCTGATTTATCAAGATTTTCTGTAGGACTCTGATGAAGATGAAGATGAGACCATGAACCTGCAATGGTGCCCCTCCGGTACTTTCATAAAGAGCCAGAAAAGGAGGGTACAAAGGATGAAGAGCAGGGGTCGGCTGCAGGAGGTTCAAGCCAAAATCGACCATCGACTGAAGAAGAAGAAGCAACAACGACCGAAGAAAGAGTGGTGTGTTAAGAGCAAAGTGCTCTCAGCCGATGAGGTCCAAGCCGACAAAGCAAAGAGATTGACAAAGGGAAAAGTCATGGCCTCTGCATCGGTCAACATGGTCTTCGTGTTGCCAGCTGAGTATGAAGCAGCTCAAGCCGATGCAGATGTGGTTGAGGAGTCCTTAGCTAAGTTGGTCATGTCCCCAAAGCAAGCGATCTTCAAAAAACCAGAGGGGACAGGCATCGACATCTTAAGCCACTTTATGCTAAAGGTTATGTCAATGGCAAGCCGATGTCCAAGATGTTGGTTGATGGAGGGGCTGTGGTGAACTTGATGCCCTATGCTACATTCAAAAAATTGGGCAAGAGTTCTGACGACCTCATCAAGACCAACATGGTTTTGAAAGATTTTGGAGGCAACCCATCAGAAACCAAAGGGATTTTGAATGTGGAGCTGACAATCGACAGCAAGACTATGCCTACCACCTTCTTGTCATCAATGGGAAGGTATCATACAGCCTGTTGCTGGGAAGGGACTGGATTCATGCCAATTGTTGCATCCCTTCTACCATGCACCAGAGCTTAATCCAATGGCAAGGCGACCAGGTTGAGATTGTGTTAACGACCAAATTTGGTAACCTAACTCCCGGGTTTGAAGCAGAGATTAAAGTGGAATTGGAGAAGATGCACGATCTGAGAAGAGACGGAAGCAGAATTGGCTGAGTCTGAATCGGCTACGGAGCCAGTCGGCTGAGAGCGAATCGGGCTAGGATAGCCGATAGCCGATTCTGAGTTAGGGTGAAGTGGGACCAATCCCGATGGAAAATGTAGAGATAAGGAGTTAGATTTGGTTCCCAAATTGCGCGTTAAAAGATATTGCCATCTATGGATAGAGTCCTGTAACGACAATTGTATCTGTAAATTAGGAATTTGTTTAGATTTCCTACTGCAATACGGCATGGGACCATGTCCCAGGATATTGTCGTACCATGTATAGTAGATTAGATAGAAACCATGTCTTGCAGGGTAGTTTTATTCTTGGGTATAATTAGGACCCGAGACCTCTGTAAAAAGAGGTCATTACACAATCAATACAACTTTCGGTGCATCGCCTCCTATTTTCTTCAGACGAACACTTGATCCGGCTTCGGGCTGCATCGTTTCGATCCCCGACTAAGGTAAATGTTTGTCATTAGTGGTGTATCTCGTCGAATTTAGTGCTTCCATCGCTATGATACTCTAGATTCAATGATTTACGCGGCGCTAGTTATCATATATCGCATATACTCTAGAGCAATGTCTAGATCTGTCTTGACATCAGTGTGTTTCTGTCAAGAACCAGCGGCCAATAGAGCTAGATCTAGGGGTTGGCCTAGGTTCTATGTGGTATCCACCATCTTTAGGGGTTTACATAAGCTATAATAGATCTGATTGTTCTTCGTATACTTAATGCTGTATCAATTTGACCTATTAAGTCGTTCTTAGAGCTCTTATGATCTATTCGGCTAGATGCATATGCTTAGAGATAGTGCCGGGGTTTCAGCAGGCCTTATCGGTTTTAATATTCTTCTAGTATGTTTATTATTAGATTTATTAAAGCCGTCTCTTATATTAAGATCTTGCTCTGGTTAAATGCCCTAAGCCAGAATCAGCCTGTCAGCCATAGTCGACAGCCGATTGATCTAGGTTTAGCGCATTTAGCTTAGATCAATATCTTTTCATAAGATGTATCGGAGTACTAGCCGATTCACAGTTAGTCTTACGACATCGGCTAGGCTATTAAAGCATATATTTATTATCCTTTTGTATATTTAGGTTAAGTGGTTAATACTGTCTCGGCACGGCCGACCTATCCAAATCACTTAAGTTTAAATGTGCTTCGGGATAGCATATATATGTTAATTGATTCACTCAGCCGATCCAGTAGGATCTAACCTAACCCTTAATGCATACATATTTGTTTTTCTTGTTGGTTAACAGATCAAACCAACTGGCACGCCCTGTATTTCACAGACAGCCGAGAATGACCTACACTGGAGTTAAGCAGATCTCCCAGGCCAACGCGTGAGAGAAATTTGTCATCAACAGATTGTGCCAGCCAACAGGTCAGTTAACATTGCCAATGCCGGTTTAACCCTTTGGGAGATGGATGACATTGATTGCTTGGCTGGCAAGGTTTGGGAAGCCGATTATCTAAAAGTGTCCGATTCTGAAATATAGCCAATTGGAGATGAAGAGCCCCAACTGATGCTTTAAGGGCGTCGTGGAGGGGTCAAGCTTCTACACAAAGTACACTGTAGATGATCTCGATGGCAAATTGGGACAAGGCTTCATGTCGGCCGACGACTTAGAAGAAGTTGATATAGGTCCAGAAGATAGGCCTAGGCCGACATTCATTAGTAAAAATTTGTCTTCTCAATTTAGCACCAAGCTTATAGAACTTTTGAAACAATATAAAGATTGTTTTGCTTGGGAGTATTTTGAGATACTAGGACTTAGCCGATCGATTGTTGAACATCGGCTCCCTATCAAACCAGCATATTGGCCATTTAAGCAATCACCTAGAAGGTTCAAAGCCGATATGCATGATGCTATCAAGGTCAAAATCACTCATTTGTATGATGCTAGTTTCATTCAGCCTTGCCGATACACTGAGTGGGTTTCCAACATAGTTCTGGTGATTAAGAAGAACGACAAGCTTAGGGTGTGTATTGACTTTTGAGATCTAAACAAAGCTACCCCTAAGGATGAATACCCAATGCCGATTGCCAATTTGTTCGTTGATGATGCTTCACGGGACAAAATCATAAGTTTTATGGATGGCAATGCTTGATACAATCAGATTTTCAGGGCAGAAGAAGACATCCACAAGACTGCATTTACATGCCCTGGCGCAATCGGCTTATACGAGTGGGTTGTAATGACTTTTGGGGTGAAGAACGCTGGAGCTACGTATCAGACGGCTATGAATTACATATTTCATGACTTAATCGACTTATTGGTTGAGATCTACATTAATGACGTGGTCGTGAAATCAAAAGAAGTTGATGACAATATAGCCGATTTGAGAAAAGTTCTCTAGAGAATGAGAAAATATGGCCTGAAGATGAATCCCACGAAATGTGCTTTTGGCGTATCGGCTGCACAGTTTTTGGGCTTTCTTGTTCATGAAAGGGGGATTGAGGTAATACAAAGGAGCATCAATGCAATCATGAACATTCAACCTCCACAGGACAAGAAGAAATTACAGTCCCTGGTCGGCAAGTTGAATTTCATTAGAAGATTTATTGCCAGTGTATCTGGAAAGATGGAGCCCTTCACGCCTTTGCTTAGGTTGAAAGCCAATCAACAGTTTACTTGGGGGCAGAGCAATAGAAAGCTTTGGATAATATCAAAGAATATTTGAGTTCCCCTCCAGTATTGATTCCTCCATAGAAAAGGGGTGCCTTTCAAGTTATACTTGTCAGCCGATGAGAAGTCAATCGGCTCAGTCTTGATCCAGGTTCGAGGGAAAGGAAAGAGCAATATTCTATTTAAGCAGAAGGCTTTTGGATGCAGAGACAAGGTATTCTCCGGTGGAGAAGTTATGCTTATGCCTGTATTTTTCATGCACAAAGTTAAGGCACTATTTGTTATCCAATGAATGTATCATAGTCTGCAAAGCCGATGTTGTCAAGTATATGCTATCGGCTGCAGTGCTGAAAGGAAGAGTTGGCAAATGGATCTATGCCCTAACAGCGTTCGATCTCTGGTATGAGTCACCCAAGGCAGTCAAGGGACAGGCTATAGCCGATTTTATTGTTGAGCACCGTGATGACTCAATTGGTTCAGTTGGCATAGTTCCTTGGACTTTATTCTTTGATGGGTTGGTTTGCACTCATGGCTGTGGTATCGGCTTGGTCATCGTATCACCTAGGGGGGCAAGTTTTGAATTTGCTTATACTATTAAGCCCTATGCTACCAATAATCAAGCCGAATATGAAGTAGTGCTCAAAGGATTGCAACTTTTGAAAGAAGTTGAAGCCGATGCCTGGAGATCATGGGTGATTCGTTGTTGTTCATCAATCAGCTAGTTGGAGAATATGAATGCAAGAATGATCCGTTGATGATCTGACATAGCCGATTGGTTGAAGCTTTATGGTCCTATCGAATGGCTTGCCACGGATCGATCCAAGTTCCTCCCTACAAGTTAGTTTATGGACATGAAACTGTTTTGCCATGGAAAAGTATCATCGTCTCAAGAAGGATTGATTTACAAGATGAGCTGACAGCCAATGACTATCGCAATCTCATGGTAAACGAATTGGAAAAATTGGTTCAATCCAGGATGCATTCTTTGGAGAAGGTGACAAAGGATAAAGAGAGAATAGCTCGTCATTACAACAAGAAGGTTGTGTCAAAATCTTTTTTAGAAGGCGAGTTGGTTTGGAAATGATTTTGCCGATCGGTACTCGTGACAATAAATTAGGCAAGTGGTCACCGAATTGGGAAAGGCCCTTTAAAATCTACAAGTGTGTTTCAAAGGAGCTTACATGTTGCAAGGACTGGATGGAGAAGTTTTTGGAAGGGCTCTCAATGGAAAGTATTTGAGAAAATATTATCCAAATGTTTGAATCAATTCATGATTCGGCTGTGTTGAGCCGATACATGGTAGCCGATGTGTTTACGTCACCTTTAGATGGCCGATATAAGTTATATCGTCCTTAGTCTCTTCAAATGTATCATAATCGGCTGTGATCTGCCGATATGTGATGGCCGATATAAGTTGTATCGCCCTTAGTATTTCTATTCTTATCATTATTGGTTGTGTTCCTGCCGATGTATGATGGCCAATTTTATGTGGTATCGTCCTCAAGCTATAATTTTATCAATGATCGGCTGTGTCTGAGTTGCCCGGACCATCTCATTACATTTGCATGATGAAGTGAAACGCTTCAAGTCATCAAACAAACATAACAAGATGTCCGACGTCCCGAGAGAAGGATACGTGAGAAATTGCTGGGCCTTTAGCCTGCCAGTCAACTTCAGCCTGAGATGTGCATGTCAAACCACTCGAAGGTAGCGACCAGATGTGTTACACATTCAGGAGACTTGACAAAAATGTCTAAAGATCTACAACATCTCAAATATCCTTAACTCATACTCATGTGAATCTAGTTCCCAGGATGTGCACTAGATTAACACTTTCATCTCAAGCATGGATATACATAGCAAACACAAATAAGATGAAAGTGACTTGAATATTTACCTCTACTTAATTAGTACATAGGCCGACCGGCCAATTAGATACAATTAAATCAGAGAACAGCGAAAACTTGACTACCCATTTCACAAGCACACCAACTAGGGGTTTACCCCGTTAAGTTCAGTTCCTAGAAGAAACGGATGAATACCCGCATCACTCAAAAGATTAAGTCTAAAACCTGCAAGCAAAATAGATATTCCAGTAGCAAGAGTCAATACATTATTAGAAATAATGTACTGGCAAGCGCACAATCAATCCTACATACATGAAAGCTCTAAGTCAAAGGAAGGTTATTTGTAGTATCAATTTTTAGCATAAAGCAAATTTTAGTTCACAATTCTTTTTCAAAGGAGTTGATAATTCAATTAACAAAGACAAGTTTTATGTTTCATTATTAATTTAATTATGATCCCATCATACTCATTATCTTGTCATCCTCCATGACAACAAGTTACATCATATCACCACACTCACACATCTCAACACATTTTATAAAGGAACTCATGATCACATTTTTAAAATAATCGGGAGTCTATACTCATGACACTTCACCAAAGCGCTCTTGACCGTGAGCAAGGCTAATCGATTAGTTTTAAAGAACTCTGCAGAGTTTGTACAACTTTACCCACATGATATGAACACTCTAGTTTATTTTGTGCTCGCGACGCACTACCACACTCTTCATGTTGAGTGTGGTCTAGAGGTCATAACGAAGCCTTTACACTACTTAATCCCTAGCCTTGCACCAGCACGACTTGTGTTCCTCCATCCTAGGCATACTGGAATATAGCCTAGAACCGTCAAGTAGCATGGCCCCGCCTTAAACTTGGTTCACCCAAAATGGATTAAAAATGAATTTTCTACAAATTTTACAAGTTGAAGTGTGTACTAAGTGGTTTATTCCTTATATAAATATTTAAGAGGTTTTACTACACAGTAGGCACATATTTTTATTTTATACTTTGAAAGTATGTATTTTGATGATTCTACAGAACTTGAGTTTACTCAAAAAGGATTTAAGATGAATTTTAAATAAATCTCTAAATTTTAGTTCTTCTAAATCACATCCTTTCTAATATTAATAGCATTTAGTGGCATTTGGCATAAGGTAACTCTATATATTTTATTTTTCCTAAATAAAGAATGCAAGTTGGTGGATCTGTTGGATTTGAGTCCATCCAAAAATATGTTAAGTTGAATTTTGTATGGATTTTATAAGTTTGAGTAAGCCCTAGGTGTGATCTTCTTTACTTTAATTTTAGAGACAAAATTTGCAATGTGAGTGCCAAGTTTTATAATTCTAAATTAAAGTTTATCATTCTAAATTAAAGTTCACAGAAATTTGTTTCACCCCAAAATGAGTTGAATTGGATTTTATTTAGATTTTACAAATTTAGTTGTTTTTCTGTTGAAAAGATTTTATTTTTAGTTATTTTCACTTTTATTTTGGAATTATAAGTCAATGGGGTCCACGGGTCAGTCTGTGGTCACTTTGCACATAGGCCCCTAGAGTTTTCAGAAATAGAACCCGAGGTCCCCCACACGTGGTAAATGGAAACTTCATTAAGAGTCCACAAGTTTTAGTTTATTCACTTATAGATCCATGACCCCACATGTCATGGAGTGAATCTTTACTAATTAGTCCTTGGAACTTTTAAACTTGTTACTAATGGTGGTCCTCGGTGCCTAATTAGGCTGGGCCCACTGGTCAGTAATGCGGCACAAAAGAAGAACAGAGGAGGCGGTGTTGATGAGCTTCGCGACACCGCCGGCGGCGAACGACGGCGTGGCTGGGGTAGCGTCCAAAAGCAAAGATGTAGAGGAAGAGGTGGCGAAACTATTGGTGGTGGTCTCATGCACTGTGGTGACCGAAGCAGCGCTGGCGGCGAGCACAGGCGGTGGTGAGGTTCGGCATGCTGGTGCATGTTGAGTGGTAGCCCGATTTAGTGCAATCCGAAGCACGCATGTGTGTCTATAGGGGTCCCGGGTGCTTACCTATGGTCGCGTGCGTGCTGGCGAGGCTTGAGCAGCAACGGCGATGTGAAGAGTTCTCCGGTGGCGGCATATGGCGTCGGTTCCACGGTGGCAGCTCGCTCCAGTCGACGCGCTGTTAAAAGAGGGTGTCTAGAAGCTTAGTAGGGTCTCTAGGGAGGTGCATGCACGAGGAATCTGTTTTTAACTCACCAAAGAGGGTATTCGTCAGGAATGGCCGGTGGATGGAGTTGGGGAAGAGAAGGTTGATCTCCGGGTTCACGGCGTCCTAGTTCGATTCCTTTGGTCGGCGGGCTTTCGTGGTCGAGGCGAAGCTTATGGCTCGGTGGCTAGTCCTGCATTGGCTGGAGGTGGCCGAGCGGCGATGCCAAAACGATGGTGCTCCGAAGCTCCCGCGGACGCGGCGGCGTTCCGGCGTCGCTACTGCATGGAATGGTGTCAAATTAGGTGGAAGGGATGCGGCGTTGATAGGAGGTAATAGATCGAGAAAGAAATTGGGACTACCGTAGTTTGATGGCGATGGCGACGGCGACGGCCGTCGTCTCCACAGCCGGCGGTGGGGATGGAGGTGAATAGAGACATCGGTTCTCTCTCTCTCTCGACTCGGTCTGCTCAGAAGTAAGGTAGAGGAAAGGGTGATGCAGATAGGGGATGTTATGGGAGAGCTTAGCACCGGACACGTCCCGGCCATGTGTCGAGCACGCCGGCGACACCTCACTCGGCGCTCTCTCTCTTCTCTCTGGGTACCTTGAGCGGTGGGATGTTTTGTACTGACTGAGTTGGATCGAGTCTGTGCACCTGCCAGGTGGGTCCAAGGCAAAGAGGGCAAGGCTAGGGTGAGACAGGTGGGTATAAACTCAAGTACATTTGATTTCGAGTAAATTTTTCGTATTATTTTCCTCTCTAAATTTGTAGCTCCATAATTTAATTTGTGGATATGATAAATTGCTGAAAATTTTACTCGAGGTAGATGAGTATTCCTAGATTTAATTTTCTTTGGTTTCACACAAAAATCATTGGTGGTTTGCTCACAGAAATTAAACAAGGATGGGGTAATTTTAATCTTGTTTGGATTTTTAGGAGGCCTAGATGGAGGAGAAAAATTTTAGAAAAATTATATTTACTTATGTTAATTAATATAGTATTTGAATAAATTATTTCACATCTATACTTTTGTGCATTTTAATTCACTTTTGGGTGATGCATGGTTTTAGCCGATTAAAAATCATAACTAGCCTACTATTGGGCTGTTTTGTCTAATTTGTTTGGGGTATCAAACCTAATTTTTAAATTGCAAAAAAATTATTTTAAGTTGTACACAATTTTTGGCACCTACATGAATTCTTCCATGATTTTATCTAGTGTGGATTATTTTAGAGAATTAGGGTATTCTTTCTATGTTTTTGTGTTCCTATTTTGCAAATGCTTCTAATTTATTGATAGGGTTATATTGATCCTTATCTCGAGGTGAGGAAATGAACATATGATGAAATGAGAGTTCAAAAATTCAGATGCACAAAAGACTTATTGCCAAAATATGTTTTATGCATATGCATGTGCACAAGTATTCTTGTATCCACATTCTAAGTTATAAATGAAAAGGTTTTTCTTTTGTTCTAAATTTTTAATCATGCCACTTGGTTGAAATACTTCACCTAAGTTTGAAAAGAAAACATTTTTTTGTTTACAAAATTGAAAAACTCCACTTTCTTTTGGTTTTGACAAAAAATTTTCCTGACCCTGGATTTGGGCATGTGACAGGCTAACATTGTAAAATTAGGGGGCATATATATACATACAAGTGAACTCAAGTGGACTTCAAAATTTTTGTGGATTTCAAAAAATTTTCAATGCATGATGGATTACAAGAATCGGCAGAGATTATATTACAAGAGACGTTCACAGAGTTCGCAAATGTAACACCCTGAAAATCCGAAGTTTTAAAAATCGAAATATAAAAATCGGAACTTGCAAAATTTTTTTGTTTGACTGCATCTTATCGTGTTTATTTGCCTTTTATTCGCAAGTCTTTGATTCCAAATTAAAATAAATAAATATTTGTCTTAAAAAGAGAAGATTGGATGGCAATTCAAAAACCCTAAAAAGGAAAAGAGAAGTTGCTAAACTAAAATATTTGAAATAAAATTCTAAGAATATAAATTGGGGAAATTATGATTTAATAAAACTTGCTTTTGGGAGCCAATATTGAATTTTATTGTAAAATATCAAAAATTCGCTAATTAGAATTAAAAAGGAAAATATCCATATATATATAATATATATGTATATATATATGTATATATATATATATGTATATATATAATAAAGAGGGCAAAAATCATAAAAATATTAGTCAAACTTCAAATTAGGCCAAAATTCTATTTATAAAGGAAATACAAAAGGATAGGCAACAAAAAGAAAGAGAAAATTCGAAAAAATCAAGAAAATAGGAAAAGACACTGTTCATTTCCCGAAGGTGTTCGGCCCGGTCCCCTCGCGCGCGCCGCGGCACGTCACCTCCGCCCCGCGCGCGTCGCCATCGCACCTCGCGCCCGTGCGCCGCGCGCCGTCCCATCGCGCTGCCGCATCCTCGCGCCCGCGCCGCCGCCGCCCGAGCCCGTGCCGAGCCGAGGGGTAGACGGGGGTATACGCTAGGAGAGAGAGAGCGACCAGGATGAAGAAGAAAGAAAAAAAGAGAAAAAGAAAAGAAAAGAGAAAAGAAAGAAAGAAAAAAGGAAAGGAAAAAGGAAAGTTTGGGGAAAAATTAGAAACAGTTTTGGAAAATATTTTGGGAAAATTTCTGGGCAAAGTTACATATTTTCTCGGAAACAAATTTTGGTTTCAAAAATAATTTGGGACTGATTATTAAACATGATTTTCAAAGTATTTGATCCCCGCGTTTGCCACTCTAGGAAATTATTTATCGCTTGTCTTCAAATAATATTTTTGATATATATATATATATATATATATATATTTGCTAGACTTAAAACCTAGATTATTTAGTATAGTGTTTAGCTTCAAGATTATTTTTAGGATCAACTATTATTAACCCTAGGGCTTGTCGGCCCAATAAAAATTTTGATAAAATTTAAAGTTAACCCTTTCCTTTTATTTATTATATTTTGAATCATCAACCATAATATTTCTCAAACTTTGAATATATTCACTTAAAATAATACCACACCATAGTAATTAAACCGGTTCATTGTGAAACTTCAAATCTTTTTAACTCGCTCATTCTAACTCGGATTTTGCCAAAACTCGAACCTAATCTTACGTAAAATCATAACCTAGTGTTAGAAGCTGCTTTTGAAATTTATTTGGCTTTCATTGGATTTTATTTGAATTCTAATTGAATTCAATTGGATTTCTTGCACGTACGGTAGAGTCCGAGGGAGCCGTTGAGAACATTGAAGACTCAAGCCAACAAGGTCACGAGCAAGGCAAGTCATCACTCCTTTGAACATGTTGATCCTATTTGCGAACTTGTGTTGATTCTAAAACTAAAATGTGCATGCTATACACAAAAAGAATACCTATTCTTGTTATGCCATGCCTTGATGTTGAATTACCTTTAGTTATGTTCTTTGTAACCCTCGACATGATGTAACCGAAGGGAATCTTCGGTAAAATGCTTAGCCATGCTATTATTAGATTCATGCATACTCATGTTTTTGCAAAGAGCTATATGCTTGGGCAACTACCTTTGGGAAAGATAGTTGAGATACGACATGTGGAGACATGAGCGCCACATTGCCATGAGAATGATCAAAGGAGTTTTGATGAAAACTAAAAATACCAAACAAATATTTTAGATTGGGGCGGCTGAATGATTTGGGTGGATTCCGGAAAAGGCAAGTGCCGACCCTGGTCAATTAAGGACCGAGCCATGAGATAGCCGGGAAACGAGCCAGTACAACCGTACTTCTCGAATGGGTATAGACCTAGCGGAGTAGATATCCGAGCAGAGGCAGTATCCCTGCACAGTGGTTCAGGTGTTGGGTTGAGTTAAGGGCTTACCGGTAGGGGATTTACCGCTGGTAAGTACCTGGGCAAAGATCGGGACATCGATCAATATGAGGAGATGAAGATAGAGGTTAGAAATTGAAGATGGAGCAAGTCTTTCTCTTACCCCGGGAACGCCAGAACTCCTCTCACTGCTAGGAAACGACGGCTAGAGTGCATGAGGGCTTAAGTTCATGGAGCGGGTACTGCCAAAGTGAGGTTATCGAAAGGCTTTGCCGTGACCGTCTCATGTGTTGGGCAGTCGCGGAGTACGGGTAAAGTGTACATCCACTGCAGTGTGAATGAATCAATCTATTCGAATAGCCGTGCTCGCTGATATAGAGCATCGTGACAAGACTTTCGCTTGGCTAGACTCATAAATTTTAAAATGATGGGATGAGTTTGCATGATGATTTTTTTATGTACTGGTGGACCAACTTTTCGAAATACGAGAAGGGTAGACTCTCCAGAAAACCATGACGATCCGGTGGTGGGAAGCTATCCTTGGGATCACAATGGATGGTCGACAGAACCGTCGCCGACTTAATGAACTATGGTAATAAAACTTGACTTGGCTAAACATTAGGTTTGTGAAATGATTTACGAAAATTGGCTTTATGCAAAAGAACCACAGCCATCCTTTGAATGACCCTATCATGTGCATCATTCCGTGGTTGCTTGCTGAGTACGTTGGGTACTCACCCTTGCTATACGCACAAACCTTCAGATGGAGGAAACGAAGAACTGGAGGACCCCTATGCTTACTAGGAGAATGAATGAAGACATTGGAGCGTAATAGGTCTTAGTCCCCGGTCGTTGCCTGTGGCAATCGACATGCCGCTGCCTTCCGTCTGCTATCTTATCTAATCTCTGATTTTGGTTGTATCCGGACCAGTAGGTCCTGCATGTAATGATATTGCCTTCGGGCCTATTATTGTAATACTTTTGGTGTAAGACTATTCGTGCACTTTGCACCTGATAATTCAGTACTGTATTCGTGGGTACCAAACTACTCGATCCAGGGAAATGGTACTATGAACACGAATGATTCCCGTTCCAAAAACGGGGGTCTACAGCAAAGATCAGCACAAAGTTGTATTATAGAAGTTCACAATTGTTCAAGCTAGCCCTATTACATGGATTGGCTTAGCCAGATATGAATTCATTGATTGCTGATATCGCCTTTCGCCGAATTTGATCGATGTCTTCAATGGCTTTGGCATCGGCGGCATCATTCCCAGGGATTACTTTTAAGGCATTTGTAAGATCTGATAAGTTTCTCATCGAAGCCTTCAACTTGGATTTCTGCTCTGATACTATCCTTGGGAGATCGTCAATTCTTTGCTCTTCGGATGTTATATCAGTGTCACATTTGGCAAGCTTGGCTAGCAGTTCTTCTTTGCATTTGCATAGCCAATCAAGGTTAGAGGTGGGCTCAACATTCATTGTGTCAAGCCTGGCTTTGTCCTCAAGGATGAATTGCCGATTGGCTTCAATTGTAGCTTCAAGGGCAGTCCTCTCTCGCCGATCGGCCATCCGTTTCTTGGCTCTCTCAAACTTGTGTCGATGTTGTTCAAGGTATGCAGCTTGAGAGATGGCGTCGGCTGTGTGGTCTGGGAGCTGATCCTGGATTTCTTTGAATCTTGCTCTGATTGATCCACAATCAGTGACTAAGAAGTCTAAAGAACTTTCCAGCCGACGAGCCAAATCTTGCAATTTTGTTATCAAATCATCGGCAACAGAGGCTAGAGTCTTGTCGGTGGTGTCCTCCTCGTCGTCCATGAATTCTTTTTATCAAAAGGAAACATATCAGCTAGATCCTGCAAAGATAATATTGGAATTGATAAGTATTGAGACTGTTAGTCATTGAAAGCTTTGAAAGTAGCCGATATGAAGTCAAGGGACTTACAGGGATGACAAGAGCCGATGTTGTTTCTGCCTCAACATTGTGGCTGCCCCTAGCCGATGGAGTTCTTTCAATAGATTCTTGGGGGGCAGGTATTGGAGAGCGAGGAGGCTGTACACAAAGAAAGACAAGTTCGACTAAGCATTGGTTAGTTAAAAAATTGAGAAGAGTTCGAAGTCGAGATTACCGATGAAGTTGAAGTCGATTTCTTCCTTGAAGCCAATTTCTTCTTCTGAAAGACAAAGAATTTAATAAGGGATTGCATGTGAATTTAAAGAGGACTTTGGATAAATGCATACCGGCTGAGGTCGAGGCTGAGGTCGACGTCTTGGGGGACTTGGTGTTCTTTGAGCCTGGTCATCGGCTGGCGGCGTCTGCATAGATCTCCATGGTTCACTTGTTTCAGCCGCAGCCTCGTCAATGGCTTCATTCACTTCTTCTTGTTCCAAGAATGACTCCAATTCTGGATCCAAGTCTGGTAGGTCATCGGCTGCAGTTGTTTTCTGTCTCTTTGAGGTTTTCTTCTGTACAACCGATGGATCGGCAGCCGATGGCTTGGCTCTTTTCTTCCTTTGAAGTAGCTCACGGGTATGGTCATGGAGAAAAGTTGATGTCTTAGGGGCATTGTAGCCAATTCTTGAAGGGGCCAGTCCACCGCTGTTGGGAAGGATGCCAATGGCATAATTGATGGCCACCCCGGTATTGCTGACATGTGGGGGAGATGAATCGGTAGTCTGCAAGCAAGAAAAAAGAGTTAGTTAAATGATAAAGAAGGACAGTCGATAATAAATAACAAATGACAAGAGGGAGAAGTGCTTACTTCTGGGATCAACTCCGGGTATATGTTGGTGAGGTACATGGAAGCCGATTGGTGAAATATGTGTTTTTTCCATTCATTCCACCATCGACTGAAGGTTGCAGTCCTTGTTATGGCCAGGTCGATGTTGTCTATGCTACCGAGTGGGGAGCCTTCAATGTTTAGCAATCTATCGATCATTAGGCTTGAGCCGATTTTCCCACTGGTTTGGATTTTATCAGCAAAGTACAGACCAATCGACAACGGTCCCATGCCCAGTTGTCTGGCAGCGCTCATAGGATGATAAAATTCATAAGAAACTTGTACATTTATGCCTTGATGGATGCCGACTGGGAGGATACAAGGAGATATAGCCAATGTAAAGACTTCCCTAGATTTATCGAATTTCTTAGAATTTATTTCATCAAATCTAAAATCACTAGGGAGTTCAAAGTCTTAAGAGTTCTCATAAGCAAACCAAATCCTTGAAGTTGTTGGAAATCCATCATAAAAGTTGCCGAACCAGTTCTTGAAGGGATCGGCTGAGAGTTTAGATCCGGAGTACGAAGATGTTGCCTCTTCGAATGACATACATCGGCGTGTTGTGATTTCATCGCCATCTTCGTCTGTCATCGGCTATGCTAATGGGAAGCTGACATCTTGCAAGTCTGGCCTCTGAGCAACTTTGTAGGTATGCAAGTTTAGCCATATCTGCAACAGTCACCAGGGGCCTCCAGTGCCGATAGCCGAATTGGTGGCAATTTTAGCCGATACATTATTTAGCATCTGATAGAGATACCCTAGCAGATACTTTCCCAAAGGAATCTATTTCTTCTCTACTAGGGCTTCGGCTATGTGTTGCCAGTTGGTTGTGGGGCCGTATCTTGAACCACAGAACAAGAATTTTTCTAGCCACATGAGGAGGAAAGTTGCATGTTCTCTGGGGTCTACTGGGCCGGTTCCCATGTTCTGGCTTATGAATCCATTCCAGCCTCCAATGGCTCTGGTCTTGAAAGAGTACTGGCACTTGGTGTTCAGGCTGATAGGATTGACCGATGATGTGATGTCAAGGCCCGTGATCATGATTATATCCAGAAGGGTGGGCGTCATCGGTCCTTGGTTGAACAGAAAGGAGTTCAGGGTGTTGGACCAAAAATAACTGGCAGCCGATAGCAGGGGTTCATCTTTAGGCATGTTGGCTATGGTTAGGGCTAAGCACTGTGCTGTCCCTAGTTCTTCCCAATGGCTCTTAGCCGACACCCTATTGTACCATGTTGGCCAAGTCTTAACCGTTGATGGCCATGATTTGAAAGTCCCATTCCAATGTGCTAGGTTAGGGTTTGACATCCTAAAGGGGATACTATTGTTTTTGGCATTGATGAATTTTGAGGGGTCTAGGTTGTCGATTGGCCCTAAGAGGTATTGGTTGTAATGGATGAGGTTGGGGATCGCAATTTGGTGAGAAAGGTGCTACAATAAAAAAAGAAAGGACAAATTATGAAAAGCAAGAGCCAAATTGTGGGAAAGAAAGAAGCTAAAGCCGACGGGGCTTACCTCTGGGAATTCGGCCGACGGTGCCGTGGAGGGGTTGGTCGAGGTCGACATTGCTGGGAGCGAGTTCGTCACCACGCGCAGGTTGCTTGCGAGGTCGTCAAAAGCTTCGAGGGAGTCGCTGGTTAGGATTGGGGATGTTTTTGGCTAAGGCGGCAGAGGCAAATGTGGCGACGTGAAAAACTCTAAGGCGGCGGTTGTCATTTAAGGAGGAGCGGTAACCGACCGATGGAAAGCCCTAAATTTTCTCGGAGATAAGATTGCACAAATCTACAATATTAATAATATCGCGGACTTGGGGGGCATGTGTTAACAACCAAATTTGGTAAGCCAATTATCAGATTTGGAGCTAAGGCTGAAGCCGATTTGGAGAGAATTGGGTTCTTCCGAAGACAGAGCACGCACTGAGTGCAGACCGAATTTCGACGAGTTCTTGCTTCTAGTTGGGCTGTATCGAGTTCGATCTCCAGCGATAGGTAAAGCTTGTTATGGCGGCTTGCGCTCTCGAGATTAATGCTTCCATCATTATGACACTCTAATCTTGTTTATGTAAATCATCGAGTTATCGTATATGATATATAACCTAGATTGATAATACGATCTAACCCTAGTCGGCTAAGTATTTGTTATTAGATAACAACCGATAGGGTTAGATATCATCATCAACTTGGGTTATATAATGTATCCACCATCTTGAAAGGTTTTTATCAACTTGTTTAGATCTTATGGTTCTCCTTACGCTTAATGCTGCATCGGTTGAGTCCGACCTGTCAAGTAGTATTTAGAATCGTAATATCTATCTTGTTTTATGATTACTATTAGAGATAGCATCGGGGTTTCAGCCGATATCTGTTTTAAATATCCTGTTTATTTTATGTTTACTTGATATGTTAAAGCTGCCCTTTATATTGAGATCTCACTGTAATTAAATATGTTAAGCTTGTTATAAATCTGTTAAGTTATCTTAACACCTGATCGGTTCCTATTTAACGTATTTAGTTTACAATGATATCCTAGTATAAAGTGGTATCGGAGTACTAGCCGATAAACTTTACATCTATGACATCGACTATGCTATAAATATATATGGTCTGTATATTAAGGTACTTTTGGACTTAAGTGGTTTATACTGTCTCGGTACGCTACCAATCTATCCCAATCACTTAGTTTAAATGTATGTTGATATTTAGACTATGTATTATGAATATCTACAGCCGATCTATTAGGTTTAATATTCCCTGGCCGATTCAGTGCATGTCGCATCGGCTTAACACAAAATGATACGTCATCGGCCACCAGCCGATCGGCTATCGTTTGCAGACAAACCTTGCTTTCATTATTCTTGTTGGTTGCAGGATCAAACCAACTGACATGCCTACAAACCTAAGAAGCAGTATTTTGGAACTGCACTAGAGTAAAGCAAATCTCTCATGCCAGTGCATGATTTTCCAAGTCAACACACAATTTGGGATCAACACATGCCTAATCTCACCATTTGACGGGTTATTTTGCATAGCAGTGGTGTTGATGGGGGAATCCATATCAATTCATGGGGTAATTCAGACTTTTCCTTTTAATATGTGGTTGTTTCTTATGTTCCACGCGAATATCAGCCATAGAGTAAAAATAATAAAACTTGTAATGATTTGGATATATTTGAAAAGTTTAACTCTGATTTAACACCCCTTTTCCCCAACTACTACAAAAGTACGATTTAACCATCTCTCCCCCCTCCTCTAGTCAACACATGGTGGATTTGCGGGCTTATGTGGTGTCCAACATGGCAACAGACCCATTTGTTGGCATGTATCCTCCTTCTTCTCTCAGCCCTCTCCCTGTCTATTCCCCTTATCCTTCAAGGTGCAAGCTAACCGGCTTAAAGTACCTCCGTTCTTCTCCCTTGTAGTTACAGGCAATGCTTGATGCCAAGGATTCCTTCATCGCTGCTCCGTGGAGAGTCCATGCGGACCCTATCAAGCTCTTCCATTTCGTCCACCCACACAAGCCCAATCTTGTACCTTGATCCCGTCCATAAAGGCGTTGACGGCCAAATGAAGTGTGCGGTGGCGGCTTTAGGTGAGGTCCGCAAGCCTGTGCCATGTGAACTCTTCGATCGCTCGCTCGACGCCATTGTCCTCAGTTCCTTATCACCTCTGCTTACAGTTCCTTTGCCTCACTGTTGCCTACCCAGTTTGCAGAGTCACTTGCTATGCATACCAACCTTGATGACTTCCTTGTCTTCCACCTAGTGCCTTATCCCTTCCACACCAACTTGCTCGACGTACCAGAGATCGCTCAGGGCTGATTTGGAAGAGGAGAAGGGGCCATGGGCGTAACAACCACTGGAATTGTGGTGGTGTGGGAACAACAGCGAGGTGGCCCTGACCAAAGGAGGGAAAGGAGAGAGTGATAGTGGCATGGCATGCGGTCGGTGTTCAGGAAGGCAACGGCGATCCGATTTGGGAACAAATAGAGGGGAGGGGATTGAAGTGGCTAACAATCAGTTGGCAGAAATCAAGGGCACGTTGAAGATCAAAATAATGACTCATAACATGTAAGGGTCAAAGAAATATTTAGGGATATATATTCAGGAGATTTAGCAAAAACTTGGAACCACATAAGAAAGTTTTTGTACTATAAACCATCACAATAACATGTTGTCTTTAACATCAATGTTGCCTCCAAAATACACTTTAATGTTATAAGAAAGTACTTTTCTAAGATAAATTTCCACGTTATGAATTTTTATATATCCAATAAACTATTCTTTTAGAAAAATAGTTGTACCCCAAGAATGAAAAATTAACTAGATGTATGGAGGATTCATGTTTGAAACAAGAACTAGAAACCCGGATCTATCAATGTATATATTCATTTGAATATCAGGAAATCAATACTCACTTTGTCCCATTTTATTGGACGTGTAAAAATTTTGCTGGTGTCAAAAAGTTGTAGGTTGTGCTATATATGCCTTTTGTTGCTTATGAGTGACCTTCCACCTTTGCCGTCGTTCCCATGTAGGAATGTAATATTTCTTAGTTATGCGGATGAAGTTAGGGGCTATCTGGGTACCTGCATAAGTGGTGGTTCGCATCTGTGTGGGCAACATGATGTTTAGTAGGCTACATTCCTACGTGGGCTAAGTTCACTTCGTGCAAATTTGCATCATGCATCAAGGATGATGATATAAAAACAAGGGTTGAGCTTCACTAGCAAGCCAGGCTGACGGGATGCTGGCATAATTGCATCCACGCGTGCAGCCTTTTCGCTAGGGTCAACGTCCTGACCTCGTTATCACCCCTCATTTGTGCTCACTACACAATGTCCCAAATTTCTTTACTATACATATATCGTCAAAGGCTTCATATACCGGCCAATTATGTGTCGAGAAAACTTTACCGGCAAAAAGGGTATGTCAGGACAACTACTGCTGATACTAGCAAATTGTGGTTGTTAATTACTAACTCGGTGTCACGGTGTAGTGGCTCCTCTCTCCTAGCAATGACTCTTCTTCCTTTGCCTCATCTTCTCCTCCTGTGATGTGGAATCCATTCTCGCTGACCGCCAGAGCCAAGAGAAGAGGTGTTGTCGGATCTGGACCGGGGCGATACTAACAGTTGGTTTCAAGCTCAGATGGACGGATCAGGTGGTCATCCTTGGAGATTATAGATACCGTGTACCTACATGACAGGATTATCCAACTAGATATAAGAGATATATATGTATATGGAATACATAATGGTTTTTGACTTAAGTATTACGTTTCCTTGTGTATTAAGAAATGACCCAAAGCCTTGATTCGGCAACATTGTAGATTAGACTAGGAAACCGATACCGGGTTGGTTAGGTTTCTATTATTGTAATCTAGCCCCCCTATATAAGATGGACAGGAGGTCCTCCAAGGGCATAATGACATAGAGATTCATAACTTGATCATTAGATCAATACAACACCCAGCGGATTCCAATCCCTAAATAAGAGTAGGATATTACCTCTTATCGAGAGGGCCTGAACATGTCTAAACCCTAGTCTCACAACCCATCTACTTTAGCTCTCATACGCCACCCCCTTTCTCATTGTCGATTTCCACAATCGACAGTTGGCACGCTAGGTAGGGCCTGCGTCGAGTTTTCCACTAACAAGTATGATGGGATCAGCTTTGGAAGCCGACGACCTCAGGCAGGCCTACCATTTTGACAACCTCGACTTCATCACCGATGACTTCGACAAAATCTCTCTTCACAACTTAGATTCGAATCAGTTGGGGAGGGGCTACATCCACTCGGCCCCGTTTGCTTTGCCAAACGCCGCCGAGATCTATTCCAAGGTTCTCCCCTCTAGGTCAGTTTCAAACCCCTCAGAGGAAATGTCGACATCAGCTTGCCTTCACAGTCTCCCCAACAACTCAAAGATGTATCCTCGCATCGCCATGCAGCTCCCCCACTGCTTGCCGCCATGTTCGGATCCAGATCCGTCTCCCACTATAGGTTTCGATCTGAAAAAGCTCCGACTTCATTTGGATTGGGCTTCAGGGAGGTGGGCATCATGTTCCAACCACTCGGATCTTGCTCCGACACCGAAATTGCCGAGTACTTTAGCTCTTCAAACGATTACAATGGCTCTGACACCGGGAGTATGGGTAGTTCTGAATTCGATGACGACTATACCTCACTTCTCTTTGGTGTGTTCATGGCAGATCTAGTCGCCGACAAAGAAGCATGAGTCTGGTTAGGCAGGGAAGCAGAGGAGGAGCGTGCAAGGCTTGAAGAGGAGCGCAAGTGCAAGGAAGAGGAAGACCAAAGAAAGCGAGATCTAGGTTTAGCTGGGCGCACGGCTCGTCATGCTATTCTCCAAACCCGCTTGGATGACACTAATGTTTTCGTCACACCATAGCATAACGTGATCGCAGCAGTCACTCTACTTGACACCGTTATTGAGGCGGCTCCACCTAATGTGACACCAATCTTAAATAAATTCAAGACCATGATTGCCACTACCATACTGCAAGAATCTAAAGGCAGCCGTCAGGTTGAGGAATCTACTGCAGAAACACCTATGGGCAGTCCACTTCCACCCTTACGTTCCAGAGATTATCGGGTAGCTGAGCAGCAAAGGACATACAAGATCAAACCTGCATAATCGCTACAACAAAAGGCGACGTCTAGACCAATCTACCGATTCACACGATCGATGCTGCGCTCCGCCTTTCATTGCAGGAATCATCACGATGACCCTAATTACAATGACAGCCGTCGGAAGCACACCTCGACACCCAGCGATTTAAGGCATGAACTCAATCAACTCCATCATGAACAGGAGCACCAAGTTCGTTATGAAGACTGAAGATACTCCCCCGACGCCGACGACAACGGAGTTCCTGCTTTTACTCATGAACTGCATCGAGTGGATTGGCCAACTGGTTTTAAACCAACAGGGATTGAAAAATATGATGGCAAGACTGGCCCCGAGTCATGGCTTACCGTCTACACCTTGGCCATCCGCGCAACAGGGGGAGACACCAAAGCTATGGTGAATTATTTGCCCGTAGCACTCGTCGACTCCGCTAGGAGTTGGCTTGCTAGCTTACCAAGGGGCTCAATCGACTCTTGGAGTCAATTCCGCGACCACTTTGTCGCTAACTTCCAAGGCACCTTTGAGAGGCTAGGCACCCACTTCGACTTGTACCACATGATTCAGAGGCCCAATGAGCCCTTAAAAGACTACATCCGACATTTTTCTAAAACCCGTAACAAGATTCTTGATGTCACCGACGACGTCATCATCGCTGCTTTTCAAAAGGGGATCCGCGACGAGCTTCAGGTTGGAATGTTTGGGCATAAGCCCCTAAGGATGATCAAGAAGTTATCTGAGACAGCGAATTCTTATGCCAAATCTGACGATTCCATCAAAACATCATGCCAAGAGAAGCAGTCGCGAAGCAGCCGATATCGCAAGAAGGACAAGGACAATGGCAACAACAACAAAAAAGATCGCAAGCGCAAGCCCAAGTATCTGGTGGCCACAACTTTGAACCATCAATAACAACGTCCATGCATTAGAATCTATGACAAGATCATGAAAGGCCCTTGCCAGCATCATCCAAAGTCCAAACACGTGGCCAGGGATTGCTTCATCTACAAGAATTTTGCTGAATAATATGCGACCAAGCTCAAGACCACTACAAGTGAAGGGACTTTTTGGTAGAAGAAGGATGATGGTGATACCAGCGCAGGTTCCTTTTAGGACCATCGAACCGAGTTAAATCACATCTTTGAAGGCCCGCTTGCATACGAGTCCAAGAGAAAACAAAAGCTTACTGATCGGGAGATCAATGTGATTCAACCGGAAGTTCCACAATATCTACGATGGTCCGAGGTGGCAATTATGTTTGATCGCTTAGATCATCCTGATCGAGTGGCTCACACAGGGCGGTATCGCCTGGTGCTAGACCCAGTGGTTCGCAACATCCAGTTGAAACGCGTCCTCATTGATGGTGGCAGCACACTCAATATCCTCTTTGCTAAAACAGTGAATGAGATGCAGATTCCAAGATCTGAGTTGAAGCCGAGTTCCACTCCGTTTCACTGGGTAATTCCTAGGTTATCTTCATCACCACTTGGGCAGATCACTCTTCCAATCACCTTTAGCACCCGGGATAATTTATGGACCAAAAAATATCCTTCGAGGTAGCTTACCATGCCATACTAGGACGAATGGCTCTTGCAAAGTTCATGGATGTTCCCCATTACACCTATCTGATGATGAAGATGCTAGGTCCACAAGGCGTAATTTCTCTAAGAAGTGATGTCAGACAAGCCTTTACTTGCGACGAGGAGAGCTATGAGATGGCCTAATCTCCTGAGAGAGCACTCGGTTGAAAGGAGATCCGACTGGCCACATCGACATCACAGGAAGGAGAAGTCCCAGCCAAGAAAATCCCTAAGTCAACAGAAGGTGACGCCAAGACCAAGAAGATTCCATTAGATCGGACCAATCCTCCTAAGACTGCCGTTATCGGTGTTGAGTTAGATTGTAAATAGGAAAGCACACTTGTCAACTTTCTTCAAGCTAATAAAGATATATTTGCATGGAAACCTTCTGATATGCCTGGTATTCCTAGAGAGGTGATCGAGCACTACTTAAACATAGAGCCTGGGTGCTAAACCTGTCAAGCAACAGCTTCGCCGATTTGCTCAAGACCATAGGGATGCTATCAAAGAAGATTTGACCATACTCTTGGCGGCTAGATTTATCAAATAAGTCTATCATCTTGACTGGCTGGTTAACCTGGTTCTAGTTCGGAAGAAGATAGGACAATTCCGTATGTGCGTGGATTATATTGATCTCAACAAGTCTTGACCTAAAGACCCTTTTGGGTTGCCTCGCATTGACCTGGTCGTCGACTTGACAGCCGGCTACGAGCTCCTCAGCTTTCTCGATTGCTATTTGGGATATCATCAAATCAGCCTAATGAATCCAACTGCTTGAAGACTTCGTTATTCACTACGTTGGCGCCTACTGCTACATCACCATGCCTTTTTGCCTGAAGAATGCTAGGGCTACGGACCAACGTATGATTCAGAGGTGTTTGCAAACTTAGCTTGGAGGCAACATGGAAGCATATGTCGACGATGTTTTTATCAAGACCAAGTGGAAGGACAAGTTGATTGCTAATCTTGAAGAAACATTCCAAAACATTCGATCCTTCAGGGTGAAACTGAACCCGGAGAAGTGTACCTTCGGAGTACCGTCAGGGAAGCTTCTTGGTTTCATGGTATCACATCATGGTATCAAAGCCAACCGGGAGAAGACCAAATCTATACTCAATATGGCGCCACCGAGTGCATGGCGACCCTCAGCCGTTTTGTCTCTAGACTCGGGGAGCGTGGTATGTCGTTCTTTCAGTTGCTCAAAAAAGACGAACGATTCCCAGTGGGCCCCTGAAGCTCAGAAAGCTTTTGAAGACTTCAAGACATTCCTGACCACGCCACCCGTGCTGGCCTTTGTAACACCCTGAAAATCGGAAATCTAAAAGATCAAAACCTAAAATTCGGAGTTCACAAAAAACTTTTGAATTGTTGCGTCTTGTTGAATCTTATTGCTTCTTATTTGCGAGTTTCGTTGCATGTTATAAATAAAAGGGGTTATGTATTTTGGGAAAAGAAATCAAAAAGTTTTTGAATCCCTAAAATGAAAATGGATTTCAAAATACAAGAAATAAAAAAATTATGAAAGGTCATATTTGTGGAAAAACCTAGGTTGGTGAAAATTTACTTTTAAAATCAAAAGTTTATTTTGGGCAAAATATCTGGGTTAATATATTATAAGTCAATAGGATATTGAATAAAACATTTTGGGAATTTGGACTGAATGGAAGTTCCGGGTAGACCTACCGGAAGTTTCGGTAGTCGATTGCGCCGACCGGTGTCACGCGTGCACGTCGCGCACGTCGCCCACGCCGTCACGCGTTGTGCCGCGCCAGGCCGTCCACCACCCACGCGCGCGCCACGTTGCGCCGTGTGTCACCGCCGCACGCGCGTGTCCCGGCCCTTCCTTCGTCAACGCGCCGCACGCTGCCGTCCCGTCGCCGTTGCATCGCCACGCCACTGTTGCCTCGCCGCATGTCGCCGCGCCACGCCGCTGTCGCATCGAACAGCGCCACTCCCACGCCGCCGGCTTCCTATATAAGGGTCCCCGGTCTCTCCCCGACCCCGCCGCACCACTCCCTCGCTCCCATTCTTTCTCCCCGCACCGCCGTCGGCGTCGCGCCATTAGAGCCCGAACCGCTCGCCGAAGCTCCGGTTAAGCCAACTGGATATTCCGGTTAATTTTCTCTGTCCGAGAAATCAGAGCAATCGAAAGTTCCGATCGGAACTGACCAAAAGTTCCCGGTTGGCTGAGTGCTCAGATCCCCCAACCTCAGGTGATTCAATCTAGTTTGGATTCAAAATCAAATATAACCTAATTTGTTAACAACCATTAATTTTGTCCTATACCTTTCTTTCTAAAACTTAGATTTTCAAATTGTTTAAATGGTGTCAAGCTTAGAGTAGTCTATTCTAAGTTTAATTTAGTTTAACTCTCATGTTTGTCGGTCCAATAAAACTTGGAAATACAACTAGATTTTATTATATCTTTTGGTATAATATTTTGAATCCTTGATTCTTATATTTCAAAAATTTAAGTATTTTAACTTAGAATATTGTCACCACAATATATATTAAAGTCAGTATAATCACAAAATTTCAAATTACTATAACTCTCTCATTTTCAACTCGAATTTTATCAAAAATTGGACCTAAATTCGTCTAAGACCATTGACTAATTTTTGGAGTCGCTTTTATGATTGTATTTGGCATTTTGATGATTTTAATTGAATTCTGATCGAATTCAATCGTATCTTTCGCATGTACATATAGTGTCCGAAGGAGCGGTTGATTGCGCCGAAGATCCCAATCAGCAAGGTTGCGAGCAAGGCAAGTCATCACTACCTTTGAACATATTGAACCCGTTTGTCAAATTGTGTTGATTTTAACAATTCAAATATGCATGCTATACACAAAAGAATTCCTATACTTGTTATGCCATGCCTTGATATTGATTACCTGTATATGTATTCTTTGTAACCTATGACACGACAGGTCCGAAGAAAATCTTCGGTAATGCTTAGCCATGCAAAATTAAATTCATGCATACTCATGTTTACAAAAATGCTATATAATTGGGCAACTACCTTAGAGAAGGTGGTTGAGATACGACATGTGGAGACATGAGCGCCACGTTGCCTTGAAAATGATGAAATGAGTTTTGATGAAAACTGAAAATACGAAATCAATGTTTTAGACTGGGGCGGCTGGAAGTTTTGGGTGGATTCTGGAAATGGCAAGTGTCGTCCCTGGTCAATTAAGGACCGAGCCATGAGACTATAACATGAAACGAGCCAGTACAATCGTACTTCTCGAATGGGGATAGACCTAGTGGAGTAGATAGCCGAGCGGAGGCAGTATCCCTTCATAGTGGTTCTTATGATTGGGATGAGGCTGCGGGCCTATGTGTGGTATGATGTATGAAAATGGAAATTAATTGCAACTTAAAGAATGAGTTTTCTCTTACTGCGGGAGTGCCAGAACTCCTCACACTATTAGGAAATGACGGCTAGAGTGCAAGAGGATTTAAGTTCATGGAGCACGTACTGCCAAAGTGAGGTTATCGAAAGGCTTTGTCGTGACCATCTCATGTGTTGGGACGTAGGCTCATTTATTGGGCAGTCACAGAGTACGGGTAAAATGTACATCCACTGTAGTGTGAGTAAATCAATCTATTCGAATAGCCGTGCTCGCGGATATGGAGCAGCATGACAAGTTTCTGTCTTGGCTAGACTCAAAATTTTAAAATGATGGGATGGGCATGCATGATGATTTCTTTATGTGTTGGTGGATCAACTTCTCGAAATGCAAGAAGGGGTAGACTCCCCAGAAAATCATGATGATCCGGTGGCAGGAAGCTATCCTTGGGATCATAATGTATGGTGAACAGAACCATCACCGATTTAATAAACTATGGAAATAACTTGATTAGTCTTGGGTCTCAGGCTTGTGAAAAGAATTGCAAAACTGGCTTTATGCAAAAGAACCACAGCCATTCTTTGATTATCCCCTATCATATGCATCCTTGTTTTGGTGGCTTGCTGAGTACGGTTGGTACTCACCCTTGCTATACGCACAAACCTTCAGATGAAGTCAATGAAGACTTGGAGGACCCGTACGCATACTACCAGGAGGGTGAGGAAGACGAAGGCACCCAATAGGTCTTAGACTTTGGTCGTTGCCTGTGGCAATGACATAGCACTGCCTTTTATCCACTGCCTTACCTAATTTCTGCTTTTGGTTGTATTCCGGACCGTTTGGTCCTAAGCACTAGATATTGCCTTCAGGCCTATGTTGTAATATGTTGTGTAAGACAATACGTGCTCACGCACTTGATAATTCAGTACTGTATTTCGTGGGTACGAAACTACTCGATCCAGGGAAATGGTACTATGAACACGAATGATTCCCTTTATAAAAAAACGAGGGTCTACAGCCTCGCCGCACCCACAAGAGCATTTGCTGCTTTACGTATCGGCAGCTTCTCAAGTGGTTAGTATGGTGTTGGTTGTTGAGAGAGAGGAAGACGGACATATCCAAAAGGTCCAGAGACCAATTTATTTTGTTAGCGAAGTTTTGGCGACTCCAAGACGCGTTGTCCGCACATCCAGAAGCTATTGTATGGAGTTTTGATCACGGTGAGAAAGTTGGTCCATTACTTTCAAAGCCACTCGATTAGTGCGGTCACCTCTTTCCTCCTTGCAGATGTTGTTCACAACCACGAAGCAACAGGACGAATTGCAAAATGGGCACTAGAGTTGATGGCATTGGACATTGCATTCAAAGCCCGCATGTCAATTAAGTCTCAGGTGTTAGCCTACTTCGTCACCGAGTGGACAGAAATCCAGGAGCTATTGTATGGAGTTCTGATCAAGATGAGAAAGTTGGTCCATTACTTTCAAAGCCATTCGGTCAGTGCAGTCACCTCTTTCCTCCTTGGAGATGTTGTTCACAACCGCGAAGCAACATGACGAATTGCAAAATGGGCATGTGAGTTGATGGTATTCGACATTACATTCAAAGCCCACGTGTCGATTAAGTCTCAGGTGTTAGCCTACTTCATCGTCGAGTGGATAAAAATCAAGGAGGAATTATCTGCGGAGAAGCTGAAGTATTGGACAATGTATTTTGATGGATCTAAAAGAAGTAACTAGCACTGGAGCTAGGGTCGTTTTGATTTCCTTGACTGGAGAGTGGCTGCGATATGTCCTTCAAATTCATTTTTTGGCATCGCACAACATGACCGAGTATGAAGCTCTACTTCATGATTTGTGGCTTGTCGTGTCCCCTGGGATACGTCACATGGTTGTTCGAGGAGATGCTCAATTGGTCGTCAACCAGGTCATGAAAGATTGGTCCTGTTTAGACGAAAACATGGTAGCCTTCGTTAGGAGGTGCATAAGCCGGAAGATGAATTTGACGGGCTCGAGTTGTCCCATGTGTTAAAACATCACAATGAAGCAGCTGATGTGTTAGCAAATTTTGGATCTAAAAGAGTGGCTGCACCAAGTGATGTCTTTGTCGAGCACCTTCACTAGCCATCTGTTGCAAAGAAGAAACATACTGAAGAAGATGCTTCAAGGCAGGTCTCTACAATTGATGCCAACTGGAGGACACCTTTCATCAAGTTCTTGACTACTCAAGAGTTGTCCGAGGATAGGGCTGAAGCTGAACGCATTCAATGTTGCTGCCGTGTTTACATGCTTTTGGAAGGAGAACTCAATAAACGCAGTCCATCTGGTGTTTTGCTTAGGTGTATCCCGATTGAGGAAGGACAACAATTATTGCAAGATATCCACTTGGGGATACGCGGCAGTCCTGCTGCAGCATGTACTTTAGTTGGCAAAGTGTATCAGTAGGGTTTCTTTTGGCTGACTGCTGTTACCGACGCGGAAAATGTTGTTCGGACCTGTGAGGGCTGCTAGTTTTTTGCTAGGAAAATTCATGTCCTTGCTCAAGAGTTGCAAATCATCCTCCTTTCATGGCCATTTGCAGTATGGGGGCTTGATATGATTGGTCCATTCAAGATGGCATCAGACGGTTTTATGCATTTGTTCGTTGCCGTTGATAAGTTCAACAAGTGGATTGAAGCCAAGCCAGTTACGAAAATCATGATAGATAAAGCTAGGGATTTCGGGATTTCTTCCTCAATATTATGCACAGGTTTGGTGTTCCTAACAAGATTATTACTGACAATGAGACTCAGTTAATGTTGAAGGACGTTAAGTACAAATTCCGACCGTCACAAACCTTGGGAATAAAAGGGGATTAGCATCTTTTACCTGCATATATGTTTAGAATTAATAAAGTTCCACATGTCCCATGAGAGTATGTGAATGCAGGAACTTATATGAATAAATGAAGTGATAGCATGCTCGCGTGGCGAAGAAACACAACTCTAACCAATTGATGATCGCCACGTCAGCACCCCATGGATTGGAGGGCCCACAAGTCAGGTGAAACTGACTTAAAGTGGGGCCAAATACTTGGAAACCGACCAAGGGGTCCACCTATCATCCTATGGCTAAAGTCAGTGGCCAAAGGTGGTGGCTAGGGTTCGGCCGAACCAGGAAAGGCGGTTCCAGCCCCTCCTTCCACATGGCGACATCTCCACCATCCATAATGATGGTTATGAGGGTTTGGCGGTTATAAACCGACTTAAGAACCTTCATATGGAGGTTATAAAAGGGGAGCTTCACTTCACTTCCAACACACACCACAAGAAATAATTTCTACATTTCATTCTTAGTCTCTAGGCTAGTGAAGTTAGGAGTTTAGTTTAGAGCTTCTTCTCAGTTCTGAGTCGTCTTCGGAAAGTCAGGTATGTCTTTTGTATCTTTCTTTCTTTGTATGGCTTTGATCAATATGATATATTTATCTTCTCGTATATTTGATATGGTTCATATTCTACTTGCTTAGATATATGTCACATCTATAGTTTATATGGTAATTATAATATGGTTAAACGAGCAACTCTATTTCCACGGTCACGGTCCAGTGTGCTTTTAGGATGTTGGTGTGCCCTTGCCTGAGTCATTGACGTCCTGGGAGGCAAGGGTATTTGTGGCAATGTAAGCGTGGTGCTTAGATTGTTCCATAGACATTGGTTATGGTCATATCCCACGGGTTGTAGAGATAGGCGACAAGTGGTGACAGCCCTATCCGTCCTTTGTAATCCTCCACGTTCGGGTATGGCGTAGGGTGCACGGTAAGAAATTGCCTTTGGTGGAAGGCCGGGCCACTGGAGGCAGTACCCCCGTAGTCTTGGGAGCATAGAACTGGGTAACTAACCATGAATATAATTGTTGTGTAACCTATACAACTATAGTAGAAGTACATTAGGAACATAGCTCTAAGCTATACTCTCCACTTAGATTTAGTTTATTATTTGTTAGGACTCCTCTGTGTGTGTCGCACTACCAAATTATCCATATCCCTTACCCCTGCTTGGACTTTGGCAATTCAACTATAACATATGAATATCCATTGTAACTTAATATTCTCTTCTTGACCGCCATCTTCCTTTGGGATAAAATAAATATGATACCCCGGAATACTTCAGGGTGAAATTCTACAACGGTATATCTGTGCGGTTGTGAATTTATCTGTGAACGTAAGAAATACCAACAAGCTTTTCTGGCGCTGTTGCCAGGAAGACATTGGTCTAGGAAGAAAATATTAAATTACTAGTTTATTGATATGTTCATAGTTGACTTACCTTTGCTCTAGCAGGATTACCTTGATCTATTTTTTCCTTTATTTGAAAATAGGGTAGTGTATGATCGGTTTCAACTTGCCGACAAATTATAATCCAAATCTAGATGCACTTGTAAGAAGAGTTCGACCTCATGTCGTTCCACCTCAAGTGATCGTCTCAGCAAGTGATCCAGCAATCAAAGAACCATCAAGTTCAATGACCCAGAAGACCCTCCATGATTTCTCAGCACCCTTGGCTGCCAACGTCCTTACCGGACCGGTTGTCAACACGAGGGAGGACAGATTTGAAATCAAGACGGGTCTGATTACCATGGTACAGGCTAACCCATTATGTGGGAAAGCCAACGAGGATGCTAGTGCTCATCTCCAATCATTCCTGGAGATCTGCAACACTTTCACTATCAAGGGAGAGTCACCCAAGATGCCATCCGACTCCGACTATTTCCATTCTATCTCATTGGGAGAGCGAAACAGTTGTTCTACGTGAACCGAAGTGATGTGGACTCCTAGAATAAATGCTCCAATGCATTCCTCATGAAGTTCTTTCCGATGGGTAAGACCAATGCCCTTCGTGGAAGAATTTCGAGCTTCCAACAGGTGTCAGATGAATCAATCACCGAAGTGTGGGAGTGCTTCCAAGAGTATATATTGGCTTTCCCTCACCACGGGATGGACGATTGGGTCATTATTCAGAATTTCTACAATGGGTTAACTATGGATGCCCGTGATCATATTGATGCTGCTGCAGGATGAGCCTTCTTTTCGTTAACCATTGACGCGATGGAGTTAATTGAAAAGATGGTATCCAATCAAGGGTGGAGCGATGATTGTCTCCAAACCCGAAAGCAGGGCATGGATTCTGTTAAGGAAATGGACATGTTCGTTGCTAAACTAGACCTCTTATTGAAGAAACTGGACGACAAGGCCGAAGAAGTTCATGCTATTGATGCTTGCATGGCTTGCGAGACATGCGGCAACACTGGCCACTCGGGGAGTAATTGCCTCGAGACCCATCAAGATGCATGGTATCTGAACAACAACAATGGGTATCATCCATATGGAGGTCAAGGGTGGAATCAACAACACCCTTACTATCAAGGAGGTAACAATTCTTCTCATGCTTTCAATTCAAATCAACCTTCCTTGAAAGATCATGCCTTAGGCCAAGCTAAAATTAATGAAACTATTTCTAAGAGATTAGCTGCCAATAACAAGAGTTTAGAAAGTATCAATGATAAAATGGAAGACCTTTCTTCTACAATCAAAAACCAATTGAGTTTTAATAAAATGCTAGAAACAAATTAGCTCAATTGGTTGCGGCTATACCTTCATCTGAATCGGGGAAGATCCGAGGCAACCTAAACCTTCCCTATAAAATTTTAGTGCGGTGACCAGACGAGGGGGTAAAACCACTCGTGACCCGCCAAATCCTGACAATGCAGGGAAGGAAACAAAAAAAGGAAGATAGACCATCCAATAGCAATGATCAAGTACATTAGGGAAATACAGCTCTGTAAGAATTCCATGATACAACTCTATTGTCGTTCTCTCATCGCAACAGGAAGCCGACCATAGACGAGAAATTTGCTCGTTTTGTTGAGGTTATTTAGAAGATCCACATCAATGTCCCTCTGTTGGATGCAATGCAAGTTCCCACTTATGCTCGCTATCTCAAGGACATCCTCAACAAAAAAAGCCGATGCCAACCATGGAGATCATTCCTTAGCACCGTGGATGCCCGCATTGATGTGGGAGCTGCAGAAATCCAACTCCACATCAAGGGAAAGGAGGAGAAGTTTGACTTCCAACCTAGAGTGGAACAGTGTTCAATGGTCAGAACCAAATATGGGCTGAACACAAGGAATATCAAAGAGGTCAAAATTAAACCCGTGGAGAAGGACAACCTGTTGACACCTAAATTTGGTAATTAAATCCCTAAGTCCTAGCAATGATGAAGCAGAGTCGGATCGGTTGGCTTGGCGGAGAAACAGAGGCCGCATCGGCTGAGAAACGATCGGCTGCGAGGCCAGTCGGCTAAGGTTGGATCGGACAAGGGCGGCCGATAGCCGATTCTAGGTCCAGAAGAGATAAAACCGTTTCTGATACAGCAGTTTGAAGATGAATAGAAGATTCGGTTATAAGATTGCGCGTTAAATGATATTGCCATCTATGGATAGAATCCTATAACGGCAGTTGTATCTGTAATTTAGGAGTTTGTTTAAACTGATAATTGTAATGCAACGTGGGTCATTTCCGGGATAACGTTGTGTTTTAAATAGTAGTTTAGATAGAGTCCAGGGTCTATACAGATAATGTATCTTGGGTATAAATAGGACCCGAGACCCCCTGTAAAAAAATAACAATCACAATCAATTAAACCTTCGGCGCATCGCCAACCCTTTTCTTCAGACGAGCAATTTGTTTGGCTACGGGCTGCATCGTTTTGATCCCCAAATTCAGGTAAATGCTTGTCATTAGTGGCATGATCTGTTGTTTCTAGTGCTTCCATCGTAATGACACATTAGATTCAGGAGTTTGTACCACTCTATTTATCATATAGCGCATGTAAATTAGACCAATGTTTAGATCTATCCTGCCATTGGCTAGTTCTATCAAGAACTTGCAGCCAATAGGGCTAGATCTAAAGATTGGCTGGTTATATGCAGTATCCATCGTCTTGAGAGATATAAATCGGCTACAACAGATCAGGTTTTTCTTTTTATACTTAATGTTGCATTAGGTTTGAACTATTAAGTCGTTTTTAGAACTATCAGTGATATGTTCGGCTAGATTTATATTGTGTAGAGACAGTGCCGGGGTTTCAGCCGGCCATATCTGCCCTAGTTTATTTCTTTTAATATATTTATTATTAGATTTATATTAGGACTGCCTCTTATATTAAGATCGCATTCTTGTCGAACGATATCAGCCGATATCGGCCCGCCATCCACAGCCGACGGCCGATTTCCCAGGCTACACACATCTGGTTCAAGAATGATATCTTTTCATAAGATTCGTCGGAGTACTAGCCGATTCATTGTTAGCTTTCTAGTATCGGATAGGTTATCGATTCATATATTTATTATCCTTTACTATATTTGGGTTAAACGGCTGATGCTGTCTCGGTGTAGCCGATCCATTCCAGTCGCTTGGCTTAAATATAGTTTAGGATAGCACATATATGCTCATGGATTACCTCAGCCGATCCAGTGGGGATCTAACCTAACACTTAATGCATATTTCCTTGTTTTTCTTGTTGGTTAACAGATCAAACCAACTGGCACGCCCTGCACAGCACAGGCAGCCGAGAAGGACCTGCACTGGAGTCAAGCAGATCTCCCAGGCCAGCGCGTGAGAGAAATTTCTCGTCAACACGCTTCTTGGCATGCCCAGTGGGACTTTCTCTGTCGGCTCGACTCGGACGCATAGACTCAGCCAGCAAGATGGTCGACTCCAAGAGCCCTAACGTTTCCCAGGACAACATCGTGCCTTTGAAGATGGAGTAGTTATCGGCTGAGCAACAAGCCGATTACAAGAGGATGGTGGAAGAGCTCCACGCTAACTATTTGCAATCTTTCACCCAAACAAGATCCGGGGCCGTGCACCAGAAATATAAATTCAGCGTGGACGATCTCAAGGCATCCTCTTCTGGTGAGACGAAGAGCAAACAGAATGTGGAGGAGCCGATCCAGGAACAGGATGATTCGGCTCTATATTCCCTACAAGACCGGATCGACTCGACCGTCCATCACACGCTAGTCAACCAAAGTAGCATCCTGGTCAACACTCTCAATAACATGAACGCTACCATGGTCGACGCCAAGATAGCCGACCAGCTGCAACAGGGGCCGACGTACTTTACAGACGACCAATTTCCTGGTTACAGGACGCTGCTCACACAGAATCGGCCGATCCCACCACTAGCACAACCAGGGCCGCCAGGAGCGATCCTCAGCCGGACAAACCCAATTGAGTCGGCTACAAAACCAATGATTACCATGTTGAACCGATAGTAACCGCTGCCCCAGGATTAGATTGCTAACATGTTCAACGACAACCGGCAGTCAGAGCCGATTCCCCAGATTGACCCGGATAGACGGTACAACGCCGGTGCCTGACAGCTGTTCCTAGGACCACCAACGCCACCACCGGCGCATCGGCCACCTCCCGCTGATCATCACTACTAGTACCAAGGGGGCCGTCAAGATCATCACTACAGGCCTCAGACGCCACCACCGCTGTATCGGCAAGCACCCGCAGCGTACGAACCATACGAGCCGATACAACAGGACAACCGGACCTAGGCTGATCTGATTGCAGATGTCATGCGCGATCAATTCGGCCTCAAGCCCAAAGATTCAGGAAATATGTATCGGTATCCCTATCCAGAACACTTTGAGCGGATTCCACTGCCCAACCGATACAAGATCCCAGATTTTTCGAAGTTCTCAGGGCAGGATAACGTTTCAACTTACGAGCATGTTAGCCGATTCTTGGCACAATGCGGCGAAGCATCGGCTACAGACGCCTTGAGAGTCCGATTGTTCCCTCTTTCACTTTCAGGATTGGCTTTTACCTGGTTCTCCTCATTGCCCTACAACTCAATTCAGAGCTGGGCCGATCTTGAAAAACATCCACAGCTACTTTTACTCCAGCAACCATGAGATGAAGTTGTCGGACCTCACCAGCATCAGGCAAAAACACAATGAATCGGTTCAAGAGTACATCCAACGCTTCAGGGAGATGAGGAACCGATGCTATAGCCTAGTGCTATCGGACGCCCAACTGGCCGATTTGGCCTTTCATGGTTTGATCGCGCCGATCCAAGAGCGATTCTCTGCGTAGGACTTCGACAACCTAGCCCACTTGGCGCAGAAGGTGACGTCCCACGAGCTGCGATTCCAAGACACCAGGAAGGCCGTCAAAAATATAACTCAGGTCGTCATTGAATCAGACTACGAGTCCGACGACGATGACGTAGAAGTGGCGGCAGCCGAATGGGCCAAGAACAAAAAGGCCATCGTCTGCCAATGGCTGCTGAACACGGCCAAAGAAGAACGATACGACTTCGACATCACCAAGGCCGACAAGGTTTTTTGACTTGCTGCTCAAGGAGAAGAAGATTCAGTTGCCTAAAAATCACGTGATCCCGTCGGCCGAGGAATTGAAGAAGAAGAAATATTGCAAGTGGCACAACTCCACATCACATGCCACCAATGACTGCAAAGTCTTCAGGCAGCAAATCGAGTCGTTAATTGAGGCCGGGAAGCTGAAGTTCGCCGATTCAAGTCAGCCGACGAAGGTGGACGGCAACCCTTTCCCGGTCAACACAGTCCAATCCGGCCCCAGGCAAGCTGATCGACAGAACAGAATGGCACACGGCTTAGTCAATACATCGATCGGGGCCAAGGCAGAAGACGAGCCGATTGGATGTCACGCCGCGCCAATTAATATGGTGCGCCCAGTTGTCAGATCGGCTGACCGACGGCCGATCCGTGAAGATAGCCGATACCGTCCTCAGCACCGGTCTCGACGGGGAGAAGCTTACAATGAAGCACCTCGTCGACGCGAGCCGGAGATACTGCTGGGAATCCGGCATGAGACTGCCAACACTAGACGATTGTCCAGCATGCAACGACCGCCGCGACGACGAGCATTGGAGCTCATCGGCTGCAAGCCCAGCACGGTTCGTCCCTAGGGCTGTTCAGCTGAACCAAAGGCGGCAGTCCGTCCATGATCGGCTCGGCCCAATCCACCAAGACTTTTTCATCGACGAAGACCGCAATGACAACAACCGCGACGATGAGGAATCGGCCAATCCCCAATGGTGCCCGTCCCCAACCACGATGACGACAACGATGAAGACGCAGAAAAGAAGAATTCAACGACTTAAGCGCGAAGGGAGAGAAGAAGAAGTTCGGCAAATGATCCACGAACAGCGCCGTCGGCTGGGTAAAATCAAAAGGCGATGGGTTCCCAAAGGAAAAGCTACTACAGCCAACAAAGAGCAAGCCGAGGAGAGCCCAGCCGATCAAGCCAGGAGGGCAGCCAAAGGGAAAGGCAAAGTTTCTGCATCGGTTAACATGGTGTTCGTACTACCGGCCGAGTTCAGTGCTCCTGGAGCCGATGCAGACACCATCGAGAACGACCTAGTGAAGCTAGCAATCTCACCAGACCAAGCGATCTTCGACAAACCCGAGGGGACCGAAAATCTGCACTTGAAGCCGTTGTACGTTAAAGGTTTCGTCAACGGCAAGCCGATTTCCAAGATGCTAGTCGACGGGGAACTGCAGTCAACCTCATGCCTTACGCAACATTCAGAAAACTAGGCAAGGGGGCCGAAGACCTGATAAAGACCAATATGGTGCTCAAAGACTTCGGCGGCAACCCATCGGAGACCAAGGGTGTCCTCAACGTCGAGCTGACCATCGGCAATAAGACCGTGCCCACAACATTCTTTGTCATCGACGGGAAGGGGTCTTACAGCCTGCTGCTCGAAAGGGACTGGATACACGCTAATTGCTGCATCCCTTCTACAATGCATTAGAGCCTGATCCAATAGGATGACGACAAGATCGAGATCATGCCAGCCGATAGGTTAGTTAGCGTCGTCAGTGCCGATTTGACGCTTTGGGAAATCGAAGGCATCGATTGTTTGTCTGGGAAAATCTGGGAAGCCGATTTTCTAAACGTGTCCAATTCCACAATACAACCGATTGGAGATGACGAGCCGCAGCTACTGCTCTGAACAAGACATGGTGGAGGGCTCAAGCGTCTTCGGTATGGACACTGCGGACGGAGACGATGGCAAGCTCGGGCAAGGTTTCACGTCAGCCGACGAATTAGAGGAAATTGACATCGGCTCTGGTGACAAGCCAAGGCCGACGTACATTAGCAAAAATTTGTCTCCTCATTGTAGGTCCCAGCTTATTGATTTGCTAAAAGAATATAAAGATTGTTTCACTTGGGAGTACTTCGAGATGCCCGGCCTCAACCGATCAATAGTGGTCCATCAACTGCTGATTAAGGCAGGTTATCGGCCATTCAAACAGCCTCCCAGGAGGTTTAAGGCCAATATGTATGATGCAATTAAAGTCGAAATCACTCGGCTATACGATGCAGGATTCATTCGGCCTTGCCGATATGCCGAGTGGGTCTCAAACATTGTCCTAGTGTTGAAGAAAAATGGTAAACTTACGGTGTGCATCAATTTCAGAGATCTAAACAAGGCAACCCCTAAGGACGAATACCCAATGCTGATAGCCGATTTGCTTGTCGATGCTGCTTCGGGCCACAAAATGATCAGTTTCATGGACGGCAATGCAGGGTATAACCAAATATTTATGGCCGACGAGGACATCCACAAGATCGCTTTTCGGTGTCCCGGCGCAATCGGCTTGTACGAATGGGTAGTAATAACATTTGGCTTGAAGAACGTTGGGGCAACATATCAACGGGCCATGAACTACATTTTTCATGACATGATCACCTCGTTAGTAGAGATATACATTGATGACGTAGTTGTCAAGTCAAGGGAGATAGAGGGCCACATAGCCGATCTGAGACAAGTGTTAGAGCAGACAAGGAAGTATGGCCTGAAGATGAATCCGCTTAAGTGCACGTTCGGCGTATCAGCCGGGCAGTTCTTGGGATTTCTCATTCATGAAAGAGGAATTGAGGTTGCACCAAGAAGCATAAATGCTATCAAGACAATATAGCCTCCGAAGGACAAGAAGCAACTTCAGTCATTGATCGGCAAGATAAATTTCATCAGACGGTTCATAGCCAATCTCTCAGAAAAGATGGAGCCGTTCACACCACTGCTTCGGCTAAAAGCCGATCAAGCATTCATATGGGGAGCAGAACAGCAAAAGGCGTTGGACAACATAAAAGACTATCTGAGTTCCCCTCCAGTTTTAATGCCTCCACAAAAAGGAATACCGTTTGAGCTGTACCTATCAGCTGATGACAAGTCAATCAGATCTATTTTAATCCAAGAGATTGAAGGCAAAGAAAAAGCCATCTTCTATCTCAGCCGACGGTTGCTAGACGCGGAAACAAGATATTCACCTGTGGAGAAGCTATGCCTATGCCTCTATTTTTCATGTACGAAGTTGAGGCATTATTTGCTATCTAACGAGTGCACAATAATCTACAAAGCCGATGTAGTTAAGTACATGCTATCGACTCTAGTGCTGAAAGGAAGAATTGGAAAATGGATTTTTGCGCTAACAGAGTTCGATCTGAGGTATCAGGCACTAAGGGCAGTCAAGGGACAAGCCATAGCCGATTTCATTGTAGAGCACAGAAATGACTCGATCGGCTTAGTGGAGATTATGCCTTGGACTTTGACGTTTGATGGCTCGGTTTGCACCAACGGCTGTGGCATCGGCTTGGTCATTATTTCACCTAAGGGGGCAAGCTTCGAGTTTGCTTTCGCTATCAACACCCACGCTACAAACAACCAAGCCGAATACGAAGCCGTCCTTAAAGGATTACGTCTACTCAAGGGAATTGAAGCCGACGCCATTGAAATAATGGGAGATTCATTGTTGGTCATCAGCTAATTATCAGGAGAGTACGAATGCAAAAACGATGCGCTGATGGTCTATCACCAGCAATGCCGGGAATTAATGGGCGGTTTTTGGCTAGTTACTTTGAAACACATCCCAGAGAGTAGAACACAGAAGCTAACGATTTAGCTCAAGGGGCATCGGGCTATCGGCCACTGTTGAAAGAAATTGACATAGAAGTTGTCGCCATTACAGCCGATGATTGGAGGTTTGAAGTTTACAGCTACCTCAAGACTCCCTCTCAATCGGCTACAAGGAAATTGTGATACAGAGCGTTGAGATATGTGTTGCTCGATGAAGATCTGTACTATCGGACGATTGATGGTGTGCTACTCAGGTGTTTGGGAGCCGATCAGGCCAAAGTGGCCATTGGAGAAGTCCATGAGGGAATCTGTGGCACACATCAATCGGCCCACAAAATGAAGTGGCTGCTTCGCCGAGCAGGGTATTTCTGGCCGACGATGCTGGAGGATTGTTTCAATTATTACAAGGGCTGCCAGGATTGTCAGAAGTTTGGCGCCATACAACGAGCACAAGCGTCGGCTATGAACCCAATTATTAAGCCTTGGCCGTTCAGAGGATGGGGCATTGACATGATCGGTCAGATCAATCCACCCTCAAGCAAAGGGCATAAATTTATTCTAGTGGCGACAGATTACTTCACAAAGTGGGTGGAAGCGATTCCCCTGAGGAAGGTGGATTCTAAGGACGCAATCGAGTTTGTCAAAGAACATATTATCTACCGATTTGGCGTTCCACAAACGATAACAACAGACCAGGGATCTATCTTCGTATCGGACGAATTTGTTCAGTTCGCCGACGGTATGGGGATCAAGCTGCTTAATTCTTCACCGTACTACGCACAGGCCAACGGACAAGCCGAAGCCTCAAATAAAAGTTTGATTAAGTTGATTAAAAGAAAGAACTCTGAGTACCCTAAACAGTGGCACATCCGATTAGCCGAATCACTGTGGGCGTATCGGATGGCATGCCACGGGTCAATTCAAGTCCCTCCGTACAAACTGGTCTAAGGACATGAGGCAGTACTACCATGGGAGAGCGTCGTCGGCTCAAGGCCCATTCAACTACAGGATCAACTTTCAGCCGACGATTATCATCACCTGATGATGGACAAATCAGAAGACTTAGTTTTATCTAGGATGAGGGCCTTGGAAAAAGTTACAAAGGATAAGGAACGAGTAGCCAAACATTATAGTAAAAAAGTGGTGCCTAAATCTTTCGAGGAAGGCAAACTCATTTGGAAATTGATACTGCCGATTGGATCCAGAGATAACAAATTCGGCAAGTGGTCACCAAATTGGGAAGGTCCTTTAAAGATCCACAAATGCGTCTCTAAAGGAGCTTACATGCTAGAAGGGCTGGACGGAGAGGTATTTGGAAGGGCTCTTATTGGAAAATACCTGAAGAAATACTACCCAAGTGTATGGATCAACTCGTGATTCGGCTCTGGTTGATTATCCGATTTACGACAGCCGATGTCTTGCCTCAATAAGGCATCGCCTTTAGGCATTTTTATGCAAACTTTTTTCTCCAAGTCTTCCACGATCAGCTAATGATTGGTCGATAGCGACGGTACTGATGCGCGAACGGCTCGAATTCACAATTTTTTCAACACCGAAGCTATCAACAAAATTTAGGGGTCATACACATACACGAGCCGATTGCAAAATTGGGCGTCAGGATTTCAAGCTTCATAATCGGCGGTCCAGATAAAAGCATTGGAAGTGATTTAGATCGATGGCCATGATTCAATTGTTAACGCCGACGGTTGTGGTGTGGTCTCGAAATCAGCGAAAGTGATGCAATACGGACGCCTAGGGCTGATTTCAGCATAAACAATTCAAAATACTACGTATGGCTGAAGCTGATCTCGTCCACAAGCGCAGCTGCGAAAGATTGACAGACTACACTACACAAAAGTTAAAGCCGATTACAAAGTTCGAGCAAGTTGATTAAAGTTCAAGACCATTACAAAAGTTCGACAAATATATTGCAGGAGGCAGTGGCCGATTTCAGAACGTTAAAATGTTACAAGCTCATTGTTTCAAGAAGTCAGCTATAGCCAACAACGCTGTTCGTCTAATCTGGTCTATTTCCTCAATGGCCCTGATGTCGTCGGCTTCAGACCCCGCCACCGGCCGGATGCCCTTCACCAGGTCCCGTAGATCTGCCACAGCCGCCTTGGTACTTTGGCGTTGAGCTTCGATTTTGGCTGGCAAGCTGTCCATGTACTCCTTGTGGACAACGATCTCGTTCATGACTTGAACGAGATCGGCCATCAGCTGATCTTGGCGTGCGAGGAGTTGCTCAAGCTTGGCCGCCGGCTAAGTCTTTAGGCGGTCGAAGGCGGCTTTTCGGCTCTCAATGGCATCCTTGGTCGACTGGAGGGTGGCCGACCGCGCCTGGTTCTCGCGACGATCGGCTATCCACTGCCGTGCCTGTTCGTACTTGAGCTGGTGGGCTTCCATGAAGGTGGCCGACAAGATGGCATCGGCTAGAGCTTCCGGTAGCTGGCCTTGGATTTCTTTAAAGCGTGTGCGTATCGAACTGCTGTCGACCACCAGCGCATCCAGCGAGGCCTCCAGCCGGTTGCCGATGTCGGCCAGGGTGGCCCTCAGGTCCTTGGTCGGCGTCACCAACGCCTCCTCGCCGATTTCGCTGGACTCCTCGAACTCCGACAAGTCAAAGTTGAGGAGATCAGCTATGTCCTGCAAAGAGGAAGATGGTCAAAAGATATTGAGCTGACAGGGCCGATCATCAAATCCAGTCGGCTTACCACGGGCACCGGGGTCGAAACAGTCAGCTCGGCTGGTTCGCCACCTACAGCTGTCGAGGCCTCTTTGTCGGCGTCGTTGCCGCCGGCGGCAGTCACAACGTGCTCGCTGGACGCTTGGGGGGCAGCCGACGGAGATCGTGGGGGCTGCACAAAAAAGTTAGCGGTCGATTCGGCTAATTTCTACAAATCAAGGTGCGAGAGACGATTACCGATGGCACGTGACGTGGAGTGCGGCCGGCCAATTTCTTGACCTAAAAAGAGTTGTTCGGTCAGATGCAAGTGATATCATTGTAAAGCCAAGTCTGGTGAAGTGAGGGCTTACCGGCCGATTTTTCGCTGGGGGACTTGGGACCGGCGGGACGTCGCCTGGAGCGTTGACGGCTCGTGGCTCGAACTCCCGGGTTCGGCCGCCGCTTCAACAACCACCGGGATTTCCTTGCTGGCGACGGTGTCGAGGAACTGCGTGAAGGTCGGGTCCAAGGGGGGAGGCTATCGGCTGGCGCTGCCGGTTCCTTCTCTTTCAGCTTCTTGGGGGCAGGCGCGACCAATGGCTGTATGAGTGATACAGCTCTTTTCCTCTGGGCAATCGGCTCGCGCACTTGCCCTCGTAGCAACGATGCCAGCTTCGGCGCTCCCCAGCCGATGGCCGACGGAGCGAGGCCACCCCCATCCAGAACACCCAGACGGTATTCGATGGGGCACCCGGATCACTCACCGTCGGCCGCTCCGTCTCCGTCTCCTACAAACAAGAGAGCAAATGTTAATCGGCTATATCAGCCGATGAAAAAAAGAGGAAAATCATTTGGAATTTGAAGCTTACCGAAGGGATTTCTTTGGGCAGGAGCACATCGACGTAATGAGACGACCGATGGTGAAAGATGTGTCGTTTGATTTCAGCCCACCATTGGTCGTAGGCCGTGCTTTTCCTAAGCACCAGGGTCATCACGCCGATGTCGCCGAGGGGAGGGTCGGCTATATTCAGCAGCCGATGCATTATCAAGTCTTGGTTCACCACTCCCCTCGTTTCAATCTTATCGGCATAATCAAAGCCGATGGGCAATTGCACAAGACCGAACTGTCTCGCTGCCGACACCGGGTAATAGAACTCGTAGCTCTTGGCCACTGATCGGCCCTGATGGATCCTGGTCGGCAAAATGCAGGGGGACAAAGTGGCAATGAACAGCTCCCTGCACCTCGGGTTGTCGGCTGAGTTGATGTCTTCCCAATTGAAATCGTCGGCAAATCAAACAGTCCCCGGTCCTGGTAAAAGTACCAGGCGCGGTTCTCGTGAGACAGCCCGTCGTAGAGGGCAATGAACCATTCGGCCAGCAGATCGGCTGATTGTCTTGAGCCCGCATGAGCAGCTGCTGCTTCTCCGTAGCTCATGCACCTGGTGGTGGTGATCTGGTTGCCATCCTCGTCTATGATCGGCTCCAGCCTTGGGAAGACGGCCTCGGTCAGGGGCAGCCGACCGGCTATTTTCTGCGTCGCCAGCACCAGCCAGATCTGTAAGAATCACCGGGGGCTGGGTGTTGATTGGGCGTTGGCGGCTATCTTTGCGGCGGCATGGTGCAGCATTTGATACAAGTAGCCGAGGAGGTACTTCCCGCGCGAGCTTGCCCCGTCGGCCAGATTTCGGCTACGACCTGCTAGTTGGCGGTCGGCCCACAGCTTGATCCACAGAACAAAAATTTTTCAAGCCACATCATCAGAAATGCGACGTGCTCCCTGTGGCCGACGGGTCCATCTTTCATGTTTTGGGCGATGAAGCCGCTCCACCCGCTGATGGCCTTGGTTTTGAACTGATGCTGCCCCTTTTGGCTCAGGTTGCTGGGGTTAGCCGACGTCATGTACACGTCGGCCAGTGTGACTGTCATCGGCCCTTGACGGAAGATGAAGGCGTTGAAGCTATCATTCCAGAAATATGTTGCAACCGATAGAAGTGGCTCGTCTTTTTCCATGCTGGCAACAGACAGAGCCAAGCACTGGGCTCTCCCGACCTCCTCCTATTGAGTGTATTTGGCTGATTGCATCCTCTTGTACCATTCGACCTAGGCGGCGTCGGTGGTCGGCCATGACTTAAAGGTCCCGTTCCAATGGGCGAGGGATGGCTTGGTGGTATTGAAAGGAATCCTGTTGGTCTCGGCTATGATAACATCGGCTGGATCGGTGTTGCCGATGGGGCCGAGAATGTACCTCTGTGCTTGGGTCAGATTGGGGATGATTACTTGGTGTGACAAGTGCTACAATTTGAAGAAGAAAAAATGCTAATTAAAAAAAGGATGAAAGCAAGATGAATGCGACATGGCTGGAAATATGGCTGAAGAAGTGAATCTGAATGAAAGGAGTTCTGGATTGGCGGGTGTACCTCAGGGAACTCGATAATGGCGGCGGCCGGTGCGGCGGCGACAGCTGGTGTGGCGACGGTGGCCGGCGCGACGAAAGTGCTTGACGTGGCGGCGGTGGAGGCCATCAGAGTTGTTGGAGGTGAAGATGAAGTCCGACTCGTGAAGGGCGCTGAGATTTGATGAAGGACGCTGGTGAACTGCCGGAGAGGAGAGAGGAAGCGAAAGCTTGTGTGCGAAGGATTTTTGGGTGCGCTTTGAAGGCGTAGTTGTTTCGGCCGAGGCAAATGGCTATTTAAAGGGCACTTGGGGGTAGCCGAAATGGTTTAGGTCAAGAAAAGAGTGGGAATTTGAACAGGCAAGCAAATCCGTAACACTTCGTATCATGGACTTGGGGGGCATGTGTTGACACCTAAATTTGGTAATTAAATCCCTAAGTCCTAGCAAGGATGAAGCAGAGTTGGATCGGTTGGCTTGGTGGAGAAATAGAGGCCGCATCGGCTGAGAAGCGATCGGCTGCGAGGCCAGTCAGCTAAGGTTGGATCGGACAAGGGCGGCCGATAGCCGATTCTAGGTCCGGAAGAGATAAAACCGTTTCTGATACATTAGTTTGAAGATGAATAGAAGATTTGGTTATAAGATTGCGCGTTAAATGATATTGCCATCTATGGATAGAGTCCTATAACGACAGTTGTATCTGTAATTTAGGAGTTTGCTTAAACTGATAATTGTAATGCGGGGTGGGTCCTTCCCGGGATAACGTCGTGTTTTAAATAGTAGTTTAGATAGAGTCCAGGGTCTATACAGATAATGTATCTTGGGTATAAATAGGACCCGAGACCCCCTGTAAAAAAATAACAATCACAATCAATTAAACCTTCGGCGCATCACCAACCCTTTTCTTCAGACGAGCAATTTGTTTGGCTACGGGCTGCATCATTTCGATCCCCAAATTCAGGTAAATGCTTGTCATTAGTGGCATGATCTACTGTTTCTAGTGCTTCCATCGTAATGACACATTAGATTCAGGAGTTTGTACCACACTATTTATCATATAGCGCATATAAATTAGACCAATGTTTAGATCTATCCTGCCATTGGCTAGTTCTATCAAGAACTTGCAGCCAATAGGGCTAGATCTAAAGATTGGCTGGTTTATATACGGTATCCACCGTCTTGAGAGATATAAATCAGCTACAACAGATCAGGTTTTTCTTTTTATACTTAATGTTGCATCAGTTTTGAACTATTAAGTCGTTTTTAGAACTATCAATGATCTGTTTGGCTAGATTTATATTGTGTAGAGACAGTGCCGGGGTTTCAGCCGGCCATATCTGCCCTAGTTTATTTCTTTTAATATATTTATTATTAGATTTATATTAGGACTGCCCCTTGTCGAACGATATCAGCCCGCCATCCACAGCCGACGACCGATTTCCCAGGCTACGCATATCTGGTTCAAGAATGATATCTTTTCATAAGATTCGTCGGAGTACTAGCCGATTCATTGTTAGCTTTCTAGTATTGGCTAGGTTATCGATTCATATATTTATTATCCTTTACTATATTTTGGTTAAACAGCTGATGCTGTCTCGGTGTAACGATCCATTCCAGTCGCTTGGCTTAAATATAGTTTATGATAGCACATATATGCTCATGGATTCCCTCAGCCGATACAGTGGGGATCTAACCTAACACTTAATGCATATTTCCTTGTTTTTCTTGTTGGTTAACAGATCAAACCAACTGGCACGTCCTGCATAGCACAGGCAGCCGAGAAGGACCTGCATTGGAGTCAAGCAGATCTCGCAGGCCAGCGCGTGAGGGAAGTTTCTCATCAACACAACCTCATCATGTTCATGATGAAGTTCATGGAAAAGGAGTTACCGTCGCACCAAAGGAAAATCAAAACAACGGTAAGGTAGGAGGTGTTAGCTAAACCGGCACCTCCAAAGTCCAGAAAAATCCTCGACCACACCAAGCAAGCCAAGGAAGATCAAGAAGGTGTGGCGAGTGAAACAAATACTGTCGTTCGTGTCTACCTCTCCGAGACCAGGCGATACAACATCATAATTGCACGGAGGAAGTCCCTACTCGTCAGACTTACAATGGGGAGTCCTTGCTGACAGGAAAATTGGTATGTATCTCATCTTTAATTTTCCAAGTGCAGGTTTAATTTCCTTGAAATTTTTAATTTCGAATTCTGCATACTAGCATGGCATGTTTAATTTTTGAATCATGCATAGAAAACTGTTTAAACTTAGGATTTTAATAATGAAAATTCATGTGCACTAGTTGACAAAACTTTTCCCTTGGATTCCAAACGCCAAACCTGCACATTGCTAAACTAAAATGCTTTTATTGAACATTGGATTCTTGGGTGGGACCCAACTCCACCATAGTGGCCGGCCAAACCATCATGGTGCCCCCTAGTGTTTAAACTTTTGTGTGTAGCATGTTTTGATTTGTGTGTTAGGGAATCCAAAGTTTAAAGGGGAGAGGAGCACCCCTTGGTTCGGCCGAACCAAGGGTTGGCTCACTCTATAAAAGCCAAGGCGTGGAGCTTGCTCTGCATGCCCCAATTTGAGATGCACTTGGTTGCTCTCATGTTCTCTCCTCCTCTCTTGAGTTCTCATAGTATTCTTGCTCTAAGTTCATAAAAAAATATATATTTCCCAAAGTTTTCTTGCATCTTGAGTTTCTTTTGCGTGTTTTCACGCAAGAACGATTTGTGATGGCAACCAAACTCCGCAAGAGCGGCTAACTCTTGGATGGCTAACCTATTTCGAGCTAACACATAACCCGTCTCAAGTGTTCATGTGTTGTTCTTGTTCTTTTGCAAGCTGCAGTAATGAAGAAAGGTATCAAGCGGTTGTTCGGCACTATGCACAAGGCCATAGGGATGAGCTTGAGCCATTCAGGCTCAGCTCCGTCCACCGGCTATGCTTCTAGCCCGACGAGACAAGATGAACCGCAAGCCGCTACATCAAGGGGAGAAGCAAGCTTCAATGTTACACCATTCCTCTCCAACACCGACCTCGATCTAAGGGATGATCATGATTGAGAAAGACAATCCTACATCATTCTCAAGGACCAGGACTTTGCTCACACCCGAGCATATGATCCGATATTCCTCCCCAAAATAGGAAAGGATACTGATTTACTTAACATTTAGCATACGATAGTGTGGAATAAATTTGCATATGTGGGGGAAGAATGTTCATGCCTTCTTACCATCCAATTTCTTTGCAACTTAAAAGAAGTAGGAGATGGTATTACTTTTTGATTTTTTAGAAAGGAATACTATTACACATGGAAAAAATTTAGTCTCCTTCTTGGTTTTGCTCAACATTGTTCTGTGAACTGGGAGTCACCAATATCAAATTGTAATAAAACATAGTTTTTGGCAAAGTATTTCAAGTGAAACTTTCTGCAGTAAGTGAAGAGCTAATGACATTCATAATCCTACCTTAAGGTTGGTGCATAAATGAGTAGCATTTACTATCTTTCCTAGAGAAGATGTTAGGCCAATAAGAGATGATGAATTAAGGATCCTTTATGCCATGGTCAAGAAAATTAAAATATCTCCTGTAAAAGCAATGATAAAACAATGGTTACAACAATTTAGGATGAAGGGACCATTGAGTGCACTTCATTAATCACTCGTATTGCATTTAATGTCGGGGCCTTGGGAGATGTACAAATCTCGTACAACACCAAACCCCGCGAAATAATAAACGAGGATTATTTAGTGTAAGGTCATACTTTGAAACATGGTCTCGAATGATCCCTTGTATTTTTCTTTCCCGAATATACAAATGAAATTCCGTTACCTAACCTGGAATATCATTTGTATAAGTGTCGGGCACTAACCACAACTCTACAGCCAAGAGAGATTGCTCGCAGGAGTAGTATTTCTGGCAGGGTCATAAGGAGCAGGTCAAGAAGGGCTGCTATGGAGGAGCAACACCAACAGCCTCCGCAGTACCCTCATCAGCCGGGGTGGGTTCTTATTGGATATATATCTGGTTGGGAACAACCCCCGCAATATCATGAGGCTGCAGGTTCACCATGGCAATCAGCTAGTAGTGAACAATGGACACAAGGACCTAGCTGGTACCATGGACAGGCCATGGAATCATCAAGCTCCAGTGGTTTGCCTCCATCTTTTGGTGCTCAACACTCATTCTTGGCATGAGTTTTTCGTAACCAAGGATTTGCAGAGATCACTCAAAGGATGGGTGAATTGGACATGAGTTTTGAGTTTGTTGGTTTGGGTATATCACGTTGAACTTGAAAACTTGTGGGTAGCAAGTGCATGATCTAAGTCTAGGTTGTTGTGGGATATGATATGGTAAAGTAGAGTAGCTATGAACTTATTCTAAGTGAAACTTGAATCCAGAGATTTTATTTTCAAAAAGACAAAAATGATGAGGTCCTGTTAATGACCAAATTTGGTAAATCATGCATCGTATTTGGAGTTAAGGCCGAAGCTGATTTGGAGGAAATCGGGATTTTCAGAAGCAGAGTGCGTGCCAATTGCAGACCGAATCGGCTAAGGTGTTCGTCGGCCAATACCGAATCAGACAAGATAAGCCGATGTGGCCAATTCCGGTAAGGTAACAATGGAATCATCATCGGATTCATTGGAAGTGCTTCATGTGGATTGCCATGCATGGATAGAGTCCAAGAAAGGCAATTGTATCTGTTAATTAGGTTCTTTTAAATAGTTTTCTTATAGATTATGTCGGTAAGAGTCTGCCTAAAGGACTTATTTGTAATTTGAATTGTAATAGAGATAGGAATCGTGTCTGACAAGGACATATCTTGTATCTGGGTATAAATATGACCCAAGACCATGTAATCTAACTAACAAGCAGTTCAATACAACTTTGGCACATCGCCACCTTTTCCTTTCAATTACTTCGACGAGTTCTTGCTTTGAGTTGGGCTGCATTGGGTTCGATCTTCGATGAGTGGTAAAGCTTGTTATGGCAGCTTGCACTCTCGGGATTAGTGCTTCCATCTTTATGACACTCTAATCCTATTTACGTAAATCGTCGAGTTATCATATATGCTATATAATCTAGATCGATATTGCAATCTAACCCTAATTGGCTAGCCTCTGTTACTAGATAACAGCCGATAGGGTTAGATATCATCGTCGACTTAGATTATATAGTGTATCCACCATCTCGAAAGGTTTTTATGTACTTGTTTAGATTTTATGCTTCTATTTACACTTAGTGCTGCATCGGTTGAGTCTGACCTACTAAGTAATATTTAGAATGATGATATCTATCATGTTTCATGATTGCTATTAGAGATAGTATCGGAGTTTCAGCCGATCTTACTGGTTTTAGCTATTTTTTTATATGTTTACTTGATATGTTAAATCTACCCTTTATTTTAAGATCTCACTATGACGAAATATGTTAAGCTTGTTATCGATCTGTTAGGTTATCTTAACAATCCTTTGTTCCTGTTTAACGTATTTAATCTTGGGTGATATCTTAGTATAAAGTGGTTTTGGAGTACTAGCCGATACACGTTAGGTTTATGACATTGGCTATTCTATAAATATATATAATCTTAGCCTTCAGGTATTTTTAGACATAAGTGATTTATATTGTCTCGACACGCTGCTGATCTATCTCAATCACTTGGTTTAAATGTATTTTGATACTCATTTTAATATTATGAATATCTACAGTCGATCAGTTAGATCTGATTTCCCCTGGCCGATTCAGTTCATATTGCATCGGCTCAATATAAGACGATACGTCATCGGCCTCTAGCCGATCGGCTATCGTTTATTGACTAACTCTGTTTTCTTTCTTTGTTTCTTGTTGGTTGCAGGATCAAACCAACTAGCACGCCCTACGAACCTCAAAAGCAAGATTTGGACTGCATTAGAGTAAAGCAAATCTCTCAGGCCAGTGCATGACAATTTTACCGTCCACAGTTCCTCAATGACTATATATTCCTACCAGAGCCATATGTTGACCACATGCAAAATCCTCTGCATATGCTGCTTGTAGTCATTTTGAGTTTGTTCAAATAGTTAGACCCTTGTTAGAATTCTTTTCATGCTTTCATGATCGAAGTCTTGTGCATAACCACCATAAAAAACTTTTTGCTCTCACTCTACATTAGAAGTTTAGCCAAAAATATTCTAGTTCCTAACATATGCATGCTTCTACTCCGGAAGTTTGCATCCACCAAATAAAGAGTCAAAATAATTATGATCCTGTATCCTCCTATCCATGCAAAATGAGACATGTGCTAAGAGGATATATACAAAAATGATAGTAGAAAAACCATAATGCTCACAAGAGAAGAAACAATTCTTCCCAAGCATAATGATGAAAAAAGTGTGTATGCTTAGCCATGTTCTCTAAATAAAAACATAAGGAGGAGGATCATACAAAAAGGAGTCACCAACCTATTCCTTTTCTTTTCTTTCTTCCAATTCTCCACTCATATATTCCTTTCCACATATATGCACAAGCTTGATCCTGGTTGTATGACTAGTTTTCTTGGATCTACTTTTGATCTTACAAAATATTTGATGCAAGTATGCCTCATAAATTTCCCCTACCTTGAGCCCCACATAAGCCTTATTAGGGTAGGAGAAAAGTGGCAAAGCAAGGCCTCGGTAATAAATTAAACACATTGAGTGATTTGAGAGTATCATTCGAAGAATGCTGATTTCTTTTCAAAATTATAGGAAACCTTTGGATGAAAGTGAAACAAGGAATGAGGGAGTAGTACTCTCACGGTCGCCATTCTATCCTTCAACCACCCAATACAAGAAGAAGCCAAAAGCCCCATGGAAACTAAGGTAAAAAGTGTGAGATTACCATTGACAACTTATTCAATTCAAGGTAGAATACATTGTTGTAGGCATGGTACTTTAGAGAAATAAAACATGGTAGCAACTCCTGATCCAACCGAGCCTAAGTCTTGTCTTTGCTCGAGGACGAGCAAAGAGTAAGCTTGGGGGAGTTTGTTCACGGTCGTTAAGTACCAATTCCGACCGTCATAGACCTTGGGAATAAAAAGGGATTAGCATCTTTTACCTGCATATAGGTTTATAATTAATAAAGTTTAACATGTCCTTGGAGATTATGTGAATGCAGGAACTTATATGAATAAATGAAGTGAAAGCACGCTTACGTGGCGAAGAAACACAACTCTAACCAATCGACAATCGCCATGTCAGCACCCCACGGATTGGAGGGCCCACAAGTCTGGTGAAACCGATTTAAAGTGGGGCCAAACACCTAGAAACCAACCAAGGGGCCCACCTGTCATCCTCTAGGAAAACTCAGTGGCCAGAGGCAGTGGCCCTGGTTTGGCCGAACTGGGAGAGGCGGTTCCAGCCCCCTCCTTCCACGTGGCGACATCTCCAACATCCATAATGACGGTTATGAGGGTTTCACAGTTATAAACCAACTTAAGGACCGTCATATGGAGGTTATAAAAGGGAAGCTTCACTTCACTTCCAACACACACCACAACAAGCAGTTTCTTCATTTCATACTTAGTCTCTAGCCTAATGGTGTTAGGAGTTTAGTTTAGAGCTTCTTCTCATTTCCGAGTCATCTTTGGAAAGTCGGGTATGTCTTTTTTATCTTTCTTCCTTTGTATGACTTTGATCAATATAATATATTTATCTTCTTGTATATTTGAGTATGGTTCATATTCTACTTGCATAGATATATGTCTCATCTAAAGTTTATATGGTAATTATAACATGGTTAAATGAGTAACTCTATTGCCACGATCACGGTCCAATGTGCACTTAGGATGTAGGTGTGCCCTTGCCTTAGTCATTGACATCCTAGGAGGCAAGGGTATCTGTGGCAATGTAAGCGAGGTGCTTACATTGTTCCATAGACATTGGTTATGGTCATATCCCACAGGTTGTAGAGGTAGGCGGCAGGTGGTGATAGCCCTGTCCGTCCTTTATAATCCTCCACGTTTGAGTAAGACGTAGGGCGGACGGTAAGAAATTGTCTTTTGTGGCAGATCGGGCCACTAGAGGAAGTAGCCCCGTAGTCATGGGATATCACACCCTGAGGTTCCCCCTTTTCTCTGGTTTAAAATTCATTTAATAAATCACGTGAAGAAATTACTTAATTTAACCTAGATCTAAACCCTAATTAATAAATGCATTTAAGAAGTGGAAGGTGCATGGTGGAATTTTTTTTGAGTTGCCCATGTCAAAATACATTAACATGATTTTTAGTGGAATTTTTAGATCATTGGAAATAATTTTAAACCAATTTAAATCAGTTCTTGGCAATAAATAAATCCTAGGAAAATCTTTTTCTTTTTTCTTTTCTTTTCCCTCTCTTTTCTTCCATGGGCTGCTGGCCCAGTCCGCCTCCTTCCCACGCGCCGCATGCCTCCTCTCCCGTGGGCCGGCGCAAGGCCGCGGCCCACCGCCTCCGTACCTTCTCCCGAAGTCCAAAACCCCTTCATCTCCCCGGGTCGCTGATAGGTGGGCCCACCTATCGGACCTGTCCTCAATCTGCCGGTGAAGCCGCCACCAAAACCGTGCTTCCCACACCCTTTCTGCGCCCTACCCCGTGTGCACATGCCGCGCCACGTCGCCCGTCCCAGTCCTCACCATCTCCCGCTCACACCGCGCCTGTTAGGGCCGGGATTCAAATTTTGAATCCTGACCGTCCTTCTCTCCCCTCATCGTTGCTGTGGGATCCGCCCTACCGGCCGTGTCGGAGTTCCCTGTCCCTCTATAAATGATCTTTGTGTCCTCCTCTTCATTTTCTGTAACACTCTGAAAATCGGAGACTTAAAAATTGGAATCTAAAATTTGGAACTTACAACAACTTTTGGATTGTTGCATCTTGTGGTACTATTTGCGTCTTATTCGCTAGTTTTGTTGTGTGCTATAAATAAAATATTAGTTATTTGAGGGGCGGAAATGTCGAGAAGGTTTCGGAAACCCTAAAAGGAAAACAAATTTCAAAATAAAAAATATGGAAATAAAAATTATAAATATGCAGTTGAAAAAGCTAAGGTTGATAAAAGTTTATTTTGGGATCAAAATTTATTTTTGAAAAATGTAAGACAATTATTTAATGTAAATGAAGAAAGAAAAATATAATAATAATAATAATAATAGTAAAGTTGGACAAAAAGATTAAAAATTTAGAATTAAATTAAATTTATAATTGGGACCAAAATTATATTTTAAATTGTATAAGTGAAATGCGAAAGAAACAAGGGGAGAGGGAGAGAGAGAGGGAGAGGAAGAAGGAGAGGGAGAGAGCTAGGGAGAGGGAGAGAGATCCGAAAAATGTGCTAAGTGTTGCATCGGTGGAGAAGACGATGCAAGCCGGGATATATATAACCAATCTTCGATCGATTTTCATATATGGAACGTCTCGATCGGAGTCCGTATGCGAAAGTTATGGCCGTTTTATAAACCGACTCCGAGTTAGAGGATGAAACGGGAACAATGCGCGTAAAACTTGTTAAACGACGCATAAACTAGACGTGACGGCCAGAGTTTAAATGTTCTTATCAATATTGTACATCCCTCCGATTCGTATATTATCACCAAAATAATTTTACAAAAGATTTTGTATATTGAGAATCATTAGTTAAGAACAATATGATGATATGTAATAACAAAATTAAAGCTTCCTTCTATCTTCAATCACCCACCTCTACACTCTTTGAAATTACAGATCCCCTTAAATTAATTTTGGCCATTTGAATCATGTAGCAAAATTTATATATTTTTATTAGGTTCAGTTAAAAAAATAAGCACATTCACTTTTGTCCCGGTTGGTGTTACCAACCGAGACAAAAAATAGCATCTCTAGTCTCGGTTGGTGTTACCAACCGGGACTAAAGATGGTGTCAGAGGCTGTCAGAACCGTCGGAGCGACAGCATCTTTAGTCCTGGTTGGTAACACCAACCGACTAAAGATAGCATCTCTAGTCCCGGTTGGTGTTATCAACCGGGACTAAAGGTGCTCGACGCTCTGACAGGATCTGACAACATTTGAACCGGGACTAGAGGTGATCTTTAGTCCCGATTCGTGACACAAACCGGGACTAATGTTCGTAGACTTTTTAAACTAGGACTAGAGATGATCTCTAGTCTCGGGTGCAACTCAAACCGGGACTACTGTGGTTTTTGCCACTTCAACCAATGATGGTTTCTCCAGTAGTGGATGAATGCCTTCCTCTTCAAGCAAGGGCCGATGAAGCCGACTCTGATGGATATAGTGATGCTAACTGGTTTGGATATAACATCAGCTGCCGATCCTTCCGATCTGAACATCAAATGCCAACATATCTTCAAGACTAAGAGCATAGGCGGCTGGAGTGGCTATATTTCGATGAACATGAGGGACGACCCAGTCTCCAGCAGGGAACACGCAGCTTTTCTGATGATGTGGCTGGAGAAATTTCTGTTTGGCGGATCAAGCTACGGGCCAACCGCCAACTGGCAACACGTAGCCGAGGCGTTAGTGGAAAAAAAGCAAATCCCTTTAGGGAAATATTTGCTGGGCTACTTGTATCAGATGCTTAGCAATGTACCGGCCAAGCTAGCTTTGAAACAATCCATTGGCACTGGAGGCCCCTGGTGGCTGCTGCAGATATGGCTCAACCTATACACTCACAAGGTCGCTAATTGGCCAAGTTTGCTTGACGTCGATTTCCCACGAGCCGAACCGATTTATCGTGATGATGAAGAAATAACGACTCAGCGATGCGCATCATACGGGGAAGCTGCCTCCACCTTCCCAGGCTCCAAGCTATCGGCTGAATACTTCAAAGATTGGTTTAGCAACTTCTACAACGGATTCTCAGCCGATTCCAGGATTTGGTTTGCCTATGACAAGTTTAGCCACTTCGAACTGCCAGACGACCTTCGGCTCAATGAGATCAATAATCCAAAATTTGAGAAGCCAAGCGAAATCTTCGTAACTGCTATATCCCCATGCATCCTACTGGTTGGCATCCATCAAGGCCGAAACGTTCAGAAGACTTACGAGTTTTACCATCCATCGGCCGCCTCAAGACAACTTGGATTGGGCCAACTGCCGATTGGGTTGTTCTTCTGTGACAAGATTCAAACCAGAGGCATCATTGACGGTAGAATAATGATGCATCGGCTGATGAGTCTTCCCGGTCCTCCTCTTGGCCAAATTGGAGTCATTGAGATGGCAATCACCAGGACGAGTGCTTTTAGCCGATGGTGGGCCGAATGGAAATCACATCTCTTCCATCAATAGACTTCCATGTACCTGACGAATATCGATCCTGAGATGATTCCACCGGTAAGATTTTCTTTCATAGCCCTCCTTTCTTTATCAGCTCATTATATGCACATCTTGTTACTCATGCTTTTACCCTTGCAGACAAACGACTCCTCTACACCCCGGGTCAGCCGATCAGGAGAAACTGTTAACTACGACCCAGATATATTGCCGAACGGCTGTTGGCTGGCGCCATCGATCATCAACTTCAATGCGCAGAAAGTGGGCACACTTCTCTATGGCCAAACTCGCGAGCCGCTCTGTCGGATGAAGCGAAGCAAGCCCTTTAGAGACACATTTTAGGATCTTGAACGACCCTTCCCAATTTGCTGACCATTTGCCGAACTTATTGTCTCTTGATCCGATTGGCAATATGAGTTCGCCCTCTTCGAACGACTTAGGGACAACCTTCTTGTTATAATGGCGGGCTACTCGTTCCTTATCCTTTGTTACTTTTTCCAAGGACCTCATCCGTGACAACACCAAATCTTCTGATTCATTTACCATGAGGTTGTAGTAATCATTGGCTGTAAGCTGATCTTGTAACTGAATTCTTCTAGAGCCGATGATGTTTTCCCATGGTAAGACTGCTTCGTGCCCATAGACTAGTTTATATGGAGGAACTTGGATAGATCCGTGGCAAGCCATCCGATAGGCCCAAAGTGATTCGGCTAATCGGCTATGCCAGATATTCAGAAATCTTCCTCTTTATCAGCTTAATCAAGCTCTTGTTTGAAGCCTCTGCTTGCCCATTGGCCTGAGCATAATACAGCGAAGAATTAAGTAGCTTGCTTCCCATGCCGTCGGCAAACTGAACAAACTCATCCGATACGAAGATAGATCCCTGATCTGTTGTTATTGTTTGAGGGACGCCGAATCGGTACACGATATGTCCTTACAAACTCGATTGCGTCTTTTGAATCGACCTTCTTTAGAGGAATTGCTTCCACCCACTTCGTGAAATAATCGGTTGCCACCAGTATGAATTTATGTCCCTTACTTAAGGTTGGATTGATCTGGCCGATCATATCTATTCCCCAACCTGTGAACGGCCAAGGCTTTATTATTGGGTTCATAGCCGATGCTGGTGCCCTTTGTATAGTTCCGAATTTCTGATAATCCTGGCAGCCCTTATAGTACTTGAAACAATCCTCCAGCTGTTAGTGATATGCCCTAGAGGCAACATGGAGATGTTGGATATCATGGTCAATGTTTATGTACAAATGAATAAAGTGTTATTCAGTTCCATGAAATAGACAACTTATATTGATAAATAAGTATGTGACTTATTTATGAGACTCTATATGTATGAATCTATTTCTAAATGGTCCCTGATCATATATCATATTATTGGAACAAATATGATTCTAAGATCGGCATGTTTATTGATTGATGATCATCAATCAATAAACATGCCGATCTTAGAATCATATTTGTTCCAACAATATGACATATGATCGTGGATCGTTTAGAAATAGATTCATACATAAAGAGTCTCATAAATAAGTCACGTACTTATTGATCAATACGAGATGTCTATTTCATGGAACTGAATAACACTTTATTCATAAATACATAAACATTGACGTGATATCCAACATCTCCATGTTGCCTCTAGGGCATATCACTAACAATCTCCCACTTGCACTAGAGTCAATCATGTAAGTATCTAATACCCATTGCTCTTGTGTGCGCCTCATGCTTCGGCCGAGGAGAGGTTTTGTCGGCGGATCGGCTATGTTGAGATCCGTGTGCACTTTGCATATCTTGACATCACCTCGTCCACTATCTCGCGGATGAGATGATATCGCCGAAGTATGTGTTTGGACTTCGATGTGACCTCGGCTCCTTGGCTTGCGCAATGGCTCCACTATTGTCACAATAGAGAGACATTGGACCAGTCGTACTAGTCATCACACCAAGCTCGAAACGAATTTCTTGATCCAAACGGCCTCCTTTGCGGCTTCCGGCGCAATGTACTCGGCCTCCGTTGTAGAATCGCAGATATCTCGCTTGGAACTCTTCCAGTGATGCGCCTCCGTTCGGGCGAACACGAACCCGTTGCGATCTATAATCATCCTTGTCCGTTTGGAAGCTAGCATCGGTGTAACCACTTACAACGAGCTCTTCCTCACCTCCATAGACTAGGAACATATCCTTAGTTCTTCTCAAGTACTTAAGGATATTCTTTACGGCGTCCAGTGACCTTCACTGGATCTCGACGGTATCTGCTCGTAGCACTCAAAGCGTACGAGACATCCGGGCGTGTACAAAGCATGGCATACATGATGGATCCAATTGCCGAAGCATATGGAACCATACCCATCTTATTCCGCTCATCATGTGTCCGAGGACACCGATTCTTGCTAAGATTAATGCCATGTGACATGGGCAAGAAACCTTTCTTGGAATCATGCATGTTGAACCTTTTCAACACCTTGTCAATGTATGTACTTTGGCTTAATCCAATTAGCCTCTTGGATCTATCTCTATAGATCCGAATGCCCATATATATCTTGCCTCCCTAAGTCTTTCATGGAAAAACTATTTTTCAATGAAGACTTGACGGATTCAAGCATAGGGATATCATTTTCAATCGGTAATATGTCATCCACATATAAGATTAGAAATACAATTGCGCTCCCACGACCTTTTTGTAAACACAGGCCTCTTCTTCATTTTTGATGAAACCAAACCCTTTGATTACTTCATCAAAACGAATATTCCAACTCCGAGATGCTTGCTTCAATCCATAAATGGATTTCGTAGCTTGCATATCTTTCCAGCGATTCTGGATCGACAAAACCCCGAGGTTGTATCATGTATACATCCTCGCTTAGGTTTCCATTTAGGAAAGCCGTTTTGACATCCATCTCGCCATATCTCATAATCGAAATATGCAGCAATCGCTAGGATAATCCGAATAGATTTAAGCATTGCAACGGGCGAGAAGGTTTCATCATAATCAACTCCTTGAATCTGTTTAAAACCTTTCGCCACCAATCGCGCCTTATAGATGTGAACATTTCCATCCATATCGGCCTTTTCTTAAAAACCCATTTACACTCAATGGTTTTGACACCATCAGTGGATCAACCAAGTTCCAAACTTGATTGTCGTACATGGATTCTATTTCGGATTTCATGGCTCCAAGCCACTTGTTGGAATCGGGTCCCACCATCGCTTCCTCATAGGTCTTAGGTTCATCGTTGTCCAACAACAATATATCACGTTGTTCCGCACTTGTGTACTGCGGTGCACGACGTGATCTTTCGGACTCCGTGGGCTGGTGTATCTACAACCGGTGGCGCAACACTTTGCACCTCCCGTTGTGGTTCGTGGTTGCTGAAATATTTTCGGTGTTTCTTGAACTTCTTCAAGATGCACCCTGCTCCCACTAACCCTTCTTGAAAGAAACTCTTTCTCCAAGAAGACACCGTGTCGGGCGACAAACACTTTGCCTTGTTCCCGATTATAAAAGTAATATCCCTTAGTTTCCTTAGGATATCCCACAAAGAAGCACTTGTCGATTTGGGTGTGAGCTTGTCGATTGTAAACGTTTTACATAAGCCTCACATCCCCAAATTTTGAGAAAAGACAAACCAGGGGGTTGCTCTGTCCATATCTCATATGGTGTCTTTTCAACCGACTTAGATGGAACTCTATTTAGTGTGAGCGCAATTGTTTCAAGAGCATATCCCCGGAAGGATAACGGAAGATCACTTTGGCTCATCATCGACCGCACCATGTCCAACAAGGTGCGATTTCTCCGTTCGGACACCCCATTCCATTGTGGAGTTCCGGCGGAGTCAACGTGGAACAATTCCACAATCTTTCGATGATTACCAAACTCTTGGCTCAAGTATTCTCCTCCACGATCGATCGTAGAAACTTGATTGTTTTCCCTAAATGATTCGTACTTCATTCGGAATTCTTTGAACTTTTCAAAGGATTCGGACTTATGCCTCATTAAGTAGATATAACCATATCTACTAAAGTCATCGTAAAAGGTAATGAAGTACGATAACCACCTCGGCCGTTGAGCTCATTGGTCCACATACATCGGTATGTACGAGTGCCAATAAGTCACTTGCTCTCTCACTATGTCCCGTGAAAGGTGCCTTTGTCATCTTACCAAGTAAACAAGACTCACATGTCTCAAATGATTCAAAATCAAAAGAGTGAAGCAATCCATCCTTATGGAGCTTCTCCATGCGTTTCGATTTATATGGCCTAAGCGACAATGCCGGATAAACATGGGGTTTGTATCATTTGGGAGTTGCCTCTCTGTATTAATGTTATAGATGAGATACGCTTCAAGATTCAAAACGTATAATCCATTCACCAATGGAGTATGAAAATAGAACATATCTCGAGATAGATGAACAACCATTGTCCATTGATCTAAAATCATATCCTTCCGCTTGCAAACATGAAGCGAAATAACGTTTTCATATAAAGTTGGAATACAATAACAATTATTTAATTCCAAAACTAATCCTGAAGGTAAATGAAGTGATGTAGTGCCGACGGCGATTGTAGCAACGCTTGCTCCATTGCCGACGCGCAGGTTCACCTCGCCCCTTCTCAAGCTCCTACTTCTTCTCATTCCCGCAACGACTTGCAAATATGAGCTACGATCCGGTATCAAATACCCAAGAGTCGTAGGTGAAGTAGCGAGATTAATGTCTATAACATTAATACCGAAGCGTAAGTCGTACTTTGCTTCTTTTTGAGATCCTCCATGTACTTCTTGCGTTCCTCTTCCAAGTGGCCTGTCTCCTTGCAATAGAAGCAAACGACATCGATGCCGCCGACCCTTCTTGCCCTTCTTTGCATTGGAGGCACTCGCGATCTCATCGGGAGTTAACTTCCTCTTGGTGCAAAGCTTCTTGACAGTGGTTTGCGCTTAGCCTTCGCATCATCATCACATGATGACCGTTTTTCTGGATACTCTCCTCATGTCTTTAGCATCCCATGCAATTCAGCCAAGGTCCTATCCATATTGTTCATGTGATAATTCAATATGAATGGCTCGAAGCTCGGAGGGAGCGGCGGAGAATCACATCGGTAGCCAACTCTTGGCTAAGGGGAAAACCTAGTTTTCCGGACTCTCGATATAGCCAATCATCTTTATCACATGCGGGTGACGGGATTCCCCTCAACAAGCCTCACGCAAACAAGGACTTTGAGGTGTTGAACCTCTCGGCCGAGCTTGGTTCTCAAACATGCCACGCAGTCCCCGAATAATAGTGTGAGCATCGCCGCTCTCATATTGCTTCGAAGCTCGGGGGACATTGTAGCAAGCATGAGACAACTTATATCTAGGGCATCATTAGTGTGCTTCTCGTAAGCTCTCCGTGCGGTTGCGGTGGCATTATTAGGCAAATCCTCCGGATAAGGCACTTCAAGAACGTACTCCTTACGCTCTTGCTTGAGAACAATTCTCAAGTTGCGATACCAATCCATAAAGTTTGTTCTATTTAATTTTTCCTTTTCAAGAATAGATCGCAAGTTAAAGGTCTGGGTGTAGTATTAGCCGCCATTTATTCTACAACGAAAAAAGCAAAGTTTAGCACAATGTTTATGCTATGTCTTTTGTTAAACAATTTAACATAAGACTCCCATTACGTATTTTCCACCTTCCCTCTAGGTTACGTATTGGGTCAAGATCCACATGTTAATTAATTTTCTAGTGAGCTTTGGCATCACCGCTAGAAGATTAATAACATCGGTAAGCAACTCCTTGCTAATCACATCTCTATGTGACTCTTGTTGTTGGTGTGGCATCTCCATGCCCCGGCGCCAACCTATGCCCCAAGGCCCAAAACTGTTTTGATAGCCTTGTTAAGTAAACCAAATGCTCCTGCATGTATATGTCGACATATACCCCTCGTGTTATGATAGAGAATGGCACTCTGCTTTGGCACCCACCATTGACGAGCATAACGGTGACGGTGCAACATTTGGAAGGGCATCATTACTACTTAATTTTACGAGGGATGCTATCCTATCAAACAAACATATCACATATATGAAAGCAGGTAGAATAGCATATAATGAAATAGTATGGCCCCCTTCACATGGTGATCTCCATCTCCATGTCGGCGCGAGATCTTCATCTTCGGCACCATCTTCCAAGTGTCGGATGCTTGATATCTTCAAACTAAGCTACTACTATAGAAGCTCTAATTGAAGATTACATCGACTCGCAGTCGTGAAAGAATATTACAAGCATTGCACGTATGAAAGAATATTACAGGATTGCACATATGAAAGAATATTACATGCATCACATGCATCTCATACATACAATAGGGCCATACCATCTCAAAGCATTCTCTGCAAAAACAAGTTAGGTGTAGAAACGTTTTCTACCTATCGCAGAGCTACGGCATCGAGACGACCTATAAGGGGGTACGCACACGGCGGTCCCCTCGCGGGCTTCCTCGCGGGCGGGGGTCGAGGGGAAGCCGCCCCTCGCGGGCTTCCGGGCAGCGCCGAAACCACACGAAATTCATAGATCCAATCTATGAAATCGCTTACGGAAACCATATCGGCATAATCACATTATGCCGTCCCGATACACTATCAAGGGAGATGGTTTGCGCGGCGCGAGGCAGCAAACAAGATCGGACTACGAGATAGCTTCGGCATAATCACATTATACCGTTCCGATACACTATCAAGGAACGTTATCTCGAACCCAACTCAAACCGAGTTATATGGAAATTGCTTCGACGTAATCACATTACGCCGTTCCGATACACTATCAAGGAACGCAATTACCATTAACTCTCCTCAACGATCCCGTTAAACCGATTGATCTAATTAACCCGTGCGCAAAACTTGTTCCAGATCCAATCTAAAACCCGAACTAAGCAAGATTAGCTCGATACCACTTGAAGGGTTATGCGGAAGCTACGCTAGCCGAAAACAAAAATTTCTACCGCGCAAACCAGGAACACTTGCAAGTAAGGGCCGATAGATCGTTACCGATTGGAGTAGAGTGCAGGAATAGCCAATCGGGCAATCCGATCCGGAACGAGCCGATTCCCGGAGACACCGATTCGCCAATCAGCCCGATTCGAGTCGTCCGGCCGCGTTCTCACGCCTCGCTCCTATGCGCCCGACCGCAGCCGATTCCACCACAGCCCGATCGCTCCGATTGCAGGCCGATCCGAAGCCGATCAACAGCGCGCAACGTAGCAGCGCCTCTACCGGTATCCACACGTCCGGGGACAAAACACCGTACACCCGTGTGCTAGCACGCGATGCAAGGCTAGGGTTTGGCTCGAAAGTGGGGAGGGTTTCCGTGGAGATTGATCTCGGCGACTTCATTGCGCGCGATGCAATTGATGTCTATACAGCTCTCCACCCCTCCCTCCTTTATATAGAGTTGGCCGACCGGGACTAGTGGCTGATTAGGACTCTATTTTGAATCGGATCTCATCCGTATCTCATAGAGTTGGCCGCCCATACGTCTAAGCCCATAGGACTCTATCCGATCGGATCCCTATCCGATCGAGCCGTATCCGAGTCCAACTCGAATATCTATTCTATCCCCTTAAGCGTGCGACCACGTAGGTTCAGGTATACTCGGTTTCGGCTATAGTCTAACTTAGCCGATCGTCGGCTCGAGTCCAACTCAGCCGACTGCAATCAATGCGCGCCTAGCAGCACATATTGACACCATAGTATACAAGAATAATATCGGCTCGAACTCGTAATGTGTACACAAATCCCTTTGCCTCACGATACCAGGTTAAGCTATAGGCAAGATGTGTGCCATCCCTTCAATAGCTTAACCATTCACTCGAACCGTATTGGATTATCGTCTGTTGATTGACTCCTCAATCAACTTAGCATGGCCATGCATTTCCATAATCCATTACCTCGAGGGGCCCAGAGATATCTCTCCAAAGGAGGGGCAAATTCCATCTTGATCACTCACATCCCACTCCATGTTTCATAGCAAACCCGAAAACTACCTTTATAACTACCCGATTACGGAATAGCGTTTGGTAGTCCCAAAGTAGGCTACTACACATGTTGGAATCTATGGTGATCTCGGTCTAAGGACTTTGTACCAACACTACCTCGAGACCAACTAATGGCACATTGATTCCCGTAGTGTCTCATGGTGGGTCTATCCAACAATGTGTTCTCTAACACATATGTCCATGTTTATTGATTTGGTATCTCCATACCCATGATCTATGAGACATGATCATCAATCAATAAACATGCCGATCTTAGAATCATATTTGTTCCAACAATATGACATATGATCAGGATCGTTTAGAAATAGATTCATACATAAAGAGTCTCATAAATAAGTCACGTACTTATTGATCAATACGAGATGTCTATTTCATGGAACTGAATAACACTTTATTCATAAATACATAAACATTGACGTGATATCCAACATCTCCATGTTGCCTCTAGGGCATATCACTAAGAACTGGGTAGTTATAAAAGTAGTCTTCGGGTTTGCTATGAAACATGGAGTGGAATATGAATGATCAAGATGGAATTTGCCCCTCTTTTGGAGAGATATCTCTGGGCCCCTCGAGGTAATGGATTATGGAAGTGCATGGTCATGCCGAGTTGATTGAGGAGTCAATCAACAGACAAATAATCCAATACGGTTCGAGTGAATGGTTAAGCTATTGATGAGATGGCAAACATCTTGCCTATAGCTTAATTGGTATCGTGAGGCAAAGGGATTTGTGTACACATTACAGGTTCAGAGTCGATATTATATTCTTGTATACTATGGTGTCAATATGTGCTGCTAGGCGCCGCTGTTTACAGATCGGCTGAGTTGGACCCGAGCCGATGATGGGCTGAGTTGGACTCGAGCTGCTTGTCAGCTGAGTTCGACTCTGGCCAAAACCGAGTATACCTGAACCTACAGGGTCGCATGCTTAAGGAGATAGAACAAGCTTTTGAGTTGGACTCGGATACGGCTCGATCGGATAGGGATCCGATCAGATAGAGTCCTATGGGCTTATGACGTAAGGGTGGCCAACTCTATGAATTCGGATAGGACCCGATTCAAAATAGAGTCCCGATCGGCCACTAGACCCAGTCGGCCAATTCTATATAAAGGGGCAAGGGGTGGAGAGTTGCGGCATCGCATTGAACTGAATCAATCTGATTTGGCGCAACAGAAGTCGGCAAGATCAATCTCCATGGAAACCCTCCCCACTTTCAAGCCAAACCCTCGCCTTGCATCTTGTCCTAGCACACGGGTGTTAGGCGTTCTGTTCCCGGATGTGTGGATACCGGTAGAGGCGCTCCTACATTGCGGTGCTATTCGACGGCTACGAATCGGCTACAATTCGGCTACAACGTATCGGAGCAAAGTGGCTGCGGCGGATCGGCGCGCAAGCGCGGTACGGCAAATCGGCGAGTCGGCTGAGGTTGGATCGGCTCCGGCATCGGGAATCGGCTATGTCGGATCGGCTGTTTGGAAATTGGCTGTCAGCGAATCGGCTCTGATCGATCAGTTGTTCCGGATTGGATAGCTCCTGATTGGCTATTTCCGCTGTATACTCCAATCGGTAACAATCTATCGACCCTTACTTGCAAGTGTTCCTGGTTTGCACGGTAGAAAATTTTTGTTATTAGCTATCGTAGCTTCTGCGTAACCCTTCAGTGGTATCAGAGCTAATCTTGCTTAGTTCGGGTATTAGATTTGATCTGGAACAAGTTTTGCACACGGGTTGATTAGATCAATCGGTTTTATGGGATCTGTAGAGGAGAGTAAATGGTAATTGCGTTCCTTGATAGTGTATCGGAACGACGTAATTTGATTACGTCGAAGCAATATCCATAGAACTCGGTTTGAGTTGGGTTCGAGACATCGTTCCTTCTTAGTGGATCGGAACGGTATAACGTGATTATGCTGAAGCTGTCTCGTAGTCCGACCTTGTTTGCTGCCTCGCGCCTACGCAAACCATCTCCCTTGATAGTGTATCGGGACAGCATAATGTGATTACGCCGATATGGTTTTCGTAAGCGATATCATAGATTGGATCTATGAATTTCGTGTGGTCTTGATACCGCATCTCTGTGATAGGTAGAAAACGTTCTATGCCTAACTTGTTTTTGCAGAGAATGCTTTGAGATGGTATGGCCCTATTGTATGTATGAGATGCATGTGATGCATGTAATATTCTTTCATATGTGCAATCCCTGTAATACTCTTACGTGCAATGCTTGTAATACTCTTTCACGACCTACGAGTCGATGTAATATTCAATTATAGCTTCTATAGTAGTAGCTTAGTTTGAAGAAATCAAGCATCGTGCACATTTGATGATGGTGCTGAAGATGGAGATCCTCAGCGCCGACATGGAGATGGAGACCACCATGTGAAGGGGGCCATACTATTTCATTATATGCTATTCTACCTGCTTTTATATATTTTGATTTGTTTGTTTGATAGGATAGCATCCTCACAAAATTAAGAGGTAGTGATGCCCTTCCAAATGTTGCACCCATCACCGTTATGCTCGTCAATGGTGGGTCTGCCAAAGCAGAGTGCCATTCTCTATCATAACACGAGGGGGTATATGTCGGACATATACAGCAGGAGCATTTGGTTTACTTAACAAGGCTATCAAAACAGTTTTGGGCCTTGGGGCATAGGTTGGCGCCGGGGCATGGAGATGCCACACCAACAAGAGTCACATAGAGATGTGATTAGCAAGGAGTTGCTTACCGATGTTATTAATTTTCTAGCAGTGATGCCAAAGCTCACTAGAAATTAATTAACATGTGGATCTTGACCCAATACGTAACCTAGAGGGAAGGTGTAAAATACGTAATGGGAGTCTTATGTTAAATTGTTTAACAATAGACATAGCATAAACATTGTGCTAAATTTTGCTTTTCGTTGTAGAATAATGACAACTAATACTATACCCGTACCTTTAATTTTCTATTCTCGAAAAGGAAAAATTGAATGGAACAAACTTTATGGATTGGTATCGCAACTTGAGAATTGTTCTCTAGCAAGAGCGCAAGGAGTACGTTCTTGAAGTACCCTATCCGGATGAGTTGCCTAATAATGCTACAGCTCGCACGGAGGGTTTATGAGAAGCACACTAATGATGCCCTAGACATAAGCTGTCTCATGCTAGCTACAATGTCCTCTCGAGCTTCGAAGCAATATGAGAGCAGCGATGCTCATACTATTATTCGGGGACTGCGTGGCATGTTTGAGAACCAAGCAAGGGCCGAGAGGTTCAACACCTCAAAGTCCCTGTTTGTGTGCGCTTGTTGAGGGAGTCCCGTCGATCCGCATGTGATAAAAATGATTGGCTACATTGAGAGTGTGGAAAAACTAGGTTTTCCCTTTAGCCAAGAGTTGGCTACGATGTGATTCTCCAATCGCTCCCTCCGAGCTTCGAGCCATTCATCTTGAATTATCACATGAATAGTATGGATAAGACCTTGGCCGAATTGCATGGGATGCTAAAGATAGCCGAGGAGAGTATCCGAGAAAAACGGTCATCATGTGATGATGATGCGAAGGCTAAGCGCAAACCACCTATCAAGAAACTTTGCACCAAGAGGAAACTAACTCCGATGAGATTGCGAGTGCCTCCAACGCAAAGAAGGGCAAGAAGGGGTCGGCGGCATCAGATGTCGTTTGCTTCTACTGCAAGGAGACAAGCCACTGGAAAAGGAACTGCAAGAAGTACATGGAGGATCTCAAAAAGAAGCAAAGTACGACTTCGCTCGGTATTAATGTTATAGACATTAATCTTGCTACTTCACCTACCGACTCTTGGGTATTTGATACCGGATCGTAGCTCATATTTGCGATCGTTGCGGGAATGAGAAGAAGTAGAAGCTTGAGAAGGGGCGAGGTGAACCTGCGCGTCGGCAATGGAGCAAGCGTTGCTACAGTTGCTGTCGGCACAGTACCACTTCATCTACCTTCAGGATTAGTTTTGGAATTAAATAATTGTTATTGTGTTCCAACACTATGTGAAAACGTTATTTCGCTTCATGTTTGCAAGCGGAAGGATATGATTTTAGATCAATGGACAATGGTTGTTCGAGTCTATCTCGAGATATGTTCTATTTTCATACTCCATTGGTGAATGGATTATACGTTTTGAATCTTGAAGCGTATCTCATCTATAACATTAATACAGAGAGGCAACTCCCAAATGATACAAACCCCATGTTTATCCGGCATTGTCGCTTAGGCCATATAAATCGAAACGCATGGAGAAGCTCCATAAGGATGGATTGCTTCACTCTTTTGATTTTGAATCATTTGAGACATGTGAGTCTTGTTTACTTGGTAAGATGACAAAGGCACCTTTCACGGGACGCAGTGAGAGAGCAAGTGACTTGTTGGCACTTGTACATACCGATGTATGTGGACCAATGAGCTCAACGGCCGAGGTGGTTATCGGTATTTCATTACCTTTACCGATGACTTTAGTAGATATGGTTATATCTACTTAATGAGGCATAAGTCCGAATCCTTTGAAAAGTTCAAAGAATTCCAGAATGAAGTACAGAATCATTTAGGGAAAACAATCAAGTTTCTACGATCGGATCGTGGAGGGAATACTTGAGCCAAGAGTTTGGTAATCATCGAAAGATTGTGGAATTGTTCCACGCTTGACTCCGCTAGGAACTCCACAATGGAATGGGGTGTCCGAACGGAGAAATCGTACCTTGTTGAACATGGTGCGGTCCATGATGAGCCAAAGTGATCTTTCGTTATCCTTCGGGGATATGCTCTTGAAACAATTGCATTCACACTAAATAGAGTTCCATCTAAATCAGTTGAAAAGACACCATATGAGATATGGACAGGCGACCCCCTAGTTTGTCTTTTCTCAAAATTTGGGGATGTGAGGCTTATGTAAAACGTTTACGTCCGACAAGCTCACACTCAAATCGACAAGTGCTTCTTTTTGGGATATCCTAAGGAAACTAAGGGATATTACTTTTATAATCGGGAACAAGGCAAAGTGTTTGTCGCCCGACACGGCATCTTCTTGGAGAAAGAGTTTCTTTCAAGAAGGGTTAGTGAGAGCAGGGGTGCATCTTAAAGAAATTCAAGAAACACCGAAAATGTTTCACTACCATGAAGCCACAACGAGGAACAAGATGTTGCGCCACCGTTGTAGATACACTAGCCCCACGGAGGTCGAAAGATCACGTCGTGCGCCCGACAGTACACAAAGCGGAACAACGTGATATATTGTTGTTAGACAACGATGAACCTAAGACCTATGAGGAAGCGATGATGGGACCCGATTCCAACAAGTGGCTTGGAGCCATGAAATCCGAAATAGAATCCATGTATGACAATCAAGTTTGGAACTTGGTTGATCCACCCGATGGTGTCAAAACCATTGAGTGAAAATGGGTTTTTAAGAAAAGGCCGACATGGATGGAAATGTTCTCATCTATAAGGTGCGATTGGTGGCGAAAGGTTTTAAACGATCCAAGGTGTTGATTACGATGAAACCTTCTCGCCCATCGCAATGCTTAAGTCTATTCAGATTATTCTAGCAATTTTTGCATATTTCGATTATGAGATATGGCAGATGGATGTCAAAACGGTTTTCCTAAATGGAAACCTAAACGAGGATGTATACATGATACAACCTGAGGGTTTTGTCGATCCACAGTCGCCTTGAAAGATATGCAAGCTACAGAAATCCATTTATGGATTGAAGCAAGCATCTCGGAGTTGGAATATTTATTTTGATGAAGTAATCAAAGGGTTTTGTTTCATCAAAAATGAAGAGGAGGCCTGTTTTTACAAAAAGGTCAGTGGGAGCGCAATTGTATTTCTAATCTTATAAGTGGATGACATCTCTATGCTAGAATCATTCAAGTCTTCATTGAAAAATAGTTTTTCCATGAAAGACTTAGGGGAGGCAGCATACATATTGGGCATTCGGATCTATAGAGATAGATCCAAAAGGCTAATTGGATTAAGCCAAAGTATATATATTGACAAGGTGTTGAAAAGGTTCAACATGCATGAATCCAAGAAAGGTTTCTTGCCCATGTCACATAACATTAATCTTAGCAAGAATCGGTGTCCTCGGACACATGATGAGCGGAATAAGATGGGTATGGTTCCATATGCTTCGACAATTGGATCCATCATGTATGCCATGCTTTGTACACGCCCGCATGTCTCGTACGCTTTGAGTGCTACGAGCAGATACTAGTCGATCCGGTGAAGGTCACTGGATCGCGTAAAGAATATCCTTAAGTACTTGAGAAGAACTAAGGATATGTTCCTAGTCTATGGAGGAGAAGAAGAGTTCGTTGTAAGTGGTTACACCGATGATAGCTTCCAAACGGACAAGGATAATTATAGATCGCAACTGGATTCGTGTTGAGCTCGAAGGGAGGCGCAGTCACTGGAAGAGTTCCAAGCGGGATACTATTGCTGATTCTACAACAGAGGCCGAGTACATTGCTGCTTCGGAAGCTACAAAGGAGGCTGTTTGGATCAAAAAATTTGTTTCGAGCTTGGTGTGATGACCAGCGCGACTGGTCCAATGTCTCTCTATTGTGATAATAGTGGAGACATTGCGCAAGCCAAGAGGCGAGGTCACATCAGAAGTCCAAACACATACTTCGGCGATATCATCTCATCCGCGAGATAGTGGACAGAGGTGATGTCAAGATATGCAAAGTGCACACGGATCTCAACATTGCCGATCCGTTGACAAAACCTCTCCTCACCAAGCATGAGGCGCACACAAGAGCAATGGGTATTAGATACTTACATGATTGACTCTAGTGCAAGTGGGAGATTGTTAGTGATATGCCCTAGAGGCAACATGGAGATGTTGGATATCACGTCAATGTTTATGTATAAATGAATAAAGTGTTATTAAGTTCCATGAAATAGACATCTTGTATTGATCAATAAGTACGTGACTTATTTATGAGACTCTATATGTATGAATCTATTTCTAAATGGCCCCGATCATATATCATATTATTGGAACAAATATCATTCTAAGATTGGCATGTTTATTGATTGATGATCATGTCTCACGATCATGGTATGGAGATACCAAATCAATATACATGGACATGTGTTAGAGAACACATTGTTAGATAGACCCACCATGAGACACTACAGGAATTAATGTGCCATTATTTGGTCTCGAGGTAGTGTTGGTACAAAGTCCTTAGACCTAAGATCATCATGGATTCCAACATGTGTAGTAGCCTACTTTGGGACTACCAAACGCTATTCCGTAACTGGGTAGTTATAAAGGTAGTTTTCGGGTTTGCTATGAAACATGGAGTGGGATGTGAGTGATCAAGATGGAATTTGCCCCTCCTTTGGAGAGATATCTCTGGGCCCCTCGAGGTAATGGATTATGGAAATGCATGGCCATGCTAAGTTGATTGAGGAGTCAATCAACAGACAAATAATCCAATACGGTTCGAGTGAATGGTTAAGCTATTGAAGGGATGGCACACATCTTGCCTATAGCTTAATTGGTATCATGAGGCAAAGGGATTTGTGTACACATTACAGGTTCAAAGTCGATATTATATTCTTGTATACTATGGTGTCAATATGTGCTGCTAGGCGCCGCTATTGACAGATCGGCTGAGTTGGACCCGAGCCGATGATCGGCTGAGTTGGACTCGAGCCAACGGTCGGCTGAGTTCGACTCGGGCCGAAACCGAGTATACCTGAACCTATAGGGTCGCACGCTTAAGGGGATAGAACAATCTTTCGAGTTGGACTCGGATACGGCTCTATCGGGTAGGGATCCGATCAGATAGAGTCCTATGAGCTTACGATGTAAGGGTGGCCAACTCTATGAATTCGGATAGGATTCGATTCAAAATAGAGTCCCAATCGGCCACTAGACCCAGTCGGCCAACTCTATATAAAGGGGCGAGGGGTGGAGAGTTGCGGCACCGCATGGAACCGAATCAATCTGATTTGGTGCAACAGAAGTCGGTGAGATCAATCTCCACGGAAACCCTCCCCACTTCCGAGCCAAACCCTAGCCTTGTATCTTGTGCTAGCACATGGGTGTTAGGCGTTCTGTTCCCGGACGTGTGGATACCGGTAGAGGCGCTGCTACATTGCGGTGCTATTCGACGGCTACGAATCGGCTACAATTCGGCTACGGCGTATTGGAGCGCAGTGGCTGCGGCGGATCGGCAACGCGAGCCCGGTACGGCGAATCGGCGAGTCGGCTGAGGTTGGATCAGCTCCGGCATCGGGAATCGGCTACGTCGGATCGGTTGTTTGGAAATCGGCTGTCAGCGAATCGGCTGTGATCAGCCAGTACTGTTCTGGATCGGATAGCTCCTGATTGGCTATTTCCGCTGCATACTCCAATCGGTAACAATCTATCGACCCTTACTTGCAAGTGTTCCTGGTTTGTGCGGTAGAAAATTTTTGTTATTAGCTATCATAGCTTCCGCGTAACCCTTCACCAGCATCGTTGGCCAAAAATACTCTGCTCTCAGCAGTAGCCACTTCATCTTATGAGCCGATTGGTGCGTGCCACAGATCCCTTCATGCACTTCTCCAATAGCCACCTTGGCTTGATCGGCACTGAGACACTTGAGTAGCATGCTATCAATCGTCCGATAGTATAAATCTCTATCGAGCAAGACATATCTTAAAGCCTTGTAGCGCAATTTCCTTGAAGCCGACTGGCAAGGGTTCTGCAAATAACTGTAGACTTCAAACCTCCATTCGTCGGCTGTTATCGTGGCAATCTCTATCTCAATATCTTTCGTTATCGCCTTGTAACCCGATGCCCCTTGAGCTAAATTATTGGCTTCTGCATTCTGCTCACTGGGGATATGCTTCAACGTAACTAGCCGAAAGTTGTCCATCAATTCTCGGCATCATTGATAGTAGACCATCAGCACATCATTTTTGCACTCATATTCTCCCAACAACTGGCTGATGACCAACAGTGAATCCCCCATGATCTCGACGGCGTCGGCTTCAACTTCCTTGAGAAGATGCAATCTTTTGAGCACTGCTTCGTATTCGGCTTGGTTGTTTGTGGCGTGGGGGTTGATTGAGAATGCAAATTCAAAACTTGCCCCCCTTGGTGATATAATTACCAAGCCGATACCGCATCCACTCGTGCAAACTGAGCCATCGAACGTCAAAGTCCAAGGCATAATTTCCACTGAGCCGATTGAATCATTTCTATGTTCCACTATAAAATCGGTCTTAGCTTGCCCTTTAACTGCCCTGGGTGCCTAGTATCTTAAATCAAACTTTGTTAAGGCAAAAATCCATTTTCCAACTCGTCCTTTTAACACTGGAGCCGATAGCATATATTTGACTATATCGGCTTTGCATATTATTGTGCACTCATTGGACAACAAATAATGCCTTAACTTGGTATATGAAAAATACAGGCAAAGGTACAATTTCTCCACTGGTGAATACCTTGTTTCTGCATCCAATAGCTGTCGGCTGAGATAAAAGATGGCCTTTTCCTTCCCTTCGACCTCTTAGATCAAGACTGAGCCGATTGACTTGTCGTCGGCTGATAGATATAACTTAAATGGCATCCCTTTTTGTGGAGAAATCAGAACTGGAGGTGACCTTAAATAACTCTTGATATTGTCCAATGCTTTCTGCTGCTCTGCCCCCCAAGTGAATGCTTGATTGGCCTTAAGCCGAAGCAATGGTGTGAACGACTCCATCTTTTCTGAAAGATTGGCTACGAATCACCTGATGAAGGTTATCTTGCCGATCAGAGATTGCAGTTGCTTCTTGTCCTTTGGAGGTTGTATCGTCTTGATAGCATTGATGCTCCTTGGTGTAACTTCGATCCTCCTCTCATGAACAAGAAACCCTAAAAATTGCATGGCCGACACGCCGAACGCACACTTCAGTGGATTCATCTTGAGGCCATATTTCCTTGTTCGCTCCAAAACCTGTCTAAGATCGGCTATGTGATTTTCTACTTCCCAGGACTTGACAACGACATCATCAATGTAAATCTGTACCAGGGAGCCGATCATATCATGGAAAATTTAATTCATGACCCTTTATAAGTTGCTCCAGCATTCTTCAACCCAAATTTCATGACAATCCATTCATACAAGCCGATTGCTCCCGGGCATCTGAAAGCAGTCTTGTGAATGTCTTCTTCAGCCATAAAAATTTGATTGTAACCTGCATTACCATCCATGAAACTTATTATCTTGTGGCCGGAAGCATCATCCACTAGTAAATCAGCTATGGGCATTGGGTACTCGTCCTTAGGGGTAGCCTTGTTTAAGTCCCTGAAATCGATACACACCCTAAGTTTACCATTCTTTTTTATTACTGGAACAATATTCGAGACCCACTCGGCATATCAGTAGGGCCGAATGAATCCAGCGTCATATAGCCGAGTGATTTCGGCTTTGATTGCATCATACATGTCGGCCTTAAATCTCCTACGAGACTGTTTGAATGGCCGATAGCCCGGCTTGATAGGCAGCCGATGCACAACAATAGATGGGCTAAGACCAGGCATCTCGAAATACTCCCAAGCAAAGTAATCTTTATATTCTTTTTATAAATCAATAAGCTGGGATCTACAGTGAGAAGACAAATTTTTACTAATATATGTCGGCCTAGGCCTATCTCCAGAGCTGAAATCTATTTCTTCTAGCTCGTCGGCCGACATAAATCCTTGCCCAAGCTTGCCATCGTTGTCGTCCGCGGTGTCCTTGCCGTAGACGCTCGAGCCCTCCACGTTGCCTCAAAGTAATAATTGGGGATCTTTGTCTCCAATAGGTTGTATGGAAGAATCGGACACCTTTAGAAAATCGGCTTGCCAAACTTTGCCAGACAGACAATCAATACCGTCGATTTCCCAAAGTGGCAAATCGGTGTTAGCAACGCTCACTGACTTGTTGGCTGGCACGATTTCAATTTTGTCGCCTTGCCATTGGATCAGACTTTGGTGCATTGTGGAAGTGACGCAGAAGTTTGCGTGAATCCAGTCCCTCCCAACTAGAAGGCTGTAATAGCCCTTCCCGTCGATGACAAAGAATGTTGTGGTCACGCTTTAGCTGCCGACGGTCAGCTCGACGTTAAGTACACCCTTGGCTTCCGATGGATTGCCGCCGAAGTCTTTAAGCACCATGTTCGTCTTGATTAGACTTTCGGCTCCATTGCCCACCTTACGAAAAGTGGCATAGGGCATGAGATTGACTGCAGCCTCCCATCGACCGCATTTTGGACATCGGCTTTCCATTAACGAATCCCTTCACGTAGAGTGTTTTTAAGGTGTTGATTCTCAGTCCCCTCTGGTTTCTCGAAGATAGCTTGATCTGGGGACAGGGCTAGCTTTGCCAAGGTGTCTTCGACATTATCTTCATCGGCCTCAAGAGCGCTGAATTCAGCTGGCAATATGAAAACCATATTGACCGATGCAGAAACCTTTCCTTTTCCTTTAGATTCCCTTCTAGCTTGGTCGGTTGCGCTTTTGTCGGTCGGGTTTGCGTCGGCTGAAGCGTTTTTCTTCTTGGGCCTCTACTGTTTCCTGGCCTGCCGACAGCGCTGATGCTGGATCAATTGTCGGACCTCCTCCTCCTGCCCTTCACTCTTCAGCCTTTGAATTCTTCTTTTTTGCGTCTTGGTGAACAGGTTCGAGGGGCACCATTGTGGATTAGCTGATTGCTCATCATCGGCTGCTTCTTTGTCATATTCCTCATCATTATCTTCTTCATCTTCGAAGAAGTCTTGGTGAATCGGCCCGAGCCGATCGTGCACTGACTGTCGCCGTTGGTTCAGCTGCACAACCCTGGGGACAAATTGAGCGTGGCCGTGCATTGGTGGGTCCCCGTACTCGTCCTCATGATATTCACCGTAGGTCAAGTGGCTTGTCTATCGTCTGCGCCTTCATCCCCGACTCTCAACGTAATCGAAAACTCGCACCGCCACGGATCGCGCGCCGTGATGCCTAATGTAATGGAAGCCTGTAACCTCGGGCTCCCTCACATAAGGCCTGTTGCGCCGGGCTTCTTCCTCCTGCCAAAACCCTTGTTGGGAGCGGCGTCGGCTGTCCATGCGGATCGGCCGTCGGTCAGCCGATCGACCAGCGGGACGCACCATGTTAATTGGTGCAGATTGGTCTCCAGTTGTCCTCTTCTCTGCCTTGACCCCCTCGAGAGTTTCAGCTAAGCTATACGCCACTCTGTTCTCAGCTCGCTTTGGGCCGGCTTGAACCATGTTGACCGGGAAGGGGTTTCCATCTACTTTCATCGGCCGAGGTGAATCGACAAACTTGAGCTTCCCAGCCTCGATTGCCGACTAGATTTGCTGCCTGAAAACTTTACAATCGTTAGTGCTATGAGAGGTAGAGTTGTGCCACTTGCAGTACTTCTTCTTTTTGAGTTCTTCAGCCGATGGGATCGTTTGGTTGGGAGGAAGCTGAATCTACTTCTCCTTCAGAAATAGATCAAAGATCCTATTGGCCTTGGTGATGTCGAAGTCATACTTCTCTTCCTTAGCCGTTTTCAGCAGCCAATGGCAGACGATGGCCTTTTTGTTTTTGGTCCATTTGGCTGCAGCAACTTATGCGTCATCGTCACTTGTTTCTGAATCAGATTCGACGATGACGTGGTCAACCTTCTTGACGGCCTTCCTTGATTCTTGAAATCGTTGCTCGTGGGCCGTTACCTTCTGTGCCAAGTGGGCTAGGCTGTCAAAGTCTTGAGCCGAAAACCTTTCACGGATCGGCAGCAGTAGTCCATGGAAAGCCAAATCGGCTAAATGGGAATCGGACAGCATCAGGCTGTAGCATTGGTTCCTGTAACATCCTGAAAATCGAAGGAGTAGAATTCGGAACGTGAAAATCGGAACTCGCAAAAACTTTTTGGAATCATTGCTTCTTATCGTGTTCTTCGCTTTTATTTGCCACTTCGCCATGCGTAAGAATCTCTTCCGGAATTGCTTTGAAAAGAAGTGGAATTAAAACCCTAGCTTGAGACCCCGCCGGGGAAATAATTTAAAAAAAATAAATATATAGATATGAATTTGGGGAGGAGTAAACATATTGATTTTGGAGATTTGCAAAGGATTCTTGGAAATAATATGTTTTGATTTAAACCCTAACTGGTGGAAGAAAAGTAATAAACATTTGGATTTGAAGATGAAGATATTTTTGACAAAGAGATATGAATTAAAAAAATAATATATATAATAGGAGGTCCCAAATTATTGATTTTTAAAAGAAAGAAATAAAAATAGGAAAAATATATTTTGAAAAATAGAAAGTGGGAAAAAAGTTTGGAAATATAATTTCAAAATTATTTTGGAAATATTGAAGTTTATTTTGAATTTTTAGAGTGGAAGGTAATGGAAATAGAAAATGGGATTTCAAAATTCGGGAAAATAGAGAAAGTACACTGTTCATGCGTATGCAGTGTTCGACGGCGTCCGCGCCGCGCGCACGCTCACCACGCGTCGCCGCGCCGTCACCGACGCCCGCGTCACCAAGTCCTCGCACAACCGCCGCGCCGTACACCGCATCGCCCACGCACCCGCGCCATGCCGTCGCCACGCCGCCGACGCCGCGGGATTCGCCGTACGCCGGCGCATGCGCTCACCGTCGCCTCGCCGTACCACGGCGCGCGCCCGAGTCAATGCCGTCGCCTGTGGCCGCGTCAGCCCACGCCGCGCCGTACCACCGTGACATCCTGTTTGTGCTGTAACCATGCCCACCGTGCGTCGGCCTCACCCCTCCCCTACTCGCGCGTGCGTCACCCTAGCTCTGCCGCCATGGCCGCCGAGTTCGAGCTCGCGTGGTCAACTATATATAGCACTCCTCGGCCGAAACTCCCAACACAAAAATTGTGCCATACTGTCTCATCTAGCTCCTCACCAATTTTCCCCAAAATCTGTTCATCGTAGCGCTAGAATTTCGCAAGGGATCGGAGCACGGGTCGGAAGAACCCTAATTTGGCCGCCCGGTGCAAACCTCAAAATTCGTCGCTCTCAGTTGATTTCCTCTGGAATTGAAGGTACGTCCACGATCTACGTACTCCAAGCTATACTTCCCCTAAGTCCCCCGAACCAATTAGCCGCCGGAAATCGCCGGCGACGAGCGCCGCCGAACCCTCTGTTTTGGCCGCCGCCGTGCGCACGTCGCCATGCCACCACCGCCCCTTTCCAGCCAAGCCGACCCCCTAGCTAGCACCCCTGTGTTCCGTAGACCCTCTGGGACCCCTTGGTTCGGCCGCATTGTCACCGGAGTGCCGCCGCGCCGTGCGCCTTCGCCGCCGAGCCCTCTGTTTTGGGCCGCCGCCTCGTCGTCGCCAGACCGATCCGCCGCCTTCCTAGCCCAACCGCGTCTCAAAACGGACTCCCCGCGTCATGTAGATGGTGTAGGATTGGTTAGATGCCGAGCTCCGAACCCCCTCGCCGTCGTTCGGCCATGCCGCGCCGTCGGCCTCGCCGGAAAGTGAAGAAGAAAGAAAAGGAAAGAAAGGGAAGAGAGAGCGAGAACGGCTCGCTGGCTCGTGGTTGAGCCGAGCCGGGAAAGGTTAGGGCACAGTTCGATCCCGGCTTAGGCAAAATATTTGAAATTTTTTTTATTTTATTTTTATTTTTCTAAGGAGATTAAAAATGAGAATAAGTTTATTAAAAATCCCGGGAAAATATTTATACTCCTCTCAACTATTCTAAGACTCTATTTACAATGATTTTGCACCTTTTAAAAGGATTTATGTATTTACTTTTAAATTTCCTTGCAAGAAATTATGAAGTTTATATTTGCTTAGACTTTGAACTTTTAACCTAATAAATTTCCAAAATATTTGTGTACCTTTGTGAGGCCCATTTATTCACTTAGTTTATATTCACAAATCTAGGATCGTTTCCAAGAATTTTAAACTATCTCATATAAATTCCGATCAACCCCTTTTGCGACATATACGTTCGATATTTAAATTGCTTCATAAAATCCTCCGTAATTCGATTAGGGTCGTAGGGGAAGATGGTTTGGAGGAGTTCTTTATGATTTTTCATGCCTTTTCGTTCGTTCTTATCGGATTTTAACTGGAATCTATTTTTCTTTTCCTTTTCGCTCGTATGATTAGCGACCAAGAGGCGAACGCTAACCCCGCAGAGACCCCACTCAAGAAGCGTACGAGCAAGGCAAGTCTTCACACCCTTTGAACATATTGATCCCAATTGCGAAATGATGTTATTTTACACTCTAAACATGCATGCTTTACCATGTTACCTATATTTGTTGTGCCATTCCTTGCTATTGAGTACCATTAGAATTACTCCTTGTAACTCACGATGTGATACAAAGAACCGAAGCATAACTTCGGTAAACCGCTTAGCCATGCTATACTTAGCTTTATGCATACTCATGACTTTATGAAAAAGCTTTGTGCTTGGGCAACTACCTTAGGGGAGGTAGTTGAGATTCGGCATGTGGAGACATGAGCGCCACATGACCATGATGAATTACATTTGATGAAAATTTGAAGTACTAAACAAATGTTTTAGACTCGGGCGGCCGGATGATTTGGGTGGATTCCGGAAAAGCAAGTGCCGACCCTGGTCAATTAAGGACCGAGCCATGAGATAGCCGGAAACGAGCCGCACAACCGTACTTCTCGAATGGGTATAGACCTAGCCGACTAGATAGCCGAGCGGAGGCGTATCCTTGCATAGATGGTTCTCTATGATGTGGTTATGGGATGAGGATGAGGCTGCGGCCTTGTTATGAATGGTGGGACCGAACCGATGTTAATTAAACTTAAAGACCGAAAAGACTTCCCTTACCCCGGTGCGCCTGTAACTCCTCTCACCGCTAGAAAAGGACGGCTAGAGTGCATGAGGGCTTAAGTTCATGGAGCGGGTACGCCAAAGCAAGGTTATCGAAAGGCTTTGCCGTGACCGTCTCATGTGTTGAGGCGTAGGCTCATTTGTTGGGCTGTCGCGGAGTACGGGTAAAGTGTACATCCACCGCAAAGGTGAATGAATCAATCTATTCGAATAGCCGTGCTCGCGGATATTGAGCATCGTGACAAGACTTTCGCTTGGCTAGACTTGAACTTAAAAATACTGGGATGGGTTGCATGATGATTTTATTTGTTGGTGGATCAACTTCTCGAGGATGCGAGAAGGGGTGGACTCCCTAAAATCATGACGAACCGGAGGCGGGAAGCCATCCTTGGAATTACGATGGATGGTAGACGAACCGTCACCGGGTTAATGAACTATGAAATTAAAACCTGTTTTTGGCTAGATGGTAGGCTTGTGAAAAGAATTGTGAAAACCGGCTTTACGCAAAGAAAACCCTAGCCATGTTCTCTGAATAACCCCGTCATATGCATCTATTCTCGTGTTGACTTGCCGAGTACGGTTGGTACTCACCCTTGCTATACGCACAAACCTCCAAATGATGGAAATGAAGATCCGTAAGACCCCTACGCGTACTACCCGGAGGGCGAGGAACCGACGGCGCATACTAGACCTTAGTCCCGGCGTTGCTCGTGGCAATGGACAAGCCGCGCCTCTTTCCGCCCTTATCTAAACTCGTTTTTATATTATATTCGGACCATAGGGTCCTATGGGATGAACAATGCCTTCGGGCCTATTTATGTAATAATGGTATTGTAAGACTATTCGTGCATGTGCACTTGATTATCCAAGATCGCATTCGTGGGTACCAACTACTTGATCCAGGAAATGGTACTATGAACACGAAAGATTCCCGACTCAAAATCGGGGTCCACGAGCTGGTATCGAGCCATGCGACCGTAGGCTAAGACCAAATGGCGCCCTACCCCTAACCAAGTTGGCTAAAGGGAAATATCCCTACGTAGGATCGTTTTAAACTATTATTTCCGAAAATGCAAATATACCTTTTCTACATCGTATTTTATTTATACCAAATGATTATGATAGCTCCCCTCCCACTAACCCTAAGTTGCCTGTAAAAGCAGATGTCAAACCACGACGGAACTTGGGAAGTCACTATTCCGCGGGACGAAGGGTTCGTGGTCCAACTTCAGTCCCTACTATGGTGCTTGAGATACCCGAGCCACCCACTTATCACATCAAAAGGCATGGCTCCGAGGAATATCCAGCTCGGGAGGCACTATCCATAGAAGCCCGTATGGGAAGCGAGACCTCTTATCGCTTCCATACTCGCTACCACCGGGACCTAGCGTGCGGCTATTCAGATGCAGCTCGCGAGGCCTTCCTTCGCCTTAATGCGGAACACCGTGCCGAACTCACAATGACGAGTTCGTGCATCATCCTTACCGCGAAGAAGGCAATCCAGCTTGCACCGTGGAGGCTACCCTCGCCGTTACAACCCGATGGTCACGCGTCTATCGCGTTGGCGGCAACAGACGACGTACGAGGAGGCCCTTCTCGAGATCAACGATCGCAGTCACGCCTCAATGATCTATCAACAGCCACCAAGGCTGCGGAGACCAGAGATAAGCATGCCGCAGACTCACCGCAGCCAATGGTGCTCGATCGAGCAACTCTCGACCGCTATATGGCCCGAGGGAGGCTCGGTGGAGCTGGAAGAGCAGCTCAGAAAAGCAAGCAGCAGATCAACCAGCCTAGAGGAACAACTGCGCACTCGTCCCGTCTACGCGCAGTACTTCCACCGAGCCCGTACCATCACATCCCGCCCCGTGCCCGACCACTATTACCACATGACTCCAAGCAAGCTTTGATACTTTTCAAGCTATGATGGAGCAAGCTTTCATGTTGAGCACAGAGCTCGCACCATACTCGGTCGACCCCACCGCTGCTACATCCGTGGGACCTACCCCGAGCTCCATACCGCACCATCCGAGCCGGGATCGGAGAGGGTAACCCCATCCAGATCTACACCGACACGGAGTCCGAGGCGGAGCCCATGGAGATCAAATGGGAGTCTAGCGACACCGACTCAATGGAGGAGGAAGTTCCCCCTCGTCGCTTGACTCACACGGAGGCCCCTCACCCGCCGATCGCTCGCAAGAGTACGCGGCCACCGAGTCGGAAGATTCGGCGTGACTCCGAGGCCACCACCTCCGAGCCGTGGGGACTTCGGTTTGCTTCAGCGGCAGACCACCCACTTCCGGCGCCTGGCTCTTGCGGATGGTTGGATGACTAGGCGGAAGGACCATCCGGCCCGGCAAAGACTTCCTATTTACCCTTAATTAGTTGATCTAGTTGAACGATATAATTATTATTGCCATCTCGGCATGGAGGACTGTGTGTGTACACCATGTACCCCTTTATGTAATATGATGAACCCGGGCATCGCCTTGAGACGTATTGATTCGTATGCTTATTATTTCACCCTGTCTGTTGATGGAAGATCATTCGAAAGGGCTTGAAGAAAAAAAAATTCCCTGTGTACTATGACATAAACTAGTCCGATCTCTTGATTCATCTCTCTTCTTCAGATGGCACATCGCCGCAGGGCCGCAGCGACCCACGAGAACCCGCCAGAACCTAACCCCTCCACCCTGGCGGAGGTCATGGCTATGCAGACACAACTACTCCAAGCGATTGCCAATAATCAAGGAGGTCGAGGAGGATCGAGTCTGGGAGAATTCATGAGAGCTAAGCCGCCCACCTTTTCCACGGCCGAAGAACCTATGGACGCCGAAGATTGGCTAAGAGTGATAGAGAAGAAGCTAACCCTCGTCGAGTCCGGAAGCGATAGAGTTGTCTTCGCTACTAACCGCTGGAGGGTCCCGCAAGTGACCGGTGGGACACCTACAAGGAGACACGAGCTGAAGACGCCGGCGAGCCAACATGGGAGGAATTCACGGCTGCGTTCCGTGAGAATCTCGTGCCAGCTGCAGTAATGAGGATGAAGAAGAACGAGTTCCGCAGACGCGTCAAGGGAACACCTCGGACAGAGTATCCGAACAAATTTACCCAGCTTGCCCGTTACGCCACCAAGGACTCGACGACGAAGAAGAAAAGATAGACAAATTCATTGAGGGACTAAATGACGAACTAAGGGGACCAATGATCGGGCAGATCACACCGCTTCCAAAGCCTCATCAACAAGGTCGTCCGACTTGAGCATGATCAAAAGGTGGTAGACAATAACCGCAAGAGGAGGCTCGCTATGGCTCGCCCATTTCGGGGAACGCCACAACGCCCCAAGGGAGCCACCCGCCGGATGGAAGCCAAACGTCCCGGCAACCGGACGTTCTCTCGCTTCCGACCATGTCAACAGGTCAGCTACACCACAACTTCGTACACCCGCACCAACCCTAGCCGCTCCGGGAAGAAGGAATGTGAGCTGTTTCAAGCGCGGAGAATTAGGGCATTACTCCAATAGCTGCCCAAAACCACGCAACACCCCGTTCGCACCGGCGCCAATACAACACCCGTCCGAGGAACCCCCACCCCGCGGCAGACGAGGTCCTGCTCAGGACCCCGCTACCCAACGAGGCCGCCACCGGGTTTCGACGTGGCCAAGTGAATCATGTGAGGGCGAAGAAGCACGGGAGGACCGAGCGTATTGATGGGTATGTTCTCTATCAACTCTACACCGCTTAAAGTTTTATTCGATTCTGGAGCCTCGCATTCATTCATATCTTCCCAAGTAAGCAAACAACACCACCTACACCAAGTAGCACTTAAGAGGCCTATGTTGGTACACTCACCTGGGGGAGACATAACCGTACCCCATGCCTGCATTAATGTGCCCATACGGATTAGAGACGTGGTGTTTCTCTCAAACCTTATGGTGTTGTCACCCCAGACCATAGATGTCATACTCGGAATGGATTGGTTGACCAAAAATAATGGGATTATAGACTGCAGTCGCAGGGAAGTCACGGTATCCACCCCGTGGGGATCACCGATGAGCATAACTATGGATCAAAACCCAAAGCTATGTGAACAAGCTGCGGGAGTGTTCACCATGCTACCCTTAGGAGGAATGCCCATAGTACAAGAATACCCGGATGTGTTTCCCGAGGAATTACCCGGAATGCCACCAGATCGCGATGTAGAGTTTATCATCGACTTAATGCCTGGTACTGCCCCCATATCCAAGAGACCTTATCGAATGCCGGCCAACGAGTTAGAGGAACTCAAGAAGCGTATAAGGGAACTACAAGAGAAGGGATTTGTACGCCCCAGCTCTTCTCCCCGGGAGCCCCGTACTCTTCGTCAAAAGAAAGATGGGAGTATGAGAATGTGTGTGGATTACCGATCGCTGAATGAGGTAACCATCAAGAACAAGTACCCGTTGCCCCGGATCGATGACCTATTCGATCAACTTAAGGGTGCACAGGTGTTCTCAAAGATTGATCTACGGTCAGGATATCATCAGTTGAAGATTAGAGCCGGAGATATTCCTAAGACGGCGTTCTCTACACGTTACGGCTTATACGAGTTCACAGTGATGTCCTTTGGATTGACCAATGCCCTGCCTACTTTATGAACTCGATGAACAAGGTATTCATGGAATACCTGGACAAATTCGTGGTGGTGTTCATCGACGATATACTTATCTACTCCAAAAACGATGAGGAACACGCGGAGCATCTACGACTAGTACCGGAAAAGCTACGAGAGCACCAATGTATGCAAAGTTCAAGCAAATGTGAGTTCGGCTCAAGGAAGTTGCTTTCCTTGGTCACGTAGTTTCAGCCGAGGAGTAGCAGTAGACCCCGCCAAGGTCGAAGCCGTTACGGGATGGAAGGCACCCAGTGTCGAATGAAGTTCGGAGTTTCTTGGGCTTGGCCGGTTATTACCGACGGTTTATCGAAGGGTTTTCCACTATAGCCGACCTATGACTCAACTTCGAAGAAGGAAAAGAAGTTTGAATGGAATGAGAAGTGCCAAAAAGCCTTCGACCAATTAAAAGAAAAGTTAACCACTGCTCCAATCTTGACCTTACCCGACAACCGGAAGGACTTCGTGATGTACTGTGATGCATCCCGGCAAGGGTTGGGAGGAGTATTAATGCAGGATGGAAAGGTCGTGGCGTATGCCTCGCGGCAGTTACGACCCCACGAAGAGAATTATCCCACACACGACCTGGAATTAGCCGCAGTCGTACACGCATTGAAGATCTGGAGACACTATCTGATCGGGAACCATTGTGATGTGTATACCGATCACAAGAGCCTAAAATATTTCTTTACTCAGCCTGATCTCAATCTACGACAGAGGCGATGGCTGGAGTTGATCAAGGATTACAGTCTGGGGATCCATTATCATCCCGGCAAGGCAAATGTAGTGGCCGATGCGCTGAGCCGCAAAGCCCAATGCAACCACCTGGGATTGGACGGTATGGCCAGCGAACTTCAAGAAGAGATGGCCAGACTCAATCTGCACCTGATTCTTTACGGAGAAGTGAACTCATTGGAGATCCAACCCCTACTGAGAACTCAAATCGAGGAAGCCCAAACAGGGAATAAGGAAACCCAGGAAATCAAGGAACGCATGGCCGCTGGACGCGCTCAGGAGTTTTCAGTAGATGACAAGGGAATCCTGTGGTACAAGAAAAGGATCTGTGTGCCGGAACAAGGCGGTTTGAGGGGATTGATCTTAAAGGAAGCCCACGAATCGGCCTATTCGTTACACCCCGGAAGCACGAAAATGTACCAAGACTTGAAAGGAGGATATTGGTGGCCTAATATGAAGAGGGATGTAGCCGAATATGTAGCCATGTGCGATGTGTGCCAAAGGGTGAAAGCCGAGCATCAACGCCCTGGTTTGCTGCAGCCACTCAAGATTCCCGAATGGAAATGGGACGAGGTAGGCATGGATTTCATAGTGGGACTACCCAAAACTACGATCGGCTACGATTCCATCCGGGTAATAGTGGATCGGCTCACCAAGACCGCGATTTATCCAGTGAAAACTAACTACAACAGTGCCAAGCTAGCGAACTATATATGAGTAGGATCGTGTGTCTTCACGGTGTACCAAAGAGGATCATATCGGATCGTGGTACCCAATTCACATCCCATTTTTGGAGTAAAGTCCACGAGGCACTCGGAAGTCATCTCGCTTTCGCACCGCCTATCATCCACGCACCGATGGGCGCGAAAGGACGACCAATCTGGAGGATATGCCGAGAGCTCGTGCATTGGATTTCACCAAGGATTGGGAGAAATGCTTGCCGTACGCCGAGTTCTCTTACAACAATAGCTATCAAGCCGCTTGAAGATGTCGCCAAACGAAGCTCTATTTGGTCGCCGATGTCGAACCCCATTAATGTGGTCGAAACCGGTGAACGAGCCGTATTCGGGCCCGACATAATCAGGAGGCCGAGGAAAAGGTTCGCCCGATTCGGGACCGACTACAAGCCGCTCAATCACGACGGAAGAGCTACGCGGACACTCGACGAAGGGAATTGGAATTCAAAGAGGGTGACTACGTATATCTAAAGGTCTCACCCTACGGGAACACGAGAGATTCAAAGTCAAAGGAAAACTCGCACCACGATACGTGGGCCCATTCTTGGTAAGCGCTAGGAGGGGAGAAGTGGCCTACCAATTGAACCGCCGAGAATCTCTCGGATGCCCACCCGATTCCACGTATCGCAGCCGAAGAAATGTCTGCGAGTACCGAAGAACAAACCCCGTTAGAAACCATCCAGTCCACAAGTGATCTTACCTATCCAGAGCATCCAATCAAGATACTAGACGAAGCGTAAAAGAAGACACGAACCAAGTCATGGCGCATGTACAAAGTACAATGGAGTAATCACACCGAAGAAGAAGCTACCCGGGAGAGCGAAGAATTCCCGAGGACGGAATACCCACACCTATTCAGCCACCGTAAGAAAATCTCGGGACGAGATTTATTGTTAGGGGGTAGGTTTGTAACATCCCGAAAATCGAAGGAGTAGAATTCGGAACGTGAAAATCGGAACTCGCAAAAACTTTTGGAATCATTGCTTCTTATCGTGTTCTTCGCTTTATTTGCCACTTCGTGCGTAAGAATCTCTTCCGGAATTGCTTTGAAAAGAAGTGGAATTAAAACCCTAGCTTGAGACCCCGTGGGGGAAATAATTTAAAAAAAAATAAATATATAGATATGAATTTGGGGAGGAGTAAACATATTGATTTTGGAGATTTGCAAAGGATTCTTGGAAATAATATGTTTTGATTTAAACCCTAACTGGTGGAAGAAAAGTAATAAACATTTGGATTTGAAGATGAAGATATTTTTGACAAAGAGATATGAATTAAAAAAATAATATATATAATAGGAGGTCCCAAATTATTGATTTTTAAAAGAAAGAAATAAAAATAGGAAAAATATATTTTGAAAAATAGAAAGTGGGAAAAAGTTTGGAAATATAATTTCAAAATTATTTTGGAAATATTGAAGTTTATTTTGAATTTTTAGAGTGGAAGGTAATGGAAATAGAAAATGGGATTTCAAAATTCGGGAAAATAGAGAAAGTACACTGTTCATGCGTATGCAGTGTTCGACGGCGTCCCCGCGCCCGCGCGCACGCTCACCACGCGTCGCCGCGCCGTACCGACGCCCGCGTCACCAAGTCCTCGCACAACCGCCGCGCCTGTACACCGCATCAGCCACGCACCCGCGCCATGCCGCCGCCACGCCGCCGACGCCGCGGATTCGCCCGTACGCGCCGCATGCGTCACCGTCGCCTCGCCGTACCACGGCGCGCGCCCGAGTCAATGCCGCGCCCGTGGCCGCGCCAGCCCACGCCGCGCCGTACCACCGTGACATCCCGTTTGTGCCGTAACCATGCCCACCGTGCGTCGGCCTCACCCTCCCCCTACTCGCGCGTGCGTCACCCTAGCTCGCCGCCATGGCCGCCGAGTTCGAGCTCGCGTGGTCAACTATATATAGCACTCCTCGGCCGAAACTCCCAACACAAAAATTGTGCCATACTGTCTCATCTAGCTCCTCACCAATTTTCCCCAAAATCTGTTCATCGTAGCGCTAGAATTTCGCAAGGGATCGGAGCACGGGTCGGAAGAACCCTAATTTGGCCGCCTGCAAACCTCAAAATTCGTCGCTCTCGTTGATTTCCTCTGAATTGAAGGTACGTCCACGATCTACGTACTCCAAGCTATACTTCCCCTAAGTCCCCGAACCAATTAGCCGCCGGAAATCGCGGCGACGAGCGCCGCCGAACCTCTCGCTTTTGGCCGCCGCCGCGCACGTCGCCATGCCACCACCGCCCCTTTCCAGCCAAGCCGACCCCCTAGCTAGCACCCCGTGTTCCGTAGACCCTCTGGGACCCCTTGGTTCGGCCGCATTGTCACCGGAGTGCCGCCGCGCGTGCGCCTTCGCCGCCGAGCCCTCCGTTTGGGCCGCCGCCTCGTCGCTGCACCGATCCGCCGCCTTCCTAGCCCAACCGCGTCTCAAAACGGACTCCCGCGTCATGTAGATGGTGTAGGATTGGTTAGATGCCGAGCTCCGAACCCCTCGCCGTCGTTCGGCCATGCCGCGCCGTCGGCCTCGCCGGAAAGTGAAGAAGAAAGAAAAGGAAAGAAAGGGAAGAGAGAGCGAGAACGGCTCGGCTCGTGGTTGAGCCGAGCCGGGGAAAGGTTAGGGCACAGTTCGATCCCGGCTTAGGCAAAATATTTGAAATTTTTTTTATTTTATTTTTATTTTTCTAAGGAGATTAAAAATGAGAATAAGTTTATTAAAAATCCTGGGAAAATATTTATACTCCTCTAAACTATTCTAAGACTCTATTTACAATGATTTTGCACCTTTTAAAAGGATTTATGTATTTACTTTTAAATTTCCTTGCAAGAAATTATGAAGTTTATATTTGCTTAGACTTTGAACTTTTAACCTAATAAATTTCCAAAATATTTGTGTACCTTTGTGAGGCCCATTTATTCACTTAGTTTATATTCACAAATCTAGGATCGTTTCCAAGAATTTTAAACTATCTCATATAAATTCGATCAACCCCTTTTTGCGACATATACGTTCGATATTTAAATTGCTTCATAAAATCCTCCGTAATTCGATTAGGGTCGTAGGGGAAGATGGTTTGGAGGAGTTCTTTATGATTTTTCATGCCTTTTCGTTCGTTCTTATCGGATTTTAACTGGAATCTATTTTTCTTTTCCTTTTCGCTCGTATGATTAGCGACCGAAGAGGCGAACGCTAACCCCGCAGAGACCCCACTCAAGAAGCGTACGAGCAAGGCAAGTCTTCACACCCTTTGAACATATTGATCCCAATTGCGAAATGATGTTATTTTACACTCTAAACATGCATGCTTTACCATGTTACCTATATTTGTTGTGCCATTCCTTGCTATTGAGTACCATTAGAATTACTCCTTGTAACTCACGATGTGATACAAAGAACCGAAGCATAACTTCGGTAAACTGCTTAGCCATGCTATACTTAGCTTTATGCATACTCATGACTTTATGAAAAAGCTTTGTGCTTGGGCAACTACCTTAGGGGAGGTAGTTGAGATTCGGCATGTGGAGACATGAGCGCCACATGACCATGATGAATTACATTTGATGAAAATTTGAAGTACTAAACAAATGTTTTAGACTGGGGCGGCCGGATGATTTGGGTGGATTCCGGAAAAGGCAAGTGCCGACCCTGGTCAATTAAGGACCGAGCCATGAGATAGCCGGGAAACGAGCCAGTACAACCGTACTTCTCGAATGGGTATAGACCTAGCTGACTAGATAGCCGAGCGGAGGCAGTATCCTTGCATAGATGGTTCTCTATGATGTGGTTATGGGATGAGGATGAGGCTGCGGCCTTGTTATGAATGGTGGGACTGAACCGATGTTAATTAAACTTAAAGACCTGAAAAGACTTCCCTTACCCCGGGTGCGCCAGAACTCCTCTCACTGCTAGAAAAGGACGGCTAGAGTGCATGAGGGCTTAAGTTCATGGAGCGGGTACTGCCAAAGCAAGGTTATCGAAAGGCTTTGCCGTGACCGTCTCATGTGTTGAGGCGTAGGCTCATTTGTTGGGCTGTCGCGGAGTACGGGTAAAGTGTACATCCACTGCAGTGTGAATGAATCAATCTATTCGAATAGCCGTGCTCGCGGATATTGAGCATCGTGACAAGACTTTCGCTTGGCTAGACTTGAACTTAAAAATACTGGGATGGGTTGCATGATGATTTTATTTGCTGGTGGATCAACTTCTCGAGGATGCGAGAAGGGGTGGACTCCCCAGAAAATCATGACGAACCGGAGGCGGGAAGCCATCCTTGGAATTACGATGGATGGTAGACAGAACCGTCACCGGGTTAATGAACTATGAAATTAAAACCTGTTTTTGGCTAGATGGTAGGCTTGTGAAAAGAATTGTGAAAACTGGCTTTACGCAAAGAAAACCCTAGCCATGTTCTCTGAATAACCCTGTCATATGCATCTATTCTGTGTTGACTTGCTGAGTACGGTTGGTACTCACCCTTGCTATACGCACAAACCTCCAGCTGATGGAAATGAAGATCCAGAAGACCCCTACGCGTACTACCCGGAGGGCGAGGGAACTGACGGCGCATACTAGACCTTAGTCCCTGGCCGTTGCTCGTGGCAATGGACAAGCCGCCTCTTTCCGCCGCCTTATCTAAACTCGTTTTTATATTGTATTCGGACCATAGGGTCCTGTGGATGAACAATGCCTTCGGGCCTATTTATGTAATAATGGTATTGTAAGACTATTCGTGCATGTGCACTTGATTATCCAGTACTGCATTCGTGGGTACCAACTACTTGATCCAGGGAAATGGTACTATGAACACGAAAGATTCCCGACTCAAAATCGGGGGTCCACAGTTCCTCATCTCCCTAAACCTCTGAATGTAGTCTTGAACCGATTCCTCGTGCTTCTGCCTAATGCTTGTCAGGTCTGACAATTTCATCTCGTGATTGCCGGTGTAGAAATAGCTGTGAAATTGCTTCTCGAGATCGGCCCAACTCTGGATAGAGTTATAGGGTAACAAAGAAAACCAAGTGAACGCCGATCCCAACAGCGAGAGTGGGAATAAACGAACTCTCAGGGCATATGTAGCCGATGCCTCTCCACACTGGGCCAAAAATCGGCTGACGTGCTCGTATGTTGAAGTATTGTCCTGCCCTGAGAATTTGGAGAAATCTGGGACCTTGTACCAATTGGGCAACGGTACCCTCTCAAAGTGCTCTGGGTATGGATACCGACACATGTTCCTAGAATCTTTTGGCTTAAGGCTGAATTGATCGCGCATAACATCGGCAATCAAATCGACCCAAGTCTTGTTGTCTTGAACCTGTTGTATCGGCTCGTACTGATCATACTGCATGGGTACTTGCCGATACTAAGGTGGCGTTTGAGGCCGATAATGCTGGTCTTGATGGCCTCCCTGGTACTGATACTGAAGTGGGTTGCCAGCGGGAGGCGGCCGATTCGCCGGGGGTGTCTGCGGATCTGGGAAGAGCTGTCGGCCACCGACATTGTACTGTGCCCCCTGAATAAGATTGGCAACCGACTCTTGCTACCGATTAAAGTTGAACATACCGGCTAGGTTCTCCTGGGAAGGAGGTTGTTGCTGGTTCATAACAACGGGCGATGTTCCTGAAGCCGATGCGGCTGCAGTCGGCTTATTGAGGACTCCTCCTGGCGGCCCTGGCTGTATCGAGGCAGGATCGGCCGGTTCTGGGTCGCCAAGACCCTGTAATTGGGGAACTGGTCATCGGTGAAGTAGGTTGGCCCCCGCTGTAGCTGATCGGCAATCTTGGAATCGACCACAGTGGCAATCATGTTATTCAGAGTGTTGACCAAGATGACACTTTGATTGACGAGTGCATGATGCACACCCGAATCGATCCGGTCCTGCAAAGTGTGCAGTTCCGAATCATCTTGTTCTTGCTTCGGCTCTTCCATCTTGCGTTTTCCTTTTGTATCGTCTGAGGAGGATGCCTTGAAGTTGTCAATGCTGAACTTGTACTTCTGGTGGACGGCCCCAGACCTGGTCTGGGCGAAAGATTGCAGATAGTTGCCCTGCAGTTCGTCCACCATCTTGTAGTCGGCCAATTGCTCGGCCGATAGTTGTTCCATCTTGACAGGAATTGTGTTTTCTTCGCTGATTTCAGGGCTCTTGACGTTAACCATCACGTCGGCTTTGTCAAAGTTCTCTAACCGAGTTGATGGTCCCACCAGGCGTGCCAAGAAGCGTGTTGATGAGAAATTTCTCTCACGCGCTGGCCTGAGAGATCTGCTTAGCTCTAATGCAGGTCCGTCGTTGGCTACCTGTGATGATCTAGGAGTGCCAATTGGTTGGATCTACTAACCACTAAGAGATAATAAACAGATACGTGCGTTAAGGTTAAAGTTAAATCCTACCGGATTGGCTCAGGGAATCACTGGACATATATTGGCTATCCCGAAGCACATTTAAACTAAGTGACTAGGATAGATTGGCTATGCCGAGACAGTATAAATCACTTAATCTAAATATACATCAGGGTAACAAATATATGTATTTATAACCTAGCCGATGCTACAGATCTAACGTGTATCGGCTATTACTCTAATATATCTTATGAAAAGATATCAATCTAACTTAAATGTGTTAAACCTAGATCAATTGGCTATCGGCTGATGCCAACGGACTGATACTGGCTTAAGGCATTTAACTAGATTGAGATCTTAATATAAGAGGAAGCTTTAATATATCTAATAGTAAATAATGCTAAAAGATTATTAAAACAGGTAAGGCTGGCTGAAACTCCAGCACTGTCTCTACAAACAGGCATCTAATCGAATAGTTCTAAATACTTCTAAAAGCGACTTAACAGATCATAGATGATGCGGCATTAAGTACAAAAAGATAGTATTAGATCTATATAGACCGATGTAAACCCTTTAAGATGGTAGATACAGCATATAACCTAATCCAACATCTAGATCTAGCTCTGTCAGCTGCTGTCTCTTGAGAGAAACGAGCCGACGACGAGATAGATCTAGACATTGTTCTAGATTATATGCCGTATATGATAACTTGCACTGTGTATAACATTAAACCAGAGTGTCATGATGATGTAAGCACTAGATTCGACGGAATAAACCACTAATGACGAGAATTTACCTTATTCGGGGTTCGGATCGATGTAGCCCGAAGCCGGATCAAGAACTTGTCTAAAAGAAAATAGGAGGCGATGCGCCGAAGTTGTATTGATGTGTGATTTACAAGAGGTCTCGGGTCCTATTTATACCCAAGCACAACAAAGTCCGTGTAAAACATGGTTTCTATCTAATCTAGTATTTAAAATACGACAATAGCCCGGGATACAGTCCCATGTCGCATTACAAAAGGAAATATCTAAACAAAACCCTATTTTAAAGATACAATTGCCGTTACAGGACTTTATCCATAGATGGCAATATTTTAACGAACATTTGGGAACCAAATCTTCCTTCTATTTCAAGCTTCTTTATCGGAAATGGTTCCATCTCCTTCTCTGAATCGGAATCGGCTATCGGCAATCCATGTCCGATTCGACCTTAGCCGACTGGCTTCCCAGCCGATTGAGTCGTAGCCGACATGGCCTCAGCTCCCACGTAGACCACTTTCCCGATCCGATTCCGCGTTAATCTCGGCTTGAACTTAGGGATTTGGTTACCAAATTTGGTCGTTAACAAAGTGGCATGCGATTGATGTATTTGTATGCCGATAGGAGGAGAGTGTGCCCAAACCGATCTAAGGACTTCACTCAATGTCAGTTCATTTCGTGTACAGTACAACCACATGTGTTAGTATGGGATGACCTAAGTTGAATAATCTACTTAGCACCTAGCCTGCACTAAGGTAGCCCGGTGTGTATGAGTTCGGATAACCCAGAGGAACTTCCTATTCACCCCAATATGGTAGTTTAGGCGACTAAATCTGTCCAATACAACGATATTGTGTCACGTGGGTGGGTTCCTATTGTGTCTGCCACCACGGCATTAACTTTAAGGCGGGGCCGCGCCACTTGACGGTTCTAGGTTATATTTTCTAGTATGCCCAGGATGGGAGAACACGTATCATGTTGGTGCAAGGCTAGAGATTAAGTAGTATAAAGGTTTTGTTGTGACCTCTAGTCTGTACTCAATGTGTAGAGTATGGTGGTACCGACGGGTACTGAACAAAACTAGAGCGCTTCACTTCAAGTGAGTGATTTACATCATATGGGTAAAGTGTACAAACTCTACAGAGTCTAAACTAATCGATTAGCCGTGCTCACGATCATGAGTGGTGTGTGGATATGTATTGAGCATAGACTTGTGTTTATTCTTCTGAATGCTGAAATTTACCTTCGAATTATGTTGTGTTTTGTGGAATATCTCCTTGCTGCCATGGATGGCAATGAGGTATATACTTATACATGATTAATGACTACTATGATGCCCATATGCTTAGAACTTGCTTGCTGAAATGACATTTGAAAGCAAAACTGATTTGGAAGTGTTTTATGCAAATAAAACTTGCTTTATGCTAAAATGAATCATACTATGCCTTCCTTGATTATATGCCCTACATGTAGTGTGTTAGGCTTGTCTTGGTGCTTGCCAGTTGTTAACGACCAAATTTGGTAACCAAATCCCCGAGTCTGAAGCGGAATTGAGGCAGAGATTGGAGCGGAATCAAGAAGAATGTGCAATCTGAGGAAACAGAGGTCGTATCGACTAAGTCCGAATCAGCTGCGGAGCCAGTCGGCTGACTCCGAATCAGAGCAGGATAGCCGATTCCAAGTGGAGACAGAAGTGGAGCCAATCCCGGAAGGAAAGGTTAAAAATTGTTTATTGGATTCGGTTTCTGAAGTGCATTGAAGATATTACCATCTATGGATAAGGTCCTGCAACGACAATTGTATCTTTTAAGTTAAGATATTTTGTATAGTTTCCTTTTGAGATAATGTCGGTTTGTTTAGAGATTTAATATGTAATAAGAATCATGTCCGTTACGGACTCATTGTATATTCATGTATAAATATGACCCGAGACCTTGTAAAACATATCAACACACATCAATACAATCTCGGCGCATCGCCAACCTTTTGTTTTACGTTTTTCTTGATGAGTTCTTGCTTTGACCTCGGGCTGCATCGACTTTGATCTCCAGGAAAGGTAATTTCTTGTTACAAGCGGCTTGTGGTATCAGGGCCAGTGCTTCCATCATTATGATACTCTGATTCTGATGTTGCAAATTGCTTAATTTATCATATACGACATATAATCTAGATCGATGTCTAGATCTATCTCGCGATCGACTAATATTTCTTTGAAGATAGCAGCCGACAGAGCTAGGTCCAGACATTGATTTAGGTTATATGGCGGATCTACCATCTCGAAGAATTCTCATTAGCCTATATAAATCTTATGATTCTTTTGGTACTTAATGCTGCATCTAATCGTCCTATTATGTCATCTTTAGAATTATGTAGATTTACTTGGTTCAATGTTTGTTATTAGAGATAGAACCGGGGTTTCAGCCACTCTTACCTGTTCTAATCATTTTTATGTGTTATCACTGCTAGATGAATTAGAACCGTCTTTTATATTAAGATCCTAATCTACTTAAATGGGTTAAGCTCGGCATCAATCCGTTAGGTTATACTAACAGCCGATTGATCTTAGTTTAACACATTTATTTCAGATTGGTATCTTTTTACAAAACATATCGGAGTATTAGCCGATTTACATTAGATCTGCAACATTGGCTAGGTTATGAATATATATAATTGTGTTCCTGATGTACTTTTGGATCTAAGTGATTTATACTGTCTCGGTATGCTACCGATCTATCCCAATCACTTAATCTAAATATGCTTTGGGATAGCAATTGTATATCTATTAATACCAATGGTCGATCGAGTAAGGTCTAACCTTAATCAAATGCCTATTCTTGGTTTTCTTGTCGGTTACAGGATCAAACCAACTAGCACGCCCGCTCAATCACCAGAGGCGACCAATTTGGACCTGCACTAGAGTAAAGCAGATCTCCCAGGCCAACGCGTGTAAAAATTCACACCAACACGCTTTTGGCATGCCCGGTGGGACAACATCTTCCGGCTCCAGCACAATGGTGAACGTCATATCGGCTGATCTCGACCAGGAAAATGTCATCCCGATGACCATGGACAAGCTTTCGGCTGAACAGAAGGCCTAGTATCAGCAGATGGTTGAGAGGCTGCAAGCACACTATCTGCAATCTTTTGTCCAGACCCGATCTGGGGTAGTTCTCCAGAAATTCAAGTTCAACATTGAAGACTTTGATACTTTCTCCAGTGAAGACAAGAAAGGGAAGAAAAAGATGGAGGAAGTCAAGCAGAAACAGCACGATTCAGAGCTCCACACGCTAAGAGATCGGATCGACTCGGATGTCCACCACGCACTTGTCAACCAGTCAGGGATACTGGTGAACACATTGAACAATATGATAAGCACCGTGGTTGACTCAAAGATAGCCGAGTAGCTGCAGAGAGGGCCAACATATTTCACTGATGGCCAGTTTCCACTGTACAGGACGCTGTCAACCCATGGGTTGCCAATCCCTCCACTCGGGTAGCCGATTCCTCCAGGGGAGCCCTGATCCAGCCGAATGCGCAATCATCGGCTGCGCGGCCGCATTCCAAGGTCCTAGTTTGGCCACAACCTCAACATCTAGGCCTCGGCATTCCAGTGACGACTCAGGAGCAGGCAGAAGACATATTTAACGCCAACCGGCAACCCATTATACATAACATGCCGATTGGTAACTATCTGTCGGATCCACCTCACAACCCCGGCGGCAATCGGCCTCTCCCCGAGCAAACACCACCATGTCTCTCGACCCCCTCCTGCTATAAACCAATTTCAGCATCAACTTCTAGGAGGCAACTATGAGCAGCACTATCGGCCTCAGACGCCACCAGTGCAGTATCGGCAAGGACCCGTACACCACGAGCAATACGAGCCGATACCACCATTGCAAGAAAACAGGTTGTGGGCCGATTTGATCGCAAATGTTATGCGTGATTAGTTCGGCCTCAAGCCAAAAGACTCTGGGAACATGTACCGGTACCCATATCCAGAATATTTTGAGAGGGTGCCCCTGCCAAACCGGTACAAGGTGCCGGACTTTTCAATATTCTCTGGGCAAGACAATGTATGAACCTACGAACACGTCAGCTGATTCCTGGCGCAATGCACAGAAGCATTGGCTACCAACGCGCTCAGGGTGCGCTTAGTTCCACTATCACTCTTGAGATCGACCTTTACTTGGTTTTCATCCCTACCTTACAACTCGGTCCAGAGCTAGGCTGATCTCGAGAAGCAATTCCACAGCTACTTCTACTCCGGCACACACGAAATGAAGTTGTTGAATTTGACCAGTGTCAGGCAAAAGCATGAGGAGTCAGTGCAGGATTACATCCAGCGGTTCAGAGACATGAGAAACCGCTGCTAAGCCTGGTACTGTCAGACGAACAGTTGGCCGATTTAGCCTTTCATGGCCTTTTGGCCCCGATCCATGAGAAGTTTTTTGCTCAAGATTTCGAGAGCTTAGCCCATTTGGCTCAGAAGGTTACGGCCCACGAACAACGGTCTCAAGAATCAAAGAAGGCCTTCAAGAGAGTCACCCACGTCGCCTATGCAAAGGACTCCGATTCGAGCGATAGCGACACAAAAATTGCGATAGCCGAATGACTAAGAACAAAAAGGCCATAACTTGTCAGTGGCTGAAGAAATCAGCTAAGGAGGAAAAATACGATTTTGACATAACTAAAGCCAATAGGATCTTCGATCTACTTCTGAGGGAGAAACAGATACAGCTTTCAGCCAACCACGTCATTCCATCGGCCGAGGAGCTCAAAAAGAAAAGGTATTGCAAATGGCACAATACCACTTCCCACAGCATCAATGATTACAAGGTCTTCCGCCAACAGATACAGTCGGCAATCGAGGCAGGGAAGATTAAGTTCGAGGAATCGGCTAAGCTGATGAAAGTGGACGGCAATCCCTTCCCTGTCAACATGGTCCAAGCCGGCCCTAGGCGAGCTGATCGACAGAACAGAATGGCGTACGGCTCAGCCAAATCCCAACAAATAACTGAGGCTGACTTGGATCAACAAGAGCCGACTGCGATGAACGCCGTGTCAATCAACATGGTTTACACTAACGGCCGATCAGCCGATCGATGCCCCAGACTTGCGGATAGCCAACTGCGGTTCCAGCGTAGAGTTCGAGAAGAAGAAGAGGGTCGACGGGCAAGCCGTACCAGAGGATGTCGGATCGGCTAGGAGTGGCATATTACCGCCGCCACGACGGTTGTGATCCGCATTGGCGCTGCGAGTTCTTCAGGTTCTGCTGGGAACAAGGGATGAGGTTGCCCACTCTCGAAAACTGCCCAGCCTACAGCGAATACAGGGAGGACGAATACAGGGATCCACCAATGGAAAGTTCTAGTTGATTCGTCCCCCGAGCTGTTCAACTCAACGAGCAAAAACTGTCCGTCCACGATCGGCTTGGCCCAATGCACCAGGACTTCTTCCAAGAAGAGGATGAAGAGGAGGCTGATAAAGAACAATCGGCCAACCCCCAATAGTGCCCTTCAAACCTGTTCACCAAAACGTAGAAAAGGAAAATTCAGAGGCTTAAGAGCGAAGGATAGGAAGAAGAAGTCCAGCGGATGATTCAACAGCAACAACGTCGACAAGGCAGAAAGCAATGGTGTGTCAAGGAACAGGCAGCCCCATCCGACGAGAGCCCAGCCGACAAGGCCAAAAGGGCGGCAAAAGGCAAAGGAGTGGCCGCTGCATCAGTCAATATGGTGTTCATATTGCCAGCCGAATTCGAGGCTGTCGAGGCTGATGCAGACACAATTGAGGATACATTGGCCAAGCTAGTATTGTCCCCAGAACAGGCCATCTTTGAGAAACCCGAGGGGACATAGAATCGGCACTTAAAGCCTCTTTATGTCAAAGGATTCGTCAATGGCAAGCCAATGTCGAAGATGCTAGTCGATGAAGGGGCCGTTGTTAATCTCATGCCCTATGCATCCTTCAGAAAGCTAGGCAAGGGAGCCGACGACTTGATCAAGACCAATATGGTACTCAAGGACTTCGGCGGCAACCCATCAGAGGCCAAGGGAGTTTTAAATGTTGAGCTGACCGTCGGCAGCAAAACCATGCCCACTACATTTTTTGTCATCGACAGGAAGGGATCATACAACCTGGTGCTCGGAAGGGATTGGATCCATGCCAATTGCTGCATCCCTTCCACAATGCATCAAATCGGCCAGCCGACAAGTCAGTCAACATCACTAATGCCGACTTAACTTTATGGGAAGTCGACGGCATTGATTGCCTGTCCGGTAAAGTTTGGCAAGCCAATTTTCTCAAGGTGTCCGATTCCGACATGCAGCCAATTGGAGATAAAGAGCCTCAACTATTACTTTGAGGGCGTCGTGGAGGGCTCGAGCGTCTACAACAAGGACACCGTGGATGACATTGACGGCAAATTCGAGCAAGGTTTTATGTCGGCTGATGATTTGGAAGAAGTGGATATAGGTCCAGGAGATAGGCCTAGGCTGACATACATTAGCAAAAATTTGTCTTCTCATTTTAGAACCAAGCTTATTAATTTATTAAAGGAATATAAAAATTGTTTTGCTTGGGAATATTTTGAGATGTCTGGTCTTAGCCGATCTATTGTTGAACAACGGCTCCCCATTCAGCATGGATATCGGCAGTACAAACAGCCTCCTAGGAGTTTTAAAGCCAATATGTATGAGGCGATTAAGGCCGAAATTACTCATCTATATGATGCTGGCTTTATTCCGCCCTGCTGATATGCCGAATGGGTTTCAAACATAGTTCTAGTGGTAAAGAAGAATGGCAAACTTAGGGTATGCATCGACTTCAGAGATTTGAACAAGGATACCCCTAAAGACGAGTATTCCATGCCTATAGCCGACCTGCTGGTGGATGCCGCCTCCGGCCACAAAATCATAAGTTTTATGGATGGCAATGCATGTTATAATCAGATTTTTATGGCCAAGGAAAATATTCACAAGACAACTTTCAGGTGCCCAGGAGCAATCGGCTTGTACGAGTGGGTCGTCATGACATTTGGCTTGAAGAATGCTGGAGCTACGTATCAGAGGGCCATGAATTACATCTTTCACGACTTTATCGGCTTCCTAGTGGAGATCTATATCGACGATGTCGTCGTCAAATCCAGGGAGGTGGAAGACCATATAGCCGATTTAAGAAAGGTATTGGAGAGGACCAGGAAATATGGACTGAATATGAACCCTACAAAGTGCGTGTTTGGTGTGTCGGCTAGCCAATTCCTAGGATTTCTTGTTCATGAGAGGGGAATCGAGGTCATCTAGAGAAGCATCAATGCTATCAAGACTATTCAACCTCCGAAGGACAAGAAGGAATTGTAGTCTTTGATCGGCAAAATCAACTTCATCAGGCGCTTTATAGCCAATCTGTCAGAGAAGATGGAGCCGTTCACACCCCTGCTTCGGCTAAAAGCCGATCAAGCATTTACCTAGGGGGCAGTGCAGTAGAAGGCTTTGGACAATATCAAGAATTATCTGAGCTCCCCTCCAGTATTGATTCCTCCACAAAAGGGAGTGTCATTCAAGCTATACCTATCAGCCGATGAGAACTCTATCGGCTCGGTTCTGATTCAGGAGATCGAAGGGAAGGAGAAAGCAATTTTCTATCTTAGCCGAATGCTTCTGGATGCAGAGACAAGGTATTCTCCCGTGGAGAAATTATGCTTGCCCCTATATTTTTCATGCACGAAGTGAAGGCATTATTTGTTATCCAATGAATGCACTATAGTTTGCAAAACCGACGTAGTAAAGTATATGCTATCGGCTCCAGTCCTGAAAGGGTGAGTTGGGAAATGGATATTTACTTTGACAGAGTTTGACTTAAGGTATCAAGCACCCAAGGCAGTAAAAGGGCAAGCTATAGCCGATTTCATAATAGAACACAGAGATGATTTGATCGGCTCGGTTGATATCATGCCTTGGACTTTGAATTTTGATGGCTCGGTTTGCACGAATGGATGCGGCATCGGCTTAGTGATAATTTCTCCTAGGGAGGTAAGCTTTGAGTTTGCTTTTTCCATTACACCTCATGCAACAAATAATCAAGCTGAATACGAAGCCGTTCTCAAAGGATTGCAACTGCTCAAGGAGGTCGAAGCCGATGCCATCAAAATAATGGGTGATTCACTGTTGGTCATTAGCCAATTGTCAGGAGAATATGAATGCAAGAATGACGTGCTGATGGTATACTATCAGAAATGCAGAGGTTTGATGGGTAGTTTTAAGCTAGTAACATTAAAGCACATCCCTAGAGAGCAAAATTCAGAAGCAAACGATTTGGCTCAAGGGGCATCGGGATATAAGCCGATGACAAAAGATATCGAAGTGGAAATCACCACCATTTCAGCCGACGACTGGAGGTTTGATGTCTACAATTATCTACAAAACCCTTCTTAGTCGGTTTTAAGGAAATTGCGCTATACGGCTTTACGATATGTCTTGCTCGATGAAGAATTATACTATCGGACGATTGACGGTGTGCTGCTTAAATGACAGAGTGTCGATCAAGCGAAGGTTTCCATAGGAGAGGTGCATGAAGGGATCTGTGGCACTCATCAATCGGCTCATAAGATGAAGTGGTTACTTCGGAGAGCAGGAAACTTTTGGCCGACCATGCTGGAAGATTGCTTCAAGTACTATAAAGGCTGCCAAGATTATCAGAACTTTGGGGTTATACAAAGGGTACTAGCATCGGCTATGAACCCTATCATTAAGCCGTGGTGGTTCAGAGGTTGGGGAATCGACATGATCGGCCAGATCAATCCACCCTCAACACAAGTTTATATTGGTGACAACCGATTATTTTACCAAATGGGTGGAAGCAATTGCCTTAAAAAAGGTTGATTTTGGGGATGCGATCGAATTTATTAAGTAGCATATTATATACAAGTTCGGCGTCCCTCAGACTATCACTACAGACCAGTGATCTATCTTTGTCTTCAACGAGTTTGTCCAATTTGCCGACAGCATGAGGATCAAGTTGTTGAATTCTTCACCATATTATGCTCAAGCTAACGGACAGGCTGAAGCTTCAAATAAAAGTTTGATCAAGCTGATAAAGAGGAGGATCGCTGAGTACCCAAAGCAATGGCACAGCTGATTGGCGGAGTCACTATGGGCTTATCGGATGGCTTGCCATGGATCGATCCAAGTGCGTCCATACAAGCTGGTCTACGAGCATGAAGCAGTTTTGCCATGGGAGACCATCATCGGCTCCAGAAGGATTCTGTTACAGGATGAGCTGACAGCCGATGATTATTATAGTCTGATGGTCGATGAGTCCTAAGACTTAGTTTTGTCAAGGATGTGCGCTTTGGAAAAGGTGACCAGAGATAAAGAACGAGTGGCTTGTCATTACAACAAGAAGGTTGTGCCTAAGTCTTTTGAAGAAGGCGAGCTTGTTTGGAAACTAATACTGCCAATCGGTTCGAGAGATAGCAAATTCGGCAAGTGGTCACCTAATTGGGAAGGGCCTTTCAAGATCCACAAATGTGTCTCTAGAGGAACCTACATGCTAGAAGGATTAGATGGGGAGGTATTTGGAAGGGCTCTTAATGGTAAATACTTGAAGAAATATTACCCAAGTGTTTGGATCAACTCATGATTCGGCTAAGTCCTTGTCGATCCATGATAGCCGATGTGTTACGCACATCACCTTTAGGACATTTTTACTCCAAGTTCTTTCTCCTCTGATCTTTCCAATTGGCTTAATCTAGCCGACAGGTGTTGGACGGTTTTTTTTATAATTTTATCAATGTTGACAGCATCATTGAGAAAATTAGGGGGGCATATACAATATAAAGGAAGAAATCAGAGCTAGAGAACTTCAAAATTTATTTTTGGGGTTGGGAACAAATAAATCAGCAAAAGGCAAAAGACGAGCCGGTTACAAAGTTATATGTACAAGAGTCGCAATACAAGTTGGAGACATCAAGAGTGCTGAAGATTCAGTTCTATTACATCCCCAGGAATTTATCTATGTCCGATATCGCTTCTTCCTTGATGGCGTTCACTTCATCGACAACGGTCATGTCCTCTTCCTCGTTACCAGGGATCGCCTTGGCCATCATGTTCAGCTCCCCCAAGTGCTTGATGGTGGCAGTCACCTTGCCCCTTTGTTCGTCAGTAGATCTAGGGAGATCGGCTAGCACTTGCTTCTTGGCGGCGATCTTTGCCCTGTGCTGCTCCAACTGTAACAGTAAGCCGGCCTCTTCAATTTCGAGCTCGACGATCTCAGCCTGTGCAGTCAACGGCCCAGCTATTAGCTCATCCAGTTTGGCCTTCTCAGCCACCACGTTCTTCACTGTGGCGTCAATCCTGGCTGCCAAACCGGCCTGAGCCTGCCGATCGATCATCCTGTGCATCACCCGCTCTAGCATGGACCGGTGCTGGTCGATATAGACGGCCTTTGAAATCTTCTTGGCCAAGTCATTGGGAAGCTCGCCTTCGACTTCGTAGTAGCATGACCGGAAAGATCCGCACTCCGTCACCAGCCTGTCCACGTCAATATCTAGCCGACGGCGAATGTCTTGAAGCTTTTCTTTAACTTCGTCGGCTATGGCAGTCTGGTCCTGGCTGGTGGCCTCTATTTCTTCCTTGCCAACAAATTCTTTTATATTGAAAGGGAGCAAATCGGCCAGAGTCTGCGAGAGAGATCAGAATGGTTAAAAAAGGGAATAAGACGACCGATTCTTAAAGTTTTTGGAAAAAGGGGAGAATGAACTTACGCGTACAGCGGGCGATGGAGCGGCTACCTCTTTGATGCCTTGGCTAGCTGAGGTAGCTATCTCTTCGGTGTTGTGGCTGACTGGTGCAGTGGCTTCTTCTGTGTGACGGCTGCCTGTAGCCGACAGGGTGTGCTCGCTCGATATGCGGGGGGGGGCAGCCGATGGAGATCGAAGGGGCTGCAAGCACAAGCACAAAATGAGTTCAGAAATTATCGGTGAAGCGGGATGGGGAGCTCGGCTGGCTAATCTTTTGAACTACGAAGAGGATTTGATCAAGGTTTGAATGATTATAATTTACACGCCAAATTAGAGAGAGCAAGATGCTTACCGATCGCTTCAGAGCAGGAGGGCTTGGTGGAGTCGGATCGTCGGCTGGTGGGCTAACCGAGTTGTGGCTGGAGCTACTCGATTCGGCTGCCTCCCTCACAGCTTGTGAAATCTCCTCGTCCATAACCTCTGTGTTAAGGGATTCATTGATGCTGGGATCAAGCGAAGGCAAGCTGTCGGCTAGTGCAGTCGGCTTGCTTTCTTTTGTTTCTTCACTGGAGCAGCCGACCGCCCCACAGCCGATGGAGCAGCCCTTTTCTTCCTCGTCACGCTTGACGAGTCTGGCCGTACATTAAGGTTTTCAGTTTTGGCGCATCCCAACCGATGGCCGACGGGGCATACCCACATCCATTTGGGAGGATGCCTAAGCGGTACTCAATGGTTGTGCCAGAATTACTCACTTTGGGGGATTCGAGTCTGTCGTCTGCAAAAGAAAAGAGAAAGAGTCCAAAGTGTCAATAAGGGACGACAGCCGATCAATCAGGGAAAATAGTGTTTAAGGGTGAAGGAACTTACCGAAAGGATTTTGTCAGGCAGTAAGGTGGTGATGTACATTGAGGACCGTTGATGAAAGATGTGCTTTTTGATTTCTACCCACCACCTGTCGTAGGCCGTACTCCTCTTGTGGGCCAGCTCCATAATTTCGATGCTGTCGAGAGGTGGGCCCTCTATCTCCATCAATCTATTCATTATCAGCTTGGAGTCCACCACCCCTCGGGTTTCTATCTTATCGGCATAATAGCAGCCGATGGGCAGCTGCCCAAGTCCAAACTGCCTGCCAGCCGACACTGGGTAATAAAACTCATAGGTCTTTACGACGTTGCGTCCTTGGTGAATCATAGTCGATAGTATGCATGGGGAGAGCGCTGTGGTGAAAATTTCCCTGCACTTGGGATAGCGATCCAAATTGATTTCGTCCAGATTCAGTTCAATCGGCAATTCGAACGATGCCCTATCTTCATAAAAGAACTAGACCCGATTGTCCCTTGCAAAGCTGTCATAAAGGGAGATGAACCACTCGGCTAGCAGTTCGGCTGATTGCTTGGCACCTTCTTGTGTAGCTGCGGCTTCTCTAAAAGATTGACACCTCCTGGTTGTTTTCTCGTTTTCTTCATCATCCATAATCGCTCCAGGAGGGGGAAGCATGCTTCTGTTAGGTTTGGCCGACCAGAGATTTTCTGGGTCAGTAACACTAGCCAAAGTTGGAGAAACCACCAAGGACCTCCGGTACTGATGTTTGTGTCGGCTGCGATTTTAGAGGTGGCTTGGTTCAAAGTCTGATACAGATAGCCGAGGAGGCATTTACCTAAGGGAACTTTTTTCTTGTCTGCTAAGGCTTCGGCTATCACCTGCCAGTTAGCTGTTGGGCTGCAACTTGATCCGCAAAAGAACTTTTCAAGCCACATCATAAGAATCCAGCATGTTCTTTGGCATTTATCGGTCCATCTCCCATGTTCATTGCTACATACCCATTCCAGCCCCCTATTGCCTTGGTTTTGAAGGAAAATTGGCCTTTGGCCTCCAATCTGTTTGCGTTAGCCGATGACAAGATATCTAATCCAGTGATCATGACAACATCGGCTAAGGTTGGGGTCATGGGGCCTTGCTGAAAAAGGAAGGCATTTAAGGTGTTATTCCAGAAATAGGTGGCAGCCGACATCAGTGGTTCGTCCTAAGGCATGTCAGCTACGGATAATGCCAAGCACTGGGCTATTCCCACTTCTTCCCAATGACTTTACTTGGCCAGCTACATTCCTTTGTACCATGCCGGACAAGACTTGTCCATGGAGGGCCAGGATTTGAAGGTACTCGCCCAATGGTTCAGATTTGGATTCCTCATTCTATAGGGGACCCTGTTAATTTCGGCTATGATGAAATCGGTTGGTCCTTATTGCTGATTGGTCCTAAGTAATATCTCTCATCATTTTGTAAGCTTGGGATTATTACTTGGTGAGTGAGGTGCTACAATTGAAAAAGAAGCAGATTTTAGGTTCAAAAACCCTAAAATTCGGACCTATGGCTGGGAGTAGGAGAAAAGAGGGTTTTGGCCAATTGGGGCGTACCTCAGGGAATTCAGTAGGCACTACAAGAAACGTGTTGGTTTATGACGTTTATGTCATGACATTTGATCAAAAGGTCACTAAATCGACTTGTTTATGACGTTTTCTTTAAAAACATTTCAACTTAGTGGTATAACTAAATAAACGTCACAAAAAATGTCTTAAAGGTAGTCAAATTCCATATTGTGACATTTTTTGTCCTGTCAAAACAACCAATTGCAGTCGTCATAAATGTGTGAAAATGATAGTATGTCAAAAGGTATTTTATATAACAAGAATAATTTGTGAACAGCATATAGTCTCACTTGATCAAGATTGTTTGAATTTTTTATGGCAGTGTTATGGACCAAAATTAGCCCATGAATGTAGTGGGTTCTTTTGGGATGCTTCATGAATTATGATGATTACATTCGTCACAAAATTGTTGCCACGTCACCCGCCACGTCCTCCGCCACGTGGCACTACATATGGCAGCATGTCTATTATGACGTTTTCATAAAATTTTATGATATCTAAACCAATGTCATAAAATTTTATGACATCTAAACCAATGTCATTCATTTATGACTTCAACATCGAAACGACATAAATCATGGTTTAAGCCGCATGGTTTTTGACGTTTGATTTTTCGTCATCCAGTCATCATAAATGTTAACCTATGACATAAATTACAGATATTATGACAAAAATAAAATGACATAAACCCTAACATCTCTTGTAGTGAGGGATGGAAGCCAATGGAGCAGCGGGAGCCGCCATTCGAGCACTTGAGATCGTCAGAAGGAGGAAACCACTGCCGCGGGGTTGAGAAGGCTGAAGATGTCGCTGGAGAACTCGAGGGCGTTTGTGGTTGTTGTGGATTGCGTTTGAAGGTGTGAGTTGCTCGGTACGGGTGAAGCATTATTAGAAGGGTTTTGTAACGGCCGAGACAGATTCGACCTATGATTTTGCCGGGAATAAGATTGCACAAAATCCGCAATATTATCATATCACGGACTTGGGGGGCATGTGTTAACGACTAAATTTGCTAACCAAATCCCCGTGTCTGAAGCGGAATTGAGGCAGAGATTCAAGCGGAATCAAGAAGAACGTGCAATCTGAGGAAACAGAGGCCGTATCGGCTAAGTCCGAATCTGGTGCGGAGCTAGTCGGCTGAGTCCGAATCGGAGCAGGATAGCCGATAGCCGATAGTTGATTCCAAGGGGAGACAGAAGTGGAGCCAATCCCAGGAGGAAAGGTTAAAATAGATTATTGGATTCGGTTTCCGAAGTGCATTGAAGATATTGCCATCTATGGAAAAGGTCCTGCAACGGCAATTGTATCTTTTAAGTTAAGATATTTTGTATAGTTTCCTTTTGAGATAACGTCGGTTTGTTTAGAGATTTAATCTCTGATAGGAATCGTGTCCGTTACGGACTCATTGTATATTCAGGTATAAATATGACCCGAGACCTTGTAAAACATATCAACACACATCAATACAATCTCAACGCATCGCCAACCTTTTGTTTTACGTTTTTCTTGACGAGTTCTTGCTTTGACCTCGGGCTGCATCGACTTCAATCTCCAGGAAAGGTAATTTCTTGTTACAAGTGACTTGTGGTATCGGGGCCAATGCTTCCATCATTATGATACTCTGATTCTAATCTTGCAAACTGCTTAATTTATCATATATGACATATAATCTAGATCGTTGTCTAGATCTATCTCGCGATTGGCTGATATTTCTTTGAAGATAGCAACCGAGAGAGCTAGGTCCAGAGATTGATTTAGGTTATATGGCGTATCTACCATCTCGAAGAGTTCTCATTAGCCTATATAAATCTTATGATTCTTTTGGTACTTAATGCTGCATAGAATTATGTAGATTTATTTGGTTCAATGTTTGTTATTAGAGATAGAACCGGGGTTTCAGCCGGTCTTATCTGTTCTAATCATTTTTATGTGTTATCTCTGCTAGATGAATTAGAACCACCTTTTATATTAAGATCCTAATCTACTTAAATGGGTTAAGCTCGGCATCAATCCATTAGGTTATACTAACAGCCGATTGATCTTAGTTTAACACATTTATTTCAAATTAGTATCTTTTTATAAAACATATCGGAGTATTAGCTGATTTACATTAGATCTGCGACATTGGCTAGGTTATGAATATATATAATTGTGTTCCTAATGTACTTTTGGATCTAAGTGATTTATATTGTCTTGGTATGCTACCGATCTATCCCGTCACTTAATCTAAATATGCTTTGGGATAGCAATTATATATCTATTAATACCCATAGCCGATTGAGTAAGATCTAACCTTAATCAAACGCCTATTCTTTGTTTTCTTGTTGGTTACAGGATCAAACCAACTGGCATGCCCGCTCAATCACCAGAGGTGACCAATTTGGACCTGCACTGGAGTTATGCAGATCTCCCAGGCCAGCGCGTGTAAAAAATTCACACCAACACCAGTACATTATTTCTAATAATGTACTGACTCTTGCCACTGGAATATCAACTTTGCTTGCAGGTATTGACTTAGTCCTTGAGTGATGCGGGTTTACGATTTGTTTCTTCTAGGATTGAACTTAACGGGGTAAACCCCTAGTCGGTGTGCTTGTGATAGGGTAGCCAAGCTTTCACAGATCCCTGATATATATTTATTTGGCCGATCGGCCTATGTAATTGTTAAGTTAATGTAAGTCTTTACATTCCGTTCATCTTTGATGTGTTTGCGATGAATGCCCATGCTAAAGATAAAAGTGGGAATCTAGCGCACATCTTGGGAGCTAGATTCTCATGAGTAAGAGTTAAGGATATTTGAGATGTTGTAGATCTTTATCCATTTTGTCAAGTCTCCTGAATGTGTAACACATCTGGTCGTCACCTTCGAGTGGTTTGATGAGCACATCTCAGGCTGAAGTTGACTGGCAGGCTAAAGGCCCAGCAATGTCTCACGTATCTTTCTCTCAAGACCCCAGATGTTTCTTTATAAATGGGAGAATGACTTGAAATATTAACTTCATTCCTCAATTATAATGAAAGGTCCGGGTGACTCCGACAAGCATCCTCTGAGCTTGACTCAAGGCCATTTTGAAAGATAGTGTTTATTATTGGCGCAACAGCGTTGGCAATGTCATCTCTAAAAGATTAAGCTCTTTTCACTCTACCAACAAAAATTTCGAATTGAGCTTGAGTCTTCACCTTGTGAGCTAGGATTCATGGACATAAAAGATGTTGGTTTCACTTACAGAGTTGACTATGATAAAAGGGATTATGTAAGTTACCTTCTAAGTTGGTTTCAGCTTTTGCCATTTCCCTCTTCAGCTCCTAGATGGTCTCTTTATTTTTCTCCACCTTGCACTCCAAGGAAGCTATTTTGGTATTTTTAGCTACAGAAAACAAGGTTTAGTGAGAAATAGTAAAAGGGACTACTTATTATTATATGATGGATATTACCTCCAAGTATTCCTTAGAGCTTTAGGTTGGCATCTCTCAAGCTTTTGATCTCGACGATCAACTGGGCTTCTTTGGCTTTAGCTCCATCTTGGGAATCTTTGATTTTTTGTTCAACTCCTTTAAGTGTATCCAAGTGTGGCACCAGCTTTTCCAGGGTTTCAGATTTGGCTTGAGATTGATGCCATATTCTCTTCATTATAAAATAAGTTTCTATGAGTCATCATGCAAAAATAAATTCGAAAATGATGAAGTCCAAGACTTACATTCAGCATCTTGGTGGATTGATTTAAACTTTTCACTAGCATCTGGCACGCTTCTTCTTCTTTTTGCTTATTAAGGACAACGGCGTGTGCAATCCCGTCATCATCGTGCCTTGAAATATTCAATGATGGCAAAGAGTCTTCGGCAAAGAGTCATATACCCAAATTCTAGGGTCGACAAAAATTTTGTCCACATAGAATAAAATAGAGTTTTCCAATTTTGTGAACCAAAAGTTTCCATCTTCAAAACTTAGGTTAAAGGATTTTGACCTAGACTTTTGTATGAAGGAGATTTCTGAGAACAAATTAAAAACTTTTTAATTATAACCTAAGACGAAAATGCAAGATCATGCAAAAGAGTGCGTGCCAACATTAAGTCCGCTATGACCTAGGTCATATGCGTATATTCAGATTTTTGAAAATACATCTCATTATAGGTCATACATCCGTAGCCTAGCCGAGTTAAGTTTACCAAGCGAATCTACAGCTAATTTTGGATGCAAGCATGTAGACTTAAAAATTTAATCCAAAGATTAATTCCTCAGCCCAAGAGAAAAGTTAATGCGAATCCAAAGAATAAAATAGTCGTGTGCACCTCGCGTAGACGCATAAACCTAGAAAGGCTGCCTTAATTTTCTAGACTAAACCATATAGGATAAAATCATGAAAAAATTCATGAAGGTGCTAAATTTTATGTACAACTTAACCTAATTTTACTGCAATTTAATAACTAGGTTTGATTCCCCAAACAAATTAAACTAAACAGACTCATAATAGGCCAATTAATAACCCTAATCGGCTAAAATGCCAACTTATCCAAAAGACCATTAAAGTGCACACAGGTATATAAATGAAATAATTTAGTCAAATACTAGGTTAATTAAACTAATTAAATATAATTTTTCTAGAATTTTTCTCCTCTGATTAGGCCTCCTAAAAATTCAAACCAATTTTCAAATATCATATCTTTGTTGAATTACTGGGAACAGACCACTTAATATTTTAGAGTGGAACAAAGAAAATGGAACCTAGGGATGCTTGACTACCCACAGTAAAAATTTCACCAATTTACCATGCCCACAGAACGAGTTATTGAGCTGCAAAATTGAGGGAGGAAAATAATTCAGAATTAACTCAAAGACTCAATGTTACTTCCTTCTGTACCCACCTCTCTCCCGTGCCATTGCTCTATTTATATTGAGCCCACATGGCAGCTGCACAAACTCGCCCCATCTCTGTGTCAAACACCACGCCACTCTAGGGAACGTCTGTCAACGGCCAGAGCGCAGGAGAGCGTGTCAGCGGCGCTTCCATCCACCTCGCCACGCCGCTGCCAGCACAACCTTCACCATTTGACCGACCGCTTCGCCACTATGTTCCACGTCCTTCCCTCAGTACGTTCCACGACAAACCCAAGAGAGCACACCCCAGAACCACCGAGAACGACCATGTCTTCCTTGTCACCGGGAGGTGTTCGATCCGTCGGCAAACTTCATCGGTGAGCTTCGCCTAGAACCAACCACGGGGACATAACCCCTTGCAATGCCTAACACGATCATACCCTTCCTCCTCACTTCGCACAAGATCAAGGTCGCCGGAGTAAGGCCATCCCTGTCCGTGGCGCCGCCGCTCGGGACCGAAGGCGTTCTGGCCAGTGTGGGGCAATCCACGGCCGGGAATCCGTGTCACCACCCTCGCCTCAAATCCCTCACCATTTGCCCTAAAGAATCACGACCAATGGCGCTGTGTGGAGGGAGATCGAACCTATCCTCCCCAACTCCGACCATGCACCACCGCAAGTTGCTCCGCCCTCCACGGTGAGTCTCCGGCCGAATCCTTGCGCGAGGAGCATCCCCGGGACATCACTAAGCTACTCCACACCAACTTGTAGCACGAGAAGGGCCGAGCCAGTCTATCGCCGACGACCCGAAGCCATCCTCCGCCGCTGGACCTCTTCCTCCACCGCTGCTGGTGACCGGGCCCCGCCAACATGCGCATAACCTCGGGTAAGCTTCTAGGGTACCTCAGGATCCTTATAGATGTATCAATACGGCCGAACCAAGCCCGTGACTTGATTTGCACCGCAGCTCCGACGCCGGCCGCCACTCGCAACAACATCGCCGTCAACTCCGACCCTCACCGGCGACGAAATCACCGCCATTAGGTTCGTGGCAAAACTTCCTCTCTTTTGCTTTTGGCCGCTTCCTCCGCTGGGCCGCCGTTCACCGTCGCCGCCGACGGGGAGCCACCGGTGCACCTCTGCTCTGCCCCAGCCAGCTTTCCTTCTCCCCAATACGCATGACAAGCGAGAACCACACGGCCAATCACCCAGCGACCGGGCTTAGTGAAGGGTTCAAAAATGCTAGGGACTGATTAGTAAGAATATAATGTATGATGTGTGGACCCAGGACTTATCTGTAAAATGGGAAAACACCGATGACTCTTAATAAACTTTCAATCAAACACGTGCCAAGGACCTCGGGTCCTATTTCCAGAAACTCCAGGGGCCTTTTTGCAAAATGAGCAGTCACTGACCAATGGCCCCCCATCCCAACCGGCGCCAAACCCCTCTCTCTCACAGCCTCTGACCCATGGGGCCCACGTGCAAGAGACACAAGATTAGGAGCAGGAACATATTTCCTTGCAAGAAACAAACCATACCTTATAAAAATCACACAAAATTCATTTGAACACATTTTAGATTGGAACAAATTTCTGTAGGTTCCCTAAGAAGTGAACTACGATTTAGAGCTATAAAACTTGGCACTTACAGTACAACTTTTACCCCTGAAATTCAAATAAGGAAATTCATACCTAGGGCTAACACAAAATTATAAAATCCATGGAAAATTCAATATAACTCATTTCTAGACAAACTCAAATCCTGTAGATTCATCAATTCACACCCTTTATTTAGGAAAAATAAAAACATCTAGTCACTTTGTACCAAATACCCTTAAAAATTAATTATGTTAAAATGGTGGACTATATGTAGGCTGAAATTTAAGAATTTATATAAAATTCATCTTAAATCCTTTTTAATCCTTTTTAAGCAAACCCAAGCTCTGTAGAACCACCAATATACATACTTTTATAATGTAAAATAAAAACATGTGCCCACTGTACAATATCACCACTTAAATATTTATATAAGGAATACACAACTTAAATGTGCACTACGAAATAAAATATGGCACTTGTATACAAAACATTGTCCATAAACTTTAAATGGACGACTAGGTCGCTAAACCCCGCAATAGTAGCTAAACAATATAGGCATATATATGTACAAAAGAATAGATGCACTTTAGCTCCAAGTAAATCCATTTAAAAACTTTCTGGACCAGAGGAGCACCAAACTCCATCCTCACTCATTAAAATTTAGAGTACTTAGCTCGAACAACACTAACTAGGTTAGTACAATAAAACAATGACGTAGAACCCCGCTAAATGCAAATTATGGGGAAAGATAGTGAAACCTAAACTTGTAGGCTTGAGATGGATTAAATAGCAAACGCAATTAGTTTACTTGACTAAATCAAAAGGGTAACATGCTCTGGACTCGAAAACCCTATAGCCATGTATATGTAACTCTATAGGCCTAGGACCGTCGTAAATTTGTAAAACGCTTAAGAAGTTCATAATAACTCTAAAAATTATGAAACAAATTGCATTAGCCCTAGAAAACATTTCTCCATGCCTCTGTGAAGTCAAACTATAAAAATCTAAGATTAGGAGCACTGTCCAAACAGCACCTATCCCTATGCCCCTAAAACCCGATAGAAGTTCTAAAATGCATAACTCCTAAATGGGATAGGATAAAATAAAAATTCTTTCACCTAAATTTATTTTATATCAGTACCTACGCAATTTGTAAAAATCATTCATTTTAGACCATGTTGGATTTTCGCCTGTTTTTGGTATTTTAATCGCATACCGTGTGTTTTGTTTAGATGATTGCGTAAACGGAGGAGTGGAAGGTGTGCTAACATTTTCTCCAGACCAAGGCAAGTTCTTGCCCCTCCTTTAAATACATTGAACCCATGTTTTCGAGCAATGTATTTGTTTGTGAAATATTGCATGCTTAATTTACCGTATCATTGCTTTTAAAATAAGTTTGGTAGATAAATCCTGAAAATTTGCATGTACCCTTTTAAAAATGCTCTCTTGCTGTTTTGAACCTTGGTAGATAAATCCTGAAAATTTGCATGTACCCTTTTAAAAATGCTCTCTTGCTGTTTTGAACCCTAGGAATTAAATCAGAGTACTCATGAAAATATGCTATGCTTTATGAAAATGATATGCTTAGCCTTGCTTAGTGATTATTCGAAAACCATGCATGGGTTGTTTCCTAAACCATTTGGAAAACCTTTTGTGTGTTCTGAAATAAATGGGGAGGAACCCCAACTATTTGCGAAACAAAAGTCAAACCTTAATTTTTAGACATGGGCGGCAAGTGGTATGCAATTGATGTATTCGTATACCGATAGGGGAGTGTTTGCCCGGGTCGATTAAGGACTGAACTACATGTCATTCATTGTGTATACCGTACATCCACATGTGCTAGTATGGGATAGCCTTAGACAAGTAATCTATTTAGCACCTAGCCTTGCATTATGGTAGGCCCAAGTGTATGGGTTCGGATAACCCAGAGGAACTTCCTATTTACCCTATCGTGGTAGTTTAGGCGACTAAGTTTGTCCAATACAATGATATCGTGCCACGTGGGTGGGTTCCCATCGTGTCTGCCACCACGGCATTAAGTTAAGGCGTGGGCCTGCCACTTAACGGTTCTAGGTCTTATTCTAGTAAGACCTAGGATGGAGGAAACACGTATCATGCTGGTGCAAGGCTAGGAACTAAGTAGTGTAAAGGCTACGTTATGACCTCTAGATCGCACTCAACATGAAGAGTGCGGTAGAGTCTTGCAAACTCAAAACAAACTAGTGTGCTCATATCATGTGGGTAAAGCTGTACAAACTCTGCAGAGTTAATAAAACTAATCGATTAGCCGTGCTCACGGTCACGAGCGACATGATGAAATGCTATGAGTATAAATCTTGAAGTTTGTGATTCCCAAAAATGTTCTTGAAATAAAAATGTTTTGCGTTGAATAAGATGTTGGTTTATGCAATGAACTTTAGTCTTACTCCCGACGTGGGTAAGATGATGAAATTTACCTAAGTATATGTATATATATTCTTTGATAAAGCCATGCCATGTTCAATAAAGTTTGGTGTTTGCTGAAATTGTTTTGTTAAAAAACCACATTGTAAAATACTTGTGAACCAAAACTAGCCTTATGCTGAAATTTAAACCACAATGTAGCCATACCTTTGATTTAGAGCTTCCATGTATGTAGGTTTGATTGTGCGCTTGTCAGTACATTATTTCTAATAATATACTGACACTTGCTACTGGAATATCCACTTTGTTGCAGGACTTAGTCCTAGTTTTGAGAGATGGTGGGTGATCGACTTGTTTCTTCTAGGACTGAACTTAACGGGGTAAACCCCTAGTCAGTGAGCTTGTGGAATGGGTAGTAAGTCACTGTTGTTCGTTGCACTCTGATTATATATTTATTTGGCCGATCGGCCTTTGTAATTATCTACTTGATGTAATCCTTTATGTTCTACTCAATTTAAGAGTATTCGCGATGTATAATCATGCTTGTGATGAAAGTGTGAATATAGCGCACATCCTAGGAGTTAGATTCACACGAGTACGAGTTAGGAATATTTGAGGGGTCTTAGATCTTTAGCCATTTTGTCAAGTCTCCTGAGTGTGTAACATATCTGGTCACCACCTTCGAGTAGTTTGACGGGCACACTTCAGGCTGAAGTTGACTGGCAAGCTAAAGACCCAGCGATATCTCATTTATCCCTCTCTCGGGACTTCGAATGTTTCGTTATACTTGTCATATGAGCTGAACCATTTCAACTCATATTGTAAATATAACGGAAGGTCCGAGCGTCTCCGACAATTCATCACAAGCATTCATCTTAAGCATTTGTAAAGTTTGATATACTAGAAAGCCAAGGATTGTTTGGGTACCTAGATGATGTCCTAAATTTGGGGATTGCCCTTTCGGGTTTAGGTGCAGTTTGAGTGGAGCTCGGGGCTTGGGGCATGTCAGCGCTTGATATTTGAGCTACAACTACGCCTGGAGCCAGATCATCATCTTCGTCAGATTCGTTGATCCGGAATTTTCTTGTTCTCTTCTCAGCCCATGTAGATGTTGGCTGATCGGCTGGACTCTTTCCCTAATGAGGGGTTCTGATAGAAGGGCCCCCAATTGGTTGCTTATTTCTCGGGCTCCTTTGTGGGGACTATCGAGCCACTGTAGGAGGGTTCGAGACTATTGATGCATTTTCCTGCAAAAATAAGATATCAACAATGGTACAATTATTTGTTTATTCAATATCATAAGATTCATTAGAAAGATCAAAGTTGCTTACCGAAGATGGTGGCCGCATCAAGCTATACGGAGCAACTGGGGGCTTGTGACCGTAGTCAACTACTATCCCAGATGAGAAGACTTTATACATCCAAGAGCACATGGTTTTGAACTCAATCGAATTGGGGTCTTCTCGGTTAGGGTCGGTTTGGCCCTCATAATCAAAAGCTGGTTTTGATCTCTCCTTAATTGGGGACAGTCGGCACTTGATAAAATGCCAAGAGACTTGCTCCCCTAGTAAGTCAGCTTTTTTGATATTTACTATTTTTGCCAGAAGGGCGTTAGCCTCGGTAAGATCAGCCCCTTCGGGTTGGGACTTCCAGTTGGGGCTATGGGTAGAAGACCGACAAAGGCAGAAAGGCAAGGAACATGATTTGAGATATAAAACCAATTGGAAAGCCAACCTTTGTTGGATGATTCTAGAAGAAGTGCAAAGTAGGGTTTCTAGAGTTTGCCACGGAGTTGAACGCTGGAGCTACCAACTACGCATGGATTTATTTTGTGGGGTGAGATTTTAAATAAAACATGCGTCAGAACAAATTGAAATGGGGACGAATGCCTAGAAAGACTTCACACAGATGAATGAATATGGCAACATGGAGAATGGAGTTACGGTTCAGATGGTATATCTTAATCCCATAGAAGTCTAGCAAGCCACGAAAGAAATCAGAGGTTGGAAGATTAAAGCCATTGTAGAAGAAAGAGGTAAATACCACGATTTCTCCAGTATTTGGTCTCAGGAATTCCTCACCACATGTTGGTCGCCACTCAATGATTTCCTTCGCCGGTAGTACTCCCTCCTTCACCATCTCCTTTAGGGTCGACTCCTTCGCATCGGACGTCACCCATTGATCAAGTGGAATTTCTCTCTCTCCTGCCATGGATGAGCTCGAAAAGCTTTGGATTAGGGTTTTTAGAGGAGAGATTTTTGGTGAAATGTGGTTAAGGTGGAGTGGATCTATTCGAAGGTTGAATTGATTTCTCTTTTGGGTGGCTGGATGTGCAGAGAACGCTAGCCCTAGATCCCGTCATGGTGGCTGTAAATAGGAGCGCGAAAGGGGATTTTTGGAATGAAGCACCGGAGACGATGATCTACAATGTCCGCGGCATTTTTATTTTTAAGGGTATCAGCGAGATTTCTTTTTGGGCCAGGCCTGTTAAGGATTCGCAACCCATATTTTTCAGATGTGGCCTGACATGTGCCTTTAGGGACTTAGGCATATTTGCTCTTGGCAATATGCACGTGTTCAACTGCCTAATACCTTAAAATCCTTTTATACCATTGTTACTTAAATTTTTAGGAGTTGGTACAATGCAATTTAAAAGGTGGCAAACAGTGAAGCTTTATATATAGCTACCCTTATAACTATTTTATATAAGTTAAGGCATTGTTTGGATTTTGTAAGGCAATTGATTGGATACTACATCATCGCTTTCGGCCACATATATGTGTATTTTTTGACCAATATTATGGCATTTTTCTGATTATATATTTTGGTCATTTTCAGGTGGTTGGTAAATCTGTTTATAGTGTTATTTTACTCAGATTTTACACCACATGTGCCATAGATTTTTAGGTGTGGTGAAGCCGTGTGTATTATAGGGACTTAAGCATATTCATTTTTGCGATATGTGCACGGTGTGAATCCAATACCTTAAAATTTTCTTTATTCGTTGCATAAAGACTTTTTATTAAAGTCAGCTGCTATGCGATTTTTAAAGGTGACCAAAGCATATTTTTTGTGGCTTTTATAAACTGGCTTCTTTTTATAGGAGTCAGGTGTTATTTATTTAGTATCGTCTTCAAAGTTGCAGTTGACCTTGAGTTATGCGCATTAGAAATCCTAAAGCAGTTAGTATATCACTCAGATCATGTTATTCAAGGATTCATACCGTATGTGTTGCATGTTAATATTAAGTCACTTGGTTGATTATAATTATTAGAAACCACTCGTTTGGTTAGATTATTTATTCCTTGACTATATGCTTAGTTTGTTCAACTAACCACATAGTCGGGGGCTACACTTAATTTTAATTATATTTTTATTGTTGTTGTTATTATTATTTTCTTAGATTTTTATCCCTTCACAACCTTATGATTTGATAAAAGCACTCGGGAGGCTATGCCAAAGGTAATTGAAGCACTCAGCTTTGGATTAATTCGATTCGAGAAAAGATTACCTTTTTTACCGTGAAGGTCTCAGGGGCTACTGTGGAGATTATTGGTACCGTATAACCCCTTGGCAGGACTATCCGATTGGATATAGGGGATAAATTATGTATATGAAATATGTAACGTATCTTGACTTGAGTATTGTGTTTCCTTGTGTATTAAGGAATGGCCCAAAGTCTTGATTCGGCAACATTATAGATTAGACTAGGAAACTGATATCGGGTTTGGTTAGGTTTCTATTCTTGTAATCCTACCTCCCAACCTATATTAGGAGGGTAGGAGGCTCTACAAGGGCATAATGACATAAAGATTCACAATTTGATCATCAAATCAATACAACACCTAGTGGATTATAATCCCAAACAGGAGTAGGGTATTACCTCTCGTCGAGAGGACCTGAACCTGTCTAAACCCTAGGCTCACAACCCATCTACTTTAGCTCTCGTACGCCATCCCCTTTTCGTATTGCCAATTTCCACAATCGACAGTCCTTATGTCACCGTGGAGCCCTCACCTCCTTGTTGTAGTTGCCAGCTGCCACTCGTCAACAACAATAGCAAGAAGCTAAGAGGCTCAAGGAGATCTAGCACTCCTTTCTTCACCTCAACTCGTCCACCATGATTGGATTTGCTCACCACCAACGGTCTTCACGGTCGCCATCATCGATGGCCACTGGCCTACGTCGCTGCTTTCGCCGCCTTCCTCACTAGTCGTTTCCCTCTCCTTTGTTCACTCTAGCACTTGTTCTTTAACCCCCGGCTCACTAGATCCGGTGGCAGCTATGGCGTTGAGCGGTTGGGTGACACGCAACAAGCGGTAGATAGCTCGGATGAGGGGCGATAAGAGCCAGGAGACCTTCTCATAGTATACGCAAATGCATCAATCATGCCTTGACGAGAGCCAAATCCCTCCATACCCAATTGATCATCATATTACATGAGTGCACTAAGACCAAAAAATGCATTAATCATGGAGTCATTTTATTTTTCTAAATAGAACCAAGACATTAAATCATTAATTACTCACTTATCTGCACCACCCACTTATCTTCACTACTGCAGAACACCTAAAAGGTGCCAGTTGCAAACCTGGCATAGTTGCCGATTTTGCAGTCAGCACCAATGACCTAGCGTCATTGGTGGCAGTGGTAGAACCGGCATCTTTGTGCTCCCCATAATTAAAAAAAAGAGATTTGGCTTGAAGCGTGGCTCATTGAGCTGATGCTTCGAGCGGCCCCTAATTCCCATCCATAGCACAGATCAATCACTCAATAGTGATTCAACACCAATAATCCCTGTCCACATCACAAATCAAGAAATTCAATTAGTATACCCCATCCATCACAGAGTAACACGAGAAAGATGAAGAACTACACAAGATCAAGAACTACACAAGCAAGATCAAGAACTCATCACCTCCCCCCATCCTTGTTGCTGCCCCCATTCACCACCAGCGCGGCATGAGCAGCGCGACCGTCAAGCACGAGTGTGTCACCGCCATCTACATGTCGAGGTCACCGCTGGGGTAGTCGCCACCAATTTTGGTGGATGAGGTGAGAGGGGACGGGATTTGCTATAGCTTCTAGGAGGCACGGATGCGGTGAGGAGGAGGAAGAGGGAGGAGAGGATAATTGGTGGCAGTGGCAGTGACGGTGGCGATGATGAAGGTTGTGAGGATGGGGGCGCCGGAGACAAATGAGAAAGAGAGCAAGAGGGGATAGGGAGTGAGAGAGAGCGTACGCGAGAGAAGATAAGGTTGACTTTGTGGAGGTGAAAAGGAAACCCTACCCCATGATTTATTTGCTCGGTTCAACTTATTTTTCTATAGGTGCTGATTTTTTAAAGAACCGACACCTGTAATATAAGTACATGTATCTGTTCTTTTGAAAAATGACAATAATACTATATATGTTGGTTTTTATTTAGAACTGGTACATAGAGTTGCACAAAGGTGTTGACTTTGTATTTTTTTATTATATGAAGATGGGAAATCGTTAACAGGTGTCAAGTTTAAATGAATCGGTATTTATGAGTCGGTACCTATTAGGGGTTCTATAGGAGTGTGTTAGTATTTCTTACGTTTACAGATAAATCCGAAAGCGAACGGATATACCGTTGTAGCATTTCACCCTGGAGTATTTCGGGGTATCGTATTTATTTTGTCCCAAAGGAAGACGGTGGTCAAGAAGAGAATATTAAGTTACTATGAATATTCATATGTTATAGTTGAGTTGCAAAAGTCTAAGCATGGGTAAGATATATATGGATAAATTTGTAGTATGAGACACACAAAAGAGTCCTAACAAATGGTACACTAATGCTAAGTGGAGAGTATAATGTATTTCTAGTATAGTTGTATAGGTTACACAACAATTATATTCATTGTTAGTTACCTAGTTCTATGCTCCCAGGACTACGGAGGTACTGCTTCTAGTGGCCCGGCCTGCCATCGTGGGCTATTTCTAACCTTCCGCCCTATGCCATACCCGATCGTGGAGGATTACAAAGAACAGACAGGGTTGTCACCACCTGCCGCCTACCTATACAACCCGTGGGATATGACCATAACCAATGTCTATGGAACAATCTAAGCATTGCACTTACATTGCCACAGATACCCTTGCCTCCCAGGATGTCAATGACTAAGGCAAGGGCACACCTACATCCTAAATTCACATTGGACCATGAACGTGTCAATAGAGTTACTCGTCTAACCATGTTATAACTACCATATAAACTATAGATGGGACATATATCTAAGCAAGTACAATATGAACCATACTCAAATATACGAGAAGATAAATATATTATAAAGAGCAAAGTCATACAAAGAAAGGAAGATACAAGAGGCATACCCGACTTTCCAAAGACGACTCGGAACTGAGAAGATGCTCTAAACTAAACTCCTAACTCCACTAGCCTAGAGACTAAGTATGAAATGTAGGAACTACTTCTTGTGGTGTGTGTTGGAAGTGAAGTGAAGGTCCTCTTTTGTAACCTCCATATGACGGTTGTGAAGTTGGTTTCCAACCGCCAAACTCCCACAACCGTCATTGGGGCTTCATCTGGGCTGTCCATGTGGAAGGTGGGGACGATTGGTGCCAGGGTTGGTTCGGCCGAACTCCTAACTGCTCCAACCCCCACCGACTTTCTTTAGTGGCTTACAGGTGGGCCCTTATGGCGGTTCCTAGGTGTTTGGCCCCATTTTAAGTTGGTTTCTCCTTACTTGTGGGCCCTCCAATCCATGGAGTGCTAACATGGCGATCGTCGATTGGTTGGAATTGTGTTTCTTCGCCACGCGAGCGTTCTTTCACTTCATTTGTTCATATATGTTCCTGCATTCATATAATCTCTAAGGACGTGTGGAACTTTATTAATTCTAAACCTATATGGATGTAAAAGATGCTAAGCCCCTTTTATTCCCGAGGTCTGCGACGGTCATAATTGGTACTTAACGACCATCAACAAACTCCCCCGAGCTTACCCTTTGCTCGTCCTTGAGCAAAGACAAGACTTAGGCTCAGTTGGATTAGGAGTTGCTACCATATTTTAATTCTCTAAAGTACCATGCCTACAGAAAAGTATTTTTCCTCTAATTGAATAAGTTGGCAATGGTAATCTCACCCTTTTTACCTTAGTCCTCATGGGGCTTTTGGCTTCTCCTTGGCTTGGGTGGTTGAAGGATAGAATGGCGACCGTGAGAGTACTACTCCCTAATTCCTTGTTTCACTTTCATCCAGAGATTTTCAATAATTTTTGAAAAGAAATCAAAGTCCTCAAATGATACTCTTGGATCGCTCAATGTGTTTAGGTCCTTACCGAGGCCTTGCTTTGCCTCTTTTGTCCTACTTCTAATAAGGCTTATGTTTGGCTCAAGGTAGGGAAAATTATAAGCATACTTGCATCAAATATTTTGTAAGGTCAAAAAGTAGATCCAAGAAGAAAACTAGTCATACAATCATGATCAAGCTTGTGCATATATGTATAGGTGGGCATATGAGTGGAAGGAATCGGAAGAAGGAAAAGGAAAGGAATAGGTTGGTGGCTCCTTTTTGTATGATCCTCCTCTCTATCTTTTATTTAGAGAACATGGCTAAGAATAAATACCTCTCTCTCTTTTCTTTTTTTCATCATCATGCTCGGGAAGAATTGTTTCTTCTTTTCTGAGCATTATGATTTTTCTACTATCATTTTTGTGTATATTCTTTTAGCTCATGTCTCATTTGGCATGGATAGGAGGATAGAGGATCATAAGTATTTGGAGTCTTTATTTGGTGGATGCAAACTTTCAGAGTATAAGTATGCATATAGAAAACGGGATATTTTATGCTAAACATCTAATGTAGAGGGAGAGCACTTTTTATGGTAGATATGCACAAGACTTTGATTCATGAAAGCATGAAAAGATTCTAACAAAGGTCTAACTATTTGAACAAACTCAAAATCACTACAAGTAGCATATGTATATGATTTTTCGTGTGGTCAACATATGCTTTTGGTAGGAATTTATAATCACTGAGGAACTCATCATTTTTATCTTTTTAAAAATAAAACCTCCGGATTCCAGGTTCACTTAGAATAAGATCATAGTTACCCTACTTTACCAATTCATATCCCATAACAACCTAGACTTAGATCATGCACTTGCTACCCACAAGTTATCAAGTTCAAGATGATATATCCAAACCAACAAACTCAAAACTCAGAGAATGCTAAGTTGTAAACTAGGCACGAAAGGAAAATAAAACAGAGCAACTATTCATCATTTCAAAAATAAGGGAATTAAACATACTTACCATGCATAGCTACCTTATATATTTTTATCATTTTTTAGATATTTTTATATAGATGCAATGCAAGAAATATATAAATAAATAAGTGATACGGGTTACCTCACGCAGAGGGCCCTTCCCCAAGCTTGTTCCTTGCTTATGGTTTGTGATAGGGATTGAATCCCTGCGAACGGAAGTAGGTCATCATGTCGGATTGGCCTTGCTACAATATCGAGCTGATTTCTTTGAGCTGCTCATCGGTCTCGTGCTGCCGCTGATGAGTTTCTTGGGCATGTTGATAGAGTGTATCTTGAATCTCAGAGGTTCTCATGTCCAATTCACCCATCTTTTGTGTGATTTCCGCAAATCCTTTGTCATGAAAACATCATGCCGAGAATAAGCGTTGAGCACCAAAAGATGGAGGCAGACCACTGGAGCTTGATGACTCCGTGGCCAGCCCATGGTACCAGCTAGGTCCTTGTGCCCATTGTTCACTACTAGCTGATTGCCATGGTGAATCTGTAGCCTCATAATGCTGCAAGGGTTGTTCCTAACCAGATGTATATCCAGCTGGAACACACCCCAGTTGATGATTGTACTGCGGAGGCTATTGAGGCTGCTCCTCCATAGCGGCCCTTCTTGACCTGCTCCTGGTGATCCTGCTAGATATACTACTCCAACAAGCAACCTCTCTTGGCTGGACAGTAATGGTTAGCACCACAACACTTATACAAATGATATTCCGGGTTAGGTAGCGAAATTTCATTTGTATATCCAAGGAAGAAAAACACAAGGGATCGTTCAGGACCATGTTTCAAAGTATGACCTTGCACTAAATAATCCTCATCTATGATTTCACGGGGTTTGGTGATGTACAGAACTTGTACATCTCCAATACGAGTGATTAATGAAGTGCATTCAATGGGTCCCTTCATCCTAAATTATTATAACCATTATTTAATCATTACTTTCACATGAGAAATTTTTAATTTTCTGATCATGGCATAAAGGATCATTAATTCATCAGCTCTTATTGGACTAACATCCTCTCTAGGAAAGATATTAATTGCTACCCATTTATGCATCAACCTTAAGGTAGGATTATGAATGTCATTAGCTCTTGACTTAGTACAAAAGGTTTCTCCTGAAATGATGTGGGGTCTCCTCCGGAGAGGTCAACTCCCACAATACCACAAAACCACCCAGGAGTCCGGTTATGCGTGAAATAGTACAGATACAGGAACTTCGTTTAATATTACAAATTAATAATGTATAAGTACAAGTTATATAATACAAAAAGATGCGACACTTCCACAGGGATAACCCGAGTGTAGAGTCGACCTAGAGTTCGTGTTCTTCCTTGGCTTCAGGATTTCCTGAAGTTGTTACATGCAAGGCTGAGTACCAATGGCACTCAGCAAGCCAAACTGAACTCAACAACACATGGACAACTATGCAAAATATTTTAAAAATAAGTATAAATTACATATTTATCCTTTACATGAGGGTATATCCTATTTTTCGCTTTTAACGTACTTTATGTAAATATTTGAGGACATGAATTATAAATTTAACTTTAGTCTAATCCTATGTTCTACCCCTTCTTATAAATATGCAAGATATCTTATATAGGATAATATAATCCTAGCCTTAACATGATCTTACACCATATAGATATGCATGATATAAGCCTAATCCTAATGTGATTCCATATTATACATAAATAAATATACATGATATTCTAAAAGGAAAAAACATAAGCTTAACTTTAAGATGAACATAGGTTCTATCCTTTGTTATAATTTCTTATATATGAATATCAAATTTTAGGAATGACATTTTAAAAAAGTTGCTTATGCCAATAAACTGGATTCACCCATAGACACAACTCCATTGACCAGGAGTACGACGTATTCGAATGCAAATCGACTCTGCAGCATCTGCCCAGCTTTACACGAGGATGGACCTTAGTTAGCCAAACTAAAGGGTAACATGGCATTTATATAGTTCTAACCTTTTTTGATGTGTGAACGTGACCAGTGGACTATCTTAATAGGGGCACCAAACCTAACCAGTGAATGGCGATCAATCCCCTTTTTAATAGTTGTTCGTCACACACTTGCCCCGGCTTGGAGAGACCTGTGGACTATCTTAACACCACGGTACCGATTTGGTTAGTATCGGCGTTGTTACCCGCTGTTTACATAGTTGTTCTCCAATGGGACTTTAAGAACAACACTACAAATCTCCCATGCATAGAATCGCATGAATAAAACTCCTAAGTCCCCAGGGAGATTGGAGAGAAATATATAAATGCCATGCCGGTATAATTAACTGGTTCATCGGATGGACGAAACTATGTCTTTATTCTGGCACAAGAGTTTTTATGTTTTCTAGCATACAGCCAAAACCATTTAGGTCATATGAATTGATAGGAATTTCATTTACCCATCATATGAAATAATGGATCATTTTTCCATTCTATTATATGAAATATAACTCCATATGACCATTCTCATATTACATGAAATGATAGGATTTATATTTACCTATCACATGAAATAATAGATCATTTTTATATTCTACCATATGAAAATAACTTTTTATGGGTATGAATGAAATACTAGCACATGTGATAATGTTTATCCTATCATGTTGATGGTTTTATACCTAGTTCAAGTTATCCAGATATTTTCTAAGAGAAGGAGAATATATCTATTAACAAGAAATATAACCTCTCCTTCTTGATACATGAAATGATATAGTGTTTCTAATGCATGAAATGATGTCCTATATGAACTAAGATACATGAAGTAATAACATATAAAATCTAAGAACATATAGGACTACATAAAATAATAAACAATAACTATCAACCCATCCCATGAAATATCTCTAACTAAACTATATGTATTATTAAAACATGATAATTTATCACTTTTAAACTAAATGATCAAGAACAGTTTGACTTGCCTTCGGGACCAATGGTCTCAAATTCTTCTTTCCCTTGAATAAGAGCGAGGGCGTTTACGTCGACGATATTGTTGGGCTTGGTTTCCTTTATAAACCCGACGTCGTAATCTATCGGTAAATGATAAAATAAATCAAACGAATAATTTCAAAGAGACACCAAATATATATAGCAATTCAAAAAGAGTTTTAAAAAAGTGATTTTTGAAGTTTTAGAGGGAAAGTTATTGGTTAGATCCTAAAATTTAAAATTTTGGGCATGAGTAAATTAAGGAAAAAACAAGAAGAACATTTAAAATATAGAGAGGGAGAAAGGGATAGTTTTTCAAGTTTTAAGTAGGAAGATTATTTGCTAAATTTTTAAAGTTTGAAACTTGAGCTTAAATAAGGATAAATAGAGTTAAAGGAAATATTTCAAATATTTAAAAAGGAGAAAACATAAGTTTAAGAAAAAGGAAGGGTTTTAAAGTAGGATTTGAGAAAAGTCAAGGAGGTTAAACTATTTTTCTAGGGTTATTTGTAAAATTTTAAAATTTAAAATTTGGCCATGACTTAATATAAAATAATTTATATAAATTTGAAGTTAATAGTATTTCTAAAAAGAATATAGATTAATTTAAAACATCTAGGAGAAATTTAAATTTGAAAAGTTTAAAAGGATCTATTCTTAGTTTTAAAGATTTAAGTTTGAATAAATATAAATATAAAAGAGTTTTAAAACATATATTTTTGTATGATTAAAATAGTAGTTTAAATAAGTTTAAAATCATATGAAATTTGAAAATGAGATTTTGAAGGGATCAAAGGGATTAACCTATTTTCTAGGGTTTTTCCTATATTTTCTTTTTTTCTCTTTTTTTCCATCTCCAACTTCAAAATAAAAATAAAAAAAATGAAAAATATTTGCCTAAGGCCAGTTTGAACCTGAGACCACTCCCTTTCACTTAACCCACTTGACCACCGAGCTAACTTTCCATCTCTTCCTTTTATTCCTCTATAATTTTTTTCTTTCCTTCCTTCTCTCTCCCCCAATGTTTCTCTTCCTCCTCTCTTTTTCTTTCCTTCCTCTGTTCTCTTCCATGCGGCTGGTAAACAACGAGGAAGAAGCCATCCGGCAAAAGGGTAGCTAATCTCTAGGGTTAAATGGTTTTTGGCCATCTAGAGGACATGAGGACTCCATTTTAGGTCTTGGATAGATCAGAGGAGTGGTATAATAGCCTGGCGATGACAGCCTATGGGCGGCGTTGGCGCTCGTCGGTGTACTGTTCCGGCGACGGCAAGGCTAGGAAAAAGGACTTGGAAGCATCTACAGGACACAGTGGTGCTAGCTAAAAGGTTTATTTGGTTGGGAATGCTCCGAGATGGGGCCGGCAATGCGCACGGTGATGGCCGAAACAAAGGAACGACGGCGGCCTCGCCGGTGATGGACTTTGGTGGTGTTCGGCCTTGGAAAAACTAGGGGAAACAAAGCTTGGTATGAGTAAAAGATGTATGTACCTTCAATTTTGAAGAAAATCGATCGTAGATGACGGTTTTGTGGAGATTGCTTGATGCAGCCAAATTAGGGTTCTTCCTTGTTCTTCAAAATTTGGCCATCACACTTGATAGATTTTGGGGAATTTCGGGAGGAAGGTAGATGAAGAGATAAGGAACAAATTTTGTATCAAAAATTTTAGCTAATGTGCTCTATTTATAGACGACCGAAGTCGGTTTATGCTCGACAAGATGAGGATGACAATGGCAGTTCAACGTCGGTTTGATGAGGATATATACATTGATGATGGTGATCCTTTTGGATGTTGCTGCTTGTACAAGGGGATGACGATGACTTCCGAATTGGTTGTGTGCTCTGGTGGGTGAGGTGGCGCCCACGGCTTGGTGGCGAAGGAGGGAAGGAGGAAGGAAAAAAAGAAAATAAAAGAAAAATGAGAAAAAAATAAAGGAAAAGGAAAACTAAATGGGAAGAAAAATTTAGGGAGAATTTTAGGAGGAATTTGATTTAGGGTTTAAAATTGATTTAAACTGAAGTTTTGGATATTTCTTTAATTTAACCATCAAATCAGGATTTTTCAAAAATAGAAAAATAAAAATTTGATTGATGTTAGATTTTTAAACTAGGATTAGAGAAAATTTTAGGAGAATTTAATTCAAGGTTTTAAATTCAATTTTTGGGGATTTCCTTAAGTAAAAATTTGAATTGAAACTCTTCCAAAAATAAAAGTAAGAATTTATAAATTGAAGATTTGTACATTTAAAATAAGAAGAATGTATAAAGAGTATAAATAAATTTTAAAAGACTTTGAATGTTTTAAAATAGAATCCATAGTAAACTTTGTTCGAAAAATTTTCTCCAATTTTCAAGTTTTTAAGAGTGCGGATTTTTTAGGCTGTTACAAATGCTTTGCTAAAAACTATGTTCATTAAATTTGATAGACGTGACTCCCAGTTCACCAAACAATGTTGAGCAAACCCGAGAAGAAGATTACAATTTTTTCATGTGTAATAGTATTCCTTCCGAAAAATAAAAAAGTAATACCATCTCCTACTTCTTTTAAGATGCAAAAAATTGGATGGTAAGAAGGCGTGAACCTTCTTCCCCACATGTGCAAAATTATGCCATCCTACGGTATGCCAAACATTAAGGAAGTCAGTGTCCATACCTGTTTTGGTGAGCAATTCCGGCTCATATGCTCGAGTCTGAGGAAAGTCCCAATTCTTGAGAATAGCATAGGCTTGTCTCTCTCGATCGTCCCTGAGATCGAGATCGGTGTCAGAGAGAAGTGGAGAAGCATGGGTGCTTGCTTCTCCTCTCGATTCAACAGTTTGTGCATCATCCTATCTTGTCAGTCTACGTGCATAGCCGGTGGACGGAGCTGACCTTGAAGGCTCGAGCTCGTTCCTGATGCTTTGCACCTAGCACCAAACAACCGCTTGACACCTTTCTTCATACTACAGCTGCAAGAGAACAAGAACACAAGAACTCTCGAGACAGGTTAAGGGTTAGTTCAAAACAAGTCAGTCGTTTGAGAGTTAGTCGTTCTTGTGGAGCTTGGTTGCCACCACAAATCGTTCTTGCGTGACAACCCGCGAAGGAAACTCAAGATGCGAGAAAAATTTGAAAAATATTTTTTATGAAATTAGAACAAGAATACTATTAGAACTCAAGAGATGAGAAGAGAACTTGAGAACAAACAAGTGCAACTCAATTTGGGGGCAAGGAGAGCAAGCTTCATGTCTTGCCCTTTTATAGAGTGAGCTCACCCTTGGTTCAGCCAAACCAAGGGGTGATCCTTTCCCCTCTAAACTTTGGATTCCTTAGTCCAAACACCAAAGCACACTACACACACTAGTGGGCACCATGATGGTTCGGCCGAACCACTATGGTGGACTTGGGTCCCTACCCAAGAATCCAATGTTCACTAATTCATTTTAGTTTGGTAACATGCAAGTTTGGTGTGGTTTGGTGTTTGGAATCCAAGGGAAAACATTTTTCAACTAGTGCACATGAATTCTCATTATTAAAATCCTATGTTCAAGTATTTTTCTATGCATGATTCAAAAATTAAACATGCCATGCTAGCACGCAGAATTTGAAATCAAAAATTGCAAGGAAATTAAACATGCATTTGGGAAAATTACATATGAGATAACTACCAAATTACCTGTCAGCAAGGACTCCCCATTTAAAGTCTAACATGCAGGGACTTCCTTCGTGTGATCATGCTGTTGCGTCACCCGGTCTCGGAGAAGTAGACACGGACGGCTGCATTTGTTTCACTCGCCACACCTTCTTGGTTTTCCTTGGCTTGCTTGGTGTGGTCGAGGAATTTTTGAACTTTGGAGGTGGCGGTTGAGCTGATACCTCCTGCCTCACCATCATTTTGATTTTCCTTTTGTGCGACAGTAACTCCTTTTCCAGGAATTTCATCATGAACATGATGAGGTTGTCCTTCTCCGGGGGTTTCACTTTGACATCTTTGATATTCCTTGTGTTCGGCACATATTTGATTCTGACCATTGAACACTGTTCCACTCTAGGTTGGAAGTTGAACTTCTCCTCCTTTCCATTGATGTGGAGTCGGATTTCTCTGGCTCCCACATCGATGTGGGCATCCGCAGTGCTAGGAAATGGTTGCCCAAGAATGAGCGGTGTTCTCTTATCGACATCCATATCGAGCACCACGAAATCAACAGGAATGAAGCAACCCTGGATCTTCACCGGAATGTCTTCGACAATCCCCGCTGGGTAGTAGACCGAGGAATCGGCCAGCTGCAACTGCATCAGAGTTGATGACAGATTGGTGTAGTTCAGTCGGTTAAATACCTCCTTGGGCATAACACTGACGCTTTCTCGAAGGTCACATAGGGCATGGTCGAATTGTTGTGCCCCAATTGAACAGACAATTGTTGGGCACCCCAGATCTTTCTTCTTGTTAGGAAGCTGATTGAGTATAGCTACGCTACACTCTTCCGTCAACTTGACTATCTCCGTGGTAGGCATCAACCTTTTATTGTTGAGGATGTCCTTGAGATAGCGAGCATAAGTAGGAACTTGCATCGTATCCAACAGAGGGACATTGATATTGATCTTTTGAATAACCTCAACAAAGCGAGCAAATTGCTCATCCACGGTTGGCTTCCTATTGCGATGAGGGAATGGCAACAGAGTTGTATCAAGGAATCTTTGTGGAGCCGTATTTCTTTCATGTACTTGATCATTGCTTTTGGACGGTCTTTCTTCCTTCTCTTTTTCTGCTGCTTTTTCTGCATGGTTAGGATTTGGCGGATCACGAGTGGTTTTACCCTCTCGTGTAGTTACCGCACTAACATTTGCTAGGGAAGGTTCGGGTTGCCCCGGAATCTTCCCCGATTCAGATGAAGGTATAGCGTAGCTAATTGGGTTTCTATTATTTTATTAAAACTCAATTTGTTTTTTATTGCAGAAGAAAAACCTTTCATTTTAGCATTGATACTTTCCAAAGTCTTGTCACTGGCAGCTAATCTTTTAGAAATAGTTTCTATAATTTTAGCCTGGCCTAAGACAAGATCTTTTAAGGAAGGTTGATTTGAATTGAAAGCATGAGAATAATTGTTACCTCCTTAATAGTAAGGATGTTGCTGATTCCAACCTTGATCTCCTTGTGGACGATACCCGTTGTTGTTGTTTAGATAACATGCATCTTCATGGCTTTCCAGGAAATTACTTCTCAAGTGGTCGGTGTTGTTGCATATCTCGCAAGTCATGCGAGCATCAATAGCTTGAACATTGTTCACCACCTCGGCCTTGTCGTCCAGTTTCTTCAATAAGAGGTCCAGTTTAGCAGCGAGCATGTTCGTTCCCTTAACGGAATGTATGCCCCGTTTACGGGGTTGGAGACGGTCGTCGCTCCACCCTTGATTGGAAACCATCTTCTCAATTAACTCCATCGCGTTAGCAACGGTTAATGAGAATAAGGCTCATTCCGCAGCAGCATCAATATGATCACGAGCAACCATAGTTAACCCATTGTAGAAATTCTGAATAATGAGCCAACCATCCATCCCGTGGTGAGGGCAAGCCAAGATATACTCTTGGAAGCGCTCCCACGCTTCAGGGATTGATTCATCTGACACCTGTTGGAAGCTTGAAATTCTTTCGCAAAGGGCATTGGTTTTACCCATCAGAAAGAATTTTGCGATGAACGCATTGAAGCATCTATCCCAGGAGTCCACAACACTGCGGTTCGTGTAGAACCACTGTTTAGCTCTACCAATGAGAGAGAACGAGAACAGTCAGATGGCATCTTGGGTGACTCCATTGATAGTGAAAGTGTTGCAGATCTTCAGGAATGTTTGGAGATGTGCGCTTGCGTCCTCATTGGCTTTCCCACATAATGGGTTACCCTGCACCATGGTAATCAGACCCGTCTTGATTTCAAAACCGGCTTCACCCGTGTTGACAGCCAGTCCGATAAGGACATTGGCAGCCAAGGGTGCCGAGAAATCACGGAGGGTCTTCTGAGCCATTGAGCTTGATGGTGCTTTGGTTGCCAGTTCACTTGTTGAGAGGATCACTTGAGGAAGAATAACACGAGGTCAGACTCTTCTTACAAGTGATTCTGGATTTGGTTTATAATTTGTTGGCAAGTTGGAATCGGTCATACACTACCATGTTTTCACATAAAAGAGAAAATAGACCAAGATAGGCCTGCTAGAGCAAAGGTAAGTCAACTATGAACATATCAATAACTTAGTAATTTAATATCTTTTTCTTAGACCAATGTCTTTCCCAGCAACGACTCCAGAAATTCTTGCTGGTATTTCTTACATTTACAGATAAATCCGCAAGCGTACGGATATACTGTTGTAGCATTTCACCCTGAAGTATTAAGGGGTACCGTATTTATTTTATTCCAAAGGAAGATGGCGGTCAAGAAGAGAATATTAAGTTACTATGAATATTCATATGTTATAGTTGAGTTGCCAAAGTCTAATCATGGGTAAGATATATATGGATAAATTAGTAGTGTGACACACACAGAAGAGTCCTAACAAATGGTACACTAATGCTAAGTATAGAGTATAGTGTTAGAGCTATGATCTTCTAGTATAGTTGTATAGGTTGCACAAGAATTATATTCTTGGTTAGTTACCCAGTTCTATGCTCCCAATACTACAGGGACACTGCCTCCAGTGGCCTGATAGGTGATTTCTTACCGTCTGTCCTATGCCATACCCGAACATGGAGGATTACAAAGGATGAACAAGGTTGTCACCACTTGCCGCCTACCTCTACAAGCTGTGGGATATGACCATAACCAATGTTTATGGAACAATCTAATCACCATGCTTACATTGCCACAGATACCCTTGTCTCCCAGGATGTCAATGACTAAGGCAAGGGCACATCTATATCCTAAATGCACATTGGATCGTGAGCGTGACAATAGATTTACTCGTCTAACCATGTTATAACTATTGTATAAAATATAGATGGGACATATATCTAAGCAAGTAGAATATGAACCATACTGAAGATAAATATATTATAAAGAGCAGAGTCGTACAAAGAAAAAGGAGATACAAGAGACATACACGACTTTTCCAAGACGACTTGGAACCAAGAAGATGCTCTAAACTAAACTCCTAACTCCACTAGCCTAGAGACTAAGTATGAAATGTAGGAACTACTTCTTGTGATGTGTGTTGAAAGTGAAGTGAAGCTCCCCTTTTATAACCTCCATATTATGGTTGTGAAGTCGGTTTCCAACTGCCAAACTCCCACAACCGTCATTGGGGCTTCTCCTGGGCCAACCACATGGAAGGTGGGGATGATTGGAGCCAGGGGTGGTTCGGCCGAACCTCTAACTGCTCCAACCCCCCGACTTTCTCCAATGGCTTACAGGTGGGCCCTTATGACAGTTTTTAGGTGTTTGGCCCCACTTTAAGTCGGTTTCACCTGACTTGTGGGCCCTCCAATCCGTGAAGTGCTGACGTGACGATTGTCAATTGGTTGGAGTTGTTTCTTTGCCGCGCGAGCGTGCTTTTACTTCATTTATCATATATTTGTATTCGTATAATCTTCAAATACCTGTGAAGCTTTACTAATTCTACATCTATATACAAATAAAAGATGCTAATTCTCTTTTATTTTTGAGATATGTAATGGTTTGAATTGATACTTGTGGAGATTATGGCAATCGGATATCCTCATGGTAAGCTTGTCCGACTGGTAATAGGGATAGGTTACGCCTAAAGGTTATGTAAACAGGCTATGACTTGGGTGTTACGTTGCCAATTAGATAAGGCAACGGCTTAGAGTCATAACTTGGTAAGTTTGAGGAAACCAACTTAGAGTATCATAGGGTTTCCGACTTGTAAGCCCGCCCTCCAAGACTATATAAGGAGGGTAGAGGCGTCCCTTTGAGGGATATCAGATTTTATGTGAAACACATATGAGCCACTAGACACACGAGATCGTGAGATCAATATAGACTCGGCGGATTGAATCCCCGAAACAGGAGTAGGGTATTACCTCACGAGAGGGACTGAACCTGTCTAAACCCTTGATTTTCATTTAACCCATCGTGTTTGGCGATCTTGACTGCACCCCCAATTTCTATTACCGAAACCAAGTTTCAACAGTTGGCGCGCCAGGTAGGGGCTCGCACATCAAGACTTCTTCTTCATCTCGCCGACAAGCGCGATGGGATCTTCACCAGGCATCAACGACTTCGTCGCCAAAAGATTCGACAAGCTCTCCTTCCCCGACTTGGATTCGGACCAGTCGGGAGGGGGAACCCGCTCGGCGCCGTTCGGGTTACCAAACGACGTTGAGATCTACTACAGAGTTCTGACTTCCGGGTTGGAATCCATCCACCTCGAAGAAGGAATCCGCTTGGCGGTGTTTGGATTACCAAACAACGCTGAGATCTACCGCAACTTTCTAACTCCCGAGTCGGGATTCATCCACTTGGGAGGAGAAACCCTCTCGGCGCCGTTTGGGTTACCAAACACCACTGCGATCTATTGCAATCTCCTTTCTTCCGAGTCAAAATCAACTCACTCGGGAGAACCATCGTCATCTAGCAACGACCCGGACTGGAACGATCCAGATTCAAGCAATCCAGGCTCAAGGGAAGTCGTGGTTATCCTCCAACCGTTTGGATCATGCTCATCCATGGAGCTCGATGATTACCTTAGCTCTTCAGATTTCGACGACCTCTACGGCATCTCCACGGACGAGGCCAACGACTCCGACTTCGACAAGGATTACGAGCCAAAGTGCTTCGACATTCTCATGGTTGAGCTGGCTGAGACCGACTCAGCTATGGCCCGTAGAATCGCAGAAGAAGAACAAGCCAGGCTTGAGCAGGAGCGCAAGCTGGCGGAAGAGGAGAATAGACGCAAGGAAGAAGCTGATAGAAGGAAGTGAGACCTGAGGGCGACTGGGCGATCCGCTCGAGAGGCCATACTTCAGACACGAGTCGACAACACCAACATCTTCCAGATGCCTCAACAGAACGCCGTTGCCGCCCTCACCCTCCTCGACACTGTTATCGAAGCGGCCCCCGCTACGGTAACACCAATCTTGGACAAGATCAAGACCATCGTCGCGGCTACAGCCAATTGCTCTCCCTCCACCTCAGCACGAAGGCCGACTGAGTCCGTCGCTGAAACACCCGACGGGAGCCGATTTCCGCCGCTACGGTCGAAGGACTACAGGAGGCCCGAGGAAGCCAAGACGGCCGCTAGGTCAAGAGACCCCCACCATGAAACAACACGGAGGCAACAAGAGCAATCGGCCGACTCCTGCAAAAAAGGACATCGATGACCACCCATCCACGACCGGGTCCGCCACAGCTACAACTCCGACTACTGTAGCAGCCCTCAAAGAACCCTGCCGAGTGATCTGCGGGAAGTCCTTGACCGGCGCTATCAAGAGCGTGAGCAACGCTCCTATGAAGACCGAAGGAGATCGCCCGACTGCAACGACGACGGAGTACCTGTGTTCACTCGGGACCTGCGCCGAGTGGTTTGGCTTAGTGGTTTCAAGCCCACAGGAATCGAGAAGTACAACGAAAAGACCGACCTCGAGTTGTGGCTGACCGTGTACACCCTCGCAATCCGCGCAGCAGGAGAAGACAACAAGGCCATGGCCAATTACTTACCTGTCACCCTCGCCAACTCAGCCAGGAACTGGCTCACGAGCTTGCCAAGAGGCTCAATTAGCTCGTGGAGTGAGCTCCGGGACCACTTCATCGTCAATTTCCAGGGCACTTTTGAAAGGCCTGGGACCCACTTTGATCTCTACAACGTCATCCAGAAGCCAGACGAGCCGCTGAAGGACTACATCCGACGCTTCTCGGAAAAGCACAACAAGATCCCCAACATCACCGACGACATCATAATTGCCGCCTTTCAGAAGGGAGTTCACGATGAGTTGCTGATCAAGAAGTTTGGGCGTAAGCCACCGAAGACGGTAAAACAAATGTTCGAGACATCAAACTCCTATGCAAAATCCAATGACGCGATCAAGGCGGCACGACAGGATCGGCACGACAAAAGGGACGACAAGCAGTCGGGAGGCAACCAACATCCCAAGAAGGATAACGGCAACAACAATCACGGCCAAAAAGATCGCAAGCGCCGGCCCGAGGATCTGGTCGCTACAACGTCCAACTCCCAATGCCGCCCCCGGGTCGCAGCCTACGACACGATCATGAACGCCCAGTGCACGCATCATCCACATCATAAGCATGCGGCCAAGGATTGCTTCATCTACAAGCAATTCGCCGAACAATATGCGGCACAACTAAACAAGAAGCCGACTGATGAAGCTGGTCCATCGGGAACCAAGAAGTACAACCCGACTGGTAACTCAAAACCCTTTTCAAGACCCCATGGGCGAGCTGAATCACATCTTCGGGGGGCCGCAGGCTTATGAGTCCAAGAGGAAGCAAAAGCTGACTGACCGCGAAGTCAACACGGCACAACCTGAAGTCCCACAATATCTACGATGGTTGGAGGTGGCCATCACGTTTAACCACTCGGATCATCCTGACCGAGTGTTCACCCGGGGCGGTATCCCCTCGTACTAGACCCGGTGGTCCAAAACATAAAGCTTAAGCGCATCCTCATTGACGAGGGCAGCACCCTCAACATTCTATTCGGCAAGACCCTGGACGAGATGCAGATCCCAAGATCCGAGCTGAAGCCGAGTTCAGCCCCCTTCCACGGAGTTATCCCGGGGCTGTCATCTACACCACTCGGGCACATTAACCTTCCAGTCACCTTCGGAGTTTGAGAGAACTTCCGGACGGAGAACATCACCTTCGAGGTGGCCGACTTCGAAACGACCTACCACGCAATCATTGGAAGGCCTGCGCTCGCCAAGTTCATGGCAATACCACACTACACCTACCTCTGCATGAAGATGCCTGGCCCCAACGGCGTCATCACCCTACACAGCGACATCAAACAAGCCTTCACCTGCGACAAAGAAAGCTGCGATATGGCCCAATCTCGTGAGAGATCACGTGGCCAGGAACAAATCCGACTGGCTGCATCAACATCTGAAGAGGGTGAAATCCTCACGAAGAAGATAGCCAATGTCACAGCCCGATTTTCGTTCGGGATTAAAAATCATTTAATAAATCATTTCCTAGAAAATAAATAAAATGAAAAACAAAGTAAATCAAGTGAAACTATTAAGGAAATTAAATTTTCCTTTAAAAATCATGGCTAGAAATATTTTTGAAATATTCTCCATGCCCTAAAGTACCCTCTGAAATTTTTCGTGAAATTTTGGAGCTCTAGAAATAATTTTAATAATACAAAGAATAGTTCAATAATTATTTAAATAAATAAATTAAACTTTAAATGAGATGGAGATATTTTTATTAAATACTTTGGGTGTTCATATATTTTCAGGATTTTTCTTGGAATTATTTGGGCATTGGTAGTATTTATAAGAATTAAAGGATGTTTGGACCGAAAAGTCTATATTACCTACCTGCTACAGTACCGTCTTCAATCTCCATCTGCTACAGTGTCGAACAGTACCCTGAAAACTGTGGCTTTGTTTCCTCCACTAAATCTGGCCTAATCCTCTGCCCAAATCAAAATTAGTTGCGGGAACAAATTCCTCTCGTTCTCCTCTACGTTTCCCCCAAGAAATCCCCCTCAATCCCGTGCTAAATCACGCGAATTTCGGCCCCGTTCTTATCCCGACGAACTCGGGATGAACTCCAATTTTCCCATCGCGAAACCCCGTCGTTTTGCATTCGATCTCTCCCTCCCAAGCCTATAAATAGAACCCCCTAGGCCTCCTCCTCGGTTTTCCCTTTTTTCCCGAGCTTTTCCCGTGCTCTAACCACCTTCCCCACGAGATCGATCTCTCTCCATCGCCGGCCTCAATTTCAGCCGCCCCTAGCCGCCATCTCAGCCATTGCCAGTCACGCCATATTCGGCACCGCAGAAGGGAGGGAAAGCCCGTCCTCCACCTTTCCTCCGCCAAACACCGCCGGAAGGCCGTCGTCGCCGTGAAGCCCATGCGTGGCCGCCTCCGTTCAACTCCAGCCACGCCGCGTCGTCGTCTCGGTCGACGCCGCACCACGCCGTTGCCATTCTCGGCACTGCAGTGACCACGCGAAGCCCGTCCTCCACATCTCCTTCGCCGTAGGTCGCCGGAACACCGCCATCGCCGTGGACCCGACCTCGTCGCCGTTTGAAGCTCGCCACCGGCCTCTCCTTCGTCGCCCGCCCTCGCGTAAGTGCTGGTAAGGAGCGCCTCATCGTTCTCTACCCATTTATGCACTTTGTTTTCGTTGTTGTACAGCCGTTCTTCAGCAATCTTTGTTGTCATGTTTGTTGGCTGGTATGTTCATGCGGCTATCACATCATCGCCTCATCAATGCCACATTACCTCTTTGTCCTGCGTGGTTGAGTTTATGGCCGCCACCGTAGCACCGTGTCAACTTCTTTGTGCCACGTGTCTACTGATGAGTATCCCATCCCAGCCCTAAACCACTTAAATCTTGGTCAGCTTAATCCAAGCCGTTCATCCTTATAGATTTATTCGGTTTAATTTGAGCCACCCATCTTTTGTTCCCAGTTCAATCCTAGCCGCCCAAATCCTTGTGATCTCATGGACCAATCGGAGCTGATGTCTTAAACATCCTTTTCCAGTTCAAAATTAATTAATAATTACGTAATAAATCGTTTTAATTTCCAGAATTCATTTAAATGGTCCAAAACTTCTAAAATTCATATCTAATTCATACGAACTCCAAATTGGGCCATTTAAATTGCAAAATTTATCTAAAATTAAGCTCTACATGTTTGTTTACTTTTATGTACTGTTATTTGGTTTTTATTAGGTTTTTTTCCTTGTTTTGCATGCCAGCGTGTAGATTCCGCCGTTTTCAGAGTTTGCGCTCGCGAGGGAAAGAGCCCAGAAGTTTGCTTGAAGACGCAAGGCAAGTCACACTTCCCTTGAAGCATATTGATCCTATTTTTATAAATGTTTTGCGTTTGCAAATAAAATTGCATTGCTTTGTTAATTACATGGAATGATGGAATACCTATCTGCTTGTTTGAGCCTTATTTATTTGTTATCCATCCTTTGTTAACCTTGGGTATTTGACTAGCTTTAGTCACTAATGTTGATTCTAGCTAGAATTATATGCTTAGCCATGCTTAATTATCACTAGCTCACTAAATGGGATAATTACACTATTTATTCTAGTCTCTGATGAGCTGCAAGCTCGATACACCTGACCATATCTTATTGGTCATAATTATCTCAACTAAACTGTGACTTAATGGTGGGATGTGGGTGCATGGTTTTGATGGTCGCCCCCATGGCAATTAAGGACCGGTTCATGGGAAACCCTGGAAGACATACCGTGCAAACCACAAGCCAGAATGGGCAACGGCTGGATTCGTAGTATAGCTTTCCTCTGGCCGACGTACCCTAGTGAGGGTGGGCGTGATGGAGTTGGGTCGGCCCTGGTTTTATGGGTTGATCGGCTGCCGGATTCACCGTGGCACGAGAGGGGGCTGCCTGCTGCCCTGCGGGGAGTGGGGGCGAAACCTTGGTGTGGTATCGCTTGATTAGAGGGAGTTATGCGAAAGGTCTTGTCACGATTTCCCCCTTTGCAGTATCATGGTGGTACTTCGGGGCATGGTAACATGTGTGGAATCGTGTCTTGTGGGTAAAGTTGCGCACCTCGATCGAGTAAAACTATTCGAATAGTCGTGCCCGCGGTTATGGGCGATTGACCAGATTCACTATGGTTAGTCCCACTACTGAATAATTTGATTTAATGAAACTGGTTTAGTTCAGGTGGAACGGTTGGGCACTGTTCAACGTGGGGATAACGTTGTTCAGTGGAAGATTAATATTGCCTTAATTACTCAACTATTTTTCTATTTTTAAATAAATAAATGTTTGTAAACCGCATTTATGCAAATTAGCCCAAGCCACTCTTGTCTCCCCTTGCACGTCTGCATTTCTTGGTGTGGCTTGTTGAGTACGGTGGTTGTACTCAGTCTTGCGATTTTCCCCCTTTCAGAAGTGTAGTGCTTCTGAATTGAAGATGGAGTTAGAAGACCAAGGCTCAGACCCCAGTTGAGTTTGCCTGTGGAGTGGAGCTAAAGCCCCGCTAGTGTCGTCTTTCTTTTCCGCTGCAGTTTCTGGGTGTGAGGACTAAGAGCCTCTTCAGTAAGTATTTTTATTTTACGCTTTGTTTTTTTACGTTTGGACCTGTGTATTAATTTGTCATTTTATGTACCCTGGTTGATTCCTGGACAGGGATTTAATACATAAAATAGTCAGAAAATTTGGCTAAATTTCCGGGCGTGACAGCCAAGTCGGGACAAGGCGACGCCAAAACGAAGAAAATCTCCCTTGATCCATCGGATCCTTCCAAAACCGCTGTAATCGACGCTGAGCTAGATCCTAAATAGGAAAGCGTGCTCGTCACCTTCCTCCGAAATAATAAAGATGTTTTTGCTTGGAAACCATTTGATATGCCTGGTATTCCTAGGGAGGTGATCGAGCACTCTTTACACGTCAAAGATGACGCGAAACCTATTAAACAACTATTACGCCGTTTTGCTCAGGATCGGAAAGATGCTATCAGGGAAGAACTTACAAAACTCTTAGCCGCTGGATTCATCAAAAAGGTTTACCATCCGACTGGCTGGCTAACCCGGTCTTGGTTCGGAAGAAGACAGGGCAATGGCGTATGTGCGTCGACTACACTGATCTCAACAAAACTTGCCCTAAGGATCCCTTCGGACTGCCTTGAATCGATCAAGTCGTAGATTCAACAGCCGGCTGCCAGCTCTTGAGTTTGCTAGACTGTTACTCGGGCTACCATCAGATCAGCTTGAAGGAATCCGACTGCCTGAAAACATCATTCATCACGCCGTTTGGAGCTTACTGCTACATCACGATGCCCTTCGGTCTGAAGAATGCTGGAGCCACATACCAGCGCATGATCCAGAGATGCTTTCAGACGCAGATCGGGAAAAACGTAGAAGCTTACGTCGACGATGTCGTCATCAAAACCAAGCAGAAGGAAGACCTGATTGCCAACTTAGAAAAAACCTTCGCAAACATTCGGGCCTTCAGAATGAAGTTGAACCAGGAGAAATGCACATTCGGCATGCCATCGGGCAAACTACTCGGCTTCATGGTGTCCCATCGCGGAATCGAAGCTAACCCAGAGAAAATCAACGCTATTTTGAATATGAAGCCCCCGAGTAACCAGAAAGATGTCCAGAAGCTCACTGGTTGCATGGCGGCGCTAAGCCGATTCATCTCCCGACTCGGCGAGCGAAGCATGCCTTTTTTTAGGTTACTGAAGAAAATTGACGACTTCCAATGGACTGCGGAAGCCCACAAAGCCTTTGAAGATTTCAAAGCGTTCCTCACGACGCCGCCCGTCCTAGCCTCACCTCAGCCTCAGGAACCCCTGCTATTGTATGTCTCATCAACTCACCAGGTGGTCTGCACAGTTCTCGTCGTTGAGCGTGAGGAAGAAGGACGAGTCCAGAAGATTCAAAGGCCAATCTACTTTGTTAGCGAAGTCCCCATGTACAAAAATTGTTATATGGTGTTCTGATAACCGCGAGGAAATGGGCGCACTATTTTCAAGGTCACTCGGTCACCGTCGTCACTTCCTTTCCACTCGGCGATGTCATCCATAACCGGGAGACGACTGGGCACATCGCAAACTGGGCTCTGGAACTGATGCCGCTGGACTTAACTTTCAAGGAGAGGACGTCTATAAAGTCACAAGCCCTAGCGGATTTCCTGGCCGAGTGGACCGAACAACAAGAAGATGTACCTAGGGAAGACCTACAATACTGGAACATGCACTTTGACTGATCCAAGAGGATCACTGGCTTGGGAGCGGGAGTCGTGCTGATCTCCCCGACTAGAGAAAGGTTGCGATATGTTCTCCATATTCATTTCCCCGCCTCACACAACGTCGTCGAGTATGAAGCCCTGCTGCATGGCCTACGACTTGTTGTTTCACTCGGGATATGACGGTTGGTTGTGAGAGGAGATTCCCAGCTGGTTGTCAACCAAGTGATGAAAGACTGGTTCTGTTAAACGACACCATGGAAGCTTATCGACAAGAAGTTTGCAAACCTTAAGACATGTTTGATGGACTGGAGCTATCCCATGTCTTGAGACATAACAATGAGGCAACTAACGAGTTGGCGTAGTTCGACTCCAAGCGAGAAACCCCACCAACAGACGTCTTCGTAGAACACCTTTACAAGCCGACTATTGTCACCAAATCAACTCCTAGTGAGAAAGCTGCAAACCAGATTGCCATGCTCGACGCCGACTGGAGGACTCCACTCATCAAGTTTCTAACTCAGCAAGAGCTGCTGGAAGACTGGGATGAGGCGGAACGAATCCGACGTCGCTGTCAGAGCTATGTCATGGTTGATTCTACACTATACAAGAGAAGCCCTTCTGGAGTCCTAATGAGATGTGTCACGCCAGAGGAAGGACGACAACTATTGCAAGACATCCACTCGAGCGTATGCGGCAGTCACGCTGCGGCACGCACCTTGGTAGGCAAAGCCTATAGACAAGGCTTCTTCTGGCTCACAACTGTCTCTGACGCCGACAAGGTGGTTCGCACATGTGAGGGTTGCCAGTTCTTTGCTCGACAAAGCCATGTTCCAGCCCAAGAGCTATAAACGATTCCATTATCATGGTCGTTCGCGGTGTGGGGCTTGGATATGGTCGGTCCCTTCAAGAAGGCTCCAGGAGGATTTACGCATTTGTTCGTTGTGATCGACAAGTTTTCCAAGTGGATTGAGGCTAAGCCAGTTGCTACGATCACCGCTGACAAAGCACGAGACTTTATCCTCAACATCGTGCACCGGTTTGGTGTCCCAAACAGAATTATAACTGACAACGGGTCTCAATTCACTGGAGGCGTTTTCAAGAAATTCTGTGAAGATTTCGGCATCAAAATCTGCTACGCATCGGTGGCGCACCCTAAAAGTAATGGGCAAGTTGAGCGCGCCAATGGCATGGTTCTCCAGGGCATCAAGGCCCGAGTGTTTGACAGGTTAAATCCTTACGCCGGCAGATGGGTTCAAGAGCTGCCCTCGGTTTTATGGTCATTACGGACTACACCCAGTCGGGCTACTGGTCAATCTCCTTTCTTCTTGGTTTACGGAGCAGAAGCAATGCTACCGAATGAGATGGAGTATGAATCTCTTTGAGTTCGCAGCTTTAACGATGAGCGTTATGATCAAAACAGAGTTGACGACTTGACCCGACTGGAGGAGGCCCGCGAGGCAGCACTGATCCAGTCGGCGAGGTATCTTCAAGGACTTCGGCGTTACCATAATCGTAATGTTCGGGCGCGAGCTTTCATCATCGGTGATATGGTTTTGCGCAAAGTTCAGACCACCAAGGATCGTCACAAATTATCTCCACTATGGGAAGGACCTTACATAATCGCTGAGGTGACTCGGCTAGGAGCATACCGACTAAAGCGTGAAGACGGGACCATGGTGGAGAATTCTTGGAATATTGAGCATCTTCGACGATATTATACTTGAATCTTTTTGAGCTTCATATCCTTCTCGACTGCCAACCCCAAGCAAGATGGCTTCTTGGGTTATCAGTCGGGGGGCTGTACATGTGTCAATAAAGCATGCTTTTCTTCGACAACTTGTTTATATTTGGTTTATCATTGTTTAATGTTTTGATTCGAGTTCAATGGATAAGGGCTAAGAATTTTTTGATGACCTAATCAGGCTTAGGCTTGATGACAGTCGGACGAAAATTACTTAAGAAATTTGATATAAAGACTCGGATCAAGGCATTAACATAAATAAGCTAAATATTTACAAGTTCACACCAGAAGTTACATACAAAGTTTGCAAAACAATCAGATCAAAAGTTGTTAAGTACATCAGCAGCTACTTTTTTGGCCAACTCATGTGCTTCACTAATCAACTCTAAGGCCTGTTCATCCGAAGTGCTGTCGGCAAAGCCTTCCCCGACTGAGTCAACATCTATCCGAGGATAGAGTGACTTGGCCTGCGCAAGAGCGAAGCCTGCTCCCATGGAGGGCCGCTTCTGAGATATTTGCTATGTACTGTTCCGGGGCCCTCCTAAGCTTATCAAAGACCTCGGCGGCGTCCAGCGAGCTGGTCCCGAGCCCATGCTGGAACAGTGACAAGAGGATCGGTGTGGCTGCATTAGCGATATCGTCCCTTACGCTTTCGGCTCTTCGGACCTTTTCGACGAAGACACCAAATTACGCTCGGGTCTTGACTTTATAAGATGCCAGAGATATATGATTACACAGACACTCGAAGATGAAGCAAAATGAAGAATGCTATCTTAAAAGAATTTACCTTCGAACTCAGATTCCAACTCAGCTTTGTTAGCATTAGCTTCTTCTAGTTGGGTCTGGAGTATGTGGACTTCTGATGAGTTCTCTACGACAAGAAAATTTGTTGACATCAAGATCAAGACAGACTACGAATAGAGGCATAAAGAGACCAAGATGATTAAACATACTCCCGACTAAACCCCGGAGGTCAAGGTTCTCTTCCCGAAGCGCGACAATCTCTCTCCGCAGGCCAGCCTCTCTTGATGCAGCCTCCTCCCGAGTGGCCTTGAGCTCCTGCTGGATGTTCTCCAGGGAATTCAAGTGGGGGACCAATTTCTCAAGGGCGTCAGACTTGGCCATGGATCGGCAATATACCCTCTGCACACGAGTTCAAGGTTAGTCGACTAAAAGAAACCATAAGGCTATAACAGAGAAGAGCGATGCTTACATTCAGGACGGGTAGCTTCATTCAGGCTGTGCACAAGCATATCTCTTTCTTCATTTTCTTTCTGCTTGTTCAAGACGATGCCCTGCTTCAAGCCCCTGGAGTCCCGCCACTCTATTTTGATCGGAGGGATCCAGGTTTCTGAAGATTGCAGCCTGGGGATCTCCTCCTCTTTTGCTGATCGATTTAAAGAAGACAAATGAAGACAAAGAAAAGATAGATTGAAGACTAAAGTCAGAAGACTGCTTTAGAGCTTACCAGCATCAGTGGCCGAATCCTCGATTAGTACTTTTCGGCCGCCTTTTTCTTCTTGGTTCATACCCTACTGGCTCTCAGTCGGGGTGCCTTGAGTGGCAGTCGGGATATCTTCTTCTGCTGACTAGTTTCCAGCAGGGGTTTCCTGGCTAGCAGTCGGGGGCTCCTCCGTCGAGATATCTTCACTGGGAGGTGGAGACTTCTCACTCGGAGCACTCTCACTCGGGAGAGGGCCCTGAGATTCTTGTTCTGCGGGCTTTGTCTCTCCAGCCGCTGCAGATGGCTTTGAGGCCTCACTCTACCGAGTGGGATCTATGTTCTGAGGCTTCCAGCAAGAAAAAGATGGGAACAATCGGGATAAAGGCAGAAAGATTTTCAACGAGGACATGATTTCGAGACATACCTGATTGATCGGCGAATCTTAGGTGTAGATTTGGGGGATGGCCTTGGAGGGGTCCACTTCAGCTTGAGGAGGTGGAACATCATCATCCGAATCATCGATCACCAGCCTCCTTTTACTCTCTCGCTTGCTGATATCCTCATCAACAGCAGCCCTTTTGCCGACAGGATCACTCCTGATCTTGACGCCGTCGGCTGGCTTCTTGGCAGGCCGAGCTGGCGCATCGTCATGATGCACCTTGTATGGCTTAGAGATGATGAAAGCATTTGTCTGCAAGGAGGATTTTTTATACACTAAGAGATGCAATATTAAGATTAAAAGAGATCAAAGAAGTTGAGTCAGCTTACCTGGGGAGGAGGAGGGCACAAGTTGTATGGGAGAACCGGCAGCATAAGGCTGCACTCAACCGTGATCCCAGAAGAGAAGATTTTGTACATGCGAGTCTTCAGGGTCTCGTAGCTCAAGGAATTGTGGTCATCCCGATTGGGGTCCCTTTCACCCTCATACTCGAATGTAGGCTTGGATCTTTCTTTAATGGGTGTCAGTCGGTTCTTGATGAAGTGCCGAGTGATTTGTTCTCCCTTAAGGCCCATTTTATTCATTTCAAGTATATTGGCCAAGAGTTTGTTCGCCTCATCCCAATCTTGGGCTACCGGCACAGTGCTCCAGTTAGGCCTTGGAACGGGTGAAAGGCCGACAAAGTTGGACAGACTTGGTTCAAGGTTTGAGATATAGAACCAGTTCGCATGCGAGCCTTTGTTGGAAGATTTTAAGGGAAGAGAGAAATAATCTCTGCAGAGAGTTCCGCGGAGTTGAAAGCCGGCACCACCAACGACACAGGGCTCATCCTTGTTTGGATGTGGCTTAAGATAAAATATGCGGCGGAAAAGGTTGAAGTGGGGAAGGATGCCAAGGAAAGCTTCACAAACATGAATAAAGATTGCGATATGAAGAATGAAGTTGGGATTCAAGTGATAGAGTTGAAGACCGTAATACTCAAGAAGGCCCCAAAAGAAATCAGAGGTGGGAAGGCCGAAGCCACAGTAGAAAAAAGAAGTAAAAACGACGATCTCACCGGTGTTTGGAGTGGGGAACTCTTCACCGGCTGCTGCACGCCAGCCGATAATCTCTTTGGGCGGAAGAACTCCGTTCTTCACCATCTCTCGGAGAGTTGATTCCTTGACGTCTGAGGTCGCCCATTGCTCGAAGGGGATTTCTTTCTCTCCCGCCATGGATGCTATATGGGGGAGAATGGATCTGGCACGGGAGATGGGGATTTGTCAAGGAAACCTTGGAGGCTAGATGCGGAAGATGGCCTGTGGTGGAACGAGAGCTCCTAGATCGGTGGATTTGGGCGCGCGCGAGTTTAGGGTATTCTGCGGAGAGCTTGTGAACAGTGCTGCAAAAGAGGAAATTTTTGGGAAGATGAAGTGGCGGGGATGACCTCGAGGCTTCGTAAAAAGACTTGAGGGCTTGCGTTAAGTCATCTTATGATTGGGCCGAGCCCATGAGAGACTTACAGCCCAGTTAAGGTGTGGTTTGACACGTGTCCTTAGGGACTTAAGTGGATGAACTTGAGTAGATTTTCCCTGGTAATATGCACGTGTCTAATTGCCTAATACCTTTAGAACTCTTTCATACCGCGGTTTGCACAACTTCATGAGAAGTTGGCACGATGCAATTTGAAAGGTGACAAACAGTTAAGCTTTTCATGGCTGTCCTGATGACAGGGACTGTTTGGTTTTTAAAGCATTTGATTAAAATGATTATATCAATGATATTTTTCACCTTGGTAAAGATTTTTTAGATTAAGTCTAATATTATAGCAGGTGCTATTTAATATTTTGGTCGTATTTTTCAGATGACTGAAAAATTTGTTTACCCATGAGGGTTGATTAAATTATTTGTTCGGGATGACTCGGGCAAGTTAACTCGGATAAGCATGAGCTTGCCGAGTGAATTGATTTCTTACCCATGAAGGCTAATTAAATTATTTGTTCCGAGACGACTCGGGCAAATTTACTCGGATAAGCATGAGCTTGCCGAGTGATGTGTTATATGATTTTTTATGGTTGCTTTAACTTGAACTAAGCATTTATATAAGTATGATTTTTTATATAGTTCTTGACTATATGCTTAGTATGTTTTTGACTAACCACATAGTCGGGGGCTACACCTAATTAGGTGTATCGGGAGATGCACCTAGATATTTATTTTTGAGAATTTTTTGAGATATTTCAGCCCTTCACAGTCTTTTTATCAGATGATAAAGCACTCGGGAGATTCAGGCAGAGATGATGGAACCACTCAGCACCGGAAGCACTCGGCCAAGGAGTTGTTCGGCTATGTGTTATTTTGGTTCGAGGTAAAGTTGTCTCGTCGACTGCGAAGGACTCGGGGGCTACTGTAGAGATTATGGCAATCGGATATCCTCATGGCAACCTTGTCCGATTGATAATAGGGATAGGTTACGCCTAAAGGTTATGTAAACAGGCTATGACTTAGGTGTTACGTTACCAATTAAATAAGGCAACGGCTTATAGTCATAACTTGGTAAGTTTGAGAAAACCGACTTAGAGTATGATAGGGTTTCCGACTTTTAAGCACGCCCTATATAAGGAGGATAGAGGCGTCCCTTGAGTAATATCAGATTTTATGCGAAACACATATGAGCCACTAGACACATGAGATCGTGAGATCAATAAAGACTCGGCGGATTGAATCCCCAAAACAGGAGTAGGGTATTACCTCACAAGAGGGCCTAAACTTGTCTAAACCCTTAATTTTCATTTAACCCATTGTGTTTGACGATCTTGATTGCACCCTCAATTTCTATTGTCGAAACCAAATTTTGACAAATAATTAACTACCATCACGATTGCTGGCCACTGCAATCGGTAAGGCAGACGTGTAGCACTCGGGGACATGGAGACATGGATCAATTCGGCATTCATGTGCGTTGCGTAGAGAAGGAGCAACCGGATTAATTCTACATAGATTAATGCAACTTTAATTAGGGACAAAATGGTGACCCGCGCCTGCTACGCCTTGCCCCCACCCCCTAGAAAACTTTTATATACACCGCATATAACGGGACGAACATGCATGCATGATACAATTAATTCTTTCCGGGAGATAAATTAATTACTTCCTTCCTTTTCCCTTTATGTTACTGATCTGTTTTTGACATTTAAATTTTATCTAAAGTACTTATGATTCTCATATTCCAGAGCACGTTTTCAAAGGACGTTTAGAGGTGATCACGCTATCCTTTGTTAATAAAGTCATATATTTCATCCAACCACAACTTTTATTGATTCATCTGATTTAAAAAAATTAATTGTGATGCATTTAACGGAGTAACCATATATCTGTTGCATCTTCTTGGTTTACATGAGTTCTTTTCGAAACGATAAATAATTTGAAAGGGACGTGGAGTAATAAGAGAAAGGGGAGATCGACAAAGAAGAATCTTTTGGCCATATATATATATATATATATATATATATATATATATATATATATATATATATATATACCCTACGGAGGATCCCTAGTTTGTCGAGTGTCTGGGGCACTTGGTGAAGACTTTAAAAAACTAGGCGAAAACTTCATCGAGTGTTGCACTCGACATAGCTCACACAGTAAACTTTTGGTCGGCAAAGAGATCTTTGCCGAGTGTTTTTATTGGACACTCGGCAATAACTTTGCTGAGTACCGGAGCGGCACTCGGCAAAAAAGGGTACACGTTAGATGGCTGAACGGTGATGGACTATTTTGCTGAGTGTTTTAAGAAAACACTCGGCGAACTTTTTTACTTTTGCCGAGAGCCAAAAACACTCGGCGAAGGTTGCATCTTCGCCGAGTGTATTTGTAAAAGCACTCGGCAAAGAGGCAACCTTCGCCGAGTGCATTTGGAAATACACTCAGCGAAAATGACACCTTCGTCGAGTGCTTTTACAAATACACTCGGCGAACCTATAGCACTCAACAAAATGTGTTCCCAGAACCCCTGTTTAGTCAATTTGCCGAGTGTTTAGCCCAATACACTCGGCAAAGATGCTCTTTGCCGAGTGTAACACTCGGCAAAGTGGCTATTTTTGCCCATTTTATTTCATTTGGTGGCATATTTCACAAAAATTCAAAATAAACATCACAGCATCACATTTGCATACCCCAAGTATCAATCCACAACCACAATCGCTCAACAACATCCACAACCACAATCCCACAACATCAACATCCACAATCCCATAATCATAGCCACAATCACATACACAATTCACATTCACAAAACATAAATATAATCCACATTCTGTTATCACAAGCTAACACAATCCACAGTAGCTAAACATAGTCCACAATCCACATTTAGATATTCTAGTTTTGAACACAATCACAAGTAAACATATTTTACCGAGGTGGAAACGGCGGCGAACCTCCATGGTCCGTGGTGGGGTTATTCGATGTCGCCGACTGAGGCTGCACAAAATAAAAAGGCTTCGATATCGGTTGTCACGAGAATGTCATTCGGTAATAAGAAAAGAACATATGAGGTTTTCAAGTGACTCATCGAAGTGCCTACAACAGACTATGGAGGAGTGAATACCACACGCTGTGGCGGTACCACAGGAATATCCATGTTCTGACTGATTGTTTGCACGTAGCTATACATCTCAGTCATCCTCATCTCAATCTCCCGCCATTTCCTTCTCTCCTCTTCCAACTCGTCCTACAATATTCCATCCCAATATTACAAAGCGAAACAAACAATCAGTAAATATTAATTAATTGAGTTTGTAACCCGCCGTTTCCTTCTCTCCTCTTCCAATTCGACCTACAATATTCCATCCCAATGTTACAAAGTGAAGCAAATCAGTAAATATCAATGAGTTGAGCATAAAACAGAAAATTTTTCACCCGGAGTTGGTGCACTTCGGACTGTGAAGCGGTCGACCGTGTGCATATGGCCGGGCTTTCGCTCGTGCTCCTTGCTCGAAGTTGGGACATAGTGGGTGTACTGGTTGTGTCGAGGAGGTTGTCGCCAATCTAGTACGGCCCATGGTTCTTGCCTCCTCCCACCCTCATGACGACTTCTCCATCAATATCCTGGGTGGTAGGGTTGAAATCTTCCCCATGGAGCTCCCTTGCCATCGTGGTGTACTGACTAAGGCGGCTGTGGATGGTCGCATTGGTGTACACCAAGGGCCCGTCCTTTGGGTTGTAGTCGACGTTGGACGTCGCCTTGCTCTTGTGGGCCAAAGCCCATGCCTTGAACTGGGAGATAGGCTGCCCATCATGCGACGCCGACTATGAATAAAACAATAGTATGATTAAGAAGTATTGAGCCTTGGTCGTTGAAATGAAAAATAGAATTCACGTACCCATCTAGCTGCATACTGGTTGAGGATAAGGCTACCTCGGTGGTGTGGTGCACCTGGCATCATCAAACGCCGCTCCCGGCAAGCGGAGTGCGTCTCCTGCCACTCGGCAGCGCACCACCTGTCCACCATGCGCTCCCAGCAATCGAGAAGCTGGCCGCACCACCAAACAGGCACCTACACATCATCAAGTATAAGATATATACCTAGATCAAATCAAATGTACTTAATCGTTTAAAAATCCAGTGTTATATTTACCGGCCACTACGTGGTTTTCACTCTTTAGCCACGAAACATTTAGGCAACACCACTTATTTGGGTGCAATAGGGGGGTACTATGGCAACCAAACATTGAATTGGTAGTAATATATGTCCATTTTGCGACACTTAAAATGTGTTGCGATATTTATTATTTTTGTTGCAATAAGGTGACGCTAATGCACCCATTTTTAGGATTTGTGTTGCATTTGGTTCGTCTTACAGCTACAACAATTGTTAGTTGCAGTATCATTTCGTGTGTGGCAATAGAATGGTGATATGGCAACCGTCTTAGCGTTGGTTGCTTATGAACGACAATATCACAACCGTTGATTTAGGTTGCAATTTTCTTGGTGCGTTGTGGCAATAGCTAGATGGCTATTGCATCCTGTCTTGCTGCGAGATGCAATAGCACATTTGTTCCGGTTGATAACCCCCTGTAGTCCCGGTTTGACCAAACCGGGACTACGAATCCAGGACTAAAGCTATTTTTAGTCCCGGTTCAAATAACCTGGACTAAAAATACATTTTTAGTCTCGGTTGGAGACACCAACCGAGACTAAAGATGGCGGCGCCACGTGGCTGGCTCTGCCATCTTTAGTCCCGGTTGGTGGCTCCAATCGGGACTAAAGTTTTTTCTTAATTTTTTTAATTTGCTCCCGCTATTAGCTTGCTTCTACTTGTTTATACACACACACACACATATATATATACATATATATATATATATATGCAAATATACATATATATGTGTAAATACATAACACACACATCTATATATAACACATAACATACATATATATGCAAACAACATCAAAAAAATTTTCAATGATCGAATACAACAAAATGCAACAACAAAATTCAGACATATTTTTAACAAATTGTCCACAAATTTGTTCACACATATATACAACAAAATCGTCCACACTATATATACAAGAAAATTCAACAACAACAGCATGTATTGTTCCTTTGTCAGAGTCATGGTTCTTGCTTCGGTTTTGGTGACCTTCAGGTTGTTGTATGCAATGATGGCCTGGATGTGTGCCTCGTAATGCATGTCAGTCATGAGTTTGTGACAGGATTTGTCAGCCGCCGTAGCTGGCCTCGTATCCTGTCTGGCATCTAAAAAAATCCTGCATAAACACATGATGTATTGAGCCATTGTTTCAATAATGTCCAATGAATGTGATGTATTGAAGGACGTGGTTTGATAGAAGACTTACCCACAACTCGGCCTTCACCCGCTCCGCCCTGTTGTTGAATATCCTTCCATCTCGATCAGGAAAATCGAGGACGGCGACGTAGTGGTCAAACGTGTAGGCAAGCTCCGACTTTCCGGCATACTGAACAAGGCCAGGAAAGTGTACTCTGCACAGAAGACCCAGGATGCCGTTGACATGGTGTTTGTGATCACCTGCTCTGATCACAGCCCAACACCTGCCAAGTGAAAATAAAATGAATTATTAGTTTTAATTGTGATTTTTAACAAATCAAATGGAAAAGTATTGACAACATCCAAGGTTACTTACCGAGTCCCTTCAGGCTGAATCAGCGGGCGTCTCTCGAAAGGTATCGGTCGCCGTGGGAGGGTCGAGGGACCTTGCAACCAAATAGTCGGCAAACCCCCAGCGGAGCCGGACTCCCCAGCGGAAGCAGAATCCCCACCGGAGACAGACCCCCCAGCCTCCTGCTCCTCCTGCTCCTCACCAGAGGCAGTAGAACCCCTAGCCTCCTGCTCCGCCTGCTCCTCCTCCACCTGCTCCTCCTGCTCCTCGTCACTAGAGGAAGCTACAGGGGTGGGTATCCCCCTCGACCCCTGCCAACACAAACCTTGCGTCGACCCCTGTCGCGACCCCTACCGAACCCCTCAGCTGCATCGGACCCTTGAATGGCATCGACCGCTCTCCTGAACACCGACACGCACTTCCTCAAACCACCCACCATCTTTGTTCAATCACCTGTACTTAGAAAGAGTAAACCAATTAGCACAGATATACAAAAATATGAAGAGAGAGATGCAAAATAAACAGAACATAGATGCAAAATAAATAGAACATAGTACGGTGCATACATGTATTAGAAATAGTCATCATGATCGGGATTAGCTGGATCATAATTATCATCATCATTATCAGCAATGTCAATATAATCATTAGGTTCCTCCTTGGAAGGAGGAATGTTGTCGTCCCTCTCATTTCCTAAATGTAACCGCTGAAGTAATTCTAAGTCCTTCACATTATGAACCTCATCTCCAGCGTCCTTGTCAACAACCATTTCATTGCCTACATCCATCCCCATCGCTTCGGTTAAGTCTATCTCAAAACTTCCTTGTAGCCCATCTTCTTGAAAGAACTCTCCGTCATATGTGTTTGGGTCCATGTTGTAGTCTTCATTGTTTGGTAGAGGTAGTTTACCGTGTGGCGATACCTTGTACACAACATCCCAACCCTAAAGATGGTCGTCTATTTGGCACGGATATGACTTGTGTCACCTGTTGAGCAACGATATACACATCATCTCCTGCTAGGATGGTTGACTGTCGAATTTCGACTAGCCCAAGATTAGGAGTCTGTCTCACTTGAGCAGGATCAAACCAATGACATTTGAATATGACAGGATTAAGAGGTCTACAACCATGAAACTCAAGTTCATATATTTCTTCAATTCTTCCATAGTAATCAACCCCATTGAGCCCTGGAGTAAAAACTCCAGTATTTGTGGTTCTTCGATTGGGTCGACTCTGCTCATGGCTTGTTGTGTGAAAGTAATATTCATTGACATCATAACCGGAAAATGACTTAACCCTATAGGAACAACCACCAGAAACTTGTCTCAACTCGGCACTCATAGATGCATCGTTTTGGCCCTGCAAGTTAAAACAGGTTGTAAAGTCAAACTTCTAAATTTCAAGCAAAAAAATTAAGCATAAGTTTCGATAGTACCTTATTTTTGAACCAAGAAATGAAATCGGGAATTCCATTTCCGGCACCCTACCTTAGAAGGTTTTGGCTTCTTGCGGGGTAGGTTCCCTTGGTTGACGCCAGAATTGATGTTGAAATTCCATGTACGAACGAGAACAAGAGGGTTGAACAACGAGAATAGTGACTAATTAGTAACAAGTTTGTTGAGAACTTACCGCATGTACGACTCCACTTCATCGAGGTTGGTCAACACGTATAGCATGATGTTGCACCACTCATGATGATTCAATGTCTTGTTGGTCGCTTCACTCGCACTTCCAAGTTGCCCTCGGAAAAGACTGAGGTTCAATTCATCTTCGCCATCATTGTAACGAGGGGGTGGATTATGCACGCTAGGAAGGTTGTCAACATAGTATTTTGATGTGAAATTTGAAACCTCCTCCAGAATGTATGCCTCTGCAATGAAAGCTTCAATCTTGCATTTATTTTTACATTTCGTTCTAATAATCTTCAGACATCTCTCAATTACATAGCACAACGGCACTGCACAGGCCCCCCATTCGACACTCGTGCGGGAGGTGCATAATCAAATGCTGCATCGGATAAAAGAAGCTGGGAGGAAAGATCTTCTCTAACTTACATAGCAACACAGGCGCCATTCTTTCCATTTCGGCAATCACAGTCCGAGATAACTCCTTAGCACACAACTGGCGGAAGAAATTGCTCAACTCTGCAAGGACTAGCCAGACATGCTCAGGGACATAGCCACGAACCATCACCGGGAAAAGCCGCTCAATCCATATGTTGTAGTCATGACTCTTGAGCCTGTTGATTCGCATGGTAGATAAGTTCACTCCCCTCTTTAAATTGGCTGCATACCCATCAAGGAACATCAACGTTTGGAACCATTCGAGTACTTCCCTCCTTTGGGCCCTCGTCATAACAAAATCGGCCTTAGGCTTTCTCCATGACTTGCCACCTCTGGGAGGCGCCATGTCTAGTTTTGGTCTATTGCATAACATAGTTTGATCCACTCGAGCCTTTACGTTTTCTTTTGTCTTATCAGGAATGTCCATGATTGTACAAAAAAAGTGCCTCAGCGACATTCTTTTCGGTGTGCATCACATCAATGTTATGTGGAAGAAGGGGATCTTGAAAATAGGGGAGCTTTCACAAGGTAGATTTTTGAGTCCAGGCATGTTGCTCACCATATCCCAGAAAACCACCGTCTTCTTCATTGATCTCAAGAGCTTCTAACTGAGCACGAACCTCGGCACCTGTCATCATCTGTGGTGCAGCCTCGGTAACTATTACATCTTTTGTAAAGTTCTTGATGTCCCGCATGAATGGATGGTCAAAAGGGAGGAATTGTCGATGTTGTCAAAAGAAGAATATTTACCACCCTTCACCAACCAGATGAACTTCAGAGCTGCCTTGCATACCGGACATGGAAACTTCCTGTGAACACACCATCCGCAGAATATCCCATATGCCGGCAAGTCATGCGGGGAGTTATGGTACCAAATATGCATTTTGAAGTTTGTCTTTGTAGCTCAGTCATATGTCCATACCCCTTCCTCCCAAGTATGGAACAAGTCATCAATCAAAGGCTCCATGTAAACACTCATATTCTTCCCCGGATGTCCAGGAACTATCAACGACAAGAATATATTTTGTCGTTGGAAGATGACGCCGGGGGGAGATTGAGGGGGATAACGAACATGGGCCAACATGTGTATGGGGCAGCCGCCATTCCATAAGGATTGAACCCATCCGTTGCCAAAGCAACCCGTACATTACGAGCCTGTCGAGCTTTCCTAGGATGAATCACATCAAACCTTCTCCAAGCTTCACCATCGGATGGATGTACAAGCTTCTCAGGATTGTATCGACGTCCATGCTTGTGCCATGTCATCTGTTTCGCGGATTCCTTGGTCATGTAAAGCCGTTGGATCCTCGGTATGAACGGAAGGTACCGTAAGATCTTCATGGGGATAGCGAGCTACCTCTTGTGCCCATCACCAGAGTCTACCTCTACGAACCTAGACGATCCACACTTTGCACAGTACTTTGCTTCTGCATGCTCTTTCCTAAATAGGATACATCCATTTGGACAAGCATGTATCTGCTCATATGGCATCTTAAGTGCACGAAGGAGTTTTTGTGTCTCATACACGCTCTTTGGCAGAAGGTGACCATTCGAAAGCAGGCTACCAACAACTGTCAGCATAACATCAAAGGCCTCTCTACTCCAGCTAAACTGGGACTTTACGGCCATTAGCCGTGCAATGGCATCCAGTTGAGAAACCTTTGTATGCCCATGAAGGGGTTGCTGTGTCGTAGACAACATGTCGTAATACTCCTATGTGGTAGGCTCTGGCTCCTCCTCCCTACATCCTTCATTGAAGTGTGCTTCATCATAGTCATTTAACATGTCTCCTACCCCGACATCAGAATCAAACTCCTCGATGCATTGTTGGACGACCTCGTCTCTCCCACGGTAGGCTTCACCATGGAACGTCCACCGGGTATAATCAGCTGTAAAACCATTCTTGCAAAGGTGTTTGCTCATGATCTCTTTTTTTGTCGCTTCATGTTACCACAATTGCTACAGGGACACCAAGTGGTACGTGCTCCTTTTAACCTTGGCAAATGCAAGTTCCAAGAAAGCATCGGTCTTCTCGATCCATTCATCGGTCAAGGAACCGTGACTTGAGCGGCCTGTATACATCGACTCACGGTCATCCATCCTCTATCATATCGAAGAATCATATAAATATTATTTGCATCTACCGAGTGCCTATATGTCTAATAGGTAAAGATAGGTCCTAATCCCACCTGAGGATGTGTAGATGAGTTTAGTTCCCATGCTCTAGTACTCCGCTCCGAGACATAATTTTGGCAGCCCCTCCCCGCTGTTCTCCAAATACACGCCCCGACAGGGAGATTGTGTATCCGGAGAACAACTGGGAGATACTGCCAAAATTCTGAGTCAAACCGAAATACTAGATCATGAAAACTAAACTCATCTACACATCCTCGGGCTGTCCAAAAAACATGGACAATTCGAAACAGATACGGTTAAAGATATGCAAGAAGACGCATATTTTCATTCGTATCTCTTTCGAACGGGAGACGCCTAAGGTTACATTATACACAGACAAACGACAGTGAAGGCAGCGACACCTAAAAAATAGGGAAGCACAGCTCGATGGTCGGCACACAAGCGACGGCATGGCTGCGCGATGCGACTCCATTCATCATCTAAAAAAATGCTTTAAACATACATGCATACAATAAACTTCAAAATATATATGTGCATATAGCATATATTTTCTACGCAAATCAAAGGAGTATAGATATGTATCTAATAAATACTATTGTTTTTACCATATATTTGTTTCTAATAAATACCTAATATCACCCGTTTTAATAAACACCTAAATACATGATATTATTTTTATGTGTCAATAATAACCTAAATGTTGCCATAGTTTGAATTAAATGTTTATATAATAACAAATCTAATTTTGTTTGTACTAAATGTCACAATAACAAAGAAATAACAAAGAAAAGACGTGTTTACTGGAAAGATGCGAAGGAGGGTGGGGCGCGGCCGGCGAGGGAAGGGGGCGTCGGCGGGGGAGGGCGTCGGCCGGGGAGGAGGTCATTGGCCGGGCAGGGGAGGCGGCCGGCGGGGGTGTGGCGGCAGGGAGGCGGGTCGGCGGAGCGCGCGCCGGGCGACCGGCGTCGGGAGGCCGGATGCGTGGCGGCGGGCGCGGGCGGCCGGGATGCGGGGCAGCGGGCCGATGAAAGTGCGGTGTTGGGAGGACGCGGTGCGGCGCAGCGTGGAGGTCTTTTTTGGCTAAGGGTGAAATTTACTCGGGCGCGGGAGGGCCTTATGGCACAACTTTGCCGAGTGCCCCGATCTAGGCACTCGGCAAAAGCCCCTTTGCCGAGTGCGCTTGATCGGCACTCGGCAAACAATCCCATATGCCGAGTGCTTGCATTTCACACTCGGCAAAGGATATATTTGTCGAGTGTTAGCCATAGGCACTCGGCATAGATTTCAAACATCTATTTTTTTATTTGGGTTTTGCCGTGTGTACAACCTTTGCGAGTGTAGTACTCGGCAAAAAAAATTTTATTTTACGCTACTAATAATTTAAAAATTATCAAACGAATTCGAAAAATTTCCAAATTTTTGCATAATCCAATATATGCTAATTGTTGCCTAGGGAAAAAGTTTTTTAAATCAAATGACAATTCGGCCGTCACTTTCTCTCTAAAACTAACCAATCATTCTCAACACTCATAATCTTCTCTGGAGAATCTTCGGTTTTGTGAGCGTCATACTTGGTAATATATTTGAAACCTTCTTAATTTATTACCACAACCTCAACGTATCATATCATGCCAACCAGACAATTTTCTTTATTTTTCGACTTCGTTTTCTATTTTTACAATTTTAAATTCATTCGGTCAATAGGTTTCTAATCATGTTCCGCGAAGAATATTTTGAAATTTATTCTAATTTACAGGACATTGACTCAAAAGGGTCTAAATAGTATGAATATAATTTTTTCGCTAATTTTATTTTTTTATCACTTGCAGTTCAAATTTGACACTTGTCAAAAAAATCATGAGAACAAAACAAATAAAAACAGCACCTATCAAAAAATTACCAAATTTTATAATTAGGAGTTACATGTTATAATTACTTAGTAGAGAAAGTTTGGAGGATGGAAAATAAAAAATTTTCAAAACTTTACCGAGTACCACGACAAGGCACTCGGTAGAATTGCAAGTTTACCGAGTGCCTTGGTTAGACACTCGGCAAAGAGTGAATTTTACCAAGTGCCTTGTCCTGGCACTCGGCAAAGATCTTGAAGAACGGTCGCTGCATCGCACTGGTGACAGCCGTTACATTTTTGTCGAGTGTCTGAAGTTGGCACTCGGCAAAATAGTCTTTTGCCGAGTGCCAATATCAGGCACTCGGCAAAATTCGCTCTTTGCCGAGTGTTTTTTTCGTCGAGTGTTTGCTCTCGGCAAACAATATATTTTGCCGAGAGTTTATTTTTGCCGAGAGCGTACTCGGCAAACATGTAGTTCGCTGAGTGTCGAAAGGAAAGCTCTCGACAAACAATTTTACACTCGACAAATAAGGACTTTCCCATAGTGATGTGTGGGCTTTCCCGTAGCGAGGTGTGTGTGCAGGTTACAGAAGTCAGAAGAGACATGTAGTATAACACAACAAATCAAATTAACTACAGATGGAAAACGATCGATGGGGGAATACAATAATATGCATGTGTTTGATCGATCTGCTTAGTGTCCTCCGACAGATTGCATGGTACGTTACGTGATGCATGGATGATTGGATGGATTCGGCCGGGGACCTTAGGCTCTGCCGATCGATCTGCATGCATTTACGTATACGCGATCGTACGGAAACACATTGGACAAGCTGGCAATATATGCAAGATACAAAGTAATTAATTAATGATATTAAGGCGTGTGCATGACTGGGTGTCCTACTGCTGCCAACCGTGTGCAAAGGTCGGCCCATGCATCTTGGTCCCACTAGTGTTTATTTCCAAGAAAAAAAGAAACTATTTATAATTAGCATCGATCCTAATATATGCACAGTTGGTTCACAAATAACAGAGTCTGATAACCTTCTATTATCACATATATGTGCTCTCGATAATAACATATGGTTTTGAACTATACGTCACAATAAAAATATTACGTACTACGTACATCCGTCATATAATTAACTAATGAGACAACAAAAATCCCTTATAGGTGAGAGAAGGTATATAGTAGATATTATTTTCTTATGGTGGAGGGCCGCAGGCCATACAATAAGGTAAAGCTAATTCCGGCATCGATTGAACCATGATTGAAGACAAATTTTGTGGTGATTCAGTTTTCCAATTATTTCTACGGAAAAGGTGACGAGACGCGCTACTAGCTGCACATATAAAGCTTGACCAAACAAACAACATGTATATAGATCCAGAGACAGTACTGACAAAGATAAATAGAGATAGACAGACAGTACTAGCTAGGTAGACAAATGCATGGATCGATCGATCGGTCAAAATGTGCATTCATAGTGCAGAGATACACACACTCAAAATGTGCATTCATGGTGCAGAGATACACACACACACAGCTTGCTTTTCAATTCCTTTTTGATCGGTCATAAGTGGAGATGTTGCATGCACAAATCTATCTGCCTCTGGGTCTGCATGCCAATGTGCGTGCTACAATGTTTTTCAGTCGACAATGCATGCTGTACCAATCGATAGCATATGCATGCATGATCAGAAGGTGCCAAATTAAAACAGTTTCTCTTTAATTTTTTTTATTAATTTCCTCCATCATGAGAGGTACTTGTAGCACTATATATCTTAGGACATCCGCAACCATGATGTAGCATCTCTTTTAAGGCTACGTTCGTTTCCTGAGCTGGGAAACTTTCTCTTTGAAACGAAAAAACAAAACAACTTAGCATATAATTAATTAAATATTAGATAAAATTAATTTAAAAATAAATTAATATGATTTTTAAAGCAACAATTTAGTAATTTTAAAAACGTATGTGAAAAAGCTCCGTGCCGTATGCGACACCGCTAAGGAATAGCACGGTCATTCCACTAATTCACTGCAAGAGTTTTTCTCAGGACAGGATTTCTCCTTTGATGTGCTATAACTACTTCATGCTGGCTAACAATTAACTCTGCAATCTGACTAGCCTTCAAATCCTGATTTATCTCTTTTTTTATTAACCTAATACACAATATTGGTACAAACAACGACTCTGTATGATCATAAGATTGACCATTGATGGCATATTGGGTCTATATATCTGTTTGGTTATTTGCCATTCCTAACTTTGCCATTTTTTTAGCTATGCCATGCCAAACTTTTTTTGTTAAAGTATTGGCTAGCTAGCTAGCCTTTTGTTTGATTTGCTACCGGAGTTTGTATTCTAGCTTAGGCCCAGTTCTAGCAAGAACAATAATTTAGCATATGCCATTGTTTTTGTACAAAACAAAATGGATAATGAATATTTTGTCATTATCTTTTTTTTGCTGGGTTGATTTGGTTGAGTTTAGCCACAAACCAAAAAAGCCCACTCTTTCTCCAATCATCGAATGCAAACTAGGCCTCAGGGTTCTGTCAAGAACTTTATGCATTAATCAAAAACAATAAAAAAAAGGAGCCATCTGAAATAGATTTCATATTTTAGGGGGTAGATACCCAATTTTATATACATCTTTTTTTTTGTTTGGGGGTGGTGGGTTGGGGGTTGTTATTTCTTTATCTTTCCGTTCAATGTATAGCTCGTACAGATGTGCAGGTTTAATTAAGGTTCCCGTTCGAAATTCTTGGAGCTGAGCAACTTATGAATATTCTAACCTGGATTATACTCGTCAGAGATGCTACAAATTACTTCTAAAATTAAGTTTGAAATTTTAAATTTTAACGGCGGCTGATGTTGCACGTACAACACGGCTATGTAAATATGCCGTAGTGGTACGCATCATGATGGCCTGTTTGAACGCTTTTCACTTAGATGCAAAGCATATGGTCCACAAGAGAGCAGGACCAATGGATTTTTTTTTATATACTGCATCAGTCGCCCAGACAACAGTCCAGAAGAAAAAGCAGGACCAATGGCATATAACGGCAGCACTGTTCCTTTTTTTTCCTAAGCATGCAAGGTTTAATTGATTAAACCCGATGGACCCTCTCTCTGGGCTCGTAGCTGCTAGCAACCTTTCTGTCCGGCTCCAAAGGAAGATAGACGAAGACATTCTTAATCAATCTCGTCATAGCTTTGGGTTCAAGGAAGAAGTTGATGTGTACAATTAATTAATATGTTTTCTTGTTGCAGAGGGGCCGGCCGGAGGAGATAAAATAAATGGTCCATGCATGTTGACATGGTCCAACAAAACATCAATGGATTATGCATGCACATAGACGTATATGCTAGCTAGAGCATAATAGATGTGAATTTATATACACATATGTTTTCAGGACAATTGCCAATTGGTAGAGATGTACTGCACTAAATTGTTGCATGTATACTGCATCTGTGCAGGCCCCTGATTTTTACTACTCCCTCGTAAATTTATTTTTCATCTCTTCCACACATTAAAAAAAAACTAAAATACGTTTTACTTTTTTAAATATAAATACATTTTTCCTCATTTTATCTTGTCTTAATGGATTTGTCCTCCTTTTTCATATTTTCACAAATTTTAATATAATTGATGACTACTTAAAAGACAATGTTATTTTGAGATAACAAAAAAATAAAAATAAATTTATTTTGAAACGACAAAGTAAACCTTAACACAGCTAGCCAACACATACTTACGGTGCATGCCTCTCCTCTCTACGTGCGGTGGCTATATAAATTGTCAGATGCACGAAATACCGTCAGATCAGACCATAGCTAGGTTCTAATCCCTCCTTTCAAAAGACTAAGACGTATTTATTGTTGTCATCAAGAAAAAAAATAACTCGATCATCCTATATATAATAAAACTAAGAAATTTAAGAAATTATACCCAACCGGCAATCAATGCTCAGGTTCCCATCAACAATTTAATCTAGCATTACAAAATAAAAAAACAATTTCATCATTTAAATCTTGTATGCATGAATACTATAAATATAACATCTTATTAGAAAAAAGAAAATAAAATATGCTTTGTTTAAATGGAGATTAAGTATGTAAATATATATTAGAAATCCACTAAAATTTAGTGGATTTTACCTCTACTATCCACTACTACATAATTGGTTTTTCCATGCAGTGAAAACAAATCTTCACATGTGATTGGGCGGCACGTCTGCACGCAGGTATCTGTGAAAATCAGCATTTTCGCATGCGAACAAACCCACAGCATACGAAGACCCATTATCGTAGGCGGGCCTATTAACATGGCCACCTGCGAAGATCGATTATGACATGCGAACTCATTAAGAGGCCCCACTTGCAAAAATGGGTCTTCCCATGCGGCCTATAATCCATTACCCGTTTGGGAAGATTGCACCCCTATGTAATATAATACTTCCCGCTATTTCTAATTGATATTTGATATGCTACACATAAGACCTAACCAAGTTGTCTTTCTTAGCACATAGTAATTAGAATATTGCATTGACAAAACAGAAAGCATTTACATACATATAAACATGTTTGTCCCATATATTACAAAATAACGATCGTTCCGAATTTCTTTTCTAATGTCTATTGGCTCTGATTGTCGTAGAATTCTCCTAATACGTAAAGGATTGTTTGTTTGTGAAACTAATTTGCAATATAAATGTTAAGAAATTAACTACGGACAAAATAATCTGTATAGAGAACAATCTCTAGACTTACATAATGTTCCTAGTTTGGTGTGTACCTTCCGTTGACCTTAAACATCTCACACACGTAATATCACATAGTACGGTGCTAGGGGGTCGCTTGAAACACTACGAACATAATAATAATACTGGTCATTATAAACAAGTAATCATTCGAACAATTTGTGTTCATGGCATATGTCAATACCGGTCAGCCTATCTTGACATTTAGCTTTGTCTTTTGTGGATCTTCTATTGGCCCATTATGTCTGATGTAAAACCTATGTGCACTGTTGTTAACAGCAGAATTTGGCAATTGTCGTTAGTCAAGAGGAGAAATTGGCATCGTGATTCTAGCGACTACGGTTGGAAAATGTATAGGATAGAGTTTGTTTTAGAGTTGTTTTTTGTTTTAGCTTTCTTACCAAGGAAGGCTTGTTAATGATGAGAAATTAGGGTCCCAATCTTCCAATAGGTATTAATAACTCTCGATTTGGTGGAAAATTGATATACACGATCCAGCTTTTGATCAACACGATACGAACCCTGCAATCGCAGCACCACTTTGGTTATCAATCGTGCGCTTTCCGGTTGACCTCGCTGAGAAGGCTAATTCCTGCATGTGAATCAAAGAACACAAGCAAGAACAAAGTAGATTGCAACTCAATTTGCAGATGAATGATTAAGATCTCAAAGTTGGGGTTCAACTAACCGAACTAGCGGCAAAATTGCAATGGCAGAAATAACCTAAGCAAAATCTAGCTCTAAACTATGACGACTACTGAATAAATATAATTAGGGACGACCTAGGGTTAGCCCTAGGTGTCCACCTTGGGCATAGCCCATGACACAATTACAAGGCTCAAGGCCCAAATCAGACTTGGACTAGATAAGGTACGTGGCTTGTTTTGTAGATTCCCGATTGCTTGGAAGGTATTTTGACGTGCGAGTAGAACCATCTAAAAGTAGACTCCATGAGCTTTCCAACAAGTACACATGGGCCCGGAGATTCCTTTTGGATCAGCGCCTAGGTCAGTTTGAAGTTAATGTTGCAATGAGGCTCAAATAAGAATCCAAAACATATAGAATTTCATCTCTTGCCTTCTATGGACCAAAAGTGACGTGGTGATATAAGAGTAGACTTGGGGAAGGATATTGGTTGGTCCAAAATCAACTTCATTGATCATGCAAGCACTTCATGAGCCCACTCTCCTTTCCTTCACCCACGCAAGTATTTCTGCAGACAAGAAGAGACAAAGATCATGGTGCAGTAATGTTTGTTCAAATATATGAAAAGTAAACCTAATATAGAATATATGCACCTTTATCTTGTTGATGTGTAACATAGGCATGGTCGTGTCCGAGCCGGTGATGTTCTCAACAGTTAGTTTCTTTTTCTATGAAGATAGAGTCCTGAGCCGATTAGATCATGTCTGAATCGGACTTGTTTCAACCCAAACTTATAAATACGTTTGCCTGGGGTATTTGTAAATCATCAACATATCAATATACAACTTTCGGTGCATCACCACCCTAGTTTTAGTTTCAACGAGTTCTTAGTTTTGAGTTAGACTGCATCGGTTTCTATCTCCAGCGAGGAGTAAGTTTCGTCAACTTCGCTTGTATTGACGTAATTAGTACTACCTCGGTTAAGTCCGATACTCTAATTAAGTTCTTACTCGTGTTGCTTATCCAGTATATCATCTCTTTCTTAGATTTCATTGTTGTCTTAGTTAGATTCAATATATTAATCACTTTATTCACAATCTATCAGCTCATATAGATCTATCGAATTTTTTATTAAACTTGCATTGTCTTGGTTAGGTTCAATCTGCTTGTTTTTTATCTATTAAGTAGATTTACTTAAGTTTGATTGAATCTGCCAAAAGTTTCATCAGAGTTTTAGCCAATGAGTTATCTATTTGCTATCTTATATTGTCTTGGTTTAGTCCGATCTATCAAGATTGTTTACTCAGGAAAGGTTTATAGTAAATTTTATTTTGTCTAGTCCTAGCTAATGATAGTTTGATTGTTCTCCATTGGTTATATAACCGTTTATCCAAAATTCCATCGGCATCGACTAGGCAGACGATATCATATCGATCCTTTGGCCGATCGGCCTTGCGATTTTTTTGTTCCATCTTGCTAGTTGCAGGATCAAACTGGTTGGCACGCTCTAAACTTGATTTTAGGATCTGCATTAGAGCTAAGCATATCTCTTAGGCCTTAGTGTGTTGCAGCAAATTTTGCGTCAACAACTGTGTAGACAAAACATTTGTTTGAGTTACATAAAAATTTCAGAAGAGCAATTAGTTATTGAGGGGGTATTTTATTACTTACAAATTGAGGAACTCTATGTAGCTTTCCTTGTCATAGTGTGTCGAGTCAAGCACTACGACCAACTGATCTTTCGAATATATTAGGAATAAAATATAGTGGTCATTACAGACAAGATAGATGAATTATAGACGACATTTGCTAGTAATGATGTATTACTATGAATATAATAATCAAATGGAAGAGTTGATGCTTACATAAAAGCATAAGGGGCCATTAAGAAATTTTTGTCTTTGTGCGAGAGCATTGCTCGTCCCAGGTATCTCTTTACCTCGACCTTCTTTTCCTTATGTAATTTCTTGATATATTCTTCCTTTTCCTCAGGTGTCTTATCCTTTAGTTCTGAGCAATTCTCACGCAGCTCTACAATATGTTGTGTCCTACAAACCCTAGTTGGGTCAATATAGCCAACTTGTTGCCTCTTTCTTTCCGCTTCGTGGAATTTTAACCTATTGAATGCAATGAATGAAATTTAAGTTTGTTTCATACATTTATGTAAAACATATAAGAGTAAAGACTTACAGGAAAAATGCGGCAACAAGATTGATGTCCATTTTATCTATCTTGAAGAGGGTGTGTAGGTCACAAAAATCGATTAAGAATATCCCATAGGGTCCACTCATGAAAGCATCATGTGGGACCTTAACACTAATGAAACCGAGGCCCTCTCTAGCAACCTTAATATATCATTCATTCATCGCCCTTATCTACCATGGTAGATCCTTCATAATGTGCCATGGTAGGAATGGCTTGCCATATTTGTATTCTTTAGGCACATCTGTAGATTTAAATTGCAAGTCCTTCTTGGCCCATAGTACTAACTTCTAGGATTAGAGAATCTGATATCTAATCAGCATCTTCTTTACCCTTACCATTGCCCTTATCTGTCATACATGTCCCTCTGAAGGCCAAAAACATGAACCTCTCTTTATCTCTTGACATTTCCTTCGGGTTGTATGTGGAAACCATCTTTGGTACCAGCCGATGAGGTTCTAGGGTAGTAGACTTGGGGCCAGATGCACCTACTTGGGGAGGTGGAACTTGTTCGGCTAAAGCAGATTGTGGTGTAGACGAAGATTGGCCCGTGGGAGCAGGTTGTTTAACTGGTGGCGGAGGAGAGGGGAAAGCAAACACGGAGGGGATGGTGGTGTGGAAGGTGGACGGTGTGGTGACATCATCGGAGGTGGTGAACCTAGTGGGGAAGGTGGACCTGGTGGGGACGGCGACGTTGGAGAGGTAGCTGTCATTGGTTTGGATGGTGCTAATTTTGATGGTGGCTGCCGAACAAGGATGATGTCTCGACGATGCCACAAGATGAAGTGGTTCGCTACATTCCCGAGAAGTTCGATCCCCTCCGGTGTGGGGATGTATAGCTCCAACGCGATATGTTTGCCATGGACCTTGGCCACTTGCACCCTTACATAATCTCCTGGGATGGTGGTGCTGTGGAATTGTCAACCAGGTATCGCCAAGCCAGTAGAAACCTTTTTTGTCTTCCTAGCCCTTCCAATTGAAACAACAAGTCTGCATGCAGTCGGACCAGTTATATCATTCACAGGGTATGGGGTTGTTTCTACTAATCCAACACTGCTTGGCACTTAAGCAATTTGCTGGGATTCAGCAAATAATGTTGGAAAGGCAGTGCGATTTTGAGCTACCACAGAGTAGAAATGTTGGTTGACTTGTGCCGCGATTTTGTCTTCCAACATCTCTTGTATCTATCTCGCTTCTTGTAACTCATGGCGTCCTTTGGAAACCTTTCCTTCCAACTCATCTTTGAAGAGATGCCTCTAACCCGACCAGAGTGTTCAGGGTTGCCCAACGCTGCAGTGAGTTAGTCGTTCTCCCTTTTTGCAACGAACTCTTTGGATTTCTCCTTCTTGGCGATTTGTTGCAAAGTGGTGGCCACCAACTCGATCTCAGGATCCTCAAACAGGATTTCACCGTCCTCCGTGACCTGTCATGTGCTTTGTGCCCATATCCAATTTTTGCTTTGGTCCTGTAGAGGGTCAACCAACAGGGGTTTGCCTTACTCGACGAACTTCTGTTTCGTTTCTCGCAACTGATCGACATGGCCATCGTACCTGCTCGAACCCAATCGATGCGGACTTATGTTTTTCCTAGCCAGGTCCAACATCTTTTTGCTTTTCACCAATGCTTCTTGTGTTGTCTTCTTCGCGACAAACTCATTCCAATCGGCCTACGAGATCTTGCCATATGCCTTGAATGTGGTCTTGTTATGTTAAATGTAGTATTTTTTTCAAATCGGACTTCCACTGTCTCTAGCGGTCTCCCATTTTTATCAGTGCATACTCTTTCCTCCTAATCATCGAACCGGGTGGACAAAGTAGAACTTTTTCCAGCTCCTCCCATAGAATGTTCTTAATGCTTTGCTCTACTTTCTCCACAAGTCTACATTTAATGGCTCATAAAGTCTGGCCATGGTTTCGCATGTGTTGCTGAATTTCAAAATCACTATCTTTGGCTCGAACGGGTTTCCCATCTCGGTTGACAGCAGTTACATAGTATGTTTTCTTGGGCAACTGATTCTTACTTCTCTCTTCGCATCTTTTTTTTGCATGGCCTCCTGTGCTAGCCGATGTGTCCATAGGCTCTAGGCGAAATTGAGTGCTTCTTGAGTGGCAACTTTTTTTCTCTCGTGCTTTCTTCCTCTTTGGTGCCTTCTTCTTTCCCTTCATGAAAATGACCTTAATATTCTTTGTCATTTCAAACACAACACTACCACATCGTGTTTTAGGGGAAGCCACGTTCTCTGCTATCTTTTCGCATTATTTGGCCATCAAATGGTACCTATGTTTTTGGGGTATGAACCATCGATGCCGCATGTACACTATCTTGCTTGATGACGTCAAATATGTGTATGACATGTTATGAAGACAGATAAGACATCCAACGTTTTCTTTAATCTGACCAGAAAGAAAAAAGTTTATGAGTAGGTCATTGATGATAACAAATATGATAGCATGCAAAGTACTCCCGTCGGTATCATCCCATACTCTTAGCCCGTCTTTCTAAAAATCTTCCATATCCTCCATCAGAGGTTCAAGAAAGACATCTATGTCGATGCCAGGTTGTTTGGGGTCTTGTATAATGATAGTCAGCAAATTATACTTTTTCTTCTGACAAATTCATGTAAGAAGGTTGTACATGGTGAGCAAGACTGGCCAAGTGCTATGTGAGCTGCTTAAGTTACCAAATGGATTCATTTCATCCGTGCTCAATGCAAACCTTATATTTCTTGGCTCCTTAGAAAATTCTGTATATAGTGCATCAAAAGTCTTCCAGTAGCAAGCATCGGCGGCGTGTCGAATCATACCATCTGTCTTTCGGTTCTCTTGATGTCATCTCATCAACTCAATGTCACTAGGGTTTGAGAACAAGCGCTTCATGCGATCTTTCCCTAGCAGGTACCATATTACCATGGCCAGAATCTTTTTATTTGTATGCACCGATGAATCAGGGTCGACAGCGTCACTATCGGACGACCAGTTACTCGTTTTGTACTGACTAGCCTCATAGATTGGGTAACTGTCCAACTCTGGATATTCCTTGTGGTATAGTACACAGTGATTTATATAGGCATGTATCTTTTGAACACCTAACAATAATGGACATATGAGTTTATTCGCTTGATACGTGTTGGATAGCAAGAAGTTAGGCATAGGAAGCAAAACTGAGAAATTCAAGCACCAAACGCAACAACGTAAAATCCTTATCACATTCCTTCGATTCGTCGTAAAGAAGATCCTTCGTTGACTTTTCTAACCCCTCCCAATTGTCTAACCCTCTTGTTGTACCTATTAGCAATCTGGTTCAAAGTGACGCAGCATATCCTTCAGATCAAAATCAGCCTTGAAATCATTAATACGAGTGGAACCATCTTCGTCCATCATATCACGAGCCATGTCCTTGATTGTAAAATTTTCTGCCACATCCAACTGAAAACAAGTCTGTTCACAATTGGCATTACCATCACCTTCAGGAACGACGATTTCCTCATGATAGGTCCAAACCTTGTCATATTTCATAAATCTACGCTCAACTAAGTGCCCCATTATTCTATTGGGATCTCTCCATACTTTCTTATTCTTGCAATCAACCGCACAGACAAAAAAAATTCCTTCCTATTCTCCCTCAAAGCGTATCGTAACCCAAAAAATACCTTTTCCCAATCGCCAGTGTATTGATCCCTGTCCCAAGAAAAGCCAGGGTACACGTACACAATCTTGATACAAAGACACATGTTTATTATATTGGTAATATTTACATTATTACAAAGGCACTTCGGGCTCGACGAACAAAAATAAACAGTGGACTAGCGAGCCTACGGCTCCATCTTCACAGGTGCTCAACTGGGGTGTAAGCCAAGACTCCACCTATGACTACTTCTCCAAAGCTTCTCTTACTAAAGGGGAAAAGATTTAGTAAGAATGAGTATAACCACAGTACTCAGCAAGCAACATCAGGAGATGCATGATTAATACAAGGGGGTACAAATAGTAGTAATATATGGTTGAGTTTTGCAGTAAACAAGCATTTCAAACCATTTTAGTTAATCAAGGCTATTTTCTAAACACGAACCTAAGTCTAAACTAGATTATTAATCAAGGTTGTGAAATTAGATTTCCCAAATTTGGCCGGGAAGGTGGAGTTTTCGGTGATTTAAGTTTAGACGTTGAAAAATACTTAACTTGTTTTTGCATATTCATGTGATTGGTATGGCCCTTATGTGTATGTGATGCATGTATGTAATAAATCCGTGGCCTGCGTGTCATGAGTACGGCAATACGGCTAGAGCCATATGTATTGTCAATCTAATGTAATGGCATGTGTGCTGTATTATGATGATCCAATATGTGACTGTGTAACTACATGGAGATGGTGCGCTAGATAGTCCGTGGAGGGCTCATCACTGGAAGGATGGTGTACATGGATCATGGAGATGGAGATCATCATGGTGGACAGTTCAATGGAGATGGATATTGCCATGTGATACAAGGTAATACCGCGTCATGATATGTGAATGCCATTCCTTATGTTCTGCTTTTATTTACATGCTATAATTGTTATATTTTCTGCACGTGATGATAGAAGTAGAACGATCCCTCAGAATATCTATGTTTAGATGTCCTCCCAAACTTTGCACTGTCACATGTCTTGTAGAATTAGTGGTGGGTCTATTAAATTAGGGTGCCACTAGTTTTCCTTGACTTGATGGGTTCGTATCGGACACCTACACGCATAAGGGTTGGTTATCTTAGCCAAAGTCATCTTAACGGTTAAGGACTTTGGGACATAAAGGTTGGGTACAGAGGCATGGAGATGTCACCCAACAACAAGAGTCATATGACATATGATTAGCAAAGAGTTACTTACCGATCTACCTTGTCTTCAGGCGGTGATGCAACAGCTCACTAGTTGACTTGATAGTTGTGCGTCCTAAATCACTAAGTATCAATGGAGGGATATTGATTTTAGTGGGAGTAAATTCGGTTAAATGGTTAATGTGATTTACTTTATCATGAATACATTGTCTTAGTATTTTTGCATTGTTTTGTTGTAGATTAAATGGCACATACTAGCAACACACCATTTACTTTGCGTTCGATCCTTGAGAAGGATAAGTTGAATGGAACAAACTATTCGGATTGGATCCAAAACCTGAGAATTGTTCTTAGGGCTAAGAAAAAGGAGGATGTTTTAGACACCCCATTGCCAGAGGAGCCTGTTCAAGATGCAACTGCTGCAGTTAAAGCCGCATACAAGAAAGCATGTGATGTTGATCTTGAAGTTAGTTGCCTTATGCTTGCTTGCATGGAACCTAAGCTGCAGATGCAGTTTGAGACAAACCATGAGGTATATGATATAATCGTGGTGCTTGAGGAAATGTTTCAGGCTCAATCCATCACTGAAAGGTTCAATATTTCCAAGGCCTTTGTTGAGTGCAAGCTAGCAGAAGGCGCAGCAGTTGGGCCACATGTAATCAAGATGGTTGGTTACACTCAGAGGTTGGAGAAGCTGAGCTTCCCACTTGGCTAAGAGTTGGCCATTGGCTTTATTTTGGCGTCTCTTCTGCCTAGCTATGGGAACATCATCTCGAACTACCATATGCATGGGGTGGAGAAGGGCCTTAATGAACTGTCTGGCATGCTTAAGACAACAGAGGATGACATCAAGAAAGCCGATGGCAGCAGCCATGTGATGGCGATCCAAAACAAGCCTAACTTTAAGAAGAAGGGCAATTGGAAGAAGAAGGGCAAGGCTAAAGATGCGATCACTAAGCCAAACCCGGCGCCCAAGACTGGACCTGCTGCAGATGCTGAGTCCTTCCATTGTAAGAAATGTGGTCACTGGAAGAGGAGCTGCAAGCTGTACTTGTTTTCCTTGAAGGATCATGGCAATAAGAGTACTCCCGATGCAGGTACACTTGCTGTTTATGTTACAGACATTTTCCTCGCTGATTCTTATGTTAATTCCTGGGTTGATACTAGATCGGTTGCTCATATTTGCAATTTGATGCAGGGACTAGTAAGAAGTAGAAGCGTGGAAAGAGGAGAAGTTGATTTACATGTGGGCAATAATGCAAGAGTTGCTGCTTTGACCATCGGGACGATGCAACTCCACCTCCCGTCAGGATTTATTATGGAGTTAAATAATTGTTGTTATGTTCCTAGCTTAAGTCGAAACATTGTGTCTCCTTTATGTTTGATGAAGGATGGTTATTCATTTGCGAGTGAAACAATGGTTGTGTGATCTCTAAGAATGGAATGTTTGTGGCTTTTGCATCCATTGTGAATGGGTTATTCATTTTAAATCTTGATGATTCACCTGTTTGTAATATAAGTGCTAAAAGGCCTTGGCCCAATAATTTGAGTCCATCCTTTTTGTGGCATTGTTGTTTTGGTCATATAAGTGAGAAACGCATGAAGAAACTTCATTCTGATGAACATCTAACTTCGTTTGATTTTGAATCATACGAGACATGTGACGCTTGCTTGCTCGGCAAGATGACCAAGGCGTCATTCACAGGTTTTCTTGAGAGGGCACCAGACTTGTTGAAACTCATACATACTGATGTGTGTGTGGACCAATAAGCACGATAGCTAGAGGAGGATTTCAATACTTCATAACTTTCACTGATGATCGTAGTAGATATGGCTATGTCTACTTAATGAAGCATAAGTCTGAAACTTTTAAAAAGTTCAAAGAACTTCAGAATGAAGTAGAAAATCAGTGTGGCAAGAAAATTAAGGCCTTACGATCTGATTGTGGAGGCAAGTATTTGAGCCATGAGTTTAGCAATCATCTAAAGAGTTGCAGAATTGTTCCACAACTTACGCCGCCAGGAACGCCTCAGAGGAACGACGTGTCCAAGCAACGTAATCGAACTTTGTTGCACATGGTTCAATCAATGATGAGCTAGTCGGACCTACCATTATCATTTTGGGGTTACGCTCTAGAAACAACACCTTTCACACTAAATAGGGTACCGTCTAAGTCCGTAGTTAAGACAACATATGAGATGTGGACTAGTAAGACTCCCAGTTTGTCTTTTCTGAAAATTTGGGGTTGTGAAGCTTATGTCAAGCGACTTCAATCGGACAAACTAACACCCAAGTTGGACAAGTGCGTCATCGTGGGATACCCAAAGGAAACTTTGGGGTATTACTTCTACAACCGATCAGAGGACAAAGTGTTCATCGCTCGAAACGATATTTTCTTAGAGAAAGAGTTTCTCAAAAGAGAGAAAGGTGGACAGAAGGTGTGTCTTGAAGAAGTTCAAGATGATCCAGCCGGGCAAGACCTTTCAAGAGATGCTAGTGTAGCAGAACAGGTTGAGATACTTATGACAAAGGAAGCACCACCACAACCACGAAGGTCGGCAAGAATCCGCAAAGCGTGGGAAATAACATTGTTAGACAATGATGAACCTGCGACATATGCGGAAGCAATGATGGACCCAGACTCCGAGAAGTGGCATAGTGCCATAAGATCCGAAATAGATTCCATGGGAGACAATCAAGTTTGGAACTTGCTTGACCCGCCTGATGGTGTTAGACCCATAGAGTGCAAATGGATCTATAAAAAAACAGAGACATGGATGGAAATGTTCACATCCATAAAGCACGGTTTGTTTCAAAAGGTTTTTGACAAGTTCAAGGAGATGACTATGATGAGACATTCTCGCCGGTAGCGATGCTTAAGTCCATTTGGATCATTCTAGCAATAGTTGCATATTTCGACTATGAGATATGACAGATGGATGTCAAAATAGCTTTCCTAAATGAAAATCTAGATGAGGACGTGTATATGATATAGCCCGAGGGTTTTGTCAATCCGTCCAATGCTGGAAAGATATGCAAACTTCAGCAATCCATATATGGGTTGAAGCAAGCATCTCGAAGTTGGAATATTCATTTTGATGAAGTAGTCAAAGGGTTTGGCTTCTGTCAAAACGAAGAAGAAACTTGTATTTACAAGAAGGAAAGTGGGAGCGCTGTTGTATTCCTAATGCTATATGTAGATGACATATTATTGATTGGGAATGATATTTCCTACGCTGGAAACCGTAAAGACTTCACCGAAAAATAGTTTTTCTATGAGGGATTTAGGGGAAGCAGCTTACATTCTGGGCATAAGTATCTATAGAGATAGATCGAGGAGGCTTATAGGATTAAGCCAAGATACTTATATTGACAAAGTGTTGAAGCGGTTCAGCATGAAACAGTTCAAGAAAGGGTTCTTGCCTATGTCACATGGCATACACCTTAGCAAGACTCAGTGCCCTTCAACGGCTGATGAGCGGGAGCACATGACTAAGGTTCCATATGCTTCGGCAATTGGATCTATCATGTACGCCATGATAAGTACCCATCCAGATCTCTCATATGCTCTAAGTGCTACGAGCAAGTACCAATTTTATCCAGGTGAGAGTCACTAGACAGCGGTGAAAAATATTCTTAAGTACTTCGGAAGGACTAAAGATATGTTCCTAGTTTATGGAGATGAGAAAGAGCTCGTTGTAACAGGTTACACCGATGCTAGTTTCCAAACCAACAAGGATGATTCAAAGTCGCAATCAGGATTTATATTCAAAATAAACGGTGGTGTTGTTAACTGGAAGAGGTCTAAGCAAGAAACCATGGCCGATTCTACAACAGAAGCCGAGTACATTGCAGCTTCTGAAGCTGCGAAGAAGGTGTTTGGATGAGGAAGTTCCTCATTGAGCTTGGTGTGTTTCCGAATACGTTCAGCCCATTGGAACTATACTATGAGAACAATGGTGCAATTGTGCAAGCAAAGGAACCGAGGAATCACCAGAAGAACAAACATATACTACGGAACTTTCATCTCATTCAAGAGTTCGTTAGACGGGGTGAGATCAAGATATGCAAAATACATACGGATTTGAATGTTGCAGATCCTTTGACGAAGCCTCTTCCACAGCCTAAGTATGAGGCACACATAAGAGCTATGGGTATTAGATATCTCTTAGATAAGCTCCAGTAATCATAGAGATGATTATAATCCGTTGTATTCATGTTATATAATATGTTTATATCCATGAGAAAGGCAATTTGTATTGATTGATAATTATGTGAATTGTATGTGAAACTCTTTACTTGTATGGTTATTCTAATGTTGTCCCTAGTCATGGTTGATGACTAGCACATGTATTAGTTGGTGACTATGAAGGAATACGCGGAAGCTAAGATAGCATAAAACAAAAATTTCAATCGCGCAATCTAGGAAAACTTGCAAGTAAGGGTCTATAGATCGTTACGAATTGCCACATAATCACATTATACCGCTCCGAGACACTCTCAAGGAACATGGTTTGCATAGGCGCAAGGCAACAGTCATAGTCGGACTTCTAAATAGCTTCGGTATAATCACATTATACCATTCTGAGACACTCTCAAGGAACGCCATCCCGAATCCGACCCATACTCATCCCGAGTACTATGGATATCGCTTTGACATAATCATATTATGTCAATCCGACACAATCTCAAGAAACGCAATTTCCATCTACTCTCCTCTACTGACCCCGTATACCGATTGATCTAATCAACCCATGTGCTAAAACTTGTTCCAGATCCAATCTAAAACCCAAACTACGCAAGTTTAGCTCTGATACCACTAAAGGAATACGCGGAGGCTACGATAGCATAAAACAAAAATTTCTACCGTGCAATCCAGGAAAGCTTGCAAGTAAGGGTCTATAGATCGTTACCAATTGGCACGCAGTGCAGCAGAAAACTAGGTTGGAGTAGCCAATCCAATGTATGCATGTCGGGAAGCTGTGCCAACCTTGCTGACCCCGACGTCAACCTCGGTCCAATCACCCGACCTCTTCGCCGACCACCTTGCCGACCTCTTCGCCCGATCGCCCGACCTCACAAACAAGGGGGTCGAGAGATTTGCTGAAGAAGATGCCGGTTCGATGTCGTTTCAATCCGCTCAGTCTCGCCGACTTACATCACAACGTAGCGATGTCTTTACCGATATCCACACATCCAGGGAGAGAACGCTAAACACCTGTGTGCTAGCACGCGATGCACGGCTAGGGTTTCGGCTAGGACGTGGGAGGGTTTCCGTGGAGAAGATTGATCTGGCTATATGTTGCGCATACAACCCTCCACCCCTTGTCTCCTTTATATAGGGTTGCCGACTGGGTCTAAAGGCCCATCGGGACTCTATGTCCGGTCGGATCTCTATCCGATTGAGCCATATCCAAGTCAAACTCGAATGCATATTCTTTCCCGTTAAGTGTGCGACCCTGTAGGCTCAGGTATACTTGGTTCCGACCCGAGAACACTTCTCCGTCGACCCGTCAACAGCGGCCCCTAGCAGAACGTATTGACACCATAGTATACGAGAAGATCATATCGGCTGAACCTGTAATATGTGCACAAATCCCTTTACGTCATGATATCAATTAAGCTATAGGCAGGACTCGTGACATCCTATCAATAGCTTAATCATTTACTCGATCTCGTATTGGATTATTTATCTGTTGATTGACTCCTTAATCAACTCGGCATGGTCATGCACTTCCATAATCCATTACATCGAGGGGCATAGAGATATCTCTCCCATAGGAGGGGTAAATTTCATCTTGATCATTCACATCCCACTACATGTTTCATAGCAAACACCGAAGACTACTTTTATGACTACCCAGTTACAGAATAGTGTTTGGTAGTCCCTAAGTAAGCCATTATACATGTTGGAATCCATGATGATCTCAGGTCTAAGAACTTTGCACCAACATCACTTGAGACCAACTAATGATACATTATTTCCCTGTAGTGTCTCAAGGTAGGTCTATCCAACAACATGTTCTCTAACACGTGTTCATGTTTATTGATTTGGTATCTTCATACCATGATCTATGAGATATGATCATCAATCAATAGACATGTTGATATTAGAATCATATTTGTTCCATAGATATGATATATGATCAAGGATCATTTAGAAATATATTCATACATAAAGAGTCTCATAAATAAGTCACATACTTATTGATCAATACACGTTGTCTATTTTATGGAACGGAATAACACTTTATTCATTGATACATAAACATTGACCATGATATCCAACATCTTCATGTTCCCTCAAGGGAATATCACTAACAGACTATGTTTCACTAGTCAGGGACATGGAGATGTCGAACTAATAATGTGGGCACATGTATGACATGGGACCGGACTAACCCAACGTGAGGAATTATGATATAGTTATCTCATTACACAAATGTATACACTATATCCTTAGACCTGAGTCTGACGCATGTGCTTGGGATGTGAAATGCCTTACTTAAGGACTATCGAACGCTACTCCGTAACTAGGTAGTCATAAAGGTAGTTTTCGGGTTTGACAGGAAGCATGTTGCAAGTCATGGTTAGTCAAGATGAGATTTGCCCCTCTCTACTTGAGAGAGATATCTCTAGGCCCCTCGAGTGATCGGATCCGCAAATGCATGGTCGTGCTAAGGTTAAGAGTTGACCTTTTAAGGGATTCTGAATCACAGCATCGAGAAAGAGCGGTTGGCTTGGAGCTAGACCAAATATCGTGAGGCAAAGGGAATAGCTTGTATATGACATTGTGGTGGTTCGTCTGATATGATCTTACATGTGTCTAGGAGTTGATATGTCTTGCTAGAGGCCTCTATCAACTAGTGGCTCGAGTAGGAGTAATCGGACCATGTCTATTCACACATGAGCCCATAGGTCATACACTTAACAGGATGAAGCTTATAAACTTGACTATGAGATTGTCTCTAGTGCAAGTGGGAGATTGTTGGATATATATATATATATAATATATATATATATAGTTGGGCTCTTGTGTGGCGCGCCGCACAACCCCATCCGTGCGGCATGGCCGAATCTCTAATTTGAAAACTCAAATTGAAAATCTGAACTGTTCAAATTGTTCTACATATTAATATCGCCTTGTAGACTAAATTTTACATTTTTTTGAAATTTTTTACTATTTTATCGGATAGGTCAAAGATGCAATAAAATAGATACTCCAGAAATCGTTGGATCAATGCATCTTTGACCTATCCGATAAAATAGTAAAAAATTTCAAAAAAATGTAAAATTTAGTCTACAAGGTAATATTAATATGTAGAACAATTTGAACGGTTCATATTTTAACTTTGAGTTTTTAAATTAGAGATTCGGCTATGCCACACGGGATGGGGCTGTGCGGCGCGCCACACAGTAGCTCAACTCTCTCTCTCTATATATATATATACCCAAGAGACAACGCCGACCCTTTGGGTCGCACCGCACCGAGGGTCGGACGGATTGTACTCTTGGTCGGATTGCTGAGTGGGCCTTTTGGAAAGGCCCATCAGTGGGGTATATATGTATAGAGGGATGGGGCGCACGGATTGAGCTCTCTTCTTGGCCGCCTCTACCAAACCCTAGCTAGCGATCAGTTGTTCCTCGCGGACCTAGCAGTCCGAGGACACGACGCTTCCTCCCCATACGTGTGGATACTTGGGAGGTGCTGCACCTGGAGCACAAGGACGAGCCACACGTGAGGACGTGATCGACTACTTCCTCTTCACCGATGTGCGACCACGAGTGGATTGAGTCTACACCGACGCATCTTCCGCTAAATCTGCGCGTCTAGTGGTAATTCCGTGATATATAATTGTAGTAGTTCCTGGTTCATGGGACATAAATTTTTTGTTGTGCGCTAGTGTAGCCATCCCATAACCCTTTCACGAATTGCCCGAATAAACATACGAAAGAAGGTAATTTGCCCTCTAGGACTAGAAGTACAGAAGATACACGCATGTCCGAACGGTTGTATACTCTATCACGGTGAGGAGTACGAGAACCTAGAAGCATGTCTGGTTTGTAAAGCACTACGATACAAGATTAGATGAGATGATCTAGGCGAAGTAATGGACAACCTTCAAAAAAGAGAGTTCCTGCTAAGGTGATGAGGTATTTTCCTATAATACCACGGCACAGGCGTTTGTTCAGGAACAAAGAGCATCCTAGAATGATGCTTTGGCATGCAGAAGAACGTCAACAAGATGGGATGCTGAGACACCCGCCGATGGGTCGCAGTGGCGAATCATCGACATAACATTTAAAGACTTCAGAGAGGATGCACAAAACGTAAGGTTCACTTTAAGTACGGATGGCATGAATCCATTTGGAGAGATGAGCAGCGGCAGTAGCACTTGGCCTGTTACGATGTGTATCTACAACCTCCTCCCTTGGCTATGCATGAAGCAGAAGTACATCATGATGCCGATTATTATTCAAGGCCGAAAGCAACCTGGTAACGACATTGATGTGTACCTAAGACCATTGGTCGAAGATCTAAAACTGCTATGGAAGAAAGAAGGTGTCCCCGTGTGGGATGAGGACAAACAAGAGCAATTTAACCTATGAGTGTTGTTGTTCGTAACCATCAACGATTGGCCTACACTTAGCAACCTATCTGAATAGTCTAACAAGGGGTATAAGGCTTGCACCCACTGTGGAGGAAACTAAAAGTATGTATCTGAAACATTGTAAGAAGGTTGTGTACATAGGCCATCGTCGATTTCTTTTTGCATTCCACCCTGTTCGAAAGAAAGGCAAACATTTCGAACAGAAAGTAGACCACCGTACTAAGCCAAAACATCATAACAAAAAAGTCGTGTTTGCTATGGTGAAAGATCTAAAAGTAGTATTTGGAAAGGGACATGACAGCCAACCTATAGCAAATGAAGATGATCACGCGGCGATGTGGAAGAAGAAGTCTATTTTTTGGGAGTTATCCTATTAGGAAGTCTTGGACGTTCGCCACGCAATAGATGTGATGCACCTCACTAAGAACCTTTGCGTCAACCTGCTGGGCTTCCTAGGTGTATATGGGAAGTCGAAAGATACACTTCAAGCACGTAATGCTCTCTAGCATATGCAACAACGCGACGGCCTTCACCCGGAACCAAAGGAGAAAGGAAACCATTACCTAAGTGCAGCCAGCTACACTTAGAGCAAGGTAGAGAAGGAAACATTGTTCGAATGTTTGGAGAGCATCAAGGTACCATCTGGATACTCCTCGAATATAAAGGGAATAATAAGCACAAAGGAGAAGAAGTTCACAAACCTAAATTCTCATGACTGCCACGTGCTAATGACACATCTACTTCCTGTTATAATTTGGGGTATCCTTCCTGATAATGTCCGGGCAACAATAACAAAGCTATGAGCTTTCATGAATGCAATTTCATAGAAGATCTTCAATCCAAACATATTAGAAGCCCTTCAAAATGATGTGGTGCAATGTCTTGTCAACTTTTAGCTGATCTTTCCACCTACCTTCTTCAATATAATGACATATCTTCTATGTCACCTTGTCAAAGAGATTTGTATTCTCAGTCTTGTGTACTTACACAACATGTTCCCTTTCGAGAGGTACATGGGCGTTTTAAAGAAGTATGTTCATAACCGTTCTCATTCGGAGGCAAGCATCGCCAAGGGGTATGGAATAGAGGAGGTCATTGAGTTCTGCGTAGAATTTATTGAAGACCTTCATCCAATCGGGGTGCTCGAATCAAGCCATGAAGGGAGACTACGAGGAAAGGGTACTCTTGAAAGGAAAGCAATAATGATTGTAGACAATGATTTATTTCGTAAAGCACATTTTACGGTTTTGCAACAATCTTCGTTGGTGGCTCCTTACATCGAGGAGCACTTGTTGATAGTTCGCTTCAAAAACATCAGTAAGTCCGATGCCTGGATTACACGCCATCACATTGATACTTTCCTCGCTTGGCTGTGACAACATCTCATGGGTAGCGAGATGATTGATCAATAACTAGCCTTCTTGGCGAGGGGACCATCTTGCTCGATCACAACATTCCAAGGATATGAAATCAATAGGTATACATTTTACACAAGAGCCCAAGACAGAAAGAGCATGAACCAGAACAGTGTTGTCATATCGATGCCATGAGATACAATGGTACAACAAGCACGTATTACGGTGGCATCAACGACATATAGAAACTTGACTATGGACCTCTGAAAGTCCCTCTATTTCAGTGTCAATGGGTTAGGCTGACTAGTGGAGGCATAATGATTGATGACAGTGGAATGACAATGGTTGACCTTAACAAGGTTGGATACTCAGACGAACCTTTCGTCCTAGCCATGATGTAACGCAAGTTTTCTACATGAACGACATGTCTAGCAAAGCAAAGAAGGGGAAAGGGTCTGACGAGCCAAAGCGCCACGTGGTTCTCCTAGGCAAAAGGAAAATCGTCGACGTCAAGGACAAGACTAACGAACATTACGATTAGTTTAATAGACAACCTCTGTTCGTGGTGACGGTTTACCCGAGCATCCTCCTATCAAATGAGGATATCTTTAGTCCTAGTTGTTTACACCAACCGGGACTAAAGATCAAGGGGTATATATATATCCTAGGGTGCATCGTCTTCTCCACCAAGATCCAAAGACTTAGCTATTTCTTGTTCTTCTTGCGTCGAGCTCTTGGTTTTGCCCTAACCACCACTGCCGCCGTCGTCTCACATCGTCGTTCGTCGTCGTCTCCTTGCTGCATTCTCGATGGTAAGACCGAATCCAGACGAATCTTTGTCTTTGTCACCGCCGATCCGTCTTTATTCTCGTCGTCCTTGTCGTTGTCGTTGCTGCTGCACGCCGCAATTGCCCCGTCGCCGTCGCCACCGCCGCAAGCCGCAACCGCCAACGCCGTTGCCGTCCTAGTCATCGCCGTCGCACGCCACAACCGCCGACGCCTCACGCCGCAACTGCTGACCTCTTAGTTTTTCAAAACAAATATCATCTAAATTGTTGTGTGATATATATGTTTTGCTTTGTTTTAATGTGTGAATGTTTTAATGTGTGGATGAAGGGGAGCAAATTTGATCATCTAAATTGTTGTTAAAAATTCTCAAAAAAATGACAATTATGTGGCTATTTGTGAGCTCTTTTTTAATGTGGATGAAGGGGATCAAAAGAGGAAATTTGATCATCTAAATCATTGTTAAAAATTTTAAAAAAAACATAGAGAAAAAATTCCAAAAAGAAGAAGAAGAAAAAAACATTGTAGTGTATATATAATACACACCAATGTTTTTCCTTCTTATTCTCTTTGGATTTGTTTCTCTATGTTTTTTCCTCTGTTCTTTTCTTTTTTCACAGAGAGGTTGGTAATTAATAATGGGATTTGTATATTTATGTATATATTATTGTGTTATGTCAAGTAAGAAGTTAAGTGATAATTTAAAGTGAAGTATGATTGTTGTGTATAATTATTTACGTGATAATTTAAAGTAAGAACTTAAGGATAGTTGTGTATGTTTATTTATATATTGTTGTTTTCCCCAAAAATCAGTAATTAGACTGATTTTGTGTATATATATACGATGTTTTTATTTACGAACGCACAAGAACGATAGAATGATTGAATGACTTTCACGACCGAACGAACGTGAATGATAGAACAACTGAACAAGTTTATTCATTTGGTTGTTCGTTCGCTCGTTACAAGGAGGTAGTGATTCAAGATATTGGCTGAAAACAAAATTCCAAAACAAATCTAGTCCTAACTCCTATGCATTGGGAGTAAAAACAAAATTTTGTCTTGACTCCTATGCATCAGGAATCAAAACAAAATTTTGTCTTTACTCCTATGTATTGGGAATCAAGACTAAATTTGTTCGGTTGTTTTCACCCAATATCCTGAGTCACTATCTCTCACATAACGATGTATGTATGCATTGGAAATTTAGACTTAGGACCATTGTCTGAAAAGAATGAGGAGGTAGTGGTTGAAGATATTGGTTGGAAACAAATTCCAAAACAAATTTTGTCTTTACTCCTACGCATTGGGAGTAAAAACAAAATTTTGTCTTGACTCCAATGCATTGGGAATAAAAACAATTTTTTCTTTACTCCTATGCATAGGAATCAAGACTAAATTTTTTTGGTTGTTTTCACCCAATATTCTGAGTCACTATATCTCACACAATGATATATATATATATATATGCATTGGGAATTTAGACTTAGGACCATTGTCCGAAAACAATGGAGGAGGTAGTGGTTCAAGATAATGGTTGGAAACAAAATTCCAAAACAAATTTTGTCTTTACTCCTATGCATTGGGAGTAAAAACAAAATTTGGTCTTGACTCCTATGAATCGGGAATCAAAGCAAAATTTTGTCTTTACTCCTATGCATAGGAATCAAGACAAAATTTGTTCGGTTGTTTTCACCCAATATCCCGAGTCACTATCTCTCACAAAATGATATATATATATATATGCATTGGGAATTTAGACTTAGGACCATTGTACATGTTTTAAATTTTTTTACTTGTCAGATTTACTTGGTCAAGCTGCTGACCACCACCGTCGCTCAAGCTTAAATAGTCCTAAGGCCTCAAAGCAAAACTAACAGATGGCAGATCGCACCAACAAACAGATCCTCTATGACCAAATCACAGAGAGGAACAGCCAATACTAGAATGATGAGCATGGGTTCATAGAGGATCTTGTTGGTGTGAATTTTTTACACGCACTGGCCTGGGAGATCTGCTTAGCTCCATTGCAGGTCCAAATTGGTTTCGCCTTTGGTGATTGAGCAGGCATGCTAGTTGGTTTGATCCTGCAACCAACAAGAAACAAAAAATAGACATTTGGTTAGGGTTAGATCTTACTCGATCGACTATGGATATCAATAAATAGCATATTTAGATTAAGTGATTGGGATAGATCGGTAGCATACTGAGACAGTATAAATCACTTAGATCCAAAGGTACATTAGGACAATAATTATATGTATTTATAACCTAGCCGATGTCGAAGATCTAATGTAAATTGGCTAGTACTCTGATATGTTTTATAAAAAGATATTAATCTGAACTAAATGCATTAACCTAAGATCAATCGGCTGTTAGTATAACCTAACAGATTGATACTGAGCTTAACATATTTAAGTAGATTAAGATCTTAATATAAAAGACAGTTCCAATACATCTATCAGTAATAATACATAAAAGAAGATTAGAACAGGTAAGACCGGCTGAAACCCCGGTACTATCTTTAATAGTAGACATTGAGCCGAATAGATCTATATAACTCTAACAACGACTTAATAGATCAACTTGATGTAGCATTAAGTATAAAAAGAGGTAGGAGATCTATTTAAGCTAATGAGAACTCCTTGAGATGGTAAATACGCCATATAACCTAAATCAACCTCTGGATCTAGCTCTGTCGGTTGCTATCTTCAAAGAGATATTAACCGATCGCAAGATAGATCTAGATATTGATCTGGATTATATGTCGCATATGATAAATTAAGCAGTTTATAACATCAGAATTAGAGTATCATGACGATGGAAGCACTAACCCCGACGATACAAGCCACTTGTACCAAGAAATTACCTTGTTCGGAGATCGAAACCGATGCAGCCCGAGAGCAAAGCAAGAACTCGTCGAGAAAACGTAAAATAGAAAGGTTGGCAATGCGCCGAAGTTGTATTGAGGTGTGTGTTTATTTTACAAGGTCTCGGGTCATATTTATACCCGAATATACAATGAGTCCGTAACAGGCACGATTCCTATTACAGATTAAATCTCAAATATCTCTAAACAAACCGATATTATCTATAAAAGAAACTATACAAAACATCCAAACTTAAAGATACAGTTGCCGTTATAGGACCTCATCCATAGATGGCAATATTTTAACGTCCTCCAGAAACCGAATCCAATAAATATCTCTTAAGCTTTCCTTCAGGATTAGTTCCGTCTTTGGTATTGAATTGGAATCGGCTATCGGTTATCCTGTTCCGACTCGAACTCAGCCGACTGTATTCCTAGCCGATTCGGACTCAGCCGAAGTAGTCTCTGTTTCCCGCAGATCTGTTAACACAGAAATTTGGTAATTGAGTTCCTAGGTCTGCAAAGACAAAGCAGAGTCAGATCGGTTGGAGATAGGGGTCGCGTCGGCTAAGGAATAATCGGCTGCGAGGCCAATCGGCTAAGGTTGGATCGGACAGGGGCAGCCGATAGCCGATTCCAGGTCCGGAAGATATGAGACTGTTTCTAATACAGAAGTTTGAGGATAAATAGTAGATTCGGCTGTTAATTGCGTGTTAAATGATATTGCCACTTATGGATAGAGTCCTGTAACGGCAATTGTATCTGTAATCTAGGGGTTTGTTTAGACTGTTAGTTGTAACACGGCATGGGTCCTTTCTGGGATAATGTTGTGTTTTAAATAGTAGTTTAGATAGAGTCTAGGGTTTGTACATATAATTGTATCTTGGGTATAAATAGGACCCGAGACCCCCTGTAAAAAGAAGGATTCATAATCAATCAAACTTTCGGTGCATCGCCAACCTTTTCTCTTCAGACGAGCACTTTGTTTGGCTACGGGCTGTATCGTTTCGATCCCAGATCTAGGTAAATGCTTATCATTAGTGGTATAATCTTTTGTTTCTAGTGCTTCCATCGTAATGACACATTAGAATCAGGAGTTTATACTGCGCTATTTTATCACATAGTGTATATAAGTTAGATCAATGTTTAGATCTATCCCGTCATTGGCTAGTTCTGTCAAGAACTTGCAGCCAATAGGGCTAGATCTAAAGGTTGGCTGGTTTATATGCGGTATCCACCGTCTCGAGAGATATAAATCGGCTATAGAAGATCGGGTTGTTCTTTTTATACTTAATGCTGCATCATGTTTGAACTATTAAGTCGTTCTTAGAGCTGCCAATGATCTCTTCGGAGGGATTTATATTGTTTAGAGACAGTGCCGGGGTTTCAGCCGGCCTTATCTGCCTTGATATGTTTCTTTTAATATATTTATTATTAGATTTATATTACGACTGCCTCTTATGTTAAGATCGCATTCTTGTCGGATGTTGCCAGCCGAAATCGGCCTAATATCAACAGCCGATGGCCGATTTCCGAACTATGCATGTTTCAAGAGTGATATCTTTCTGTAAGATTCATCGGAGTACTAGCCGATTCCTTATTAGCTTTCCAGTATCGGCTACGTTATCGATCCATATATTTATTATTCTTTGCTGTATTTGGGTTAAGCGGCTGATGCTGTCTGAGTGTAGCCGATCCATTCCCGTCGCTTGGCTTAAATGTAGTTTGGAATAGCATATATATGTTCATGGATTCCCTCAGCCAATCCCGTGGGGATCTAACCTAACACTTAACGCATATTCCCTTGTTTTTCTTGTTGATTGACCGATCAAATCAACTGGCACGCCCTGCACAGCGTAGGCAGCCGTGAAGGACCTACACTGGAGTCAAGTAGATCTCCCAGGCCAGTGCGTGAGAGAGATTTCTCGTCAACACGCTTCTTGGCACGCCCGGTGGGACTTTCTTTGTCAACTCGACTCGGACGCATAGACTCAGCCGGCAAGATGGTCGACTCCAAGAGCCCCAGCATTACACAGGACAACATCATGCCTGTCAAGATGGAACAGTTGTCGGCTGAACAGCAGGCCGAGTATAAGAAGATGGTGGAAGAGCTCCAGGCTAACTATTTGCAGTCTTTCACCCAAACAAGATCTGGGGCAATACACCAAAAGTACAAGTTCAGCATGAACGACACTAAGGCATCTTTCTCTGGTGAAACAAAAGGCAAACAGAAGGTGGAGGAGCCGACCCAAGTACAGGATGATCCGGCTGTTTACTCTCTACAAGATCGGATTGATTCGGTCGTTCACCACGCATTGGTTAACCAAAGTAGCATCTTGGTCAATACTCTCAATAACATGTTCGCTACTGTGGTCGACGCCAAGATAGCCGACCAGCTGCAACGGGGGCCGATGTACTTCACAGATGGCCAATTTCCTGGCTACAGGACGCTGGTCACACAGAATCGGCCGATGCCACCACTAGCGCAACAAGGACAACCGGGAGGAGCCCTCGGTCAGCCAAATCTAGGTGACTCGACTATACGGCCGACAATTACCGTGTTGAACCGACAGCCCGCCGCCCCAAGATCAACTCGCTAATATGTTCAATGACAATCGGCAGTTGGAGCCAATTGATCCAGACAGACGGCACAACGCCGGTGGCCGGCAGCTGTTTCCAGGACCACCAACACCACCGGCGCTTCGACCACCTCCTGCTGATCATCACTACCAGTACCAAGGAGGCCGTCAAGATCATCATTATGGACCTCAGACGCCACCACCGCTGTATCGGCAAGCACCCGCGCCGTATAACCTATACGAGCCGATACAGCAAGACAACAGAACATTGGCCAATTGGATTGCAGACATCATGCGCGATCAATTCGGCCTCAAGCCGAAAGACTCGGGAACATGTATCGGTATCCCTATCCAGAGCATTTCGAGTGGATCCCGTTGCCCAACCGATACAAGATCCTAGATTTTTCAAAGTTCTCAGGGCAGGACAATGTTTCAACCTACGAGCATGTTAGCCGATTCTTGGCACAGTGCGACTAAGCATCGGCTACGGACGCCTTGAGAGTCCGATTGTTCCCTCTTTCCCTTTAAGGATCTGCTTTCACTTGGTTCTCCTCATTACCCTACAATTCGATTCAGAGCTGAGCCGATCTTGAAAAACAGTTCAATAGCTACTTCTATTCCGCAACCACGAGATGAAGTTGTCGGACCTCACCAGCATCAGGCAAAAACACAATGAATCGGTCCAAGAATACATCCAACGCTTTAGGGAGATGAGGAACCGGTGTTATAGCCTGGTGCTATCGGATGCCCAGCTAGCCGATTTGGCCTTTCATGGTCCGATCGCGCCAATCCGAGAGCGATTCTCGCGCAAAGACTTTGACAGCTTAGCCCACTTGGCGCGAAGGTAACGGCCCACGAGCAACGATTCCAAGACACTAGGAAGGCCGTCAAAAATATAACTCAGGTCGTCGTCGAATCAGACTACGAGTCTGACGATGATGACGCAGAAGTAGCGGCAGCCGAATGGGCCAAGAACAAAAAGGCCATCGTCGCCAATGGCTGCCAAGACCGCCAAAGAGGAAAGATACGATTTCGACATCACTAAGACCGACAAGATATTCGATTTGTTGCTCAAGGAGAAGCAGATTCAGTTTCCTGAAAATCATGTGATCTCGTCGGCCGAAGAGTTGAAGAAAAAGAAATATTGCAAGTGGCACAACTCCACATCCCACACCACCAATGACTGCAAGGTCTTCAGACAGCAAATCCAGTCGGCGATCGAGGCCGGGAACCTGATGTTCGCCGACTCAAATCGGCCAATGAAGGTAGATGTCAATCCCTTCCCGGTCAACACGGTCCAAGCCGGCCCCAGACAAGCTGATCGACATAACAGAATGGTGCACGGCTTAGTCAGTACATCGATCAGGGCCAAGGCAGAAGTCGATCGAATTGAATGTCACGACGCGCCAATTAATATGGTGTGCCCAGTCATCAGATCGGCCGACCGACGGCCGATCCATGAACATAGGAGATACCGTCACCAGTACCGGTCTCGGCATGAAGAAGCTTACGATGAAACACCTCGTCGGCGCGAGCCGGACACCCAAAGCCGACAATACGAGGTAAACCACGATAATGCCGACCCACATTGGTGTTGTGATTTTTTCAGGTACTGATGGGAATCCGGCATGAGACTGCCAACATTGGACGATTGCCCAGCCTGCAACGATCGCCGCAACGACGAGCACAGGAGATCACCGTCTACAAGTCCAACCCGGTTCGTCCCCAGAGCCGTATAGCTAAACCAAAGGCGGCGGTATGTCCATGATCGGCTCGGCCCGATCCATCAGGACTTCTTCGTCGACGAAAACCGCGATGGGAACAACCGCGACGATAAAGAGGCCGACGATGAGGAATCGGCCAACCCCCAATGGTGCCCGTCCGATCTCTTCACGAAAACGCAGAAAAGAAGGGTTCAACGGCTTAAGCGCGAAGGGAAAGAAGACGAGGTCCGGCAAATGATCTACGAACAGCGCTGTCGGCTCAGAAAAATCAAAAGGCGATGGGTTCCCAAAGACAAAGCTGCCAAAGTCGACGAAGAGCAAGCCGAGGAAAACCCAGCCGATCAAGCCAGGAGGGTAGCCAAAGGGAAAGACAAAATTTCTGCATCGGTTAACATGGTATTTGTGCTTCCGGCCGAGTTCGACGCTCCTGAAGCCAATGCAGACGCCGTGGAAGATGACCTGGCAAAACTAGCAATCTCACCAGATCAGGCTATCTTCGACAAACCAGAAGGAACCGAAAATCGGCACTTAAAACCGTTGTACGTTAAAGGATTCGTCAACGGCAAGCCGATTTCCAAAATGCTAATCGATGGGGGAGCTGCAGTCAATCTCATGCCTTACGCAACATTCAGAAAACTAGGCAAGGGAGCCGAAGACATGATAAAAACCAACATGGTGCTCAGAGACTTCGGCTGCAACCCATCGGAACCAAGGGCGTTCTCAACGTTGAACTGACCGTCGGCAACAAGACCGTGCCCACAACATTCTTTGTCATCGACGGGAAGGGGTCTTTGTCACATCCTGGGTTTTTCCCTAATTCATTTAAAATAATTTACCCGGAAATAATCGGAATTTCTGAAATTAACCTGGAGTCAACCTATAATTTTAAAATGCAATTAATAAATGGAAATGACATGGTAGGATTTTTCTTGAATTCTGCATGTCAAAATGCGCTAACAGGATTTTTACTGGAATTTTTAGAGCACTCTAAGTATTTTTAATCAATTAAATAAGAAAATAGGAATTTAATTAAGTCCCTTTTCTTTTTTTTCTTTTTCTTTTTCTTTTTTTTCCTTTTCCGTACGCCCGTACGGTTCCTTTCCCGCCCTGTCGCCCTAACGGGCCGTCGGCCCAGCCTCCCGCGCCGCCTCCTCGGTCGTGGCCGAAGCCCACGGTCCCGCCGCGCCGCGCAAGTCCGGCGCGCTCCCTTGCACGCGGGCCACCGACAGTGGGCCCCACTGCGGAGCCGCTCCCCGCGCCCGGCCGGCCCAACCGCCGCCGCGCCATAGCCGCGCCGCCCGCCTCTTTCTCGGCCGCTTCCGCGCGCTCGCGCCGCGTGGCCCCACGCCGGCTCCGCCCGCGCCGCCGCACCCGTGCCCGCACTTCCGCGCGCCGCAACAGCCGCCGCCGCCCGAAACGGTCACCGTATATCTCTCTCTCTCCGAGTCCGAGAACGCCGGCGACCTTATCCCCGCCGTTTCCGTGCCCGTTTCGGTCTCCTCTCTCCCTTTAAAACCCCTCGAGCTCCGCCTCGTTTCCCTTTGTTCGCCGTTGATTCTAGCCCGTGTCGCCGCCGTTTTCCGTCGCTCATCCGCCGGTGAGCTCGCCGCCGTCCCCGGGTTTCTTTTGTTTTCGCCGCTTCTTTTCTTTTCGCGCCGCCGCCGCGTCGGGTCGCCGCCGCTGCCGCCGCCGCTCGCCGGGTCGCCGCCGCCCCGCCGCTGCCGCCGGCCGCCGCCGCGTCCCCGCCGCCGCCGCCACCCGTGGAACCCTAACCCTAACCCTAGCGCCGCTCCCCGTGCCGTCCGATCTTGCGGATCGAACGGATTCGCGCTGTCCGATCGCGACGCATCCGCGCGGCCCGATCGCCGCCGTCCGGCCGCCTGATCGCGCCACGCCGCGCAATCCGCCGCCGGATTGCGCCACGTGGCGCAATCCGCCGCCGCGCCGCCTCCGCGCGCTCAGCCAGCGCCGACGCCACCCTAGGCCGACGCCGCCGCCGACGTCATGCCGACGTCGCCCCGAGGCGCGCGTGGATGACGCACCGGGGACTTAATTGCGCAATAAATAATTTAATCTTTTCGTTTAGTTTAAAAATCGCAATTAAACTTCTAAAATTCATATCTTTTGAATTCGAGCTCCGTTTTAGTCCATTCAAATTTCATTAAATCCAGAAAAATGTCAAGAATCCATTAAAAATACTTTTCAATGCTGTTTCAGTGGACTTTTTAGGGTGTTTGTTGAGTGCTTTGTTTGTCGTGTAGATCCCGAGTTTTCCGGCGAGCCCGTTCTCTTCAAGTAGTCGCCGAGGTTCCTCGCCTCCAGCAAGGCAAGTCATACCTTACATTGACCATATTGTACCTATTTTATGTAAATACCTCTTTTTCATTCAAATACTGCATATGTTTTAGAATGTCATTTCATGGGATGTTTTATACCTATTGTACTCAACCATAGGATTGTTTACCCTATACCATTGATAACTTGGGATCCAATGTGACTAGATGATAGTTTAAGGTTGCTTAGTCATGCTTAGCGCAACTAGCTCACTTAAGGGAATCACACTAAGTTTAATGCTAAAGTTGACCTCCCGGTGATATTAAGATATGATCTTGTTCTTAATAATATTGACTTATAAGAAAGGTGGGTCGTGAGCACATGGTTGGTCTTTGGTTAGCGTGCTCATGACGATTAAGGACCGGTTCTCGGGAAACCCTGGAAGAAATGCCGTGCATACCACAAGCCAGCATGGGTAATGGCTGGGCCCGTAGCACAGCTGTCTCTAGTTAACGTATCCCAGAGAGGGTGAGCGTGATGGAGTTGGGTCGGCCCCGGTTTTAAGGGTTGATCAGCTTCCGGATTCACCGCGGCACTAGAGGGGGCTGCCCATTGCCCGATGGGAATGGGGGCGAAACCTTGGTGTGGTACGATTGATTAGAGGGGGTTGTGTGAAGGGTCTTGTCACAATTCCTTTCCGGGCACCGTGGTGGTGCACCGCGCACGGTAATGTGTTGTGGGATTGTGTCTTGTGGGTACAGCTTGTACACCTCGATCGAGTAAAAACTATTCGAATAGCCGTGCCCACGGTTACGGGCGATCGACCGATTCACCTTGATTAGTCTCATTTACTTTATTCGAATGAAATGTTGGAATATGACTAGTGCGAGTGGATGGATGGGCCTGTTGCAACGTGGTTTGAGCGTTGGACGTGTTTATTTAATACTGCTTAAATATTACTACTGTTTTACTGTCTTCAAATATTATTATTGTATACTGCGAATGCTGTTTATGCAAATTGAGCCTCTTGACCATTCCTTGTTATTTATCTCGCATCATGTACCCCTTTTCCGGTGTGACTTGTTGAGTACGGTGGTTGTACTCGCTTGCTTCTTTTCCCTTCAGGTGCGAGGTTGAGATCGAGGTCTCCGAGGAGGTGTAGGCTTGTTCTCGTCAAGGTTTAGCTGTGGAGTTGGTGTTCCGCTTCGCTCGTGTCAAGTTTAGCTTAAGTCAGTTTTATTTTTCTTTTCCGCTGCATTTGTGTAACTCTTTTATATTGTTTCTAAGACGAGGATTCTGTATTATCAATAACGTCGATTTGTGTACCTCGGCTGATTCCCGGACGAGGATGTAATGCACAATTAGCTGCGAAATTCGGTGTGAATTTCGGGCGTGACAAGTTGGTATCGAGCCTTCCTATGACCGTAGGACAAGCCAACCGGAAACCTTAAGAGCCCTCTAATTCTTTTCATGTGCATATGTTTTGAAAAAAAGGGGTGTTTTGAAAAGTGGAGTCGATCTAGGGTTTAGGAATTGCGAAAATGGGATGTGGTCGTGGGTTTTGAGCATGTTTTGATTTTCCCACTCCTTTGTTTCTATAGATGGCAGGTTCCCCAGCGACGCACTGCGGAAAAGGGATGACAGGCTTCGTGGCAGAGCTGGCACGTATGGCCCTTGCAGTTGGATATCCCGAAGCACCGGAGTATACAACAGTTGCGCCTCTCAGTGGCGAGTTGCCCTACCGTGTTCGGTTGGAGGTTCACGGGTTTGTGGGAACGTGTCTTCCCAACATGGAGGTCACAGCTTCCGGAGGCACGTCAGATCACGCTTGTCAAGAAGCCGCCTACCTGATGTTGGCCAGGATGAGGGAGCTGCATGATGCTTACCTTCGCACCTCCTCCTACCGCTACCATCCCCGTCGAGGTAGTTCCTCCGAGGTCAGTATATTCAAGTCTACGGCAGAGGAGAATGACACTACCTTCGGTCACATGTGCACTATGCTCAAAGGACTGGATCGATGCACTCGACCTACACAAGGCGACCAAGGAGCCGAACGACAAGAAGATGCCGAGGATCGCGCGCAGCAGGACGAAGTGGTTCGTCCGAAGAAGGAGGTAGCCGAGTTGAAGGGACTCCCGCCACCGCTTGGGGTTAGACTCCGCACTACGCCTCGGAAGACCACCACCGCGCCCGTCCGCATCCAGCTAGCACCTCGGATTCCACCGCCTTCTCCAGCTCCACCCGCTCCGGCTGGCCACTGCTCCAGCTCTTCCTGCCGCAGTCCCGCCTCTCACCTTTGCTCCGGCCTTCGCAAATCCAGGGAGGTGGCGTAATGGTTGGATCTCCGTTTCCGTGACTCAAGCTCGATAATTCAGCAAGACATGGACTCCGAAGAGACTCAAGATTCCTCGGAGGAGAGGCGGGATCGGTTGGGCTACGGCAACCGACTCGAAGCAAGTCTCGAGGTGACGCCCGAGGACTCCAGGAGCCATTCGGAAGAATGGGGATCTTCCGAAGGAAGCGCTTTCGACTCCTCGTCTCGTGGATCGTTCTAGTTGCCCTCTTTAGTTTTACCGTTTAAATTAGTTTGTCTTCTTGGTAGTTGCTGTGTGTTAGGCCGTGTGTGTGGGATAGCCGGCACGATATCAAGTGTGATATGACCGACCAATTAAGGATGTTTGGTGCTTTTCCTTGTTTCTAGTCAAGATCGAACAATGCATTTGAATTCAAATAATAAAGATTAGTGCTAAGTCTGTCTGCTTTTCTTCTTTTCTCTCTCCGGTCTGGTCGTCTCCTTCGATGGTGAACACCAGACCGGGGGCGAACAGAAACAATGGGCGTCAGTGCCGACAACCATGAGGCTCACGACGCCAATGGCAATGCTCCTCCACCGCCACCCGAGAATCCCACCATTGCTCAAGTGCTCGCTTCACGACACGCATGATGGCTGCAATGATGCAAAGAAATGCAACAACAAAGACCACCAGATGCAAAGAGCTTTGCAAAATGCAAGCAACAGCAGCAGAATAATCGCTTGCCGCCCCACCACCCCACCAAGCCGCGAGTTCCTTCGTGTCCGACCGCCGACCTTCTCCAAGACCACTAATCCCATGGAGGCAAATGATTGGCTATCCGAGTGGATTCGTCCGAGCCATCTCTAACAAATATTTTAATCATCCTCATGGGTAAATAAGTTTTTTCATGTCTGAAAAATATGACCAAATTAATAAACGCTCTTGCCATAATACCGGTCTCAATCTATAAAGATCTTCACCAAAGTGAAAAAATAGCATTGATATAATTACATAGAGAAGAAGTTGGATCTGCTCAAGGTGCACGGATCGAGAAAGTCTCTTTTGCCACTCATCGCATGTGGTCCTCGCTCACTTGGTGGGACAACTATTTGGTTACTCGCCCGGCGAGCAAGTTACCTGGAAGAGTTTTGTCGCGTTTCGGACCGCACATATTCCTCGGGAATAGTTGCACGAAAAGCGTGAGTTTCGTTCTCTTGAGCAGGGTAACGATCGCCATCGAGTATCCGCACGAGTTCAATCGTCTTGCCCGTTATGCCCCAGAAGATGTGCGCACTGATGCAGAAAGGCAGGAAAAGTTTTTGGCTGGTTTGGATGATGAACTCACGGACAAGCTCATCTCCGGAGAGTATGCTAACTTTGAGAAGCTGGTCGACAAGGCCATTCGACAGGAAGATCAGCGCAACAAGATGATCAAGAAGAGAAAAGCATTTCAGTCACGACCTCCTCAACAGCAGGGAAATCAGCAGAGGCCGCGTTTCATGCCCGGAAGTCGAATGGACCTACCACCATGATTGTTCGTCGGATCGACCTTATCACCCAGGAATTTCCAAACCGGCGTAGTGGCGTGGTCGCAACAACGTACTCCAGCCCCGCGCCTCCAACGGCGCCATCCCAAGAATGGCAACGCCACCACCTCCAAGGAAGGACTCGGGAGGAAAGCCGAGTCTGTTTCAACCGTGGTGACCTGGGCATTTTGCGACAAGTGTCCGGCCAAGACGTGCTGGGCCAAGGTTCATCCAGCTCGAGTCAATCATGCGTCCGCCGAGGAAGCACAGACCGCTCCCGAGTTATACTGGGTATGTTTCCCGTAAACTATACTCCCGCCACAGTATTATTTGATTCTCGGCGCTACACATTCTTTTATCTCAAAGCAATTTGTTGGGGCACATGGGTTGTCGAGTGGGACTTAAGATACCTATGCGGGTTCAAACCCCGGAAACCACTTGGAGACCACTCGCATTGTCCCTCGGTGGCCATAGAAATCCAAGGATCTATGTTTCTAGCCAACCTTATCCTCCTTCACCCAAAGGCATAGATGTCATTCTTGGGATGGATTGGTTGTCCGACATAAGGGAGTAATTGACTGCGCTAGTCGCACCATTACTTTAGTCAACATGAATGGAGAAAGAATTGTTTTTGCTCTCCCATGCAAGTCAAGCCCGTAGCAGGTTTGAATCATGTTTCCACCGGGAATCGTCCGAAATGGCGGCCAAGACCCCTGTGAAGTTAGAGGATATCCCCATTGTCGAGAATACCCCAAGTTTTCCCAGGATTTAACTCGATGCCGCCAAAAAGGGAAATTGAATTCGGATTGACCTAGTACCCGGACCACTCCAATACACAAGAGGCCATATAGGATGGGAGCCAACGAGTTGGCAAGTAAAGAAGCAAGTGGATGAACAGTTGCAAAAAGGGTATATTCGCCGAGCACGTCGCCTTGGGGTGCTCCGGTGATTTTGTGGAAAAGAAAGACAAGACCAAGAGAATGTGTGTGGATTATCGAGCCCTCAATGAGGTTACTATCAAGAACAAGTATCCCCTACCCCGGATTGATGACTTATTCGATCAACTCAAAGGGGCCAAGGTAATTTCAAGATAGATCCGCGATCGGGCTATCATCGCTTGAGGATTCGGGAAGAGGACATTCCCAAGACCGCCTTCACCACTGTGTATGGACTGATGAGTGTACGGTCATGTCTTTTGGGTTAACCAATGCACCGGCTTTCTTTATGAATCGATGAACAAGGTGTTTATGGAGTTCTTGGATAAATTTGTGGTGGTGTTCATTGACGACATTTTGGTCTACTCTAAGTCGAGGAGGATCATGAGCAACATCTTCTGGACAAGACTCGAGAAGTTGAGAGACCATCAACTCTACGCCAAGTTTAGCAAGTGTGCTTTCTCGGTTAAAGGAGGTACAGCTCGGCCACATTGTGAATGCCCAAGGAGTAGCCGTGGATCCAAGAAATGTGGAATCGTTACTAAGTGGACCTCGCCTAAAACGGTTACGCGATCCGAAGTTTCCTTGGACTTGCGGGTTACTACCGCCGCTTCATCGAGAACTTCTCCAAAATCGCCAAGCCAATGACTCAACCGTTGAAGAAAGATGAGAAGTTTAAGTGGTCGGCAGAATGCAATAGGAGTTTTGAAGAGCTCAAGAGGAAGTTGGTGTCTCGCACCGTGTTGATACCGCCCGACCCAAGAAAGGACTTCCAAGTTTATTGTGATGCATCTCGCCAAGGGTTGGGATGTGTGTTGATGCAAGAAGGCAAAGTGGTCGCATATGCATCTCGTCAATTGCGCCCACATGAAAACAACTACCCCACTCATGATCCGGAGTTATCCGCAGTGGTTCATGCATTGAAGATCCGCGACACTACCTAATTGGTAATCGTTGTGAAGTGTATACGGATCACAAAAGTCTTAAGTACATTTTCACCCAACCGATTTAAACCTCCGACGAGGAGATGGTTGGAACCGATCAAAGATTATGACTTAGGGATACATTACCATCCCGCAAAGCTAACGTGGTTGCGGACGCACTAAGCCGAAAGAGTTACCGCACCACCCTCGGTGTCGAAGGAATGTGTGACCATGCGCAGAATTCGAGAATCTAAATCTACGAGTGGTGGATTTTGGTTTTGTGGCTGCTCCGGAAGCCCAACCCACTCTCATTGATCAAATTCGGCTGCTCGCATCGATCCCGAAATGGCCGAACTCAAGAAGAACATGAGAGTCGGAAAAGCTCGTGGTTTTACGGAAGACGAACATGGCACAATCTGGATGGGAAAGAGGTTGTGTGTGCCGAAGACAAGGATTTGAAAAGGCGATCCTTACGGAAGTTCACCAAACTCAATACTCAATTCACCCGGCAAGACAAAGATGTATCAAGACCTTAAAGAAAAGTTTTGGTGGGTCAGCATGAGGAGGGAGATAGCCCAGGTTTGTTGCACTTTGTGATGTTTGTCGGCGAGTGAAGGCAGAACATCAACGGCCGCCGGATCGTTGCAACCACTTCGATTCCGAGTGGAAATGGGAAGAAATTGGAATGGATTTCATCACGGGTTTACCCCGCACAACGTTAGGATATGACTCGATTTGGGTCGTGGTGGACCGACTCACCAAGGTGGCCCACTTCATACCAAGACATACTACCTACTCGGGAAGAAGTTGGCGAGCTTTATCTCGCAAGGATCATGTGTTTGCATGGCGTGCCTAAGAAGATCGTGTCCGATAGGGGAAGTCGGTTACTTCCAAATTCGGAAGAAGTTGCAAGAAGAACTTGGTACCCGTTTGAATTTCAGCACGGCCTATCATCCGCAAACAGACGGCCAAACCGAGAGAGTGAATCAGATTTTGGAAGATATGCTAAGAGCATGCGCGCTCGATTTTGGAAAAGCATGGGACAAAAGCTTGCCCTATGCGGAATTCTCTTACAACAACAGCTATCGCCGCATTCAAATGGCACCGTATGAAGCACCGTATGGACGGAAATGCCGCACACCCCCGTTTTGGGACCAGACGGGTGAGCGCCAATTGTTTGGCACGAAGTAATAAGCGAAGCAGAGGAAAAGGTCCGAGTGATTCGGGAAAGGTTGAAGATTGCGCAGCCCGACGTAAGAGCTATGCCGATAATCGTCGAAGAGATCTCGCTTTTGAAGCAGGGATTTTGTGTATCTTCGCGTCACACCACTTCGGGAGTACACCGTTTCCAAACCAAAGGTAAGTTGGCACCACGTTTCGTGGGACCATACAGATTCGGGAACGTCGAGGAGAAGTGGCCTATCACCGGAGCTTCCTCCAACATGACCGGTATTCACGACGTGTTTCATGTCTCCCAGCTTGAAGAAGTGTTTAAGGGTACCGTAAGAACAAAGTAGTCCGGACCAGTGCTGAAATCCAAGAGGACTTAACCTACGTAGAGACCAGCACGTATTCTTGAGGTCGGTGAGAGAAGGACTCGGAACAAGGTTATCGTTTTGCAAAGTTCAATGGACTCATCACTCCGAGAAAGAAGCTACTTGGGAACGAGAAGATGAGCTAAAGGCCGCGCACCCGCACCTCTTCGCCAGCACCCGAATCTCGGGGTCGAGATTCCGTTTAAGGGGGTAGGTTGTCACATCCTGGGTTTTTCCCTAATTCATTTCAAATAATTTACCCGGAAATAATCGGAATTTCGAAATTAACCTGGAGTCAACCTATAATTTTAAAATGCAATTAATAAATGGAAATGACATGGTAGGATTTTTCTTGAATTCTGCATGTCAAAATGCGCTAACAGATTTTTACTGGAATTTTTAGAGCACTCTAAGTATTTTTAATCAATTAAATAAGAAAATAGGAATTTAATTAAGTCCCTTTTCTTTTTTTCTTTTTCTTTTCTTTTTTTCCTTTTCCGTACGCCCGTACGGTTCCTTTCCCGCCTGTCGCCCTAACGGGCCGTCGGCCCAGCCTCCCGCGCGCACCGCTCCTCCTGGCCGTGGGCCGAAGCCCACGGTCCCGCCGCGCGCGCAAGTCCGGCGCAACTCCTTGCACCGCTGGCCACCGAGGTGTGGCCCCACTGCCGGAGCCGCTCCCCGCGCCCGGCCGGCCCAACCGCCGCCGCCGCCATAGCCGCCGCCACCCCGCCTCTTTCTCGGGCAGTTTCCGCGCGCCTCGCGCCGCGTGGGCCCCACGCCGGGCTCCGGCCCGCGCCGCCGCACCCGTGCCCGCACTTCCCGCGCGCCGCAACAGCCGCCGCCGCCCCGAAACGGTCGCCGTATATCTCTCTCTCTCTCCGAGTCCGAGAACGCCGGCGACCTTATCCCCGCCATTTCCGTGCCCGTTTCGGCCTCCTCTCTCCCCTTTAAACCCCCTCGAGCTCCGCCTCGTTTCCCTTTGTTCGCCGTTGATTCTAGCCCGTGTCGCCGCCGCTTTCCGTCGCTCATCCGCCGGTGAGCTCGCCGCCCCCGGGTTTCTTTTGTTTTCGTTCGCTTCCTTTTCTTTTCGCGCGCGCCGCCGCCGGGTCGCGCGCCGTCCGCCGCCGCCGTCGGTCGTCGCCGCCGTCCCGCCGCCGCCGCCACCCGTGGAACCCTAACCCTAACCCTAGCGCCGTCCCCTCCGTGCCGTCCGATCTTGCGGATCGGACGGATCTCGCGCCATCCGATCGCGACGCATCCGCGCCGTCCGATCGCCGCCGCCCGCCGCCTGGATCGCGCCACGTCGCGCAATCCGCCGCCGGATTGCGCCACGTGGCGGCAATCCGCCGCCGCGCCCGCCTCCCGCGCGCTCCAGCCGTGCGCCGACGCCAGCCCGAGGCGCGCGTGGATGACGTCACCAGGGACTTAATTGCGCAATAAATAATTTAATCTTTTCTGTTTAGTTTAAAAATCACAATTAAACTTCTAAAATTCATATCTTTTGAATCCGAGCTCCGTTTTAGTCCATTCAAATTTCATTAAATCCAGAAAAATGTCAAGAATCCATTAAAAATACTTTTCAATGCTATTTCAGTGGACTTTTTAGGTGTTTGTTGAGTGCTTTGTTTGTCGTGTAGATCCCGAGTTTTCCGGCGAGCCCGTTCTCTTCGAAGTAGTCGCCGAGGTTCCTCGCCTCCAGAGCAAGGCAAGTCATACCTTACATTGACCATATTGTACCTATTTTATGTAAATACCTCTTTTTATTCAAATACCGCATATGTTTTAGAATGTCATTTCATGTGATGTTTTATACCTATTGTACTCAACCATAGGATTGTTTACCCTATACCATTGATAACTTGGGATCCAATGTGACTAGATGATAGTTTAAGGTTGCTTAGTCATGCTTAGCGCAACTAGCTCACTTAAGGGAATCACACTAAGTTTAATGCTAAAGTTGACCTCCGGTGATATTAAGATATGATCTTGTTCTTAATAATATTGACTTATAAGAAAGGTGGGTCGTGAGCACATGGTTGGTCTTTGGTTAGCGTGCTCATGACGATTAAGGACCGGTTCTCGGGAAACCCTAGAAGAAATGCCGTGCATACCACAAGCCGCATGGGTAATGGTCGGGCCCGTAGCACACTGTCTCTAGTTAACGTATCCCGGAGAGGGTGAGCGTGATGGAGTTGGGTCGGCCCGGTTTTAAGGGTTGATCGCTTCGGATTCACCGCGGCACTAGAGGGGCCGTGTGAAGGGTCTTGTCACAATTCCTTTCCGGGGCACCGTGGTGGTGCACCGGCGCACGGTAATGTGTTGTGGGATTGTGTCTTGTGGGTACAGTTGTACACCTCTGATCAGAGTAAAAACTATTCGAATAGTCGTGCCCACGGTTACGGGCGATCGACCGCATTCACCTTGATTAGTCTCATTTACTTTATTCGAATGAAATGTTGGAATATGACTAGTGCAGGTGGATGGATGGGCCTGTTGCAACGTGGTTTGAGCGTTGGACAGCGTTTATTTAATACCGCTTAAATATTACTACTGCTTTACTGTCTTCAAATATTATTATTGTATACCGCGAATGTTGTTTATGCAAATTGAGCCTCTTGACCATTCCTTGTTATTTATCTCGCATCATGTACCCCTTTTCCTGTGACTTGTTGAGTACGGTGGTTGTACTCGCCTTGCTTCTTTTTCCCCTTCGGTGCGAGGTTGAGATCGAGGTCTCCGAGGAGGTGTAGGCTTGTTCTCGTCAAGGTTTAGCCGTGGAGTTGGTGTTCCGCTTCGCTCGTGTCAAGTTTAGCTTAAGTCAGTTTTATTTTTCTTTTCCGCCGCATTTGTGTAACTCTTTTATATTGTTTCTAAGACGAGGATTCTGTATTATCAATAACGTCGATTTGTGTACCTCGGCTGATTCTCGGACGAGGATGTAATGCACAAATTAGCCGCAGAAATTCTGTGTGAATTTCGGGCGTGACGATCTTACACTGCTACTCGGAAGGGACCGGATACACGCTAACCGCCGCATCCCTTCTACAATGCATCAGACCCTGATCGAATGGGACGGTGACAAGATTGAGATTGTAATAGCGGACAGGTCAGTTAGCATCGTCAATGCCGATTTGCCGCTTTGGGAAATTGAAGGCATTGATTGTTTATCCGAGAAAATCTAGCAAGCCGATTTTCTGAATGTTTCTAATTCCACAATACAAACCGATTGAAATGACGAGCAGAATGCTACTTTGAACAAGACATGGTGGAGGGCTCGAGCGTTCTGCGTAGCCACCGCGACGAAGACGATGGCAAGTTAGGGCAAGGTTTTACATCGGCCGACGAATTAGAGGAAATCGACATCGGCTCTGGTGATAAGCCGAGGCCGACGTACATTAGCAAAAATCTGTCTCCTCATTGTAGATCCCAGCTTATCGAATTGTTAAAAGAATATAAAGATTGTTTTGCTTGGGAGTACTTCGAGATACCCGGCCTCACTCGATCAATAGTTGTCCATCAGCTGCCGATTAAGGCAGGCTATCGGCCGTTCAAACAGCCCCCCAGGAGGTTTAAGGCCGATATGTACGATGCAATTAAAGCCGAAATCACTCGGCTATACGACGCGGGATTCATTCGGCCTTGCCGATACGCCGAGTGGGTCTCAAACATCGTCCCAGTGTTAAAGAAAAACGGTAAATTTCAGAGACCTAAACAAGGCAACCCCTAAAGATGAATACCCAATGCCGATAGCCGATCTGCTTGTCAATGCTGCTTCAGGCCACAAAATTATCAGTTTCATGGATGGCAATGCAGGGTATAACCAAATATTCATGGCCGACGAGGACATCCACAAGACCGCTTTTCGGTGTCCCGATGCAATCGGCCTGTATGAATGGGTAGTAATGACGTTCGGCTTGAAGAATGCTGGGGCAACATATCAACAGGCCATGAATTACATCTTTCATGATATGATTGGCTCACTGGTAGAGATATACATTGACGACGTGGTCGTCAAGTCAAGGGAGATAGAAGGCCACATAGCCGAACTGAGACAAGTGTTAGAACGGACGAGGAAATACAGTTTAAAGATGAATCCGCTTGCGTGCGCGTTCGGCGTATCGGCCGGGCAATTCTTGGGATTTCTCATCCATGAAAGAGGGATTGAAGTTACACCAAAGAGCATAAATGCTATCAAGGCAATTCAGCCTCCGAAGGACAAGAAACAACTCTAGTCATTGATCGGCAATATAAACTTCATCAGACGGTTCATAGCCAACCTCTCAGAAAAGATGGAGTCGTTCACACCACTGCTTCGGCTGAAGGCCGATCAAACGTTCACATGGGGGGCAGAGCAGCAAAAGGCGTTAGACAACATAAAAGATTATCTAAGTTCCCCTCCAGTTTTAATGCCTCCACAAAAGGGGATACCGTTCAAGCTGTACTTGTCAGCCAATGACAAATTAATTGGCTACCCTAATACAAGATGTTGACGGCAAAGAAAAAGCCATTTTCTATCTCAGTCGACGATTGTTAGACGCAGAGACAAGGTATTCACCTGTGGAGAAGTTATGCCTATGCCTCTATTTTTCATGCACAAAGTTAAGGCACTATTTGTTGTCCAACGAGTGTACGGTAATTTGCAAAGCCGATGTAGTTAAGTATATGCTGTCGGCTCCAGTGCTCAAAGGAAGAATCAGGAAGTGGATCTTCGCACTAACAGAGTTTGACCTGAGGTATCAGGCACCAAGGGCAGTCAAAGGGCAAGCCATAGCCGACTTTATTGTGGAGCACAGAAACGATTCAATCGGCTCAGTGGAAATTATGCCTTGGACCCTGACGTTCGACGGCTCAGTTTGCACCAACGGCTGTGGCATCGGCTTGGTCATCATTTCGCCTAGGGGGCAAGCTTCGAGTTTGCTTTCGCCATCAACCCCCACGCTACAAACAACCAAGCCGAATACGAAGCCATCCTTAAAGGATTGCGCCTGCTCAAGGAAGTTGAAGCCGACGTCATCGAAATAATGGGGGATTCATTATTGGTCATCAGCCAATTATCAGGAGAATATGAATGCAAAAACGACGCGCTAATGGTCTATTATCGGCAATGCCGGGAATTAATGGACGGTTTTCAGCTAGTTACTTTGAAGCATGTCCCCGGAGTAGAACACAGAGGCCAATGACTTGGCTTAGGGGGCATCAGGCTATCAGCCGATGCTGAAAGAAGTAGACATAGACGTGGCCACCATTACGGCTGAGGATTGGAGGTTCGAAGTTTACAACTATCTCAAAAACCCCTCTCAATCGGCCACAAGGAAACTACGATACAAGGCATTACGATACGTGTTGCTCGATGAAGACCTGTACTATCGGACGATCAACGGCATGCTACTCAAGTGTCTGGGAGCCGAACAGGCTACAGTGGCCATCAGGGAAGTACATGAAGGAATCTGTGGCACGCATCAATCGGCCCACAAAATGAAGTGGCTACTTCGCCGAGCAGGGTATTTCTGGCCGATGATGCTGGAGGATTGTTTCAAGTATTACAAGGGCTGCCACGATTGTCAGAAGTTCGGCGCCATACAATGGGCACCAGCATCGGCTATGAACCCAATTATCAAGCCATGGCCGTTCAGAGGATGGGGCATTGATATGATCGGCCAGATCAATCCACCCTCAAGCAAAGGACATAAGTTTAACCTGGTGGCAACGGATTACTTCACAAAGTGGGTGGAGGTGATTCCCCTCAGAAAAGTGGATTCTAAGGACGCAATCAAGTTTGTCAAAGAACACATCATCTACCGATTTGGCATTCCACAAACAATAACAGTAGACCAGGGATCCATCTTTGTATTGGACGAATTTGTTCAGTTTACCGATGGCATGGGGATCAAGCTACTTAATTCTTCGCCATACTACGCACAAGCCAACGGGCAAGCCGAGGCCTCAAACAAAAGTTTGATCAAATTGATCAAAAGAAAGATCTCTAAGTACCCTAAACAATGGCACAGCCGATTAGCAGAATAACTGTGGGCGTATCGGATGGCATGCCACAGGTCAATCCAAGTCCCTCCGTATAAACTGGTCTATGGACATGAGGCAGTGATGCCATGGGAAAGTGTCATCGGTTCAAGGCGCATTCAGCTACAGGATCAACTCACGGCCGACGATTATTATCACCTGATGGTGGACGAATCGGAAGATCTAGTTTTATCCAGGATGAGGGCCTTGGAAAAAGTTGCGAAAGATAAAGAACGAGTAGCCAGACATTATAATAAAAAGGTGGTGCCTAAATCTTTCGAGGAAGGCGAGCTCGTTTGGAAACTTATACTGCCGATCGGATCTAGAGACAATAAGTTCGGCAAATGGTCACCAAATTGGGAAGGGCCTTTCAAGATCCACAAATGCGTCTCTAAAGGAGCTTACATGCTAAAAGGACTAGACGGAGAGGTATTTGGAAGGGCCCTCAATGGAAAATACTTAAAGAAATATTACCCAAGCGTATGGATCAACTCGTGATTTGACTATGGTTACTTCAGCCGATTTATGCCAGCCGATGTCTTACGTTGACAAGGCATCGCCTTTAGGCATTTTTATGCAACATTTTTGCTAAGTTTTCTACGATCGGCTCACGATTGGCCGATAGGGACGGCAAGGATGCGCGAACGGCTCAAACTGACAATTTTGTCGACACCGAAGCTATCAACAAAACTTGGGGGACATATACGTACACAAGCCGATCGCAAAATCGGGCCGGTTGCAAATATCTGAAGAAATATTACCCCAGTATTTGGATCGATGCTTGAATCAGTGTGACAGTCGCTGACTTTTATTCATAATCGGCATGAGGCCGATTTCGATTACATGTCTCCTAGGTAGTCTCGATGGCCGCTGTGGCCCGGTTGACGGCCTCTCGGAGACTCTATCTCTAAAGCATCCAAGATCAAATACTCTAGCCTAGTGACCCTTACATCGGTGGTGGTGATTACAGCTCATTGGCAAGTCGTGTTTGCCTTGCTACCACCTATCGAGACGCATGAGCGCCGAAGACGCCAAAGGAATAGCGGCGGAACGGTACCAAGGTTGATTGGAGGCCTGGCCGCCGGATGACGAGCATCTTGTTCCCTGAAGCGCTGCAAGTTGACTCTCACTTGCCGGTCTTGGCTAGCCGTCAGTTCATGCGGGGTGTCCATGATTGCCAGGATCACTCGTAGGGGATGGAGCGGCTGCGAGAAGATTAACTCCTGAGTACTTTAAGAAAAGAGATGGTGAGGATGGATGGGTTGGAAAATCACCTGGTTCACCGATGAACTTGAGGATGCCATGAGGGGTCTTGACGAGAGCTTGGAAACCTGGATCTTGTACAACTGGAAAGCGAGGGGATTTCTTCTTCGGCCGTGGTGTGTTCGGGAAGGCCTGAAGGAGTCCATTTATAGAAAGAAAAGATGCGGAGTTGGATGTGAAAGATCGCTACCGATATAAAAGTCGAAGAGGCCATCATTAAAAGCATTTGGCATCGTTGAATGGTTGGTGACTACTCAAGACCGGGTACCTGTTGTTTAGGACTCACGGGTTTTCGAAACACATGTTCGGATAAGACGGACTATGAAGCCAAATCGGCAGCGTGTTTGAATATTACCAGCCGATAACCAATGAGATTAATATTCAAACACTGACACTAACTATCATGGTGCGGTCTCGGAATCAGCAACGTAAAGCGGTACGGGTGGCTGGAGCCGATTTTAACGTAAGCAATTCGAGACACTGCGCGCGCCGAAAGCCGATCTTATCTACAAGTGCAGCCGATCTTATCTACAAGCACAAGGTGGCGTAAGATCGATAAATTATGTTACACGATTCGAAGCCAAGTACAAGCACGAGTAAAATGACCGTCCAATCCCATCACAAAAGCATGACAAGTATAATACAGAAGCATTAGCCGATTTCAGAAGATCGGAATATTACAAACGCATTGTTTCAAAAAATCGGCTATGGCCGACAACACCTTCCGCCTAATTTGGGCTATCTCTTCAATGGCCCTGACGTCGTCGGCCTCAGACCCTGCCACCGGCCGGACGCTCCTCACCAGGTTGCGCAGATGTGCCACAGCCGCCTTGATGCCTTGGCGTTGAGCCTCGATCTCGGCCGGCAAGCCAGCCATGTACTCCTTGTGGACATCGATCTCGTTCGTGACTTGAACGAGATCGGCCGTCAGCTGATCTTGACGTGTGAGGAGCTGCTCGAGCTTAGCCGCCGACTCGGTCTTCAGGCAGTCAAAGGCGGCTTTCCGGCTCTCGATGGCGCCCTTGGTTGACTGGATGGTGACCGACCGCGCTTGGTTCTCGCGACGATCGATTATCCGCTGTCGTGCCTACTCATACTTGAACTGATGGGCTTCCATGAAGGTCGCCGACACAATGACTTCGGCTAGGGCTTCCGACAGCTGGCCTTGGATGTCTTCGAACCGCGCGCATATCGAGCCACTGCTCGGCCACCGCCGCGTCCAAATGAGGCTTCCACCGATTGCCGATGTCGGCTAGGGTGGCCCTCAGGTCCTCAGCCGACATCACCAACGCCTCCTCGCCGATGTCGTCGGACTCCTTGAACTCCGACAAGTCAAAGTTGAGGAGGTTGGCTATGTTCTAAAGAAAGAAGAAGATGATCAAGAAGATATTAAGCCGACAAAGCCAATCATCAAATTTAGTTGGCTTACCGTTGGCACCGGGGTCGGAGCAGTTGGCTCGGCTGGATCGTTGCCCACGGCCGTCGGGGCCTCTTCGTCGGCGTTGTCGCCACCGCCCCCGGCAGGCGCGGCATGCTCACTGGACACCTAGGGGGCAGCCGATGGAGACCTCGGGGGCTGCAAAAGGAAGGGTTAGCGGACAAATCGGCTAGCTACTACAGGTCAAATGGCAAGAGATGGTTACCGATGGCGCGGGGCGTGAAGTGCAGCCAGCCAATTTCTTGACCTGAAAAGAATGGTTTGATCAAATGCAAGGGATTATCACGGAGACAAATTTGGTGAAGTAAAGGCTTACCACGATGTTTTGTCAGGGGACTTGGGACCGGCGGACGTCTACTGGAGCGTTGACCGACTCAGACTTGAAACGCCGAGTTCGGCTGCTGCTTCAACGGCGCGGCGCGTTCTCGCCGGCGACGGTGTCGAGGAACCGCACAACGGCCGTATCCGAGAGGGGAGGCTATCGGCCGGCGCTCTCGGCTTCTTCTTTTTAGCCTCTTGGGGCGGGGCCGACGGCGGGAGGTGGTGTAGCCCTTTTTCTTCGGGCGATCGGGCCGGCGCACCGCCCTCGTAGCAACGGCCGCCTTCGGCGCTCCCGCCGATGGCCGACGGGGCGAGGCCGCCCCACCCAGAACACCTAAACGGTATTCAATGGGGCGCCTGGAGTTGCTCACCATCGGCCGCTCCGTCTCCGTCTCCTGCAGACCAAAGAGTAAATGTTAATCGGCTATGTCAGCCGATGATGAGAAGAGGAAAATTATTTGGAACTTGAAGCTTACCGAGGGGATCTCATTAGGCAGAAGTGAAGGGTTACGCGGAAGCTACGCTAGCCGAAAACAAAAAAAAATCTACCGCGCAAACCAGAACACTTGCAAGTAAGGGCCGATAGATCGTTACCGATTGAGTAGAGTGCATGCGAATAGCCAATCAGGGCAATCCGATCCGAACAGTGCAGCCCGATTCCCGAGACAGCCGATTCGCCAATTAGCCGATTCGAGTCGTCCGGCCGCGTTCTCACGCCTCGTCCGATGCGCCCGACCGCACCGCTTCCACCACAGCCGATCGCTCCGATTGCAGCCGATCCGGCTGATCAACAGCGCGCAACGTAGCAGCGCTCTACCGGTATCCACACGTCCGGGTAACGCCGAACACTCGTGTGCTAGCACGCGATGCAAGGCTAGGTTTGGCTCGAAAGTGGGGAGGGTTTCCGTGGAGATTGATCTCGCGACTTCGCTGCACGCGATGCAATTGACCTACCGCAGCTCTCCACCCTCCCTCCTTTATATAGAGTTGGCCGACTAGGACTAGTGGCCAATTAGGACACTATTTTGAATCGGATCTCATCCGTATCTCATAGAGTTGGCCGCCCACACGTCGTAAGCCCATAGGACTCTATCCGATCGAATCCCTATCCGATCGAGCCGTATCCGAGTCCAACTCGAATGCCTTCTTATCCCCTTAAGCGTGCGACCACAGGTTCGGTATACTCGGTTTCGGCTATAGTCTAACTTAGCCGATCGTCGGCTCGAGTCTAACTCCCAGCCGACATCAACGCGGCGCCTAGCAGCACATATTGACACCATAGTATACAAGAATAATATCGGCTCGAACCTGTAATGTGTACACAAATCCCTTTGCCTCACGATACCGCTTAAGCTATAGGCAAGATGTACGCCATCCCTTCAATAGCTTAACCATTCACTCGAACCGTATTGGATTATCCGCTCGTTGATTGACTCCTCAATCAACTTAGCATGGCCATGCATTTCCATAATCCATTACCTCGAGGGGCCAGAGATATCTCTCCAAAGGAGGGCAAATTCCATCTTGATCACTCACATCCCACTCCATGTTTCATAGCAAACCCGAAAACTACCTTTATAACTACCCGTTACGGAATAGCGTTTGGTAGTCCCAAAGTAGGCTACTACACATGTTGGAATCCATGGTGATCTCAGTCTAAGGACTTTGTACCAACACTACACCGAGACCAACTAATGGCACATTAATTCTGTAGTGTCTCATGGTGGGTCTATCCAACAATGTGTTCTCCAACACATATGTCCATGTTTATTGATTTGGTATCTCCATACCCATGATCTATGAGACATGATCATCAATCAATAAACATGCCGATCTTAGAATCATATTTGTTCCAACAATATGACATATGATCGTGGATCGTTTAGAAATAGATTCATACATAAAGAGTCTCATAAATAAGTCACGTACTTATTGATCAATACAAGATGTCTATTTCATGGAACTGAATAACACTTTATTCATTTATACATAAACATTGACGTGATATCCAACATCTCCATGTTGCCTCTAGGGCATATCACTAACAATCTCCCACTTGCACTAGAGTCAATCATGTAAGTATCTAATACCCATTGCTCTTGTGTGCGCCTCATGCTTCGGCCGAGGAGAGGTTTTGTCAGGATCGGCTATGTTGAGATCCGTGTGCACTTTGCATATCTTGACATCACCTCCGTCCACTATCTCGCGGATGAGATGATATCGCCGAAGTATGTGTTTGGACTTCGATGTGACCTCGGCTCCTTGGCTTGCGCAATGGCTCCACTATTATCACAATAGAGAGACATTGGACCAGCCGTACTAGTCATCACACCAAGCTCGAAACGAATTTCTTGATCCAAACAGCCTCCTTGCGCCTTCAAGCAAGAATGTACTCGGCCTCCGTTGTAGAATCAGCAAGCATCCCGCTTGGAACTCTTCCACCGACCGCGCTCCGTTTAGGCGAACACGAACCCGCATTGCGATCTATAATCATCCTTGTCCTGCTTGAAAGCTAGCATCGGTGTAACCACTTACAACGAGCTCTTCTTCACCTCCATAGACTAGGAACATTGTTAGTGATATGCCCTAGAGGCAACATGGAGATGTTGGATATCACGTCAATGTTTATGTATAAATGAATAAAGTGTTATTCAGTTCCATGAAATAGACATCTTGTATTGATCAATAAGTACGTGACTTATTTATGAGACTCTTTATGTATGAATCTATTTCTAAACGATCCTCGATCATATGTCATATTGTTGGAACAAATATGATTCTAAGATCGGCATGTTTATTGATTGATGATCATGTCTCATAGATCATGGGTATGGAGATACCAAATCAATAAACATGGACATATGTGTTGGAGAACACATTGTTGGATAGACCCACCATGAGACACTACAGAATTAATGTGCCATTAGTTGGTCTCGTAGTGTTGGTACAAAGTCCTTAGTCCCGAGATCACCATGGATTCCAACATGTGTAGTAGCCTACTTTGGGACTACCAAACGCTATTCCGTAATCGGGTAGTTATAAAGGTAGTTTTCGGGTTTGCTATGAAACATGGAGTGGGATGTGAGTGATCAAGATGGAATTTGCCCCTCCTTTGGAGAGATATCTCTCGGCCCCTCGAGGTAATGGATTATGGAAATGCATGGCCATGCTAAGTTGATTGAGGAGTCAATCAATGCATGATAATCCAATACGGTTCGAGTGAATGGTTAAGCTATTGAAGGGATGGCACATCTTGCCTATAGCTTAACCGGTATCGTGAGGCAAAGGGATTTGTGTACACATTACAGTTCGTGAGCCGATATTATTCTTGTATACTATGGTGTCAATATGTGCGCTAGGCGCCGTCGTTGACAGTCGGCCGAGTTAGACTCGAGCCGACGATCGGCTAAGTTAGACTATAGCCGAAACCGAGTATACCCGAACCTGCAGTGGTCGCACGCTTAAGGGATAAGAATGTGCATTCGAGTTGGACTCGGATACGGCTCGATCGGATAGGGATTCGATCGGATAGAGTCCTATGGGCTTACGACGTGTGGGCGGCCAACTCTATGAGATACGGATGAGATCCGATTCAAAATAGAGTCCTAATTGGCCACTAGTCCTAGTCGGCCAACTCTATATAAAGGAGGGAGGGGTGGAGAGCTGCGGTAGGTCAATTGCATCGCGTGCAACGAAGTCGCCGAGATCAATCTCCACGGAAACCCTCCCCACTTTCGAGCCAAACCCTAGCCTTGCATCGCGTGCTAGCACACGACGTCTCGCGTTCCGTCCCCGACGTGTGGATACCGGTAGAGGCGCCGCTACGTTGTGCGCCGTTGATCGGCTTGATCGGCCGCACCGGAGCGATCGGCCGTGGTGGAAACGGCGCGGTCGGGCGCATCGGAGCGAGGCGTGAGAACGCGCCGACGACTCGAATCGGCTAATTGGCGAATCGGCCGTCTCCGGAATCGGCCACTGTCCGGATCGAATTGCCCTGATTGGCTATTCCGCTGCATTCTACTCCAATCGGTAACGATCTATCGTCCCTTACTTGCAAGTGTTCCTGGTTTGCGCGGTAGATTTTTTTTTGTTTTCGGCTAGCGTAGCTTCCGCGTAACCCTTCAGTGGTATCAGAGCTAATCTTGCTTAGTTCGGGTTTTAGATTGGATCCGGAACAAGTTTTGCGCACCGGCTGATTAGATCAATCGGTTTTACGGACGTTGAGGAGAGTTAATGGTAATTACGTTCCTTGATAGTGTATCGGAACGGCGTAATGTGATTACGTCGAAGCAATATCCATATAACTCGGTTTGAGTTGGGTTCGAGATAGTGTTCCTTGATAGTGTATCGGAACGGTATAATGTGATTATACCGAAGCTATCTCGTAGTCCGACTTTGTTGCTGCCTCGCGCCTACGCAAACCATCTCCCTTGATAGTGTATCGGGACAGCATAATATGATTATGCCGATATGGTTTCCATAAGCGATTTCATAGATTGGTTTCCATAAGCAATTTCATATGAATTTCATATGGTTTCCAACACTATGTCAAAACGTTATTTCCGCTTCGTGTTTGCAAGCGGAAGGATATGATTTTAGATCAATGAACAATGGTTGTTCAATATATCTCAGAGATATGTTCTATTTTCATGCTCCATTGGTGAATGGATTATACGTTTTGAATCTTGAAGCGTCTCCCATCTATAACATTAATACGTAAAGGCAACTCTCTAATGATATAAACCCCACGTTTATCCGGCATTGTCGCTTAGGCCATATAAATAAGAAACGCATGGAGAAGCTCCATAAGGATGGATTGCTTCACTCTTTTGATTTTGAATCATTTGAGACATGTGAGTCTTGTTTACTTGGTAAGATGACAAAGGCACCTTTCACGGGACACAAGAAAAGAGCAAGTGACTTGTTGGCACTCGTACATACCGATGTATGTGGACCAATGAGCTCAACGGCCGAGGTGATTATCGCTTCATTACATTTACCGATGACTTTAGTAGATATGGTTATATCTACTTAATGAGGCATAAGTCCGAATCCTTTGAAAAGTTCAAAGAATTCCAGAATGAAGTACGTAATCATTTAGGGAAAACAATCAAGTTTCTACGATCGATCGTGGAGGGGAATACTTGAGCCAAGAGTTTGGTAATCATCTCGAAAGATTGTGGAATTGTTCCACGCTGACTCCGCCAGAACTCCACAATGGAACGGAGTGTCCGAACGGAGAAATCGCACCTTGTTGGACATGGTGCGGTCGATGATGAGCCAAAGTGATCTTCCGTTATCCTTCCGGGATATGCTCTTGCAACATGCGCTCACACTAAATAGAGTTCCATCTAAGTCGGTTGAAAAGACACCATATGAGATATGGATAGGGCAACCCCTAGTTTGTCTTTTCTCAAAATTTGGGGATGTGAGGCTTATGTAAAACGTTTACGCTCCGACAAGCTCACACCCAAATCGACAAGTGCTTCTTTGTGGGATATCCTAAGGAAACCAAGGGATATTACTTTTATAATCGGGAACAAGGCAAAGTGTTTGTCGCCCGACACGGTGTCTTCTTGGAGAAAGAGTTTCTTTCAAGAAGGGTTAGTGGGAGCAGGGTGCATCTTGAAGAAGTTCAAGAAACACCGTAAAACGTTTCGGCGACCACGAACCACAACAGAGGAGCAAAGTGTTGCGCCACCGGTTGTAGATACACCAGCCCCACGGAGGTCGAAAGATCACGTCGTGCGCCCGACAGTACACACGGAACAACGTGATATATTGTTGTTGGACAACGATGAACCTAAGACCTATGAGGAAGCGATGGTGGGACCCGATTCCAACAAGTGGCTTGGAGCCATGAAATCCAAATAGAATCCATGTACGACAATCAAGTTTGGAACTTGGTTGATCCACCGATGGTGTCAAAACCATTGAGTGTAAATGGGTTTTTAAGAAAAGGCCGATATGGATGGAAATGTTCACATCTATAAGGCGCGATTGGTGGCGAAAGGTTTTAAACAGATTCAAGGAGTTGATTATGATGAAACCTTCTCACCCGTCGCAATGCTTAAATCTATTCGATTATCCTAGCGATTGCTGCATATTTCGATTATGAGATATGGCGATGGATGTCAAAACGGCTTTCCGAATGGAAACCTAAGCGAGGATGTATACATGATACAACCTTAGGGTTTTGTCGATCCAGAATCGCTGAAAGATATGCAAGCTACGAAATCCATTTATGGATTGAAGCAAGCATCTCGGAGTTGGAATATTCATTTTGATGAAGTAATCAAAGGGTTTGGTTTCATCAAAAACGAAGAAGAGGCCTGTGTTTACAAAAAGGTCATGGGAGTGCAATTGTATTTCTAATCTTATATGTGGATGACATATTGTTGATTGGAAATGATATCCCTATGCTAGAATCCGTCAAGTTTTCATTGAAAAATAGTTTTTCCATGAAAGACTTAGGGGAGGCAGCATACATATTGGGCATTCGGATCTATAGAGATAGATCCAAGAGGCTAATTGGATTAAGCCAAAGTACATACATTGACAAGGTGTTGAAAAGGTTCAACATGCATGATTCCAAAAAAGGTTTCTTGCTCATGTCACATGGCATTAATCTTAGCAAGAATCAGTGTCCTCAGACATATGATGAGCGGAATAAGATGGGTATGGTTCCATATGCTTCGGCAATTGGATCCATCATGTATGCCATGCTTTGTACACGCCTGCATGTCTCGTACGCTTTGAGTGCTACGAGCAGATACCAGTCAGATCCAGGTGAAGGTCACTGGACTACCGTAAAGAATATCCTTAAGTACTTGAGAAGAACTAAGGATATGTTTGAAGGGTTACGCGGAGGCTACGCTAGCCAAAAACAAAAACTTTTACCGCGCAAACCAGGAACACTTGCAAGTAAGGGCCGATAGATCGTTACCGATTGGAGTAGAGTGCAGCGGAATAACCAATCAGGGCAATCCGATCCGGAACAGTGTAGCCAATTCCCGGAGACAGCCGATTCGCCAATAAGCCGATTCGAGTCGTCCGGCCGCGTTCTCATGCCTCGCTCCGATGCGCCCGACCGCAGCCGATTCCACCACAGCCGATCGCTCCGATTGCAGCCGATCCGAAGCCGATCAACAGCGCGCAACGTAGCAGCGCCTCTACCGGTATCCACACGTCCGGGGACAGAACGCCGTACACCCGTGTGCTAGCACGCGATGCAAGGCTAGGGTTTGGCTCGAAAGTGGGGAGGGTTTCCGTGGAGATTGCTTATGGAAACCATATCGGCATAATCATATTATGCTGTCCCGATACACTATCAAGGGAGATGGTTTGCGTAGGCGCGAGGCAGCAACAAAGTCGGACTACGAGATAGCTTCGGTATAATCACATTATACCGTTCCGATACACTATCAAGGAACGCTATCTCGAACCCAACTCAAACCGAGTTATATGGATATTGCTTCGACGTAATCACATTACGCCGTTCCGATACACTATCAAGGAACGTAATTACCATTAACTCTCCTCAACAGGTCCCGTAAAACCGATTGATCTAATCAACCGGTGCGCAAAACTTGTTCCAGATCCAATCTAAAACCCGAACTAAGCAAGATTAGCTCTGATACCACTGAAGGGTTACGCGGAAGCTACGCTAGCCAAAAACAAAAAAAATCTACCGCGCAAACCAGGAACACTTGCAAGTAAGGGCCGATAGATCGTTACCGATTGGAGTAGAGTGCAGCGGAATAGCCAATCAGGGCAATGCGATCCGGAACAGTGCAGCCGATTCCCGAAGACAGCCGATTCGCCAATTAGCCGATTCGAGTCGTCCGGCCGCGTTCTCACGCCTCGCTCCGATGCGCCCGACCGCAGCCGTTTCCACCACAGCCGATCGCTTCGATTGCAGCCGATCCGAAGCCGATCAACAGCGCGCAACGTAGCAGCGCCTCTACGGTATCCACACGTCCGGGGACAGAACGCCGAACACTCGTGTGCTAGCACGCGATGCAAGGCTAGGGTTTGGCTCGAAAGTGGGGAGGGTTTCCGTGGAGATTGATCTCGGCGACTTCTGTTGCACGCGATGCAATTGACCTACCGCAGCTCTCCACCCCTCCCTCCTTTATATAGAGTTGGCCGACTAGGACTAGTGGCCAATTAGGACTCTATTTTGAATCGGATCTCATCCGTATCTCATAGAGTTGGCCGCCCACACGTCGTAAGCCCATAGGACTCTATCCGATCGAATCCCTATCCGATCGAGCCGTATCCGAGTCCAACTCGAATGCCGTTCTTATCCCCTTAAGCGTGCGACCCGTAGGTTCAGGTATACTCGGTTTCGGCTATAGTCTAACTTAGCCGATCGTCGGCTCGAGTCTAACTCAGCCGACCATCAACAGCGGCGCCTAGCAGCACATATTGACACCATAGTATACAAGAATAATATCGGCTCGAACCTGTAATGTGTACACAAATCCCTTTGCCTCACGATACCGCTTAAGCTATAGGCAAGATGTGCGCCATCCCTTCAATAGCTTAACCATTCACTCGAACCGTATTGGATTATCTGTCTGTTGATTGACTCCTCAATCAACTTAGCATGGCCATGCATTTCCATAATCCATTACCTCGAGGGGCCCAGAGATATCTCTCCAAAGGAGGGGCAAATTCCATCTTGATCACTCACATCCCACTCCATGTTTCATAGCAAACCCGAAAACTACCTTTATAACTACCCGCACGGAATAGCGTTTGGTAGTCCCAAAGTAGGCTACTACACATGTTGGAATCCATGGTGATCTCGGGTCTAAGGACTTTGTACCAACACTACCCGAGACCAACTAATGGCACATTAATTCCGTAGTGTCTCATGGTGGGTCTATCCAACAATGTGTTCTCCAACACATATGTCCATGTTTATTGATTTGGTATCTCCATACCCATGATCTATGAGACATCATCATCAATCAATAAACATGCCGATCTTAGAATCATATTTGTTCCAATAATATGACATATGATCAGGGATCGTTTAGAAATAGATTCATACATAAAGAGTCTCATAAATAAGTCACGTACTTATTGATCAATACAAGATGTCTATTTCATGGAACTGAATAACACTTTATTCATTTATACATAAACATTGACGTGATATCCAACATCTCCATGTTGCCTCTAGGGCATATCACTAACAAGAAGCAGGTCGACGTAACAAGACGACCGTTGGTGGAAGATATGGCGCTTGATTTCAGTCCATAATCGGTCATAAGCGGCGCTTTTCCTTAGCGACAATGTTATCACGCCGACATCGCCGAGGGGAGGGCCGGCTATGTTCAGCAGCCGATCCATTACCAGGTCTTGGCCTACCACTCCCCTCGTTTCGATCTTATCGGCATAAAAGAAGCCGATGGGCAGCTGCCCAAGACCAAACTGTCTCGCCGTCGATACCGGGTAATAGAATTCGTAGCTCTTGGCCACTGATCGGCCCTGGTGGATCCCGGTCGGCAAGATGCAGGGGGACAGGGTGGTGATGAACAATTCCCTGCACCTCGGGTTCTCGGCTGAGTTGATGTCTTCCCAGTTGAAGTCGGCCGGCAACTCGAACAACCCCTGGTCCTGGTAAAAATACCAGGCGCGGTTCTCGCGAGACAGCCCGTCATAGTGGGCCATAAACCACTCGGCCAGCAGCTCGGCCGATTGCTTTGAGCCTGCGTGGGCGGCTGCCGCCTCCGTAGCTCATACACTGGTGGTGGTGATCTGGTTACCGTCTTCATCCTCGATCGCTCCACCTGGTATACTACTGTCGTCGAGGGAGCCGACCCGCCTATCTTTTGGGTCGCCAGTACTAACCAGATTTGAGCAACCACCAGGGGCTGCCAGTGGTGATGAAGGCGTTGGCGGCTATCTTCGCGGCGGCCTGATGCAACATCTGATACAAGTAGCCGAGGAGGTGCTTCCCCAGCACGAGTTTTCCCCCGTCGGCCAGAACTTCGGCCACAATCTGCCAGTTGGTGGTTGGTCCACAGCTCGATCCGCAGAACATAAACTTTTCGAGCCACATCATCAAGAATGCGGCATGCTCCCTGTGGCCGACTGGTCCGTCCTTCATATTCTGGGCGATGAATCCGCCCCAGCCGCCGATGGCCTTGGTCTTGAATTGGTGCTGTCCCTTTCGGCTCAAGTTGCTGGGGTTAGCCGATGCCTCAATGTCTAAACCGGTTGTCATGTACACATCGGCCAGCGTGATGGTCATCGGCCCTTGACAAAAGATGAAGGCATTGAAGCTGTCATTCCAAAAATATGTTGCGGCCGACAGAAGTGGCTCGTCCTTCTCCATGTTGGCAACAGACAGAGCCAAGCCTTGGGCTATCCCGGTCTCTTCCCACTGAGTGTACTTGGTTGATTGCATCCTTTTGTACCACTCAATCCAGGCTGCATCGGTGGTCGGCCAGGATTTGAACATCCCATTCCAGTGGGTGAGGGATGGATTGACGGTATTGAAAGGGATCTGGTTGGTTTCGGCTATGATTATATCGGCTAGATCTATGTTGCCGATGGGGCCGAGAATGTACCTTTGCGCTTGTGTCAGGTTGTGGATAAACACTTGGTGTGACAAGCGCTACAGTTAAAGGAAAAGTCGGGTGCTAATCAAGAACTGTTGCATATTACAGTTCAAAGAGGGGAAAAGTACTAGTCGAGAAGAAGAATACGAAGTAAAATGCTACTTGAAAAATGGCCGAACGTAATATTGATGCAAAATGTTTAAAGAAGCAGATTTGAAAGTAAAATTATGGATCAGAAGGGAGTACCTCAGGGAAATCGGTTGTGGCGGCGACCGAAACGGCGGCAGCGGATGGCACAGCGGTTGCAGCTGGCGTGGCGGCGGTGGCCGGCGAAACGGAGGTGCTCGATGCAGCGATGGTGGAGGCCATCGCAATGTTCGGGGGTGAAGACGGATCTGAAGAACGCGACAGAGTTCGACGGGCGCCGGTGAGATCGCCGGAGAAGAGAGAGAAGGCAAGAGGCTTGTTTGCGAAGGAGGCTGAGTGCGCTTTGAAGGCGTAGGCGGCTCGGCCAAGGGGAGTGAGTATTTAAAGAGCACTTGTAGAGAAGCCGAGGTGGTCTAGGTCAAGAAAGAAGCGGGAATTTGAATAGGCAAGCAAATCCGCAACACTTCGTATCACGGACTTGGGGGCATGTGTTAACACTAAAATTTGGTAATTGAGTTCCTAAGTCTGCAAAGACAAAGCAGAGTCGGATCGGTTGGAGATAGGGGTTGTGTCGGCTAAGGAATATTCGGCTGCGAGGCCAATCGGCTAAGGTTGGATCGGACAGGGGCAGCCGATAGCCGATTCCAGGTCCGAAAGATATGAGACCATTTCTAATACAGAAGTTTGAGGATAAATAGAAGATTCGGTTGTTAATTGTGCGTTAAATGATATTGTCACTTATGGATAGAGTCCTGTAACGGCAATTGTATCTGTAATCTAGGGGTTTGTTTAGACTGTTAGTTGTAACACGGCATGGGTCCTTTCTGGGATAATGTTGTGTTTTAAATAGTAGTTTAGATAGAGTCTAGGGTTTGTACAGATAATTGTATCTTGGGTATAAATAGGACCCGAGACCCCCTGTAAAAAGAAGGATTCATAATCAATCAAACTTTCGACGCATCGCCAACCTTTTCTCTTCAGACGAGCACTTTGTTTGGCTACGGGCTGTATCGTTTCGATCCCCAGATCTAGGTAAATGCTTATCATTAGTGGTATAATCTTTTGTTTCTAGTGCTTCCATCGTAATGACACATTAGAATCAGGAGTTTATACTGCACTATTTATCACATAGCGTATATAAGTTAGATCAATGTTTAGATCTATCCCGTCATTGGCTAGTTCTGTCAAGAACTTGCAGCCAATAGGGCTAGATCTAAAGGTTGGCTGGTATATATGCGGTATCCACCGTCTCGAGAGATATAAACCGTCTCGGTGTAGCCGATCCATTCCCGTCGCTTGGCTTAAATGTAGTTTGGAATAGCATATATATGTTCATGGATTCCCTCAGCCGATCCCGTGGGGATCTAACCTAACACTTAACGCATATTCCCTTGTTTTTCTTGTTGATTGACAGATCAAATCAACTGGCACGCCCTGCACAGCATAGGCAGCCGAGAAGGACCTACACTGGAGTCAAGCAGATCTCCCAGGCCAGCGCGTGAGAGAGATTTCTCGTCAACAAGATCGCGTGTTTCCTCCGATTCCGCTTCAATCTCTGCTTCAAACTCGGGGATTTGGTTACCAAATTTGCTCGTTAACACATGCCCCCCAAGTCCGCGATATGATAATGTTGCGGATTTGATGCAATTTCAAACTCAGTGCAACCCTAGGTCGAGTCTTCCTCGGCCATTACAAAAGAAAACCCTTTAAATAACAGTTGTTTGGCGCTGAACATATCCAAGCCGTCACTTTGCTTTCCAAGCCCTAGCCAAAAACTTCCTCAGTTTTCCTTTGAGATTTCCTCGAAGCCGAAGGGTGCACCCACCGGCGATCCTCCCCGCCGCGGCGTTCTTCCTCAGCAATGGCGTCTTCCAACACTCCTTTTGGCACACCCCCAGCAGAGTACCCCGAGGTAAGTCCCGTCGGATGCAACCTCTTTCCATCGCAACTTAGTTGTTTTCCTCTTGTAATTTTGTTCTTCTTCATCTTTCAACTGTAGCATCTCTCCCACCAAGTTGCAATCCCAAACCTCCTTCACCCCAATCAATTCCTGTTAGGGCCAATCAGCAATTTGGATCCCTCCGAGTTTATTAACGTTGAAACCAACCGGATCCCCTTTAAGTTTTCTAGCCCTAACTTGGCATACTGGTCTAGAGATTTCAAGTAATGGCCTTCAATCGACAAAACATGGCCAGCTTGGTACCTTAGGATGTCGGCTAATAAACAAGTTCACTGGAATGAACTAGGAATAGCACAGTGCCTAGCTTTGACTATAGCCGACATGCTTAATGATGAACCCCTCTTATCGGCCGCTAGTTATTTCTGGTCAGATACCCTCAATGCTTTCCTGTTTAGGCAAGGGCCGATGATGTCGACACAACTGGATGTCGTAATGATCACAGGGATTGATATCACCTCATCAATCAACCCTCACAATCTCACCACCAAATGCCGCCACTCCTTCAAGACGAAGAGCATCGGAGGCTGGAACGGATATATAGCTATGAACATGAAAACTGGCCCGATAACTGAAAGAGAGCACACAGCCTTCCTTCTCATGTGGATGGAAAAGTTTATTTTCTGCAGGTCGAGCTATGGTCCGACGAGTAACTGGCAACACGTAGCCGAAGCCTTGGTAGATAAGAAACAGATCCCCTTGGGAAAATATCTCCTCGGATACCTTTATCAGATGCTGAGTAGCATCGGCTAAGCTTGCCTCCAACCTAGCCATCAACGTCGGAGGTCCTTGGTGGCTTCTGCAATTGTGGTTAAACCTCCACACCTATAAGGTTTCTCAAAGGCCAGACCTTTTTGAAGCCGATTTCCAGCTAGCCGAACCAAGAATCGAAGATGACAAAGAAGTCACAACGCGCCGATGCTTGTCATTTGGAGAAGCGGCCTCCTCTTATTCTGGAACCAAGATTTCGTCCGATCACTTCAAGAATTGGTTCAGCAACTTTTATAATGGCTTTCCAGCCACTTCCAAGATTTGGTTTGCCTATGAGAACTTTGAGCACTTCGAGCTCCCTGATGACTTCAGGATGGATGAGATTAACTCTGAAAAATTTGAAAAGCCGAGGGAGATCTTTGTGTCGGCTATATCCCCTTGCATCCTCCCAGTCGGCATCCACCAAGGGAGAAATGTCACGCCCAGAAATTCACACCAGAATTTCTGCAGCTAATTTGTGCATTACATCCTCGTCCGTGAATCAGCCGAGGTACACAAATCGACGTTATTGATAATACGAATCCTCGTCTTAGAAACAATATAAAAGAGTTACAAAAATGCAGCGGAAAAGAAAATAAAACTGACTTAAGCTAAACTTTGACACGAGCGAAGCGGAACACCAACTCCACAGCTAAACCTTGACGAGAACAAGCCTACACCTCCTCGGAGACCTCGACCTCAACCTCTGGCACTGAAGGGGGAAAAAGAAGCAAGACTGAGTACAACCACCATACTCAACAAGTCACACCGGAAAAAGGGGGTACATGATGCAAGATAAATAACAAGGAAGGGTCAAGAGGCTCAATTTGCATAAACAGCATTTGCAGAATACAATAATAATATTTGAAGACAGTTAAACAAACACCGTTCAACGCTCAAACCACGTTGCAACAGCCCATCCATCCACCTGCACTAGTCATAATCCAACATTTCATTCGAATAAAGTAAATGAGACTAATCAAGGTGAATCTGGTCGATCGTCCGTAACCGTGGGCACGGCTATTCGAATAGTTTTTACTCGATCGAGGTGTACAACGTACCCACAAGACACAATCCCACAACACAATACCGTGCGCCGGTGCACCACCACGGTGCCCCGGAAAGGAATTGTGACAGACCCTTCACACAACCTCCTCTAATCAATCGTACCACACCAAGGTTTCGCCCCCATCCCCATCGGCAATGGGCAGCCCCTCTAGTGCCGCGGTGAATCCGGAAGCTGATCAACCCTTAAAACCGGGCCGACCCAACTCCATCACGCTCACCCTCTCTCGGGATACGTTAACTAGAGACAGCTGTGCTACGGGCCCAGCCATTACCCATGCTGGCTTGTGGTATGCACGGCATTTCTTCCAGGGTTTCCCGAGAACCGGTCCTTAATCGTCATGAGCACGCTAACCAAAGTCCAACCATGTGCTCACGACCCACCTTTCTTATAATTAAATATTATTAAAACCAAAGTCATATCTTAATATCGTCGGAAGATCCAATTTAGAAATAAACTTGATTAGTGTGACTTCCTTAAGTGAGCTAGTTGCGCTAAGCGTGACTAAGCAACCTTAAACTAACATCTAGTCACATTGGATCCCAAGTTATCAATGGTATAAGGTAAACAATCCTATAGTTGAGTACAATAGGTATAAAACATCCCATAAAATGACATTCTAAAACATATGCGATTTGAAAGAAACAGAGATATTTACATAAAATAGGTACAATATGGTCAATATAAGGTATGACTTGCCTTGCTCGAGACGGGAACCTCGGCGACTACTTAAGAGAACGGGCTCGCCGGAAAACTCGGGATCTACACGACAAACAAAGCACTCAACAAACACCCTAAAAAGTCTACTGAAACAGCACTGAAAAGTATTTTTAATGGATTCTTGACATTTTTCTGGATTTAATGAAATTTGAATGGGCTCAAACGGAGTTCGGATTCAAAAGATATGAATTTTAGAAGTTTAATTGTGATTTTTAAACTAAACAGAAAAGATTAAATGATTTATTGCGCAATTAAGCCCCCTGGATGACGCAAGCATGGCGCAAGCGGTAGGGCTGACGTCGGCGGCGCAAGCGGCCGACGCAAGCGACGCGGGCGCGGTCCACGGTGGACCGAGTCCACGGCGGCGGCGGGGAGAGCGGGGCACGTGGCGCGCATCGGGGGGGGTGGCGGCGATCGGACGGCGGCGGCCTTGCGCGCGAGGCCAGTCCGGATCCGCCCGATCGGAAGGATCAAACGGCGCGGATCGCGGCTAGGGTTAGGGTTTGGGGCGGCGACCGGGGCGGACACGTGGCAGCCATCCGGCGTGCGGCGACCGGATCGAACGACGACGATCGATCGCGACGGACGGTGGCGGATCCGCCCGATCCGGCGATCGGACGGGCAGTGGGGAGCGGCGCTAGGTTAGGGTTCGGGTGGCGGCGGCTCGAGCTCGCCCGCGCCATGGCCGCGGCGGCCGGCCGGAACTCCGGCGGCACGGCGACGGCGGCGGCTGCCGCGGCGCGGGGACCACGGGAAGGGCGGAACGGTGCGCGGGGAGCGGTTCGGGAGGAGACCAAAACCGAAAAGGAGAAGGACGGCGGTGCACTCACCGGCGACGGAGACGACGACGATGGCGACGGCGGGTTTTGGGCTAGCGCACGGAACCAAAGGGAAAACGCGCGGCGAACGAGGAGTTTTATAGGGGTACCACGGGGCCGAAACCAACACGGAAATGGCGCGGATTCCTCGCCGTTGTTCACGGACTCGAGAGAGAGAGGAAACAATCGGCGACGGATTTTGCGTGGATAGGGTTTCCAACGGCGCGGGGTTTGCGGGGATGGAAACGGCGCGCGAGATTGAGCTCGGCACGGGGCCGACGTGGCTCGGATTCAAACGGGAAGGAGCGGAAAGGCGGCGCGCATGGCGGACGGCGGCCGGACCGACCGGCGCGGGGACGGAAGCTCGACAGTGGGGCCCACCCGTCGCGTCTCGCGGCGAGGGACGCCCGCGGACTTGCGTGCGGCGGCGGCGGCGGGCCTCGGCCCAGACCGGCGCGCGCGGGAGAGGACCGGCCGACGGCCCACGGAAAGAGCGGGAGTACTGTGCAGCCCGTACGGAAAAGAAAAAGAAAAAGGGAAAAAGGATTTTGGGGCTTAATTAATTCCTGATTTCTTATTTAATTGTTTAAAAATACTTAGAGTGCTCTAAAAATTCCAAAAAAAACTCATTAGCGTATTTTGACATGAAGAATTCAAGAAAAATCCTACCATGTCATTTCCATTTATTATTTGCATTTTAAAATTATAGGTTGGCTCCAGTTAATTTCGTAAATTTCGATTATTTCAGGGTAAATTATTTAAATGAATTAGGGAAAAACTCGGATGTGACAAGAAACATGCAGAAGTCATATGAGTTTTACCACCCCACGAGCACCGCTAGACAACTAGGTATGGGTCAGCAGCCAATCAGCCTATTCTTCTCAGAAAAGATCCAGACCAGGGGAAAAATTGAATCAGATCTTATGATGCATCAGCTACTGGAAATTGAAGGCCCCCCTCTTGGCAACATAGACAACATTGACTTGGTGGTGACAAGGACTATCACATTCAGTCGATGGTGGAATGAATGGAAACAACACTAGTTTCACCAATCGACTTCGATGTACCTCACTGTCATTGATCAAGAATTAATCCCAACAGTAAGTATCTTCTTCTCCTAACTTCTTACTTCATCGGCTATTATTCAAATGCCTAATCAAATATTCCTTCACTTTTGTAGACGACCGATTCTTCCCCTCCCCATGCAAGCAACACAAGGGTCGCGCTCCATTACTCCTCCGGACTACTGCCGAACAGTGGAGGACTGGCTCCCTCCATCATCAGCATCGCGCACCAAAAGTATCAATGTTATTGCATGGCCAAACACGCGAGCCACTCCAGCGGCAGAAGAGGAACAAGCCATCGGCTGCTCCTCCAACTATTGAGAACAAAAAGGCTTCAAAGAAGCAAAAGAAGAACCCAACCAATGACCTACCCCCTATAGACCCGGATGTGGACGCGGCCCTTGAGGAAGAAGTCAGGGACGAAGAAATCGAACAGGCCATCGATGAAGCTATAGCCGAAGCGAGCTCTTCGAAAAAACACGCTCAGACTCCATCGGTCGACGACCAGTCTATCGGAAAAACACCCAGTCCTCCAAGACATCTTTCCCATCCTCCACTGGTAAACATCTTTCATTGCTTAGCTTGTCAGTATCCTTGCGAGATAAAGCTCTGCCAACTTCTTCCCTGAGTAGGTAGTATGTACTGGTATGAAATGGGCCACCTTGGTGAGTCGGTTCACCACGACCCAAATCGAGTCATATCCTCGACGTTGTGCGGGGTAAACCCGTGATGAAATCCATCCCAATTTCTTCCCATTTCCACTGAATCAAGTGGTTGCAACAGCCGGCGGGCCGTTGATGTTCTGCCTTCACTCGCTGACAAACATCACAAAGTGCAACAAACTCGGCTATCTCCCTCCTCATGCTGACCCACCAAAACTTTTCTTTAAGGTCTTGATACATCTTGGTACTGCCCGGGTGAATTGAGTATTGAGTTTGGTGAACTTCCGTAAGGATCGCCTTTTCAAATCCTTGTCTTCCGGCACACACGCCTCTTTCCCATCCAGATTGTGCCATGTTCGTCTTCCGAAAACCACGAGCTTTTCCGACTCTCATGTTCTTCTTGAGTTCGGCCATTTCGGGATCCGACGCCCGAGCAGCCGAATTTGATCAATGAGAGTGGGTTGGGCTTCCGAGCAGCCACAAAACCAAAATCCACCACTCGTAGATTTAGATTCTCGAATTCCGATGCAACCGGTCACACATTCCTTCGACACCGAGGGTGGTGCAAGAACTCTTTCGGCTTAGTGCATCCGCAACCACATTAGCTTTGCCGGGATGGTAATGTATCCCTAAGTCATAATCTTTGATCGGTTCCAACCATCTCCTCGTCGGAGGTTTAAATCCGGTTGGGTGAAAATGTACTTAAGACTTTTGTGATCCGTATACACTTCACAACGATTACCAATTAGGTAGTGTCGCCGATCTTCAATGCATGAACCACTCGGATAACTCCGCATCATGAGTGGGGTAGTTGTTTTCATGTGGGCGCAATTGACGAGATGCATATGCGACCACTTTGCCTTCTTGCATCAACACACATCCTAACCCTTGGCGAGATGCATCACAATAAACTTGGAAGTCCTTTGTTGGGTGGGCAAGATCAACACCGGTGCGACACCAACTTCCTCTTGAGCTCTTCAAAACTCCTATTGCATTCTGTCGACCACTTAAACTTCTCATCTTTCTTCAACAGCTTGAGTCATTGGCTTGGCGATTTTGGAGAAGTTCTCAATGAAGCGGCGGTAGTAACCCGCAAGTCCAAGGAAACTTCGGATCTCGCGTGGACTGTTTTAGGTGGGGTCCACTTGGTAACCGATTCCACATTTGCCGGATCCACGGCTACTCCTTGGGCATTCACAATGTGGCCGAGGAACCGTACCTCCTTTAACCGTAAAGCACACTTGCTAAACTTGGCGAGAGAGTTGATGGTCTCTCAACTTTTCAAGTACTGTCCGAACATGTTGCTCATGATCCTCCTCTGACTTAGAGTAGACCAAAATGTCGTCAATGAACACCACCACGAATTTATCCAAGAACTCCATAAACACCTTGTTCATCAGATTCATAAAGAAAGCTGGTGCATTGGTTAAACCAAAAGACATGACCGTACACTCGTACAGTCCGTACCTGGTGGTGAAGGCGGTCTTGGGAATGTCCTCTTCCCGAATCCTCAACTGATGATAGCCCGATCGCAGATCTATCTTGGAAAATACCTTGGCCCCTTTGAGTTGGTCGAATAAGTCATCAATCCGGGGTAGGGGATACTTGTTCTTGATAGTAACCTCATTGAGGGCTCGATAATCCACACACATTCTCTTGGTCTTGTCCTTCTTTTCCACGAAAATCACCGGAGCACCCCAAGGCGATGTGCTCGGGCGAATATACCCTTTTTGCAACTGTTCATCCACTTGCTTCTTTACTTCGGCCAACTCGTTGGCTCCCATCCTATATGGCCTCTTGTGTATTGGGGCGGTCCTGGTACTAGGTCAATCCGAATTCGATTTCCTTTTGGCGGCATCTCGAGTTAAATCCTGGGAAAACTTCGGGGTATTCTCCGACGATGGGGATATCCTCTAACTTCACAGGGGTCTTGGCCGCCATTTCTGACGATTCCCGTGGAAACATGATTCAAATTTGCTACGGGCTTGACTTGCATGGGAGAGCGAAAAACAACTCTTTCTCCTTTCGTATTAATTAGAGTAATGGTGCGACTAGCGCAGCCAATTACTCTCTTATGTCCTGGACAACCAATCCATCCCAAGAATGACATCTATGCCTTTGGACCGAAGGAGGATAAGGTTGGCTAGAAACATAGATCCTTGGATTTCTATGGCTACCGAGGGACAATACGAGTGGTCTCCAAGTGGTTTCCGGGGTTTGAACCCGCATAGGTATCTTAAGTCCCACTACCGACAACCCATGTGCCCCAACAAATTGTTTTGAGATAAAAGAATGCGTGGCGCGTAATCAAATAATACTGTGGCAGGAGTATAGTTTACGTGAAACATACCCAGTATAACTTCTGGAGCGGCTCAGCTTCCTCGGCGGACGCATGATTGACTCGAGCCTGGATGAACCTTGGCCCAACGCGTCTTGGCTTCTGACACTTGTCTGCAAAATGCCCTGGGTCACCACAGTTGAAACAGACTCCTGGCTTTCCTCCCGAGTCCTTCCTTGGAGGTGGTGGCCGTGGATCGTTGCCGGGATAGCGCCGTTGGAGGGCGCGGGCCGGAGTACGCTGTTGCCGACCACCGCCACTACCGCGCATGGAAATTCCCGGGTGATAAGGTCGATGCCGACGAACAATCATGGTGGTAGGTCCACTCGACTTCCAGCATGAAACGCGCCTCGCCGATTTCCCGCTATTGAGGAGGTCGTGTCTGGAATGCTTTTCTCTTCTTGATCATCTTGTTGCGCTGATCTTCCTGTCGAATGGCCTTATCGACCAGCTTCTCAAAGTTAGCATACTCTCCGGAGATAAGCTTGTCCGTGAGTTCATCATCCAAACCAGCCAAAAACTTTTCCTGCCTTTCTGCATCAGTGCGCACATCTTCTGGGGCATAACGGGCAAGACGATTGAACTCGTGCAGATACTCAGTAACTGATCTGTTACCCTGCTCAAGAGAACGGAACTCACGCTTTTTCTGTGCAACTATTCCCGCAGGAATATGTGCGGTCCCGAAACTGCGACGAAACTCTTCCTGTAACCACGCTGTCCCGGGCGAGTAACCAAATAGTTGTCCCACCAAGTCAAGCAGACCCAGAATCGATGAGTGGCAAAAGAGACTTTCTCTTGATCCGTGCACTGCAGCAGATCTAACTTCTTCTCTATGGCATGAAGCCAATCATTAGCCTCCATGGGATTAGTGGTGCCGAGAAGGTCGGCGGTCGGACACGAAGGAACTCGCGCCTTGGACCGGGGTGGTGGGGCGGCAACCGTTTGCTCCTGCCGTTGCCGCATTTGTTGCAAAGAATCGCCGTTGCATCCGGTGGTGCTGTTGTTGCATTTGTTGCATCGTTGCAGCCATCATCTCGTGTCCGTGAAGCGAGCACTTGAGCAATGGTGGGATTCTCGGGTGGCGGTGGAGGAGCATTGCCATTGGCGTCGTGAGCCTCGTTGTTGTGGGCACCCGATCGCCCATTGTTGCTGTTCGCCCGCCGGTCCCGGTGTTCACCATCCGAAGGAGACGACCACCGAGAGAGAAAGAAGAAACAACATGACTTAGCACTAATCTTTATTATTTGAATTCAAATGCATTGTTCGATCTTGACTAGAAACAAGGAAAAGCACCAAACATCCTTAATTGGTCGGTCATATCACACTTGATATCGACCGCCCTATCCCACACACATGACCCTAACACACAACAACTACCAAGAAGACAAACTAAGATAAACGGTAAAACTAAGGAGGGCAACTAGAACGATCCACGAGACGAGGAGGCGAAACTGCTTTCTTCAGAAGATCCCCATTCTTCCGAACGGCTCCCGGAGTCCTCCGCGTCACCTCGACTTGGAATCTTCTCGAGTCGGTTGCCGTAGCCCAACCGATCCCGCCTCTTCCCTCCGAGGAATCTTGAGTCTCTTCGGAGTCCATGTCTTCACCGAATTCTCTCGAGCTTGAGTCACCGGAGACGGAGATCCAACCACACGCCACCTCCGCCTCGGATTTGCCGAAGCCGGAGCAAAGGTGAGGCGAGCCTGCAGCAGAGGAACTGGAACCGGCGTTGGAACGGGAGCGGGTGGAGCTGGAGAGGGCGGTGGAATCCGAGGTGCTAGCTGGATGCGGACAGGCGCGGTGGTGGTCTTCCGAGGCGTAGTGCGGAGTCTAACCCCAACCGGTGGCGGAGTCCCTTCAACTCGCCGACCTCCTTCTTCGACGAGCCACTTCGTCCCCGCAATGCGCGCGATCCTCGATCTTCTTGTCGTTCACTCCTTGGTCGCCTTGTGTAGGTCGAGTGCATCCGATCCAGTCCTTTGAGCACGGTGCACAAGTGACCGAAGGTAGTGTCATTCTCCTCTCGCCGTAGACTTGAATACACCGACCTCGGAGGAACTACCTCGACGGGGATGATAGCGGTAGGAGGAGGTGCGAAGGTCGCATCATGCGCTCCTCATCCCGGCCAACATCGTAGGCGGCTTCTTGACAAGCGTGATCCGACGTGCCTCCGGAAGCCGTGACCTCCATGTTGGGAAGACACGTTCCCACAAACCCGTGAACCTCCAACCGAACACGGTATGGCAACTTGCCACCGAGAGGCGCAACCGTCGTATACTCGGTGCTTCGGGATATCCAACCGCAAGGGCCATACGCGCCTTCCGCAACGAAGCTCTGTCATCCCTTTTCCGCAGCGTCGCCGGGGAACCTGCCATCTATAGAAACAAAGGAGTGGGAAAATCAAAACATGCTCAAAACCCACGACCACGTCCCATTTTCGCAATTCCTAAACCCTAGACTCGACTCCACTTTTCAAAACACCCCTTTTCTTTCAAAACATATGCACATGAAAAGAATTAGAGGGCTCTTAAGGTTTCCAGCTGGCTTGTCCTACGCATAGGAAGGCTCGATACCAACTTGTCACGCCGAAATTCACACCGAATTTCGCAGCCTAATTTGTGCATTACATCCTCGTCCGTGAATCACCGAGGTACACAAATCGACGTTATTGATAATACGTAATCCTCGTCTTAGAAACAATATAAAAGAGTTACAAAAATGCAGCGGAAAAGAAAATAAAACGACTTAAGCTGAACTTTGACACGAGCGAAGCGGAACACCAACTCCACGCTAAACCTTGACGAGAACAAGCCTACACCTCCTCGGAGACCTCGACCTCAACCTCGCACCGAAGGGGAAAAGAAGTAAGACCGAGTACAACCACCGTACTCAACAAGTCACACCGGAAAAGGGGGTACATGATGCAAGATAAATAACAAGGAAGGGTCAAGAGGCTCAATTTGCATAAACAAGATTTGCGTATACAATAATAATATTTGAAGACAAGAAAACAGAGTAATGATTAAGCAATATTAAACAAACACTGTTCAACGCTCAAACCACGTTGCAACAGCCCATCCATCCACCCGCACTAGTCATAATCCAACATTTCATTCGAATAAAGTAAATGAGACTAATCAAGGTGAATCTGGTCGATCGCCCGTAACCGTGGGCACGGCTATTCGAATAGTTTTTACTCGATCGAGGTGTACAACCGTACCCACAAGACACAATCCCACAACACAATACCGTGCACCGGTGCACCACCACGGTGCCCCGGAAAGGAATTCGACAGACCCTTCACACAACCTCCTCTAATCAATCGTACCACACCAAGGTTTCGCCCCCATCCCCATCGGCAATGGGCAGCCCTCTAGTGCCGCGGTGAATCCGTAAGCTGATCAACCCTTAAAACCGGGCCGACCCAACTCCATCACGCTCACCCTCTCGGGATACGTTAACTAGAGACAGTGCTACGGCCCACCATTACCCATGCCGGCTTGTGGTATGCACGGCATTTCTTCCAGGGTTTCCCGAGAACCGGTCCTTAATCGTCATGAGCACGCTAACCAAAGTCCAACCATGTGCTCACAACCCACCTTTCTTATAATTAAATATTATTAAAACCAAAGTCATATCTTAATATCGTCGGAAGATCCAATTTAGAAATAAACTTGATTAGTGTGACTTCCTTAAGTGAGCTAGTTGCGCTAAGCGTGACTAAGCAACCTTAAACTAACATCTAGTCACATTGGATCCCAAGTTATCAATGGTATAAGGTAAACAATCCTATAGTTGAGTACAATAGGTATAAAACATCCCATAAAATGACATTCTAAAACATATGCAGTATTTGAAAGAAACAGAGATATTTACATAAAATAGGTACAATATGGTCAATATAAGGTATGACTTGCCTTCCTCTGGAGACTGGGGAACCTCGGCGACAACTTCGAAGAGAACGGGCTCGCCGGAAAACTCGGGATCTACACGACAAACAAAGCACTCAACAAACACCCTAAAAAGTCTACTGAAACAGCACTGAAAAGTATTTTTAATGGATTCTTGACATTTTTCTGGATTTAATGAAATTTGAATGGGCTCAAACGGAGTTCGGATTCAAAAGATATGAATTTTAGAAGTTTAATTGCGATTTTTAAACTAAACAGAAAAGATTAAATGATTTATTGCGCAATTAAGCCCCCTGGATGACGCAAGCATGGCGCAAGCGGTAGGGCTGACGTCAGCGGCGCAAGCGGCTGACGCAAGCGACGCGGCGCGGTCCACGGTGGACCGAGTCCACGGCGGCGGCGGGGAGAGCGGGCACGTGGCGCGCATCGGGAGGGTGGCGGCGATCGGACGGCGGCGGCCTTGCGCGCGAGGGGCCGGTCCGGATCCGCCCGATCCGAAGGATCGAACGGCGCGGATCGCGGCTACGGTTAGGGTTTGGGGCGGCGACGGGCGGACACGCGGCAGCCATCCGGCTGCGGCGGCGACCGGATCGAACGACGACGGATCGATCGCGATCGGACGGTGCGGATCCGCCCGATCCGGATCGGACGGCAGTGCGGGAGCGGCGCTAGGGTTAGGGTTCGGGTGGCGGCGGCTCGAGCTCGCCGCCGGCCGGAACTCCGGCGGCACCGGCGACGGCGGCGAAGGATGCCGCGGCGCGGGGACCACGGGGAAGGGCGGAACGGTGCGCGCGGGAGCGGTTCGGGAGGAGACCCGAAAACCGAAAAGGAGAAGGGCGGCGGTGCACTCACCGGCGACGGAGACGACGACGATGGCGACGGCGGGTTTTGGGGCTAGCGCACGGAACCAAAGGGAAACGCGGCGGCGAACGAGGAGTTTTATAGGGGTACCACGAGGCCGAAACCAACACGGAAATGGCGCGGATTCCTCGCCGTTGTTCACGGACTCGAGAGAGAGAGGAAACAATCGGCGACGGATTTTGCGTGGATAGGGTTTCCAACGGGCGCGGGGTTTGCGGGGATGGAAACGGCGCCGCGAGATTGAGCTCGGCACGGGGCCGACGTGGCTCGGATTCAAACGGGAAGGAGCGGAAAGGCGGCGCGCATGGCGGACGGCGGCCGGACCGACCGGCGCGGGGCGGAAGCTCGACAGTGGGGCCCACCCGTCGCCGTCTCGCGGCGAGGGACGCCCGCGGACTTGCGTGCGGCGGCGGCAGGGCCTCGCCCAGACCGGCGCGCGGAGAGGGACCGGCCGACGGCCCACTGAAAGAGCGGGAGTACTGTGCAGCCGTAGAAAGAAAAGAAAAAGAAAAAGGGAAAAAGGATTTTTGGGGCTTAATTAATTCCCGATTTCTTATTTAATTGTTTAAAAATACTTAGAGTGCTCTAAAAATTCCAAGAAAAATCCTCTTAGCGTATTTTGACATGAAGAATTCAAGAAAAATCCTACCATGTCATTTCCATTTATTATTTGCATTTTAAAATTATAGGTTGACTCGTGTTAATTTCGTAAATTCCGATTATTTCAGGGTAAATTATTTAAATGAATTAGGGAAAACTCGGATGTGACAAGAAACATGCGAAGTCATATGAGTTTTACCACCCCACGAGCACCGCTAGACAACTAGGTATGGGTCGCACCAATCGCCTATTCTTCTCGAAAAGATCCGCACTGGGGAAAAATTGAATCGATCTTATGATGCATCGCCACTCGGAAATTGAAGGCCCTCTTGGCAACATAGACAACATTGACTTGGTGGTGACAAGGACTATCACATTCAGTCGATGGTGGAATGAATGGAAACAACACTAGTTTCACCAATCGACTTCGATGTACCTCACTGTCATTGATCAAGAATTAATCCCAACAGTAAGTATCTTCTTCTCCTAACTTCTTACTTCATCGGCTATTATTCAAATGCCTAATCAAATATTCCTTCACTTTTGTAGACGACCGATTCTTCCCCTCCCCATGCAAGCAACACAAGGGTCGCGCTCCATTACTCCTCCGACTACCGCGAACAGTGGAGGACTGGCTCCCTCCATCATCGCATCGCGCACCAAAAGTATCAATGTTATTGCATGGCCAAACACGCGAGCCACTCCAGCGGCAGAAGAGGAACAAGCCATCGGCTGCTCCTCCAACTATTGAGAACAAAAAGGCTTCAAAGAAGCAAAAGAAGAACCCAACCAATGACCTACCCCCTATAGACCCGGATGTGGACGCGGCCCTTGAGGAAGAAGTCAGGGACGAAGAAATCGAATAGGCCATCGATGAAGCTATAGCCGAAGCGAGCTCTTCGAAAAAACACGCTCAGACTCCATCGGTCGACGACCAGTCTATCGGAAAAACACCCGATCCTCCAAGACATCTTTCCCATCCTCCGCGGTAAACATCTTTCATTGCTTAGCTTGTCAAGATATTCACATCCATCTCTCATCAAGCATTTGTTTCTGCAAAAAAAGAAGCTAGCTTCCAGGAAAAAGGCGGCTCCCTCTTCACCGGTGAGTTTTATCAATTTTAGCTTTTTGGTTAGCTGATTCTTGAACTTGTCTCTTTTTCGACCTTCTCGTGCCCCAACACCTACTCCCCTTGTATCTAGAGAGCGCACACAATCGGCTCCAGGTGGTGGAGATGCTGAAGACGAGGCAACCTCAATCCCGTCGTCCGAGTAAGTTTCTTCTAACTCTGTGGATCGGCTCATCGGCTTCTTATTGACTTCCTAATCCTTTTTCACTCTGCAGACTATAGCCGATCTTCTTCCTTTCGATCTTAAAGAGTTCATGGACAAAGACGAAGAAGCCAACAAAGCCTTGGTCCCATTGGATGAAGATTTGAGGGCCACGCTATCGGACATAGTCCAACGGCTAGAAAGTTCCCTCGATGCCCTAGTCGCCGATTGCGGATCTATTAGGAATAGATTCGAAGAAATCCAAGATCGGCTCCCAGATTAGTTGGCCGATACCATTGTACCAGCTACCTTCCTCGAGGCCCATCGTCACAAGTTTGAGAGGGCTAAACAAAGATTAGCCGATCGACGAGAGAACAAAGCGCTGGAGGCTACCATAGAAACCAATTGGTAGGTGATCATCACCGAAAAGGCAAAACTTGATGATATGAAGACCGAACCAAATGCCACACTGGATCAGCTACACAAACGCCAGGAAGAAGTAGCGGCCGAACTTGCTAGGCTTGATGCCGAAATTGTGTCAGAAGAACAACGCGTAGTCGGCCTTCCCAAGGCGATCGAAGACCAAAGAGCAAAGATAAAAGCTTTGGTAGCATATCTGTCTGACCCGACGAAGGCTTTGAAGCCCACCCCTGGGAGTGATGCAGCTGATGCTAAGGCAATTGAGGACATAGACCAAATCCGCAGCAAGGCTGTATCAGCCATAAATGAATTTCTATCTCATTAAGCCGATTGTAAATCTTGATCTCGTAGCTTCAAAATTTTGTAAACACTTTATGGGCTTTTGTAATCGGCTGACTGCCCTTGAATGTTTGCATTTTGTTTTTTATGTATAACTCTAGAAATCGACTCACCGTGCCCTTCGTGCTAATCATATACCTTGCCGATCCATTCGTCCTTCATTTCTTGAATGCCTTCAAAGTTTCAAAAGCCCCAAAATTTTGTCCGCAAATTTTGTCCGCTGTCTCTGATTTCTGACTTTGTCTTGTATATGCCCCCCTAATTTTCTCAATGTTGTCCTCGGCATTGATAAAATTATAAGACGAAACTGTGCATCACCTATCGGCTAGATTCAGCCAATTTGAAAAACTTAGGAGGAAAAACTTAGAGTAAAAATGTCCTAAAGGTGATGTGCGTAATAACATCGGCTAGCATGGATCGGCAAGAACTCAGCCAAATCATGAATTGATCCAAACACTTGGGTAATATTTCTTCAAGTACTTGCCATTAAGAGCCCTTCCAAACACTTCTCCATCTAATCATTTTAGCATGTAGGCTCCCTTGGAGACGCATTTGTGGATCTTGAAAGGTCATTCCCAATTAGGTGACCACCTACCGAATTTGCTATCTCTTGAGCTGATCGGCAATATCAGCTTCCAAACAAGCTCGCCTTCTTCAAAATATTTAGGCACAACCTTCTTGTTGTAGTGGCGAGCCACTCGTTCTTTATCTCTAGTCACCTTTTCCAATGCGCGCATCCTTGACAAAACTAGGTCTTCGGATTCATCCACCATCAGATTATAATAGTCATTGGCTGTCAACTCGTCCTGCAATTGAATCCTTCTCGAGCCAATGATGTTTTCCCATGGCAAGACTGCTTCATGTCCGTAGACCAATTTGTATGGAGGCACCTGGATTGATCCATGGCAAGCGATCTGATAAGCCCATAACGACTTAGCTAATCGGCTCTGCCATTGCTTTGAGTACTCAGTGAACTTCCTCTTTATCAACTTCATTAAACTCTTATTTGACGCTTCAGCCTGTCCGTTAGCCTGAGCATAATATGGTGAAGAATTCAACAACTTAATCCCCATGTTGTTGGCAAATTGGACAAACTCATTGGAGACAAAGATAGATCCCTGATCTGTGGTTATAGTCTGAGGGACGCCAAATCGGTATATGATATGCACCTTAACAAATTCGATTGCATCCCCAGAGTCAACCTTTTTCAAGGGAATTGCTTTCACCCACTTTGTAAAATAATCGGTTGCCACCAATATAAACTTATGTCCTTTGCTCGAGGGTGGATTGATCTGGCCGATCATGTCGATTCCCCAGCCTCTGAACGCGATCATGTCGATTCCCCAGCCTCTGAACGGCCAAGGCTTGATAATAGGATTCATAGCCGATGCTGGTGCCCTCTGGATAGCTCCAAACCTCTGGCAATCCTGACAGTCCTTGTAATACTTGAAGCAATCTTCCAGCATAGTCGGCCAGAAATATCCAGCCCTCCGAAGTAACCACTTCATCTTATGAGCCGATTGATGTGTGCCGTAAATTCCTTCATGCACCTCTCCTATAGCAACTTTGGCTTGATCAGCACTTAGGCACTTAAGTAGCACGTCAGCAATCGTCCGATAATATAAGTCTTCATCGAGCAAGACATATCATAAAGCCTTGTAGCGCAATTTCCTTGAAACCGACTGAGAAGGATTCTGTAGATAGTTATAGACATCAAACCTCCAGTCGTCGGCTGCGATGGTTGCAATTTCAATTTCAATCTCTTTTGTCATCGGCTTGTAGCCCGATGCCCCTTGAGCCAGATCATTGCTTCTGATTTCTGCTCTCTAGGGATGTGCTTCAAGGTTACTAGCCGAAAGTTGTCCATCAAATCTCAGCATTGTTGATAGTAGATCATCAGCGCATAGTTTTTGCACTCATATTCTCCTGATAATTGGCTGATGACCAATAGTGAATTGCCCATTATCTTGATGGCGTCGGCTTCAACCTCCTCTAGCAGCTGTAGCCCTTTCAGAACGGCTTCATATTTGGCTTGATTGTTTGTTGCATGGGGTGTAATGGAAAAAGCAAACTCGAAGCTTGCCCCCAAGGAGAGATTATCACCAAGCCGATGCCACATTGGCGGATATTCTTTTTACACAAACAACAAAGACAAGAAAAGCTCAGCACAGAACAGTGGGGTTCGTGTCGAAGCGCTGGACGCAACAGGGCAAAAGAAATCATACTACGGGATCATACAAGAAAAATGGGAACTTGACTACGGTTTAAACATTCAAATCCCTATTCTCAGATGCCAATGGGTGAAAGATAGCATGGTAGATAAATTTGGTTTTACGTGTGCTGAACAGAGTAAAATTGGATACAAGGATGATCCATGGGTCCTTGCCAAGTGTGTTGCACAAGTTTTTTATGTGAAGGATCCTTCCGATGAAAAGATGGACATTATTGTATCGGGCAAGCAACACATCATTGGTATTAACAACATTGAAGACGCGTCTGATTATAATCAATACGATGCCATTTCATTATTCACAGATCTTCCTACACGGATGAAACTCATTGAGAGTGTCCTCAACGAATCAAAGTTTGCATCTGTGCTGAAGGATGTTAATCCAAAAATTATGAAACGCTAGTTTGTTTCACATGTATAACATGTTTTTGCGAGCGAATGTATCAAACTTATGGTGTTACGAGCGAATGTGTGGTTCTATGTGATGAATTGATATTTCTATGTGATGAATTAATATTTGATGAATTTACATTACAATTTGCGATGAATTTGTGATGAATTTAAATTAATTAATGAAATTAATATCTGATGAATTTACATTCATTAATTATATTAATAATTGGTGAAATTTACATTGATTAATTTAAATTTAATGTGTCGTGAATTTAAATTATTAAAGTTAATTTGTGATGAATTTATAAAATGGGGGCGATCTTCCCGTGGGCGTTTAAGCGGGCCGCACGGGAAGATAATTTTCCCGTGCGGGCCGTTAAGCCACCCGCACGGGAAAATCGGGCCCTATATATACCCGCGTGCGGTGTCCTGAAAAATTCTAAGTCTGAGGCGAAAAGTTCAAACACACTGAGTGCCGTCAGGCTGCCAAATTTCGCCGCCAAGAACCGATACCCTCACCCCGCTCCTCCTCTCTCTCTCTCTCGCCGCTCTCTGCCGCCGACGTCGCCGCACTCATCGACACACCCGCACCACCAGAGATCTGACGCCGCCCGTTCATCGACGCCGCCGCGCTCAACCGATGCCCTCACCAGCATCAGCGCCCTCACCGCCGCCCTCACCGCCGCCCGACGCCTCCCCACCAGCCACCCTCACCGCCGGCTGCCGCCCGACGGTATGTTAATATGCATGTGAATGTGGGAATATGTGATGAAAATTTTGAATGGATGTTGAAGTGAATGTGATGAAAATTTTGAATGGATGTGGAAGTGAATGTGATGAAAATTTTGAATGGATGTGAATGTGTTTGAATGTGAATGTGACAAAAGATTTGAATCGATGAAAATTTTGCTAATGTTAATATGCATGTGACAAAATTTAGATATGCAAATTGATATGCAAATTTGAATGGACTGTTAATATGTCGATTGATGAATTTTAGATGATATATTGTGATGGATAAATTGTAGAGAGTTATTTTGGAATTTGGTCTTGAATAGAAAATACGATGGACTTTTAATTTTAGATGATTTATGGAATGTAAATGTAATGTTTATTTTAGGATTGTAAATGGACTGTTTATTTTAGATTTTAAATGGATGTTATGATTGTAAATTGATTGTAAAATGGCATGTTATTTTTACATGAATTGTTCTGATGTGAATTAGTTTATGTGAAATAGTTCATGTGAAAATTTTTGATGAATTTTACATTTTAGGTTAGATTTTAGATTTTCAAATAAATATACCCACCCTCTCTAATCTCCCTCTCTCCTCTCCCTCTCCTCGGTCTCTCATCTCTTCCCCTTCCCCTGTCTCACCTCTTCTCATGGATAAAATTTGGTAGAAATTATTAAAAGCATGGAAGTAAACAAATAGTCAAACATATGTATTTTTAAATTAAAGTATTTAAAATTTTGCTAAAGTCTTTTTCGGGTAGAAGGAGACCTGACCTATAGCAGAAAACTTATTTTTTATTCTTCTTCTCTTTAGGTTTTTTCTCTATGTGCGATGATGAATTATTTTGCTCGATGATGAACTGGAGCCGTTCAGACATGTTGCAAATTGCAACATCCAAACACGGTTCGAATTATTTAGGCTTGTTGAAGGTTGGGTGGCTTCCAAAGATCTCCGCATCAAACCTTGTGTCAAAGGTCACAACGGACATCTTCTTGAAGCCACCCAACCTACCACAACGCCTCATGCTATTACAGATATAGTCTTGTTGTTCTGAGAGCAAAAAAATATAGTATGTTACAAGTTAAAATATAGTCAATATAGAAAAACCTAAAGAGAAGAAGAAGGAAAAAATAGTATTTCACAAATTGTGTGTTATGAACGATTGTAGATCAAATGTCGAACGAGAAAGCTCCATCGGAAGCACCCAACATTGAACCAACGCAAGATTCTTCGAGCGAAGGCACATGGCAGACACCAAGCGATCCTTTAATCAAAGTTACGTCATTACCACCAGTTGAAGAAGACCCCTATTACATCCCTATCGAGCAAGCAGTAAGTCTCGTCGTATTGTTATGAACTGACCGGTGCACCTCGTGGGATCCTGTTTAACGCTTTCTGTTGTACGTACAGATGGAAACAAGGGGCCGCTCAAAAAGAAAGGCCGCCAAGTCTGTCGTCATAGCCGAAGTCGAGATGAACACAGCAATGTTCGGTCCGGTAGAAACCGACACGTCCGACGTCAAAAGAGAAGACGTGGTACAACCCCCCAAGGAGACATTCTATATCACCTCTTTGAACCAGGATGGGAAGTGTAACGTCCCGAAAATCGGAGAATTTAAAACCGGAATCAAAATCGAACTTACAAAAACCTTTTGATTGTTGCTCCTTGATCGAGTTTTCGCTTCTTATTTGCCACTTGGTTGCATAAATTTATACGCGAGCGATTCATCTCGGTGTTTGTGAAAAACCAAACGATTCGAATTTTTGCTGGGAGAAAATTTTCGGAGTTTAGAATTGGGAGCAAAACATTATTTAGGTGATTGAGTAATATTAATTAGTGAAAAAGAAAAAATGAGTAATAAAATATTTTAGGGTATATATATGAAATCTAGAAATTTATTTGAATCAAAATCACATTTTCTGAATTGAGGAAAAGGATTAAATTAATTATGTAAAATATATTTTTAAAATAATAAAAGTGGGTGAAAAGGTTGGACCTATATTTTAGATGTTTTATATTTTATTTTGAATTTTGGGGGTGAAAGGAAATAAAATTGGGAAAATAGGAAATTTAATTCGGGAAAATCGGAAAAGTCACTATTCATTGTGCGCCACCTGTTCGACGTCGTACCCCGGACCCCGGACCGCCTCGCCACCGCGCGCCGCGCGTCACTCGCCGTACCAGGGGCCTCGTGCACGCACGTTCTCGCCGGCGTCACCCTCCTGCGCGCACAGGAGTCGCCGTTACGTCGCGTACACTCTTCCACGTCGCGCCGTGCGTCGGCCACGCTCGTGCCCGCACCGCCCGCACCCGGACCCCGTCCCGAGCGCCGCCACGCGCCGCTCGTCGCGCCTGGCCCCCTCCCGAGCGCCGCCATGCGTCGCATTTCACCCCAGGCCCCCTCCCCGCGCGTGCCCGCTACTCCCGTGCCGCACCGCCATTGCCACCGAGCTCAAGCCGAAAACATCCCGCTATAAATAGCGCTCCTCGGCCACAACTTGAAACACAAAAGCTGTGTGCAATTACCTCATCTAGCCCCTCCCCAAATTTCCCCAAAAATCATGCGGTGTGCGGGTCGAATTTTGAAGAACAGCGAAGAACCCTAGCGCCGGCCGCCCGAGGCACAATCCAAAATTCGTCGCCCTCGGTCGAGTTCTTCCCAAATTGAAGGTACTTACACGATCTCTGTGCTCTAAACTATATTTCCCCCATGTTTCCCGAGCCGATTAGCCACCGAAGTTCGCCGGTGACGAGCCCGCCGTGTTTCCCCTGCTTCGGATGCCGCCATGTGCATGGTGCCAGCTCGCCGTAGCGTTTCCTCGGCCGAACAAATCCCCTAGCTAGCTTCTCCGTACCCTTTTGATGCTCCCAGTCCCCTCTCCGTGGCCGTTCCGTCGCCGGTTAGCCGCCGCAGCGTGCGCCGCCGTCACCATGGCCGCCTCGCCGTCGCCGGCCCATCCCACCGCCTCCCCGGTCCGGCCGTGTCTCAAAATAGGGTCCCCGTGGTTCGTAGATGGTGCGTGGCCCTTTATCCCCCGCGCTCCGGTTCCCCTCGCCGTCGTTCGGTGGTGCCATGGCCGTCGGCTTCGCGGAGAAGAAGAAGGGAGTGAAGAAGGGAAGAAAAAGAGTGAAAGGAGAGAAGGAAACGAGAAAAACTGGTTGGCGCAGTGGGGAGAAACGAGAGAGAGAAGAGTGAGGTCGCGGGTTCGAATCCCTCCCCGCACCATTTTATTTTGCTTTTCTCTTCTGCTTTCCTTTTGCCAGGGAAGAGAGGGAACAAGCAGAAAATAAAAGAAAGGGGAGAGAAAACGAGAAAGGCTTGATAGCCCAGTGAAGAGGGTCAGTTGGGGTTGAGATTGAGGTCCTAGGTTTGATCCTTGGCTTGGCAACAACTTTTGAAAAAAAAATTTTATTTTTCTATGGGGATTTAAAAGCAAGGATAAGCCTAGTAAAATCATAAATAAATTTTATTTACTGTTTCTAAACCCTATTTGCAATGAATTTTACATCTTTACAAAGAGATTATTATTTATTATTTTCCAAAATTTCTTTTGCAAATAATTATAAACTTATAGTCAAACTTCTTAACATATTCCCTCTCCAAAGAAAATTCCTATCATTTGTGAAACCCATTATTCACCTAAATATTTTATATATATGTGTGTGTGTGTGTGGAGTTTCTAAACTCAAAAATCCACGTTAGTTATTTGGCATCTAAAGCTTCAAGGTTTATCAAATATTTTGAGATCCGGTTATTATTAACCCTAGGACTTCTCGACCCGAGAAATAACTTGATGAAATTGAAAGGTAATCACTTCTTTTTTTTTAATTGAATCATCAACTCTAGTATTTCTCAAACTTTAAGTATAATAAAATAAATATCGCACCCTTCTTAACAAAAGCGGATTCAATACAAAACTTTGAATCCTTATAACCCTTTCGCTCTAACCTGGATTTCGTCGAAACTTGAGCCTAGGTTCGCGTAGAGTCATAGCCTAGTGTTAGGAGCCGCTATTGCGATTTACTTGGTTTTCTTTTGGATCTTACTGGATTCTATTTGAATTCTAATCGAATTCAAATTTGATTTCTCGCACGTACGATTAGCGTCCGAGGAAGGTGTTGAGTACGCAGAAGACCCCAACCAACAAGTGTGCGAGCAAGGCAAGTCAACACATCCCTTTGGACATATTGATCCTACTTTATGAAATGATGTTGTTTTCAATTATAAATTGCATGCTATACACAAATGAGTACCTATTCTTGATATATCCTGCCTTGATATTGAATATCCTTAGAAATATTCTTTATAACCTTCGATGTGATACAACCGGAGGTTATCTTCGGTAAAATGCTTAGACATGCTTATACTAGATTCTTGCATACTCATGATTTTACAAATAAGCCTCGTGCTTGGGCAACTATCTTGGGAAGATAGTTGGGCTACGGCATGTGGAGACATGAGCGCCACATTGCTTTGAACATGATGAAAATAGTTTTGATGGAAAAGCAAAAATATGAAACCAACATTTTTAGACCGGGGTGGATGGATGGATTTGGGTGGATTCCGGGAAGGGCTAGTACCGTCCCTGGTCAGTTAAGGACCGAGCCATGAGACTACAACCTAGAATGAGCCAGTACAACCGTACTTCTTGAATGGGTATAGACCTAGCTGATTAAATATCCGAGCGGAGGCAGTATCCTTGCATAGTAGGTTCAGGTGTTGGCGTTGAGGTAAGGGCTTGCTGGTGGGGGTGCACCACTGGTGGGTGCCTGGACGATAGTTAAGGGCCTTCCGGCAGGGGGTGTACCGCTGGTTGGTACCTGGGCAGAGATCGGGCATGCGATCAACATGAAGAAATGAAGACATGAAGAAAAGGACATAAAGATGGAAAGTTCAAGATAGAGCAATTCTTTCTCTTACCCCGGGAACGCCAGAACTCCTCTCACTGCTAGGAAATGATGGCTAGAGTGCATGAGGGCTTAAGTTCATGGAGCGGGTACTGCCAAAGTGAGGTTATCGAATGGCTTTGCCGTGACCGTCCCATATAGAGGGATGTAAGCTCATTCAATGAGTAGTTGCGGAGTACGGGTAAAGTATACATCCACTGCAGTGCGAGTCAATCAATCTATTCGAATAGCCGTGCTCGCGGTTAATGAGCGACGTGACAAGTTTCTTCCGTGGCTAGACTCATAAATTTTAAAATGATGGGTGGGATTGCATAATGATTTTACGTGCTGGGAAACCAACTTCTCTATTTGGGAGAAGGGGGAAGACACCCCCAGAAAACCATGACGAATCGGAGGCAGGAAGCTATCCTTGGGATCACAATGGATGGTGGACAGAACTGTCGCCGGCTTAATATAATCTGAAACTAAAATTTGACTTGGCTAGATGTTAGGATTGTGAAATGATTTGTGAAAATTGGCTTTACACAAAAGAACCTCAGCAATCCTTTGAATGACCCTATCATGTGCATCATTCCGTGTTGGCTTGCTGAGTACGTTGGGTACTCACCCTTGCTATACGCACAAACTTCAGATGAAGGAAACGAAGAATTGGAGGACCCCTACGCCTACTACCAGGAGGAATGAAAACAATGGAGCACAATAGGTCTTAGTCCCCAGTCGTTGCCTGTGGCAATCGGCATGCTGCTGCCTTCCGTCGGCTATCTCATCTAATTTCTGTTTTCGGTTGTATCCGGACCGGTAGGTCCTATATGTATTGGATATTGCCTTCGGGCCTATTATTGTAATAATTTCGGTGTAAGACTATTCGTGCACTTTGCACCTGGTAATTCGTAACCGTATTCGTGGGTACCAAACTACTCGATCCAGGGATAAGGTACTATGAACACGAATGATTCCCGTCCTCAAAAACGGGGGGTCTATAGGAAGCCAGTAGAGCCCAAGGTAGCAATGACAAAGTTCAGCAGCACTTGCGGGGTACTGGCCAGAACCCACGGCCCTTTAAATGTAGATTCCTGGGAGCAGGTGGATGACAACGTGAAGAACGTCATATGGAATGAGTTGCAGAAGTGGATTGTATATCCGCCTGGTTTAGAGGCTGTGGGAAAAGAGTTTGCCTTAAAAACGATTAGGCATCGGTGGAGGCAGTGGAAATCGGACATGAACACTCACTACGTGCAAAAGAACAAGTCTCCACTCAAAGGCTATGGTGGTATTACGCCCGTCGAATGGGATAGGTTCGTGGCAAAGATGACAAGCCATGAAGCCTTAGCGCGGAGGAAGAAGATGACCGACCTCGTGAAAAAGAACAAGTACCCGCACCGATTGGGCTCTAGTGGCTACGATGGCCACATAGAGAAGTGGCGAGCAACCGAAGAAAAGTTTGCCGCCCAAGGAAAGCCCCTGCTTGTAGATGCACTAAAGGAACGAAGCAAAAGCTGGGTTTGGGCACGGAGCACGGGCCAGGTCACCCACGAGGAAGAGATCCTTTTCAAGGATCCGGATATCGAGCGTGTGACCACCAGTCTAAAGGACATTGCGGAAAAAGAGAAGACTGAGGAATTTATTGCCAAGAGGGAACACGATCAGTTGACAGCTGCATTGGGCAACCCCGAATATTCTGGATGAGTAAGGGGTGTATCATCAAGGACAAGTTGGAAATAAGGGTTTCCTGAGGAAGCTGCAAGTTACAAGAAAAGGGACAGGTACAAACACAAACTTGAAGAGAAGATAGCAAAACAAGTTGAACAACATTTCTACTCTCTTATTGCACAGAATAGCCAAACCTTCCCTAATTTGTTTCAGCAATCCGAAGAACCCACAGTACAGATGCCCAACAGCGTCGGGTCAGTTGACACCGTACCTTATCCAGTAGATACCATAACTGGCCCGATGCCGTGTAGCCTCCTCGTGCCGATAGGAAGGGCTAGGAAGAGAAAGAAGGTGGGTACAAGACTTGTTATACTAGGGCGACAATTTCACAATACGCCAATCCCCGAGGAATATGCAAGGGTGCAGGTGGCCAAGGTGCATGCAGAGCATAACAGCTTAGAGCTAGATATTCCAGCACCTGAAGGGATAGAATTGCTTGGGGATGCGGTGAATCTGTTCATTCTATGGCATCGATGAGATATCCTGCTGGTCGGTCCACCTTCAGCATCCCCAATCGAGTCGGTTCCTCAGATTGCTGCTGCACCTGCACCGCCTTCTCCACTAGGGCCAGATTCGCCACCTAATCGGCCTCCTTCCCCACCTCGCTCCCCCCTAAAGATAAAGGTCCTGATTCGCCAAAGCTGTCAGCCCCTGAAGTCGTCGTAGAACAACCTCCAACGGATGTCCAAGATATTCACCAATCTCCTCCGACACCACAGTCAGCATTGGCGGTACCTCAAAGACCTCTTCTGAAAACAACAAGTCTTCCAAGTTCGAGCAAGCTTGAACCTCGTCGGCTTATCCCAAAGATGGTTAGAACAACCTATGATAAGGAATTAATGGCCATAGACGAGCGGAACTTAGTGTTCCAGGCTTTCAGGGGGAGATCGCCGGCTGACAAGAAGCAGGATCAAACGCCAAAGTTGTCGGAGTCACAACAATCGGTGAAAAACCAAGCGGAGGACCTGCAAAATTGGACTTCGAACGAAGTGCCAACAAAGTACGAGTACGGCAAGCCGTTCCTGCCATGGCACGTCATGGAAGACATGCCATGGGAAATAAGGCTAATGCACGATTGGTACCTAAAGGCGTCCAGAATGGGGCTCAGCATGATTACCGTGAAGGTCCCGGATAACGCTTTCACCAGTGGCCCAAATGGGATGCTGGTCATCGATTTCAACGACCTTCACGCTTTATTGAAGATGGAAAAAATGGATATAAATCTTGTTGCTACGTTTTGCCTGTAAGTATCAATCGCACTTAATATCATTAATGAATTCATTTGCAAACTAACTTCTGAATAATTACCCGCTGCATTCCTTAGGATGCAATTCCAAGACGCGTCAAAGACCAACTATCCAGTTGGATACATTAACCCAACAAGGATATGCTGGACGGAACACGAGGTTCATATTCGTGCAGATTGCGATGCCCTCAAAGGCAAAGCGAAGTCTCAAAGAGACGCGACCATCAAAGCAATGCACAAGGAGAAGATGATCGTGGTAGCATTCTACTTGGGCCACGCTATGCTGGAGCACAAAGACAAAAATGTCCTCATGGTTCCTTATGTGCTGCGGTACGTAATATTCTTCTGAACAACTGATATTTTACTACGATATCACCTACGATTAACATATCTCTTCTATCGCAGCGATCATTACATACTTTTTCTGGTATATCTGCGGGACCACGTGGCCGTAGTTCTTGATCTGGCACACTATAAGGAGGAATCAAACAAAGAGTTCCTCATCTTGTTAAATTTGTAAGTACTATCATGCACCATTGAATAAGTTTTGTCTGTTGTTACTCTCGAATAAACAATTGACGGAAGCAATTACTTTGTCTACATAGAGGATACGCACATTATGTACGAAACGGTGGACCGGTTAAGGATCCACAAAAGAAGAAGCTTCTGGTGAAGACACAAAGGTCGGTAATTATATGCTCGCTATATGTCAATATTTTATACTGTGTTTAAGTTCAACTATTGACGTACGTATACAATTTTGTTTAACATAGTGTTATAAGCAACCACTAGGCACTAGCCTATGTGGCTACTACGTGTGCGAGATACTAAGAATCTACAAGAGGTACACTACAAAGTTTGAACAAGTAAGTTCAGAGAAAATATCTTTCTATACGTTAAGATCGATCTTGTATAACTTTCCTAATCGAATCTATGTGTATTCTTTCTTAAATAGATCGAGTTTGTTCTAGTTGTAGCAAACCGGTTCGACAATCGAACAATGCTCAACTTGGTTGCAGATATTTGCCGCTTCATCCGCCGCGATGTCTGCAACCATTTGGGCGATTTCTACAATCCGGAAAGCAAGCTTGCGACGAACGATAAATTTAAAAGACTTAGGGAGTGGAAAAAAGACCATCTATAAATTGCGAGACTACTCTAATTTGCGAGACGAAACTATATATATATATATAAACATGCATGATGTGTACATTTATATCTTTTTATGAGAAAATAATATAATTAAATGTCTTTTTTTCTTGTGCAAAATATATACATACGCGCGCATCTGATCAATCGACCGATAATATTACTGAGAGAGAGGAGAGGAGAGGGAGAGAGGGTGAGAGAGGACATTAGCTAGAGAGAGCTTTGCACATAAAATAAAATGCACGGGACGCAATCTTTCTGTGAGGTCGACTTAAATGACCACACAGGAAGATCGATTATCCCGTGTGATCGGGTAAAGTGGACCGCACGGGATAATCGATCTTCCTGTGCGAGCCGCTTAAGCCGACCGCATGCGATAATCGATCTTCCCGTGCGGTTGGGCCGCCCGCACGCGAAAATGGTATTTTTCCAAACCTTCTTACGCGTGCAGACAGACTTTTCATATAAAAAGATATCTTTTGGTCCCTAAAAAAATCATTTATCCTGTAATAATGCTAAAGGATTTTTTTTAACTAAGGGAGGGTCGATAGGAAGAGACTGAACCGATGCATGCATACATAGAAACTCCTCGGGATCGATGAGCTCAGGGTCCGAGGTAATGATCACAAGCGTGAATGTTCGGGGTAAGCACGCGCGCGTGCATGGAGGGCCTACCGAGTATGTACGTCGACGTCACCCCGTCTGCTCTTGATCGGTCTCTGCTCTTTTATCTTGGGAAAAAAGTACTCCTTCACCGTAGTTAAGTGGCAAATAATCTTTCACGTTTTTTTTAAAAATATATATGGCTCCTGTTTTACTGCTATAGATCATATTGAATCCGAATTAAATAAAATGCTAAATGGCGGTAGGGACGAATGCAGGCTGAGTGGCTGACCGTACAAGTTGGCCCGTTCAGTTCCACCAATAAATTACCTCATATGTCTTAAACTTAGCTATGTCCTAAATAACAATAAGTTTTTTATCAGGACCAATGAACACTTAACATTTCTATATTTTATTTAATACAAGTATAATGAGAATAAATCCACAAACGAGCGCTTAATTAATTACCTTAAATACCAGCATGCATGCAGACTCAGCTTACATGTATAGATACAGCAATGTTGCACGTCAAACGAAAGGATTAAGGTTATATAATGATTAATTACAAATTCTGATTTTTTATTATGTAATGATTAATATGGAACGAAAGGAATACTCCATACTTAAGGCTGCCACACTCGAAGGGTATGGGTAAATCCATAACTATCGGAGAAGTGGGAATCAAGATTTCATCATCGGCTACTCAGGGCATTTCTACCACCAATCCCCTAGCACGAACCCCCATGGGCTGGGTTCAGGGTATATCGGTCCCCAGTGGCGGAGCTAGGGGTGGTCCCGGTGGTCCTAGGACCACCAAAAAAACTACCCTGTATATATACATATATATAGGTATATATATGTACATATATAATTTTATTATTTTGTTATATTTATGATATTTTTAAAAAATATGTATGTTGGATCAGGATTTTGAAAACCGCGAAAACCATCATGTTTTTTTCGTGTACCGTGGTGGTGCGACACGACATTTTCGCGGTTTCGTTTGAATAATTTTGTGCGAATTCAAAAAATTTGAAAAAAATTCATTTTATCACAAAACATAAATTTCGCGTTTTGCCGCGAAAACCGCGGTATGTGATGCGGTTTGAGCGAAAACCACGGCACAACACAGATTTAAATTTGATTCAAATTTAAATTACGGTTTTCGTGGTTTTCACGGTTTTTGGCGCAGTTTTCGTGCGGTTTAGACGAAAACTACGGTACGACAAAACGTCGCAAAAACAACTGTTTACTCTGTCACGATTTTTGCGCAAAAACCACGCTACCGTGGAGGACAGCACGGTACACGTACACGAAATCGGTAAACCTGTGTTGGACCACCCAAATCTAAAATCCTAGCTACGCCACTGTCGGTCCCTGAGCATAGCCACTCAGGGCGCATCTGGCCTCTGGGCGCCGCTCCCCGCAAGCGGTGCTTGGGGCACCTCTCTCCTCGGGCGCGGCCTTCCGCAGGATGCGCTCAAGGCACGTCTACCTCGTTTTTCCATCGCCTCATTTCCACGCACATGTTTCCTAGCCGAATCTTCAAAGGAGGAGTGCTCGCTTTCCCGTTGTTGAAGTACTGTACTTCGACAGCTGGCACACCAGGTAGGGGAGCGCTTGTCTGGATTCGGGTTTTTAGAGCCCGATGATCGTCGTCGTCGTGTTTTCCAACTCAGAAGATGGTATCGACGTGCTGGAGGTGGCTCACTGCACACCGCTGCCCTTATTTTCTGGCCTGGCGGGCATAGGCCAAGAGCTTTGCGCGGTCGGCGCCACATCGTCGCCCTTGCGTGGGGTAAGCTGCTTCGGCGCCCTCATAGACAGAGAAAGTAGGGGAAGGGGCCGGCCAGTGCAGCATTGGCATCCTCCCCCACACTACGGGTGTACATGCGGCGTGCGCCGACTCATCGCTACCTCGATATTGACTTCTCTGCTTCAGTGAGTACCCTGTTCATCTTCCTTTCCAGGATGGCTAAGGGCTCCCACGATGCACATGACATCAACATGTTCAAATCCTCTTTTTCAATAAGTTTTTTGCCCATCTCTTGCTTGGGAAATCCTCCCCTTTTTTACTGTCTGCAAGCTCACATATGGTCGAGTGAATTGTCCTTCTCTCCCTCGGTTGCAAGTGGGAGCTAGTCACGACGCGCGCTTGGGTAATCAAGTTAACTTGGTCCTGTGCACGAAGGACAGGTGCTCGGAACATGGACCATGCCCTGAGCACTGCCAAAGTCCCAAGGTCTTGAGCAAAACCCCTCTGTCGGGCCAGCTTAGACCTTGGCAACAAGAAGCGGTGCTTGGTCTAGACAGTTCCACTCCGGGCAATGTCGAAGTTTGGACGCCACTGGTTACCTGATTACCCTTGTGTGTTACCAAAGATTGGCTTCCTAATGGGCCATCGAGAGGCGGAGATGGGTGAACTAAGTAGGTTGACCATGAATAATCCTTTGAGGCAAGACTCTATTCTTAACTGTGTGCAGGATAAGATAGAGTCGCAAAAGGTGACACACGAGTTCGCGGTCACCTGGTCCTATGTTCAAAGGATAAGTGTTCGAAACATAGATAGTGCCCCAAGCACTACCGAAGTCCTGAGGTCTCGAGCCAAACCCCTTTGTCGGGCCAACTTAGACCCCAGTGACAAGCTGAGGTGCTCGGTCTGGCCAGTTACACTCCGAGCACTACCAAAGTCTGGGTGCCACGGTCGACCACCTCATATCCACACGCTATGCTCCCAATCACACAAGATGCCCGATCTCAGGCACAGACAAATGTTGAACCAACCCCTGACTTGCTCCACGCCCAGGGAACCAGGGTCTCCATCACTGGCTACCAAGGGCATTCCTACCACCAATCCCCGAGCATGACCCTCGTGGGCTGTGCTCAGGGCATATCGGCCCCTGAGCACGATTGCTTGGGGTATATCTGCCCTCGGGCACGGCCCCCTACGAGTTGTGCCCAAACACATCCAACCTCCGGGCATGGCCTCCTGCGGGCTATGCCTGAGCACATCCGGCCTCTGGGCATGGCCGTCCGTGGGTGTTGCTCGGGGTGCATCTGGCCCCCGAGGGCGGCCCCCCGCGAGATGTGCTCGACCCCTGAGTGCTCAGGGGACACGAGGAATACCGGAAGAACGTACAAGATCTATATTTTTACGAGACCTACAAGATCTACATCTTCAAGGTGTTGAAGATGCAGCTTGCGATGTCAGAATTCTCCTCTAAGCAATGTCCATCATGACCTCTTTTATCATCGACATCTTTGAGAAGTTTGTCCAATCCAACAAGAAATCTATATTCAGCAATTGGAGTGACCTTGAGTGCTCCAAGGTGCCTAGGGCACAAAGTATGCCCCGAGAGCACAGGATGACCCGAGCACTCCGTCTGCCCCGGGTTCTCCTCAAAGGAGTCCGCCCCATTTAAAGACAGATGTCCGACCTAACAACCAACGGACTGTCTTCATCATCTGTCCTAAGCCACACGTCAAAACAAGAAGCAAGAGGGCACAGAGACACTGCTCTACGTCCTGACAACTAGCGTACAATAAGTCTAAGCACACCTAACCCCTGTACTGGGGCCCATTTGTAAGAGACATGTCACTATGGTATTCCCTTCAACTATAAAAGGAGGACCATGGCCACTCGAAAGGAGGGGGATTGGATCCAAATGATAGGGAAGGAGGGTTCATCCTCTCCCACTTAGAACATCCTCTAAGAGCTCTCTGTAATTTCTACCATCACCATCCTCCAATGAAAACATCAATAGTGTATTACGCCTTTGAGCAGCCCGAACCTGTCTAAAAATAGTTTCTCCCTCGTTTTTCCATCGCCTCATTTCTGCGCACCCGCTCTCTGGCCAAATCTTCAAAAGGATGAGTGCTCGCTTTCCCATTGTTGGAGTACCGCACTCCGACAATACCCATACCCATTTTTAACAATACCCATTTTAAATGAGCTTACTCATACTCCTTGGATATGGATGAAGTGAGTATTCTGGTATGGGTAATCTTGGATGGGCCCACATGTATAAGTAGCTCAAAATTTGTATAGAGTTGTTTCTTTATGAAATAAATCATCCCTACAAAATTCAATCGAATTTGACAAGATTTTATAGCGTGAACATAAGTTTAAAAATTTTAGATCCGAGTTTTACACACCTCAAAATGGGTATGGGTAAAGTGGGTAAGATGGGTATTACCTCCCATACCAAAATCTCAAATAGATAATTCCTTCTTACTTATACCCTCTCTAAACAGGGTGGGTATGGATAAAGAAATGGGTAATGGATACCTAGTGGCAGGCCTACTCCCTATTTGGTCTATGCAGTGAGACAGGATAAAGGAAAAACCACAAAAATGAATCGTTCCATGCAAACACATTCTAACTCTGCATGCTGAGAATTAGCAAGAAAAGCCTTGCATGCTTGATAGAAGGGGGAGGATCCGAGTTCTTTACTAAACTCGCATGAAAACGGAAAGGCCAATAGGGCATTGCCTCCTTGCTTACAAAATTAACTCAGCTGCAAAACTGAACAGCAGTCAAACAAGAGCCCGTCACCTATTGGCCTATTAGTTGTTGGTCAAACAAGGCCAATAGGCCAATAGGTTTGACCCAGAAGATCAGCCAAACAAGGGTACGTCACCGATGATATAATCTCAAACGGACCCCAATTAATGTCCGTCACGGATTACTAACAACTAAATTAGACCCTAATTAATGTCCGTCACGGATGACTAACAACTCAATCAGGCTTTAACTTAAGCCCATTACGGATGGTATCATTTTCATCAGGCTTAAGTTAAAGCCCGTCATCGATGAGTGTTTCCTAAGCAAAAAATAAATTCTGTTTTTGGCTAGCTTCAGGCCTTTGCTAGCCATGCCCTCTACAAAATGAGAGAAACAGAGATATATATTCCTTTCTCAGCATCCCCATTCATATATACAATTATTCACAGAAAACCCCATTCAGAAATCACCTATGTCATTCACATATTTCACACATCCATTCACATACACATCCATTATTCACATATTTCACAATAATATCTTCAAGTGCTAAGGATCAAAACCCGCAAAACCGAGTTGTAAATCGAAACAAACTTATATTTAGCATTGCAAGTATATACAAAGACACATTTGACCAGATTATAATTTATAATATAAACATAAGTGTTACATAATTACATGTCTTTGACATTAATTTTTAAATATTCAACAATGTTCATCATTTAATTTTAACCCTATAGTCTAAACATTTCTTTGGTGTGCACTATGTCACGGACGATGAAGCCTGCTATCTCCTCTCTAATCTCCTCAAAGTTGGCAGGCGCAGACTTGGATATATTTTCCTACATGTACATACTTTAAAATTAGTTGATATATATATACTAGTTAGTATATATTACAATTGAGATCACATACCTCAAATTCGACCAAACTCTTCATCTTTTTGTTGTACAGAATCCGCACTGGTCGCCAACTTGTTTTTTGATCGAGAAGTCATTTTTGTGGATGAAGTTTTTTTGTCCTTTCTTATGCAGGCCTCCTTTCTCCACATATGGGCCCCACGCTTCATTTATTGCTTATTGGATCGCGGTCCAGTCATAGTCCTTACTGACTTTGGAGTTCATGTAGTGGCATGTACTCCACTTTGGCGTTATGACCAGAAGGATCCAATGGGCATTGTGGCATTAATATAGTGAAAGTTAAATACTAAGCTATATGTGTCATGCAATTACATATATTTAGGGTACACACTTACTATTGATTGTAGGCGCACATAATGTACTCCTTGTCTTGGCTAGCCCACAAGGTCTCATATATGTAGTCTGTCATTCCCTGGCGATTGCCTTGGAGATTGGTGATGGTGACCATTTGTGGATCGAGGAAGGCCACTTCCGGTGCATTCTTCTGACACCACTTCCAACTATACCTACACACAAGACAAACACTCTTATAAGTGTGTTATAAAGATTCTTGTTACCAAATTGAGAAACACAATAATACTTACAAGGAGTAGAACTTAAGTAAACTTGTGTCCATCGCTTGGAGCTTGTAGAGGTTGAATAGATCCTTGAAGTCGATGACAATATAATTTTCTAGCCCAAGAAATAGTCGTCGATCGTGATGGCCTATTATGTCACTCTCCCTATTCGTCCTCCTGACGTTTGATCTCTCCGTATAGTAGCGATGGAGCTCCTTGCAAGCATCGCCCATCATTCCTAGCGCGTCGTCTCCAACCAACGGCATGCTTAGTTGGAATGACTCGGAGCAATGCTCTTCTTACGTGCTTCCTACCCCTTGCCCGTATCTAGCTTCTTTGGAGCCAGAAGCGAGGACTGCATCTTGTCTTTTCCTGTTCCTCCCTCCCTTGCAGCAGGTTTTTCGTTAGTTATCTCCAGAGGAGAGGAATGCGTCTTCCTGCTTTTTTTCATCAGTGGGGATTAGGGATGGCCAAATTTGTCGACACTTATTATGCTTATATTTTTTTATAAAAAATGTGCATATGTATAAATTCAGAAACCAAGCAATGAGAAAAATCTCAAGCCAATCTTAAGAAATTTATTGCCAAAATTTTTTTAATCATCGATCTACTTATTTTTGCATATCAAACACTCTCTCGATGATAAGAAACATAAGACGTCTCCAAAGTCCTCATGTAAATCACAAACTCACTAATTAAGCCAGCCATCATGTACATTCACAAATCCCTCATCAAACTCAAATATTTAGTGCACCATACTGCTCATAACAGTTCCAAATTGACATTATCACACTCTCTTAACAGTTCCATTAAATCACAGTCTCTTAACAGTTCCATTATACAACCCAGACAACAGTTCCATTATACAATCAACATCAACATTATTACAGTCTCTACTAAATATTCTAACCAACATCAACAGAGCAATAGAGATGGGTTTTGTTTTCCTCTTTTCTTTTCTTTAATCATCTGACAAATATGCATCAGAGCAACGGAGCAACAGACAAATATGCATCACATTGGAGCAGCACATGAGGGAGATGGACTAACCTGGAGCACAGGGACTCGGTGGCCAGGCTCGGGGACGGCGACGAGGGAGAACAACGGCGTCGGGCTCAAGAGGGCACGAGGGAGGGCGACAACAGTGGTGGAGCAGAGGACCGCGGCGGCGGGCTTCCAGAGGGCGACGAAGGTGGTGGAGCAGAGGACGACGGCGAGGAAGGACACAACGGCGCTAGGGTTCTGAGAGTGAGTGCGGACCTAGAAATTTTTCGCACTAATGTGTAGATTTGAATCGACGCCCTAGGCTAAATGATTTCGAAGCATATCCATGACGGACTTAAGTTTAAGCCCGATAGAGATGACATCATCGAATCGGGCTTAATCTAACGCCGTCACGGATGAGATCATCCATGACGGGCTTAAAGATTAAGGCGATAGAGATGACATCATCTCAATCAAGCTTAACCAAACGTCCTTCACGACGATATCATCTATGATGGGCTTAAAGTTTAAGCCCGATTGAGATGACGTTATCTCTATCGGGCTTGACTTAAGGATCGACACCGATAGGACTTTTCCATTACATATAAACAAATTATTTTTTATATTTGTTTGCTCTTTCTTAGTTGACCATTGTTGAGCTGTAGTCAAAATAAATTTAGTACAGTACAATAATCACAAAATAATTTAGTAAAGTACAATAATTCACTAAATAATTTATTTATTTCACCAAATAATTCACAAAATTAACTAAATTCACTATAAAAATTACTATTTTCATATAATTCATAAAATAATTTATACAAAAGGCTTGTTAATACAAAATACTTCATTCATTACAAGACATAACAAAACAAATAAGTACAAAGGCATCAGTCACAAGGTTGTGCCTTCCGTATGATCGGAACGAGCATATGTCACATCCTCTTGGGGATCATCGTCAAGGTCGATGTGAGGTCTTACATGAAGACTTTGGTTGTATTTTTCTTCATCGACGACGTTGTCAACCTCGACAATTCGGCGCTTGCCATCCCTAATGATGTGCATCTTCTTGTTTGCAGGGTCTTTTATGTAGAAAATATACTCGACCTATTTCACAAGTATGAATGGTTCATCGACATATCCAATCTTGGATATATCTATTAAAGTGAAACATTTCTTGTCGACTTTGACACCAGTGTGTATATTCACTCAACGACAACAAAACAAAGGGACTTTGAACTTCACATAGTTCAGCTCCCAAATCTATTCAATGCGACAGTAGTATGTGTTCGACCAACCTTGATCCTGAAATGCATTTATACGGACTCTGTTGTTTTGTGTTGTGCTTTTGTCATCTTGTTTGATGGTGTAAAAAGTGTGTCCGTTAATATCCTATCCGTGCCATGTGTCTATGTCCCAGCACGGTCCCATCCCTAACAACCATACTGTATAAATTGAGACATCCGTCGACATTGTAATATGATTCTTGAACCATTCGTTGAACCGAGAGTTATGTTCTTTGTTAATCCACATATTTGATCGCCTCAAGTTCTCCTGTTGGATTTTTGCTAAATGCTCCTCAAAGTATGGAGCAACTTCTGCCATATGTTGGAGCACGGCGAAATGAACCTACACATAGGAGGCTTGATCGGGCACAATTCTTTTCATGCCTATTGTGCCAACACCTGACAACCTTCCTTCCTGACGAGACGCTGGAACTCCGATAGGATCGACCTTGGATATGTAATCGACGCAGAACCCAATAACGTCCTCTGTCATGTAACCTTCAATGATGCTCCCCTCCGATTTTGCTCTGTTTCGAACGTACGACTTCAGAACTCCCATGTACCTCTCGAACAGATACATTTCTCTTAGAAAATCTGGGCCACATAGTTTTGTTTGCTTCACAAGATGAACAGGGAGATGAATCATGATATCAAAGAAAGACAGCAGAAAAAACATCTACATGTGATAGAAGGTATTGAAAATATCGGTCTGCAACCCATCTAGATCTTCGAGATCTATGACCTTCTGACCGATTGCATTGAAGAAGGCACACAGACGTTGGATCGTCTGATGAACTTTGGGTGGAAGAATGCCTCTGATAGTAATTGGCAAGATCTGTGTGATTAGCATGTGGCAATCGTGAGACTTCATTCCAACCAATTTTAGATCGTTCAATTTAACGTACTTACTTATCCTCGCTGAATAGCACGATGGAACTTTAATATCTTTCAGGCATGATAACATTACGATCTTCTCATCCTTCGACAAGGTGTGGCAAGCTGGAGGGAGGTACACTCTTCCTGTCGCTGCATCTGTTAAAGGCAGGAGTTCACTGTGAATATTCATCTCCTGCTGATCAAGGCACACGTTCAATCTGTCTTTTGTCTTTCAGCACAAACTCTCACACATATTCTTTTTTACGTGCATCAGATCAATGCAATGACGGATCTTAATATGTTTCCAGTAAGGTAGTTGCCAAAATATGGATTTTTTTCTTCCACATACCCTTGTCCATTGCCTTACTACGCTTTCTTTTCTTCCCAAACTCATTAGTTATGTCCTTGACCATGTTGTGGACCTCATCTCTGGACAAATCCTTGGGAGCAGGCTAAAGTTCCCTCTTACCGTTGAAAAGTTTCTTTTGTTTCTAATGCGTGACGTAGTGGGAGCCATCTCCTATGACCATCTTTCTTGATTTCTTCAGCCACCTACTGAGTGTATGTTCCATATAGTTAGAGCGAACCTTCTTTCCTTCCACAATTTGTCAAGAAAGATTGCCAAGTGCATTAATGGTACAAAACAATAGAACGTGTAGTTTGAAGTTCTCCTGACCATACACATCCCAAGTTTCCACATCTTGTTTCCAGAGAATCTCAAGATCATCGATAACAGGCTCCAAGAACACATCAATATCATTGTCGGGTTGTTTTGGTTCTTGGATTAACAAGCACAGTATAAAATATTTTCTTTTGAAGCACAACCATGGCGGTAGTTATAGTTTGCAATCAAAACTAGCCAAGTGCTATGAGAACTGCTCATATCTCTGAAAGGATTCATGTCATCCGTACACCAACATATTCTCATGTTTCTAGGGTCGGCTGCGAGTTTTGGGTGTCTTTGATTGATATTCCTCCATGAATCGAATCTGCAGGGTGTCTTAGCATACTATCATTCCTTCTCTTTGTGGCATGCCAGTGTACTACCTCTGCTTCCTTAGGGTTGGCAAAGATTCTCTTGAAACGATCAATGATAGGTAGATACCACACAACCTTCGACGGACCACCCCGCTTTGACTTCTTTGCTTCGTCAGCACTTTTCTTTCGCTTGTATAGAGAAGCCTTGTAGATAGTACAAGCATCTAAATCCGCATATTGCTTGTGGTACAAAATACAGTCATTTGGACAAGCGTGAATTCTACGGACCTCTAACCCCAGGGGATACAAAACCTGCTTTGCTTCATATGTCGTCTCGGGCAATGTGTTCTCATCAGGAAGCATGGCCTTCAAAATTCCTAAAAGATCTGTGAAACTCTTGCCTGTCCATCCACTACTTGTCTCAACTTCATTATGTCCAAGGTAGCTGATAATTTGATGTGTTTTTCCTTGCATCCGGCATATAGAGGCGTCTTCGAGTAACTGACCAACCTGTTGAACTTAATGGAATATCTCTCTTTGTAAGCTGGGTCCTCAACGTAACGTAACATGTCTTGCAACAGATCGTGATCCACATCAACCATTTCACCGCCCACTGAAGAAGGTACAAACATGTCATGCTCATCTTCATCTTTCTGATTTTGTGCACCACTTCTGTCTGCAGTTGTAACACTGCCTGATTCTTGCTCTCCATGCTTCACCCAACATGTGTAGCCCTCCATGAATCCTTGTTGTATCAAATGAGCGTGTACGTCCACTCTGCTATCGAACATATTCTCGTTTTTGCAATCTGCACATGGACAACATATGTATCTCTATTTCTTCTTTTCCTATCTTCCTTCGTGGCATTTATAAAATTTAATACGTCATTTCTATACTCTTCGCTATAACGTCGCATAGTTTTCTCATACATCCAACTTCGATCCATCGCTGAGCTACAAAAAAGTGAAAAAATATTATATAAATATTTTGTAGGTAAGTATTTACTATGTTTATGAGAATTGGCTACTATTTTTCAATTACTTTTGCACTTTCTAATTTTCTTTTAAAAAAAGAGATAAAAATCGCCCCCTCTTCCTCCCACCAAAATAGTGAACAGTGGGATAACCAAATACACTAGGTGATTGAAGTATTTATAGCATGTAATAAATATCTGTAACGGCCAAAAAACTAACAACGGCGACGGGTATTTCTTTATCTCTGTTGGGCCTAAGTACAAACCCGTCACCAATAACATTCATCGGTGACGGGCCTAATAGTTATCTCAATCGGGCCTCAAGTTGAAGCTCGTCACCGATGATGAACATCGGTGATGGACTTCTGTTAGGGCCCGACAAAGATATCATCGGTTATCTTTGTTGGGCCATGATGTAAGCCCTTCACTGATAGGTATCATCCGTGACGGGCTTGAGTTTTACGCACATCTAATATGTCGGCATCTTTTGAGGCCTGTTTGAGATGACTTCGTTGTGAGGGCCCACAAAACCCACGCATGTAAGAGACCGTCACATATGAGAGATATGTACTAGTGAGAACAAGTTATATATTTTTTATGTGAAGCAAAAATATAAATTAATTTTTTTTGAATTTTTAGAAATAAATTGGTAGTCAAAGATATATATACAAATAGTTCGCTTAGGAGACCAAATAGTTAGAGTTAAACTCTTTTTTAAAAAAACTAACTACATAAACTATATGTCAGTTAAAACTACATAAATAGTTATGTAAATTCTTTTTAAAAATAACTAAATAAACCATATGTAAGTTCTCTGTTTTCAAAAAGTGGAACTTATTAGTTACGTCGGTCGTAAAGGACAAATGCTTTCTAGTTTCGAGTCAGATATAAAATCTTTTGAGGAATTTAATTAACAGAAATCCTATAAAATGATGTAGAGTTCTAATGAAATAGCTGATGTCAGCATGGTAACGTATTATCTAGATACCCTATGAAATATCACGTCCGATACTCAAATACCAAATTCAATATCTAGCTACAACACCAGTCTGATACCTATGAATATCATGTCATAAAGTATAATGTTCATATCCGATACACAAATCAAATTCGATACCTAACTATTATACCAGTCTAATACCTACGAGTATCATGTCATGTTTATGTCATAAAGTATAATGTCTCGTACCCGGATACCAAATCCGACACCTAGCTATTACGATATCAGTAGTAGTCTGATATCTTCTAATACCTATCTAATATCATAAATATCATGAAATATAGTATAGTGTATCTATCTAATATCAAAGATACCATAAAGTATAATGTTTTGTTTGGTACCCAAATACCAAATGTGATACCTAGTTACTACGATATCAGTCTGATATCTTTTGATAACTATCTAATATTATAGATATTGATATCTTCTAATATACCTATCTAATATCTAGATATGTCAGATCTAGTAAGACCTACGTTAGACGTTTATTTGGTTGAAATTTCGTTTATAACGTTATTTAATAGCCCTATAATTAAACTAAAGTAGGCTCATTGGGTCAAGTTCATCCCAGTTTTTTTTATACTTATTGGCCCCGATGACTTGGCCTAACCCTCTCATTGTCCTTAAGGTCCATCTGCTAGCCGGCTCTGGGTGCCAATGAATCAGAAATCAAGTTTGGGTGAGATTTCCCTGCGGTCGCTGCAGGGGTTTATTTGCAGCTTGTGTTGCGTGTTGCCGTGGTGGTTTAGGCCCTGTTTACTTTTTTAAATTTTGGGTGTAAACTTTACACCCAAAAAATTTTGAGTGTAAAGTTTACACCTAAAAAAGGTGTTTACTTCCAACTGTATAAAGATTTTGGGATACTAAAAAATACAAATTTACCCCTCTCTCTCTCCCCCTCTCCCCCGCACCTCATTCCTCTCTTCCAAATCCAAAATCCCCGTTCTCCCAAAACCCCGCACTGATCCGGACAAGCTTTCGATCGGATCGAAACAACCATGCCATCCATCGGAGAAGAGGTGAAGATGGGAGTAGACGAGGAGAGGAGCGTGCACGACTCACGGCTCGGGAAGACGGCGGTGAGAGCGGCCGTCAAGGGAGCTCGCCGATGCGGAGGAGGCGCGGAGGCCGCGGGTCGCCTCGACCTCGGCGCGACGGATGAAGGCGGGGAAGGGGGAGGAGCGGCGACGGCGACAGACCGGCGCCGGAGACGCCGGCGGCTCCTCGCCGCGCTTGAGAATCCGGATCTCTTCCATCACAAGCCGTTGCTTGGGCAACTCCTTCGTCGGCGACCCTTGCTTCCTCGCCGCTTGCCTTGCGGCGGTGAGCGACGTCCACGGCGCCGCCGCAACCTTTGGGGCGGTGATGCGGCGCCGCCGGCGCGGAAGGAGGAGAGCGACGGGGAGAGTGGAGGCGGCGGCGAAGAGGGAGAGCGGGGACGGCGGCGGAGAGAGCATGGGGCGGCGACGGAAGGGAGATCGGGGAGGAGAGCGGAGGCGGTGACGGCGGAGAGCGGGGGTGGCGGCGGAAGGGGGAGAGAAGCGGCGGCGGCGGGGAAGAGCGGGGGCGACAGCGACGGGGAGAGAAGCGGCGGCGGGGGAGAGCAGAGGGGGAGGGCAGGCGACAAAAAAGAGGCATGCGTGGGGGTAGGGGAGTCCAGCACGTTCCTCAAAAAAATTTTGCACTTTTTGGCTCCCAAACCTCCCAAATCCAAAATTTTTACAATCTAACTTTACACATACATGTTTACTTCCAAAATTTCTAAAAGTGTCCAAAATCCCAAAATTTTACATGAAGTAAACAGGGCCTTAATTGGTGAGCCGATGGCTTCGCATTCCTAGATGGGAGGGACTTGGGCTGTGATATTATTTTTTGGGCTTTTCCAAGCAGGCTTGTCGTCACGTTGAATGCGCGGGACCACTCGTTGGAGCTCGCGGTGCAAAAGCACGCAGTTGAACGAGCGGCTATTCGAGCCTCGAGCTCAGCACGCGTTTGAGGTAATTTTCTCCGCACGTAGCCATGGATACAGCATGTTGAGGTAATTTGTTTGTTTTAACTAGCTAGAGCTATAAATTGTTTACTGAAAAGGACCACTCCGGCCCAGTACAAGTACACAAGTTTACATCATTACATTACATGGATATACAGTTGAGTACATGCCAGCATACTACTTTTATCAATCAGTCGTTGGCCTCGAGTCTACCCGTGACGCATGACTTGATCAGGCTCTTGAACCTCTTCCCCTTCTCCGCATTCTTACCACGCCGCTGCTGCTTCTCGTCGCTACCCGAGCTCGTCCTCACATCCGACGTCACCTCCATCTCCTCCTCCATCTGCACAAAAAACAATCCAACTTAATTAATCACCATGTCTAATTATCATCTATCAGTACGTACATGAAAGCAAAGTGGTAGTAATTAATTGCCTTGATCACTCTGCTCTCGAGGAAGGCGATGCGGTCGACGAGGCTGCCCTTGGCCCGCGCCTCCTCCAGCGCCTCCTTCGCCGGCCGGCAGCCCATCCCCCTCGGCGTGCTCGCCACCGACGACGACGACCCGGAGTCGCTCACGGTCGCCGTCGTGGTCGACGGCGAGCCGCCGCATGACCTCCTGCCGCTGCCGTTCCCACCGCGCATCCCCTCCAGGTGCCCCACCAACAGGTCCAGCCGGTCCACCCGCGCCATCACGCTCGCCGCCACCGCCGGCCGCTGATGGCTCGCCGCCACCGCAGAAGCCATATTACTAGGTCAACTCAGCTCGAAAGCTTGCCGCTGGTGATCGACCACGTTGATCCGACACTTATAGCCTTCAAGCAACTGAGCTTGTAGAATTGTTGGTTTGGCGACGATCGACATGCGTGCGTGTGCATGTGGCGGACCCATAAAAGTAGATAAGTGGGCGTAGCTGAGGCTGGAGACGATGGGTGTGCGTATTGCACGTGTCAAGAGAGGCGCCGACGTGGCAACGAAATAGAGGCACGCGTGGCCTTCGTCGGAGACTCGGACTCGCTTGGGCGGCGAACCGGAGCACAACGACATGCGGACAGATTGACTTGGAACCACAGTGTTACGTTCTAGACGAGACGAGACGTACGGGTAGCGGGCTGAGATGGATAAGCTTCAGATGGGCGGCGCCGAGCCGGGCGTAGTCCACTGTACGTAGAAGGCCGCCGGCTCAAGAGAAACGAAACTCAAGACCGTTTCTGACTAGCCAGGCCCAAGTCAGTCGCGTTAGAATTAAGCCTCCTTGGAGGGTTAAAGGCTAAGGATACGTTTAATGAAATAAAATGTAATTTATGTTTAGAACTTTTATATTTATATTTTTAATGATTTAAATGTTAATGTAAAAATATGATGAAAAAGCTTTTAAAAACCTCAAAATTAAATTTAAAAATTTAAATTTTTAAAAAACAATCTCAAAATTCAAATTTAAAAATCAAAATTATCGGTAAAAACGATCATACCTAAAAGTTTTGTAAATTTATGAAAAAATTAGTGTAGATATGAAATACATCCTCACCAAATCTCAAGTCCAAAATTAACTTATTTGGGAGGAAAAAAAAGACAAATCTCAAGTGAATGGTGTCGTGTTACTATTCACCTAAAATTTGTCTTTTTTACTCCCAAATTAAGTTGAGTTTGGACTTAAGATTTGGTGATGATGTATTTCATATCTACACCTATCTTTAATAATTTTTGCATGAATTTACAAACTTTTAGGTATAATTTTCACGAGTTTTTAACACTTAACTCGTTTTTACCGAATATATCCATGTACGAATAGGTTAATTGTAACAGAATTGCTAACCTTCTGTCGACAAAGTTTCATCTTTAAATCTTACAGATTTTGGGCCACTCGATAAGCTTTGCAATTCGTGTTCTAGGCTTTCTCCTCTAACTCCGATGACCTTGTCTTTTTCTTCGACACCGACGACACGCTATACTTCAGCAAAGGACCCTACGGGTTAGTGTCGTACCTTAAAAATCGCTTAAATATAAATCATTATAAAAAAATTCTATAAGTTATTTAATAATTAAAGAAAGTGTCATGGTATGAAAATCTACGAAAATTTGAACATCAAATTGAGCATCAAAAGTATTTTTAATAAATAAAAAATCATTTCTTGAATTTATAGTAAATTTCATTAATTTACAAGGAAAAAATTCTAAATAAAACATGGGTGGATTTAATTTTTATTAAATTCTCCATGATTAAATATACTCTAAAATTTTCTCAAATTTTTTAGAGCTCAATTATTAATTTTGATGATACAAATAGTATTTTAATAATTATTTAAATAAATTAATTAATAATTAAATGATCTATTTATAATTTTATTAAATACAATGAGTGTTCATCTTTTTTAAGGATTTTTGAAATTATTTAAGCCTGAAATATTTATAAAAATTGCTATTAATTTTTCATTGTAATTAAAATCATTTCTCCAGATTTTGGGCCAATTTCCATAAGTCCCTTCCTCTCTCCAGTTCGGCCTGCCTCCCATTTCTGGAAGTCTGTCTTGCCTCCCTCTCTCCAATTCGGCCTGCCTCACATTCCTGGAAGTATGTTTTCCGTCCCTCTATCCAGTCCGGCCTGGCCTGCCTCCTTCTCAGGAAGTCTGTTTTTGGTCCCTCTCCCGAGCTGGCTCAGCAAGCCTCTTCAACCTGCGTCCTCTCGCAGAAGTCCGCTTTGCGTCCCTGTTCATCTCGTGTTGCCTTTTTTCTCTTCCCAAATCAGGTCGATCCCGATTCTCGTTTCCTAAATTGGTTGGGGGATAATCTTTCCTTTTCCATCCTCTTTCATTTTTCCAAAAAAGGAAACCGAACCCATTTGAAAATTAATATCAATTCCTTCCTTAATCAGACTCTCCTCTTTTCTTAATCCTAATTTCCTTTCTCGGTACTACCATGATCGTTTTGGGCCCAGATTTGATCTCCTAATCCTATAAATACAGCCACCAAGCTCTCCTCTTTCGTTCCCTCTTTTTCCCAAAGCTCTCGTGCCGAGCCACCTCTCCCCGCGCTCGAGTTCTCTCTTCGTTGCCGCAACGCCAAGCCGAACACTGTCCATCAACCCGTTGTCGCCGCTCGTCACCGGAACAGCGTTGTCGCTATCTTCTCAAAGACCTCCGCCGCAAAAAGCTCGCCGCCGGCGTCTTTCTGTCACCACCCGTCATCGTTTTTGTGTCAGTAAGCCTCGCCTCGGTCCCCTCTTCTTCCCGGTGCCCTCAGTTCCCGCCGCCGCGCTGTCGTCGCCGTCGCTGTCCAGAGCCGCCGGTCGTCGTGCCCATGTGGATGCTGCATCAGCGCCATGTCATCGCCACCTCACCTTCCTTGCTCATGTGCCGCTTGCGTGTCTTGCCATGTGGCAGTCATCCCTAACCCTAGCTGGGTTCAATCCTAGTCATCGATATAAGTCAAATCGATCTCGGCCATCCATCCATCTCTATAGATCCGTTTGGATTAAACTGAGCCATCCATGTTTACCGTTAAATCTTAGTCGTCCAAATCTTTATAATTCATTTTCCCTATTTTTCAATGAGATATTTGTCCTTTTCTTATATGTCATCTACCAAATTTGATCCAATCCTTTTCGGAGGTTGTCTTTAATCTTTTCTCTCTGATATAAATTATTTGTAAATTGTTTAATTAAATTGGAATAGTATTTTTAATAGGTTTAATTGGATTAAATTTGTAAAATTCATAACTAATTCATACGAACTTGGAATGAGGTCGTTCAAGTCCCATAATTCATTTAAATTTAAGCTTTACCAAATTAACAACTTCAATTGTAATGTTTATATGGTTTTATTAGTGTTTTTTCTCATTTTGCATTCTAGGATTAGTTTTCCGTAGTTTTCGAAGTTCCAGAAGATGAATTGAAGAGTAATTATTTCAAGGCAAGTTACACAGATCCTAAACACAATTCCTTTTGAAAATGTTGATCTCGTTTTTAAATTCTCTATTATTTCAAATATGCATTTATTTTTGAATGTCATTGGGTGGTATGAACATATTCCTTAGTTGTGGCCAAATTAGCATCGAATCCCTTATTCCTTGATACCTTGGGTTATAATTTGACTAGTTAAACTTTATATAATGGTTTAACTAGATATTAGGAATAATTGCTTAGCCATGCTTAGAAACTTTAGTATCATTTTATGTCACTATATCAATATTATGGATAATTAATGGTAGCTCATGATGGTTAATTATGATTGGTTAATTAATTAATTAATTGTCAACTAAAATTTGATTAATGGTAGGTTGTGATCATATGGTTTGATGATTTTGATGGTCATGCTCATGACAATTAAGGACCAGTTCATGAGTTACTATTGTGAAGCATTAACCGTACTAACCACAAGCCAGAATGGGCAATGGGCTAGATCTGTAGTGTAGCATGTTCAGCAGGAGACACCATGGCGGTATGTTTTCTTATCGTGGCAAAAAATACGTGGCAACCAACTAAGTCCACAGTTTTTTTGGCATTAAGTAGTCTTCCTGTTAGGTAACTGGCCATTCCCTGCCGGAGATAGATGCTTAGTGGGTGTCATTCTTTTGGGCATGTTATGCGAAGGGTCCTGTCACAACCCCTATTCGAGTACTTTTCAGTATCACAACGCATGGTTGACTTGATGTTGAGATTGTGTCTCGTGGGTAAATTTATACACCTTTGATCAAAGTAAAACTATTCGAATAGTCGTACCCGCAGTTATGAGTGGGCCTAGCAATGTTTTTCGTGATTAGTCCCACGCTACTCATTAATGATAATAAATTGGTGATGATAATTTGTTAGCTCTTGTTGTGGAGTTTAGATCTGAGCAATCGAGATTGGTTGTTCAGATATGGTTGGGCCTATACAGCATTGGGGTGTTGTTCAGTGTTGATTAATATTGATGACTAATTACTTTACTGTTTTACAAATTCTCAAATATTTGCTAAATACCGCCTTTGCAAATGAAACCATATTATTTCCATCCTTTTGTATCCCTGTGCACCCTGTGCACTTGCATATTTGTTGTGTGGCATATTGAGTATTCCATGTACTCACCTTGCAATAACCAATCAACCTTAGTTGAAGAAAGATTTCGAAGGAGAAGACCTTTTGGCTTAGATCCCAGTTGAGCTGCCTGTGAGAGTGAAATTGAAGCTTCGCTAGATTTTTCTTTTCCGCTGTAGTTTTGTTCATGACGAGGACTAAGTACCTCTTTTATAAGTAATTAACACCGCCAAATACCTAACCCTAACTCCCCAGCCGACTCCCCAGCCACCGTCGCCGCCGCCAGATCAGACGACGCCCGGCACTCCCCTCGCCCCCTCGGCCCTCGACCCGTCGCAGCGTCGTGCCTCACCGCCTCTGCGCCTCGGCACATCACGGCAGTCGCCACTAGCCCACCACCGTGCCACACCCGTCGTCAGCTCGCCACCACTGTGCCAAGGTCGCCGCGAAGGCGCCGACCCAACCAGAACCCGCCACCGACCGCCTGAGTCCAGGACCACCATGGCGACACGCCCAACGCTAGCGGCACACGCCCCCTTCTTTCTTTTGTAGATTTGGTTTCTTTTGTAGATTTGGGCATTTCTTTCTGTTTGATCTTTTTAATACGGGTAATTTGGGTTACCCGAAACCCAAATCCGAAATAATGGGTACCCAAAATTTTGGGTAATAAGGTGTTTGGGTTATATTTGGGTGTCATTTCTGAAAACCCGAATTTTGCAAAACCCGAAATACCCGACCCAAAATTTCGGGTTAACCCAAATGCCCAGTCCTAGGTGGGGTGGGAAGGAGGAAGAGGGGAGAGATCGTCGGGTTTAGAGGGATGGCAGTGGGAGGCGGTGGACCTAGCTGAGCGGTGCCGAAGCCACGGGGATAGAGGAGGGTGGTGGGCCGGTGTTGGTGGTGGGGGCAAAGAAAGTGTGCGGTTAGGAGACGGTGCTTGGTGGTGGCGGATCCGGTGAGGAGGAGTCGCCTAAGACAGGGAAGATGGTGGGGTGGGGCACCTCGTCATCGCCGTGTTGAGGAGAAAGAGAAGGAGAAGGGGGAGCGGGGAGGGGGAGGAGGCTCATCGGGGTGGCCTCGCCGGTGTCGGCTACGCCTTTCGGCCAGCCAACGAGGCGGATGGCGACGTGGTGGGTCAGTGGCAGCGGGGATTGGAATGCGCAAGGAGAATGGCAGTGTTAACAACCTATAGCCGACGATGGTATCTGGAAGATATGGGAATCGTTGGAACAAGGTATACACAAGGTTGTAACAAGAAAACACGAGACGAGGATTTGTACTTGTTTGGGCCCTCAAGATGAGTAACAACCCTACTTCAGTTTATATGGATATATGAGGAAATACCACATGGATTACAATGGGGAAGTAAGGTGGCTAAACTAACTCGTCGACTAGGATCTGCCGAGAACGAGTCGATGAGATCTAATCGGCGAATATGACTTTGGCTTTCTCTGGCTTGCTTCTCGATGTGACTGGTGGCTATGGTTTCGATGTCCCCCTTCATAAGGGAACCTTGTATTTATAGCGTAGCACCTCTTTCTTCAAGTAGAACTCTGAGAACCAGGATAGGATACGGGCTTAATGGAGACCTTGTCTTCCTCAAATAGGACTCTGACACCTTCTATTCCGAGAAGACAATTTCCTTCTATATCTTCCGTATTTGCTTAATTAAAAGATACCTCGCATACATCATTAGGTATATGGTTTTGTATATCACGAAGCCAAGTATAGGAGGTATGTCTTATCCTTGACACGACAGAGAGGAGGAGAGGAGTTAGTGTTAAGAGGTTTTGCACGAATCTTAAAGCATATAAGATGTCACGCCCAGAAATTTAGCCAAATTTCTAGATTATTTTGTGTATTAAATTCTTGTCCAGGAATCAGCTAGGGTACACAAAATGACAAATCAATAAACAGATCCAAACTTAAAACAAAGCGTAAAATACTTACAGAAAAGGCACTTAGTCCTCACACTCGAAAGAAAACAACAGCAGCGGAAAAGGTGATCCTAGCGGAGCTTCAGCTCCACTCCACGGGCAAACTCAACCGGGGCCTAAGCCTTGGTCTTCTAACTTTGTCTTTGACTCAGAAGCACTATACTTATGGGAAAGGAGGAAAATAGCAAGACTGAGTACAACCATCGTACTCAACAAGTCACACCGAGAAATGCGAACGTACAAGGAAGGGACAAAGAGTGGCTTGGGCCATTTTGCATAAATGCGGTTGTAAAACCTTTCTAGTTTAAAACAGGAAAAAAGATTGATTAATTAGGTCAATGTTAATCCTTCGACTAAACAACGCTATCTCCACATTTAACAAGCCCAACCAATCCACCTGAACTAAACTAATTCCATTGAGTCCAATTATTAAAGGTGGGACTAATCATGGTAAAATCTGGTCGATCGCCCATAACCGCTGGCACGGCTATTCAAATAGTTCTACTCTAGCCATATGTGTACAACTGTACCCACAAGACACGATTCCACACATGTTGCTATGCCCCGAAGTATCGCCACGATACTGCAAAGGGGGAAATCGTGACAAGACCCTTTGCATAACTCTTCCTGATCAAGCGATATCACACTGAGGTTTCGCCCCTACCCCTAAATCTAGGGTAGGCAGCCCCCTGGTGCCTTGGTGAATCTGGCAGCCACATAGACCTTGCCCAGTCCATCCAAACTCCATCACGCCCACCCTTGCCAGGGTACGTCAGCCAAGAAAAAGCTACCCTACAAGTCCAGCAGTTGCCCACTCTTGCTTGTAGTAAGTACTGTAAGTCTTCCAGGGTTTTCCATGAACCAGTCCTTAATTACCATGGGTGCAATAGCAAAACCATGCACCCACAGTCCACCATTAAGTCACATTTTATTTAACCTTTATTTCAAGGTAATATTGGTCCATGACCATCATTTCATGTGACTATAAGCTAGTAGTATGGTTCTCCCATCAGGTGAGCTAGTGTAAGTAAGCATGGCTAAGCGTAAATCTAGCAAGGTCACATAAGTGACGACAGCTAGTCAAATTAATCACCCAAGCTGACAATGAATGGATAACAATTAAGTAAGGCACAAGCAAGCGAGATAGGTATTCCATCATCTCATGTAATTAGCAAAACATGCAATTTTATTTGCAAACAATAAAATATTTTATAAAGTGGGATCAATATGCATCAAGGAGGAATGTGACTTGCCTTGCTTCTTCGACGAACCTCTTTTCTTCGCGAACGCAAACTCCCAAAACCGCAAAGCCTACACGCGGCACACAAAACAAGGAAAACACCTAATAAAAACCAAATAAATAGTACATGAAAAGTAAATAAACATGTAGATCTCAATTTTAGATGAATTTTGCAATTTGAATGGCCCAATTTGGAGTTCGTATGGATTACATATGAATTTTAGAAGTTTTCGGCCATTTAGTTGAATTTTAGAAATTAAAATGATTTATTGTGCGATTATTATTTATTTTTACAAAGGAAAAGAACACTGCTGATGTCACGCTAATGTCAGCAGAGGGCGTACGCGCGGGAAAAAAGACCGGTCCACCGTGGACCGAGTCCACGGTGCCACGGGCAAGTGCACCACATGGCACAACGTGGTGCCAGCGAGGCACCGATGTGGCTGCCACGTGGGCTGCCACATGGACGGCCCCAATATGCCCGACAGCAGATCGGACGACGCAGGTTGAATGGGGGCGGCGACGGCCGACCGACCGGCTGGGGCGGTGCGGCGACGGCGCGCACGGCGGTGCACGGGGCCAAAGGCAACCGGCGGCGGTGCGGAAGGTGGCGGAGGAGATGCGCGTGCACAACACGGTGTAGCGGAGGGACGGAGGCGTCGCATGGGCAAGCCTGGCGGCAATAGAGCGGCGGAGGGGCTTGGCGACAGGAGAATGACGACAGGCTCGGTGAAGGCGCTCGGTCGGGAGCGGTGCACACTCGGGCTCGACACGCCGGCGAGGGGTGACAGCACGGTTTGACCCGGGAGCAGTCGAAAGAGAGAAAACGAGGGGAGAAAGAGGGAAGGGATGTGCTCACCGAAAAATGGCTGGACTTGGGGAATACGACGGCGCATGGCACGGAAATGCGACGGGATTTTGGGGAAATGTGATGGTCGGCGCTCTACTCACGGCAGCGAACACGGTGACGGTGGAGAATTGAGGCGGCAAGGAGCGGTTTGTGCGAATCGGGCAGTCGGAGATGAAATAGGCGGCGGCGGCTTCGGGATCACGGAGAAGGCTCGATCTGGTGGCGGTTGGGGGAAGAGAAGGGGCGTCCGAGGTCACCCTCGGGATGGTGAAGCTAGAGGGGTGGTGGCGTGGTACGGCGGCGGCTAGGGCTATGGCAGCACCCGGCTGAACATGGCCGACGAGCGGTGGTGGTGCGGGTTCACGTGGGGAGGGAGTTAGGGAGCGCTAGGAGCTTAGGAAAAAGGGGGAAAATACGAGGGGCGCTCGGGGATCGATTTAAAGCGGCGGGGAGGCGACGAGGAGACCGGGAGCGGAAGGAAAAACGATGGAGTGGGGGTGTGCGGGAATGGCGGCGGCCAGGGAAGCCGGCTTAGCCGTTGGCCCTTTTGCGCACGCGATGGCTTGCGGGGAGAGTGGGAAGTGGGGTCGTGGAGTGGGCGAGGCAGTGCGGAATGGGTGAGGTGCGCGGCGACCGAGAAACGTGGCGGCGTGGGGTGGCCAAGGTGGCGGACGGAGGCCGGGAAAGGCGAGAGGTTGGAAATGACCCTGGCAAGTGGGGCCCACCTGCCGATGAGAGGTAGAGGGAGGGAACCAAAAGCGGACTTTGCGCAAAGGGGCAGCTAGTGGGCCGGTGCTCGGGCCGAACCGGGGAGGAGAGAGAAGGGGTGCAAAGTAGACTTTTGGAGGGAGTGGGCCGAGGACGGCTCAAGAACAGGAAGGGATTTAAATTGGTTTTTCTTTTTATTTAATTAGATAAATGATCTTTGTATTTTTATAAATACTTTCAATGCTCTAATAATTCCAAGAAAATTCCCGAAAATAGTGAGAGTATTAGATAAAAATATAAAAGATCATTTACTGATTAAATAATTTATTTAAATAATTATTGAGATATTTATTGTATTATTAAAATTATTTCGGAGCTCCAAAATTCCACAAAAGTTTGGAGAGTATTTTATGGCATGGAGAATATTACAAAAATATTTCCGCCATGATTTTTAAAAGAAAATTTAATTTCCTTATTAAATTCACTTGATTAGTTTATTTTTATTTTTAATAATTTCTAGAAAATGCATTACTAAACAATTTTTAATCCCGATCGAGAATCGGGCGTGACAAACCTACCCCCTTACAGGAATCTTGTCCCAAGATTCGGGGCTAGAAAGAAAGAATGTAGGGTCAGGTTGGGTCGGCCGACTTCTGCGGTTTCCTTCTAACTCACCCCGATTGATTGACTGCCAAACCCGTGCGATGGTTGATTGATCAAACTTGCACGACTGAACTGACTGGATTCAACCCTGGTGTTCTGCTGCTCCACAGAACTAAACTGGTTGGTCGTTCCTATTCTGACCCTGACCCGGATCACAGGGACTCATAGTACTTACTTCCCTTGGACCGCACAATTAAGGCTGACAAATCTGATAAGTTGAGGATTCACTCTCCTGACTGGTAGTGGGTGGAACTTTTTTCGAGACCATGTAACTGACTTTCGTGAACACACAGACCCTGAATTTGCTGTGAACTGCTCTTGATCCAAACAACAAGTATTTGAAGAAGCTGCTAGATCGATCTTTCATCTATATTGTGATTGTTCCCGAATGCTGCTTCTTTAGGCTGAACTGTTGGCACGACAGCTTGGGTGTGCCTTAGATATGAACCTGTTTACTTGAGATTGTCGTAACCCTGCTAATGGCTTGCAATTGTCTCTCTTGGTTACAACCCAATCTGCTTCGCGTGGTTGAACCTCCGAGCAAACGGTTACCAGGTATAACCGAACTCATCTTCGGGCTCGCTTTTAAAACTAGTAGTTGAGCTTTCGCCTAACCGTGAACAATTTCACGGCTATCCTTGAGGTTGTCCAACATCTCTCTGATTTACAAAGGACCTTGATTTTGAAAACCGAGTACTCCATCGATCGATCAAAATGAAACAATGACAGTGCACTTTCATTCTAGGGATGCTTGGAACTCAATACTCAAATGATGACGAGAGGTCCCACATAAGAATGAATCTTATGCAACTCTTGAACATTCTGACTCTTGATTAACTTTTCCATTGGTTGTAACTGTTGGCATGACTATTCCGCTTCTGTCCTGACTTCGGTGTCATCTACATGAACATGTTATGTAGTTGATATTCTTTTCTTGAAACAAACATTGATCACATAATGGGTCAAGCTCAAAAGGTTATTCCCACGATATAACATTCCACTTCTTCGCTTATCCTTTATTTACTCCTCCGGGTTGATAGACTATAAGTTCTACCATTGCTTTCTCTCCAGACATCAAAATCTGCACACCTGCTAAAAACTGCCTTTGATGTTGCCAAGAGTTTCTGCTCTCTGACCAGCACAAGCTTACTTTCAAGCCTTGAGTAGAGATGATTCACAAGGAATGATTCTCTATCGCCTGCTTTGCGAACTGTATTTTATGGTCTGACCTCTACATCCATTTATTCCAGGCAGAGGTGATGAAGTAATTCTGTTGTCGTCTTCCTAGGGAAACACCGAGGTGGTTTTCCGAAGACTGTAACAGTGGTCTTGAAATAAAGAATTCATTATTAATCCATGCTCACCATTACGGTGCAATTACCACCTACTATTATGATAACCCTTTTATGATGTTGCTTTCAACTATATCATTACCCTTTTCGTTCTCATGAGGTATCACTTATATTGCCCTCCAAAGAGATCTCACCATGATGAGTGCCACCACAGTCTAATCACTCTCGCTTCACTGATTGATCAATTCTTTTCTTTACTTGCAATTAGATTCTTGGTCTTGACAAAATTGCAATGACCCAACAAAGAAACAATAGGTTTCTTGTGACATTGTCGGATACACAAGTCGATCCACTTTATGGCTGCTCAATATGAACCATGAGAGAAGAAAATTCCTTTTTCATAACTGTAATGAAACTTCTATGCACAAAGAAAGTACATGAACACCAAACAATTATAGACGGTTATTGACCATTGCTAGCAGAATTGCTGACAGGTATGAAATCTGCCCTTTGCGATTCTGACCTGGTTGATTGGTTCCATCATTGGGGTATAGGGTGGCCCATGCTTTACTCAACGTTCCCTTCTGATTACATAACTGCCATGAAACTCCTTGGTGTCACGAGTGGTTCCTGAAAACCAAAGACTTGATGTTGATGAGAAATTTCTCTCACGCGCTGGCCTGGGAGATCTGCTTAACTCCAGTGCAGGTCCTTCTCGGCTACCTATGCTGTACAATGCGTGCCAGTTAGTTTGATCTATTAACCAACAAGAAAAATAAAGATATATGCGTTAAGTGTTAGGTTAGATCCTACTGGATCGGCTGCAAATTTCTCTCACGCGCTGGCCTGGGAGATCTGCTTAACTCCAGTGCAGGTCCTTCTCGGCTACCTATGTTGTACAAGGCGTGCCAGTTGGTTTGATCTGTTAACCAACAAGAAAAATAAAGATATATGCGTTAAGTGTTAGGTTAGATCCAACTAGATTGGCTGCAAGAGTCAATTTACATATATATGTTATCCCGAAGTGTATTTAAACCAAGTGACTAGAATAGATCGGCTGCGTCGAGACATTATTAACCACTTAATCCAAATATACAATGGGATAATAAATATATGCTTTAACAATCTAGCCGATGTCGTAAGTCCAACTGTGAATCGGCTAATACTCCGATTTATCTTATGAAAAGATATTGATCTGAGCTAAATGCGCTAAACCTAGATCAGTCGGCTGTCGGCTGTAACTGAAGCTTAGGGCATTTAACTAGAGCAAGATCTTAATATAAGAGGCGGTTTTAATGATTCTGATTGCAAATATATCAAAAGAATATTAAAACAGATAAGGTCGGCTGAAACCCCGGCGTTGTCTCTAAACATATACATTTAGCCGAATAGATCATAAAAGCTCTAAGAATGACTTAATAGATCATACTGATGAAACATTAAGTATAAAAAGAACAAATTGATCTACTGTAGCTGATGTAAATACCTCGAGACGGTGGATATCGCTTATAATTTAGGCCAACCCTTAGATCTAGCTCTATCGGCTGCTGATTCTTGACAGAAACGAGCCGATGTCGAGACAAATCTAAACATTGTTCTAGATTATACGTGATATATGATAACCAGCGCAGCTAAATTATCGAATTTAGAGTGTCATAGCGATGGAAGCACTAAATTCGATGAGATACACCACTAACGACAAACATTTACCTTAATTCGGGGATCGAAACGATGCAGCCCGAAGCCAGATCAGTTGTTCGTCTGAAGAAAAAGGAGGCGATGCGCCGAAGGTTTTATTGATTGTGTGAATGAATAATTACAGGGATCTCGGGTCCTATTTATACCCAAGAATAACTTTATCCATGCAAATCACAGTCTCTATCTAATCTACTATTTAAAATACGACAATATCCCGGGATAAGGTCCCATGCCGTATTACCATAAAAAAATTAAACAAACTCTTAATTTACAGATACAATTGCCGTTACAGGACTCTATCCGTAGATGGCAATATCTTTTAACGCGCGGTTTGAGAACTGAATCTTCTATTTATCTTTAAGCAGTTTCACCAGAAACGGTTTTATCCTCTCCACCGACTTAGCATCGGCTATCGGCTACCCTTGTCCGATCCAACCTCAGCCGATTGACCTCGTAGCCGATCATTACTCAGCTGATTTGAGCATAGCCGATGCGGCCTCTGTTTCTCCGCAGATTATTCTTCCAATCCAATTCCGCTTCAAATTCGACCTTTAACATAGGGATTTGGTTACCAAATTTGGTCGTTAACACATGCCTCCCAAGTCTGTGATAAGATAATATCACAGATTTGTTGCTTTTCCAAATTCCCGCTTTCTCCGACCAAAACCGTTTCGGCTGCCCAAAAATATCCTTCAAATACCGCCTTCGCGGCCACCGCACGTGTCACATTACCACAAACCAACAGCCACCTCAACAACACTTGAGCTCTCCGGCGACTCCCTCGGCAAACTCAGCGACCTCAGCGACCTCGGCGACCTCGTCTTCCCCGGGGAACCCTAAGAAGCGGCAATCACCGACAATGGCTTCTTCAAGTGCCCACTCCGAGGCAACCCAGACGAAATACCCAGAGGTAAGTCTCATCGGCTATCACCCTTTACTCTGTGCAATCTGGCCTTCATCTTTCATAACCTTGTCTTTCCATCCTTTAAACTACAACATCTTGGCCACCAAATTGCAATCCTAGACCTCGCCAGCCTCAATCAGTTTTTATTAGGGCCAATCGGCAACATAGACCCTAGCGAAGCTCATCAATGCCGAAACGAACAGAGTCCCCTTCAGATTTTCTATTCCTAACCTAGCTCACTGGTCTAGTGCTTTCAAATCATGGCCCTCAACGGACAAAACTTGGCTAGCTTGGTTCTCACGGATGTCAGCTAGGCTGCAGACCCACTGGACTAAGATAGGGATAAATCAATGCCTAGCCCTGACCGTAGCCGATATCTCAAAGGATGAACCTCTCTTATCGGCTGCCACCTATTTCTGGTCGGATACGCTAAATGCGTTCCTTTTTAGGCAAGGGCCAATGACACCAACCCTCATGGATATAGTGATGATCACAGGGTTGGACATAACATCAACAGTTGACCCAATCGGCCTCAATATCAACTGTTCCCACAATTTCAAGACCAAAAGCATAGGGGGCTGGAGTGATTTATTTCCATGAATATGAAGGACGGCCCAATCACTGAGAGAGAACACACCGCTTTCCTATTAATGTGGCTGGAAAAGTATGTCTTCTGTGGGTCGAGTTGTGTGCCGACGAGCAACTGGCAGCATGTAGCCGAAGCTCTAGTAAGCAAGAAACAAGTTCCTTTGGGGAAATATCTGCTCGGCTACTTATACCAAATGCTAAGCAGTGCGTCGGCTCGGCTAGCTTACCAACAAGCTGTCAACACAGGAGGGCCTTGGTGACTGTTACAACTATGGCTAAACCTCCACCTCCACCGGGTTGCAGAAAGGCCATCCCCACTAGAGGCTGATTTCCCTTTAATCGAGCCGAGATTTGAGGATGATGAAGAAGTAACCACCCATCGATGCTTATCATATGGGGAAGCAGCAGCAACCTATCCCGGATCCAAATTAACAGCCGATCATTTCAAAAGTTGGTTTGGCAACCTGTATAACGGCTTCCCAAGCACTTCAAGGATATGGTTTGCCTATACGGACTTTGAAAGATTTGAACTCCCAAATGACTTTCGGCTGGACGAACTCAACTCTTAAAGCTATGACAAGCCAAGGGAAATCTATACATCGGCTATCACACCCTGCATACTTCCAGTCGGCATCCACCAAGGATGCAACATTCAAAAGTCCTATGAATTTTATCATCCGATGGTAGCCGCAAGGCAACTTGGCATGGGTCAACTGCCGATCGGCCTGTATTACGCAGACAAGATCCAGACCAGAGGCAAGATCGAGGATGACATCATGATGAATCGGCTGCTCAATATACCTGGCCCCCCTCTAGGCAGTATTGACAACATCGATCTAGCAGTGCGGAGGACATCGATCTTCAGCCGATGGTGGAATGAATGGAAGCAGCACTTGTTCCACCACTACCTGACCATCATCGATCCAGAAATGACCCCATCGACAAGTATCCTTTTCCTTATCTAAGTCCCTGTTTTTCTTTCAACCCTTCTCCATATTATCGGCTAATCATGCTTCATTTCTTTGCAGACAATCGACTCCTCTCCTTCGCACACAAGCAATACAGGGGTGGCCATCCACTACGCCCCTGGGCTGTTATCCGGCGGCTGTGGGCTGGCCCCGTCCATCATCGGCTGCCATGCGCCGAAGGTGGGCACTTTGCTCCACGGCCAGACCCGTGCACCGCTGCATCGGCAGAAAAGGGCGGCATCGTCGGCTGCGGTTACTCCAGGTGCAGAGAAAAAGAAACGTGCTTTAAAGAAGCTGAGGACAACCCCAGCCGATGACTTGCCCCCAGTCGATCCAAACGTGGATGCGGCCCTCGAAGAAGAAGTCAGGGACGAGGAAATGGAGGAGACCGTCAATGCTGCCGCAGCCGAAACAAGTCCTTCCGACAGGTACGCCCAAACTCCATCGGCCGAGCAGACCACTGAGCGAACTCCAAGCCCTCCGAAACGCATCCCTCGCCCTCAGCCGGTAAGTGTTTTTACTGCTCAATCCTGTCATCTTTCACCTTTTTCACATTGCAACTTATCGGCTTTTGGCGTCCATAGGCCAAGAAGTTAGCCACAAAGAAGAAAACGGCTCCCCCTCCTTCGGTAAACTCAATCCTTATTTCTTTCTCACTAACACAGCTGAATTTTTAACTCACATTTTCCTTTTACAGCCTCCCCGCGCTCCAACATCTGCCCCCCGGGTATCGAGGGAGCCGATGCCGATGGTCGCGCACGCCGAAGATGCTGAGTGTGGACCCCCGTTTTTGGAATGAGAATCATTCGTGTTCATAGTACCATATCCCTGGATCGAGTAGTTTGGTACCCATGAATACAGTACTGAATTATCAGGTGCAAAGTGCATGAATAGTCTTACATCAAAAGTATTACAATAATAGGCCCGAAGGCAATATTCATTACATATAGGACCTACTAGTCCGGATACAACCAAAAGCAGAATTTAGATAAGATAGCAGTCGAAAAACAGCGGCATGTCGATTGCACAGGCAACGACCGGGGACTAAGACCTAGTAGACGCCTTCTCCTTCTTCGCCCACCTGGGAGTAAGCATAGGGGTCCTCCAGTTCTTCGTTTCCACATCTGAAGGTTTGTGCGTATAGCAAAGGTGAGTACCCAACGTACTCAGCAAGCCGACACGGAATGATGCACATGATAGGGTCATTCAAAGGATGGCTATGGTTTATTTGCACAAAGCCAATTTTCACAAATCATTTCACAAACCTAACATCTAGCCAGGTCAAGTTTTAGTTCCATAGTATATTAAGTCGGCGATGGTTCTGTCTACCATCCATCGTGATTCTAAGGATGGCTTCCCGCCTCCGGTTCGTTATGGTTTTCTAGGGAGTCCACCCCTTCTCGCAGTTCGAGAAGTTGAGTCCACCAGCACACAAAATCATTATGCATTCCCACCCATCATTTAAAATTTATGAGTCTAGCCACGGGAGAAACTTGTCACGTCGCTCATTAACCGCGAGCACGGCTATTCGAATAGATTGATTTACTCACGCTGCAGTGGATGCACGCTTTACCCATACTCCGCAACTGCTCATTGAATGAGCTTTCATCCCTTCATATGGGACGGTCACGGCAAAGCCTTTCGATAACTTCGCTTTGGCAGTACCCGCTCCATGAACTTAAATCCTCTTGCACTCTAGCCATCCTTTCCTAGCAGTGAGAGGAGTTCTGGCGCTCCCGGGGTAAGGGAAAACTCACAAAATTCTCATTCATTACTCAACACTTAGGTCGTAGCCTTATCTCGATAACCAGAACCACCTCTCCACTCAAGAACCACTATGCAGGGATACTGCCTCCGCTCCGCTATCTACTCCGCTAGGTCTATACCCATTCGAGAAGTATGGTTGTACTGGCTCGTTCCAGGTTATAAGTCTCATGGCTCGGTCCTTAATCGACCAGGGATGGTTCTTGCCATTACCAGAATCCACCCAAATCCATCCATCCACCCCAGTCTAAAAACATTGGTTTTGTACTTTTATTTTTCTATCCAAACTATTTTCATCATGTTCAAGGCAATGTGGTGCTCATGTCTCCACATGTCGTATTCCAACTACCTTCCCTAAGATAGTTGCCCAAGCATGAAGCTTCTTTGTAAAATCATGAGTATGCACGAATCTAATATAAGCATGGCTAAACATTTTACCGAAGATATCCTCCGGTTATATCACATCGAGGGTTACAAAGATTATATCTAAGGGTAATCAATATCAAGGCATGGTATATCAAGCATAGGTATTCATTTGTGTATAGCATGCATGTTTGAAGTTTAAATCAATATCATTCCACAAAATAGGTTCAATATGTTCAAAGGGAAGTGTTGACTTGCCTTGCTCGCACGCTTGTTGGACGGGGTCTTCACCGTAGTCAGTGCCTGCTTCCTCGGTTGCTATTCGTACGTGCGAAAAATCAATTGAATTCGATCAGAATTCAATAAAAGTACCAAGAGAGCGGAAAGAACCATAAAAATGACTCCAAATATTTAGTCTAAAATTTTAATCGTGTTTGGGTGAGGGTTTTGGGATGAGATCCGATTTAAAAAGCGAGTTTGGAGTTTTTAAGGTTTTCGCAAAATATCGATTTAATTGATTAAGGGGGATAAACTTAAAAAGGTGTTGATCAAAAGAATTGGTATTCAAGATTTTGGAGGTCCGAATACCAAAAGAACATATTTTTAATGGCAAAAAGAAAATAGACAAACTCCGAGTAAAAACGACGCGAGAACGAGATCTCCGAAATTCCTATTTTTGAATCCTGAACTTGCTCAGAGAAAAATATACGAGAAAACTATATATTTTTGCCCAAATATTTTCCCAAATATTTCCCAAAAGCTTCTCCTAACTTTTCTAGATTTTTCCAAATTTTTTTCCTATTGTTCTCTTTTTCTTTTCTTTTTCTTTCTTTCTCTTCTCTTTCCTTCCTTTTCTTTTTCTCTTTTTTTTTCCTCTACCCTCCTTCACTCTCTCTCTCTACCCCCGTTTACCCTCCCTCGGCCGAGCGAGCGGGGGCGGCGCGGACCGGTGACGGCGCGGCACTACGGGAAAAGAAAGGAGAAGAAAATGAGGAGGGTGGCGGCTCACGGCACGGCGAACGGCACGGCGGCGGCACGGCAACGGCGTGGTGGCAGCCCACAGCGGCGACACGGCGGTGGTTGCGGCGAACGGCGGCGAACGGCGGTGGGGAAGAGAGGAAATGGGAGAGGCGAGGCGTGGGGAGAACGTGCGACCTCACGTCCCCTTTTATAGCGCACCGGCGAGAGAGAGGAGAGAGGGCCCGGGCGGCTGGCGACGCGGCGAGCCATCATGGCGGCGTGGGGTGGCGGGGCCGGGCGCGCGGCGCGAGGACGGCGGGGTCCGGCGTGAGGTCGACGCGTGGCGCACGCGGGCGGGGTCTGCGCGGAGCGGCGCGTGGCGCGCGCGTGCGCGGGTCCGGCGCGGCGTGGAGGCGCACGACGCGAGGTGGCGGGCCCGGGCGCGGCGCGGCGCGTGTTGCGCGCGCGGCACGGGGCACGCGGTATGGTGGTACGGCGTCGAACACGTGTTGCGCAATGAACAGTGCCATTTTCCAATTTCCCGATTTAATTTCCTATTTTCCCATTTCTTTTTCCTTTCACCTCTAAAATTTAAAATAAAATCTAGCACACCCAAAATTAAGTTATAAAATGTGTTTTCAACCTCTTCATCCACTTTTATTATTTTAAAAATATATTTTACATATTTAATTTAATTCTTTTCCTAAATTCAAGAAAATGTGACTTCGACTCAAAATAATTTCTTAACTTCATATATATCCTAAAAATATTTTATCACTCATTTTGCTCACTAATTAATATTACTCCACCACAAAATAATGTTTTGAACCAAAGTATATTTTACAGTATATTTTTTAAATTCACCACCCTTTTCTATTTTATATTAAAATTTCCAACTCTATACTTTTAAATTTTCCCCTTTTTGAATTTCAAATCATTTGGTTTTTCTCAAACATCAAGATGAATCACTTTCTTATAAATTTTATGCAACAAAGCGGCAAATAAGAAGCAATAAGCACGATGAGAAGCAAATAGTCACAAGTTTTTGTGAGTTCCGATTTTTAATTCCCAGTTTTAAATTCTTCAATTTCCAGGGTGTTACACTGAGGATGTGGCTACCTCAGTTTCAGCTGTCCGAGTAAGTCCTGCTTAACTTTACAAAATCGGCTTATTAGCCACGTCGGCTCTCTAACCAATTTCCAACTTGCAGTCTATAGCCGATCTCTTGGACTTTGACTTATCAGAATTTCTTGATCCCAACGAGAGCGTCGACAAGGCCGTGGTTGTAACAGACAATGAGCTACAAGCCACCTTGTCAGACATAGCCAAACGGCTAGAGTGCTCTCTGGATTTTTTGGTCACCGATTGCGGTTCCATCCGTAGTCTGTTCGAAGACATCCAAGATCGGCTACCGGACCAGCTGGCTGACACCATCGCGCCAGCTACTTTCTTGGAGGCGCATCGGCACAAACTCGAACGAGCTAAACAGAGGATAGCTGACCGCCGTGAGAACAAGGCCCTAGAAGCTACCATCAAGGCCAGCCAGCAAGACATTACCGCCGAAAAGGCTAAATTCGATGCTCTGAAGACCGAGCCGATTGCCGAACTCGATCAGCATCGCAAACGCCAGGAAGAGTTGATAGCCGAGCTTGCCGACATTGATGCCAATATCGTGGTCAAAGAACAACACGTGGTCGGCCAGCCGAAGGAGATCGAGGACCAGCGAGCAAAGATCAAGGCAGCCGTGTCAAACCTGTCGGACATGGCCAAGGCGGTGAAGCCGATCCCGGGAAGCGACGCAGCCGACGCAAGGGCCATAGAAGAAATAGACATGATCCGCCGCAGGGCAATATCGGCCATCAAGGACTTCCTTAAGCGCTGAGTTGGTTGTAATAGTTGGGGCAGAACATGTAAAATCTTGTAATCTAACTATCACTTGTAATCGGCTTACATTGTCCACCTTTGTAATCAGCTAACATTGTATCTTGCAATTGTTTTAAACTATCTTCTGTAATCGGCTTGCTTTACTTGGTCCCACTTAACACATGCTTGCCGATTATGTTAAACTTGCTTGAAGGCATCAAATTTTTTTGAAAAAGTCACTCTTTCTCCTTGATGTCGTCAATTTTTTTTGAAAAAGTCACTCTTTCTCCTTGATATCATATTGTATTGTATATGCATATGCCCCCCTAATTTCGTTGATGTCTTTGATGTCGACGAAATTATGAACTTAACACCCTTTCGTCCTATTGTCGTAACCGTCGGCCATCACTAGCCGATCATAGGGAACTAGGGAAAAACTTGGCTTGGAAATTACCTAAAGGCGATGCGTGCGTCACAACACATCGGCTAACACGAATCGGCTGAACAAACAGAGCCGAATCATGAGTTGATCCATACACTCGGGTAATATTTCTTTAAATATTTACCGTTCAGAGCCCTTCCAAACACTTCTCCATCCAGACCCTCTAGCATATAAGCTCCTTTAGAGACGCATTTGTGGATCTTGAAAGGCCCTTCCCAATTTGCTGACCACTTGCCGAATTTACTATCTCTTGTTCCAATCGGCAATATCAGTTTCCAAACGAGTTCGCCCTCTTCAAAAGACTTAGGTACAACTTTCTTATTATAATGACGGGCCACTCGTTCTTTATCCCTTGTTACCTTTTCCAAGGCCCTCATCCTTGACAAAACTAGGTCGTCTGATTCATCCACCATCAAGTGATAATAATCATCGATCGTAAGTTGATCTTGTAGCTGAACTCGTCTCGAGCCGATGATATTTTCCCATGGCAGCACTGCCTCATGCCCATAGACAAACTTGTATGGAGGGACTTGGATAGATCTGTGGCATGCCATCCGATATGCCCAAAGTGATTCGGAAAATCGGCTATGCCATTTCTTAGGGTACTCAGAAACTTCCTCTTTATTAGCTTGATCAAACTTTTGTTTGAAGCTTCTGCTTGCCTGTTGGCCTGCGCATAGTATGGTGAAGAATTAAGTAACTTGATCCCCATGTCGTCGGCAAACTGAACAAACTCGTCTGATATGAAGATAGATTCCTGGTCTGTTGTTATTGTTTGTTGGACGCCAAATCGGTAGATAATATGCTCTGTAACAAACTCGATTGCGTCCCTAGAATCGACCTTTTTTAAAGGAATTGCCTTCACCCATTTTGTAAAATAATTTGTTGCCACCAGAATGAATTTATGCCCTTTGCTTCAGGGTGGATTGATCTGGCCGATCATGTCGATGCCCCATCCTCGGAACGGCCAAGCCTTTATGATCGGATTCATAGCCGATGCTGGTGCTCTTTGCATGGTGCTGAATTTCTGACAATCCTGGCAACCTTTATAATACTTGAAACAGTCCTCCAACATCGTTGGCAAAAAATATCCTGCTCTCCGAAGCAACCACTTCATCTTGTGAGACGATTGATGCGTGCCACATATCCCTTCATGCACTTCTCCGATAGCCACTTTGGCTTGATCGGCACTAAGACACTTGAGCAGCACACCATCAATCGTCCGATAGTAGAGATCTTCGTCGAGCAAAACATATCTTAAGGCTTGGTATCGCAATTTCCTTGAAGCCGATTGAGTGGGGTTCTACAAATAGCTGTAAACCTCAAACCTCCAATCATCGGCTGTCATGGCAACGACTTCTATCTCGACTTCTTTTATCATCGGCCTGTAGTCTGATGCCCCTTGAGCTAAATCATTGGCTTCTGTCTTCTGCTCTCTGGGGATGTGTTTCCGTGTAACTAGCCGAAAGCTATCCATTAATTCTCGGCACTGTTGATAGTACACCATCAGCGTGTCATTTCTGCATTTATACTCCCCTGACAACTGGCTGATGACCAATAGTGAATCCCCCATTATCTCTATGGCATCGGCTTTGACTTCTTTGAGAAGATGCAATCCCTTGAGCACCGCTTGGTATTCGGCTTGATTGTTTGTAGCCTAGGGGTTGATAGAGAAAGCAAATTCAAAGCTTGCCCCCCTAGACGAGATAATGACCAAGCCGATACCGCAGCCGTTGGTGCATACCGAGCCATCAAATATCAATGTCCAAGGCATAATTTTGATTGAGCCGATTGAGCTACCTCTGTGCTCCACGATAAAATCGGCTATAGCTTGCCCTTTAACTGCCCTGGGTGCTTGATGCCTCAGATCAAATTCTGTCAGGGCAAAAATCTACTTTTCAATTCACCCTTTTAAAACCGGAGCCGATAGCATGTATTTAATGACATCGGCTTTGCATATTATTGTGCACTCGTTGGATAGCAGATAATGTCTTAACTTTGTGCATGAAAAATATAGGCACATGCATAGCTTCTCCACTGGTAAATACCTTGTTTTTACGTCCAATAGTCGTCGGCTGAAATAGAAGATAGCTTTTTCTTTGCCCTCAACCTCTTGGATTAGGACTGAGCCGATTGACTTGTCATCGGCCGATAAGTACAGCTTGAACGGTATGCCTTTTCGTGGAGAAATTAGAACCGGAGGCGAGCTTAAATAATTCTTGATATTGTCTAAGGCCTTCTGCTGCTTTGCCCCCTATGTGAATGTTTGATCGGCTTTAAGCCAAAGCAGTGGTGTGAACGGCTCCATCTTCTCTAAAAGATTAGCTATGAACTGCCTGATGAAGTTGATTTTGTCGATCAATGATTGAAGCTGCTTCTTGTCCTTCGGAGGTTGTATCGTCTTGATAGCATTGATGCTTCTTGGTGTAACCTCAATTCCTCTTTCATGAAGAAACCCTAGAAATTGCCCGGCTGACACCCCGAACGCACACTTCAACGGATTCATCTTTAGGCCATATTTTCTTGTCCGCTCCAAAACCTGCCTCAGATCGGCTATGTGGTCCTCTATCTCCCTAGACTTGACAACGACATCGTCGATGTAGATCTCCACCAGAGAGCCGATCATGTCGTGGAAGATGTAATTCATGGCCCGTTGATACGTTGCCCCAGCATTTTTCAGCCCAAATATCATAACAACCCATTCATACAAGTCGATTGCCCCAGGACACCGAAAGGCAGTTTTGTGAATGTCCTCTTTGGCCATAAAGATTTGATTGTAGCCTGCGTTGCCATCCATGAAGCTGATGATTTTGTGGCCTGAAGCAGCGTCTACAAGCAAATCGGCTATAGGCATTGGGTATTCATCTTTGGGAGTAGCCTTATTTAAGTCTCTAAAATCGATGCATACCCTGAGTTTGCCACTCTTTTTCAATACTGGGACAATGTTTGAGACCCACTCGGCATATCGGCAAGGCCGAATGAATCCAGCATCATATAGTCGAGTTATTTCGGCTCTGATCACATCATACCTATCGGCTTTGAACCTCCTGGGAGGTTGTTTGAACGGCTGATAGCCTGCCTTGATCGGCAGTTGATGAACAACTATAGATCGGCTAAGACCAGGCATCTCAAAGTATTCCCAAGCAAAATAATCTTTATATTCTTTTAATAAATCAATAAGCTGGGATCTACAATGAGAAGATAAATTTTTGCTGATATACGTCGGCCTAGGCCTGTCTCCAGAGCCTATGTCTATTTCTTCTAACTTGTCGACCGACGTAAAACCTTACCCTAGCTTGCCATCGTCTTCGTCTGCGGTGTTCATGCCATAGATGTTCGAGCCCTCCACGACGTCTTGCTTAGAGTAGCAGCTACGACCCGTCGTCTCCAATTGGCTGTATGGTAGAATCGGACACTTTTAGAAAATCGGCTTGCCAGATCTTCCCGGACAAACAATCAATGCCGTCGATTTCTCAGAGTGGTAAATCGACATTGGCGACGCTTACTGACCTGTAGGCTTGTAAGATCTCTACCTTGTCGCTGTCCCATTGAAGTAGGCACTGGTGCATAGTGGAAGGGACGCCACAATTAGCATGTATCCAGTCCCTCCCGAGCAACAAGCTGTAAGACCCCTTCCCGTCGATGACAAAAAAGGTTGTGGGCACAGTCTTGTTTTCGACAGTCAGCTCGATATTCAACACGCCCTTGGTCTCTGATGGGTTGCCACCGAAGTCCTTTAATACCATGTAAGTCTTGATCAGGTCTTCGGCTCCCTTTCCCAATTTCCTAAATGTTGCAACGGGCATCAGATTTACTGCGGCTCCCCCATCTACTAGCATTTTTGACATCGGCTTGCCGTTGACGAAACCTTTTACATATAGTGGCTTTAGATGTCGATTTTAAGTCCCCTCTGGCTTGTCAAAAATCGCTTGATCCGGGGGACAGTGCTAGCTTGACCAAGGCGTCCTCGATATTGTCTGCATCAGCTTCAGGAGCATTGAATTCGGCTGGCAATATGAATACCATATTGACCGATGTAGAGATTTTGTCTTTCCCTTTGGCTGCCCTCCTGGCTTGATCGGCTGAACTTTCCCTGGGTTGTTCCTCGTGGGCTGTGGTGGTTTTCCTTTTGGGGATCCATTGCTTTTTGATTTTACCCAGCCGACGGCGTTGCTCTTCGATCATCTGCCAAACTTCTTCTTCCCTTCCTTCACGCTTTAGCCTTTGAATTCTTCGTTTCTGCGTCTTGGTGAAGAGGTCAGATGGGCACCATTGGGGGTTGGCCGATTCTTCATCGTCGGCCTCTCCTTCGTCGTGGTAGTCATCGTTCTCATCTTCGTCAAAGAAGTCTTGATGGATCGGCCCTAGCCGATCATGAACGGACTGTCGGTGTCGGTTGAGCTGTATGGGCCTCGGGACGAACTGAGTTGGACTAGTGATCGGCTGGCTTCTGTGTTCGTCCTCACGGTGCTCGTTGCAGCCGGGCAATTTTGTAGCATTGGCAGCCTCATCCCGGTTTCCCAACAGTGCCTGAAAAATTCACAATGCCAATGGGGATCAGCACCGCTGTGATTCTTGTCGTACCGGCGGCCTCGTGTCTCTGGCTCTTGCCGATAAAATCTTTCAAACCGAGCCTCTTCCCGCCAAGATTGCTGTTGGGGGTGGCGTCGGCTGTTCGTGTTGATCGACCGTCGATCGGCCGATCGGGCAACGGGGCGCACCACGTTGATTGGCGCAGCTTGGCTTCCAGTCGGCTTATCCTCTGTATTGACCCCTTTCAATGTTTCGGCTAAGCTGTACGTCATTCTGCGCTGCCAATCAGCTTGCCTAGGGCCAGTTTGAACCATATTGATTGGGAAGGGGTTGCCATCTACCTTCATCAGCCGAGTGGAATCGACGAATTTGAGTTTCCCGGCCTCTATTGCCGACTGGATCGGCTGTCTGAAGACTTTACAGTCGTTTGTGGCATGAGATGTAGAGTTGTGCCACTTGTAGTATTTCTTCTTCTTCAATTCATCGGCCGATGGGATCACATGGTTCTTGGGAAGCTGAATCTGCTTCTCCTTGAGTAATAGATCGAAGATCCTATCGGCCTTGGTGATGTCGAAATCATACTTCTCCTCTTTGGCTGTCTTCAGCAACCATTAACAGATGATGGCCTTTTTATTCTTGGACCATTCGGCTGCCACCACTTCTGCGTCATCGTTGTTGGAATCGGAGTCTAACTCAACGATGACTTGCGTTATGTTTTTGACAGCCTTCCTGGTGTCTTGAAACTTTGTTCATGGGCCGTCACCTTCTGTGCCAGATGTGCCAGGCTGTCAAAGTCCTGAGCGTAGAAGCGCTCGCGGATCAACGCGATCAGGCCATGGAAGGCCAAATCGGCTAGCTGGACATCCGACAGCACCAGGCTGTAGCATCGGTTCCTCATCTCTCTGAAGTGTTGAATGTATTCTTGAACCGACTCGTTGTGCTTCTGCCTGATACTGGTGAGGTCCGACAACTTCATTTCATGGTTGCCGGTGTAAAAGTAGCTATGAAATTATTTTTCGAGATCGGCCCAGCTCTGAATTGAGTTGTAAGGCAATAAAGAGAACCAGGTGAAAGCCGATCCCGAAAGAGACAAAGGAAACAGCCGGACTCTCAAGGCATCTGTAGCCGATGCTTCGCCGCACTGCGGCAAGAATCGGCTGACATGCTCGTAGGTTGACACGTTGTCTTGCCCTGAGAATTTCGAAATGTCTGGGATTTTGTATCGGTTGGGCAATCGAATCCGCTCAAAATGCTCCGGATAAGGATACCGATACATGTTCCCTGAGTCCTTTGGCTTGAGGACGAATTGATCGCGCATGACGTCCGCAATCAAATCGGCCCAGGTCCGGTTGTCCTGTTGTATCGGCTCATATGGATCATATAATGCGGGTGCTTGCCGATACAATGGTGGCGGTGTCTGGAGCCTGTAGTGATGATCTTGATGGCCTCCTTGATACTGGTAGTGCAGTGGATGGCTAGCGGGAGGCGGCCGATTTGCCGGTGGTGGCGTTGGTTGACCCGGGAACAGCTGTCGGCCACCGGCGTTGTTCTGTCTGTCCAAGCCAATCTGGGCAACCGGCTCTAACTGCCAATTGTCGTCGAACATGTTGGCGATCTGATCCTGGGGCAGCGGTTGTTGTCGGTTCAGCATAGTGATCACTGGTCTCGCAGCCGATCCGGATGGATTCGGCTGGTTGAGACCCTCCCGCGGCCCCCGGCTGTGCTGGTGGTGGAATTGGCCAGTGCAGGTGGCCAACGTCCCGTAACCGGAAACGGCCGTCTGTGAAGTAAGTCGGCCCCCGCTGCAGTTGGTCGGCTATCTTGGCGTCGACCACAGTGGTAATCATGTTGTTAAGGGTGTTGACAAGAATGCTACTCTGGTTGACCAGCGCGTGGTGGACGGCCGAATCAATTCGGTCTTGCAAAGTATGCAGGGCCGAATCGTCCTGTTCCTGGATCGGCTCCTCCGCCTTCTGTTTGCCCTTTGATCCACTGGAGGAGGACGCCTTGAGTTCGTCCATGCTGAACTTGTATTTTTGATGCACGGTCCCGGACCTTGTCTGGGTGAACGACTGTAGGTAGTTGGCCTGGAGCGCTTCTACCATCTTTTTATAGTCGACTTGTTGTTCAGCCGACAATTGCTCCATCCTCACAGGCACGATGTTGTCCTGAGAAACGCTGGGGCTCTTGAGATCAACCATCTTGTCAGTTGTGTCGATGCGTCCTAGCCGAGTTGACAGAGATTGTCCCACTGGGCGTGCCAAGAAGCGTGTTGATGAGAAATTTCTCTCACGCGCTGGCCTGGGAGATCTGCTTAACTCCAGTGCAGGTCCTTCTCGGCTACCTATGTTGTACAGGGCGTGCCAGTTGGTTTGATCTGTTAACCAACAAGAAAGATAAAGATATATACGTTAAGTGTTAGGTTAGATCCTACTGGATCGGCTACAAGAGTCAATTTACATATATATGTTATCCCGAAGTGTATTTAAACCAAGTGACTAGAATAGATCGGCTGCGTCGAGACAGTATTAACCACTTAATCCAAATATACAATGGGATAATAAATATATGCTTTAACAATCTAGCCGATGTCGGAAGTCCAACTGTGAATCGGCTAATACTCCGATTTATCTTATGAAAAGATATTGATCTCGAGCTAAATGCGCTAAACCTAGATCGAGTCAGGTTCAGAATCGAGGCTTAGGGCATTTAACTAGAGCAAGATCTTAATATAAGAGGCGGTTTTAATGATTCTGATTGCAAATATATCAAAAGAATATTAAAACAGATAAGGTCGGCTGAAACCGCGGCGCTGTCTCTAAACATATACATTTAGCCGAATAGATCATAAAAGCTCTAAGAACGACTTAATAGATCATACTGATGAAACATTAAGTATAAAAAGAACAAATTGATCTACTGTAGCTGATGTAAATACCTCGAGACAGTGGATATCGCTTATAATTTAGGCCAACCCTTAGATCTAGCTCTATCGGCTGCTGATTCTTGACAGAAATGAGCCGATGTCGAGACAGATCTAAATATTGTTCTAGATTATACGTGATATATGATAACCAGCGCAGCATAAATTATCGAATTTAGAGTGTCATAGCGATGGAAGCACTAAATTCGACGAGATACACCACTAACGACAAACATTTACCTTAATTCGGGGATCGAAACGATGCAGCCTGAAGCCAGATCAGTTGTTCGTCTGAAGAAAAAGGAGGCGATGTACCGAAGGTTGTATTGATTGTGTGAATGAATAATTACAGGGATCTGGGGTCCTATTTATACCCAAGAATAACATTATCCGTGCAAATCACAGTCTCTATCTAATCTACTATTTAAAATACGACAATATCCCGGATAAGGTCCCATGCCGTATTACCATAAAAATTTGAACAAACTCTTAATTTACGGATACACAATTGCCGTTACAGGACTCTATCCGTAGATGGCAATATCTTTTAACGCGCGGTTTGAGAACTGAATCTTCTATTTATCTTTAAGCAGTTTCACCAGAAACAGTTTTATCCTCTCCACTGACTTAGCATTGGCTATCGGCTACCCTTGTCCGATCCAACCTCAGCCGATTGACCTCGTAGCCGATCATTACTCAGCCGATTTGAGCATAGCCGATGCCGCCTCTGTTTCTCCGCAGATTATTCTCCCAATCCAATTCCGCTTCGAATTCGACCTTTAACTTAGGGATTTGGTTACCAAATTTGGTCGTTAACACTTGAAGACCGCTGCTGACTTTTGTTGGTAGAGATTCTGATTGGTATGTTTTTTTTGGCCCTAACATGGTTGACTTGTCCTTTCATTGCTTACTAACCGGGGTTCCAACAAGAACACTGCCTTGACTACTAATTTTTTCTCCAAGAAATGTCGATCTCCTTAGTAGCTGAAACAGGCAAAATCTTCCTATGGTTGTGTGGACCCCCGTTTTTGGAACGGGAATCTTTCGTGTTCTTAGTATCATTTTCCTGGATCGAGTAGTTGGTACCCACGAAATACAGTACTGAATAACCAGGTGCACATGCACGAATAGTCTTACAACGAAATTATTACAATGATAGGCCCGAAGGCAATGTTCACCACATAGGACCTCATGGTCCGGTTACAACACAAAAGCGAAATTAGATAAGGCAATGGAGTAAAGACCGGCATGTCGGTTGCCACGAGCAACGACCGGGACTAAGACCTAGTAAGCGCCTCCAGCTTCTTCGCCTTCCTGGTAGTAGGCGTAAGGATCCTCCGTTTCTTCATTCCCAACATCTGAAGGTTTGTGCGTATAGCAAGGGTGAGTACCAACCGTACTCAGCAAGCCAGCATGGAAGTGATGCATATGATAGGGTTATTCAAGGAATGGGTGAAGCTCTTTTGCATAAAGCCAATTTTCATAAATCTTTTCACAAGCCTAACAACTAGCCAAGTCAAGTTTTAGTTCCATAGTTCATTAATTTGACGATGGTTATGTTTACCATCCATCGTGATTCCAAGGATGGCTTCCCGCCTCCGATTCGTCATGGTTTTCTGGGGAGTCCACCCCTTCTCGCATCTCGAGAAGTTGATCCACCAGCGAATAAAATCATTATGCAAACCCATCCTAGCATTTTTAAGTTTAAAGTCTAGCCAAGCGAAAGTCTTGTCACGATGCTCAATATCCACGAGCACGGCTATTCGAATAGATTGATTCATTCACACTGCAGTGGATGTACACTTTACCCGTACTCCGTGACAACCCTACAAATGAGCCTACGTCCCAACACATGAGACGGTCACGGCAAAGCCTTTCGATAACCTCACTTTGGCAGTACCCGCTCCATGAACTTAAGCCCTCATGCACTCTAGCCGTCATTTTCTAGCAATGAGAGGAGTTCTGGCGCACCCGGGGTAAGGGAAAACTTCCTCAATCTTTAAGTTCAATTAATATCGGTTTAATTCCAACATCCACAACATGGGCCGCAGCCTCATCTTCATTACACAAACCACATCATGAAGAACCATCTATGCAAGGATACTGCCTCCGCTCGGCTATCTAATCAGCTAGGTCTGTACCCATTCGAGAAGTACGGTTGTACTGGCTCGTTTCCCGGCTATCTCATGGCTCGGTCCTTAATTGACCAGGGTCGGCACTTGCCTTTTCCGGAATCCACCCAAATCATCCAGCCGCCCCAGTCTAAAACATTTGTGTAATACTTTCAATGTTCATCAAACTTAGTTCATCATTCTCATGGCCATGTGGCGCTCATGTCTCCACAGGCCGCATCTCTACTACATTCGCTAAGGTAGTTGCCCAAAGCTTTTCATAAAGTCATGAGTATGCATGAATCTAAGTTTAGCAGGGCTAAGCAGTTTACCGAAGTTATTCTCCGGTTGTTTGTATCACTTCGAGAGTTACAAGGAGTAATTCTAAAGGTAATCAACAGCAAGGTATGGCACAACAAGTATAGGTAACTCGTATAGCATGCATGTTTAGAGTTTAAAATAACATCATTTCACAAGTGGGATCAATATGTTCAAAGAGTGTGATGACTTGCCTTGCTCGCACGCTTGTGGAGTGGTGTCTTCAACGGGGTCGATGTCGGTCTCTTCGGAGCTACCCGTACGTGCGAAAGATCAATCGAATCCGATTAAAATCCAATATAACACCAAAAGGTCGAAAAGATCCGTAAAAGCCATGAAAACGATTCCAAGCGCTTAGCCTAAATTTCTACTTGAGTTTGTACTAGGATCGCCAGGGAAAACTCCAAGTTTTGACATCGGGTCGTTGACTTAGGGTTTTCGCAAGCGACGATCGCGATTTGTTCGAGAAAATAGATTTGAAAATATCCGCGGAGGGATTGGTGCTCGAGGTTTTGAAGATTTGAGTACAAAAGAGCAGCACATTTAAACTGCGAGAAGGCATTAAACGAAACCCGGATTTGAAAACGGCGCAAACGGTATTTCGGAAAAGTCACATTTTGTTTTTTTAAAAATTTTTTACCGAGAAATCATGCAAGAAAATAATTTATTTTTGCCCAAAATTTTACTCACGTCTTCCCAAAATATTTTTCCAAATTTTCTAAAATTTTTCCAAATTTTTCCCCGTTTTTCTTTTTCTCTTTTTCTTTTTATTTTTCTTTTTCTTTATTTTCTACGTGCCTTGTTCATTGCCCGTAACGTGTTCGACCGAGGCTCGGCAAAACAGAGGCGGCGGCGGCGAGAGCGCATGGGGAAAAGGGGCGGCGTCGGGGCTTACCGCGACGACGGCTCACGGCGGCTAGGCGGCGGGAGCTCGGGCGTCGCGGCGTCGCGGCGACGGTGGCGGCTCGCGGTCTTGCGGCGACGGCGGCGCTCGGCGGTTAGGGCGGCGGTGGCGCTCGGGAAAGAGAAGAGAGAGGCGGCGGCGATGCGGGAGAGGGCGGGGAGTTCGGCCTATTTATAGGCGCGGCCGGGGAGGAGGAAACGGGAGGAAGGGGGCCGGCTGCCACGCGGCGGCGCAAGAGGCGGCGGGCGCGGGTGGCGGCAGCGCGGCGCGGGCGGGGTCCGCGCGCGCGCGCGAACGCGCGAGGGTGCGAATCGCGGGCGGGGTCCGGCGCGGTGGCGGGCGCGTGGCGCGGCGAGCGGCGCGGTGCGCGCGGGCCGGGTACGGGCGCGCGGCTGCGGGCGCGGGGCGCGGCGGGGTCCGGCACGGGCGCGTGTGCTAGCGGCGCGTGGCGCTCGTGGGCGCGTGGCGCTCGTGGGCGCGGCACGTACGGCCGGCGACGCGCGCGGGCGCGCTCCGGGCCGAGTACGGCGTCGAGCACCTCATGCGCAATGAATAGTAGAATTTTATATTTTTCCCGATTTTTGATTTCTAATTTCCTATTTCCATTTTCCTCCCTTCTAAAAATTCAAAATAAATTCCAATATTCCAAAAATAATTTTGAATACTATATTTTCTACTTTTTCTTCACTTTTATTTTTCCACAATTATTTTTCATATTTATTTATTTAAATTCCTTTTTCCTAATTTCATAATTCACCATTTTTAAATTCCAAAAATTCCCTAGATTTCGAGTAAGTCCCCCAAATATTTTATTGTCTATTTTATATCCTAATTTATCTTCCACCATCCATAATTAATATTCTATTTCTCCAAATTCGTATTTTCATAAATCCGCATTTCATCTCCGATTTCCTTTTAAAATTCCTAATTCTAAATTTCGAATTTTTCTCTCCAACAAACTCCAAATCACCCACAAACACCGAGAAGAATTGATCACAACTAAATTTATGCAACTGAGCTGGCAAATAAGAAGCAACAAACCCGAGGAAAAAGCAACAAGCGAAGGTTTTTGAAAGTTTTGATTTTTACGTTCTGATTTCAGTTTCTTCGATTTTAGGATGTTACAAACCTACCCCTAACAATAAATCTCGTCCCCGAGATTTCTTACCGGTTGTTGAGTAGGTGTGGGTATTCGCCTTCAGAAATCCTCGCTTTCCCAGTAGCCTCTTCTTCGGTGTGGTTGCTCCATTGTACTTTGTACATGCGCCATGACTTGGTCCGTGTCTTCTTTTCTCGCCTCGTCCAATCTTTATTGGATGTTCCGGGTAGGCGAGATCACTGTTGATATGGATGGTTTCCAAAGGAGCTTGCTCCTCTGGCACCCGCAGGCATTTCTTCAACTGCGACACATGGAACACTGGGTGAACGTCGGAGATGTTCTCAAGCAACTCTAGCCGGTAGGCCACTTCACCTCTTCTAGCACTTATCAAGAATGGGCCCACATATCTTGGCGCAAGTTTCCCTTTGACCTTGAACCTTTGAGTTCCTCGTAGTGGTGAGACCTTTAAATACACATAGTCGCCTTCATTGAATTCTAAATCCCTCCGACGAGTGTCCACGTAGCTCTTTTGTCGAGATTAGGCAGCTTGTAATCGGTCCCGGATCAGACGAACCTTTTCCTCGGCCTCTTTGATTATGTCAGGCCCGAATACGGGTCGTTCAACGGTTTCTGACCACATCAATGGGGTTCGGCATCGGCGACCAAATAGGGCTTCGTTTGGTGACATCTTCAGACTGGCTTGGTAGCTGTTGTTGTAGGAGAACTCGGCGTACGGTAAACATTTCTCCCAATCCTTGGTGAAATCCAACGCACAGGCTCTCAACATGTCCTCTAGCACTTGATTTGTCCTTTCGGTCTGCCCGTCGGTCTGTGGGTGCTAAGCGGTACTGAAGGCAAGGTGACTTCCGAGTGCCTCATGAACTTTGCTCCAGAAATGAGACGTGAATTGGGTACCGCGATCTGATATAATTCTTTTTGGTACACCATGAAGACACACAATCCTACTCATGTATAGCTCTGCTAGCTTGGCGCTATTGTAGTTGGTCTTTACGGGAATAAATATGGCAGTCTTGGTGAGACGATCTACTATTACCCAAATGGAATCATAACCAGTTGCGGTTTTGGGTAGTCCCACGATGAAATCCATGCCTATCTCGTCCCATTTCCATTCGAGAATGCATACGGCTACGTATTCGGCCTGCCGGTCGTTGATGCTCAGCTTTCACCCTTTGGCATACATCGCATACGGCTACGTATTCGGCTACATCTCTCTTCATATTGGGCCACCAGTATTCTCCCTTCAAATCCTGGTACATTTTCGTGCTTCCTAGATGTAACGAATATGCTGATTCGTGTGCTTCTTTTAAGATCAACCCCCTCAAACCACCTTGTTCAGGCACGCATATTCTTTTCTTGTACCACAGGGTTCCCTTGTCGTCTACCGAAAATTCCTTAGCGCGTCCAGCGGCCATGCGCTCTTTGATTTCCTGTGTTTCCTCATTTCCCTTTTGAGCTTCTTCTATTTGAGTCCTCATAAGGGGTTGGATTTCTAGTGAGTTTACTTCTCCGTGAGGAATCAGGTGCAGATTAAGCCGAGCCATTTCTTCTTGGAGCTCGCTGGCCATACCTTCCAATCCTATATGGTTGCATTGGGCTTTGCGGCTTAACGCATCGGCCACTACATTTGCCTTGCCGGGATGGTAATGGATTCCTAGATCGTAATCCTTGATCAATTCCAACCACCGTCTCTGTCGTAGGTTGAGATCGGACTGAGTAAAGAAGTATTTTAGGCTCTTTTGATCAGTATATACATCACATTGGTTCCCGATCAGATAGTGCCTCCAGATCTTCAATGCATGAACAACCGCCGCTAATTCCAAGTCGTGTGTGGGATAGTTTTCCTCATGGGGTCGTAACTGTCTCGAGGCATATGCTACGACCTTTCCATCCTGCATCAATACGCCTCCCAGTCCTTGCCGAGACGCATCACAGTACATCACAAAATCCTTACGGTTGTCAGGTAGGGTTAAGATTGGGGCGGTGGTTAACTTTTCTTTTAGTTGGTCAAAGGCTTCTTGACACTTCTCGTTTTCTTTTCCTTCTTCAGAAGTTGAGTCATGGGTCGGGCTATTGTGGAAAACCCTTCGATGAACCTTCGGTAATATTCGGCCAATCCCAAGAAACTCTGAACTTCCGTTACTGACTTGGGTGCCTTCCATTCCGTAACAGCTTCGACCTTGGCAGGGTCTACTGCTACTCCTCCGGCTGAGACTACATGGCCAAGAAAAGCGACTTCCTTGAGCCAGAACTCACACTTGCTAAATTTTGCATACAGCTGGTGCTCTCACAGCTTTTCCAGTACCAGTCGTAGATGCTCCACATGCTCCTCATCGTCCTTGGAGTATATAAGTATATCGTCTATAAATACCACTACGAATTTATCCAGATATTCCATGAATACCTTGTTCATCAGATTCATGAAATATGTCGGGGCATTGGTCAATCCAAAGGACATTACTGTGAACTCATATAAGCCATAACGTGTAGAGAATGCCGTTTTGGGAATATCTCCGGCTCTAATCTTCAACTGATGATATCCCGACCGAAGATCAATCTTCGAGAACACTTGCGCACCCTTAAGTTGATCGAATAGGTCATCGATTCGAGGTAGTGGGTACTTGTTTTTGATAGTTACTTCATTCAACGATCGGTAGTCCACACACATCCTCATACTCCCATCCTTCTTTTTGACGAAGAGTACTGGGGCTCCCCAGGGAGAAGAACTGGGGCGTACAAATCCTTTCTCTTGTAGTTCTCTGATTTGCTTCTTGAGTTCTTCTAACTCGTTAGCCGGCATTCGGTAAGGTCTCTTGGATATGGGGGCAGTACCAGGCATTAGGTCGATGATAAATTCTATGTCGCGATCCTGGGGGCATTCCGGGCAATTCCTCGGGAAATACGTCCGGGTATTCTTGCACTACTGGCATCCCGCTTAGAGGTAGCATGGTGAATACTCCCACAGCTTGCTCATATAGCATCGGGTTTTGGTCCATAGTTATGTTCATTGGTGATCCCCATGGGGTGGATACCGTGACTTCCCTTCGACTGCAGTCTATGATTCCATTGTTCTTGGTCAACCAATCCATTCTGAGTATGATATCAATGGTTTGGGGCGATAGTACCATGAGGTTTGAAAGGAATACCACGTCTCTAATCCGTATGGGCACATTGATGCAAGCATGGGGTACGGTTATGTTTCCCCCAGGGGAACGTACCAACATGGGTCTCTTAAGTTCTACCTGGTGTAGGTGGTGTTGTTTTCTTACTTGTGAAGATATGAATGAATGCGATGCTCCAGAATCAAATAAGACTTTAACTGGGGTAGAGTTGATAGAGAACATACCCATCAGCATGTTCTGATCCTCCTGCGCTTCTTCAGCACGCACATGATTCACCTGGCCACGTCTAAATCCGGTAGCAGTCTCATTGGGTTGCGGGGTCCTAAACAGACCGCGTCCCGCAACAGGAGTGGGGGTTCCTCGGACGGCCGTTGCATTGGCGCCGGTACGCACGGGAGTGTTGCGTGGTTTGGGGCAGCTATTGAAGTAGTGCCCGAATTCTCCACAGTTGAAGCAGTTCACATTCCTTCTTCCCGGAGCGGCTAGGGTTGGTGTCGGTGTACGGAACTGGGGTGCAGCTGGCCTGTTGACGTGGTCGGGTGCGGGCGAACGACCGGTTGCCGAAACATTTGGCTTCCATCCAGACACGGGGTGGCTCCCTTAGGACGCTGAGGCGCTCCCTGAAATGGGCGGGCCATAGCAAGCCTCCTCTTGCGGTTATTTTCTACCACCTTTTGGTCATGTTCAAGCCTTACGACCTTGTTGATGAGGCTTTGGAAGCCGGTGTGGTCTTGTCCGATCATTGGTCCTCTCAGCTCGTCGTTTAGTCCTTCGATAAATTTATCCATCTTTTCTTCTTCGTTCGCCAGGTCACTTGTGGCATAACGGGCAAGCTGGGTAAACTTGTTTAGGTATTCTTGTACGGAGTTGTTTCCTTGGCGCAGCCTGCGGAACTCATTTTTCTTCATCCTCATAACCGCGGCTGGTACAAAATTTTCATGGAAAGCAGCCGTGAATTCTTCCCATGTCGGTTCTCCCGCATCTTCAGCCCGAGTCTCCTTGTAGGTGTCCCACCAGTCACTTGCGGGACCTTCCAGCTGGTTAGTGGCGAAGATGACTCTATCTGCTTCTCGTACTCGGACGAGGGTTAGCTTTTTCTCTATCACTCTCAACCAATCTTCAGCATCCATGGGTTCTTCGGCCGCAGAGAATGTAGGTGGCTTAGCTCGCATAAACTCTCCTAAGCTTGATCCTCCTCGACTTCCCTGGTTGTTGGCGATTGCTTGGAGTAGCTGGGTTTGTAAAGCCATAACCTCCGCCGAGTGGAGGGGTTAGGCTCCGGTGGGTTCTCGTTGGTTGCTGCAGCTCTGCGACGATGCGCCATCCGAAGGAGATAGATGAATTAAGAGATTGGACCCATTAAGGTCATGTTTTCTAGGTGATTTCTCTTCAGGTTGTTTTTAAATGATCTTCAACCAAACAAGCATGGTAGAATAAGCTTATTAATAGCATGCCATAAAACGATACATAGGTCCATAACATTACATCAAAGGGTACAATGGACTGTACATGCACGCCCCACATGCCATGATACGAAAGCTACATCGTACTACTGCCTTTAGCTATTAGGGGGGAAAGGGTGTGATCCTTGCTGCCAAACCGTCCAAAGCGAGATCAAGTTGAGGCGGTCCTCTCGCCTAATCATCCAACCATCCGCAGGAGCCAGGTGCAGGAAGGGGGTGATCCTCTGCTGAAGCAAATCGGAGTCCCCATGGCTCAGAGGTGGTGGCCTCGGAGTCATGCCGGATCTTCCCGCTCGGTGGCCGGTACTCTTCCGAGCGGTCTTGCGGGTGAGGGACCTCGGTGTGAGTCGCGACGAGTGGGAGCTTCCTCCTCCATTGGATCGGTGTCGCCGGACTCCCACTTGATCTCCATAGGCTCCGTCTCAGACTCGGAGTCGGTGTGGATCTGGATGGGGTTCTCCTCTCCCGATCCAGGCTCGGATGGCACTGCTATGGAGTTCGAGGTGGGTCCCATGGAGGTGGCAGCAGTGGGGTCTATCAGGTACGGCGCCGGCTCTGTGCTCAACATAAAAGCTTGCTCCATCATGGCTTGGAAAGTGTCCAAGCATGCTGGAGTCATGAGGTAGTAGTGGTCGGGCACAGGGGCAGGAGGTGTTGGTACAACTCCGGTGGATGTACCTGCAGTACGGACAGGGCGGGAGCGCAACTGTTCCTCCAGCTGGTTGACTTGTTTCTTGCTCTTCCTGAGCTGCTCCTCCAGCTCCACCAGGGCTTCCCCACGGGCCATGTAACGATCCGAGAGCTGCTCATATTGGGCACCGTTGGCCCGTAGCCGAGTCTCGGCACGTTGATCGACCCCGCAGCTCCGGTGTTCCTCGACTCGATCATTGAGGCATTGCTGCTGGTCGTTGATCTCGAGCAAAGCTTCTTCGTAGCGATCTCGCGCCTCTCGCCTGGCGGGATAGACGGGTGACCATAGGGTTGTAGCAGGGGTGGCTTCCACGGTGCGGGCCGGGTTGCCTTCCTTGCGATAGGGGTGGTGCACAAACTCGCCACTGTGAGTTCAGCACGGTGTATAGCATTGAGGCGAAGGAATGCTTCTCGGGCCGCGTCTTGAATGGCGCTTCCACTAAATCTCGGTGGTAGCGGGTGTGGAAGCAAAAAGGTGTCTCACTCCCCATGTGGGCCTCCACGGAAACCGCTGCTTCCCATACTGGATATCCCTCGGAGCCATGCCTCCCGATCGTAAGTGGGTGGCTCGGGTACCTTAGACACCACGTAATGACGAAGTTGTGCCACGAATCCCTCATCCCGTGGGATGGTGATTTCCCAGACTCCGACATGGTCCGACATTTGCTTTTGAAAGCAACTTAGGGTTAGAGGGAGAGAGATAACATCAAAACCATTTGGTAAAGAAAGGGAAATAAAGGTATAGGAAAAAGTATATTTGTCTTTTCAGAAATAATAGTTTGTGAAATGGTCCTACGTAGGGATACTTCCCTTTAGCCAACTAGTCAGGGTAGGGCGCCAATTGGTCTTATCCTACGGTCGCATGGCTCTGATACCAGCTCTGTGGACCCCCGTTTTTGGAACGGGAATCTTTCGTATTCTTAGTACCATTTCCCTGGATCGAGTAGTTGGTACCCACGAAATACAGTACTGAATAACCAGGTGCACATGCACGAATAGTCTTACAACGAAATTATTACAATGATAGGCCCGAAGGAAATGTTCACCACATAGGACCTCATGGTCCGGTTACAACACAAAAGCAGAAATTAGATAAGGCAGCGGAGTAAAGGCAGCGGCATGTCGGTTGCCACAGGCAACGACCGGGGACTAAGACCTAGTAAGCGCCTCCAGCTTCTTCGCCTTCCTGGTAGTAGGCGTAAGGATCCTCCGTTTCTTCATTCCCAACATCTGAAGGTTTGTACGTATAGCAAGGGTGAGTACCAACCATACTCAGCAAGCCAGCACGGAAGTGATGCATATGATAGGGTTATTCAAGGAATGGCTGGAGCTCTTTTGCATAAAGCCAATTTTCATAAATTTTTTCACAAGCCTAACAACTAGCCAAGTCAAGTTTTAGTTCCATAGTTCATTAATTCGGCGACGGTTCTGTCTACCATCCATCGTGATTCCAAGGATGGCTTCCCGCCTCCGATTCGTCATGGTTTTCTGGGGAGTCCACCCCTTCTCGCATCTCGAGAAGTTGATCCACCAGCGAATAAAATCATCATGCAAACCCAACCCAGCATTTTTAAGTTTAAAGTCTAGCCAAGCGAAAGTCTTGTCACGATGCTCAATATCCGCGAGCACGGCTATTCGAATAGATTGATTCATTCACACTGCAGTGGATGTACACTTTACCCGTACTTCGTGACAACCCAACAAATGAGCCTACGTCCCAACACATGAGACGGTCACGGCAAAACCTTTCGATAACCTCACTTTGGTAGTACCCGCTCCATGAACTTAAGCCCTCATGCACTCTAGCCGTCATTTTCTAGCAGTGAGAGGAGTTCTGGCGCACCCGGGGTAAGGAAAAACTTCCTCAATCTTTAAGTTCAATTAATATCGATTTAATTCCAACATCCACAACATGGGCCGCAGCCTCATCTTCATTACACAAACCACATCATGAAGAACCATCTATGCAAGGATACTGCCTCCGCTCGGCTATCTAATCAGCTAGGTCTATACCCATTCGAGAAGTACGGTTGTACTGGCTCGTTTCCCGGCTATCTCATGGCTCGGTCCTTAATTGACAGGGTCGGCACTTGCCTTTTCCGGAATCCACCCAAATCATCCAGTCGCCCCAGTCTAAAACATTTGTGTAATACTTTCAATGTTCATCAAACTTAGTTCATCATTCTCATGGCCATGTGGCGCTCATGTCTCCACAGGCCGCATCTCTACTACCTTCCCTAAGGTAGTTGCCGAAAGCTTTTCATAAAGTCATGAGTATGCATGAATCTAAGTTTAGCAGGGCTAAGCAGTTTACCAAAGTTATTCTCCGGTTGTTTGTATCACTTCGAGAGTTACAAGGAGTAATTCTAAAGGTAATCAACAGCAAGGTATGGCACAACAAGTATAGGTAACTCTGTATAGCATGCATGTTTAGAGTTTAAAATAACATCATTTCACAAGTGGGATCAATATGTTCAAAGAGTGTGATGACTTGCCTTGCTCGCACGCTTGTGGAGTGGTGTCTTCAACGGGGTCGATGCCGGTCTCTTCAGGTGCTACCCGTACGTGCGAAAAATCAATCGAATCCGATTAGAATCCAATATAACACCAAAAGGTCGAAAAGATCCGTAAAAGCCACGAAAACGATTCCAAGAGCTTAGCCTAAATTTCTACTTGAGTTTGTACTAGGATCGCCAGGGAAAACTCCAAGTTTTGACATCGGGTCGTTGACTTAGGGTTTTCGCAAAGCGACGATCGCGATTTGTTCGAGAAAATAGATTTGAAAATATCCGCGGAGGGATTGGTGCTCGAGGTTTTGAAGATTTGAGTACAAAAGAGCAGCACATTTAAACTGCGAGAAGGCATTAAACGAAACCCGGATTCGGAAAAGTCGCATTTTGATTTTTTTTTAAATTTTTTACCGAGAAATCATGCAAGAAAATAATTTATTTTTGCCCAAAATTTTACTCAAGTATTCCCAAAATATTTTTCCAAATTTTCTAAAAATTTTCCAAATTTTTCCCATTTTTCTTTTTCTCTTTTTCTTTTTCTTTTTCTTTTTCTTTATTTTCTCTGCGCCACTGTTCATTTCCCGTAACGTGTTCGACCGAGGCTCGAAAAACAGAGGCGGCGGCCGGCGCGAGCGCATGGGGAAAAAGGGCGGCGGCGGGGCTTACCGGCGACGGCGGCTCACGGGGGCTAGGGCGGCGGGAGCTCGGGAGTTACCGGCGACGGCGGCGGTCGCGGTGGCTGCGGCGACGGTGGCGCTCGGCGGTTAGGGCGGCGGTGGCGCTCGGGAAAGAGAAGAGAGAGGCGGCGGCGGTGCGGGAGAGGGCGGGGAGTTCGGCCTATTTATAGGCGCGTCCGGGGGGGGAAACGGGAGGTAAGGGGGCCGACGGGCGGGCGCCACGCGGCGGCGCAGAGAGCCGGGCGGCGCGCGCTGGCCGGCACGCGCGGCGCGAGCGCGGGCGGGTCCGCGCGCGCGGCGGGCGCGCGAGGGTGCGAATCGCGGGGGGGTCCGCGCGGCGGCGGCGGCGCGTGGCGCGACGAGCGGCGCGGGGCGCGGGGCGTGCACGGCGCGCGGGCGTGGCGCGGGGCGCGGCGGGGTCCGGCACGGGCGCGTGTGCGGCGCGCGTGGCGCGCGCTGGCGCGCTGCGCGCGTGGCGCTGGCGGCGCGCGCGTCGGCCGGGCGACGCGCGGCGGCGCGCTCCGGGGCCGAGTACGGCGTCGAGCACCTCATGCGCAATGAACGGTAGAATTTTATATTTTTCCCAATTTTTGATTTCTAGTTTCCTATTTCCATTTTCCTCCTTCTAAAAATTCAAAATAAATTCCAATATTCCAAAAATAATTTTTAATACTATATTTTCAACTTTTCCTTCACTTTTATTTTTCCACAATTATTTTTCATATTTATTTATTTAAATTCCTTTTTCCTAATTTCATAATTCACCATTTTTAAATTCCCTAGATTTCGAGTAAGTCCCCCAAATATTTTATTGTCTATTTTATATCCTAATTTATCTTCCACCATCCATAATTAATATTCTATTTCTCAAAATTCGTATTTTCATAAATCCGCATTTCATCTCCGATTTCCTTTTAAAATTCCTAATTCTGAATTTCAAATTTTTCTCTCCGACAAACTCCAAATCACCCACAAACACCGAGAAGAATTGATCACAACTAAATTTATGCAACCGAGCGGCAAATAAGAGGCAACAAACCCGAGGAAAAAGCAACAAGCGAAGGTTTTTGAAAGTTTCGATTTTTACGTTCCGATTTCGGTTTCTTCGATTTTCAGGAGAAGCAATCCGCCGTGAAGCCGATCGGCTAAGGTTGAAGCGGCCGATAGCCGATTCTAGGTTCAGAGAAGATAAAACCTTTTCTGGTGCAGATGTTTGAAGATAAATAGAAGATTTGGTTATCAGTTTGTGCGTTAAAAGATATTATCTATGGATAGAGTTCTGTAACGGCAATTGTATCTGTAAATTAGGAGTTTGTTTAAACTGTTTACTGTAATGCGGCGTGGGTCCTTCCCAGGATATCGTTGTATTTTAAATAGTAGTTTAGATAGAGTCCAGGGTCTGTACAGATAATGTTTTCTTGGGTATAAATAGGACCCGAGACCCCCTGTAATTCAACATTCAATCAATCAAACAACCTTCGGCGCATCGCCAAACCTTTTCTTCAGACGAGCAATTCATTTGGCTATGGGCTGCATCGTTTCGATCCTCAAATCAAGGTAAATGCTTGTCATTGGTGGTATATTCTGCTGATTCTAGTGCTTCCATCGTAATGACACATTAGATTCAGGGGTTTATACTGCGCTATTTACCATATATCGCATATAAACTGGAGCAATGTTTAGATCTATCCTGCCATCGACCAGTTTTATCAAGAACCCGCAGCCGATAGGGCTAGATCTAAAGGTTGGACTAGTTTATATGCGATATCCACCGTCTCGAGAGGTATAAATCAGCTATAACAGATCAGGTTGTTCTTTTTATACTTAATGCTACATCAACATTGAAATATTAAGTCATTTTTAGAACTTCCAATGATATGTTCTGTTAGATTTATATGTTTAGAGACAGTGCTAGGGTTTCAGCCGGCCTTATCTGCCCTAATATGTTTCTTTTAGTATCTTTATTATTAGATTTATGTTAGCACTGCCTCTTATATTAAGATCCCATTCTTGTCGGACATCATAAGCCAAAATCGGCCTGCTATCAACAGCCAACGGCCGATTTCCCAGGCTAAGCATCTGGTGCAAGAATGATATCTTTTCATAAGGATCATCGGAGTACTAGCCAATCCATAGTTAGCTTTCCAGTATCGGCTAGGTAATCAATGCATATATTTATTATCCTTTACTGTATTTGGGTTAAGCGGCTGATGCTGTCTCGGTATAGCCGATCCATTCCAGTTGCTTGGCTAAAATATATTTTAGGATAGCAAATATATGCTCATGGATTCCCTCAGTCGATCCAGTGGGGATCTAACCTAACACTTAACGCATATATCTTGTTTTTTCTTGTTGGTTAACAGATCAAACCAACGGCATGCCCCGCACCGCTCAGCAGTCAAGAAGGACTCGCACCGGAGCTAAGCGAGATCTCCCAGCCGCGCGTGAGAGAAATTTCTCATCAACACGCTTCTTGGCACGCCCAGCGGGACTTTCTCTGTCGGCTCGGCTAGGACGCATCGACTCAGCCGGCAAGATGGTCGACTCCAAGAGCCCCATTGTTTCTCCGGACAACATCGTGTCTGTGAAGATGGAGCAGTTATCGGCTGAACAGCAAGCCGATTACAAGAAGATGGTGGAAGAGCTCCAGGCCAACTACCTATAATCTTTCACCCAAACAAGATCCGGGGCCGTGCATCAAAAGTATAAATTAAGCATGGACGAGCTCAAGGCATCCTCCTCTCGTGGGTTAAAAGGCAAACAGAAGGTGGAGGAGCCAATTCAGGAACAAGACGATTCGGCCCTGCATACCTTGCAAGACCGAATTGATTCGGCCGTTCACCACGCGCTGGTCAACCAAAGTAGCATCCTGGTCAACACTCTCAACAACATGATTGCTACCGTGGTCGATGCCAAGATAGCCGACCAGCTGCAACGGGGGCCGACGTACTTCACAGACGGCCAGTTTCCTGGTTACAGGACATTGGTCACCCAGAATCAGCCGATCCCACCGCCAACACAACCAGGGCCGCCAGGAGGGGTCCTTGGCGAGCCGAATCCAACTGAATCGGCTACAAGGCCAGTGGTTACCATGCTGAACCGACAGCAACCACTGCCCCAGGATCAGATCGCTAACATGTTCAACGACAATCGGCAGTCAGAGCCGATTGCCCAGATTGACCTGGACAGACGGTACAACGCCGGTGGCCGACAGCTGTTCCCGAGACCGGCAACGCCACCACCGGCGCATCGGTCGCCTCCCGCTGATCATCCACTCCATTACCAGTATCAAGGAGGCCGTCAACATCATCACTACAGGCCTCAGACGCCACCACCGCTGTATCAGCAAGCACTCGCGCCATATGACCCATATGAGCCGATACAGCAGGACAACCGGACTTGGGCCGATCTGATTGCAGACGTCATGCGCGATCAATTCGACCTCAAGCCAAATTTTTCGAAGTTCTCAGGGCAAGACAACGTATCAACCTACGAGCACGTTAGCGGATTGTTGGCACAGTGCGGCGAAGCATCGGCTACAGACACCTTGAGAGTCCGATTGTTCCCTCTATCTCTTTCAGGATCGGCTTTTACTTGGTTCTCCTCATTGCCCTACAACTCAATTCAGAGCTGCGCCGATCTCGAAAAGCAATTCCACAGCTACTTTTACTCCGACAACCATGAAATGAAGTTGTCAGACCTCACCAGTATCAGGAAAAAGCACAACAAATCGGTTCAAGAGTACATCCAACGCTTCAGGAAATTGAGGAACTGATGCTACAGCCTGGTGCTATCAGACGCCCAGTTGGCCGATTTGGCCTTTCACGGCTTGATCGTGCCGATCCGAGAGCGGTTCTTTGCGCAGGACTTCGACAGCCTAGCCCACTTGGCGCAGAAGGTGATGGCCCACGAGCAGCGATTTCAAGATACCAGGAAGGCCGTCAAGAACATAACTCAGGTCATCATTGAATCAGACTACGATTCCAATAACGATGACACAGAGGTGGCGGCAGCCGAATGGGCCAAAACAAAAAGGTCATCGTCTGCCAATGGCTGCTGAAGACGACCAAAGAAGAAAGATATGATTTCGACATCACCAAGGCCGACAGGATCTTTGACTTGCTGCTCAAGGAGAAACAGATCCAGCTCCCTGAAAATCATGTGATCCCATCGGCCGAGGAATTAAAAAAGAAGAAATATTGCAAGTGGCACAACTCCACATCCCACGCCACTAACGATTACAAAGTCTTCAGGCAGCAAATCAAGTCGGCAATTGAGGCCAGGAAATTGAAGTTTGCCGATTCAAATCGGCTGATGAAGGTAGACGGTAACCCTTTCCCGGTCAACATAGTTCAAGCCGGCCCCAGACGAGCCGATCGACGCATCAATCGGGGCCAGGACAGAAGGCGAGCCGACTGGACATCACGCCACACCAATCAACATGGTACGCCCCGCTATCAGATCAGCTGACCGATAGCCAGCCCGTGACGACAGCCGATGCCGTCCTCAGCACCGCTCTCGGTGGGAAGAAGCTCGCGATGAAGCACCTCGTCGGCGCGAGCCGGAAACCCAAAACCGTCGGTACGAGGCGAGCCACGACAGTGCTGATCCGCATTGGCATTGTGATTTTTTCAGGTACTACTGGGAATCCTGCATGAGGCTGCCGACACTAGACGACTGCCCAGCGTGCAATGATCGCCGTGACGATGAACACAAGGGCTCATCGGCTGCAAGCCCAGCCCGGTTCATCCCTAGAGCCGTTCAGCTAAACCAGAGGCGGTGGTCCGTCCATGACCGGCTCGGCCCGATCAATCAAGACTTCTTCGTCGATGAGGACAACAACGACAACAACCGCGGCGACGAAGAGGCCGGCGACAAGGAATCGGCCAATCCCCAATGGTGCCCATCCGATCTCTTCACAAAGACGCAGAAAAGAAGAATTCAACGACTCAAGCGTTAAGGGAGAGAAGATGAAGTTTGGCAAATGATCCAAGAACAAGCGCCATGGGAAAGATCAAAAGGCGATGGGTTCCCAAAGAGAAAATCGCCACACCGACGAGGAGCAAGCCCGGAAGGTCCAATGATCAAGCCATGAGGGCAGCCAAAGGGAAAGGCAAAGTTTCTGCATCGGTCAACATGGTGTTCATACTACCATCCGAATTCAGTGCTCCTGGAGCCGATGCAGACACCATTGAAGACGACTTGATGAATCTAGCAATCTCACCGGACCAAGCTACTTTCGACAAACCCGAGGGGACCAAAAATCGGCACTTGAAGCCGTTGTACCTTAAAATATTCATCAACGGCAAGCCAATGTCCAAGATGCTAGTTGATGGGGGAGCTGCAGTCAACCTCATGCCTTACGCAACATTCAAAAAACTAGGCAAAGGAGCCGAAGACCTGATAAAGACCAATATGGTGCTCAAAGACTTCGACGGCAACCCATCAGAAACCAAGGGCGTCCTAAACGTCGAACTAACCATCGGCAATAAGACCGTGCCCACAACGTTCTTTGTCATCGACCGGAAAGGGTCTTATAGCCTGCTGCTCGGAAGGGACTGGATACATGCTAATTGTTGTGTTTCTTCTACAATGCATCAGAGCCTGATCCAATGGGACGGCGACAAGATTGAGGTTGTACCAGCCGACAGGTCAGTTAGCGTCGTCAGTGCCGATTTGCCGCTTTGGGAAATCGAAGGTAACGATTGTTTGTCTAGGAAAATCAGGCAAGCCGATTTTCTAAATGTGTCCAATTCCATAATACAGCCGATTGGAGATGACGAGCCGCAGCTGCTGCTTTGAACAAGACATGGTGGAGGGCTCAAGCGTCTTCAGCATGAACACCGCAGACGAAGACGATGGCAAGCTCGGGCAAGGTTTCACGTCAGCCGACGAATTAGAAGAAATTGACATCGGCTCTGGTGACAAGCCGTGGCCGACGTATATTAGCAAAAATCTATCTCCTCATTGTAGATCCCAGCTTATCGATTTGTTAAAAGAATATAAAGATTGTTTTGCTTGGGAGTACTTCGAGATGCTCGGCCTTAGCCGATCAATAGTGGTTCATCAACTGCCGATTAAGGCAGGCTATCGGCCGTTCAAACAGCCTCCCAAGAGGTTCAAGGCCGATATGTATGATGCAATCAAAGCTGAAATCACTCGGCTATACGATGCTGGATTCATTCGGCATTGCCGATACGCCGAGTGGGTCTCAAACATTGTCCCAGTGTTGAAGAAAACGGTAAACTTAGGGTATGCATCGATTTCAGGGATCTAAACAAGGCCACCCCTAAGGATGAATACCCAATGCCAATAGCCGATTTGCTCATCGATGCTGCTTCGGGTCACAAAATTATTAGTTTTATGGATGGCAATGCAGGTTATAATCAGATATTTATGGCCGACAAAGACATCCACAAGACTGCTTTTCGGTGCCCTGGCGCAATCGGCTTGTACGAATGGGTGGTAATGACGTTCGGCTTGAAGAATGCTGGGGTAACATATCAACGGGCCATGAACTATATTTTTCACGACATGATCTGCTCACTAGTAGAGATCTACATTGATGACGTGGTTGTCAAGTCTAGGGAGATAGAGGGCCATATAGCTGATCCGAGACAAGTGTTAGAGCGGACGAGGAAATATGGCCTGAAGATGAATCCACTTAAATGTGCATTCGGCATATCGGCCGGGCAGTTCCTGGGATTTCTTGTTCAGCCTCCGAAGGACAAGAAACAACTCCAATCGTTGATCGGCAAGATAAATTTCATCAGGCGATTCATAGCCAATCTCTCAGAAAAAATTGAGCCGTTCACACCACTGCTTCGGCTGAAAGCCGATGAAGCATTCACATGGGGGGCAGAGCAACAAAAGGCTTTGGACAACATCAAGGATTAGCTGAGTTCCCCTCTAGTTCTAATGCCTCCACAAAAAGGGATACCGTTTAAGCTATACTTATCAGCCGATGACAAATCAATCGGCTTCGTTTTAATCCAAGAAGTTGAGGGCAAAGAAAAGGCCATTTTCTATCTCAGCCGACGGTTACTAGACGCAGAAACAAGGTATTCACCTGTGGAGAAGCTATGCCTATGCCTCTATTTTTCGTGTACAAAGTTAAGGCATTATTTGCTATCCAACGAGTGCACAATAATCTGCAAAGCCAATGTAGTTAAGTACATGCTATCGGCTCTAGTGTTGAAAGGAAGAATTGGAAAGTGGATTTTTGTGCTAACAGAGTTTGCTTTGAGGTATCAGGCACCCAGGGCAGTCAAAGGATAAGCTACAGCCGATTTTATTGTGAGCACAGAAATGACTCGATCGGCTCAGTGGAAATTATGCCTTGGACTTTGACATTTGACGGCTCTATTTGCACCAACGGCTGCGGCATCGGCTTAGTCATTATTTCACCCAAGGGGCAAGTTTTGAATTTGCTTTCGCTATCAACCCCCATGCTACAAACAACCAAGCCGAATACGAAGCCATCCTTAAAGGATTACATCTACTCAAGGAAGTTGAAGCCGACGCCATCGAAATAATGGGAGATTCATTGTTGGTCATCAGCCAATTATTAGAAGAATACGAATGCAAAAATGATGCATTGATGGTCTATTATCAGCAATGCCAGGAATTAATGGACGGTTTTCGGCTAGTTACTTTGAAACATATCCCCAGAGAGCAGAATACAGAAGCCAATGATTTAGCTCAAGGGGCATCGGGCTATCGGCCGATGTTGAAAGAGATCGACATAGAGGTGGCCGCCATTACAGCCGATGATTGGAGGTTTGAAGTTTACAGCTATCTCAAAAACCCCTCTCAATCGGCTACAAGGAAATTACGATACAAGGCGTTAAGATATGTTTTGCTCGATGAAGATCTGTACTATAGGACGACTGATGGTGTGCTACTCAAGTGTTTGGGAGCCGATCAGGCCAAAGTGGCCATCAGAGAAGTGCACGAAGGGATCTGTGGCACACATCAATCGGCCCCGCAAAATGAAGTGGCCTTCGCCGAGCAGATATTTCGGCCGACAATGCGGGAGGATTGTTTCAAATATTACAAGGGTTGCCAGGATTGTCAGAAATTTGGCGCCATACAACGAGCACCAGCGTCAGCTATGAACCCAATTATCAAGCCTTTGCCGTTCAGAGGATAGGGCATTGATATGATCGACCAGATCAATCCACCCTCAAGCAAAGGACATAAATTTATTCTGGTGGTGACAGATTATTTCACAAAATGGGTGGAGGCAGTTCCTCTGAAGAAAGTGGATTCTAAGGACGCAATCGAGTTTGTCAAAGAACATATTATCTACCGATTTGGCGTCCCACAAACGATAACAACAGACCATGGATCTATCTTCGTATCGGATGAGTTTGTTCGGTTTGCCGACGGCATGGGGATCAAGCTACTTAATTCTTTGCCGTACTACGCAAAGGCCAACGGGCAAGCCGAAGCTTCGGGTAAAAGTTTGATTAAATTGATTAAAAGAAAGATCTCTGAGTACCCCAAACAATGGCACAGCCGATTAATCGAATCACTGTGGACGTATCGGATGGCATGCCATGGATCAATTCAAGTCCCTTCGTACAAGCTGGTCTATGGGCATGAGGCGGTGCTACCATGGGAAAGCATCGTCGGCTCAAGGCGCATTCAGCTATAGGATCAACTTACAGCCGACGATTATTATCACTTGATGATGGATGAATCAGAAGACTTAGTTCTGTCCAGGATGAGGGTCTTGGAAAAAGTTACAAGGGATAAAGAACGAGTAGCCAGACATTATAATAAAAAAGTGGTGCCTAAATCTTTCGAGGAAGGCGAACTCGTTTGGAAATTGATACTACCAATTGGATCTAGGGATAACAAATTCGGCAAGTGGTCACCAAATTGGGAGGGGCCTTTCAAGATCCACAAATGCGTCTCTAAAGGAGCTTACATGCTAGAAGGGTTAGACGGAGAAGTATTTGGAAGGACTCTTAATGGAAAATACCTGAAGAAATACTACCCAAATGTATGGATCAACTCATGATTCGGCTCTGGTTGATTAGCCAATTTATGACAACCAATATCTTGTTTTCGATAAGGCATCGCCTTTAGGCATTTTTATGCAACATTTTCCCCTAAGTTTTCTACGGTCGGTAACGATTGGCCGATAGCGACGACAATGAGGTGCAAACGGCTTGGATTCACAATTTTGTCGACACCGAAGCTATCAACAAAATTTGGGGGGCATATACATACACGAACCGATTACAACATTGGGTGTCAGGAAATTTTAAATTTTTAAGCTTCGCAATCGGCATTCAATATAAAGGCGTTTTAAGTGATTGGGATCGGCGGCCATAATTCAGGTGTTAAGATCGATGGTCGTGGTGTGGTTTCGGAATCGACAAACGTGACGCGACGCGGACAGGTAGGGCCGATTTCAGCATAAGCAATTTAGAATTGACAGTTATACTAAGATAGTACATGCGGCTGGGGCCGATCTCATCCACAAGCACAGTTGCAAAAAATTGACAAACTATATTAAACAAGAGTCAGAGCCGATTCCAGAATTTGAGCAGTTGATCAGAATTAAAACCCATTGCAAAAGTTCGATGAATATATTACACGAAGCAGTAGCCGATTTCATAGCGCTAAAATATTACAAGCTCATTGCTTCAGGAAATCGGCTATAGCCGACAGCGCCGTCCGCCTGATCTGGTTCACCTCCTCGATGGCCTTGATGTCGTCGCCTCGGACCCAGCCAGCGGCCGAATGCCCTTCACCAGGCCCAGGAGATGCGCCACAACCGCCTTGATACTTTTACGTTGAGCATCGATCTCGGCTGGCAGCCCGGCCATGTACTCCTTGTGGACGTCGATCTCGTTCGTGACTTGAATGAGATCGGCCATCAGCTGGTCTTGGCGCGAGACGAGCTACTCGAGCTTGGCCATCGGCTCAGTCTTCAGGCTGTCGAAGGCGGCCTTCTGGCTCTCGATGGCTTCCTTGGTCGACGGAGGGTAGCCGACCGCATCCGATTCTTGCGATGATCGGCTATTCGCTGCCGTGCCCGCTCGTATTTGAGTTGGCGGGCTTCCAAGAAGGTGGCCGGCATGATGGCATCGGCTAGAGCTTCCGGCAGCTGGCCTTGGATCTCTTTGAAGAGTGCGCGGATCGAGCCGCTGTCGACCACCAGCGCAGCCAGCGAAGCCTCCAGCCGGTTGCCGATGTCAGCTAGGCTGGCCCTCAGGTCCTCGGCCGGTGTCACCAACGCTTCCTCGCCGATCTCGCCAGACTCCTCGAACTCCGACAAGTCGAAATTGAGGAGGTCGGCTATGTTCTGCAAAGAGAAAGATGATTAGAAAATGTTGAGTTGGCAGAGCCGATCATAAAAATCAGTCAGCTTACCTTGGGCACAAGGTCGGAGCAGCTGGCTCGGCTGGTTCGCCGCCTGCACCCGTCGGGGCCTCATCACCGACGTCGTTGCCGCCGCCCGCGGAAGTCACAATGTGCTCACTGGACGCCTGGTGGGTAGCCGACGGAGATCGTGGGGGCTGCAAAAGAAAGGGTTAGCGGTCAAGTCGGCTAAGTTCTATAAATCAAGTTGCAAGGGACGGTTACCGATGGTGCATGACGTGGAGTGCGGCCAGCCAATTTCTTGACCTGAGAAGAGTTGTTCGGTCAGATGCAAGTGATATCATCATAAGGCCAAATTTGATGAGATGAGGGCTTACCGGCCGATTTTTCGCGGGGGGACTTGGGACCGGCGGGACATCGGCTGGAGCGTTGACGGATTCGTGGCTAGAGCTCTCGGGTTCAGCCACCGACATCTCCTCGCTGGCGACGGCGTCGAGGAACTGCGTGACGCTCGGGTCCAAGGGGGGAAGGCTATCGGCTGGCGCGACCGGTTTCTTCTCCTTCAGCTTCTTGGGGGCAGGCACGGCCGATGGCTGTACGAGAGGCGCGACCCTTTTCTTGTGAGCGATCGGCTCACGCACTTGCCCGCGCAGCAAGGACGCCAGCTTCGGCGCTCTCCAGCTGATCGCCGACGGAGCAAGGCCGCCTCCATCCAGAACACCTAGACGGTATTCGATGGGGATCCCAGAGTCGCTCACCGTCGGCCGCTCCGTCTGGGTCTCCTGCAAACCAGAGGGCAAGTGTTAATCGACTAAGTCGGCCGATGATAAGAAAAGAAAAATCATTTGGAGTTTAAAGCTTACCGAGGGGATTTCTTCGGGCAAGAGCAGGTCGTCGTAGTAAGATGACCGCTAGTGGAAGATGTGTCGCTTGATTTCGGCCCACCATTGGTCGTAGACTGTGCTTTTCTTGAGCGCCAGGGTCATCTCGCTGACGCTGCTGAGGGGAGGACCGACTATGTTCAGCAGCCGATGCATTATCAGTTCTTGGCTCACCACTCCCCTCGTCTCAATCTTGTCGGCATAATAGAAGCCGACGGGCTGTTGCCCAAGACCAAACTGCCTCGCAGCCAACGCCGGGTAGTAAAATTCATACTTTTGGACACTAATCGGCCCTGGTGGATCCCGGTCGACAAGATGCAGGGGGATAGGGCGGCAATGAACAACTCCCTGCACTTAGGGTTGTCGGCTGAGTTGATGTCTTCCCAATTGAAATCGGCTGGCAACTCGAACAGTGCCCGATCTTGGTAAAAGTACCAGGCGCGGTTCTCGCATGACAGCCCGTCGTACAGGGCGATGAACCATTCGGCCAGCAGGTTAGCCGATTGCTTTGAGCCCGCATGAGCAGCCGCTGCTTCTCCATAGCTCATGCATCTGGTGATGGTGATCTTGTTGCCGTCTTCGTCTTCAATCGGCTCCAATCTTAGGAAAGCGGCCTCAGTCAGGAGGAGCCAACCGGCTATTTTCTGGGTTGCCAGCACCAGCCAGATCTGTAAAAACCACCAGGGGTCGCCGGTGTTGACAGGGGCGTTGGCGGCTATCTTTGCGGCAGCTTGATGCAGCATCTGATACAGATAGCCGAGGAGATATTTCCCCAGTGCCAGCTTGCTCCCATCGGCCAGGAGTTCGGCTACGACCTGCCAGTTGGCAGTCGGCCCGCAGCTTGAGCCGCAGAACAGAAACTTCTCTAGCCACATCATAAGGAACGCGGCGTGTTCCCTGTGGCCGACTGATCCATCCTTCATGTTTTGAGCAATGAAGCTGCTCCACCCGCCGATGGCTTTGGTTTTGAATTGGCGTTGCCCTTTTTGGTTCAGGTTCCCAGGGTTAGCCGACGCCAGGATGTCCAGTCCGGTCGTCATGTATACGTCGGCTAAGGTGATCGTCATCGGCCCTTGCCAGAATATGAAGGCGTTGAAGCTGTCATTCCAAAAGTACGTCGCAGCCGACATAAGCGGCTCATCTTTCTCCATGCCGGACAGACAGGGCCAAGCACTGGGCTATCCTGGTTTCCTCCCATTGAGCGTACTTGGCCGATCGCACTCTCTTATACCATTCAATCTAGGCTGCATCTGTGGTCGGCCACGACTTGAAAGTCTCGTTCCAATGGGCTAAGGATGGTTTCCTAGTGTTGTAGGGGATCCTGTTGGTTTCGGCTATAATCACATCGGCTGGGTCAGTGTTGCCGATGGGGCCGAGAAAGTACCTCTTTTCTTGGGTCAAACTTGGGATGACCACTTGATGTGACAGGTGCTACAGTTTGAAAGAGGAAAAAATGCTAATCAAGAATGGCTAAAGGTATGATGAATGCAACAACGCTAGAAGGCATGGCTGGAAAGGAAATCCGAAGAAAAAGAGTTTTGAACCGACGGGCATACCTCAGGGAACTCGACGGCGGTGGCGGCTGGTGCGGCGGCGGCGGCTGGTGCGGTGGCGGTGGCCAATGCGACGGAGGCGCTCGATGCGGCGGCGGTGTTGGAAGCCATTGGGATCGTCGAAGGCCGAGATGGGTCCTGATCTGCGAGGGCGCCGGGAGGTGATGCGGAGCGCCGGTGAGTCGTCGGAGAGGAGAGAGGAAGACAAAGCTTGTTTGCGAAGTGTTGTGAGTGCGCTTTGAAGGTGTGATTGTTTTGGTCGAGGCAAAGGGCTATTTAAAGGGCACTTGGGGCAGCCGAAGCGGTTTAGGTCAGAAAAGAGCGGGAATTTGAAACAGGCAACAAATCTGTAACACTTCGTATCACGGACTTGGGGGGCATGTGTTAACACCTAAATTTGGTAATTGAATCCCTAAGTCTTGGCGAGGATGAAGCAGAATCAGATTGGCTGGTTTGATGGAGAAACAGAGGCCGCATCGGCTAAGAAGCGATCGGCTGTGAAGCCAGTCGGCAAAGGTTGAATCGGCAAGAGCGGCCGACAACCGATTCTAGGTTCAGAGAAGATAAAACCGTTCTGGTGCAGATGTTTGAAGATAAATAGAAGATTCAGTTATCAGTTTGTGCGTTAAAAGATATTGTCATCTATGGATAGAGTCTTGTAACGGCAATTGTATCTGTAAATTAGGAGTTTGTTTAAACTATTTACTGTAATGCAGTGTGGGTCCTTTCCAGGATATCGTCGTATTTTAAATAGTAGTTTAGATAGAGTCCAAGGTCTGTACAGATAATGTTTTCTTGGGTATAAATAGGACCCGAGACCCCCTGTAATTCAACATTCAATCAATCAAACAACCTTCGGCGCATCGCCAAACCTTTTCTTCAGACGAGCAATTGATTTGGCTACGGGCTGCATCGTTTCGATCCCCAAATCCAGGTAAATGCTTGCCATTAGTGATATATTCTGCTGATTCTAGTGCTTCCATCGTAATGACACATTAGATTCAGGGGTTTATACTGCGCTATTTACCATATATCGCATATAAACAGGAGCAATGTTTAGATCTATCCTGCCGTCGGCCAGTTCTATCAAGAACCCGCAGCCGATAGGGCTAGATCTAAAGGTTGGACTAGTTTATATGCGGTATCCACCGTCTCGAGAGGTATAAATCAGCTATAACAGATCAGGTTATTCTTTTTATACTTAATGTTGCATCAACATTGAACTATTAAGTCATTTTTAGAACTTCCAATGATCTGTTCGGTTAGATTTATGTGTTTAGAGATAGTGCTGGGGTTTCAGCCGGCCTTATCTGCCTAATATATTTATTTTAGTATATTTATTATTAGATTTATGTTAGGACTGCCTCTTATATTAAGATCTCATTCTTGTCGAACATCATAAGCCGAAATCGGCCTGCTATCAATAGCCGACGGCCGATTTCCCAGGCTAAGCATCTGGTGCAAGAATGATATCTTTTCATAAGAATCATCGAAGTACTAGTCGATCCATAGTTAGCTTTCCAGTATCGGCTAGGTTATCAATACATATATTTATTATCCTTTACTGTATTTGGGTTAAGCGGCTGATGTTGTCTCGGTATAGCCGATCCATTCCAGTTGCTTGGCTAAAATATATTTTAGGATAGCAAATATATGCTCATGGATTCCCTCAGCCGATCCAGTGGGGATCTAACCTAACACTTAATGCATATATCTTGTTTTTTCTTGTTGGTTAACAGATCAAACCAACTAGCACGGCCTTGCACCGCACAGCGATGAGAAGGACTGCTCTGAGCTAGCGATCTCCCGTGCCGTGCGTGAGAGAAATTTCTCATCAAAAACCGGTCGGTCGACCGCCCCTCCCGGCCTCGGACCACCAACTAACCTCTGGTTGGACCACCGCCACAAACCGTCGGTCAGACCACGTGCACACCTATGGTCAGACCGTTGGGTTCCAGAAAACACCGGTAGATGAACTCTCAAAGAAGTAGATCAAACTATTCCAACTTTATTGCATCTAAAAGTGTTTACAAAGTGCAACAACAGCACTCCTCACCAAAATCTCGACCTAACTCGAAATCCTAGCTATTCTCTCAAATTTCTCTCTTGAAAATCGATATCTAGGAGGCACACCCTCTCTCTCTCTCTATTTATACATGCAGTAGGTCCACGAATTCTTCACCAAGTAGGACTCCTAATCCATATAGGAAACCCTCTCTTGCCAGCTACAAACTCATCTCTTTTCTTATCTCAATCAAACTTCCCGAATTCGAACTCCTTTCCAAATTCGACTCTACATGCGATCCCTCTCGTATGCCATATAGATTCTCCATCTTCCATGTGCATTATCCTCTAGCCTTTTAGTATGCCGCGTGATCTCTTGATCCCTAGACGTCCACTTCTCCCAAGTCGACTCCGATCCATCACCGATAATATTATCTGAGGCCTCAAGCAATACTTGCCATATACAACAAAGAAACCATGTTCCGAGCACAAGTTTGTCCAAACTTGACTCACATTAGCTTGTCAACAGTAATCATATGCATAGGAACCATCTAAAAATCAAATCCACAAAGAAACAATTCAAAACCGAGAAATCAAACCAAAACCAAAGTCTATCGGTCAGACCGTGCCGGTCTAACCGACTGTGATTCGAAGTCCAATCGCGAACCAAAGTTGGTCTGACCGACTGTGAGTCGGACTCAACCGGTCTGACCGCGCACACACCTCCGGTCAGATCGTGCACATACACCGTTCGACCGGCATGTCTAGCCGGTCTAACCGCCACATAAAATATCACACATAGAATATCAAAGCACAAATCCAATGTTTCATCACATAAAATATAAATCACACATTTTATTCAACAATCTTCCCTTAATGAAACCATTGGCAAACCCAACAAAATCAATTGGTTTGTGATGTTTTGTGAAACAACCCAAAAAACATTTCTAATGCAAGTAAATTCTTTGAATATGAAAATGATTCTTTGAACGTGAAAATGATGCACAATTTTGTTTCCTTGTTCTCCCCCTTTTGACAATGAGTTCACCAATGTATCAGAAGCATGGAAGAGCTTTGCATTATATCAAAAGTATCTCAAGTACATGTTTTGCAATAACAAGGTAGAAAAAGTGACTAGCTAATTAACAAGCATCCACTAGAGTAAAAACATGAACCTAAAATATTACAACTAAGATTAATTCAACATTAATGATTCATGATTTCAACGATTTAAAATGCAACATGTTCATAAGTGCAAAGATTGAAAGAAAAACCCAAGTATATATACTTATGACATTTATACTCTTTCTCAAATAAATTTCTTCTCCAAAAATAACCAAGAGAACTTTTAGCTCTTTATTTTTGAACCTTTTTTTTACTTTTCCCTCAATTTTTGCGGGTACATCCTTGTCGTCAAGACTGTTTCCAAGGATTTGACTCCCTTTTTTATCTCACCGCGAATACGTCCTTGTCGTCAAGACTATTTCCAAAGATTCGATATTCATTTTTTTCTCTCATATAAATAAGCGTTTATGTACTCTTGCGGTGATTGGAACAAAAGGATTAATATGAGGCATAACAACTCATAAAGAATCATTCAAACTAAGCACTTGCTTCAATATTGCATATTTCATTAATTCAAGTAAAATAATTATGTGTCATGTATCATATCACTTAAAAGTAATATCAAAAGGTCATATAACTACTAAATGCACAAAAGCAAATATAGTAATCAAATTATCTAACAAGCATTGCTAGCAAGCACTAGAATATACTAAAGATATAAAACACAACTCTTCCACCTTTTATTTTCTTTTCCTTTTTCTCCTTTTTTTGTTTTTTTATCACACCATGCATGAATTACAAACATGAATACAAAAGAAGAAAGAAAATATGCATACGACAAAGAGCCAACAACTCTCCCCCTCAATTGATGCCAAAAGGATGAATAACACCTAATTCTCCCCTAAGAAGAGCAAAGAGAGAAGAATCCAACGGTTTAGTGAAAATATGTACGAGTTGCAACTTTGTATCCATAAATTTCAATTCAATATCCCCTTTTCAACAAGAATGCAAAAAAATAAACTCCTCCTCAAATTAACCTCCAATTCTCCCCAAAGAAAAATCAAAAAGAAATCAAAGATTTTTGAAGAAGACATCTAAATTACCAATGATATCACAAAGGTTCTCATAAATTGACATATATCCACTTGTACTAACAAAAACTACTACCTCAAACACTAGCATATAAAAGGCTAATAATCAAGAGAGTAGAACAAAATTATGTCAATCTAAAATTACCTTGATGTTACCATGAAAAGCAATCGTTGTCTCCACATTGCACACACATGGGGAGTATGTCATCAAAACACCTACGAACAAGAAGATGTAGAGGCCTCTGTGTTGGGGTTAGAAATAAGAAATTTTGGATTCCAACACTGAGTCACACGATGAGTAGAACCAGTAGGTACATATGCACAAACAAAATTAGAATCAGACTTACCTAAAACCTTACATTGTCGCTTCACAAAAGTCTGATTTGAATTATGCATAAAACTGCCCTGAGGCCAGTCTGACAACCACTGTACCTGCGGTCCGATTGAGCCTGGCTGTCGCTCTGACCGCCGGTTCACTTGCGGTCTGAGCGCTGGCCGGTCTGACCGACTGGTCAGTGTTGGTTTGACCGTGCTCCTTGTACCAAAACCCAATTTTTGCCATCGTTGTTTCGCAAAAACAATTTGTCTTTCCTTTTTCTGTTTACAGGCAAGTCTAAAGCAAAATCCAACCAAATGTCCATCTTTTCCACAAAACGAACAAGTGTATTTTTCACGATGATTAGAAGCATAAGTAGAAACAAATGGTTTAGCAACAGAAGTAGCAACAAGAGGTTTTGCAATTATAGCAGTGGTTTTGGAAGATGATGCATTCAAAGAAGTCATGATGTTGGTAGATTTAAACACAATGGGTTTAGGATCTGGTTTAGTCAAAATTTCACCTCTCTCAGTTATACTCAAAACAGCAGGGGGATGCCTAGAAAAGTGAACATAGGGATTAAAACCTAAACCACAGTTGTCTGTGCTAACCTTTGTTTGATCAAAAATCATGTTGAGATTCTTTTTACCATCAGAAAAACGTTGCAAGGAACTTTTTAAGTAAGAAATCTCTTGAGTCAAAGTAGCACAATTTTTACAAGCATCCAAAAGAACTTTCTGTTTTCTACAAGTTTGACAAGAAAGCACTTCATCTTGTTTAACTGTTTCTTCCATATGCCTAACACGACCTAAGGCATCTTTTAATTTCAATTCATTAGCAAGACATGATGAGCAAGATTTTGCACTAGATTGTTTTAACTTTTTAGCGCCTAATTGCATTAAATATAGAGCTAGCAAACAAGACAATTTGACATTTCTTTAAAGCTTCTTTTGTTAAAAATAATTCATCAGTCAATCTAGTGTTCATGGCAAAGCTAAGAGCAAGACAAGATTCAAATTTTCGAGTTCTCTTAGATTCAATATAAGCTTCTTGGCATAAACATCTCTAATTGACTAAATTTTAGCAAATAGCACCTCACAAGATTTGCAGTCATCATCATCAGAAGCAAGAGATCTTAATCTATTATTTTTAGCTTTAAGAGAATCAATAACTACTTCATGTTGATTAATCTTATTTTCAAATTTAGAAATCTTGTAACCAAGTCTAGCAATAACATCTTAAAGATATTCAACACTAGGAGCAGGAGTTACCTCATTATCATCTTCAGAATCTTCATCAATGCTTTGCTGGCCATGAAACAAACCCCAGCAATGTTCTTCTCCTTGTCATCATCTTCATCACTTTCAAAATCAACATTACTTGATTCTCGAACCGCTTCATATGCTGCATCAATTGCCTTTTGGTAGAACTTCTTCATCTTCATATTTTTCGCCTGCTTTTTGTTTTGCTTAGCGTCCTTGGATCCATCTTGAGGCTTTGCCTCCTCCAGTGTACCTTTTCCAGCCTTGGGACACTGAGATCGAATGTGTCCTGGTTGTCCACACCCGAAACAATGGAGTGGTTCTTCTCTCCTCCTGGACCTGACATTATTCACAGCTCGAGAAATTCTGTTAGCAAGCGATACCAAGTCCTCCTCACTGATTTCCTCTAGTTAATCATTGGACAAGGAAAGAAAGCAGCAAACATCGACTATGAAATAGAATCAGAAGATGCAGAAGAAGACATCAAATCAGAAGATTTTGAATCAGTCCTTTTAGAAAGAATGTTCATCTCATAGGTTTTCAATTTGGTGTAAAGAACATCCGAAGTCAGAGTGTTCATATCAACAGATTCCTGAATTGAAGTAACCTTAACATCCCAAATCTTCATATCAAGACCGTTCATAAAATGATGAGCAACCTCAGGCTGAGAATAATTAGCATCATAAGAAGAATCAACAGATCTAAGATTACTCAAAATTTTGTTAAAGCGGCCCAGATAATCATCCAAAGACTCCCCATGTGCCATCTCAAATTTGATGTACTCCTTTTTGAAAACATCTTTTTGCAACTCTTTAATGTTTGAAGATCCAGTATGAAAATCATTCAAAGCTTTCCAAATCTCATTAGCAGTAGCAAGATGCGAAACAGGATCAAAGTCGGAGTGAGAAATTGCATTAAGAATAATATTCCGAGCTTTGCAATTATTTTCAAAGTCCAATTTGAGAGTAGGAGTATCAATGCAATCAGGGATGTCATAAGATTGTGAAACTTTTAGCCAAATGTCATAACCTTGACAAGTTATGTAAGATTCCATCTTTTCTTCCAATAGTCAAAATCGGTTCCATTGAAAACATGAGGTTTGTTTGAAAACTTTTCAGCCATGGCAAAAGATCAGAAAAGCAAATCAAGAACGAGGCTCTGGTACCACTTGTAGGATCGAACAAGACCAAACAAACCTACCAGAGGGGGGTGAATGGTAGGGAACACCAAAAACCCAAATCTTTTACGGAATTAAAGACACGTATGAAACCAATCTACAAAACAAAAATGAACCGAACCTGTTGAAGCCGCCGCAAGTCACACAGAGTATACGGCGGTCGGCCGACGCCCTCTTGGCCGGTCGGCCGCCAACTAACCTCGATTGGACCGCCGCCACAAACCGCCTGGCCAAACCACGTGCACACCTACGGTCGACCGTTGGGATCCGTAAGACACCTAGATGAACTCTCGAAGAAGTAGATCAAACTATTTCAACTTTATTGCATCTAAAAGTGTTTACAAAGTGCAACAATAGCACTCCTCACCAAAATCTCGACCTAACTTGAAACCCTAGCTATTCTCTCAAATTTCTCTCTTTAAAATCGATATCTAGGCGGACTTGCAGCACTAGGGCACGCGGCGGCGGCGGCGGCTCGGGGTGGTGGCGGGCAAGGGGCGCGGCGGGCGCGGCGGCTCGGGGCCGCGCGGCGGCCGCGGCTCGGCGATGCGGTGGCGCGGCTCGGGACAGGCGCTTGTAGGGAGCGCGGCGGGCGCGCGCGGGCTGGGGGCGCGGTGGACGAGAGCGCGCGGCGGTAGCGACGCGGGAGGCGCGATGGGTGGCGGCGGCTTGCGCGGCGCGCGGCGGGCGGCGGCCTCGCGCGGCACGGCGGGCGATGCCCCCGGCGGTGGCTCGGGGCGGCGGCGGGCGGGCGTGGTGGCGGCGCGGCTCGGCGTGGCGCGGCGGCGCGGCGGGCTCGGCGCGGCATGGTGGGCGGCTGCGGGCTGCGGCGGCTCGGCGCGCGGGGCTACGGTGGCGGCCCCACGGCGGGCGAAAAGTAGGGCATTTTGGTCTTTTTTGAAAAAGTTAACACCGTTAACTCAACATAACGAAATAGGGGCAATGTGCTGCTTCGTTTTGAAAACACAAGGCTAAATTCACAGTCAAAAAAACATGGGCAAGAACACAATTTCAATACAAAATAAGGGAAATTATGCAAGAGCCCCAAATTTTTAAGGGATAATGTTGTACAGGGGCATATGTTTTCATTTTACATTTTGAAAATGTGTATATTGATGGTCCTACTGAGCTTGGGTTTGCTAAAAAGGATTTAGGATAAATTTTATACAAATTCCTAAAGTTAATCCTACATATAGTCCACCTTTTTAACATAATTAATTTTTAAGAGTATTTGGTACAAAGTAACTAGATGTTTTTATTTTTCCTAAATATAGGGTGTGAGTTGAGGAATCTACAGAATTTGAGTTTGACTAAAAATATGTTGAATTGAACTTTCTATGTATTTTATAAACTTGGGTAAGCTCTATATGGGGCTTAACTTAGAAGAATTTTTGAGACAAGATTAGTACTGTGAGTGCTAGGTTTCATGTTTATAAAATAAAGTTGAGTTCACAGAAATTTGTTTATTTATGAGTTCACAGAAATTTGTTCCACTCAAAAAGGAGTTAGATTGGATTTTATATGAATTTTACAAGTTTGCTAAATTCTCTGTGGGAAAATAGATTTGATTTAGTCATTAGCTTTTATATTTCGGATTAAAATTCATGGGGTCCACTGGTCAGGCCCTTGTCAAAATGCAAAAAGGTCCCTGGGTTCTCCAGAAATGGCATCCGAGGCCCCTAGCACGTGTTGTTTCAAATTTCACTAAGAGCCCACAGGGTTTAGGGTATTTACAAATAAATTCATGACCCCAAAATGTCACAGAGTGAATCTTTACTAATTAGTCCTTGGAGTTTTAAACTAGTCTCTAAGCACAGTCCTCGCCGCTCTAATTAAGTTGGCCCACCTGTCATTGAGTGCGGGGAGGAGGAGAGGCAACCGGGGCAGGGCAGAGGGGCGCCGCAAGCTCCTCGTCGGCGGCGACGGCAAATGGCGGCGAGTCTGATGCTGCAACCAAAAGAAGGAATGTGCGCAAGGATCTTGCGCATACGAAGGTGGTGGTCTCGTCGACGGTGATGGCAGGAATCCATGGCAGTGATGGTGCGAGCGGAAACTGAGCTCGGGCTGCAGTTGCGTACTAGGTTAGAGGCCGGTTCCACCCAAGAAAAGGCATGCAAGTCTGTGCTTTGGTACCCAGGAAACTCACCGAACGGCTGGCGAAGGTCGGCGAGGCTTGGACATTGGCGGCGACGCGTGGAAAAACCCGGAAGCGGTAAAAACCTTCGGGCCGACGTCACCAGCTCCATTCGGCCTTCCATCTGCCAAGAGAAGAAGAGAGATGGCTCAACGATGCCCCAAGGATGCTACCGGTGCAAGGAATCGACTTGAGGCTCACCGGGGAGGACCAACCATCGGCGGCAGCGGTTTGGCCGGAGACGTGGAAGAAGAACTCGATCTCGCTCGCCGATGTGTCATCCCTCGAGATCGTTGAGGGGAAATGACGAGGAGGTCGAGGCAAAGATAATGGCGCGGTGGCTCAGCTTGGCGACGGTGGAAAACCCTTGGGCGACGCTGATGCCACCAGCGACGGTGCCCAGAGCACGCTCCAAAGGCCGGTGATGACACGTCAGCGTTCCCGTTGATTAGCTGCACATGAGAGGATGCAATCAAAAGGGAAAATCTTCGGCATGGTGAGGAGGGTTTGCAACACCAAGGAAAAGAGGGCGATCGGAGTTTCTTGGCGACAGCGGCCTTTGTCTTCCTCACGGCCGGCAACGGGATTGAGAGCAGGGAAAGCAGCTAGGGCTGTCTCCCTCGGTTCTCTTGGCACGGGAATGGAGAGTGTGGTTGGGCGATGTGGTTAAGGGTAGTCAAGGGCGAGCTTAGCGCCGGGCACGTCACTGCCACATGTCGAGCACACCGGCGACGGTGAACTCCCTCTCTCTCACTGGTCTCATGTGTTCTTGGTCGGTTGGTTGATTTGCACAGGGTGAGAGCGAGCCAGTGTGGCTGCCCAGTGGGCCCAAGGCATGGTGAGCTAGGTACAAGATAGAGGGATGGGTGCAGAGGGGAGTTTACAGTGTGTTTAGACTAATTTTTCGAATTATTTTCCTCCCTCCAACTTTGTAGCTCTATAGTTTATGTTGTGGACGTGGTAAATTCATAAGATTTTACTGGAGGTAGTTAACCAGCCCTAGGTTCCATTTTATTTGGTTCCACTCAAAAATCATTTGTGGTTGGCCCTCAGTAATTCAACAAAGAGAGGTATTTTGGGATTAGTTTGAATTTTTAGAAGGCCAAGACAGAGGATAAAAATTATATTAATTCATGGTTTTTATCCTAGTATTTGAATAAAATATTTCATGTATATACTTATGTGCATTTTAATGGTCTTTTGGATAAGTTGTTGTTTCAGCCGAGTAAAGCTATTAACTAGTCCAATATTGGACTGCCTTGTTGTATTTGTTTGGGGCATCAAACCTAGTTATTAAATTATACCAAAATTAGGTTTTTCCATGGATTTATCTTACTTGATTTATCCTAGAAATTAAGGTAGCCTTTCTAGGTTTATGCGTCTATGCGAGGTGCACGCGACTATTTTATTCTTCGGATTCGTACTAACTTTCCTATTAGGCTGAGGAGGTGAACTTTGTATTATGTTTTCATGCTCTCACATTTTTACCCAGGGCTAGTGTAGGCTTGCTTTGTAGATTTAGTCGTTAGGGTATGCTTGCATGGCCTATAATGCGATGCGTTTTCGAAAATCCGAATATACATATATGACCTAGGTCAAAATGGACTTAATGTTAGTATGCACTCTTTCGCATGAGCTTGCATTTTCGTCCTAGGTTATAAATGAAAAGTTTTTATTTTGTTCTCAAAATTTTGTTTATCATACATAAGCCTAGGTTGGTAAAAGAAAATTTTTGGTTCACAAAATTGGAAAACTTTTAATTTTATTTTGTTTAAACAAAATTTAGTCAACACTAGATTTTGGGTATATGACACGGAGACGAAAGAGGCAGCGGCGGCTTTGGGATCGCGGGGAGGGCTCGATTCGGTGGCGGTTGGGCAAAGAGAATGGGCAACCAAGGTCGCCCTCGGGACGAGGAAGCTAGCGGCGGTGGTGGCGTGGTACGGCAGCAGCTATGGCTGTGGCAGCACGCGGCTGAACATGGCCGGCGAGTGGCGGCGGTGCGGGTTCGCGTGGGGAAGGAGTTAGGGAGCGCTAGGAGCTCGGGAAAAAAGGGAAAACACGAGGGGCGCTCGGGGATCGATTTAAAGCGGCGGGAGGCAACGGGAGACCGGGAACGACAGGAAAAACGACAGAGATGGGGCTGTGCGGGAATGGCGGCGGCAAGGGAAGCCGGGCTCAGCCATTGGCCCTTTTGCGCACGTGACGGCTTGCGGGGAGAGTCGGAAGTGGGGGCGTGGTCAGTGGCGAGGCGGTGCGGAACGGGCAAGGTGCGTGGTGACAGGGAAATGTGGCGGCGTGGGGCGGCCAAGGCGGCGGACGGAGGCCAGGAAAGACGGGAGGTTCGAGATGACCCCGACAAGTGGGGCCCACTGCCCAGAGAGAGGAGAGGAGGGGACCAAGCGGACTTTGCACAGGAGGGAAGCCGGTGGGCGATGCTTGGGCCGGAACGGGGAGGAGAGAGAAGGGGCGCAAAGTAGACTTTTGGAGGGAGTGGCGACGGCGGCCCTAGAAAAGGAAGGGGTTAAATTGGTTTTATTTTTATTTAATCGATAAATGATCTTTGTATTTTTATAAATACTTCCAATGCTCAAATAATTCCAAGAAAATTTTTTAAAATAGATGAGCATCGAGAGTATTAGGTAAAAATATAAAAAGATCATTTAATGATTAAATAATTTATTCAAATAATTACTGAGATGCTTTTTGTATTATTAAAATTATTTTTGAAGCTCCAAAATTCCATAAAAATTCAGACATTATTTTAGGGCATGGAGAATATTACAAAAATATTTCCAACTAAATTCACTTGATTAGTTTATTTTTATTTTTGATAATTTTAAAAATGCATTATTAAACGATTTTTAGTCCCGATCGAAAATCGGGCGTGACATGAGAGGAGGTGGGATTTCTTTCAACGTATAGACAGTCCCTAACTATAAGATTGGCTTTATTTTTTCTCTCATCTATTTCTCTTACTATAAATTTAATGTAAATATGAGCATGTGTAGAGTTAGCTCTTGCATGAGAGACAATCCTCCTCGTTTTTCTTTCTCTCTTTTCTATGTAAGCTTATAGTTGGCTTATATTCCACTATTATTCTTACTCTAAGTAGTAGAGCTACTATTGACTAGTACTATCTGCATTTCAAAATATATGATGTCGTTGATTTTTTCGTAACGTTTGACCATTCATCGTATTAAAAAATTATAATCTGATCCAGGAGTTTGTTTTGCTAGGTGGAGTGGATAAAAGAATCTTCTGTTGGGGATCAAGCAAGTTTATAGCTGCCAAACTTTGTAAAATGGCTTTTGGTTGGGTTTGGAAATCTAAAGTCACCCATAGAGTTAAATTATTTGCCCAACTAATTTTGCTAAATAAGCTAAATAAAAAGGTACCTTGGTAAGACGACAGTTTAATGTTCAGCCAGATGCTCTTTGCTTGTGCAATGATAGAATGGAGGAGACAATCTCTCATCTTTTCTTTGACTGCTCTTTTGCCAAAAATTGTTGGGATAAAATAGGTATTGTTGGGAAAATGATTCTGAGATCTGTAAAAAAATTAAAAGAACTAAACAAAGGTCTAGTTTGTCATTCTTCATGGAGATATTTCTCATAGTTGTTTGGGAAATTTGAAAAGTCAGAAATAGATTGGTGTTTGATAGAATCCAAGCTTCTTTCAACAGACGGCTAGTCAATTTCAAAGATGAGGCCTCTCTTCAATCTCACCGAATTAAAGATGTAGATAAATCTGTAATTTTATAATGACTTCAAGCTTTGTAACCTTTTGTTTTCTGCTTGATTTCTTTTCTTTTCAGTAGGTTCTCTTGGAACTTTACCTCCTTTTATTTTTTATAAAGTTGGTTCCGTGGGGATCTCCCTCACGGTCTTTTTGTCTCAAAAATTATATAAATATTATTTATTTTGTTATAGGTTCTCTTGAAACCTTACCTCCTTTTATTTATTTTTTATAAAGTTGGTTTCGTAAGGATCTCCCTTACGGTATTTTTCTCAAAAATATATAAATATTATTTATTTTGTTATGACTTGTTTTATTATTAAATAAAATATAATTTTAACTTATATATTACATATTTATATAAATTTTATGAATAAGACGAATTATCAAACATTATACGAGAATTTAACAGCGTTATCATATTAAATATTGCCTCTGCTCCCTTTTGGTCAACGTATACTGTTACTGCACCAAGACCATGAAACCCAACCGATTTTACTATCCCTCAATGGAATTATCGACGCAGAACATTTATTGCTAATTCTCTCTCCATCCAATCAGTATGCATCTCATACAGGACTCCAACAGACAATGCAGGTAGAAAACAACGGTACTCAGTTTATACGCCAATCAATTTGGAATATTTAAAATTTGGTTAGAAGCTGATCAAAAAGAAATGAAGAGGGAGTACATGTTGGAGTTAACATTATGATAAGTTAACTATAGAATTGATTTTATTTTTTCTCAAGTCTCTTTCTTACATTAAATTATAATTTAATGTAAATATCTTAGATTTTATATATGGCGTGACCGAGCCTGACCACCTCGCCTTCAATTCGGATGTAGTTTCGCGCACTCATGAGTCATGACAGATGTAATCTCGCCGATCAACTTATACTTCATAAATCATTGATGTGCCAAAATCTTGCAATGTCAGCACTGCCTACTCTGCTTGCCGCCCATACGAGCCATTACGAATTTACGATCGGAGTCCGACTTCCAATCGACGCGCCAGCGCGTCGCTGCTCGCACTATAAACCCTAGTGCGGCGCCGAATGATTCCCCATCGTTCCCTTCGGCAGCGCGCGCCTCCTCGATCGTCTCCTCCCTTCCATCCCACAACCACCAAACCCTAGGATCGTCTTCTTCCAGCCCACCACCACCAGTCCGCCATGCCCTCCCACATGGTTGCACAACGGCGCTCGTCGTCGTACTCCTCTGCTTCGGTGCGCAAGATCCAGCGCGAGCGCGACGTCGACGGCAGCAAGAACCTCGCCATCACGGCCAAGAAGCCCTCCCCGATCAAGAAGCCATCTGCGCCGGCGCCTCCGCTCTCCCGATCACCTCGCCGTGAGCGCGCCCGGATCCCGGCGTCGGAGAAGATCACGGCGGGGACGACCATCAGCGTCCGCACCCGGGTGGGGAAGCTTCGCGGCGGGAGGCAGCTCGTGCTCTGGCTCTCCGCGGTGGTCGTCTCCGCCCCCGAGGAAGGCTACCTCACCGTCGTCTACAAGGGCAACTTCCCGCCGGAGGATCCCTTCAAGACCGTTCGCGTCTCAAGGGAAGAAACCAAGAAGATGGACATCACCGCCGCCACCTCCTCTGTCCCGGCCGCCGCCACCATCGCCACTTCGGCAGCAGCTCGTCCCTCCAGCAACAATGCGGCGGCTCCTCGTCCAACCACGGCCGGCAAGTCAGTGGCGGTGCTCAAGAAATTTTACCCGGAGGCGTTCTAGTTCGTCAAGTCAATTAGTAGTTTGTATGAATCAGAGCACGTCCTCTAGTCTTCCTCTGTTTTTTCTCGTATCGGAAGGCACATCGTTGTATTTGATAGGAATGATTATTTTCGCGTTCTTTGCATTGTAGCAAGAACGCCTAATGTATTCAATGTATTCATCACTGATTATTTCTGATTAACAATAAGATCTTTGTCTCTTTACACGAGAGTTGATATCACTTCATGGAGTCTTTGCAAGTAATTAACAATCTTGTTGCAATTTCCCTCCCAAGAAAAGTTCAAGATCAAGAAGTAGGCTTAGCCCAGTTTGTGCGTCTCTGTCCCTTTGGTGGAAGGAGCCCATGGGCTGCAATGGTGTGGATCTGTAGCCCATCACTGTGCGATGCCAGCATCCTCAAACCCTAACCCCCGACTTTCGCCGCCATTCCCCCGATCCCCCTCCACCGCAATCCACGCCGCCGACGAATTCCAGGCCATGGCGTCGCGCGGTGCCGCCTCCCGCTCTTTCCTCGCTGCCGTCCGTGGGCGCGCTGCCTCCTCTGCGTCACGCATACGCGCGTCTCCGCTCCCATCCGCCCCACGCCGCCGCGTCCCCGCCTTCTCGCCATTTGCCGCCGCGAGGTAACCGCACGAAGCGCGCGCGCCCTCCTGATGCGCTAGTTGTTGGATGATATGATGTCGACCGGTGGTTTTGGCTCGTGCAGGCCGATGGCGGCGATGATGGGGTCGCTGGCGGCGGTGGCGGCGAGACTGACCGGGCACCCGTCGGCGAGCGTGCGGGCGTGCTGTGAGCTCTCCCAGGGTACCCACTTCTGCCGCACTTGTCAGGATCGCTAGCAAGGTAGTGATACATTCAACCATCTTATGGCATAATTTTGTTACAATCAAATATTGCTTCTTCCATTCTAGATGCGTAGTTTATGTGTTTGCATAATTGATTGCACGTGATGATTTGTTATGTATGCATTTGGTAGAATAGCCAGCTTTGATATTCTTGGGTCGTTAGGCTGGGGGGATGGTCTTCTGCTTCTATGAATTCAAAGTTGCTTGAAATCTTGGTTTGGATGTATCTTATGCATGTTGTGCTTCATTTTGGATATCTTTATGGCTATGAGCGAAAATTGTTTGCTAAACACAGTAGACCGTGATGTTAATTGTTTGCTATCAGCATTGGAATTACTGAGAGTGGACAAGGTTTTGCTGGTGGATTTATTGGATGACAATGATGGTGCATTTGTGCCAATGTGTAAGGATATCAATGAATCCTCAGTTAGCATGACTATGTTCATTGTTTCCTGTTAGTAGCCGTTTGATCAGAATTAAATCGTACGAGCGTGACTATCATAAGTAGCTGAGGATTGAAGTTGTGTGTTTCCAAATCTAAGGTTGTGTTTTGTTTTTGTCCAGGGTTAAAATAACTATAAGGTACTCTTATCATTACCAAATTGTTGTGTTTGGTAATACAACCGTTGGTAGTCCAATATGCTATATTGTATGACTTAGCTAGATTAGCACTTTAGCAGTATATAACTTGATCTAGAACCAGATCAAGGTTCTAAAAAACAGCACTTAGGCATGCCACCACAGCGCTTAAGCATTACAAGGTTGTTCTACCTGTTCCTTATATGCAGCCTTGTAGACCTTATTTTAGAACTGTGCCTAGAATGAGTCCATTGTGGTGCTAACTTCATGCTGGTGCTTGAGACTTGAGAGGCTTTTGCCAGGTGAACATAACTATTCTTTGTGGATTAACTTAACTCTACTGATGCTTAGGATTAAAAAAAAACTCTACTGGTGCTATTTCTCAACCTTTGTGTGATTTTGACTATATAATCTGATCATGCCAGAAATCTGATTTCTCTTCTTATAGTTTCTGTTGTTTAATGACCAAAGTGAGACATAAAATAGAGTGAGGGGTTTATCCTATATTGTGTCTTTTACTTGCTCTTTTGATGAAATTGCATGACAACTAATATAAGGACATCAAAATTGGGATCTGATAGGGGGGAATGGGAAAGATGGTTGATGCCGAGGACATAAAGAATGATTTGGGATACCCTATTCCCTTTCCCTAACTGTTATTCTTTTTTATCAACAAACTATAGAAGTTGTATAATAAGGATGGCAATTACTCTCAAGAAACAATTGTATGAGTATGACAAGTTTACCATTCTGGGCCAGTGGGCCTTACTGGTATGTTGGGTTTACTTCTTGAAGTAGGACTAGGCAGTTAAAAGGATTTCCTGGAGATAAATTTGATAGTGTATTCACTTAAAGTTTTGGAATATATTATATTTCTTTAGCATACTTATGTGCTATGTGAGCTATTCAATTCATGGATTCTCTGAAAGGGCTAACATGCCAAGCAAATTTTGTGTTAACTATAGTTATGTGCTATGTGACCTATAGTTTTAACGCCTTATATATACATGTGGGCTAGATGTATCATTAGTACGTCTGCCCCCATGCTCAAAGATCATTACTGCACACAGTACTAATGCACATCCGATGTCTATATTGAATCATGGGAATAATTTTGTTTTGTTTAACACAATAATGCTGGATATTTCGTGGCTTCTGTATTGGTTGCTTTTACTATCATTGAAACATTCCATTGTTACCGGCATGGTGCATTGTTTAGCCATGCTTTGCACTGTGATTCCTTCTCTTATTTATAGTCTAAACTATTTATTCATGTACAGTATGAGAGAGTGCACCTGTTTGCAATGGGTCTCGTTTCTTGTTGCTGCATTTCTTTTATTATTTTGACTGCCCAAACCACTCCTTTGCTAACAAATTCTCTCCTCATACACTAGCTTCAAATATTTTTTCATCAATACTGAATGTTTTGTTGACCTGAGGATTTCTGTGGTTGGGATCTGTTAGGAAATGGAGATGACGTATGACATGTGGGAGGCCAGTTTAAAGAATAGCAAAGGTGCTAATGTCGAAGCACTGTACTTCTGTTATTTTATTAATCTTGACTTCTTAAGAAATCACTAAAATTCAATCCATATAGCTGAAACCGAATAGGATATTGCTTAGGGGGGAGAGAGAGTGAAAATTATAAGTTTTATCTGTAAGTTCCTATATCTTGTCTTTATAATGTCAGGAATCAGGGCCTACCAACACCTCTCTCTCTCTCTCTCTCTCTCTCTCTCTCTCTGAGACTGAAAAATTTCTGTTCTTACCACTGGCATATCTTCATTACAGATACATGTAGAATCACAAAGCCTAGAGAACATGCATGTATGCACCCACTAATTTTCATGATTGGGGCCTACATGTTCAAAGTTGCAACAACATTTCTGTATTCAACAATTGTAATTGACCGCACAATGTCCATGCCAAGGTTTTCCAGTTCTGATCTTTTTCAAGAAAAAACATTTTTCGACCATGATGTTATCATAAAGTCCTCCGAACATGCATTAACAATTTCAGAACTTTGATTCTCTCCATTTTCTTAGATTATTGACTTTATCATGTTAATTTGGTGTATCAAAGAACTAATTTCGTGTACCCATCTTATCTGTACTATTTTTATTATGTCCAGCCTACACGATATGTGACCTTATTTTGCAGGTAATTAGGCTTGAACAGTGCTGTCCCGACTCTGTTAGGATGCAATTTTTTGGGGGCTACAGAAGCTCTCTGGCTCGTTTTTTTTCCCTGCCTAACGGGAAGTTGTAAGGAACTCCCTATTATTAGTTCACCTGCCGCCTAGTGAAAACAACAGTCAACATGATTTCTACATTAATAATCCTCTGTTAACCGGTGACCCGTTATATTCATTTTGTCGTGAAATATTGGATGAAACGTCATTCCTTTTCATGGGAATGAATGTTCTTGTTTTGCAAACTTAATATGTTCAGATTTATGTCGATGTTGGGTCTATGCTTTTGTGCCCTTTTTTCTGCGTAACAATGCGATTTGCTTTTCTAATGCGAATCATTTGAAAATCGTGAAAGTTGAACGTAAGTTTACTAGTCGACTCTGCTACAGATTGTGTTGGGTGGCACCTGGCTAATCGTGAATCTTTGTGTTTTGCGTATTGTAAGCTTAGCTTGTTGTACTGCTGTTCTTGTTTGACACCGTGTGGATAAACCCATTTTTCTGTCGTGTTTGCCATGGGACCTAAAACAATTGTGACGCCTACTGTAAGCGCTGGGGTTTTGTGTAATGGATAAGGTTACGTAGATAAGCACTGAAGCATGTTTCTTTCTGATTCTGCTTCTATAAGCATACTTAGGTCATGTTTCTTTCAGTTTCTGCTTGTTTCTGCTTCTATAGAAGCAAGCTTTTGGCTACTACTACCTTCAAAAGTTGGAACTATAAAAGCTGAGTCTGTTTCACAACTTTCTTCAGGGTAAGCTTTTGGACCAAACGGTTTCAAAATATTCAAAAACAGGGTTCAAAATATTCGACGGGAGAAGCCAGACAAGCTTGTGTATTATAGTGGCAGGTGGGTAATTTTTCTCCTCAGAAGTTAGAAAAGCTCACTCTGGTGAGCTTCTAGCTTTTGTAGTTCAGAAAAGCCAAATGGTTTTTAAGAAGCTAAATATACTTTTGTCTACTGTAGGTTGAAAAGCCAGAAGTTGGTGTAAAGAAACAAGGCGTTAGTTAGCACTGCTAATAAACTTGCATATAGCACTGTAAGCTCAGTAGACAATGAGCTGCAGATAGGTGGTACATGCCTCTTTGAACTGCTGAGTAACAAGAACCCGTACACGAGGAACGTCCAAATCATCCGAAAATAGTGTGCTTTTCTGTTGAATTGTTTTGTGGTATGATAGGTTGAATCGGTGAAATGTATGTACTCCTATAATCTATAGCCGGCGCTTCGCAGTAGCACGCGGTGATCCACCACTCCAGCGTGCCAGTCAACTAGGCGAGCGGGAATCGTGGCCACCGCCGCGTAGCTCCTCGTCTGTCTCGACGCCTCGTTAAACGCAATAGCTTTGGCTTGTCTTTACAGTGAGGGTGCAGCCGGCGACTCACATTCTCTCATCCCCATTTCACTATTTTCGGCTTAAATTCATTATTATACTTGATTTTATATACTCCTCTTTCTTACTTTTTTTTCACGCACACGTTTCCTCACTTGCTAATTTATATATTTTTAAATAAGTTGATGTAGAGTATCTGAAAATTATACCGTTCGATGCTATTTTGTGATCACCATATAATTTTGGTTGAGTGAGATTCATACCCTCATAAATAGTCACTCATACCTCAGTATGTCCATGATCACAAATTGACATCATTCGATATAAAATTCATAATGTCAAATAATGAGGAAAAAAGATATTGTTGGGACTCAGTGTATCAGACAACTTTAGCCTGAGACTCAGCGTACGTACTAGTCAACGCCTGAGACTCAGCGTACGTACTAGTCAACTTTAGCCTGAGACGTGCCTATCTAGCTAAAGCTCTACAACATTTTATTTGCATACATAGGCCAACCAGCCAAATAATTAATTGATTATATGGAAGTTTATCTACCCAGAACCCATGAACAAGCCGACTAGGGTAGGCCTTTATTGAACCGTCCGAAAGAAGCAACGAATCCCGTAGTACTTAGCTACCTGCAACACAACTAAAAGAATACCATAAAAGAAAGCAAGTGTTGGCAAGGCAATTTAAATCTAAATACATACAAGCTCTAAGTTCAAAAGATGGTTGTTTGTGGTTTCTTGTTTTGCATAAAGCTAGATTTGTTTCACAAATACTTTGCAATGAAATTTAGATAAAAATTTGCAAGTTCAACATAGATAACATGGTATGGCATCATAATATCATTCTTGCACCCTCCATGGCAGCAAGCAACATATATCAATTTCCGCCCACACCTGGCAAAATCATCATTTCAAATACCACTTTTAAAAGCATTTACAAAATATAAATCTATAATCAATACATGCTCATGTGTCGCTCATGACCGTGAGCACGGCTAATCGATTATTTTTTCGTACACTGTACCCATACAATATGAAGTAGTAATCATGCAAAGCATGCCACGCGATACCGCAACATAGCCTTTACTTTTACTACCCACAATATAGCCTTTACATTGCTCAAAACTTAGCCTTGCACCAGCACAACAAGTGTGAACCCATCCTAGGCATATGACCTAGTGCTGTTTCGTGGTAGGCCTACGCCTTAACCTAACGCCATGGCAGCAAACAGATTAGTTTCTTCATGAGGCACTATATTATTGTATTAGACAGATTTAGACGTCTAAACGACCACAACAGGTAAATAGGTAATTCCTACGAGTCATTGCTAAGACTAATTCATACTACTCCAATCTACCAAAATACAAGGCTAAATAATGAGCAACTTAGTAAGATATGACTATTCCATACTAGCACATGTGGTCATATTATAAACATAAGTATCTGACATTGAGTTTGGTCCTTAGAATGACTCAGACAACTCAGACAAACACTCTCTCTATCGGTACACAACCCATATGTGTACCACCTGCTGCTCGAGTCTAAAAATCCATCATTTTCATTATTTTAGTTCACAAATATACATAGCTGTTTAAGAGTTCAAAATGAGTCCAAAATATAACAGAAATTTGATCTATTACCATTTTAAAGTTTGGAGTTAGGCGTAGCTAAGCATATTACATATAATAAGCATAATTAGACCCATTAGAGTACAACCAATGTACTCCAATCATTCCTATGGTTACAAACAGCAAAGAGTGAAATTATTTCAAAAGAGTTCATGCAACAAATAGGATGTAACTATCATTTCTACCAAATAGGAGTTCATGCGCTATAGTTTTCTACCAAATAGCATATGCAAAGTTATAAATAAACATTTGCCCATCAAACATATTAAAGTCTTCAAAGGAAAGGGCACCTGCCTTAGTTAGAATTTTCACCATGGTCAGCAATAAACCCATACGCAAACCCATACTCCTCACTGATAGTGGATTGTGAACTATATTAAATAACAGTAACGATATAAACACCAAATCAAGAAAAAATCCAACATGACTCTAATATGCATGAATTATCTACTGTGGTTAATCACTTATTAACATGGTTTATGATGAAAGAATTTCTATTTTATCAATTTAGCATTTATGAGTTATGAATTACCCAACTTCTATGTTAGTTATATGTTAAGTTATATGTTATTTAAGCTAAACTCAACTCTAATTGTAGTTTATATCTAAGTTCTATGAAGATTTATGTTACAACAGTAAAGAAGGTGTTTCACTAAGTTTAACTAAGTTTTGTCTTCCATTTTTAGAGCTAACATGAATTTACTACGAATTTTGCAAGTCGTACGACACATAAAGTCAATTATATGCTATATGGATTTTTAGGAGTGCTTTTTGCACATAATGTGTTATGTTTTGTTCCCAGTAAATAAGCTAACAATTTTCTTAGTCCAATAAATATGAGTACATAATTTTTGGTATGGGTAAGAATTTCAGACATATTTTACAAGTTATGATGCAAATTAAGTTAATTGTTTGCTACACCAAAATTTAGGAGGATTTCTTGTGGTATAAGTTGCACATTTTGTAGCATAATTTTTCGGATCAAACAAATTTTAAGTCAACTCATTTGGAGATAGGATGCATTTATTATGAATTTTATAAGTTGATATGCATATGTGGAATTTAGGAGGATTTCTTGTGCTATAAGTTGCATATTTTTGTAGCATAATTTTCCGGATCAAACAAATTTTAAGTCAACTCATTTGGAGATAGGATGCATTTATTATGAATTTTATAAGTTGATATGCATATGTGGTGATTATTTTACTATACAAAATACTAGTGTTGTTTCTAGTACAGAAAGTGAAAATTTTTATTTTACTAAATTAAGCTCATACTTTGCTGAATCTACAGAAATTTAGTTCATCCCATTTGAAGTTAAAATGAATTTTCTATGTATTTCTAAAGTTTGAGCATGTTTTATGTCAACTATTTTATATATGAAAGTTTAGAAATATTTATTATACTGTAAGTGTCATTTCTAATCTACAACATTAAATACCATCATTTTATAAACCTACAGAAATTGGATTCACCTTAAAATGAGTTAATATGAATTTTCTATTTACAAGTTTATACAAATTTCTAGTTGAACAGAAAGTACTTTGATTAATTTCCTCATATTTTCTCAAATTTTAAATTAAGAGATCAGTGACAGTGCGTTTGCACAAAAGCCCCAAAACTTCCTGGAAAACGACCCGAGGTCCTTAGCACGTGTTCTAACAGTTTTCTTTAAGAGTCCTTAAAGTTTAGTATATTTACATGTAGATCCATGTCCCCCATTGATATGTATAACAAAATTTATTATTTGAACCTCACAAGATTTAAATGCTTACTAAGTGAGGTCCCTGTGCTGATGTGCTCTAACGAACGAGGGCCCACATGTTAGCAGGCCGACGACAGGAAGCAGAGGATGGCGGTGTCAGCGAGGTTTGCCGTGTCAGCGAGGTTTGCGGCGTCGCCGGCGGCGAATGACTGCTCATATGAGGTCGCACCCAAAAGGAAGAATGTGGAGGGGATTTGGCGAACATGTAGGTGGTCCTCCCGTCAGCTGAGATGGCCGAAGACAACGATGGCATGCCGAGCTCTAGCTCGAATCAAGCCAAAACGATGCATGGACAAGGTATTAGGGTCCTACTGGATGCTCACCAAAAGTCCGGGTAGGGTCGACGAGGCTGGGACGGCGACGGTCGTAGCAAGTACGGCCTAGCGGTGGCGATAGCTTGACAAGAACGGTGACAGCGAGCTATGGCCAACCAACATAGCGACCGGAATCAAGAAAGGGACGGTGGCCGGAGTGAAGGAAGACGATGTTCGATATCACAATTGGAGGCTCCTTGGCTTGATGTGCTAGGGTCATGGGGTCATGGTGAGGAGGCGACGACGATGGTCAAGCAGCTCAGTCGGACTCCCACTCTGCTGTTAACGACCGAATTTGGTAAGCAAATCCCCGAGTTTGAAGCAAGGATTGAAGCGGAATCGGGGAGAAGCGCGATCTACGGAAACAGAAGCCACGTCGGCTAAGTCCGAATTGGCTACGAAGCCAGTCGGCTGAGTCCGAGTCGGACCAGGACAGCCGATAGCCGATTCCGATTGAAGATCAAAGGTGGAGCCAATCCCGGAAGGAAAGCTTAGAGATAATTATTGGGTTCGGTTTCCAGAGGACGTTAAAGATATTGCCATCTATGGATAAGGTCCTGTAATGACAATTTTATCTGTAAAATAGGATATTTTATAAAGATTTCTTTTGTAACGCGGCATGGGACCCCGTCCCGGGATATTGTCGTACTGTAAATAGTAGATAAGATAGAAACCGTGATCTACACGGATGTTGTTGTAACTAGGTATAAATAAGACCCGAGGGCTTGTTGTAATCAATCGAACACACATCAATACAACTTCGGTGCATCAGCACCCTTTTTGTTTTTACTGTCTCGACAAGTTCTTGCCTCGTTCTCGGGCTGCATCGAGTTTTGATCTCCACACAAGGTAACTTCTTGTTACAAGTGGTTTGTGTTATCGGAGTCAGTGCTTTCATCATCATGATACTCTGATCCTGATTGTATAAACTACTTAATCTTTCATATACGACATATAATCTAGATCAATGTCTAGATCTATTTCCCGATTGGCTAATATCTCCCTCAAGATAGTAGCCGACAGAACTAGATCTATGAGTTGATTTAGGTTATATGGCGTATCTATCATCTCGAGGAGTTCTCATTAGTCTAAATAGATCTTGTGCTTCTTTTTATACTTAATGCTGCATCAAATCGACCTATTAAGTCGCTCTTAGAATCATATAGATCTATTCGGTTCAATGATTATTATTAAGAGATAGCATCGGAGTTTCGGTCGGTCTTACCTGTTTTAATCATCTTTTATGTATTATTGATGTTAGATGTATTAAAACTGTCTTTTATATTAATATCTAATCTAGTTAAATATACTAAGCCCGGTATCAATCTGTTAGTTCACATTAACAGGCGATTGATCTTGGTTTAGTGTATTTGGTTAAGATTAATATCTTCAAATAAAACATATCGGAGTATTAGCCGATTTACATTAGATCTACGACATCGACTAAGCTATAAATATATGTAATTAGTATTCTGGTGTGTTTTTAGATATAAGTGATTTATACTGTCTCGGTATACTATCGATCTATCCTTATGAATATCTTTAGTCGATCAAGTAGGATCTAATTTTAACTTAATCGCCTATTCTTTGTTTCTTGTTGGTTGCAGGATCAAACCAACTGGCACACGAGCGCAATCACCAAAGGCGACCAATTTTGGACCTGCACTGGAGTTAAGCAGACCTCCCAGGCCAGCGCGTGAGAAAAATTCTCATCAACACGCTTTTGGCACGCCTGGTGGGACCACTGCCACCTCCAAGTCCAGTACAATGGTGAACATCAAGACTTCGGAGCTGGACCAGGAGAACATCATCCCGGTCACAATGGACAAATTGTCGACTGAGCAACAGGCCGACTATCAGCGGATGGTTGAACGATTGCAGTCTCACTATTTGCAATCCTTCACCCAGACCAGATCTGAGGCAATCGTTCAAAAGTACAAGTTTGAGATCCCTGAAGACTTCGACTCTGGAGCCGCCTCCAGCAAGGACAAGGGGAAACAGAAGGTCAAAGATATCAAACAGGAACATGATGACTCAGGGCTGCACATGCTCCAGGATCGGATCGACTCGGTTGTCCACCATGCGCTCGTCAACCAGTCAGGGATACTGGTCAATACATTAAACAACATGATCAACACAGCGGTTGACTCAAAAATAGTCGAGCAACTGCCAAGGGGGCCGACCTATTTCCCTGACGGACGATTCCCACCTTACAGGACTCTGTCAACGCAAGGGCTGCCAATCCCTCCATTGGGACAGCCGACTCCTCTAGGGGAAGCCCCTATCCAGCCAAATGTACAATCATCGGCTGCAAAACCAACGCCCAAGCTCTTAACCAGATAACAGCCCTTGCATCAGGGCCATGGGGCCCCAATACTTCCCCAAGAACAGGTGGAAAGCATGTTCAACGCCAATCGACAACCTCTCTTACACAAAGTACCGATTGGCAACTGCACGCCAGACTTACCTCACAACTCCGGCGGTGTTGGCCTCCCCCTGAACAGCAGCCTCCGTTCATACCACAGCCGCCTCCCGCCGTGAATCAAGTCCAACATCAGTACCCAGGAGGCAACTACGAGCAGTACTACCAACCTCATTCCCCGCAGACACGGTATCGACAGCCTCCCATGCAATATGAGCAGTACGAGCCGATATCGCAACTGCAAGCTCAAGAAAACAAGCCTTGGGACGATTTGATCGCAGATATGATGCATGATCAGTTCGGCCTTAAGCCGAAGGACTCTAGCTATATGTACCAGTACCTGTATCTAGAATATTTTGAGAGTGTGCCCCTGCCAAACCGGTACAAGGTGCCGGATTTTTCGAAGTTCTCTGGGCAGGACAATGTCTCGACCTATGAACATGTCAGCCGATTTCTGGCTCAGTGCGGAGAAGCATAGGCTACGGACATGCTCAGAATACGGTTGTTCCCACTGTCTCTTTCAGGATCGGCCTTCACATGGTTTTCGTCGTTGCCTTACAACTCGGCAACTCGGTTCAGAGTTGGGTTGATCTCGAGAAGCAGTTTCACAGTTACTTCTACTCTGGCACGCACGAGATGAAGCTGTCGGACCTGACCAGCATTAGATAGAAGCATGAGGAATTGGTTCAGGACTACATCCAACGCTTCAGGGATATGAGGAACCGATGTTATAGCCTGGTGCTATCGGACTCGCAACTAGCCAATTTAGCCTTCCATGGCCTCTTGGCCCCCATCAAGGAAATGTTTTTGGTTCAGGACTTTGAGAGCTTGGCCCACTTGGCCCAAAAAGTGACGGCCCACGAGCAACGTTTCCATGAATCTAAGAAGGCCTTCAAGAAAGTCAGCCATGTCGCTTACGCATCGGACTCCGACTCAAGTGATAGCGACGCAGAGGTGGCAGCGACCGGGTGGACCAAGAACAAGAAAGCCATGGCCTGTCATTGGCTGAAGAAATCGACTAAGGAGGAGAGATATGACTTCGACTTTACCAAAGCCGATAGGATCTTCGATCTGTTGCTACGGGAGAAACAAATACAGCTTTCGACCAACCACGTCATCCCATCAGCCGAGGAGCTCAAGAAAAAGAAATATTGTAAGTGGCACAACACCACCTCGCACGGCACCAACGATTGCAAAGTTTTCCGCCAGCAAATTCAGTCGGCCATAGAGGCGGGAAAGATCAAGTTCGAAGCATCGACTAAGCCGATGAAAGTCGATGGTAACCCCTTCCCTGTTAATGTAGTCCATGCCGCCCTAAGGCAAGCTGATCGACAGTACAAAAATGACGCACAGCTTAGTCGAGGCCCAACAAGGAATCACGGCCGACAAGGACTGCCAAGAGCAATGCAAGAGGCCGACTGGAGCCGACCCGGCGCCCATCAATATGGTTCACACCAGTGGCCGATCAGCAGATCGTCGGCCCAGGCACATGGATAGCCAACTCAGGTTTCAACTCAGGGTTTAAGAGGAGGAAGAGGCCCGGCGTGGCAACCTTATCAAAGAACCACTGATCGGCTGGGAGCGGCCTACATCCATCGCCATGACGGTTGCGACCCCCATTGGCGGTGAGAGTTCTTTAGGTTCTACTGGGAACAATGGATGCGGCTGCCCACCTTGAAAAACTGCCCAGCCTGCAGCGAATTCGGGGAAGATGAGCCAAGGCAGGAGCCGACTGCGAATCCCAGCCGATTCGTCCCTCGAGCCGTTCAGCTCAACCAACGAAAACTCTTCGTCCACGAATGGCTCATATTCACCATGACTTCTTCCAGGACGAGGATGAAGAAGAGGACGAAGAAGAGCAGGTCGCCAACCCTCAATGGTGCCCTTTCAACGTTTTCACGAAAACAAAAAAGTGAAAGGTGCAACGGCTGAGGAGCGAGGGTCGGTTGAAAGAAGTCCAGGCCGAGATCGACTACCGGCTGAGGAAGAAAAAAGAACAAAACCACCCAAGAAAATAATGGCGCGTGAAAAAAGATGATGCCTCAGCCGATGAGAGTCCAGCCGACCAGGCCAAAAGGGTGGCAAAAGGGAAAGGAATAGCTTCTGCATCGGTCAATATGGTGTTCATATTACCAGCCGAATTTGAGGCTGCCAAGGCCGATGCAGACACTGTCGAAGAAACCTTGGCCAAACTAGTGTTGTCCCCAGAACAAGCCATATTCAAAAAACCCGAGGGGACCGAGAATCGGCATTTGAAGCCCCTGTATGTCAAGGGGTTTGTAAATGGCAAGCCAATGTCAAAAATGCTAGTCGATGGGGGTGCCGCTGTCAATCTCATGCCTTACGCTACCTTCAGGAAGCTGGGCAAAGGGACCGATGAACTGATCAAGACCAACATGGTGCTCAAAGACTTCAGCGGGAATCCATCGGAGGCCAAGGGAGTTTTGAACATTGAGCTGACTATCGGTAGCAAGACCGTGCCCACAACTTTTTTCGTCATCGACGGGAAGGGATCGTACAGCCTGCTGCTCAAAAGGGATTGGATCCACGCCAACTGCTGCATCCCTTCTACTATGCATCAATGCTTAATCCAGTGGTAAGGCAACAAGATAGAGATCATGCCAGCCGACAGCCAATTGAAGACGAAGAGCCTCAACTATTACTTTGAGGGCGTCGTGGAGGGCTCAAGCGTTTACACCAAGGACACTATGGACGACATCGATGGCAAACTTGGGCAAGGTTTTATGTCGGCCGCGAGCTCGAGGAAGTTGACATAGGTCTAGGAGATAAGCCTAGGCCAACATACATTAGCAAGAATTTGTCTTCTCATTTTAGGACCAAGCTTATTGATTTATTAAAGGAATATAGAGATTTTTTGCTTGGGAGTATTTTGAGATGCCTGGTCTTAGCCGATCGATTGTTGAACATTGGCTCCCCATTAAGCCTAGATATCGGCAATACAAACAACCTCCCAAGAGGTTTAAAGCCGATATGTATGATGCAATTAAGGCTGAAATCACTCGACTATATGATGCTGGTTTCACTCGGCCCTGCCGATATGCAGAGTGGGTTTGAAATATAGTTTCAGTGATATGAAAAATGGCAAACTTAGGGTGTGTATCGATTTTAGGGATTTAAATAAGGCTACCCCTAAGGACGAGTACCGTATACCTATAACCGACTTGCTGGTGGATGCAGCCTCTGCCCACAAAATTATAAGTTTTATGGATGACAATGCTGGTTACAATCAGATCTTTATGGCCGAGGTGGACATCCATAAGACAGCTTTCAGGTGCCCAGGAGCAATCGGCTTATACGAATGGGTCGTCATGACTTTTGGGTTGAAGAACGCTGGAGCTACATATCAGAGGGCCATGAATTACATTTTTCATGACCTAATCGGCTTCTTGGTAGAGATCTACATAGATGACGTTGTTGTCAAATCCAAGGAGGTGGAAGACCACATAGCCGATTTAAAGAAGGTGTTGGAAAGAACGAGGAAGTATGGCCTGAAGATGAATCCCACAAAGTGTGCATTTGGCGTATCGGCTGGCCAGTTCCTGGGCATTCTTGTTCATGAAAGGGGGATCGAGGTGACACAGAGAAGCATCAATGCTATGAAGACTATTCAGCCCCCGCAGGACAAGAAGCAGTTGCAATCTTTGATCGGAAAAATCAACTTTATTAGACGCTTCATAGCCAATTTATCCGAGAAGATGGAGCCGTTTACACCTCTACTACGGCTAAAAGCCGATCAAGCGTTCACTTGGGGGGCAGAGCAACAAAGGGCTTTGGACAACATCAAGGATTATCTGAGCTCTCCTCCAGTGTTGATTCCTCCACAAAAGGGAGTGTCTTTCACGCTATATCTATCAGCCGATGAGAGGTCTATCGGCTCAGTTTTGATTTAGGAGGTCGAAGGAAAGGAGAAAACAATCTTCTATCTCAACAGACAACTTCTGGATGCAGAAACAAGGTACAAAGTTGTGCTTATGCCTATATTTTTCATGTACAAAATTAAGGCATTATTTGTTATCCAACGAATGTACCATAGTTTGCAAAGCCAACATAGTAAAATATATGCTATCGGCTCTGGTTCTGAAAGGGCGAGTTGGGAAGTGGATATTTGTCTTAACAGAGTTTGATTTGAGGTACCAAGCACCCAAGGCAGTGAAAGGGCAAGCCATAGCCGATTTTATCATGGAACACAGAGATGACTCAATCGGCTCAGTCGATATCATACCTTGGACGTTAACTTTCGATGGATCAGTTTGCATGAATGGGTGTGGCATCGGCTTGGTGAAAATTTATCCTAGGAGGGCAAGCTTCGAGTTTGCTTTTTCCATTACACCTCATGCCACAAACAATCAAGCCGAATACGAAGCCGTGCTCAAAGGTTTATAGCTGCTGAAGGAAGTTGAAGCCGACACCATCGAGATAATGGGTGATTCACTGTTGGTCATCAGCCAGTTATCAGGAGAATACAAATGCAAGAATGACGCGCTGATGGTCTACTACCAAAAATGCCAAGAGTTGATGGACGGTTTTCGGCTAGTAACCTTAAAGCACATCGCTAGAGAGCAGAATTCAGAAGCAAATGATCTGGCTCAAGGGGCATCAGGTTACAAGCCGATGACAAAAGAAGTTGAAGTGGAGATTGCAGCAATTTCAGCCGATGACTGGAGGTATGCTATCTATAATTATCTACAGAACCCTTCTCAGTCAGCTTCAAGAAAATTGCGCTACAAGGCCTTACGATATGTTTTGCTCGACGATGACTTACACTATCAAACGATTGATGGTGTGCTGCTCAAGTGTCTAAGTAATGATCAAGCTAAAGTTGCCATAGGAGAGGTGCACGAAGGAATTTGCGGCACTCATCAATCAGCTCATAAGATGAAGTGGTTACTTCGGAGAGCGGGCTACTTTTGACCGACTATGCTGGAAGATTGCTTCATGTACTATAAAGGTTGTCAGGATTGTCAGAAGTTTGGAGCGATCCAAAGGGCACCAACATCGGCTATGAACCCTATCATCAAGCCTTGGCCGTTCAGAGGTTACGGAATCGACATGATCGGCCAGATCAATCCACCCTTGAGTAAAGGGCACAAGATTATATTGGTGGCAACCGATTATTTTACCAAGTGGGTGGAAACAAATTCCTTTGAAAAAGGTTGATTCCGGGGATGCGATAGAGTTTGTTAAGGAACATATCATATACAGATTTGGCGTCCCTCAGACTATCACGACAGACCAGGGATCTATCTTTGTCTCCGACGAGTTTGTTCAATTTGCCGACAGCATGGGGATTAAGTTGTTAAATTCGTCATTATATTATGCTCAGGCTAATGTGCAAGCTGATGCTTCGAATAAGAGTTTAATCAAACTGATAAAGAGAAAGATCGCTGAGTACCCAAAACAATGGCATAGTCGATTGGCCGAATCACTATGGGCTTATCGGATGACTTGTCACGGATCAATCCATGTGCCTCCGTACAAGTTGGTCTATGGACACGAAGCAGTTTTACCATGGGAGAATATCATCGGCTCAAGAAGGATTCAGTTGCAGGACGAATTGACAGCCGACGACTATTATAATTTGATGGTGGATGAGTCCGAAGACCTAGTTTTGTCAAGGATGCGTGCCTTGGAGAAGGTGACCAGAGATAAAGAACGGGTGGCCCGTCATTATAACAAAAAGGTTGTGCCTAAGTATTTTGAGGAAGGCGAGCTTATTTGGAACCTGATCTTGCCGATCGGATCAAGAGATAGCAAATTCGGCAAGTGGTCACCTAACTGGGAAGGGCCTTTCAAGATCCACAAATGCGTCTCTAAGGGAGTCTACATGTTGAAAGAATTGGACGGAGAAGTGTTTGGAAGGGCTCTTAATGGCAAATATTTGAAGAAATACTACCCAAGTGTTTGGATCAATTCATGATTCGGCTAAGTCTTTGCCGATCCATGCTAGCTGATGTGTTGTAAAATCATATACATCGCCTTTAGGATATTTTACCTCCATGTTTTTTCCCCTTTGATTTCTCAAATCGGTTGTGATTAGCCGACAGGTGTTGGATGGTTACAAGAGTTATGTATACAAGTTGACATTAAAAGTTCTGAAGACTAAAGTCCTATTGCATGCCGAGGAATTTCTGGATAGCCAACATTGCTTTGTCCTTGATGGTATTGACTCGATTGACTGTTGCAAGGTCCTCTGCCTCGGTGCCTGGGATCACCTTTGCCGACTTGTTTAAATCTCCCAAGTGCTTAAGGGTGGAAGTCACCTTAACTCCTTGTTCTTCGGTGGCCTTGGGGAGATCGGCTAGCACCTGCTTCTCTTCGGTGATTTTGGCCTTGCATTGTTCCTACTTCGCCAGCAAATCGGTTTCTTCTGCTTCAAGTTGCTACGTTGCGTGCTGTTGATCGGCTACGGATCGGCTGTGGTGGAATCGGCTGCGGTCGAGCGCATCGGAGCGAGGCGCGAGAACGCGGTCAGACGACTCGGCGAATCGGCTACATCCGCGAATCGGCTGATTGGTGAATCGGCCGTCCCCTGGAATCGGCTACACTGTTTCGGATAGGATAGCCTTGATTGGCTATTTCCGCTGCATACTCCAATCGATAACGATCTATTGGCCCTTACTTGCAAGTGTTCCTGGTTTGCGCGGTTAAAAGTTTTTGTTTTCGGCTAGCGTAGCCTCCGCATAACCCTTCAGTGGTATCAGAGCTAATCTTGCTTAGTTCGGGTTTTAGATTGGATCTGGAACAAGTTTTGCGCACGGGTTGATTAGATCAATCGATTTTACGGGATCTGTTGAGGAGAGTTAATGGTAATTGCGTTCCTTGATAGTGTATCGGAACGGCGTAATGTGATTACGTCGAACCAATTTCCATATAACTCGGTTTGAGTTGGGTTCGAGATAGCGTTCCTTGATAGTGTATCGGAACGGTATAATGTGATTATACCGAAGCTATCTCGTAGTCCGACTTTATTTGCTGCCTCGTGCCTACGCAAACCATCTCCCTTGATAGTGTATCGGGACGACATAATGTGATTATGCCGATATGGTTTCCGTAAGCGATTTCATAGATTGGATCTATGAATTCCGTAAGCGGGACCGCCATGTGCGTACCCCCTTATAGGTCGTCTCGGTGCCGTATCTCTGCGATAGGTAGAAAACGTTTCTATGCCTAACTTGTTTTTGCAGAGAATGCTTTGAGATGGTATGGCCCTATTGTATGTATGAGATGTATGAGATGCATGTGATGCATGTAATATTCTTTCATATGTGCAATCCCTGTAATATTCTTTCATACGTGCAATGCTTGTAATATTCTTTCACGACCTACGAGTCGATGTAATCTTCAATTAGAGCTTCTATAGTAGTAGCTTAGTTTGAAGATATCAAGCATTCGGCACTCGGAAGAACGGTGATGAAGATGGAGATCCTCTACACCGGCTTGGAGATGGAGATCACCATGTGAAGGGGGCCATACTATTTCATGCTATTCTACCTGCTTTCATATATGTGATATGTTTGTTTGATAGGATAGCATCCCTCGCAAAATTAAGTAGTAATGATGCCCTTTCAAATGTTGCACCCGTCACCGTTATGCTCGTCAATGGTGGGTCTGCCAAAGCAAAGTGCCATTCTCTATCATAACACGAGGGGGTATATGTTGGACATATACAGCGGGAGCATTTGGTTTACTTAACAAGGCTATCAAAACAGTTTTGGGCCTTGGGACATAGGTTGGCGCCGGGCATGGAGATGCCACACCAACAACAAGAGTCACATAGAGATGTGATTAGCAAGGTGTTGCTTACCGATGTTATTAATTTTCTAGCGTGATGCCAAAGCTCACTAGAAAATTAATTAACATGTGGAATCTTGACCCAATACGTAACCTAGAGGGAAGGTGAAAAATACGTAATGGAAGTCTAATGTTAAATTGTTTAACAATAGACATAGCATAAACATTGTGCTAAACTTTGCTTTTTCTATTGTAGAATAAATGGCGGCTAATACTACACCCAGTGCTTTTAATTTGCGATCTATTCTCGAAAAGGAAAAATTAAATGGAACAAACTTTATGGATTGGTATCGCAACTTGAGAATTGTTCTCAAGCAAGAGCGTAAGGAGTACATTCTTGAAGTACCCTATCCCGAGGATTTGCCGAATTATGCCACTGCAACTGCACGGAGAGCTTACGAGAAGCACACTAATGATGCCCTAGATATAAGCTGTCTCATGCTTGCTACAATGTCCCCCGAGCTTCGAAGCAATATGAGATCAGCGATGCTCACACTATTATTCGGGGATTGCGTGGCATGTTTGAGAACCAAGCTCGGGCCGAGAGGTTCAACACTTCGAAGTCCTTGTTTGCGTGCGAGCTTGTTGAGGGAATCCCGTCGTCCGCATGTGATAAAGATGATTGGCTATATTGAGAGTCTGGAAAAACTAGGTTTTCCCCTTAGCCAAGAGTTGGCTACTGATGTGATTCTCCAGTCGCTCCCTCCGAGCTTCGAGCCATTCATATTAAACTATCACATGAACAATATGGATAGAACCTTGGCTGAATTGCATGGGATGCTAAACACATGAGGAGAGTATCCAGAAAAATGGTCATCATGTGATGATGATGCGAAGGCTAAGCGCAAACCACTGTCAAGAAACTTTGCACCAAGAGGAAGTTAACTCCCGATGAGATCGCGAGTGCCTCCAATGCAAAGAAGGGCAAGAAGGGGTCGGCGGCATCAGATGCCGTTTGCTTCTATTGCAAGGAGACATGCCATTGGAAGAGGAACTGCAAGAAGTACATGGAGGATCTCAAAAAGAAGCAAAGTACGACTTCTGCTTCAGGTATTAATGTTATAGACATTAATCTTGCTACTTCACCTACTCGACTATTGGGTATTTGATACCGGATCGGTAGCTCATATTTGCAAGTCGTTGCGGGAATGAGAAGAAGTAGAGGATTGAGAAGGGGCGAGGTGAACTGCGCGTCGGCAATGGAGCAAGCGTTGCTACGTTCTTGTCGGCACGACCACTTCATCTACCTTCGAGGATTAGTTTTGGAATTGAATAATTGTTATTGTATTCCAACACTATGTCAAAACGTTATTTCCGTTTCATGTTTGCAAGCGGAAGGATATGATTTTAGATCAATGAACAATGGTTGTTCAATATATCTCGAGAGATATGTTCTATTTTCATGCTCCATTGGTGAATGGATTATACGTTTTGAATCTTGAAGCGTCTCCCATCTATAACATTAATACGAAAGGCAACTCTCTAATGATATAAACCCCACGTTTATCGGCATTGTCGCTTAGGCCATATAAATAAGAAACGCATGGAGAAGCTCCATAAGGATGGATTGCTTCACTCTTTTGATTTTGAATCATTTGAGACATGTGAGTCTTGTTTACTTGGTAAGATGACAAAGGCACCTTTCACGGGACATAGTGAGAGAGCAAGTGACTTATTGGCACCCGTACATGCGATGTATGTGGACCAATGAGCTCAACGGCCGGAGGTGGTTATCGTACTTCATTACCTTTACTGATGACTTTAGTAGATATGGTTATATCTACTTAATGAGGCATAAGTCCGAATCCTTTGAAAAGTTCAAAGAATTCCAGAATGAAGTACAAAATCATTTAGGGAAAACAATCAAGTTTCTACGATCGGATCGTGGAGGAGAATACTTGAGCCAAGAGTTCTGTAATCATCTAAAAGATTATGGAATTGTTCCATAGTTGACTCCGCCGGGAACTCCACAATGGAACGGAGTGTCCGAACGAAGAAATCGCACCTTGTTGGACATGGTGCGGTCGATGATGAGCCAAAGTGATCTTCCGTTATCCTTACGGGGATATGCTCTTGAAACAGTTGCGCTCGCACTAAATAGAGTTCCATCTAAGTCGGTTGAAAAGACACCATATGAGATATGGACAGGGGCAACCCCCTAGTTTGTCTTTTCTCAAAATTTGGGGATGTGAGGCTTATGTAAAACGTTTACGTCGACAAGCTCACATCCAAATCGACAAGTGCTTCTTTGTGGGATATCCTAAGGAAACTAAGGGATATTACTTTTATAATCGAGAACAAGACAAAGTGTTTGTCGCCCGACACGGTGTCTTCTTGGAGAAAGAGTTTCTTTCAAGAAGGGTTAGTGGGAGCAGGGGTGCATCTTGAAGAAGTTCAAGAAACAACGAAAAACATTTCAGCAACCACGAGAACCACAACGGGAGGAGCAAAGTGTTGCGCCACCGGTTGTAGATACACCACCCACGGAGTGCGAAGATCACGTCGTGCGCCGATAGGTACACGGTGCGGAACAACGTGATATATTGTTGTTGGACAATGATGAGCCTAAGACCTATGAGGAAGCGATGGTGGGACCCGATTCCAACAAGTGGCTTGGAGCCATGAAATCTGAAATAGAATCCATGTATGACAATCAAGTTTGGAACTTGGTTGATCCACTGATGGTGTCAAAACCATTGAGTGCAAATGGGTTTTTAAGAAAAAGGCTGATATGGATGGAAATGTTCACATCTATAAGGCGCGATTGGTGGCGAAAGGTTTTAAACAGATTCAAGGAGTTGATTATGATGAAACCTTCTCGTCCGTCGCAATGCTTAAATCTATTCGGATTATCCTAGCGATTGCTGCATATTTCGATTATGAGATATGGCGAGATGGATGTCAAAACGGCTTTCCTAAATGGAAACGTAAGCGAGGATGTATACATGATACAACCTCGGGGTTTTGTCGATCCACAATCGCTGGAAAGATATGCAAGCTACGAAATCCATTTATGGATTGAAGCAAGCATCTCGGAGTTGGAATATTCGTTTTGATGAAGTAATCAAAGGGTTTGGTTTCATCAAAAACGAAGAAGAGGCCTGTGTTTACAAAAAGGTCGTGGGAGCGCAATTGTATTTCTAATCTTATATGTGGATGACATATTGTTGATTGGAAATGATATCCTTATGCTAGAATCCATCAAGTCTTCATTGAAAAATAGTTTTTCCATGAAAGACTTAGGGGAGGCAGCATACATATTGGGCATTCGGATCTATAGAGATAGATCCAAGAGGCTAATTGGATTAAGCCAAAGTACATACATTGACAAGGTGTTGAAAAGATTCAACATGCATGATTCCAAGAAAGGTTTCTTGCCCATGTCACATGGCATTAATCTTAGCAAGAATCAGTGTCCTCACACACATGATGAGCGGAATAAGATGGGTATGGTTCCATATGCTTCGGAAATTGGATCCATCATGTATGCCATGCTTTGTACACGCCCAGATGTCTCGTACGATCGAGTGCTACGGCGAGATACAGTCGAGATCCGGGTGAAGGTCACTGGATGCCGTAAAGAATATCCTTAAGTACTTGAGAAGAACTAAGGATATGTTCCTAGTCTATGGAGGTGAAGAAGAGCTCGTTGTAAGTGGTTACACCGATGCTAGCTTCCAAACAGACAAGGATGATTATAGATCGCAATCTGGGTTCGTGTTTTGCCTGAACGGAGGCGCAGTCAACTGGAAGAGTTCCAAGCAGGATACTGTTGCTGATTCTACACGGAGGCCGAGTACATTGCTGCTTCAGAAGCTGCAAAGGAGGCTGTTTGGATCAAGAAATTCGTTTCTGAGCTTGGTGTGATGACTAGTGCGACTGGTCCAATGTCTCTCTATTGTGATAATAGTGGAGCCATTGCGCAAGCCAAGGAGCCAAGGTCACATCAGAAGTCCAAACACATACTTCGGCGATATCATCTCATCCGCGAGATAGTGGACAGAGGTGATGTCAAGATATGCAAAGTGCACACGGATCTCAACATAGCTGATCCGCTGACAAAACCTCTCCCTCAGCCGAAGCATGAGGCGCACACAAGAGCAATGGGTATTAGATACTTACATGATTGACTCTAGTGCAAGTGGGAGATTGTTAGTGATATGCCCTAGAGGCAACATGGAGATGTTGGATATCACGTCAATGTTTATGTATTTATGAATAAAGTGTTATTCGGTTCCATGAAATAGACATCTTGTATTGATCAATAAGTACGTGACTTATTTTTTATGAGACTCTTTATATATGAATCTATTTCTAAACGATCCCTGATCATATGTCATATTGTTGGAACAAATATGATTCTAAGATCACATGTTTATTGATTGATGATCATGTCTCATAGATCATGGGTATGAAGATACCAAATCAATAAACATGGACATATGTGTTGGAGAACACATTGTTGGATAGACCCACCATGAGACACTACGGGAATTAATGTGCCATTAGTTGGTCTCGGGTAGTGTTGGTACAAAGTCCTTAGACTGAGATCACCATGGATTCCAACATGTGTAGTAGTGTCACATCCCGAGTTTTTCCTAATTCATTTTAAATAATTTACCGGAAATAATCGGAATTTCGAAATTAACCAAGTCAACCTATAATTTTAAAATGCGATTAATAAATGGAAATGACATGATAGGATTTTTCTTGAATTCTTCATGTCAAAATACGCTAACGATTTTTTACTAGAATTTTTAGAGCACCCTAAGTATTTTTAATCAATTAAATAAGAAACCAGGAATTTAATTAAGTCCCTTTTCCCTTTTTTTTTTCTTTTTCTTCCTTTTTCCGTACGTCCGTAGGCTTTTCCCGCCCGTCGCCGTAGCGGCCGTCGCCCGCCCGCGCGCGCGCCCTCTGACGTGGGCCGAAGCCCACGGTCCCGCCCGCGCGCGCAAGTCCGGCGCGCCCTCGCGGCCAAGCGGCCACCGATGGTGGGCCCCACTGTGAGCCGCCCCCGCGCCCGGCCGCCCAACCGCCGCCCGCCATAGCCGCGCGCCGCCGCTTACCCGGCCGCTCCGCGCGCTCGCGCCGCGTGGCCCCACGCCGGCTCCGCCCGTGCCGCCGCACCCGTGCCCGCACTCCCGCGCGCGCGCACCGCCGCCGCCGCCCGAAACGGCGCCGTATATCCTCTCTCTCTCCGAGTCCGAAACCGACGGCGAGGGATTCGCGCTCAACCCGTGCGCAATCCAGCCTCTTTCCGCCCCTATAAAGTCCCCTCGTGCGCTCCGCGTTTCCCTTTGTTTCCCGTTCAATCTAGCCCCAAAATCGTCACCGCCGTCGTCGTCTTCCCCATCTCCGGTGAGTTCGCCGCCGCGTTTCCCTTCGGTTTCCGAGCCGTTGCCCGAGCCGTTGTCCCGAGCCGCGGCACCCTCCGCCGTCGTTTCCGTGCATCGCGCCGCCGCCGTCGTTGTTCCGTGCCGACGAGTCCGGCCGGCCGCGCGCGGCCATGGCGCGAGCGAGCTTGAGCCGCCGCCGCGTCCAAACCCTAACCCTAACCCTAGCGCCGCCACGTGCCGTCCGATCTTGCGGATCGGATGGATCTGCGCCGTCCGATCGCGATGGATCTGCGCCGTCCGATCGTCGCCATCCGGCCGCCCGAGATCGCGCCGCGTCACCGCCGATCCGGCCGCTCGGATTGCGCCACGTGGCGCAATCCGCCGCCGCGCCCCGCCTCCCGCTGGCTGCAGTGCTGCGCGCGACGTCGCCCTAGGGCGCGCCGCCCGCCGACGTCATGCGACGCCACCCATGCCGCGCAAGGGTGACGTCACCGGACTTAATTGCGCAATAAATAATTTAATCTTTTCTGTTTAGTTTAAAAATCGCAATTAAACTTCTAAAATTCATATCTTTTGAATCCGAGCTCCGTTTTAGTCCATTCAAATTTCATTAAATCCAGAAAAATGTCAAGAATCTATTAAAAATACTTTTCAGTGCTGTTTCAGTAGACTTTTAGGGTGTTTGTTGAGTGCTTTGTTTGTCGTGTAGATCCAGAGTTTTGGCGAGCCCGTTCTCTTGAAGTAGTCGCCGAGGTTCCTCGTCTCCGAGCAAGGCAAGTCATACCTTACATTGACCATATTGTACCTATTTTATGTAAATATCTCTTTTTCTTTCAAATACTGCATATGTCTTAGAATGTCATTTTATGGGATGATTATACCTATTGTACTCAACCATAGGATTGTTTACCTTATACCATTGATAACTTGGGATCCAATGTGACTAGATGTTAGTTTAAGGTTGCTTAGTCATGCTTAGCGCAACTAGCTCACTTAAGGGAGTCACACTAATCAAGTTTATTTCTAAAGTGGATCTTCCGACGATATTAAGATATGACTTTGGTTTTAATAATATTGAATTATAAGAAAGGTGGGTCGTGAGCACATGGTTGGACTTTGGTTAGCGTGCTCATGACGATTAAGGACCGGTTCTCGGGAAACCCCAGGAGAAATGCCGTGCATACCACAAGCCGGCATGGGTAATGGTGGGCCGTAGCATAGCTGTCTCTAGTTAACGTATCCCGAGAGAGGGTGAGCGTGATGGAGTTGGGTCGGCCCGGTTTTAAGGGTTGATCAGCTTCCGGATTCACCGCGGCACTAGAGGGGCTGCCCATTGCCCGATGGGGATGGGGCGAAACCTTGGTGTGGTACGATTGATTAGAGGGGTTGTGTGAAGGGTCTGTCACAATTCCTTTCCGGGGCACCGTGGTGGTGCACCGGCGCACGGTATTGTGTTGTGGGATTGTGTCTTGTGGGTACAGTTGTACACCTCTAATCGGAGTAAAAACTATTCGAATAGCCGTGCCCACGGTTACGGGCGATCGACCGAGATTCACCTTGATTAGTCTCATTTATTTTATCCGAATGAAATGTGGAAGCTTGACTAGTGCGGGTGGATGGATGGGCTGTTGCAACGTGGTTTGAGCGTTGGACAGTGTTTATTTAATCTTGCTTAAATGTTACTACTGTTTCTTGTCTTCAAATATTATTATTGTATACTTGCAAATGCTTGTTTATGCAAATTGAGCCTCTTGACCTTTCCTTGTTATTTATCTTGCATCATGTACCCCTTTTTCCGGTGTGACTTGTTGAGTACGGTGGTTGTACTCGTCTTGCTTTTTTCCCCTTCGGTGCGAGGTTGAGAGCGAGGTCTCCGAGGAGGTGTAGGCTTGTTCTCGTCAAGGTTTAGCGGAGTTGGTGTTCCGCTTCGCTCGTGTCAAAGTTTAGCTTAAGTCGGTTTTATTTTCTTTTCCGCTGCATTTGTGTAACTCTTTTATATTGTTTCTAAGACGAGGATTACGTATTATCAATAACGTCGATTAGTGTACCTCGGCTGATTCGGACGAGGATGTAATGCACAAATTAGGCTGCAGAAATTCGGTGTGAATCTCTGGGCGTGACAAGTTGGTATCGAGCCTTCCCGTGGCCGTAGGACAAGCCAACCGGAAACCTTAAGGGCCCTCTAATTCTTTTCATGTGCATATGTTTTGAAAGAAAAAGGGGTGTTTTGAAAAGTGGAGTCAGTCTAGGGTTTAGGAATTGCGAAAATGGGATGTGGTCGTGGGTTTTGAGCATGTTTTGATTTTCCCACTCCTTTGTTTCTATAGATGGCGGGTTCCCCGGCGATGCACTGCGAAAAAGGGATGACGGGTTTCGTGGCGGGCGGCGCGTATGGCCCTTGCGGTTGGATATCTGAAGCACCGAGTATACAACGGTTGCGCCTCTCGGTGGCGAGTTGCCATACCGTGTTCGGTTGGAGGTTCACGGGTTTGTGGGAACGTGTCTTCCCAACATGGAGGTCACAGCTTGGAGGCACGTCGGATCACGCTTGTCAAGAAGCCGCCTACCCGATGTTGGCCGGATGAGGGAGCCGCATGATGCGACCTTCGCACCTCCTCCTACCGCTATCATCCCCGTCGAGGTAGTTCCTCCGAGGTCGGTATATTCAAGTCTACGGCGAGAGGAGAATGACACTACCTTCGGTCACATGTGCAGTGCTCAAAGGATTGGATCGGATGCACTCGACCTACACAAGGCGACCAAGGAGCTGAACGACAAGAAGATGCGAGGATCGCGCGGTGCGGGACGAAGTGGTTCGTCCGAAGAAGGAGGTAGCGAGTTGAAGGGACTCCGCCACCGGTTGGGGTCGGGCTCCGCACTACGCCTCGGAAGACCACCACCGCGCTGTCCGCATCCGGCTAGCACCTCGGATTCCACCGCCCTCTCCAGCTCCACCCGCTCCAGTTCCAGCGCCGGTTCCAGTACTTCCTGCTGCAGGTCCTGCCCTCACCTTTGCTCCAGCTTCGGCAAATCCAGGCGGAGGTGGCAGTAATGGTTGGATCTCCGTCTCCAGTGACTCAAGCTCAGATAATTCGGCTGAAGACATGGACTCCGAAGAGACTCAAGATTCCTCGGAGGGAAGAGGCAGGATCGGTTGGGCTACGGCAACCGACTCAGAAGATTCCAAGTCTGAGGTGACGCCCGAGGACTCCAGGAGCCGTTCGGAAGAATGGGGATCTTCTGAAGGAAGCAGTTTCGACTCCTCGTCTCGTGGATCGTTCTAGTTGCCCTCCTTAGTTTTACCGTTTAAATTAGTTTGTCTTCTTGGTAGTTGCTGTGTGTTAGGCTGCTGTGTGTGGGATAGCTGGCAGTCGATATCAAGTGTGGTATGACTGACCAATTAAGGATGTTTGGTGCTTTTCCTTGTTTCTTGTGGACCCCCGATTTTGAGTCGGGAATCTTTCGTGTTCATAGTACCATTTCCCTGGATCAAGTAGTTGGTACCCACGAATGCAGTACTGGATAATCAAGTGCACATGCACGAATAGTCTTACAATACCATTATTACATAAATAGGCCCGAAGGCATTGTTCATCCCACAGGACCCTATGGTCCGAATACAATATAAAAAGAGTTTAGATAAGGCGGCGGAAAGAGGCGGCGGCTTGTCCATTGCCACGAGCAACGACGGGACTAAGGTCTAGTATGCGCCGTCAGTTCCCTCGCCCTCCGGGTAGTACGCGTAGGGGTCTTCTGGATCTTCATTTCCATCAGCTGGAGGTTTGTGCGTATAGCAAGGGTGAGTACCAACCGTACTCAGCAAGTCAACACAGAATAGATGCATATGACAGGGTTATTCAGAGAACATGGCTAGGGTTTTCTTTGCGTAAGGCCAGTTTTCACAATTCTTTTCACAAGCCTACCATCTAGCCAAAAACAGGTTTTAATTTCATAGTTCATTAACCCGGTGACGGTTCTGTCTACCATCCATCGTAATTCCAAGGATGGCTTCCCGCCTCCGGTTCGTCATGATTTTCTGGGGAGTCCACCCCTTCTCGCATCCTCGAGAAGTTGATCCACCAGCAAATAAAATCATCATGCAACCCATCCCAGTATTTTTAAGTTCAAGTCTAGCCAAGCGAAAGTCTTGTCACGATGCTCAATATCCGCGAGCACGGCTATTCGAATAGATTGATTCATTCACACTGCAGTGGATGTACACTTTACCCGTACTCCGCGACAGCCCAACAAATGAGCCTACGCCTCAACACATGAGACGGTCACGGCAAAGCCTTTCGATAACCTTGCTTTGGCGTCCGCTCCATGAACTTAAGCCCTCATGCACTCTAGCCGTCCTTTTCTAGCAGTGAGAGGAGTTCTGGCGCACCCGGGGTAAGGGAAGTCTTTTCAGGTCTTTAAGTTTAATTAACATCGGTTCGGTCCCACCATTCATAACAAGGCCGCAGCCTCATCCTCATCCCATAACCACATCATAGAGAACCATCTATGCAAGGATACTGCCTCCGCTCGGCTATCTAGTCAGCTAGGTCTATACCCATTCGAGAAGTACGGTTGTACTGGCTCGTTTCCCGGCTATCTCATGGCTCGGTCCTTAATTGACCAGGGTCGGCTCTTGCCTTTTCCGGAATCCACCCAAATCATCCGGCCGCCCCAGTCTAAAACATTTGTTTAGTACTTCAAATTTTCATCAAATGTAATTCATCATGGTCATGTGGCGCTCATGTCTCCACATGCCGAATCTCAACTACCTCCCTAAGGTAGTTGCCCAAGCACAAAGCTTTTTCATAAAGTCATGAGTATGCATAAAGCTAAGTATAGCATGGCTAAGCGGTTTACGAAGTTATGCTTCGGTTCTTTGTATCACATCGTGAGTTACAAGGAGTAATTCTAATGGTACTCAATAGCAAGGAATGGCACAACAAATATAGGTAACATGGTAAAGCATGCATGTTTAGAGTGTAAAATAACATCATTTCGCAATTGGGATCAATATGTTCAAAGGGTGTGAAGACTTGCCTTGCTCGTACGCTTCTTGAGTGGGGTCTCTGGGGGGTTAGCGTTCGCCTCTTCGGTCGCTAATCATACGAGCGAAAAGGAAAAGAAAAATAGATTCCAGTTAAAATCCGATAAGAACGAATGAAAAGGCATGAAAAATCATAAAGAACTCCTCCAAACCATCTTCCCTACGACCCTAATCGAATTACGGAGGATTTTATGAAGCAATTTAAATATCGAACGTATATGTCGCAAAAAGGGGTTGATCGGAATTTATATGAGATAGTTTAAAATTCTTGGAAACGATCCTAGATTTGTGAATATAAACTAAGTGAATAAATGGGCCTCACAAAGGTACACAAATATTTTGGAAATTTATTAGGTTAAAAGTTCAAAGTCTAAGCAAATATAAACTTCATAATTTCTTGCAAGGAAATTTAAAAGTAAATACATAAATCCTTTTAAAAGGTGCAAAAATCATTGTAAATAGAGTCTTAGAATAGTTTAGAGGAGTATAAATATTTTCCCAGGATTTTTAATAAACTTATTCTCATTTTTAATCTCCTTAGAAAAATAAAAATAAAATAAAAAAAAATTTCAAATATTTTGCCTAAGCCGGGGATCGAACCTGTGCCCTAACCTTTCCCCCGGCTCGGCTCAACCACTGAGCCAGCGAGCCGTTCTCGCTCTCTCTTCCCTTTCTTTCCTTTTCTTTCTTCTTCACTTTCCCGGCGAGGCCGACGGCGCGGCATGGCCGAACGACGGCGAGGGGGTTCGGAGCTCGGCATCTAACCAATCCTACACCATCTACATGACGCGGGGAGTCCGTTTTGAGGCGCGGTTGGGCTAGGGAGGCGGCGGATCGGTGCGCGACGACGAGGCGGCGGCCCAAACAGAGGCTCGGCGGCGAGGCGCACGGCGCGGTGGCACTCCGGTGACAATGCGGCCGAACCAAGGGGTCCCGGAGGGTCTACGGAACACGGGGGTGCTAGCTAGGGGGTCGGCTTGGCTGGAAAGGGGCGGTGGTGGCATGGCGACGTGCGCACGGCGCGGCCAAAGCGAGGGTTCGGCGGCGCTCGTCGCCGCGATTTCCGGCGGCTAATTGGTTCGGGGGACTTAGGGGAAGTATAGCTTGGAGTACGTAGATCGTGGACGTACCTTCAATTCCGAGGAAATCAACCGAGAGCGACGAATTTTGAGGTTTGCACCGGGCGGCCAAATTAGGGTTCTTCCGACCCGTGCTCCGATCCCTTGCGAAATTCTAGCGCTACGATGAACAGATTTTGGGGAAAATTGGTGAGGAGCTAGATGAGACAAGTATGGCACAATTTTTGTGTTGGGAGTTTCGGCCGAGGAGTGCTATATATAGTTGACCACGCGAGCTCGAACTCGGCGGCCATGGTGGCGAGCTAGGGTGACACACGCGCGAGTAGGGGAGGGGTGAGGCCGACGCACGGTGGGCATGGTTACAGCACAAACAGGATGTCACGGTGGTACGGCGCGGCGTGGGCGACGCGGCCACGGGCGACGGCATTGACTCGGGCGCGCGCGCGTGGTACGGCGAGGCGACGGTGAGCGCATGCGCGCGTACGGCGAATCCGGCGGCGTCGGCGTGGCGACGGCATGGCGCGGGTGCGTGGCGTGAGCGGTGTACGGCGCGCGGTTGTGCGAGGACTTGGTGACGCGGCGTCGGTCGGCGCGGCGACGCGTGGTGAGCGTGCGCGCGGGCGCGGGACGCCGTCGAACACTGCATACGCATGAACAGTGTACTTTCTCTATTTTCCCGAATTTTGAAATCCCATTTTCTATTTCCATTACCTTCCCACTCTAAAAATTCAAAATAAACTTCAATATTTCCAAAATAATTTTGAAATTATATTTCCAAACTTTTTCCCACTTTCTATTTTTCAAAATATATTTTTCCTATTTTTATTTCTTTCTTTTAAAAATCAATAATTTGGGACCTCCTATTATATATATTATTTTTTTTAATTCATATCTCTTTGTCAAAAATATCTTCATCTTCAAATCCAAATGTTTATTACTTTTCTTCCACCAGTTAGGGTTTAAATCAAAACATATTATTTCCAAGAATCCTTTGCAAATCTCCAAAATTAATATGTTTACTCCTCCCCAAATTCATATCTATATATTTATTTTTTTAAATTATTTCCCCGGGGGGTCTCAAGCTAGGGTTTTAATTCCACTTCTTTTCAAAGCAATTCCGAAGAGATTCTTACGCAACCGAAGTGGCAAATAAAACTGAAGAACACGATAAGAAGCAATGATTCCAAAAAGTTTTTGCGAGTTCCGATTTTCACGTTCCGAATTCTACTCCTTCGATTTTCAGGATGTTACAAACCTACCCCCCTAACAATAAATCTCGTCCCCGAGATTTTCTTACCGGTGGCTGAATAGGTGTGGGTATTCCGTCCTCAGGAATTCTTCGCTCTCCCAGGTAGCTTCTTCTTCGGTGTGATTACTCCATTGTACTTTGTACATGCGCCATGACTTGGTTCGTGTCTTCTTTTCTGCTTCGTCTAGTATCTTGATTGGATGCTCTGGATAGGTAAGATCACTGTGGACCTGGATGGTTTCTAACGGGGTTTGTTCTTCAGGTACTCGCAGACATTTCTTCAGCTGCGATACGTGGAATACTGGGTGGGCATCCGAGAGATTCTCAGGCAGTTCCAATTGGTAGGCCACTTCTCCCCTCCTAGCGCTTACCAAGAATGGGCCCACGTATCGTGGTGCGAGTTTTCCTTTGACTTTGAATCTCTGTGTTCCCCGTAGGGGTGAGACCTTTAGATATACGTAGTCACCCTCTTTGAATTCCAATTCCCTTCGTCGAGTGTCCGCGTAGCTCTTCTGTCGTGATTGAGCAGCTTGTAGTCGGTCCCGAATCAGGCGAACCTTTTCCTCAGCCTCCCTGATTATGTCAGGCCCGAATACGGCTCGTTCACCGGTTTCTGACCACATTAATGGGGTTCGACATCGGCGACCAAATAGAGCTTCGTTTGGCGACATCTTCAAACTGGCTTGATAGCTATTGTTGTAAGAGAACTCGGCGTACGGCAAGCATTTCTCCCAATCCTTGGTGAAATCCAATGCACAGGCTCTCAGCATATCCTCCAGTACTTGGTTCGTCCTTTCGTGCGCCCATCGTGCATGGATGATAGGCGTGCGAAGCGAGATGACTTCCGAGTGCCTCGTGGACTTTACTCCAAAAATGGGATGTGAATTGGGTACCACGATCCGATATGATCCTCTTTGGTACACCGTGAAGACACACGATCCTACTCATATATAGTTACGCTAGCTTGGCAGTTGTAGTTAGTTTTCACGGGATAAATCGCGGTCTTGGTGAGCCGATCCACTATTACCCGATGGAATCGTAGCCGATCGTAGTTTTGGGTAGTCCCACTATGAAATCCATGCCTACCTCGTCCCATTTCCATTCGGGAATCTTGAGTGGCTGCAGCAAACCAGCCGGGCGTTGATGCTCAGCTTTCACCCTTTGGCACACATCGCACATGGCTACGTATTCGGCTACATCCCTCTTCATATTAGGCCACCAATATCCTCCTTTCAAGTCTTGGTACATTTTCGTGCTTCCGGGGTGTAACGAATAGGCCGATTCGTGGGCTTCCTTTAAGATCAATCCCCTCAAACCGCCTTGTTCCGGCACACGTGATCCTTTTCTTGTACCACGGGATTCCCTTGTCATCTACGAAAACTCCCGAGCGCGTCCGGCGGCCATGCGTTCCTTGATTTCCTGGGTTTCCTTATTCCCTGTTTGGGCTTCCTCGATTCGAGTTCTCAGTAGGGGTTGGATCTCCAATGAGTTCACTTCTCCGTAAAGAATCAGGTGCAGATTGAGTCTGGCCATCTCTTTCTTGAAGTTCGCTGGCCATACCGTCCAATCCCGGTGGTTGCATTGGGCTTTGCGGCTCGGCGCATCGGCCACTACATTTGCCTTGCTGGGATGATAATGGATCCCAGCATCGTAATCCTTGATCAACTCCAGCCATCGCCTCTGTCGTAGATTGAGATCAGGCTGAGTAAAGAAATATTTTAGGCTCTTGTGATCGGTATACACATCACAATGGTTCCCGATCGAGATAGTGTCTCCGGATCTTCAATGCGTGTACGATTGCGGCTAATTCCGGTCGTGTGTGGGATAATTCTCTTCGTGGGGTCGTAACGCCGCGAGGCATACGCCACGACCTTTCCATCTGCATTAATACTCCTCCCAACCCTTGCCGGGATGCATCACGGTACATCACGAAGTCCTTCGGTTGTCGGGTAAGGTCAAGATTGGAGCGGTGGTTAACTTTTCTTTTAATTGGTCGAAGGCTTTTTGGCACTTCTCATTCCATTCAAACTTCTTTTCCTTCTTCGAAGTTGAGTCATAGGTCTGGCTATAGTGGAAAACCCTCCGATAAACCGTCGGTAATAACCGGCCAAGCCCAAGAAACTCCGAACTTCTGTTACTGACTTGGGTGCCTTCCATCCTGTAACAGCTTCGACCTTGGCGGGGTCTACTGCTACTCCTCCGGCTGAAACTACGTGACCAAGGAAAGCAACTTCCTTGAGCCAGAACTCACATTTGCTGAACTTTGCATACAGCTGGTGCTCTCGTAGCTTTTCCAGTACTAGTCGTAGATGCTCCGCGTGTTCCTCATCGTTTTTGGAGTAGATAAGTATATCGTCGATGAACACCACCACGAATATGTCCAGGTATTCCATGAATACCTTGTTCATCAGATTCATAAAGTATGCAGGGGCATTGGTCAATCCAAAGGACATCACGGTGAACTCGTATAAGCCGTAACGTGTAGAGAACGCCGTCTTAGGAATATCTCCAGCTCTAATCTTCAACTGATGATACCCTGACCGTAGATCAATCTTTGAGAACACCTGTGCACCCTTAAGTTGATCGAATAGGTCATCGATCCGGGGCAACGGGTACTTGTTCTTGATGGTTACCTCATTCAGCGATCGGTAATCCACACACATTCTCATACTCCCATCTTTCTTTTTGACGAAGAGTACGGGGGCTCCCCAGGGAGAAGAGCTGGGGCGTACAAATCCCTTCTCTTGTAGTTCTCGTATTTGCTTCTTGAGTTCCTCTAACTCGTTGGCCGGCATTCGATAAGGTCTCTTGGATATGGGGGCAGTACCAGGCATTAAGTCGATGATAAACTCTACATCGCGATCTGGTGGCATTCCGGGTAATTCCTCGGGAAACACATCCGGGTATTCTTGTACTATGGGCATTCCTCCTAAGGGTAGCATGGTGAACACTCCCGCAGCTTGTTCACATAGCTTTGGGTTTTGATCCATAGTTATGCTCATCGGTGATCCCCACGGGGTGGATACCGTGACTTCCCTCCGACTACAGTCTATAATCCCATTATTCTTGGTCAACCAATCCATTCCGAGTATGACATCTATGGTCTGGGGTGATAGCACCATAAGGTTTGAGAGAAACACCACGTCTCTAATCCGTATGGGCACATTAATGCAGGCATGGGGTACGGTTATGTCTCCCCCAGGTGAGTGTACCAACATCGGCCTCTTAAGTGCTACTTGGTGTAGGTGGTGTTGTTTGCTTACTTGGGAAGATATGAATGAATGCGAGGCTCCAGAATCGAATAAAACTTTAACTGGTGTAGAGTTGATAGAGAACATACCCATCAATACGCTCTGGTCCTCCTGTGCTTCTTCTGCCCGTACATGATTCACTTGGCCACGTCGAAACCCGGTGGCAACCTCGTTGGGTAGCGGGGTCCTGAACAGACCTCGTCCTGCCGCAGGGGTGGGGGTTCCTCTGACGGGCGTTGCATTGGCGCCAGTGCGCACAGGGGCGTTGCGTGGTTTTGGGCAGCTATTGGAGTAGTGCTCGAATTCTCCGCAATTGAAACAGCTCACATTCCTTCTTCCTGGAGCAGCTAGGGTTGGTGTGGGTGTACGAATCGAGGTGTAGGCGACTGTTGGCATGGTCGGAAGCGGGAGAACGTCCGGTTGCCGGAACATTTGGCTTCCATCCAGACGGAGTGGCTCCCTTGGGGCGTTGTGGCGTTCCCTGAAATGGGCGAGCCATAGCGAGCCTCCTCTTGCGGTTATTGTCTACCACCTTTTGGTCATGCTCAAGTCGGACGACCTTGTTGATGAGGCTTTGGAACCGGTGTGGTCCGCCCGATCATTGGTCCCCTCGGTTCGTCATTTAGTCCCTCAATGAATTTATCTATCTTTTCTTCTTCGTCCGCCAGTCACTTGGTGGCATAACGGCAAGCTGGGTGAACTTGTTCGATATTCTTGTACCGAGGTGTTCCCTTGACGCGATCTGCGGAACTCGTTTTCTTCATCCGCATCACTTGCAGTGGCACGAAATTCTCACGAAATGCAGCCGTGAATTCCTCCCATGTTGGTTCGCCGCGTCTTCACTCGTGTCTCCTTGTAGGTGTCCCACCAGTCACTCGCGGGACCTTCCAGCTGGTTAGTAGCGAAAACAACTCTATCAGCTTCTCGGACTCTGACGAGGGTTAACTTCTTCTCTATCACTCTTAGCCAATCTTCGGCATCCATAGGCTCCTCTGCTGTGGAAAAAGTGGGCGGCTTAGCTCTCATGAATTCCCCCAGACTCGATCCTCCTCGACCTCCTTGATTATTAGCAATCGCTTGGAGTAGCTGGGTCTGCATCGCCATGACCTCCGCCAGGGTGGAGGGGTTAGGTTCTGGTGGGTTCTCGTTGGTCGCTGCGGCTCTGCGACGATGTGCCATCTGAAGAAGGGAGATGAATTAAGAGAGCGGACTAGTTTAGGTTATGGTTCACAGGGAAATTTCTCTTCAAGTTCTTTCGAATGACCTTCAATCAACAGACAAGGTGAAATAATAATAAGCATACGAATTAAGACATCGCAAGGCGATGCTCAGGTTCATCATATTACATAAGGGGGTACATGGACCGTACATACACAGTCCTTCATGCCAGGATAGCAATATTAATTATACCGTCCAACTAGATCGACTAATTAAGGGTAAATAGGAAGTGCTGCCGAGCTGGGAAGGTCCTTCCGCCTAGTCATCCAACCACCCGCAAGAGCCAGGCGCCGGAAGTGGGTGGTCTGCCGCTGAAGCAAACCGAAGTCCCCACGGCTCGGAGGTGGTGGCCTCGGAGTCACGCCGAATCTTCCGACTCGGTGGCCGCGTACTCTTGCGAGCGATCGCGCGTGAGGGGGCCTCCCATGTGAGTCAAGCGACGAGGGGAACTTCCTCCTCCATTGAGTCGGTGTCGCTAGACTCCCATTTGATCTCCATGGGCTCCGCCTCGGACTCCGTGTCGGTGTAGATCTGGATGGGGTTACCCTCTCCTGATCCTGGCTCGGATGGTACTGGTACAGAGCTCGGGGTGGGTCCCATGGATGAAGCAGCAGTGGGGTCGACCAGGTATGGTGCAGGCTCTGTGCTCAACATGAAAGCTTGCTCCATCATAGCTTGAAAAGTATCAAAGCTTGCTGGAGTCATGTGGTAATAGTGGTCGGGCACGGGGCGGGATGTGATGGTACAGGCTCGGTGGAAGTACTGCTGGCGTAGACGGGACGAGTGCGCAGTGTTCCTCTAGGCGGTTGATCTGCTGCTTGCTTTCCTGAGCTGCTCTTCCAGCTCCACCAGAGCCTTCCCTCGGGCCATATAGCGGTCCGAGAGTTGCTCGTACTGAGCACCATTGGCCTGCACTGAGTCCGCATGCTTATCTGGTCTCCGCAGCCTTGGTGGCTGTTGATCGATCATTGAGGCGTGGATCGCGATCGTTGATCTCGAGAAGGGCCTCCTCGTAAGCCGTCGTCGTCTCTCGCCCAACGCGATAGACGCGTGACCATCGGGTTGTAACAGCAGGGGGTAGCCTCCACAGTGCAGACTGGATTGCCTTCTTCGCGGTAAGGATGATGCACGAACTCTGTCATTGTGAGTTCGGCACGGTGTTCCGCATTAAGGCGAAGGAAGGCCTCGCGAGCGCATCTGAATAGCCGCTTCGCTAGGTCCCGGTGGTAGCGGGTATGGAAGCGATAAGATGTCTCGCTTCCCATGCGGGCTTCTATGGATACAGTGCCTCCCGAGTGGATACTCCTCGGAGCCATGCCTTTTGATGTGATAAGTGGGTGGCTCTGGGTATCTCAAGCACCATAGTAGGGACTGAAGTTGGACCACGAACCCTTCGTCCCGCGGAATAGTGACTTCCCAAGTTCCGTCTGAAGGGTTACGCAGAAGCTACGCTAGCCGAAAACAAAAATTTCTACCGCGCAAACCAGGAACACTTGCAAGTAAGGGCCGATAGATCGTTACCGATTGGAGTAGAGTGCAGCGGAATAGCCAATCAGGGCAATCCGATCTGGAACAGTGTAGCCGATTCCCGGAGACAACAGCCGATCAACAGCGCGCAACGTAGCAGCGCCTCTACCGGTATCCACACGTCCGGGGACAGAACGCCCTACACCCGTGTGCTAGCACGCGATGCAAGGCTAGGGTTTGGCTCGAAAGTAGGGAGGGTTTCCGTGGAGATTGATCTCGGCGACTTCTGTTGCACGCGATGCAATTGATCTATATCAGCTCTCCACCCCTCCCTCCTTTATATAGAGTTGGCCGACTGGGATTAGTAGCCGCTCAGGACTCTATTTTGAATTGGATCTCATCCGTATCTCATATAGAGTTTGGCCGCTCACACGTCGTAAGCCCATAGGACTCTATTTTGAATTGGATCTCATCCGTATCTCATATAGAGTTTGGCCGCTCACACGTCGTAAGCCCATAGGACTCTATTTTGAATTGGATCTCATCCGTATCTCATATAGAGTTGGCCGCTCACACGTCGTAAGCCCATAGGACTCTATTTTGAATTGGATCTCATCCGTATCTCATATAGAGTTGGCCGCCCACACGTCGTAAGCCCATAGGACTCTATCCGATCGGATCCCTATCCGATCGAGCCGTATCCGAGTCCAACTCGAATGCCTGTTCTTATCCCCTTAAGCGTGCGACCACAGTAGGTTCGGGTATACTCGGTTTCGGCTATAGTCTAACTTAGCCGATCGTCGGCTCGAGTCCAACTCAGCCGACACATCACAGCGGCGCCTAGCGGCACATATTGACACCATAGTATACAAGAATATAATATCGACTCGAACCTGTAATGTGTACACAAATCCCTTTGCCTCACGATACCGGTTAAGCTATAGGCAAGATGTGTGCCATCCCTTCAATAGCTTAACCATTCACTCGAACCGTATTGGATTATCCGTCCGTTGATTGACTCCTCAATCAACTTAGCATGGCCATGCATTTCCATAATCCATTACCTCGAGGGGCCCAGAGATATCTCTCCAAAGGAGGGGCAAATTCCATCTTGATCACTCACATCCCACTCCATGTTTCATAGCAAACCCGAAAACTACCTTTATAACTACCCGATTACGGAATAGCGTTTTGTAGTCCCAAAGTAGGCTACTACACATGTTGGAATCCATGGTGATCTCGGTCTAAGGACTTTGTACCAACACTACCGAGACCAACTAATGGCACATTAATTCTGTAGTGTCTCATGGTGGGTCTATCCAACAATGTGTTCTCCAACACATATGTCCATGTTTATTGATTTGGTATCACCATACCCATGATCTATGAGACATGATCATCAATCAATAAACACGCCGATCTTAGAATCATATTTGTTCCAACAATATGACATATGATCGAGGATCGTTTAGAAATAGATTCATACATATAGAGTCTCATAAATAAGTCACGTACTTATTGATCAATACAAGATGTCTATTTCATGGAACTGAATAACACTTTATTCATTTATACATAAACATTGACGTGATATCCAACATCTCCATGTTGCCTCTAGGGCATATCACTAACAATCTCCCACTTGCACTAGAGTCAATCATGTAAGTATCTAATACCCATTGCTCTTGTGTGCGCCTCATGCTTCGGTGAGGAGAGGTTTTGTCGGCGGATCGGCTATGTTGAGATCCGTGTGCACTTTGCATATCTTGACATCACCTCTGTCCACTATCTCGCGGATGAGATGATATCGCCGAAGTATGTGTTTGGACTTTGATGTGACCTCGGCTCCTTGGCTTGCGCAATGGCTCCACTATTATCACAATAGAGAGACATTGGACCAGTCGTACTAGTCATCACACCAAGCTCGAAACGAATTTCTTGATCCAAACAGCCTCCTTTGCGGCTTCAAGCGGCAATGTACTCGGCCTCCGTTGTAGAATCAGCAAACGGTATCCCGCTTGGAACTCTTCCATGATCGCGCCTCCGTTCGGCGGAACACGAACCCAGATTGCGATCTATAATCATCCTTGTCTGTTTGGAAGCTAGCATCGGTGTAACCACTTACAACGAGCTCTTCTTCACCTCCATAGACTAGGAACATATCCTTAGTTCTTCTCAAGTACTTAAGGATATTCTTTACGGCATCCAGTGACCTTCACTGGATCTCGACGTATCTGCTCGTAGCACTCAAAGCGTACGAGACATGCGGGCGTGTACAAAGCATGGCATACATGATGGATCCAATTGCCGAAGCATATGGAACCATACCCATCTTATTCCGCTCATCATGTGTCCGAGGACACTGATTCTTGCTAAGATTAATGCCATGTGACATGGGCAAGAAACCTTTCTTGGAATCATGCATGTTGAACCTTTTCAACACCTTGTCAATGTATGTACTTTGGCTTAATCCGATTAGCCTCTTGGATCTATCTCTATAGATCCGAATGCTAATATGTATGCTGCCTCCCTAAGTCTTTCATGGAAAAACTATTTTTCAATGAAGACTTGACGGATTCTAGCATAGGGATATCATTTCCAATCGGTAATATGTCATCCACATATAAGATTAGAAATACAATTGCACTCCCACTGACCTTTTTGTAAACACAGGCCTCTTCTTCGTTTTTGATGAAACCAAACCCTTTGATTACTTCATCAAAACGAATATTCCAACTCCGAGATGCTTGCTTCAATCCATAAATGGATTTCGTAGCTTGCATATCTTTCCGCGATTCTGGATCGACAAAACCCGAGGTTGTATCATGTATACATCCTCGCTTAGGTTTCCATTTAGGAAAGCCGTTTTGACATCCATCTGCCATATCTCATAGTCGAAATATGCAGCAATCGCGAGGATAATCCGAATAGATTTAAGCATTGCGACGGGCGAGAAGGTTTCATCATAATCAACTCCTTGAATCTGTTTAAAACCTTTCGCCACCAATCGCGCCTTATAGATGTGAACATTTCCATCCATATCGGCCTTTTCTTAAAAACCCATTTACACTCAATGGTTTTGACACCATCAGGTGGATCAACCAAGTTCCAAACTTGATTGTCGTACATGGATTCTATTTCGGATTTCATGGCTCCAAGCCACTTGTTGGAATCGGGTCCCACCATCGCTTCCTCATAGGTCTTAGGTTCATCGTTGTCCAACAACAATATATCACGTTGTTCCGCACTTTGTGTACATCGGGTGTGCACGACGTGATCTTTCGACCTCCGTGGGGCTGGTGTATCTACAACGATGGCGCAACACTTTGTTCCTCCTGTTGTGGTTCGTGGTCGCGAAACGTTTTACGGGTGTTTCTTGAACTTCTTCAAGATGCACCCTCCCCACTAACCCTTCTTGAAAGAAACTCTTTCTCCAAGAAGACACCGTGTCGGGCGACAAGCACTTTGCCTTGTTCCCGATTATAAAAGTAATATCCCTTGGTTTCCTTAGGATATCCCACAAAGAAGCACTTGTCGATTTGGGTGTGAGCTTGTCGGTAAACGTTTTACATAAGCTTCGCATCCCCAAATTTTGAGAAAAGACAAACTAGGGGGTTGCCCTGTCCATATCTTATATGGTGTCTTTTCAACCGACTTAGATGGAACTCTATTTAGTGTGAGCGCATGTTTCAAGAGCATATCCCCGAAGGATAACGGAAGATCACTTTGGCTCATCATCGACCGCACCATGTCCAACAAGGTGCGATTTCTCCGTTCGGACACTCCGTTCCATTGTGGAGTTCTGGCGGAGTCAACGTGGAATAATTCCACAATCTTTCGAGATGATTACCAAACTCTTGGCTCAAGTATTCCCCTCCACGATCTGATCGTAGAAACTTGATTGTTTTCACTAAATGATTACTGTACTTCATTCTGGAATTCTTTGAACTTTTCAAAGGATTCGGACTTATGCCTCATTAAGTAGATATAGCCATATCTACTAAAGTCATCGGTAAAGGTAATGAAGTGCGATAACCACCTCGGCCGTTGAGCTCATTGGTCCACATACATCGGTATGTACGAGTGCCAACAAGTCACTTGCTCTTTCACTGTGTCCCGTGAAAGGTGCCTTTGTCATCTTACCAGTAAACAAGACTCACATGTCTCAAATGATTCAAAATCAAAAGAGTGAAGCAATCCATCCTTATGGAGCTTCTCCATGCGTTTCTTATTTATATGGCCTAAGCGACAATGCCGGATAAATGTGGGGTTTATATCATTAGAGAGTTGCCTTTACGTATTAATGTTATAGATGGGAGACGCTTCAAGATTCAAAACGTATAATCCATTCACCAATGGAGCATGAAAATAGAACATATCTACGAGATATATTGAACAACCATTGTTCATTGATCTAAAATCATATCCTTCCGCTTGCAAACATGAAGCGGAAATAACGTTTTGACATAGTGTTGGAACACAATAACAATTATTTAATTCCAAAACTAATCTGAAGGTAGATGAAGTGGTACTGTGCCGGCAAAGCGCAGCAACGCTTGCTCCATTGCCGACGCGCGGGTTCACCTCGCCCCTTCTCAATCCTCTACTTCTTCTCATTCCCTGCAACGATTTGCAAATATGAGCTACGATCCGGTATCAAATACCCAAGAGTCGTAGGTGAAGTAGCAAGATTAATGTCTATAACATTAATACAAGCGGAAGTCGTACTTTGCTTCTTTTTAGATCCTCCATGTACTTCTTGCGGTTCCTCTTCCGTGGCTGTCTCCTTGCAATAGAAGCAAACGGCATCGATGCCGCCGACCCCTTCTTGCCCTTCTTTGCATTAGAGGCACTCGCGATCTCATCGGGAGTTAACTTCCTCTTGGTGCAAAGTTCCTTGACGAGTGGTTTGCGCTTTGCCTTCGCATCATCATCACATGATGACCATTTTTCTGGATACTCTCCTCATTGTCTTTAGCATCCCATGCAATTCAGCCAAGGTTCTATCCATATTGTTCATGTGATAATTCAATATGAATGGCTCGAAGCTCGGAGGGAGCGGCGGAGAATCACGTACGTAGCCAACTCTTGGCTAAGAGGGAAACCTAGTTTCTCAAGACTCTCGATATAGCCAATCATCTTTATCACATGCGGCGACGGGATTCCCTCAACAAGCCTGCACGCAAACAAGGACTTTGAGGTGTTGAACCTCTCGGCCCGAGCTTGGTTCTCAAACATGCCACGCAGTCCACCGAATAATAGTGTGAGCATCGCTTGCTCTCATATTGCTTCGAAGCTCGGGGGACATTGTAGCAAGCATGAGACGGCTTATATCTAGGGCATCATTAGTGTGCTTCTCATAAGCCCTCCGTGCGATTGCGGTGGCATTATTTGGCAAATCCTCGGGATAGGGTACTTCAAGAACGTACTCTTTACGCTCTTGCTTGAGAATAATTCTCAAGTTGCGATACCAATCCATAAAGTTTGTTCCATTTAATTTTTCCTTTTCGAGAATAGATCGCAAATTAAAGGTACTGGGTGTAGTATTAACCGCCATTTATTCTACAACGAGAAAAGCAAAGTTTAGCACAATGTTTATGCTATGTCTTTTGTTAAACAATTTAACATAAGACTCCCATTACGTATTTTCCACCTTCCCTCTAGGTTACGTATTGGGTCAAGATCCACATGTTAATTAATTTTCTAGTGAGCTTTGGCATCACTTGCTAGAAAATTAGTAACATCGGTAAGCAACACCTTGCTAATCACATCTCTATGTGACTCTTGTTGTTGGTGTGGCATCTCCATGCCCGGCCCCAACCTATGCCCCAAGGCCCAAAACTGTTTTGATAGCCTTGTTAAGTAAACCAAATGCTCTGCTTTGTATATGTCCGACATATACCCCCTCGTGTTATGATAGAGAATGGCACTCGCTTTGGCGAGACCCACCATTGACGAGCATAACGGTGACGGGTGCAACATTTGGAAGGGCATCATTACTACTTAATTTTGCGAGGGATGCTATCCTATCAAACAAACATATCACATATGAAAGCAAGAAGAATAGCATATAGTGAAATAGTATGGCCCCCTTCACATGGTGATCTCCATCTCCATGTCGGCGCGAGGATCTCCATCTTCGGCACCATCTTCCAAGTGTCGAATGCTTGATATCTTCAAACTAAGCTACTACTATAGAAGCTCTAATTGAAGATTACATCGACTCGCAGTCGTGAAAGAATATTACAGGGGATTGCACATATGAAAGAATATTACATGCATCACATGCATCTCATACATACAATAGGGCCATACCATCTCAAAGCATTCTCTGCAAAAACAAGTTAGGCGTAGAAACGTTTTCTACTTATCGCAGAGCTACGGCACCGAGACGACCTATAAGGGGGTACGCACACGGCGGTCCCGATACACTATCAAGGGAGATGGTTTGCGTAGGCGCGAGGCAGCAACAAAGTCGGACTACGAGATAGCTTCGGTATAATCACATTATACCGTTCCGATACACTATCAAGGAACGCTATCTCGAACCCAACTCAAACCGAGTTATTTGGAAATTGCTTCGACGTAATCACATTACACCGTTCCGATACACTATCAAGGAACGCAATTACCATTAACTCTCCTCAACAATTCCCGTTAAACCGATTGATCTAATCAACCCGTGCGCAAAACTTGTTCCGGATCCAATCTAAAACCCGAACTAAGCAAGATTAGCTCGATACCACTTGAAGGGTTACGCGGAAGCTACGCTAGCCGAAAACAAAAATTTCTACCGCGCAAACCAGGAACACTTGCAAGTAAGGGCCGATAGATCGTTACCGATTGGAGTAGAGTGCGGCGGAATAGCCAATCGGGCAATCCGATCGGACAAGTGTAGCCGATTCCGGAGACAACGGCCGATCAACGGCGCGCAACGTAGCGGCGCCTCTACCGGTATCCACACGTCCGGGGACGAACGCCCTACACCCGTGTGCTAGCACGCGATGCAAGGCTAGGGTTTGGCTCGAAAGTAGGGAGGGTTTCCGTGGAGATTGATCTCGGCGACTTCGTTGCACGCGATGCAATTGATCTATATCGCTCTCCACCCCTCCCTCCTTTATATAGAGTTGGCCGACGGGATTAGTAGCCGCTCGGGACTCTATTTTGAATTGGATCTCATCCGTATCTCATATAGAGTTTGGCCGCTCACACGTCGTAAGCCCATAGGACTCTATTTTGAATTGGATCTCATCCGTATCTCATATAGAGTTTGGCCGCTCACACGTCGTAAGCCCATAGGACTCTATTTTGAATTGGATCTCATCCGTATCTCATATAGAGTTGGCCGCTCACACGTCGTAAGCCCATAGGACTCTATTTTGAATTGGATCTCATCCGTATCTCATATAGAGTTGGCCGCCCACACGTCGTAAGCCCATAGGACTCTATCCGATCGGATCCCTATCCGATCGAGCCGTATCCGAGTCCAACTCGAATGCCTGTTCTTATCCCCTTAAGCGTGCGACCACAGTAGGTTCAGGTATACTCGGTTTCGGCTATAGTCTAACTTAGCCGATCGTCGGCTCGAGTCCAACTCAGCCACACATCCAACGCGGCGCCTAGCGGCACATATTGACACCATAGTATACAAGAATATAATATCGACTCGAACACTAATGTGTACACAAATCCCTTTGCCTCACGATACCGGTTAAGCTATAGGCAAGATGTGTGCCATCCCTTCAATAGCTTAACCATTCACTCGAACCGTATTGGATTATCCGTACGTTGATTGACTCCTCAATCAACTTAGCATGGCCATGCATTTCCATAATCCATTACCTCGAGGGGCCCGAGATATCTCTCCAAAGGAGGGGCAAATTCCATCTTGATCACTCACATCCCACTCCATGTTTCATAGCAAACCCGAAAACTACCTTTATAACTACCCGATTACGGAATAGCGTTTTGTAGTCCCAAAGTAGGCTACTACACATGTTGGAATCCATGGTGATCTCGGGTCTAAGGACTTTGTACCAACACTACCGAGACCAACTAATGGCACATTAATTCTGTAGTGTCTCATGGTGGGTCTATCCAACAATGTGTTCTCCAACACATATGTCCATGTTTATTGATTTGGTATCACCATACCCATGATCTATGAGACATGATCATCAATCAATAAACACGCCGATCTTAGAATCATATTTGTTCCAACAATATGACATATGATCAGGGATCGTTTAGAAATAGATTCATACATATAGAGTCTCATAAATAAGTCACGTACTTATTGATCAATACAAGATGTCTATTTCATGGAACTGAATAACACTTTATTCATTTATACATAAACATTGACGTGATATCCAACATCTCCATGTTGCCTCTAGGGCATATCACTAACACCGTCGTGGTTTGACATCTGCTTTTACAGGCAACTTAGTGGGGGGGGAAGCTATCATAATCATTTGGTATAAATAAAATACAGATGTAGAAAAGGTATATTTGCATTTTCGGAAATAATAGTTTAAAAGTGATCCTACTGTAGGGATATTTCCCTTTAGCCAACCGGGGGTAGGGCGCCATTTGGTCTTAGCCTACGGTCGCATGGCTCTGATACCAGCTCTGTGGACCCCCGATTTTGAGTCGGGAATCTTTCGTGTTCATAGTACCATTTCCCTGGATCAAGTAGTTGGTACCCACGAATGCAGTACTGGATAATCAAGTGCACATGCACGAATAGTCTTACAATACCATTATTACATAAATAGGCCCGAAGGCATTGTTCATCCCACAGGACCCTATGGTCCGAATACAATATAAAAACAGAGTTTAGATAAGGCAGCGGAAAGAGGCAGCGGCTTGTCCATTGCCACAGGCAACGACCGGGACTAAGGTCTAGTATGCGCCGTCAGTTCCCTCGCCCTCCGGGTAGTACGCGTAGGGGTCTTCTGGATCTTCATTTCCATCAGCTGGAGGTTTGTGCGTATAGCAAGGGTGAGTACCAACCGTACTCGGCAAGTCAACACGAATAGATGCATATGACGGGGTTATTCGAGAACATGGCTAGGGTTTTCTTTGCGTAAGGCCGGTTTTCACAATTCTTTTCACAAGCCTACCATCTAGCCAAAAACAGGTTTTAATTTCATAGTTCATTAACCGGTGACGGTTCTGTCTACCATCCATCGTAATTCCAAGGATGGCTTCCCGCCTCCGGTTCGTCATGATTTTCGGGAGTCCACCCTTCTCGCATCCTCGAGAAGTTGATCCACCAACAAATAAAATCATCATGCAACCCATCCCGTATTTTTAAGTTCAAGTCTAGCCAAGCGAAAGTCTTGTCACGATGCTCAATATCCGCGAGCACGGCTATTCGAATAGATTGATTCATTCACCTTGCGCAGGATGTACACTTTACCCGTACTCCGCGACAGCCCAACAAATGAGCCTACGCCTCAACACATGAGACGGTCACGGCAAAGCCTTTCGATAACCTTGCTTTGGCGTACCGCTCCATGAACTTAAGCCCTCATGCACTCTAGCCGTCCTTTTCTAGCGGTGAGAGGAGTTACGCGCACCGGGGTAAGGGAAGTCTTTTCGGTCTTTAAGTTTAATTAACATCGGTTCGGTCCCACCATTCATAACAAGGCCGCAGCCTCATCCTCATCCCATAACCACATCATAGAGAACCATCTATGCAAGGATACTGCCTCCGCTCGGCTATCTAGTCGGCTAGGTCTATACCCATTCGAGAAGTACGGTTGTGCGGCTCGTTTCCGCTATCTCATGGCTCGGTCCTTAATTGACCAGGGTCGGCTCTTGCCTTTTCCGGAATCCACCCAAATCATCCGGCCGCCCGTCTAAAACATTTGTTTAGTACTTCAAATTTTCATCAAATGTAATTCATCATGGTCATGTGGCGCTCATGTCTCCACATGCCGAATCTCAACTACCTCCCTAAGGTAGTTGCCCAAGCACAAAGCTTTTTCATAAAGTCATGAGTATGCATAAAGCTAAGTATAGCATGGCTAAGCAGTTTACCGAAGTTATGCTTCGGTTCTTTGTATCACATCGTGAGTTACAAGGAGTAATTCTAATGGTACTCAATAGCAAGGAATGGCACAACAAATATAGGTAACATGGTAAAGCATGCATGTTTAGAGTGTAAAATAACATCATTTCGCAATTGGGATCAATATGTTCAAAGGGTGTGAAGACTTGCCTTGCTCGTACGCTTCTTGAGTGGGGTCTCCTGCGGGGTTAGCGTTCGCCTCTTCGGTCGCTAATCATACGAGCGAAAAGGAAAAGAAAAATAGATTCCAGTTAAAATCCGATAAGAACGAACGAAAAGGCATGAAAAATCATAAAGAACTCCTCCAAACCATCTTCCCCTACGACCCTAATCGAATTACGGAGGATTTTATGAAGCAATTTAAATATCGAACGTATATGTCGCAAAAAGGGGTTGATCGGAATTTATATGAGATAGTTTAAAATTCTTGGAAACGATCCTAGATTTGTGAATATAAACTAAGTGAATAAATGGGCCTCACAAAGGTACACAAATATTTTGGAAATTTATTAGGTTAAAAGTTCAAAGTCTAAGCAAATATAAACTTCATAATTTCTTGCAAGGAAATTTAAAAGTAAATACATAAATCCTTTTAAAAGGTGCAAAAATCATTGTAAATAGAGTCTTAGAATAGTTTAGAGGAGTATAAATATTTTCCCGGGATTTTTAATAAACTTATTCTCATTTTTAATCTCCTTAGAAAAATAAAAATAAAAAAAATTTCAAATATTTTGCCTAAGCCGGGATCGAACTGTGCCCTAACCTTTCCCGGCTCGGCTCAACCACCGAGCCACGAGCCGTTCTCGCTCTCTCTTCCCTTTCTTTCCTTTTCTTTCTTCTTCACTTTCCCGGCGAGGCCGACGGCGCGGCATGGCCGAACGACGGCGAGGGGGTTCGGAGCTCGGCATCTAACCAATCCTACACCATCTACATGACGCGGGGAGTCCGTTTTGAGGCGCGGTTGGGCTAGGAAGGCGGCGGATCGGTCTGGCGACGACGAGGCGGCGCCCAAACAGAGGGCTCGGCGGCGAAGGCGCACGGCGCGGCGGCACTCCGGCGACAATGCGGCCGAACCAAGGGGTCCCAGAGGGTCTACGGAACACAGGGGTGCTAGCTAGGGGGTCGGCTTGGCTGGAAAGGGGCGGTGGTGGCATGGCGACGTGCGCACGGCGGCGGCCAAAACAGAGGGTTCGGCGGCGCTCGTCGCCGGCGATTTCCGGCGGCTAATTGGTTCGGGGGACTTAGGGGAAGTATAGCTTGGAGTACGTAGATCGTGGACGTACCTTCAATTCCAGAGGAAATCAACTGAGAGCGACGAATTTTGAGGTTTGCACCGGGCGGCCAAATTAGGGTTCTTCCGACCCGTGCTCCGATCCCTTGCGAAATTCTAGCGCTACGATGAACAGATTTTGGGGAAAATTGGTGAGGAGCTAGATGAGACAGTATGGCACAATTTTTGTGTTGGGAGTTTCGGCCGAGGAGTGCTATATATAGTTGACCACGCGAGCTCGAACTTGGCGGCCATGGTGGCAGAGCTAGGGTGACGCACGCGCGAGTAGGGAGGGGTGAGGCCGACGCACGGTGGGCATGGTTACAGCACAAACAGGATGTCACGGTGGTACGGCGCGGCGTGGGCTGACGCGGCCACAGGCGACGGCATTGACTCGGGCGCGCGCCGTGGTACGGCGAGGCGACGGTGAGCGCATGCGCTGGCGTACGGGCGAATCCCGGCGACGTCAGCGGCGTGGCGACGGCATGGCGCGGGTGCGTGGCTGATGCGGTGTACAGGCGCGGCGGTTGTGCGAGGACTTGGTGACGCGGGCGTCGGTACGGCGCGGCGACGCGTGGTGAGCGTGCGCGCGGGCGCGGGGACGCCGTCGAACACCTGCATACGCATGAACAGTGTACTTTCTCTATTTTCCCGAATTTTGAAATCCCATTTTCTATTTCCATTACCTTCCCACTCTAAAAATTCAAAATAAACTTCAATATTTCCAAAATAATTTTGAAATTATATTTCCAAACTTTTTTCCCACTTTCTATTTTTCAAAATATATTTTTCCTATTTTTATTTCTTTCTTTTAAAAATCAATAATTTGGGACCTCCTATTATATATATTATTTTTTTAATTCATATCTCTTTGTCAAAAATATCTTCATCTTCAAATCCAAATGTTTATTACTTTTCTTCCACCGGTTAGGGTTTAAATCAAAACATATTATTTCCAAGAATCCTTTGCAAATCTCCAAAATTAATATGTTTACTCCTCCCCAAATTCATATCTATATATTTATTTTTTTTAAATTATTTCCCCCAGCAGGGGTCTCAAGCTAGGGTTTTAATTCCACTTCTTTTCAAAGCAATTCCAGAAGAGATTCTTACGCAACTGAAGTGGCAAATAAACCGAAGAACACGATAAGAAGCAATGATTCCAAAAGTTTTTGCGAGTTCCGATTTTCACGTTCCGAATTCTACTCCTTCGATTTTCGGGATGTTACATTTCTAGTCAAGATCGAACAATGCATTTGAATTCAAATAATAAAGATTAGTGCTAAGTCTATCTGTTTTTCTTCTTTTCTCTCTCGGTCGGTCGTCTCCTTCGGATGGTGAACACCGGGACCGCGGGCGAACAGCAACAATGGGCGGTCGGAGTGCCGACAACAACGAGGCTCACGACGCCAATGGCAATGCTCCTCCACCACCACCCGAGAATCCCACCATTGCTCAAGTGCTCGCTTCACGACACGAGATGATGGCTGCAATGATGCAGCAAATGCAACAACAGCACCACCGGATGCAACGGCGAGATCTTGCAACAAATGCAAGCAACAACGAGAACAATCGGTTGCCGCCCCACCACCCAGTCCAAGCGCCGAGTTCCTTCGTGTCCGACCGCCGACTTTCTCCAGCACCACTAATCCCATGGAGGCTAATGATTGGCTTCATGCCATAGAGAAGAAGTTAGATCTCTGCCGTGCACGGATCAAGAGAAAGTCTCTTTTGCCACTCATCGATTCTGGGTCCCGCTTCGACTTGGTGGGACAACTATTTGGTTACTCGCCGGCGGAGCGTGTTACACGGAAGAGTTTCGTCGAGTTTAGGACCGCACATATTCTGCGGGAATAGTTGCACGAAAAAGCGTGAGTTCCGTTCTCTTGAGCGGGTAACGGATCGATTCGAGTATCCGCACGAGTTCAATCGTCTTGCCCGTTATGCCCCGGAAGATGTGCGCACCGATGCGAAAGGCGGAAAAGTTTTTGGCTGGTTTGGATGATGAACTCACGGACAAGCTTATCTCCGAGAGTATGCTAACTTTGAGAAGCTGGTCGATAAGGCCATTCGACAGGAAGATCGGCGCAACAAGATGATCAAGAAGAGAAAAGCATTCCGACACGACCTCCTCAACAGCGGGGAAATCGCGAGGTCGCGTTTCATGCCTGGAAGTCGAGTGGACCTACCACCATGATTGTTCGTCAAGCACCGACCTTATCACCCAGGGAATTTCCAAGCGCGGGTAGTGGCGTGGTCGGCAACGCGTACTCCGGCCCGCGCCCTCCACAGCGCCATCCCGGCAAGATCACAGCCACCACCTCCAAGGAAGGATTCGGGAGGAAAGCCGAGTCTGTTTCAAGCGTGGTGACCCAGGGGCATTTTGCGGACAAGTGTCCGAAGCCAAGACGCGCCGGGCCAAGGTTCATCCAGGCTCGAGTCAATCATGCGTCCGCCAGGAAGCACGACCGCTCCCGAAGTTATACGGGTATGTTTCCTGTAAACTATACTCCTGCCACAGTATTATTTGATTCTGGCGCTACACATTCTTTTATCTCAAAACAATTTGTTGGGGCACATGGGTTGTCAGTAGTGGGACTTAAGATACCTATGCGGGTTCAAACCCCGGAAACCACTTGGAGACCACTCGATTGTCCCTCGGTAGCCATAGAAATCCAAGGATCTATGTTTCTAGCCAACCTTATCCTCCTTCACCCAAAGGCATAGATGTCATTCTTAGGATGGATTGGTTGTCCAGACATAAGGGAGTAATTGACTGCGCTAGTCGCACCATTACTCTAATTGATACGAAAGGAGAAAGAGTTGTTTTTCGCTCTCCCATGCAAGTCAAGCCCGTAGCAAGTTTGAATCATGTTTCCACCGGGAATCATCCGAAATGGCGGCCAAGACCCGTGAAGTTAGAGGATATCCCCATCGTCGAGAGAATACCTGAAGTTTTCCCAGGATTTAACTCGATGCCGCCAAAAAGGGAAATTGGATTCGGATTGACCTAGTACCGGGACCGCCCCAATACACAAGAGGCCATATAGGATGGGAGCCAACGAGTTGGCCGAGTAAAGAAGCAAGTGGACGAACAGTTGCAAAAAGGGTATATTCGCCGAGCACGTCGCCTTGGGGTGCTCCGGTGATTTTTGTGGAAAAGAAAGACAAGACCAAGAGAATGTGTGTGGATTATCGAGCCCTCAATGAGGTTACTATCAAGAACAAGTATCCCCTACCACGGATTGATGACTTATTCGATCAACTCAAAGGGGCCAAGGTATTTTCCAAGATAGATCTGCGATCGAGGCTATCATCGAGTTGAGGATTCGGGAAGAGGACATTCCCAAGACCGCCTTCACCACTGGTATGGATGACGAGTGTACGGTCATGTCTTTTGGGTTAACCAATGCACCGGCTTTCTTTATGAATCGATGAACAAGGTGTTTATGGAATTCTTGGATAAATTCGTGGTGGTGTTCATTGACGACATTTTGGTCTACTCTAAGTCAGAGGAGGATCATGAGCAACATCTTCGGACAGTACTCGAAAAGTTGAGAGACCATCAACTCTACGCCAAGTTTAGCAAGTGTGCTTTACGGTTAAAGGAGGTACGGTTCCTCGGCCACATTGTGAATGCCCAAGGAGTAGCCGTGGATCCGGCAAATGTGGAATCGGTTACTAAGTGGACCCCGCCTAAAACAGTCCACGCAGATCCGAAGTTTCCTTGGACTTGCGGGTTACTACCGCCGCTTCATTGAGAACTTCTCCAAAATCGCCAAGCCAATGACTCAACTGTTGAAGAAAGATGAGAAGTTTAAATGGTCGGCAGAATGCAATAGGAATTTTGAAGAGCTCAAGAGGAAGTTGGTGTCTGCACCAGTGTTGATACTGCCCGACCCAGCAAAGGACTTCCAAGTTTATTGTGATGCATCTCGCCAAGGGTTGGGATGTGTGTTGATGCAAGAAGGCAAAGTGGTCGCATATGCATCTCGTCAATTGCGCCCACATGAAAACAACTACCCCACTCATGATCTGGAGTTATCCGCGAGTGGTTCGTGCATTGAAGATCCGGCGACACTACCTAATGGGTAATCGTTGTGAAGTGTATACGGATCACAAAAGTCTTAAGTACATTTTCACCCAACCAGATTTAAACCTCCGGCAGAGAAGATGGTTGGAACTGATCAAAGATTATGACTTAGGGATACATTACCATCCCGGCAAGGCTAATGTGGTTGCGGATGCACTAAGCCGAAAGAGTTACTGCACCACTCTCAGTGTCGAAAGAATGTGTGACCAGTTGCAGCAGGAATTCGAGAATCTAAATCTACGAGTGGTGGATTTTGGTTTTGTGGCTGCTCTGGAAGCCCAACCCACTCTCATTGATCAAATTCGGGCTGCTCAGGCGTCAGATCCCGAAATGGCCGAACTCAAGAAGAACATGAGAGTCGGAAAAGCTCGTGGTTTTTCGAAAGACGAACATGGCACAATCTGGATGGGAAAGAGGCTGTGTGTGCCAGAAGACAAGGATTTGAAAAAGGCGATCCTTACGAAAGTTCACCAAACTCAATACTCAATTCACCGGGCGGTACAAAGATGTATCAAGACCTTAAAGAAAAGTTTTGGTGGGTCAGCATGAGGAGGGAGATAGCCGAGTTTGTTGTACTTTGTGATGTTTGTCGGCGAGTGAAGGTAGAACATCAACGGCCCGCCGGACTGTTGCAACCACTTGATTCAGTGGAAATGGGAAGAAATTGGGATGGATTTCATCACGGGTTTACCCCGCACAACGTCGGATATGACTCAATTTGGGTCGTGGTGGACCGACTCACCAAGGTGGCCCACTTCATACCGGTACATACTACCTACTCGGGGAAGAAGTTGGCGAGCTTTATCTCGCAAGGATCATGTGTTTGCATGGCGTGCCTAAGAAGATCGTGTCCGATAGGGAAATCGTTTACTTCCAAGTTCGGAAGAAGTTGCAAGAAGAACTTGGTACCCGTTTGAATTTCAGCACGGCCTATCATCCGCAAACAGACGGCCAAGCGAGAGAGTGAATCAGATTTTGGAAGACATGCGAGAGCATGCACGCTCGATTTTGGAAAAGCGTGGGACAAAAGCTTGCCCTATGCGGAATTCTCTTACAACAACGGTTATCGGCCGCATTCAAATGGCACCGTATGAAGCACTTGTATGGACGGAAATGCCGCACACCCCTGTTTTGGGACCGGACGGGTGAGCGCCAATTGTTTGGCACGAAGTAATAAGCGAAGCGAGAGGAAAAGGTCCGAGTGATTCGGGAAAGGTTGAAGATTGCGCGATCCGACGAAGAGCTATGCCGATAATCGTCGAAGAGATCTCGCTTTTGAAGCGGGGATTTTGTGTATCTTCGCGTCACACCACTCCGGGAGTACACCGTTTCCAAACCAAAGGTAAGTTGGCGCCACGTTTCGTGGGACCATACGGGATTCGGGAACGTCGAGGAGAAGTGGCCTATCACTGGAGCTTCCTCCAACATGACGTGTATTCACGACGTGTGTCATGTGTCCCAGTTGAAGAAGTGTTTAAGGGTACCGGAAGAACAGCGAGTCCGGACCGGTTGAAATCCAAGAGGACTTAACCTACGTAGAGAGACCGGCACGTATTCTTGAGGTCGGTGAGAGAAGGACTCGGAACAAGGTTATCGGGTTTTGCAAGGTTCAATGGACTCATCACTCAGGAAGAAGCTACTTGGGAACGAGAAGATGAGCTAAAGGCCGCGCACCCGCACCTCTTCGCGGTACCTCCGAATCTCGGGGTCGAGATTCCGTTTAAGGGGGTAGGTTGTCACATCCCGAGTTTTCCCTAATTCATTTTAAATAATTTACCCGGAAATAATCGGAATTTCTGAAATTAACCTGGAGTCAACCTATAATTTTAAAATGCGATTAATAAATGGAAATGACATGATAGGATTTTTCTTTGAATTCTTCATGTCAAAATACGCTATGATTTTTCTTGGAATTTTTAGAGCACCCTAAGTATTTTTAATCAATTAAATAAGAAACCAGGAATTTAATTAAGTCCCTTTTCCCTTTTTCTTTTTCTTTTTCTTTTTCTTCCTTTTTCCGTACGTCCGTACGGTTTTTCCCGCCCGTCGCCGTAGCGGGCCGTCGGCCCAGTCCGCGCGCGCGCCGCCCCTCCCCCGGACGTGGGCCGAAGCCCACGGTCCCGCCGCGCCGCGCAAGTCCGGCACGCCTCCTCGCGCGCTGGCCACCGACAGTGGGCCCCACTGTCTGAGCCAGCTCCCCGCGCCCGGCCGCCCAACCGCCGCCGCGTCATAGCCGCGCCGCCCGCCGCTCTACCCGGCCGTTTCGCGCGCCTCGCGCCGCGTGGGCCCACGCCGGCTCCGCCGTGCCGCCGCACCCGTGCCCGCACTTCCGCGCGCCGCACGCGCCGCGCCGCCCGAAACGTCGCCGTATATCCCTCTCTCTCTCCAGAGTCCAAAACCGACGGCGAGGGATTCGCGCTCAACCGTGCGCAATCCGGCCTCTTTCCGCCCCTATAAAGTCCCTCGTGCGCCTCCGCGTTTCCCTTTGTTTCCCGTTCAATCTAGCCCCAAAATCGTCACCGCCGTCGTCGTCTTCCCCATCTCCGTAAGTTCGCGCCGCGTTTCCCTTCGGTTTCCGAGCCGTTGCCCGGCCGTTGTCCCGAGCCGCGGCACCTCCGCCGTCGTTTCCGTGCATCGCGCCGCCCGCCGTCGTTGTTCCGTGCCGACGAGGTCCGCCGCCGCCGCGCGCCATGGCCAGCGAGCGAGCTTGAGCCGCCGCTGCCGCGTCCTAACCCTAACCCTAACCCTAGCGCCGCCCCCCCTGTGCCGTCCGATCTTGCGGATCGGACGGATCTGCGCCGTCCGATCGCGATGGATCTGCGCCGTCCGATCGTCGCCATCCGGCCGCCTTGATCGCGCCGCGTCACCGCCGATCCGGCCGCTCGGATTGCGCCACGTGGCGGCAATCCGCCGCGCGCCCCGTCTCTGCGCGCGCTGCAGTGCGCGACGTCGCCCTAGGGCGACGCCACCGCCGACGTCATGCCGACGCCACCCAGTGCCGCGCAAGGGTGACGTCACCAGGGACTTAATTGCGCAATAAATAATTTAATCTTTTATGTTTAGTTTAAAAATCGCAATTAAACTTCTAAAATTCATATCTTTTGAATCCGAGCTCCGTTTTAGTCCATTCAAATTTCATTAAATCCAGAAAAATGTCAAGAATCTATTAAAAATACTTTTCAGTGCTGTTTCAGTAGACTTTTTAGGGTGTTTGTTGAGTGCTTTGTTTGTCGTGTAGATCCCGAGTTTTCCGGCGAGCCCGTTCTCTTCGAAGTAGTCGCCGAGGTTCCTCAGTCTCCAGAGCAAGGCAAGTCATACCTTACATTGACCATATTGTACCTATTTTATGTAAATATCTCTTTTTCTTTCAAATACCGCATATGTCTTAGAATGTCATTTTATGGGATGATTATACCTATTGTACTCAACCATAGGATTGTTTACCTTATACCATTGATAACTTGGGATCCAATGTGACTAGATGTTAGTTTAAGGTTGCTTAGTCATGCTTAGCGCAACTAGCTCACTTAAGGGAGTCACACTAATCAAGTTTATTTCTAAAGTGGATCTTCCGACGATATTAAGATATGACTTTGGTTTTAATAATATTGAATTATAAGAAAGGTGGGTCGTGAGCACATGGTTGGACTTTGGTTAGCGTGCTCATGACGATTAAGGACCGGTTCTCGGGAAACCCTGGGAGAAATGCCGTGCATACCACAAGCCAGCATGGGTAATGGCTGGGCCCGTAGCATAGCTGTCTCTAGTTAACGTATCCCAGAGAGGGTGAGCGTGATGGAGTTGGGTCGGCCCCGGTTTTAAGGGTTGATCAGCTTCCGGATTCACCGCGGCACTAGAGGGGGCTGCCCATTGCCCGATGGGGATGGGGGCGAAACCTTGGTGTGGTACGATTGATTAGAGGGGGTTGTGTGAAGGGTCCTGTCACAATTCCTTTCCGGGGCACCGTGGTGGTGCACCGGCGCACGGTAATGTGTTGTGGGATTGTGTCTTGTGGGTACAGTTGTACACCTCTGATCAGAGTAAAAACTATTCGAATAGCCGTGCCCACGGTTACGGGCGATCGACCAGATTCACCTTGATTAGTCTCATTTATTTTATTCGAATGAAATGTGGAAGCTTGACTAGTGCAGGTGGATGGATGGGCCTGTTGCAACGTGGTTTGAGCGTTGGACAGTGTTTATTTAATACTGCTTAAATGTTACTACTGTTTTACTGTCTTCAAATATTATTATTGTATTCTGCAAATGCTGTTTATGCAAATTGAGCCTCTTGACCATTCCTTGTTATTTATCTTGCATCATGTACCCCTTTTTCCGGTGTGACTTGTTGAGTACGGTGGTTGTACTCAGTCTTGCTTCTTTTTCCCCCTTCAGTGCCAGAGGTTGAGAGCGAGGTCTCCGAGGAGGTGTAGGCTTGTTCTCGTCAAGGTTTAGCTGTGGAGTTGGTGTTCCGCTTCGCTCGTGTCAAAGTTTAGCTTAAGTCAGTTTTATTTTCTTTTCCGCTGCATTTGTGTAACTCTTTTATATTGTTTCTAAGACGAGGATTCTGTATTATCAATAACGTCGATTTGTGTACCTCGGCTGATTCCTGGACGAGGATGTAATGCACAAATTAGCTGCAGAAATTCTGGTGTGAATTTCTGGGCGTGACAAGTAGCCTACTTTGGGACTACCAAACGCTATTCCGTAACTGGCTAGTTATAAAGGTAGTTTTCGGGTTTGCTATGAAACATGGAGTGGGATGTGAGTGATCAAGATGGAATTTGCCCCTCCTTTGGAGAGATATCTCTGGGCCCCTCGAGGTAATGGATTATGGAAATGCATGGCCATGCTAAGTTGATTGAGGAGTCAATCAACAGACAGATAATCCAATACAGTTCGAGTGAATGGTTAAGCTATTGAAGGGATGACACACATCTTGCCTATAGCTTAACTGGTATCGTGAGGCAAAGGGATTTGTGTACACATTACAGGTTCAGAGCTGATATTATTCTTGTATACTATGGTGTCAATATGTGCCGCTAGGCGCCGGTCGTTGACGGGTCGGCTGAGTTGGACTCGAGCCGACGATCGGCTAAGTTATACTATAGCCGAAACCGAGTATACCTGAACCTACGGGGTCGCACGCTTAAGGGGATAGAATAGATATTCGAGTTGGACTCGGATACGGCTCGATCGGATAGGGATCCGATCGGATAGAGTCCTATGGTCTTACGACGTATGGGCGGCCGACTCTATGAGATTCGGATAGGATCCGATTTGAAATAGAGTCCTGATCGGCCACTAGTCCCAGTCGGCCAACTCTACATAAAGGGGCAAGGGGTGGAGAGCTGCGACACATCAGTTGGATCGCTTTAAACCGAATCCGCGACAGAAGTCGCCGAGATCAAACTCCACGGAAACCCTCCCCACTTTTGAGCCAAACCCTAGCCTTGCATCGCGTTCTAGCACACGGGTGTTCGGTGTTCTGTCCCTGGATGTGTGGATACCGGTAGAGGCGCTGCTACGTTGCGTGCTGTTGATCGGCTACGAATCGGCTGTGGTGGAATCGACTGCGGTCGAGCACATCGGAGCAAGGCGCGAGAACGCGGTCAGACGACTCGGCGAATCGGCTACATCCACGGCTGATTGGTGAATCGGTCGTCCCCTGGAATCGGCTACACTGTTTCGGATAGGATAGCCCTGATTGGCTATTTCCGCTGCATACTCCAATCGGTAACGATCTATCGGTCCTTACTTGCAAGTGTTCCTGGTTTACGCGGTTAAAAGTTTTTATTTTCGGCTAGCGTAGCCTCTGCGTAACCCTTCAAAACCAAGTCCGATTATTCTTCGCAAGGCCATCGTAAAAGGATATGAACCAATCGGCCGGGAGTTCGCTTGATTGTTTCGACCCGGCGTGAGTGGCTGCGGCCTCCCCGTAGGACAGACACCTCCTGGTGGTTATCTCGTTCCCCTCGTCATTTTCGATCGTCTCCAAAAGGGGGAAGCGTGCGTCAGCTAGCCGTGGCCGACCAGCAATCTTTTGGGTTAGCAGCACGAGCCATAGCTGCAAGAACCACCAGGGGCCTCCAGTGCCGATTGATGTATCGACGGCTATCTTAGCCGATGCCTGGTTCAGTGTTTGATAAAGGTATCCTAGCAAGAATGTGCCCAAAGCAATTCTCTTCTTGTCGACCAGGGCTTCCGCTACTACTTGCCAGTTGGCTATGGGACCGCAGCTTGATCCACAGAACACAAATTTCTCCAGCCACATCATTAAGAAGGCGACGTGCTCTCTGGGAGTAATTGGTCCAGTCCCCAGGTTCATGCTAACATATCCGTTCTAGCCGCCGATTGCTTTGGTTTTAAACGAGAACTGGCCCTTGTTATCTAGCCGGTTAGGATTAGCCGATGACATAATGTCCAGTCTTGTTATCATAAAGACATCGACTAGAGTTGGGGTCATTGGGCCTTGCTGGAAGAGGAAGGCATTAATTGTGTTATTCTAGAAGAAGGTGGCAGCCGATACTAGTGGTTCATCTTTGGGCATGTCGGCTACAGATAAGGCTAGGTATTGAGCTATGCCTACTTCTTCCCAGTGGGTTTGTTTGCTGGCTACCATTCTTTTTGTACCAAGTTGGCCAGGATTTGTCCGTTGAGGGCCAGGATTTGAAGGTACCGTTCCAATGAACTAAACTAGGGCTTCTAACTCTATAAGGTACCCTGTTGGTTTTGGCAATGATAAACTCGGTTGGATCTATGTTGCAGATGGGCCCTAGGTATCTTTGATCATTGAGTAAGCTTGGGATGACTATCTGATGGGCAAGGTGCTACAATCGGAAGAAAGGGGCCAAATCAAGATTTGTAAAACCTAGAAGTCTGATTTACGGCTAAAGGCGGAAAAGGAAGGGATTCAGCCGATGGGGGCGTACCTTGAGGAACTCGGTGGAAGCATAATCCGACGGAGCAACGGGGGCCGCCATTTCTACGATTGAGGTCGCCGGAGAGGAGAGATCGCTGCTGCGGAGTTGGGAAAGCCAAGGAAATCGTCGGAGAGCTCGAAAACGATTGTTGGCTAGGGCTCTGAGGATTGCGTTTGACGGCATCAGTCTGTTCGGCACGAAAGGGCGTTATTTAAAGAGTTTTTGTAACGGTCAAAACAGACTCGACCTAGGGTTGCGCTGGGGATAAGATTGCACAAAATCTACAACATTATCAATATTGCGGACTTGGGGGGCATGTGTTAATGACCGAATTTGGTAAGCAAATACCCGAGTTTGAAGCAAGGATTGAAGCGGAATCGGGGGAGAAGCGCGATCTGCGGAAATAGAAGCCGCATCGGCTGAGTCCGAATCGGCTATAGAGCCAGTCGACTGAGTCCGAGTCGGACCAGGACAGTCAATAGCCGATTCCGATTGAAGACTGAAGGTGGAGCCAATCCCGGAAGGAAAGCTTACAGATAATTATTGGGTTTGGTTTTCAGAGGACGTTAAAGATATTTTCATCTATGGATAAGGTCCTATAACGACAATTGTATCTGTAAAATAGAATATTTTATAAAGATTCCTTTTGTAACACGGCATGGGACCCCGTCCCGAGATATTGTCGTACTATAAATAGTAGATAAGATAGAAACCGCGATCTACACGGATGTTGTTGTAACTGGGTATAAATAAGACCAAAGGGCTTGTTGTAATCAATCGAACACACATCAATACAACTTCGGCGCATCGTCACCCTTTTCGTTTTTACTATCTCGACGAGTTCTTGCCTCGTTCTCGGGCATCATCGAGTTTCGATCTCCAGACAAACTTCTTGTTACAAGTGGTTTGTGTTATCAGAGTCAGTGCTTCCATCATCATGATACTCTGATCCTGATGTTATAAACTACTTAATCTATCATACACGACATATAATCTAGATCAATGTCTAGATCTATTTCTCGATCGGCTAATATCTCCCTTAAGATAGTAGCCGACAGAACTAGATCTATGGGTTGATTTAGGTTATATGGCGTATCTATCATCTCGAGGAGTTCTCATTAGTCTAAATAGATCTTGTGCTTTTTTTGTACTTAATGCTGCATCAAATCGACCTATTAAGTCGCTGTTAGAATCATATAGATCTATTCGGTTCAATGATTATTATTAAGAGATAGCACCGGAGTTTCAGCCGGTCTTATCTATTTTAATCATATTTTATGTATTATTGTTGTTAGATGTATTAAAACTTCCTTTTATATTAAGATCTTAATCTAGTTAAATATACTAGCCCAGTATCAATCTGTTAGTTCACATTAACAGCCGATTAATCTTGGTTTAGTGTATTTGGTTAAGATTAATATCTTCATATAAAACATATCGGAGTATTAGCTGATTTACATTAGATCTATGACTCAGCTAAGCTATATATATATATATATGTAATTAGTATTCTGGTGTGTTTTTAGGTATAAGTGATTTATACTATCTCGGTATACTACCGATCTATCCCAATCACTTAGTCTAAATGCACTTTGAAATTGTAATTATATATTATGAATATCTTTAGCCAATCGAGTAGGATCTAATTTTAACTTAATTGCATATTCTTTGTTTCTTTGTTGGTTGCAGGATCAAACCAACTGGCACGCCAGCGCAATCACCAAAGGCGACAAATTTTGGACCTGCACTGGAGTTAAGCAGACCTCCCAAGCCAGCACGTGAGAAAAATTCTCATCAACACCTGCAGAGAGAACGAGGTATACGCGGGGCGATTGGAAGCCGAGAGCATGCCCGCGGTGGCGAGGCAAGGTCGACCAGAGAGACGGTGAGGACATCGGGATCTCGCCGGCGCCAAAGAGGACACCTCTATTTCCGGCTACTCCGAAGAGGGTTTCCTCGGCTAGCTCATGGAACAGGACGAGGGCGAAAGAGAGAGGATGGGTGAAGTTGCGCATGAATAGGTGAAGGATGTCTCGGCGGTGGCTGGCAAGGTGGTGTTCCAGAGCGCGGGCACGTGTCCAGTTGCGTGCCCGCTATTCCTGGGCTTAGGGGTGGGCAATCGGTTTAAACCGACACTTTGGTTCAGTTTTTTCCTACGCATAGTTTGGTTTGGCACGAAGTAAAAACCGATCGGTTCGCGTAAATACTGGAAACCACACCAATTCGGGTTTGGTTTTTTGGTTCAGTTTTTGGTTTTTACCAAAAAAACCGATGGAAGCAGAGAGGCGGCACGACGGGGCGAAGGAGTGCGGCGGCCGGCCGGGGCGGCGGCGGCGCGGCGTGTCGGGGAGGAGGCGACCGACGGTGGGCCGGGGTGGGGCGGAGGCGATGCGGCGGAGGCCCAAAACCGATTCTTCTCTTCTTCTTGACATCGGCCCTCGTAAGTCGATATCTTCTGTAGTAGATGAGCCAGGCTGTCAAATTTATGGAAGAAAAATCTGTCTTTAATAGCCGCTGACAACCCCTGGCATGCAAGATCTACTAGTTGCTCATCACTTAGGCTCAAACTATAACATCGGCTATGGACATTACGAAACCTTTGAATATATTCCTTAGTCGATTCCCCTTCTTGCTGTTTAACTGATAGTAAATCTTCAAACTTCAACTCATCAACCCCAGCAAATAAGTATAGATGAAATTGCCTCTCAAGATCTGCCCAACTTTTGATAGAATTTGGTGGCAATGATGCAAACCATGTGAAAGCCGATCCAGTCAAAGACATTGGAAAAAATCTAACTTTCAGACCTTCTTCAGCCGATGCCTCTCCACATTGAGCTAATAATCGGCTAATATGTTCTATTGTAGATACATCATCCTGCCCTGAAAACATGGAGAAATTTGGAACCTTGTATCGGCTTGGAAGTAGAACCCTATCAAACCACTCATGATATGACAACCGATACACAGAAATTTGATCTTTGTGTTTAATTCCAAACTGCTCCTCCATTACCTTTGCAATTATATCGGCCCAATCCTCTTTGGACAGATACCTTTGAGTTTCCTCTGGCCGATATTGCTGATGTGGCTCTTCATACTAATATTGATCAACTTGCCCCCCGAGCTAATTTTGTTGTTGCCGATAGTATTGAAATCTCTCATCAATTATCCTTGGAACTATCTCCTCGATAAAACCACGTAATGTACTTGTCAAAACTCCAAATTGATCGAACACAGCATGATGAATGGTTTCATCAACTATCTCTTGAAGTGCCTTGTCGTCCATCGGCTCGGTAGATTGATCCCTGACTTCATTCATCAACTTGAGAGATTGTTCTTCCTCGGTCTTGACTTTTTACCAGACATCTTGTCACGGTTGTGGGTCCCATGAGCCGTGTAAAACAATCTGTTGTCAACCAACACGGTCCCACCGGGCGTGCCAAAAATGTCTTGACGCCAAATCCGTACCGCCGCTAGTGTGCCAAAAGATGTATTCACGTCGAATCACACGCTGGCCTGGGAGATCTGCTTAGCTCCAGTGCAGGTCGTAAAATCATTGAAGCGCGGGCATGCCAGTCAGTTTGATCCTACCACTGACAAGATATACAAAACAGCAGAGCATAAATCATATCGGCCGATAGGCCGATAATCAAAATAGCCGATCTGTTGTCAGCCGATTGTGTGATTCCAGCCGATGCCGATGTTCAGATAACTCGTCGGCTGAAACCCCAACAAAACCCTTATTGGTAGCCACCGGGCAGGCTAGAGATTACAGTTCTAATCACGACTTAGTAGGTCAAACTAAATTGATGCAGCACTAAGTATGAAAAGAAACGCAATATCTAGACAATCAAGCCCTTGACTAATTTTTAGGGTGGTAGATGACTAGTAAACAATTTAGCCGATATCGGCAGAGACCCTAAGGCGAGAGACAGCCGATAAAGCTAAATTGAGATACTAGGACTAGATTAACATAGACATATGATAAGACCAGCTAACCCTCCGGTGAAACATTAGCATGAACCTATCGGCTTAACAAGACTTAGATTATCGATAACAATCTAGTAGGTCAGACCTAACCGATGCAGCACGAGATTGTATATGATAATCTAATACTCGATGAGCCAATAGATCTGCCTAATGTGATGGATATAACAAATCTACCTAAAGCGACATTACGTTTACAGAAACATCGACTTGATCAGAATATCGGACCTAACCGAGAAAGTCCTAACTAAACCGATGTATCTATGAACGGTAATGAAACTAAAGATAGATACGATATACCTGGGTCGGCGGGACCTTGGACTTACCCCTTCGCTGGAGATCGAAGCCGATGCAGCCCCGCGTCGGGTGCCAAGTCTCGCCGGATGATGAACAAAGTGGAAAAGGTAAAAGGTGGTGATGCACCGAATTGTATTGATCGTGAGGATTGATTACATGAACCCCGAGCTTACATATTTATACCTGCAGGCTAACAGAGATCCTAACAGATTACAAATCCAAACTTTTCTAAAGATAAAAGGAAACAAACCGAGTCCTTATTGGACTCTAACACACTTTCTTAAAGATAAAACAGAAAGCTAACAATCCCTTCCTAATTAATAGATACAAGTTGTATCCTTCTTGAACTCGGTGTCTTCTAGATAAGATCTTCCCAAACCGAATCTAACAAGAATCCGACTGTTGAAGATATTGATCCTCCATCAGCTGACACAGAACTCTCAGCCGATTCTTGTTTGAGTCGATACGAACACTTAGCCGATGGAGACTCCAGGGCTTACCAAATTTTGGTGTTAACAGCGGCTGGTTTGGTTTACTTCTGCGCAGAGGAAAAAGAGGAGAGCGGTTCGACTCGTTCGGTTTTATCAGGGGTTCGGTTTTCAGACATAAAAAACCAAACCCGAACCGAATTATGCGATTTATGCAACACCACGAACCAAAAACCGAAACCGAAAACCGAAAAACCGCAAACTTCGGTTCGGCTCGGTGCTATTTGGTTTTTTCGGTTTAGAATTGCGCAGCCCTACCTGGGCTGGAGGATAAAGTGGCAAGGTTGTGTGGCCGACAGGTGGGTCCCACATGACAGAGAGAGGAATGATGTTGGAGACCTAAAAGCTTCAAAATGTAAGTGTTGGCACAATTACACTTAGTTGTATTTCACTACTAATTTACTTCATCTCCACAAGTATTTAGGGTGAGTAAAAATTACTGGGAGTAGATAAAGGTGTGCTCTTTTAACTGTGGGAGAATTCAATGCCAAAAGGTTCACGGTTTTACCAGGGTAAAAAGTTGAAGAACGGCTAATGGTACTGTTCACACAGAACTATGATGGGGTTTTGGGACTATCACTTCACGTGGTTAAACTACGAGTTTACCCAATCCCTTTCTACAGATTTGTTTTACAATTTGGCATAAGCCGCTGGGATTATAGTTATGGATTTAATTTGGTGAATGTGTTAAGAAGGCTAAGTGCTATTCTTGTTTTCTAGATTTTTAGCTGACTTAAACTATTTTATTGAGGCACCAAATGAGGTGATAAATTAAGTAAAATTACTATAAGCTTAAGGTATTGAGTAGTATTTCTGCGAATTTTCTCAAGAATTTTTGTTATATTCCATTAATATTTTTATATTATTAGATTAGCTTGCAACCTTATATGAATCATAATGTGCAAATGCATTTAAGAGCCAAAACAATACAAATTAATTATGCAGAGCCAGAGGTGAGGTATTTTATGTTTACATACTAATTTAGATGAAATTTATTTATATAGCTTTAATATGGTTCACTTTTTTCCTTAGGACTTGTTTATTTAAATGACTTATAATAAATTGCTTGCTATTATTCTTGTATATGTGTCTTTTGCATGAAAAATCCTCAGATTCTAATCATGGCATAGCAAACACAATCAAGCACAAGCATGCAATGTGTCAGCGTCAAGGATAAGTATTAAGGATAAGACATATCTCCTATGCATAGATTCATGATATACAGTAATACCATATACCTAAATATATATGACAGGTTTCCTTTAATTAAGGAAATACGACGAATCTAGAAGCCATGAGTACTCGTTTATTGTCACATATATATAATTTATTTTTAATATTTTCAGTTCATATTATATTAGTCATGAGCGTTCGCTCGGGGACTTTTTATCTAATAATTTGTTATGAGTTATTGATTTCAGGAAGGTTAGATAACAGAGCAAAAGACATATAATGGTCCCAAGGCACGGTAGTTAGGAATTTATTCCGACTAGATGAACGACGATTAGTGACTTCAAATTTTAGTACAAACAAGAAGGGATCCCATGACAGAGCAGAGTTGAAAAGTTGTCTTGTGGTCCTACTTTGTGCCGACTACAAGAAACTCAGAGCGACAATGCTATAGCATGGTCATATATCTTGTATGAGTTTGGGAACCTATAACAAAAGAAAGAGAAATCGTTGATGCAATTTTCGTAGATTTGTTTATGTTTAAGTTTTTGACTTCAATCTAAATTCAACCCATGGTCGTGTTCTCGATCGAAGCTGGGCAAAGAACTTAGTCGCATACTCTATACCTACTTGGTCATCCGAGAATGGTTAGGCACGTACGACCACTATAGTTCTAAGGTCTTTGGTAGAGAACATTATCTAGTTCATTTGCATTGAAGTCGAGGGCTACTGTCAGTGTCTAAGAATAAGACATATCTCCTATGCTTGAGTTTGTGGTATACGGCATACCATACCTAAAGATACACCGATCTAGAAGGAAATTGTCTTCTTGGGATAGAAGATGTCAAAGTCCTATTCGAGAAACAGAAGGTCTTCTTAGCTCATGTTTTGTTTTAGTTCTCTAAGTTCTACTTGAAGAAGGAGATGATCATAGCTATAAATACAAGGCCCTTGTCGAGGGGAAGGATATCAAGTTATAAGCCATAGCCAAAGCCACATTGAGAAGCAAGCCAGAGAAAGCCAGAGCCATATTTGCCGATTATATCTTGTCGGGCTGTTCTTGGTAGATCCTAGTCGGCAAGTTAGTTTAGCTATCGTACTTTCCCATTGTAATTCGTGTGGTATTTCCCCATATATTTATATAAATAAGAGTATCGTTATTACCTGTCAGTTAAGGGCTCCAAACCTGTATAAAAATCCCTGTCTCCCGTCTCTTTTACCTCAATCAAACGTATATCATGTTTCCGACGATCCCCATACTCTACAAATACCGTGGTTGGGATCTAGACCGTCAAAAGTGACATGCCAGATAGAGGACTTGATGTTTTAAAGTTTCGATGAGATGTGTTCAAGAGGCAGATTTTTCGACGACAAACTCCTCGACAACTTTGACTTTGAGAGATACGAGCCGACTGAAGTGTGTTTTCCTATGAAGCGGGACCATCGTCATCTCAATCTTTATCAAGACATCATCACTGTGACACTACAACAGGAACTTTTATTTGTGTCAGGCGGTAACCCTCATCTATGTCGGATACAGCGCCCGTCACGGCGTAAAAGTCAGTGATGTGAGAAGTCATCTGTATCGGGCACAACCCATCACCGATGCACTTATCTTTGTCGAGCCTAAACTTAAGCCCGTCACAGATGACACTCATCGGTGACAGGACTAAACTTAAGCCCATCACAGATGAGTGTCATCTGTGACGGGCTTAAGTTTAGGCCCATCATCGATGAGTGTTTCCTAAACAAATTTTTTTATTTTTTTATATGTTATTGACTTAGGAGCACGCGAGAGGTAACCACAAAAATTTTGAGCCTAAACGTGGCTGGTGGAAATTCAGAAGACGCGCTCAAAATTAAAAAAGCTTTCGGGCTCGAAAAGACAATCTTCTGAGCAGTTTTTGCGGGCATCCAAAAATTTTTTCTAATCGATTTTCATATATATGGAACGTCTCAATCGGAGTCCATATGCGAAAGATATGGTCGTTTTAAAAACCGACTTCGAATTAGAGGACAAAACAAAAACAATCGAAAAAAATTGTTACACGCGCATAAACTAGACACGATGGCTAGGGTTTGATGGAAATACATGGCATGACATTCATCTCATACATGGCATGACATTTATCTCAGATGTATACATGAGGGAGCACGACAACACGAGGGAGATGGACTTACTTGGAGCATGGTGGCGCTCGGTGGTCGGGCTCGAGGACGGCGGTGCATGGTGATGGTGAGGGAGAATGACGGCGTTGGGCTCGGGAGGGCACGAGGGACGACGGCGACGGACTCCGAGAGACGGTGGAAACGCTAGGGTTCGCAATGTAAGGACTTAGAAAATTTTCGTGCTCATGTGTAGATCTAAAAAGGTGCTCGGGCTAGGTTAAATAATTTTGAAGCATATCTGTGACGGGTCTAATTGTTATCTCAATCAAGCCTCAGGTTGAAGCCCGTCACTGATGACACTTATTGGTGACGGGCCTAATTGTTATCTCAATCAGGCCTCAGGTTGATGCCCGTCACCGATGAGTCACGAGCTTCTGTTGGGGCCTGACAAACATATTGTAGGTTATTTTTGTTGGACCGTGATTTGAGCCCGTTACCGATAAGTATTGTCCGTGATGGGCTCGAGTTTTTTTTTCACATCTAACATGTCTGTGCGACTATTTTTTTATCGGTCTCTTTTTAGGTCTGTTTGAGATGACTTCGTTGTGACAGTCTATAAAACTCAGACATATGAAAGATCGTCAAACTAGTGTGAATTTTCGATGAAAGGTCTTTGACTTCAAGATATATAACTCGAACAGAATACGTCAGCGACCAATAATTTCATCTATCAAGATCGACAACACATAAAGATGGTGGCGCCGCCAAAAACACAATTGGTTCAGAGCCAGCCGACAACGAGGATGCTCGTCAACCAAATCACCGATCTACTGTACATATCTACTATGTGACCAGGGAGTGATGATTCAAATGCTGACGCCTCCACAGTAAACGTGTCAGCAAGTCATGCATGACCGGATTCACACACCTACTCGACGAAGAACAAAACCAACATATGGGTAGGTTTAAAAACGAACCGAAAAAATCCCGTCTCGTACTGTTTGTTTTTTTATTTGACTCGGCCTTTATCGTATTTGCAGAAAAATTCAGAAACAAGATGGGATATAGGATGAGGCTATTCGAAAACGGGACGAAAACGGGAGAGAAATTTTTTGTCCGTATTTTCGAAAACCCGTATTTAGACGGGATATTTCTGGATTTTTTTGGAAACTTCTGTTTTTGTCCAAAACAGCCCAAGGCCCAACAGCCCAACCCATCAAAAAAACAAAACCCTAGAATCAACATAGGCATGTTTTTTGTGTAGAGTTGAATCACGCACGCACGTGGCAGGGCGTCGACTTCCTCCTCCTCAAGCCACCTCCCTCTGCCTCCCTCCGCCTCTCACCGCCTCCAGCCGCCGCTAGACGGCCGACGCCCGCCTCCCTCTGCCTCAAGCTCGCGTGGTGCCAGCGCCGACGCCCGTGGCCGCCGCCTCCCTCCGCACAGGGCCGCCACCTCCCTCCGCACAGGGTCACCGCCTCCCTCTGCACAGGGGCATCGACTCCCTCCGCCTCCCACACAAGCGCCGACTCCCTCCTCCTCCCGCCTCCCTCCGCCTCAAGCTCGTGTGGCACTGGCGCCGGCGCCCGTGGCCACCGGGCCTCTGCCGGCCAGGAGGAGCCCAGGCCAGGAATGGAGGCCGCCCCCGAGTCCCGGTCGACACACCATTGCTAGCCTCACCCGCGCCGCCTCCCTCCGGCTCTCCCTCACCTCCTGTAGTTCAGTGGCAGTGGCAGCCACCATGTCGCATCCTGGCCCCGAGAAGATTGGCGAAGAAGGTGATGCACCAGCAAGATTTCCTTGTATATTTTCTTGATATGTTTCTTGGGAAATGGAGTTTTAGGGATTGTTCGATGCAGATTAAATTGTTCGATAACAGGCTTGTTAGTGCTTGTTCAATTACTTCAGTGCTTGTTGAATTGCCCATTGTTTTATTTTTGTTGGAGAAAATTGCTTGCTAGAAGCATCTGAATGTTTTCCCTGTAAATAAAGAAATTATAATTAGGCATTGGAGAAAGAATACATGCAAAAAACAGAAGAGAGAAGCTATTCATTGTTACAAAAGAAGAGCATGTTGATATGCTTGTAGGGACACATGTTGCATTCATCTTGTTCTATCTAGAATTATTCTCTATAATTTTAATTTCTCCTAGTTTATTTTTCATTTGACGACTGACGACTGTGTTGTTCTCCACCTCATGAAGGAGGAAGTCATGACACTTCCAACTCGTTGCCGCCGGAGAAGAATCGTGGTTTGGGCAGGTCGATCCCAGCACCGTCGTGACCAACATCTACGATTAAAGACAACAATAGTGGATCCATTTTAGGTAAGGAAGGTACTTCTGTACCTCTATTTTGATGCCTAGATGATTTAACTGCTAAGATCTGATTGTACCTCTATTTTCTTTGTTCTCTTTTATAGGAAAGAAGCTAAAGGTGACTGAAATTGGTGTTCAGACTTAGATTGAACCAATTAGTGTGTCAAGAACATCATCTTCAGCGGGACAGAATGATCCAAATCAAGTGATCGGCACTGATGCAAATCAAGCTATCAGTGGCGTAGGAGGTGACATTTGGTACCAAGAAGTAATTTCCCTTGAAGATGATGATCAAGAATAGGAGGTTGTTGGGTCAACAGGAAAGAGGAAGAAAAAATGCACATCATCTATGTGGAAATATTTTGCTAAGAAGCCAGTGATAGTTGAGATTGATGGCAACAAGTATGAGCAGCTGTGGGGTTTTTGCAACTTCCCAAATTGTAGGCAAAAGTATAGAGCTGAGTCTTCTAATGGAACAAATGCATTTCGAAACCATTTGAAATCAGCCCACAGTCTTGTAAAGGGGCAATTGCAGCTTAAGGCTAAAAAGGAACATGGCAAAGATGTTACCAATGTTTAGCCTTTCAGGTATGATCATGAGACTAGCCTCAAGAAATTCTATTTGGCAGTAATCATGCATGAGTACCCATTTAATATTGTTGAGCATGGCTACTTTGTGGATTTCGTCAAGTCTTTATGTCCAAGCTTTAACTTTCATTCGAGAGTTACTGCTAGAAAAGATATAATGGACATATATATAGAATAAAAGGATAAGTTGTATGCACATTTGAAGAATGTTTCATGCTGGTTTAGTGCAACCATGGATATATGGACATTATGTCAGAACAAAAGTTACATGTGTGTGACCTTGCATTGGATAGATGATACATGGCAAATGCAGAAGAGAATTGTGGGGTTTTTTCATCTAGAAGGGTTGACATACTGGTCATAGGTTGGCAGAGGCCTTTACTGAAGTCTTGGTTAAGTGGTTTGTAGAGAAGAAAATATTTTCATTGACTTTGGACAATGCATCAAATAATTTAGTGGCGGTCAATGATATTATTGACGATCTTAGAATGAATGGAGATGGTTCTTTGGTTTGTGATGACATATTTTTCCACATTAGATGTGCATGTCACATACTTAACTTGATTGCTAAAGATGGGATGGCTGTTATATCAAAAGCACTAGAAAAAATTAAAGCATTGGTTTTAACTATGAAGGGCTCTCCCTTGCAATGGGAGGAGCTAATGAAGTGTGCTACTAAGTGTGGGCTGGATACATAATGGGGCATTAAACTTGATGTTTCAACTAGGTGGAATTCAACTTATTTGATGCTAAGGGATGCATTGTACTACAAGGCTGCTTTCATTAGGCTCAAGGCTACAAATCGCCGTAAGTATGAGAGCATTTCTCCCTCTGATTCAAAATGGGGCATGGTTGTTACAATTTTTCAGTGTTTCGAAATATTTTATGATCTTACTGAACTGTTGTCTGGTACCAAATATCCTTCTATATAGGCTTCTGTGAGATAAGGGAGTTGCTAAGCAACTAGCGTAATCATACCAATGTTACCATTTAGGGGAATGGCAAGTGCTATGAGTACAAAGTTTAAGAAATATTGAAGCTCTTCTAATCTGAATCTTGCTATAGCAGCCTTTTTTGATCCTAGATACAAAAAGAGGCTTATTGAATTTTACATGAAAATTTTTATGGTGCCTACTACCAAGTTCAGCTTGAAGAGTTTGTTAGTATTGTAAGAAAACTATTCCAATTTTATAGTGATTCTAAACTAGCTGCTGCAAGTAGTAAAGTGGATGATAACCCAGCAGAATTAGGTTCCAAACGATATTCTAAACTTCAGCGCTTTTTGTATGATGACACTGTGACTGATGGAAAGGACACAAATGAGTTGGACCTATACATGGCAGAGCCATATATACAACAGGATACATTTGATATTTTGGTATATTGGAAGAACAACACAGACAAGTACTCTGTTCTTTCACTTATTGCTCCTGATTTGATGGCCATTCAAGTGCCGACAGTTGCTTCTGAGTCCGCATTTAGTGCTAGTGGCTGAGTAATTGATCCTTATAGTAATCGTCTTGACCCTGAAATGATACAAGCACTTGTCTGCACCAAAGATTGGATACATGCAACAAGAAAAGATACTAATTTCCTATGCTATTCAATTGAATTGTCCATATATAGGTTTTGTATTGTATTGATATGTCATTTATATATTTTTGTCTTTATAGATCCTAAATGCATTCCATCCATTGTGGCTGATTTGACATCGTAAGACAACATGTTCGCATCTCCAAGTTTGCTCCTAAATGATGTGGTATTTGCTATACACTTTTATTTGTGCTATACTAAGTTCTAATTCATTCTAACCAAATATGTACACACAAATGTAGGAAGATGAGACTGAAAGTGATCCTGACAAGATGGACGATGAGGCAGTGATGTAATTCGAACTATATTTTGAAGGAAATCTCAGAGTTGTGAACTTGTGATTTGAACTGTATTTTTCCTAATTAATATCCTCTATTCAAGACTCAAAGAGTGTGAACTTCTAGATGTGTTATCTGTCATGTGTGCTATCAAAGATAAATATACTTTTATGTATTTTTTAATGCTTTGAACTATGAACTTCTAAATGTGTCATGTGGTAGACAAATGTACTATTGTGTGTTTTTAATGATTTGATGTTTGAACTATTCGTGAGCTGTGGTGTGATTTTGAATGATTTCTATCTATAGCATTTACTCCATTTATAACTTAAAATGTTAGTTCTGTTTATGTTATATGATTTATGAGTATAAACATGTGCGGTATTCTAGAATAGGTTACCGGTTTCCGACCGTTTTCGTTAAATTTCCGATCATATTGGTTTGTTTCCATACACCTGCATATTCCGATTCTATTTCCGAACCCAATCCTGTTTTAAACGAAAATAAAAATGAGGTTTTTTCGTCCGTTTCCATCTGTTTTCAACACTATATGTGGGTTGGTCTCTAAACCAATCCGACACGTACTTGTATAGTTGTCACTTTCCGAGGACATACAAATGGACATCCACCAGGAGACAAACGCACGTATTGACCCACAGTACGTGGCCATAAAGGTAATTAGTAGACAGATTGATTCTAATTAATCTACTAATCAGATATATCCAACATATATCTACACATGTACATAATATTTTATATACAATTTATTATACTTATTTCCATATCAACAATTTATTATGTTTATCTAAGACATGTTTTTTAATATCTATTGTATGAGCATCTCCTATATTAGACTAACTATGATCTAATTTTTGGGGGATCGTTTTGTTTCTTCTATATAAATCATGTGTGTCTACAGTAAATATGGTATCCAATATTTCAATATAAATCTGCTTGTTATATCTAATAATACTAGAAGATTTATATACTTTTCTAAGTACGTACTCGGTATTCTCTGTTATATATATTGCCTTCTAGAAAATGATTTTCAGGAATAATCGAGCATTTTAGTAGGGAGTGGTAAAGTACACCTCAATGTCGAGAACGTCCTTGGACAAATAAAGAGTTGTCGGACCAAACATATCGGCAAAGACCGGTTGCCTATCTCATATCTAGTATCGGTCACACCTGGGGTATTTGTGAAAAGGTTGCTACGTACAATCTTCTCTCGGACATTGTCAGCTTGATCACCCGGCATGGTTACGAACGGACGCCCAATATTCTTATAAGTTGGGCATGTAAGTCATGCTAACCACATGAGATGCATATGTAATAACCAACTAAAGCGCCCCAAAGAGTGATCGAGGTATGACTACACAACTGGTCCTCGACCAATGTTGTAGCAATCTCACCACCTCTGTGAATCTTCTACGAGTAGTCGAGTACAACTAGACAATTGGTCCTCAACCAATGTTGTAGCGATCTTACCAACTCTATGAATCTTCTATGAGTGATCGAGCACACCTACACAATTGGTTCTTGACCAACGTTGTAGTGATATCACCACCTCTAAGAATCTTCTGTGAGTGATCAAGCACGACTACACAATTGGTTCTTGACCAACGTTGTAGCGATCTCACCACCTCTACGAATCTTATGCAAGTGGTCGAGTATGACTACACAATTGGTTCTCGACCAACGTTATAGTGATCTCACCACTTTTACGAATTTTCTGTGAGTGGTCGAATATGACTATCCAATTGGTCCTCGACCAATGTTGTAGCAGTCTTCCCACCACCTCTCCGAGTGGTCGAGTACGAATACACCTAGTTCTCGACCAGCGGTTATAGTGATCCTCTCACCACCTCTATGAGTGGTCAAGGTATGACTACACTTGGTCCTTGATCAGCGGTTGTAACGATCCTCCCACCACCTCTACGAGTGGTCGAGATACGACTACACACCTGGTCCTTAACCAACGTGGTATAGTAATCACACCACCTCTCCAAGTTCTCTACGAGTGATCAAGTACGACTACACGCCTGGTTCTCAACCAGTGTAGTAGCTACTATTTCACTACCTCTACGAGTGGTCGATGTATGACTACATACCTAATACTCAACCAGCATAGTAGCGATCTCACCATCCCCATGCATCAATCTCCATAAGTGTTTATACATATCAAATGTGCAATATTTGTTCGTTGATCCCCTATTCTTATATCATTATGTCTCGAAGTAGTTTCTTATCGTCCTTTTATGTTAAATCTGACTAATCGTCGGGTCTCAAGACCTTGGCCAGGAACACCCGATACTATTGGATTAGTCAGGATCTAAGGGTCAACGACCACCTTAGGATGGTCATGTTAGAATACCCACTGTAACATATTAACTAGCTGTGTTATCGGGAACTAATTTTCTCAACTTTACGGCTGGGGGCTAGGAATTCATAACTTGATTATAGTCCTGTTATAAGGTTCAAGCTGCTTTTGTGGAAAACATTCCATAAAAACAGCTGAGGGCTAGAAAGAGTACACAAAACTCTATTCAGCCGAAGGCAGCTCTAGTCAGAGTACTCGTTTATTATTACACATATATAATTTATTTTTAATATTTTCAGTTCATATCATATTGCTCATGAGGGTTCGCTTGGGGACTTTCTCTCTACCAATTTGTTCTGAGTTATTGATTTCATGAAGGTCAGATAACAGAGCAAAAGACATATATTGGTCCCAAGGCACGGTAGTTAGAAATTTATTCCGACTAGATGGACACCGAATTAGTGACTTCAAATTTCAGTATATACAAGAAGAGATCTCATGATAAAGTAGTCAAAAAGTTGTCTTGTGGTCCTACTTTGTGCCGACTACAAGAAACTCAGAGCGACAATGCTATAGCATGGTCATATCTCTTGTATGAGTCTGGGAACCTATAAAAAGAGAAAGAGAAATCATCGGCGCAATTTTTGCAGATTTGTTTATGACAGTTTAAGTTTTTGACTTCTATACAAATTCAACCCATGGTTGTGTTCTCGATCGAAGCTAGGCAGAGAATTTAGTTGCATACTCTATACCTACTCGACCCTCCGAGAATGGTTAGGCAAGTATGACAACTATAGTTCTAAGGCCTTTGGTCGGGAACATTGTCTACTTCATTTGCATTGAAGTCAGGGCCTACTATCAGTATCAAGAATAAGACATATCTTCTATGCTTGGGTTCGTGGTATACGGTATATCATATACCTAAATATATACCAATCTAGAAAGAAATTGCCTTCTTGAGATAGAAGGTGTCAGAGTCTTATTAAGAAAGACAAAGTCTCCTTAGCCCGTGTTTTGTTTTAGTTCTTTGAGTTGTACTTGGAGAAGAAGACGGTCATAGATGTAAATACAAGGCTCCTGTCGAGGGGAGGATATCAAGCTAGGAAAAGTCACCTTGAAAAGCAAGCCAGATAAAGCCAGAGCTACATTTGTCGATTAGATCTCGTCGGGTCGTTCTTGGCGGATTCTAGTCGACGAGATAGTTTAGCCATCTTACTCTTCCTTTGTAATACATGTAGTATTTTTTCATATATTCATATAAATAGGAGTAGAGCTATTACCTGTCATTTAATGGCCCTGAACCTATATAAAAATCCTCATCTCCCGCTTTTGCCTCAATCTCACATATACCCTAGTTACAACATTATCCATACTCACCAAATATCGTGGTCGAAGTCTAGCCCGTCGACACAATGCAACCCATATCATGCCCATAAAAATTTTAGCCTCGGTGATTTCTTTATTATAGTGAAAATATGTTTGACATTAATTATAGCTTATAAGTCGATTAAAATAAAAATATATTTTATTAGTCAAGCACCAACTTAACTTTTAGATTTTGGGTAAGTTTTATTCTAGAGCCATTAGACATGCAGCTTCTTTTATTACCAAAATAAAATAAATAAAATGTGATAGAAAATATATTAGGTGTTAAAATAAAGTAGTTTAGAAAATTTTTATTTTAGAAAGCAAGATTTGTTTTAATTTACCTCATTTCTCGAGATAACTTGGCTAGCTAAACCTTATTTTGAGTTTTTATGAAAAAAATACAAAATTTTAAAATGGAAAAGTGTTTGGATGATTCATTTAAGTCAAATTTTGAATTTTACAGTTTCTGCTTTAAAAATTATGCTAATATGTTTTTAAACTTATATTTAATTAATCATGGCTAATCTATGATTTCGTTTGCTTAGCGGGGACAGAGGACGGTTTCCGAAAGATTCGAACGCATCCAGGCAAAGTCGCAGGAAAGGAACATATTCCATTACCAGGCAAAAAGAATCTTTACGTCTTCATAGGCAAAGCACACGAAGGAGGTGAAAATGGATTGGAGACATATATATATATATATATATATATATATATATATATATATATATATATATATATATATTTGTTTTTATATTTTTTTAATCCGATTCGAAATCAAAATTCGGATATAAAAACGGAATCAAATATTATTGAAAACAAATACGAAGCACAAATATATATATTTTAATATTTTTTAAAATATATCAACATTTTTAATTTTTTTAAAATATATCAACATTTTTAATTTTTGTAAATAATACATGTAACAAATTCCATACATCCATATCAACTTACTAATTTTAAAAATATACAACAATATCATAATCTTCTATATTATTACAAATCTCAAACATATTAAATTTAGACATAAATAATAACAAAAATATTCCATTCACATGATCACATACAATAAACCAAACAAATTATTATTCATAGGCTAGGTCATGCACTCATTTGAGCTACCGGCTGTTAGGCCCTAGCCCATGGTTAAATATCCACTAATCTTTTCGAATAGTTTCCGATCAATTTTGAAATCCATCAGATAATTTCTTTACCGTATTCGTTTTCATTTTTAAAAATAATTATTTGTTTTATATCTAACAATATCTGAAAATTATTCAACCGCACTTTCTAAATTCGAATTTTCGGACGAAACCGAAAACTATCGGAGCCGTTTTCGATGCCAAGCACACGGAGGAGAAATCGGCACGAAACAAAACAAGCATGGCAAACAGGGAAAAAAATAGCGGCAGCTGCGCTAGTTTTCCTCCCGTGCTTATATTGCTTTGGAGTAAATCGGACTCGCAGAACATCCACACCGCCCTGTCCACCCACCCGTCTCGCTGGCGCCAGGGCCCCACATATGCTCTTGCTTAAACCGGCGTCCAAACGCAAAAGCGAGGCGGCGGCGCCGTGTGGCCGTGTCCGGTAAGGAAGCCGAAGCCGAGTTGGCGCCCACTCCTGCACCGCCTCCATCTCGTACCTTCCCGCCTACATATATCAGGCGACGGCTTCTCCCCACCACGCGTCCCTGGCCGGTGTGGTCGCGTCGTCGCGTTTTGCTTCTTCCTCCCGTTTCCGACCCCTTCCTCTCTCGATCCGATTCGATTTCGTCGGGTTGATTTTGCATCGTCGTCTTTGTTTCCGCCTTCTGTGCCCGCAGATCTCCGATGAGATGAGATGAGCCCGTCTCCGCGCGACACAGGGAGCCACCCTAGCTGGATTTGATCCACTTGATTGTGCGGTTTGCTTGCGACGTGTTTGGTTTTTTTTGTTTGTTTCCCCGGTGATTCGATTCGATCCGATCCGATCCTTGTCTGGTCTCGAATTCTGTGTTTTACTCTTTCCCATATAGGCGTGTTCGGTTTGCAGGAGCAGATTGGATCCGGGATTGGGAGGTTGCTGTAGCGTTGTGTGGTGGTGGAAGGGGGAAAGAGGAGGAAGAGGTGACGTTTCTCTTCCACGGTCCGTTTGATTTAGTCACTTGTTTCGGTGATTTCAGATTTGACTATTTGAGTGGTTGCTGCTAACCTTCAATCTATGGATGGATGATCTTCGGTTCCATCATCCCTCACGCGAGGTGATTCGAGACCCTGGATCGATTGTTATTTGTGACCGCTTATCTGGCTTGTTGGAATGTGTTTGCGCTCCTCTAGATGATGCAGGAGGGAGGGTGACTGTTGAGATGAACCGGATTGGTGGAGGTTTGATTATTATGGTCCAGGTCATGGTTGTTTTGATATTCATGATGAATCGGGGTGATGGAGGTTTGCTTATTATGGTTCATGGTTATTTTGAGTTCATGGTGGTTCTGAAATTATCCTGACAAGATAGTTTGTTTGCCGTGACAACCCTCACTTGATTTCCTTTGGTCAGATCCCCAAGATGTGCAGACTTCTATGTGGGTTTGAAATCATACGGGAGATTGTCAGATGGGATTACAGTGCTTTGTTTGGTTTCGGCCCTCGTCAGCACAATTTGATTTATGTCTAAAATGTTTGATTTGGGCCGTTGGTTCTTCAGAAATTGGAGTTACGCAGCTCACAGCGAGTCCTATTTGCCACATCAATTGGAATTATACAGGCCGCTAGCAGTCCCTTTTTTGTGATCGGCAACCTTTCCCTGCTTAATCTTTGATATATAAGTTCTTAGACTTGCACATATTTTTTTACATGTTCTTTGTCAGTAATTCGTAGTTCTTGCAGATACTCCTTATGCCAAAGATGGAATTTGCAATCTATATCTGCCTCGGTCTATACTAAGCTCAGACAGCTTTACCCCTATGCTGCTCAGTCTTTTAGTGATTTTATTTATGCTTAGGCTGCCTCCAAAATAATTCTCTCTTCTCACTGCAGGTCTACATAATTTTTTTTATGGCTAATCTGAGTGAAGCCTTAAATCGCCACCCTTTTCCCTCCTCCTATTAATCAATGCTTACAAAGTTGAATTTCTTCCCAAATAAATGGTTTCTTTGCTCACTGCAGTTCATAATTTTAGAAGGCTAATCTGATGCTGAGTGAAATCTTTAAACCGCAACCTTCTCTTCAATTCATCACTAGAAGTTAAATATTTACAAAATTGAATTTCTTCCCGAATAGATGGTGTCTTGCTCACTGCAGGTCATAATTTTGCAAGGCCAACCTGATGCTGAGTGAAATCTTTAAGTCACTACCCTTAAATACTCACAAAGGTAGAATTTAAGTACTCGGATTTACCTGCAGAGATGGAAAATTGTGTACGAGTTTTTGGAACTTCAAGATAGATGGGACTACAGGAGAATCCTACAAACATACTTTTGCTCTGCCTAAAACTTTTCCCTTCTCGTCCAGTTTATTTTTCGGTCATCAGAATTGCTCCCTACGACACATAGCTATGATTTTGGTGTCCCTTTGCTTTTCTTTGTTCGTCGCAGATTCTTTAATTTTCTCCCAAGGTTGTTGGTTGGAGGCTGTTGACTTGTTCGGTTTGTGTTCACTGTACCTCAATCATTAAGTAGTTCAATGCCTATGTTGTTTGTCCACGTGATAATCGTATGGTTGGTCTGGGAATTGGAGCTCTGTATGTGGTTTGGTTGATTTGTAGATTATGTTACAATTTCAGAATACGGATTGTTTGGCTTGGCATTCTTGTGTTGTCTTCCCTGATGGGCTTGGATTATCCTGTAATTTGAGTGGATTCAAGACAACCTGAGTTGGTTCTTCTTGTGGTATGAGTTTCAGTTTCTGTTCTAGTTTGGATGATGCAGAAGGGTTTGCTTGTTGTTGATGGTTATTTTTGATTCTATGGTGATATTACGAAGTTTGTGTTTTTGCAATAGCTATGACAACCTTGATTGGATTTGTTGCTGCTCAGATATGTGCAAGTTAAGGGTTGAAGCTTGACCGGAGCAACAATCACATATCTGGAAAAAGACCATGAAGCTCACCAACTCATTTGCTTTCAGTACTTGCAATCCAGTTTAGCATCTTTTCAGCGATGCTTACATGAATTTTCGTTTTTTTCTCCAGCAATTGGAAGTACTAGCTTGTTGGAGTTGCTACTTTGGAGCTAAACAGGGCACTGGTTTCTTTTGTGATCAACAATATCTTTCTACTTCTTTAGTTAAGACATGATTTTTATATGGTGCCATCAAGTCCAATGCGGATACAACATTTAGAGCTGCAGTGCAAAATCAATACATATTTGGATGTTCTTTGACTTCTCTAAAGCCAGGCTTACTCTTACCCACCGTGACATAATTTGTCTTTGATGTTTAAGCAGCTTCCACCTAAATACAGATTAATAGAGGATAGTCTTTTGCTCGTTTCAGGTCTATTTTCAGTCATTGTGGAAGGGCAATCCAACTCCGATTGAAATCTTCTGAACCACCATTCCTTCAACTCCTTATTAAAAGTTCAATGCCCACAAAAACGGGAGGGTTTGAGGGTGTGTTTTGGAGTTTCAAGCCAAGACTATAGGAGATCCTACAATTAGATACTATTTAGTGCTCTCTTGCCTTGCATTCTTATGTTTCTATTTCTGTTTTGGTTGACAATATAGCTTCTTATGTCTATATTTCATTTGGTGTTGCTTATGCATTACTCTGCTTGCAGATTCTATCTTTTGTCCATGGTGACGTGGATATTTTCTTGACAAGTTGAATTGTCTGGTTTGTGATAGACCACTTTGTGCGTTTGGTCCATTATCTCTAGATTCAGTTTCTGCCTTGTTCGCATGTGATTGCAGGGTGGGTCTAGCATCTAGCATCTGGAAATTGAGGAAGGACAGTCATCATATGGTCGTTTCATTTATTGAGATTTTGTTATGTTTCATGTGACGATGCAAGGTAACACATAGATTTTGTTATCTTGATTTGGATTCTCTATGTTATCTTATGTTTCGACATTTTGAGGAGTGTTACCTAATTTGCCAGCCATCAGGCCCATTATTCTTTACATAAGGTGGGTTCCGTACCTTTGGTTTAGTATTTTTTTTCAAAAGCTGATCTTGTTTGGTGTATGTGTTTCTGTGCTCCTTTAGATGATGCCAAAGGGTGGATGGGGAGTTGAATTTGATGGGTATATGTTTGTGTGTGGTTCATGGACCCATGATATCACAAACGGTATTATGAAGTCTGTGTTATTATCAATAGTGGTGACAGCCCTGATTGGATTTGCTGTTGTTCAATATCTACAAGGTTTGGAGTTGCATTGAAGCTCGGCTGGACCAAAGATCATGCATTGGAAAAAAAATGAACCTTCTGTTTGGATTTCTTCATGTGAACACTTTAATCTGTCCAACAATACTTACCCACTTGTTCTCCAGCAATTAGAAGTATATGGCTTGTCAGAGTAGCAATGTTGGAACCACGCTCGATGTTCCTTTGTGATTAACAAATTTCCCTGACTTATCTTGATAGTCTATGTTAGTTAAAACTCAGACTTTATAAATGTCCCTTGTTGATTCAACGCAGACATGGCATTTGAAGATACAAAGTGTAATCAATATTTGTTTGGACACGTTGTTTTCATGCATATTATGATATTTAAATATCTTTCTGCCAAAATAAACACATAGTGGTCTCTTCCTCACTGCACGTTGCGGAGTAAAACCTGTTTGCAGATTTATTAATTCTATTATCTCAAAGCGTTATTCAGAAAGACCAACAAAATCTTTATACTGTTGAAAATTAAACTTGGATTTGATCTTCAGAGGTCCAACATTCCAAGGTCGTTCGGGACTTGAAGTAGATAAAAGTCCACAGCTGCAAGAGCTTAGTGCTGTCTTCCTAAACTTTAGACAAATCTACTGTTCTGACTCCTGATTAGTTAAATGACACACTATTTTTTACCTGTGACTACCCAATTTTTAACCGATGTCTGTTTGGTTGGTGTTCACTTTCCCGCAGTTGAACATTCATACACTCAAAAGGATTTACAGTTCAGGATCTTCTTGTTGCCGGTAACATTTTCATGGGCTTCCTTCTGATCATCTAATGATTTGGATAATTTCCTGAAAAGGTTCATCATAGTTTCAGTATCTAATAACAATCACCATAAGATTCAAAACCAGTGTTAATAGCTCCTGAATCCCAGGCTTCAGACACCTTGTACAGTTATATCAAAGTAGGTGCAGGTTTATTATATGAGGAGTTCTACAGAAAAAGGATGCATAACAACCTGTTGCTAACTGGACAACACTTGGTTCTTGCAAGAGACAAAACAGTCTCTTATACACTCATTATTTTCCACTTCTATCAGTTTAACTTCTGTTGGTGGAAAATAAATTCTTCTTTTGGTGGAAAATAAATTCGTATGATTTAAGAATTGGCATGTGATCATATTAACTATTAATTTTAACCAGGCTATTAGTTTTCTCTCATTGTATACTAGGATCGCCTCTGTTGGTTCTTAACAATTGTGGTCACTTTAACTGGTTTAGTTAATTTGGTCATGTTTTGCAACCATTGCTTGTGTTTTGTCTGATTAAGTGATTAATTTTTGCAATATATGAAATTTGTTCAGATTTTTATTTTTAAATTTGGGTGTTGTAGTCTGAATATCATCAACTTGTAGTGCTCACTGAAAATGATTCAATGCACTCAATAATCTTCCTCTTCCAAGTTTATTTACCTGGTCATTTTGGTTTTTCTCTAGAACCATCATACTTATCTAGTGCAATTTCTTTTTGTTTGGTAAATTGAAAGCAAAAGGGCATTATCATAATTTGTCTTCATCATTTTATTCATTCATATGCTCCCTTTGAGTAATTCTAACCATTTTGCAAAACAAATAAACGTCTTGGAATGGGTGGTTTCTATTCTGGACAGATAATTATTTTCGTAGCATATTTTTTTTGTATCTCCTGAACTTCTTTGGCCTTTTGGAATGGAGTCTTTGGCTTCTATTTTAACTATGAATCGTCATTTGATTATCATCCTGGCAGAATTAAATAGTAGTTCAGAATGGCCTCATTGTACTTGAAAATGTCAATCTGATACTCCTGTTATCCTGTAGGTCAGTCTCGTTGTGCACTTTGGATGGTCTTTTGACAATTCTTCGTCTGGTTTCAGCAATCCAGACAAGTATACTGTTACGCCACAAGATTACTGTTATATGATCAGTACAAATGGAAGTGCATTTATTCTCAGTATCTGCGGATTGCCATCGAATTTCTGGAATTCAAATACATTTTGACAACTTGACATCTGACCCAATTACACAGACCCTTCACAAACTTCCGCTTGCATTCACCCAAAAATAAGGAATTGACTGAAATAATGGCATCCAGACCCAAATAACTTGGTTTGTAGAGTTTGATGGTGGTCTTGTCTACTACCTGCTAGGGTTCTAGCTAACAATGCCGGATGGTCATTATCAGTGATTGCTTGGCTTCCAGCTTTAAATTTGGGGAACTTGGTGTATCACTGGTATCTGCTTTAACATACATGCAATTGTCACCGATTGATTCTACTAGCAAGTATCTGGCACTTGAATGAAATCATTGGTTTGATCTCTTTGGTGCATCTTGGATCATTAACTGTGTTTGACCACTGATTCTACAAAGACTCGGCTAATTTGTCTCTTCTTATCAGTAGTGTTGAACTCCTTGTTCCCGAAGCATAAACTTGGTGTGCAAGCTGATTTAAGGACTATATCCTGCAAGTTACCTGTGGTTATGAACCACTTCCTTGCTCAAGTTCTTATTTAATGCAAGTAACAATTTAGTAAATGCCAGAACCACTGCAATCCTGTTAAGTAATTTTGGTTGATTTATCCGTACAGTTTAGTTGTGAAAAGAAGGGCTGGAATATCTATACTTAATTAGTGGATGATCAACAATTTTTTTGATGTGCATCATTAATTACCAAAAATTGGTCAGCAAGAAGTTTGATAAGGTTCGTGGAGCTTATATTTTGTGTAGTTCAGCCATCTTCAATTGTATGTTCATCATCTCAGTTGCCTAACAATAATCTTGTCGCCCATTATTTTTAGTGTTCAACTTGTACGAATAGGTGTTTGCTTAGTCGTACCCTCCTTTGCTCAAGTTGATACATATACAACTGAACTGCGACCTGACATGGATATGTTTTATTGCATTGTGCTTCTGCAGTAGGACACCCAATAATCTATGTACTAGAACTGAATGTGCCCCATTTTGACCCTCCTTTCCCAAGCTAGACATATGTAAGATCAGTTAAGTCAATTGCGTCCTGACATGGAGACATTTTACTTCATTTGGACATTTTTTATAGGAGGCCTCAATGATGTCGACCACAACAAAATTTGGATTTGGATTAAGTCACTTTCTACTGACGATTCAATAACCTTGATTTTTTTTCTCGGATACCAATAACCTTGACGATTACAAGGATTCTTTGTCGGATGACTAATTTCATGACCACTTCTTCCCATTATTATCCAGTCAGTTTGTATTGCTTACAACAGTTCAAAGATGATCTGACTCTAATTTGGAGCGGAAGATACCAAAATGAGCACAAAGCTTTTATGTTCTCACATGTATATTTTTAACTTTCCTATGCCAAATTATGATCCGAGAGATTATGAAGTAGCGTGGATTGTTGCATCATATGAACTACATTGGTGTGGGACTAGATTGTTCGATCTTTGGTTCCATTCATTTGATTAACACATATCTTGGTAATTCTCGGAGATTGCATATTTTCCAAATTTTTTTTGGGTGGAATTAGTAGGTTATATACGGGATTTTCCTGCTTATGCTGCCTTTGAATCATTGGCTTTCTACTTCATATATCTCAACAACCTGGATTTTTCAAGTCACTGATCAGTTGCATCTTGGGCCATATAAACTTTATGTTGATGAAATTAGTGATTATTAACCTTCAGTAACACATATTGGTAGTCTTTTATCTTATTTTCCAGACTGACCACACTAGTGCTGCAAAGAGCCCTTTAACATTTAGGTTGTATAAGCTCTAACCTGCTTGAATTTTTGTTCATATAAAATCAATTTGATATGTTCTGTTTTGTGTTTCTCTATCTGCTGTTTGTGTTGCCGTATGTTCAGATCTGTCTGCAAGCGGCTTTTGTTGCCTTATCATGTGACCACTGTGCTTTGCTGATTGATTGTTGTGGCGTTTGCTTTTTTTTCTTTTCTTTTTGTTTTTTTTTGTGGTTTAACACTGCCTTTGCCGGTCCCTAGCCCGGATGAAAAAATGTGGAGGGACCTGCAAGTATCTTCTTAATATGATCTGTGTTGAAAAGCGAGTTTGAATTCCTGAGCAGAATCTCGCTGGAAATCTGGAATCAATACATTGGTACAAAACTGAACTGGCACTGCCATCTAATTGAATTGGTTGGCCTTTGGTGGACCCAGCGTAAACTTAAGTATGACGGAGTTTTCAGATGTACTAATACCGATATACTCCCTCTAGCCATTTTTTCCAAATACTTATCATTAAGGCATTGTTGTGTTTTCAGAAACACTTAACACCGAGCCACCGAGGCTTGTTGTTTTAAAAATACTAAATCGCAAAACATTAGTATATATAATGTAATGTAAACAAATTTAGTGTGCGTTTCAAATAAACAAGAAGTATATAATTTATTGTCTTATTAGGAGAAATGCAACTATTGGAATAAATCGATATAGGTGAAGCTTGATTGCTTGAAGGTGAGCCACTGGAGCCATCGAATGTTCCAATTCCAACTTATTCTTCAATCATTTGCTGCTAACGTCTCAAAATCAGTTATGATACATGGGCTCAATACCTCAAAACAACAATTCCAGAAGATGCAGTTGCACTTACATCATCACTTGGTACTAAGTGAGATAGTGACAGTGACACCTTGTTCGACCACATCAGTGTACGCTTGTATAGTAGATTAATTAGTGCCTCCTGCCTCCATTGTCACCGTAACAACCAATGGAACAGTCAGTAAGGCTAGTTGATGCCAGCAGTTAGGTCTGGCAGCTGCCACACCTTGCCACAGCATCATCCTAGGTTTCCAATCGTGCACACCATCTTATTATACTGCATTTTCAAGTTATTTTTTGCAGGTAGTATGTACTGTTGTTCTCTGACTGCCCGTATCAGTTTCCATCTATTGTTTGGTTTATTCAAGTCTAATTGTTAAATTTCTACAGGGTTTCATGTTAGACAGATACAGAGATAACTCAGGTTTTTAGTTTAAGTGTCGTGCAAAGAAGGTGAGCACATCGCAACATCGTCTAGAAAAGATAGGTGAGTGGCGAGAGAGGGGGGTCTGTCAAGCAGAAAAAGAAACAGTACATCATCTATTCGTCTCATGCGATTTCACGGCTCAGGTGTGGGCAAGGATTCGCAATTGGATTGGAACATAGTTCACAATTCCGGCAGAAGAGGGGTATCCGCTAGATCAATGGTGGTTGGACACCCGTAGATCTTTTTCGGAAATGCTACAGGGCAAATTTTGACAATGTGTTCATGTTAACCAGCTGGATTATTTGGAAAGAGAGAAATGCATGAATTTTTAAAAACAAGTCCAAGACGGTGGAGCAAACTTTGCATCGAATCACTGACGAGGTACTCGAGTGGAAGGAAGCAGGGATTTTATCCCGTTTGGGAGTAATTGTTCTCGGCTTGACGGGCTACAGTAGACGTCCGCTGATCTAAGTCTGCTGTTGCTGTAACTAGCTCTTTTTTCTGATTCTCGTTTCTCCACTGGACACTAGCCAAGCTAGTTTTCGGCACGACATCTTCATGTCGTGATATGTAAACCTCCCTCCCCTTTTACTTAATGAAAATCGGTCGGCCCGCCTTTGGGCCGTCCCGGCAAAAAGAGAGGGAGGCCTCTGTCAGTTCCAAGGACCTCCATGAGGATCATTGTCGCTTTAATCGTCATCTTTTGCCTCCACTCTCACGGGCACAATATATTATTTTTTAAGCCTCGTTCGTTAAATGATATATTATATATTGATTTATTTTATTAATATTTTTAAAAGACCGTTGATTTTTTAGGCGGTATGAAAAAACGAGGTGACTTTTCTTTGAGAGACGAAATGACTTTCCTGACATAATTACTAAGATAGACAGTATAGTACATTAGGTTACCAACAGGACCAATAAGCAAGCTGCAAGCAGATGCGGTTCGTTGGGAGAGCGCGCCGGTCAGCGCAGCAGGCATACATGATACATCTTCATCATTGTCTTCTTTTTGATTCTCTTCACACTGATGACTGATCTTGCTCTGCAGTCGGCAACCCACGCGTATTTTAGCTGTTACTACTTCAATGTCGTGCCCAGGGGCAGTTTAGCGGTGGGGCTGGCCTTCTTTACCCCTGTCGGAGTAGTGGAGCTCCTCTTAGTCCCTCCATCAATTTTAGGTTCATATGTGTTGCAACGAGGGGCTGGAAGTAGACATAGATGGCTTGGGCATGACTTGGGCCGCAGGCTACGTCGGCCCACCCGGGCGCCACCACGCCAACCGTGTCGGCCCACTCCAGCCCAGCCCATGAGTAAGTGGGAACTGATAAAACAAAAAAGACCCCAAGTCTTGGCCTAACCTAACCCTAGCTTTGTAGCAGCGGTGGCCGGGGTCGGTGGAGGCTTGCGATTGTGGTGCGGCGGATGTGCGATGACGGCGGGCTTGCAGAGGCTTGCGACGGCTCGGCGCAGGTGGTCGGCGGCGCAGGCGGCTCAGCGGTCGGCGGTTGGGTGCAGGTCAAAATTGATTTTGTCTATATTTTGCAAAACGTAGGTTACAATTATAATGCAAGGTGATTATGATTTAATTACAAATTAGGTCAAAATGTCAAAAAGAACATTACACATATATTTTTCAAATTCAAGCAATACTAGTGGTAGTGGTACTCCAACAGGAGGCAATAATGAGAGCACAAGTCAAGTGAAAAAGCCTAAAACATAGTAACATTCTCATATGTAGTTGGTGATCCAGCAAAGCGCAAGCTAATTGAAGATTATCCATCTGAAATTAGAGATAAGTAAGAAGGGCATATGCTTTGAATGGTCTAACCCAACCTGTTAATTATAATTTTCTTCTAAATGGCAAAATGGTCAATGGAGATCATTTCAACAATCTTGGTTTGATGAATTTGATTGGCTAGAGTATAGTGTTTAAAAGGATGCAACTTATTGCCTATATTGTATCTTTTCTGTCCCCGGAAAGCCAAAAAAATTTGGGAGTTCTGTCTTTGCGAACCAAGGTTTTATTAATTGGAAGAAAGCTATGGATGTATTTCGTAAACACACTAGTTGCAAGACTCACACAGATGCTAGATTAAGCTGTGTTGACTTTATGAACCAAATAACAAGTGTGGCTAGAAAAATTCATGAAATTAGCAAGGAGGAAGAAAACGATATGAGATTAGCTTGACATCTTCTTTAGATGTTGCAAGATTTCTTATAATGCAAGGTGATGCTTTTCGTGGACATGATGAGTCCTCTACTTCTCTCAATAAGGGTACATTTAGGGAGATGATTGATTGGTACAAAGAGAAGGTTGAGATAGTGAAGGATGCATATGATAAAGGTTCTAGAAATTGTCAGATGTTATCTCCTAGTATACAAAAGGTTCTTAGAAAAGCATGTCCAGAGGAAGTGATGGCAGTGATTATGGATGAGATTTGTGGTAGGAACTTCCCTGTGCTTATTAATGAGTCTCGAGATGTTTCTATAAAGGAGCAAATGGTTGTGATTCTAAGGTTAGTAGCCATTACTTTTTCTATTAATTGTATAATTTGAAATTATGTACTAATATAAAACAAACTTTGATGTGCAGATTTGTGAATGATGAAGGAAAGGTGTTGGAGATATTGAGAGATGTATAGTTGTTGCTCTAAAAGAAGCTTTGCTTGAAATGCTTGGTAGCCACAATTTAAGCATCTCTATGCTTCGTGGACAAGGTTACGATGACACTTCCAACATGAGAGGTAAATTTAATGGCGTGCAAAAATTGATTTGAGATGAAAATCCCTATGCTTTCTATGTCCTTGTTTTGCCCACCAGTTACAATTAGTGGTTGTTGCTGCTTCAAGTTCTACTCCAACCATTGCAGATTTCTTCAACTATTTTCTTTTGATAGTCAACACTGTGGCCACATCTTGTATGAGAAAGGATGTCTTGCAAAGAATCATGATGTGTTGTTAGAAAAGATTGAGAATAGTGAGATTCTTACCGAAAGAGGTTTAAACCAAGAAAGTAGCATAGTTAGGCCCGAAGATACTAGATGAGGTTTCCATCTAAAAACTTTGCTTCGGAGTTTAGTGATGTGGGAGGCTATCATTGATGTCCTTGAGATAGTAAAGAAAGATTTTGTTAAAACAACATCTAATGGTGGAGCTTTTGGTTTGATCGGTAAAATGGAGAGCTTTGATTTTGTGTTTATCATGCACTTAATGATATAATTATTGAGCCTCACATACGGTTTGTCACGTGCTTTGCAAACGAAGGATCAAGATATTGTTGAAGCAATTCATTTGATCATGGGTGTGAAAGCTTGCAGGATATGAGAGAAAATGGATGGGAAACATTATTCAGGAGAGTAAAATAATTTTACAATAAGAATGAGATAGAAGTGACAGATATGGACACGGTAGTAAATGCCCATGGAACATCTGCACGAAGAAAGCAAAAGATAACAAACATGCATTTCTACCATGTTGAGTTTTTTTATTGCTGCTACCGATGCCATTTTGTCATAGATGAATCATCGGTTTGGTAAAATTAGTTCATAGATTGCATGGCTTCTCTTAACCCAAGGAACTACTTCTCTACTTTTTATGTGGATAAACTTGTAAGACTTGCTGAAATTTATGCTGAAGATTTTGATATTGATCAAATTATTGTGCTGCCAAGTCAACTTAGGGAATTTATTGGACGTGCTAGAAGAACTGAAGATTTTCTTGGATGTACTGAGCTTCCACAAGTTTTTGAAAATCATGGTCAAGGTTGAAATGCATAGATCTTATCCATTGATTTATCGACTTATTGAGCTAACATTAATACTTCCAGTGGCAACGGCTTCTGTTGAGAGAGTTTTTTCAGCTATGTCTATTATAAAGACATATTTGTGTAACAAAATGAGTGATGGATGGCTAGATGACTTGATGATATGCTACAACAAGAAAGAGATATTTAGAAGCATCAGTTCTAAGAAAATTATAAAAAGGTTTGAAGCGATGGAAACCCGTCGTATGTTAGTGCCCCAAACAATATTGTGGTATGCGCTTTTACTTTGAGAACTAAGATTGTTGAATTTGTCATTTGCCTTGTCACTAATGTATTCTTTGTTGTTTTATTAGGCATGGAGACGAGGCCCAGAGGTAGCACCAACGCTTCTCGAAGGAGGAGGCGCACAAGCTGAGAGAGAGGATGCTTACGGAGGGAGGCGGAGGTCATCATCTTCTAACAGGTGCGCCATCACCGACTTCAGCCCCTCCTATGAAATATTCCTAGATTCACCACGGCTTTGCCACGGTCAACGCAGATACCTTTAAGGAGATGTCATCTTATTTTATACATGTTGTTCAAAAAATTTAACATTTTTAAAAAATATTAATAAGATAGATCAATGTGTAATATATCATTACACAAACATACAAATTCAAAATCAAACTATACAAGTAGAAACAAAAATAAGAAATTACACACTATTCACATTTCAATTTGTTTTTTCTACTAATATATGTTAAATTTGAATTTGCATGTTTGTGGAATGCCATATCTCATATTGATCTATGATATCAAATTTTTTCACAATTTTAATAGCTATTTGAGTGGCATGAAAAAATGAGGGATTATTCCCCTTAACGTATAAAAATATTTTTTTCTAATAATAGGGCTATGGCTAGATATGGATTTTTATTCATCGAGGGGATGTGTCCTCGTTGTTTACATGTCATCTGAATAGTTATTAAAAAAATTTACAATATAGATTATTATGAAATATATCACTTCACAAACATCCAAGTCCAAATTCGACTTCTACAAGTTACAACAACAAAACAAATTAAACTGAAAATAGTTATTGTACATTTGTGGTCATATTTGTTATTTTTGTTAGAATTTGTAGAAGTTGAATTTTAACTTACATGTTTGTGGAGTGATATAATTTATATTAATTTATCTTCTTAATTGTTTTTAAATTTTTTGATAACTATTTAGGTGACATGCATGAAACGACAAGACGCTTCCTCGAGGGATGAAAACATTATGCTATGGCTTTCAGTTTGGTCCCAAGGTGTTGGACCATGCCCGGATCGAGGACGACGCATTTGACGGGAAGAGCCAAAGAGCGAGATGGAATGGAAACCGGTAGGCTGTTCAGGCTGGCACGATCTGTCGCCACCGACGGCAGACGACGGATGGCACGCTCCAGAGCGTGCGTCACCTGCGGCGTGATGCACCGTGGAATGGCTTGAGAGCGACGTGCTATAAAATCTGATTCGTATGTAATAGAGGGCATCAATGACAACCAGTCTCAGTAATCAACTTGATAATCATCCAAATCTCAGCACCGTCTACATACTCTGCTTGGAGCATGCACTAGCCACTCCGACTTCCAAACAGAGGCGAATCTACAGGGTATGTCGGGTGGGCCCTGGCATACCCTGGGGTCCACACGTAAGTTGGTACAATATATATTTATGTGTTAAAAAATGTATGACAACATATCTTCTCTCCAACGCCGAACCCGTGCGTCGGTCACCGCCCGTGCGCCGCTGGTGTGCCGACCGCCACCCGCGCCCTCGCGCCGCCCGTGCACCAGCCGCCATCTGCGCCCTCGCGTCGCCCGTGCGCTGACCGCTGCCCACGCCGCCCGACTACGCCGCGCGCCGACCACCGCCTGCGTCGCCCCTGCGACGGCCGCTGCCCGCGCCCTCGCTCTGCCCGTGCCCGCGCGCCCTTACCGGCCGTCCGTGCCATGCGCCAAGCCACCAGCAGCCCACACCTCCCTCTAGCCACTCGCCAGGGCGACAGATTGTCTTTACTCTTTTTGTTGTTGGTTTGTACTATATGAACAAGAACAACAACTGAACCATGTGCTCCTCTAGTTAGTTTATTATTGATTTTATTTTGTTTTTAGTTCCTCTTTTGCTCATGCACTGGATTGTACTGCACGTCATTGCTGAGAAACTTTTGTCACATTGGTATTTTTTCAGAACGGTGGGATTATGAAAAGACAAGGAGACATTGCATCTCTTTTCCAAAACACGTTGCAAAGAAGGCGACAGCAGCTACTGCTTCTACACTGGCCCATCTACGGTTGAAACTTTTGTACTAGAGCAGAATCAAGAGCAAGATGGAGTGGTAGTTGAAGAAATTGCAGATTGTGTGCCCTCACCTCCGCCATTGCCACCGCCTACATCACAACCACTGGTTTATGACATCAATCGCTTTCCACATGATCCAGGTGAAAGGCAACCCATTGAAAGTTATCATGTTAATGATCAAGATGAAATTCGAAGAGCATATATTATTAAAGGTCCATTTAAACCTTTTGCACATGATTTTCCATCAAGAAAAATTGAAGCTAGAGATCGCTGATTCAATTTTGTATTGTATAATCATGAGTGGCTTGAATATAGTATCAAGAAGGATTCTGGTTTTTGCTTTATATGCTACTTTTCAAGAAGGGTACAAGTTCAAATACATTTGTCGTTGATGAATGGAATAATTGGAATATAGGAAATAAAACACTTCTTAAACATAATGGTTCTATGGCACACAATGCAGCTCAAGAGAGATGTATTGGTTTTATGAACCCCAAGGTAGCAATTGATTATCACATTGAGAAGTGAACTGATGAGGATCCGTCTTTACAAGAAAAGGTTGACATATTCACGTAGATGTATCAAGTTATTTTTGCATCAATGATTGGCATTTCGTGGACATGACGAAAGTGAAGACTCTAGCAACAGAGGAAACTTTATTGAACTTTTGAAGTTTCTTTCCGGAAATAGTGAAGAAGTGAATACGTATGTCTTGAACAATGCTCCAGGTAACTGTACCTTAACTAGCCCAAACATACAAAACAAATTATTCATTGTTGTGCCATATAAACTAGAAATAAAATAATTGAAGAACTTGGTGATGAGCCTATGCAATTTTAGCTGATGAGTCTAGTGATATATCACATAAAGAACAATTAGCTCTTTGCTTGCGTTATGTTGATAAATTGGGAAGGCCATGTGAGCATTTTATTGGAGTTGTTCATGTAGATGATACTACCTCTCTATCACTTAAGTATGCAATTGAAGCTTTACTTGTTACTCATGGCTTGACTATAACTCAAATCCATGGTTAGGGATATGATGGGGCTAGCAACATGAAAGGATATATTAAAGGGTTGAAAACATTGATCATGCGAGAATCTCCTTCTACTTGTTATATTCATTGTTTTGCTCATCAACTCCAATTGGTTTTTGTTGCTGTTGCCAAGGGAAATACTAATTGCAAGAGTGTTTTTTATCAAATTTCTATATTGTTAAATATTGTTGGAGTTTTTTGTAAGCATCATGACATGCTTATAAATGCTAGACTTGAGAGTGTCAAGAAAGCACTTAGATTGTGGTGAAATTGAATCTAGAAGTGGATTACATCAAGAGATGAGTTTGCCTAGGCCTAGAGATACTCGATGGGGATCTCATTACAAAACTGTATGCAAACATTATTACTATGTAGGAAGCTATCTATGATGTATTGGCTGATCTTAGAGATGATCATTCACATAAGGATGATTGGACCAAAATACATTTTGTGGTTGGAGCATTTGAAACCTTTGCATTTGTTGCCTTTGCACACTTAATATATCTTATTCTTGGATAAAAAATGAGTTATCTGAGTGTTTGCAAAGAAGGGAGCAAAATATTCTTAATGCAATATCACTTGTTAATGTGACAAAGAAAAAATACAAGAATTTAGGTATGATGGTTGGGATAATTTTCTTGAGAGGATAACTTCATTTTGTGACAAATACGGTGTTGATGTTTCTACAATGGATGGTGATTATGTTTCTTATGGAAAATCAGCAAGAAAAGCTCATGCCCGAAAGCAAACCAATGCTGACCACTTCAGAAGAGAAATATATATTAGTGTTATTGATCAAATAAGTCAAGAACTCTATAATCCGTTTGATGAGATTAATATGGAGTTATTGTCTTGTATGTCGGCCTTCAATCCTTATATTTCATTTAATTCTTTTGATGCACCGAAGCTACACAGACTAGCTAAGTTCTACCCAAAAGAGTTTTCAAATAATAATTTGCTCGAACTTGAATTGCAATTATATAATTATATTGATGACATGACAAAGGATGATAGTTTCAAATGTTTAAAAAATATTGTTGATCTCTCAATTAAGCTTGTTGAAACAAAAAGACACAACGTGTATGATATGGTCTATGAGCTTCTCAAACTGGTATTGCTTCTACCTGTGGTAACGACAAGTGTTGAAATAACATTTTCTGCAATAGTTTTACTGAAAACAAAATTACGAAATAAGATGGGAGGTAATATTTTGGATGATTGTCTAGTAACTTTCATTGAGCGAGATATTTTTTTTCAAGTTGATGAAGATGATATAATAAAAACATTCATGTCAATACTCTTTTATACATATATTTCAATTATCATCATTTCTATTTAATCTTATAATTAAAGCTTTATCGTGTTACTTAGTACATATATACCTAATCACGTGGTTAATTTTATAATTATTACCAAATTGAATTTTTTTGACTCTATGCTCAAATCCTAGATTCGCCGCCACTGCTTCCAAACCCTAAACCCTAGGATCGTCTTCTTCCAGGCCTGCCCAGTGCGACAGTGCCCACCACCACCATGCCGGCATACATGGCTACGCAACGCCTCCTACTCCTTTCCGCACGCAACATCCAGCGCGACCGTGACCTCGACATCAACAAGAAGCTCGCCGTCACGGCCAAGATGCGCTCCCCGCTGCCAAGATCCATGCCGATCCCACCTGCGTCGGAGAAGATCACAGCGGCGACGACCGTGAGCCTTCACACCCGGGTGGGGAAGCCTCCCAACGGGAGGCAGCTCGTGCTCTGGCTCACCGCGGTGGTTGTCTCCGCCGCCGAGGAAGGCTACCTCACCGTCGTGTACAAGGGCAACTTCCAGTCGCCAGAGGCCGTTCGCAACTCGAGGAACGAAAACAAGAAGATGCCGCCCATCGCCGCCTCTGTCCCGGCCGGCGTAGCCTCCTCTGCCCCGGTAGCCTCCAGCAAGAATGCAGCAGCTCCTCGTCCAACCACGGCCGGCAAGTCGGTGGCGCTACTCAAGAGAGTTTTCAGGCGCTGTAGTCCGTTTCTATCTCGTCAAGGTATGTGTTCTCTGGTCTTCCCTGTTTTTTGGGGGGTATATGGGAAGGCACATGTGATGTGTTGTTGTAATAGGTAGAATGATTTTTTTCGCGTTCTTTCAATTGTAACAAAAACGTATTCAATGTATTTACCACTGGTTATCTATGAATAATAAGATCTTTGTCTCAGTTTTTTCATGAGCAGAGTTTTAAATCTCTGGCTCCGGCTCCGGCTATAGTTATCGTTATCTTCGGCTATAACCATTTGAGAACGGTCTAGCTATTTGTTCTTATGTATAATTAAACTTTTACAGCTCAATTAGCCTGCTATAATTGTTTGAGAAGGTAAACCACTAAATCTCTTAGCCTGTTTTTTAAAACACTATCCATGAGAAAGCACACTGCTGTTCTTGATTTTCGTTGAACCCTATATTTTACATGAGAATTGAGATCAGCTCTCAAGTCCTTTTTCATGTAGAGTCTTAGCAAGTAACAATCTTGTTGCAATTTCCCTCCAATAAAAAATTCAAGATCAAGAAGAGCATAACTTATGTGCTTTATATTCGACAAAAGGAAATGACATATTTAAATAGAATTATTACCAGAATGGTCAATTCTCGGTTGTAATTAATAATGGTTATATTGAGAGGAATAAGGCTATCTAAAAACTTAAGATGTCTCTTAATATTAAGATTTTTATGTGGTATGAGTAGTGTTAACTATGAATAATTTGGCTAAGACGAATTGGAATGATAGTATGAGAAGTTGTTTTTAATGAAAAGTGAGAAGATATAATTTTATTTTTAGATTGTCATTTCGTCATATTTCTCTGGAGAGTCATACATTTCTTTTGATTTATATACTCCACGTATATATCTTATATCTTTTGGGAATTGGTTTGTGGGTATTGATGAAAAAAAGCATCTGCTATATGTTAGGATCTATGCTTAGTAGAAATGATGTAGTTTTTGATAAATCATCGTCTAAATTGTATATGCAGGTAATTTTAAGGGTAATGTACTGGTTCTGATTTTGGGTACAACTATAATGATGTGATGAGGACATCAAACTTATACATGCTGCATGCCGTAACTTATACATGCCGTAACTTAGAGGCAATGATTATGTAGATTTTCATCAATTTTGGATGGAGATTCACAAATATGCTTAAATAATCATGGATTCTTTGTCTAGTGTTGGTAGTCATTAGTTTAGACTATGTTTCTTGTTTTTTGGGTGTGCTCTTTTGGACTTATTGATGTGTAATCGTCGTTGTGGATTTCTGTAATAATTGACGGTAGCTCTTTGAGCAAAGGCCAGAATTTTATTCCATTATCTTAAAAAAAGAAAAGCACCAATGGCGATTGTACAGGGATAGTGCAATTTTCGTCCCTTATGAAGAAGGAGCCCATGGGCTGTAACGGTGGATTTGAAGAGCCCATCACTGTGAGGTGCCAACATCCTAAAACTAGTGCCGGCCAAATGGGCCGGGCCGAGGCGTGTCGGCCCGGGCACGACAAGACTGTGCACCGGCCGGCACGGTACGGCCCGGCTCGCGATGGGCCGTGCCGGCACGGCACGACGGACCGTGCCGTGCTGGGCGGCCGCCGAGCCGCGGGCCGGACACGGCACGGCACGGAATTCCGTGCCGGCCGGGCACGGCACGACCCACGGGCGGCACGGCACGACGCGGGGGTCCAATGGCGTCGCGCGCGTGGCGGACGAGGGAGGAGCGCGCGCGGGATGGTTTGAACCGGCGAATCACGTTGTGCCACGTGTCCCAACGGCTATATAACGGCTATAATTTGAAAATAGCCGTTGGAGGCAAAAATCAAAAAAATCTGAAAAAATTCCAAAAAATTGCAAATTTCGTCCTATAAATAGGGCATCGACCCCAGCCATTTCTCCTCACCCCAAACATCTCATTTTGTGCTCTCAAGTCTCAAGTGCTCTCTTGTGCTCTAATTTGTTGGTTTTGACAAAATTTGCTCAAATTTTGTCAAAAATCAAAATTAGTTTCGTAGTTAATTAGTTTGATCGCAGAGTGTGAAGTGCTTCCGGTTCGAAAGATGTAAGTGATATTCATATGTATGTATGTATTATTTGTATTTTGTTTGTGTATTTAATAAATATCTAAATTTTGTTTATTTTGGATTAAAATTGCAGAATGGATCCGAACTATCCATATCAGTCGCCGTCGTTTACTTTGGGTGATTTCGACCCCAATTACATGTCGGGGTTTGACGATGCCTCCGGATCGGCTCCAACTCCACCAAGCTGTGGAGGAGGAACCGGTGCCGACGACGGTGACGGCCGGAAGGATATTCGGGATCCGCGAGCGGAAGTGTTTCGACACACACGGCTCCAAAGATCGAGAACCTCCCGTGTGTGGCAGCACTTTGATGAGGTGAAAGTGACCGGCCCCGACGGGAGGGAGGTAACACAAGCTAGATGTAGAATTTGTAGAAATACTTTATCTGCATGATCTTTTGGTGGTACAGGACACCTAAAGCGTCATGCGGAGGCGTGTGCAAGGAAGCAAGAAATACAATTGCGGCAGCAACAACTGACGCTAAACCCGGACGGTACGGTACGTAGCTGGGAGTACGATCCCATGGTAGCTCGGGAAAATCTTGTCCGGTTAATCGCCAGACAAGATTTACCCTTGAACTTTGGGGAGTCTCCTGCTTTCGAAGAATACGTTCAGCAATCGCATAATCCTAGATTCGAAGCAGTTAGTAGACAAACAACAACCCGAGATTTAGAAAATTTTTATGAGAAGGGTAGTAATGCACTTAAGGAACTATTTAGTACATGCACTTTCTCTGTTAGTGTTATCTCTGATATATGGAGTAGTGGAGCTAGGGAGGATTACCTTAGCGTAGTTGTTCATTTTGTTAATGATGATTGGGAGTTGCAAAAAGAGTTCTAGGCCTCCGGTTAATAGATGTGTCACACACGGTGAAAACATAGCCAAAAGAATTAGGGAGGTAATTAATGAATATAATCTTGCGAGATAAAATATTTGTTTTACACTAGATAATGCATCGCTAATTCTAGGGCAATGGAAATATTGCAACCTTTATTTTGTGTTTATGCGATCTTTTCTACTTCATCGGTGTTGTGCTTGTCATATAATAAATCGATTGTTAAGACTGGGATGAAGAGAGTAAGTGTTCACATTGACGCCGTTCGTCAAGCAATCGCGTGGTTAATCGCTTCTAACCCGCGGATTGCTTGCAAGGAAGAGGTTTTGCCATGCGGTGGTAAGAAAGCACGTAAGTTTGCCACCGATCTGAGCATCGGTGGAATGCAACCTATTTAATGTTAAAAGTTGTGTTACCTTATAGTGAATTACTAACTGATTTTGTCCAGTCACGTAATGGCCCAAGAAACGACGGTGGGCCAATGCGAGTGAGTACGTGTGGGCAATTGTCCAAAGATATTACCAATTTCTTGAAACTTTCTATGAGTCTACTCTTACTATGTCCCAAGTTTACTATCTAACTGCCAATTTAATTTTGCAAAATATTCTCGAGATTGCCACGTTGTTAAAAGAATATGAAAATGATGAAATTCTAGCCCAACCTGTCTTTCACATGAAACAAAAATATTTAAAATATTAGAAAAATATACCTATGTTGTATGCTTTTACTTTCATATTAGATCCTAGGGGTAAATTAAGGGGATTCTCCACTATTTTATCACTTATTGGAGATACTATAGGTGTAGATTATAGTTCTTTTTATACTGAGGTTAGGAGTAAACTATATGAAGTTTTTGGAAAGTATGAACTAAAGTTTCAGGGAGTTCGCCAGCAGAGACCCCCTCCTATCCCCACCATAGGTAAGAAGAAGATACGGTGGGGTAGAATTTGGGGTGGCTCATCTTCAAGCCAAGGGGTGGCGGTTCGTCGGTGGAAGTGGAGACGTCACTTCACACGGTGTTGCTGAAGAGTTGTCAAGTTATGTGGACAGCGACGCCATCGGGCATGAAGCACAAGATTTCAACGTCCTCGGATGGTGGAATGACCACAAGATGGCATATCCCGTGCTTTCAAAATTGGCACGGGATGTGTTGACGGTACCCGTGTCAACAGTATCCTCCGAATCGGCCTTACCTTTGCGGTCGAATCGTCAAAGAAAGGAGGACAACTCGAGCAGCGACCACGTCGAAATGCTACTAAGCGTTAAAGACGGGAGCTAGTTAGACAACATGCCCAATACACTGCGAGAACCAAGAATTGGCCGCCGGTTCGAGAACCTCTAGTTAGATCCAGACCAACCCTAATAGAATTTGTTAGAAGTAGTTGTGATCTTTGCGTTGTACTCTTTTATTTGTCATGGTTTTCTCAGTTTTCCCTATGAGTTTTTATATGACAAAGTTTTTAACGAAGCAGCATTTATCATCAATAAAGATCACTACTATTGTTATTTATTTTAATAATTTCAATATGAAAAATAGATGACGAATATATTTTTTTCATATTTTTAACGTGACAAATACATCATTATTTTATTTTTTATCCTTCATTTACATTTTTAATTTTTATATATAGAAATAATATGGTTGTATATTTTTTTCTATTTTTTCATATTTTCCTCTATTTTTTAAAATTCGGCCGTGCCTTGTGGACCCGTGGGCTCGGCTACAGCCCACGGGCCAAATTCGTGTCGCACGGGCACGGCCCGGCCTCTCGTGGGCCGTGCTTGGACCGGGGACAGAACACGCGGGCCGGCACGGCACGGCCCGTCACAGTGGCCGTGCCAAACGGGCCGTGCCTCGGTCGTGCCCGTGCCGGGCCGTGCCGGGCCGCCCGTTTGGCCGGCTCTACCTAAAACCCTGCGCCGCCGCACCAGCCGCCCATCCCGTCGCAATCCCCGCCCCCGACGAATTCCAGGGCCATGGCGTGGCGCGGTGCCGCCTCCGCTCCTTCCTCGCCGCCCTCCGCGGCCGCGCCGCCTCCTCTGCGTCGCGCATCCGCGCGGCTCCACTCCCCTCCGCTCCACCACGCCGTGTCCCCCCCGCCTTCTCGCCGTTTGCCGCTGCGACTGCGAGGTAACCGAACGAAGCGCGCGCGCCCTCCTGATACCCTAGATGTCCGGTATCTCATCTTGACCGGTGGTTTTGGCTTTTGCAGGCCGATGGCGGCGATGATGGGGTCGCCGGCTGCGGTGGCGGCGAGGCTGACCGGGCACCCATCGGCGAGCGTGCGGGCGTGCTGTGAGCTCTCCCAGGGTACCCACTTCTGCCGCGCTTGCCAGGATCGCTAGCGAGTTAGTGATCGTGAATCGTGATATATTATTCATCCATCTTATGGCATCGTATTTGTTACAAAATCAAATGTTGCTTCCATTTCACATGCTATGCTTAGTTTGTGTGTTTTGCGCAATTGATAACTACCGTGATGATTTGGTTTGTGTGCATTTGTAAAATGGCCAGCTTTGATGAATCCCGCGATATGGGCTGTGGGTTTCTGTTACAGCAAGTTTGGTGAACTTCTGCATCTCTTATTGCAAAGTAACTTGATGTCTTGATTTGGATGTATGCCTATGCTTGTGTGCTTCATGTTTGTATATCTTAATTTCTGAGTGAAAATTGTTTCCTGGACTGTAGACCGTGACATCAATAATAAATCATCAATGGGATGGGACTACTAATAGTGTGTAATGTTTTCCTTAACGAATTCGTTGGATACAAATGATGCTACCTTTGTGCCAAAGTGTATCTATGAAGTTCTAAGTTGGCATGTGGGTTCATTGTTTCCTGTCAGTAACCATCTGACCAGAATCAAATCTTATGAACATGACAATCATAACAAGCTAAGGTTTGTGATCGTGTGTTTCTGTATCTAAGATTGTGTAATGTTTTTGTCTAGGGTTGAAATGACTAGTTGGTCAGACTGTTAGCTACTTAATTAATAATTCTCTTAACCCATTTTTGCGTTTGGCAACAGTGTGGTTAGTCGAATATAATATATTGTATGGGCTAGCTAGATTAGCATATAGAACTTGACCTAGAACTCAAAATCAAAGGTTCTAATAAGCAACAGGTGGTTTTGTGTTGTCATGTCACCAAAGCGCTTATATGACATAGTTAATCGGCCACTTCTGCAGATTAATTATCTTATGTGCTTAAGCATTACAAGGATGGGATACCCATTCCTTGTATTCGGCCTTGTAAACCTTATTTTACAGCACTGCTCTAGAGTGACTTCATTGTGGTGGCTTGGCTTAATTTGCCATGCGTGTGATTAAGAGGATTTTGCTAGGTGAACATAACTATCCTTTGCAGGTTAAACTTAACTCTACCAGTGTTTACCCTTTGAAAGAGAACTCCACTGGTGCTACTTTTTAACTTTGGCAATTTTTGACCATATAATAAATTAATAATCTAATAATGATATGTTATGAAATCTGATTTCTGTCTATAGTTTCTTATGTTGTTTTTACTTTCTCTTTTGATGAAGTCGCATAACAACTAATATAAGGTCATCAAAATTGGATAGGGAAAAATGGGAAAGATGGTTGATGCAGAGGGCATAAAGAATGATTTGGGACCTCTTTTTCTAAAATGCTGTATGTCGTCCCTTTCCCTAAGCATTACTTTTTACATCAACAAACTAAAGAAATTGTATAACAATGATGGCAATGACTCTTAAGAACCAGCTGTACGACAAGTATACCATCCTGGACCCTGCTGGTATGTTGGGTTTTGTGCTTGATGTCAGTCTAAGCAGTACATTCCCCTAAATATCTGGGATAGATTTTCCTTTCACGTCCTTCTTTGCTATTTAAGCTGTTTCAATTCATGGATTCTCTTACAAGGCTAATTTTGTCATGCAAAGTAATGTGTTAATTATTTCTCTAAAGTTGTACCTGTAAGTTTAACACGTGAAACATGTGAGTAAGATGTTTCATTCGGTACTTCTGCCCTGAGCCCAAAGATAATTCCTGCAAACAGTACAAATGCACATCCAATGCCTGTATTGGAACCATGGGAATAAGTCTGTGTGCTGGGACACAATAATAATACTTGGTGTTTTGGTGCTTCTGTATTGTTTGCTATTACTATCATCCATAATGATATCCGTTATTAACCCATGCTTTGCACTATGGTCTCCTCTCTTATTGTGTAGTATGAACTATTTATTCATGTACAGTACAGTATGATATAATACACCTATTTCATTTCAGTTAGACTGCCTATTTTTTTTGCAAACAACTGCACTTTGCTAGCATGTCCTCTCCACATACACTAGCTTCTAAAAATTCTTTTGGCAATACTATGTTTTGTTGATTTGTGGATTTCTGTGTTTGGAATCTGTTAGGAAATGGAGATGATGCATGACGCCTGGGAGGCCAGTTTAAAGAATAGTGAAGGTGCTGATGTTGAAGCAGCTTGGTTTTACTGTTTTAATAATCTTTAACTTGTTAATAAATGGACTAATCCAATCTTTAACTTGTCAAAAAACTAATTTCTTATACACATCTTAGCCGCTACTATATTTTTGGCTCTATCCTCATGAAATGCCACCTTATTTTGCAGGTAACTGAGGCTTGAACATTATACAGAAGCTTTCTGGCTCGTCTGTTTTTTCCTGCCTAATGGGAAGTTAAAAGAAACTCCCTATTCTTAGGTTCCCAGTCCCGTAGTGACAACAACAGTCAACATGATTTCTACATTAATAACTCATTATGTTCTGTAAAAGTTGTCGCCATGCTTTCATGTTCTTTTTACTGCATAACGATGCAATCTGTTTCGTAACGCGAATCATTTGAAGATCGTGAGAGTTGAACACAGGTTTACAAGGTTGGCCCTGGGAACTACAGATTACCTTGGGTGGCGCCTGGCGAATCGCGAATATTGTGTTGCGCACTGTAAACTGCCTTGTTCTACGGCTTTTCTTGTTTTGACACCGTTTGTGCCATGGGACCTAAAAACAATTGTGAGGCCCTACTGTAACCGTTGTGGTGTTTGTATGAAGTGAACCAAGATACGGAGAACAACTTTCTTACTGATCATGATGTTCATCGAGACCACTTGTCACATACTGTACATCACGAGAGCTGCTTCAGATTCATCCATCAGAACGTCCATCAGTACAGAGGTGCAAGCTTGACCATCATAACCAGGTACGTACATAATTACATGCTGGAGCAGTATAGACACGACCAGGTACATACGTACATACATAATTACATACTAGTTTAGATACACTGGTTGCCACCAGGAACAGCAAGCAGGCAGGTCCAGCAAGAGCAAGCAGAGGCGACCAGGTTGGTTTGGTTCAGTTCATCAGTTGGGCTGCTTCGAGTCCAAATTCAGACGAAGGTCAGCGAAGCAGCACGAAGCGGCCACGCACCCGCCGGAGGACGTGCACGGTCATCGTCGGCCGCCGGCTCCTCGTCAGGAGCTCGAAGAGGCAGACGTCGTGGGCGTCGAGGTGATTGTCACCGGCGAACTGACGCCAGCCGCCGCCGTAGAAGCCGCGGCTGTTCTGCCGGTGCACGAACAAAGACGTGCCACTCCCCTCCCCTGCTCGCCTGTCCAGCACCACCTCCCTCTCCACCGCCCGCAGGTACTTCCCGGCGAACTCCGCCGACACGCCCTGACATAAACAAAAGCAAGACCATTTCTCTCCATTTCAGCCAAGAAATTGGAAAGTGCCATTGGCATGGCGAGTCTACTTCAGTTACCAGAATGCTGTAATTGCTGCTGCGGACATGGCTGGTGTGGATCACCTGCACGAACACCGGGTTCCCAGGCTCAACCGGCACAGGGACGCGCGAGATCTCCTCCCTGTCTTCCTCCCTCAGGTTGTACTCGGCCACACGTCCGTGCCTGCTGAAGTAGTACTCCCCGTGGCCTTCCGCCGCGGCCACGACAACATCTTCGTCTTCGTCATCGTTTTCCTTGGCTTCGCGCTGATCTTGCTCTGCAGGTGGCAGCCACACGCATGCATTACAATGCTGATCTATACATCTCCATGCAGAGGCTGGATTGAGTTTCATTCCAGGGGGAAAAAAACTATTATTGCAGTGTTGTGTTGCATACCTGTTTTATCACTGAATAAGCTGCGCTTGCATGCTCTGCGGATGCTCCTGCCGCTGTTCCTGTGGAGTGTCATCTCCAGGTGGTGGTGATGGCCATTATCGCCGTCGATGATTGGCGGCGTGCGGCGGCCATTTCTGCCTCCTTCATCAGCTCCGGCAGACTTGTCTGCTCTCCCAAACCCATGGCTCTCGACGAAATGAGGCGACGCTTTCTCGCAGCCGGACGGATCAAAGATGAGCAAATCGAAGGAGGAGACGCCACTGTACCTGAAGAGCAGGCAGTCTCCTTCCTCGATGCCGTTACCATCCACAAAATCTTTCCAGCCAGACTGAAGAACTAGTTCACCGGCGTCACTGTTGGCTACTCCAATGCTCCAGGTTTTGCCGCTAGGAGATCTCAGATTCACTTCCTCTCAGATATGCCCGTTGAAATTGTTTGCAAATCTAGCAGGCACAGTCTGCAGCAATAGCAGGTTAACCGATTCAGTTAATTCTTTTCATACTACAGTCTTTCTGAGGTACACAGTGATACGAATAGAGATATTCATGCTTGAATTTACTTTACTTCAAAAACAAACAAAAAAAAGGCTTGAGTTTACCATGGAAAGACATGCAAAATGAAATCTCAGAGAGAGAGTAAGATTTTACATTTAGCCATCTATCGTCTCATGGCCCCTCAAAAAGGCTGAAAAAGGATGCAAAAATCTTACTCACACATGGAGCTTGCAAAATTTTTTGAGGGGAATGAATATTCAGTTGCTGGTTTATCCCTTTTAGTTACCCAAACTGACTCATGTGCCCGCAGGTTCAGACACATTCAGAAAAAAGGAGTATATATAAATGGAAGTGAGATGATTTCTCACCATGCTCTCGGTGAAATCCCCAACCGTATGCTTCAAGAAGTGCTTACTGTCGTCGGCCATATGGCTCCAGTAGCAGTGTTCTTGCCACTCCTTGCAAACTCTGCAGTTCTTGCCTATTTTCAGCATGCCCATTTGTATCAGGACGGATAGGAAGAAATCTAGAAAATAGGCAAAGGGTCTCAGAGGAGAAAGGGAAAAATGTTACGGGCAGAAGTACTCCGGGGACTTCAGGAGGTTCTATAGCGATAGTTCCGATGGGAACATGTCCGGAACGGTATCTTCTAACTTGTAAATATCCTCTAACTTGACTTACCGTGCAGTTGATTAACTGACAAGTTATAGTAAAATACGGCCTACGTGTTAGTGGCTCAACTATATGTACAGTTACGTCAACAAAACTACCTATATGAATCTTTGTACTGTCAGACTATAGAAGGCCTCAGGCTGAAAAACCAAACTTTAGAGCATCTTTAATAGTGTTTTTAAATGAATCTTTAATTTCGTTTTAGAGAATTTTCTTTAAAAAACTAGCTCCAACAGAGGCTTCATATAGATCTCAAAAATTATAGGTTCTCTAAAATCAAAATCTCATGATCAAAATTGATAATAGAGTCTTGGTTCTCTAAAATAGCTCATGTCACCGTAAGAATTATTTTACCGCGAGGCCTACACGAAAAAAACATATTTGTGTCGTCTGGCGCCTGCGTCGCCTGCCGCCATCTTACATCTCGCCGAAAAAGCTTGCCGCTGCATCTTGACGCATGCCACCGCCTGCATCAGTTGGCTACTCGGTTTAGTTATCCGTGTATGTAAAAAAATCGGTGCTGCTACTACTCAGGCATACTGAAATCTTTCAAGCCTATTCATTTTTCAGCTGCTATGAATATAGAATACTGATGCAAACACGAGTTTTGTGATTGGAAAAGAAAAATAGAGAATCAATTTTAAGAATCTGCCGTATCAATTTTTATTTTATTCTCTAAACTTTTTAAAAATTCTCTAAATGAGTTTTTTTGAGAATTGTTTTTTAGAATTTGTTGGGATGCTCTTATACAGTATGCAATTGACATAATATTGGTATGAGAGCGTTTTGCTATAGCCCACATATTAGTGGTAAATCTACAAACAGAGAAGTCTCGTTTCTACTCTTTTCCTAAACAAGATTAATAATTCACTTTTTCTCTAGCCACGCTATTGGTTGTTTTATATCCTAAATAAGTTATCTCTTCTCTTGTAAAGTCGTACTTTTTTTGCTCTGTTCCATAACCATAAATAGTTATATTTGAAGGCTGCTATTATACCGGAATCCCGTACAAAAACGGAATGATTCTGATATCGACTTGGTATCGCTCGGACCAACTGCCAACTGTCAAATAACCTTCCACCCCTGTATTGTAGCAAGCAAAAGGACCATCAACGCTTGCCACCCGCCAGCTTCTCCACATCCCGGCGAAACCTCGCTTCCTTCCGCCGGCGCGTGCGTCATCCGCCGGCCTCTCCGCATCCCGGCGAAGCCTCCTTGGAATCGTGCGCCTCCGCGTGCGATTCCTTGGTTCCTTCCGCCGCCGCACACAGCGGGCTAGCCTCGCCTATCTTTGACGGTGCTTCCTCCTTGGAATCGCGTGATTTCTCGGTTGATTCCGCCACAGCGTGCTGCAAGCTCACCGTCAGCCTATGTTTCGACGCCAGCCAACGTATCTCGACTCGCTTGTAAGAATTCCTGTCTGAAGCTTTGGAATACCTATGTAGCTATTTTGTGCATGCATTGTGTTCGATGAAACGTCTGATGGTACCTTGCTCCTTTTTCGGTTGTTGTTTTGTGTGATTTCAGTTGATGCCCAGGGAGAATCAAAAGTGATGGCCCCGAGTGAATCCCCTTTGTGTACATGTTCTGCTAGTGGATCAGTTGCGAGAGCAATATCAGATGAGTTAATGTCGGATGAGTTAAGTGCTGAAATAGAGATGTTAAAAATGGCGCTTGTTAAAGCTGGATGCAACCCTGATGATATGGAAGTGCATTGATAAGATGATGTGCATGACTTGTCCCTGGATGGTGCGGAAATGGATGGTATTCACAAGCAGCAACCAGCTGGACCCTTTGTTGGCATGGAATTTTTCTCACAGAAGGAAGCTCAGGACCACCACAATCAGTATGCAAAAGATTGAGGTTTTGGCACATGGTCTCAAGCAACAAGAGAAGTCAGGTGACGAAAGAGTACAACAGGTATGAATTTGCTTGTCATTCAGAGCGTACGACCAGGGATCCTAAAGCTTCAGCATCGAGTAGCTCTATCGGTGGATCAACAAGAACCAACAGTAAATCTCGAATGATAGTTGTCAAGCGTAACGACAAATGGATTGTCACTATTGCTGGTCTAGAGCATAATCACCCTCCCAGTCAGACTCTTGTGGTCTCATAGAGACATATTTGAGGAGGACCATGATCTGATTGAGCTGCTACACAAAAACAACATCCCCACATGCAGAGTTATGTCCATTTTGGCAGATTTGCATGGTACTTTGCGAAGCGTTCCCTTCACAAAGAAGGATGTCAGCAACCTTCGGACATCGATGAGGAAACATACAGAGAGTGGGGACATGGCAGCGACAATCAAGTATTTCCAGGAGCTCCAAGCTGAAGACCTGTCATATTTCTATAGCATGGAACTGGCCAATGATGGTACTATTGCCATCTTGTTCTGGGTGGATGGAGCTTCAAGAGAGGCGTACAAGAAGTTTGGCGATTGTATTGTATTTGACACCACTCGTTGTACCAACAGATACGATCTCTCTTTTGCATCTATTATTGGTGTCAGCAATCATGCTCAAACAATCCTTCTTGGATGTGCGTTCCTGAAGGATGAGACAATGCAGACATTTGAGTGGGTGTTTGAGACATTCTTGAAGGCTATGGATAGGAAAGCACCGAAGTATATCATGACAGATCAGGACAAAGCAATGGAAAGCACAATTGCGACAGTGCTACCAGACACGATTCACAGGCGTTGCATGTGGCATGTGCAGAGAAATGCAAGCCTCACAGGCGTTGTTGAGCGAAATAGAAGGATTTAAAACTGATATGGAAGCATGTGTTGATTGTTCATTGACACCTGATGAGTTCAAAGCAAGCTGGCGAGCGATGGTTGCTAAGCATGGCTTGGAGGAGAATGAGTACTTGCAGCACTTGTTTGACAACAAAGAGGAGTTCCGTGCTACTTCATGGCTTATTTCTTCCTCTTCATAAGCACGACCCAACGGAGCGAGGGAATAAATTTTCTTTTCAAAGAATTCGTACACACAAGAGAGTCCATCCGAAACTTGATCTTGCAATATGCAGTGGCGGATCTCTAAACTTGGTTCATTGGTGTCATAACGTGTTTATCGGTGTTATAGTATGCTAATTATATTTAGATCATAATGTTATAATATATGGACAAACAGTTTTATCATAGGTTTTGCCGAAAGTCGTCGGTGTCGCCTGATATCGATGATTATACTGTAGATCCGTCCCTGGCAATATGAAAAGCTTGTGCAGTAGGGGCGGATTTGAGCCCCGGGTTGCCCGGGGCGGATTTGGGTCCCAAGCTGTCCGGGCTGCATCTTGAGACGAGGCCCAAATAGCTTTATAAAAATCACATAAAAAGGCCTAGCAGCCCATTAACCCGCCTTATCCCAGACTGACTCCATGATCGCGCCTTTGCATGCCGCCACTGCTCGCGACCGCACACGGCGTCCCTACGCCTGCCGGCAATGGCGCCTAGCATCCAAGGTGTCCTCGGTGCTGTTGCGCGACCTCAACGCCACGCGCCTAGCATCCACCTGCTCTTCCTCCTCGAGTCAGTGCTCGCCAGGCTCGATGCCGTCCATGTGAAGACTGCACTAGATCTTGAGATGAGAAGCTAGCATTAATAGGCTTCAATTGTGCTAAAGCCATATTCTTGGTGATATGTAAAGCGGGATAGGGTAACTGTCCTTCATTGGAATAGTCTGTGGTGGTGGTGACCAGAGAGACTATCGTCCCTGACCCTGACTATCGATTGCCAATTGTTATACTTGGTGAGCCCTGTAATTAGTGAGTAGAATATTTCTAGATTTGTACTTATACATGAAATCTAAAGATCCGTTAATTGTTAGCATTGTGATTCCTCAATTCAACTAATTAACTAGTATTATCCAAATACAGGGATAGATGGTGCATTTGCATATGCAGACAATCTTCTTGCTGCTGCACCTATAGGCCTACTAGGGTGTCTTCTTTTGTTCCAGGTCAGTGCAAGCCTGATTAAGCTCTGGTTTTATAACATCTGCTTAAGATGTTATAATGCTATCTTTTCTCCATATGATATTATGTTATAATGCTCTGGTTTTATAATGTTATTATGTTGCATTGAACGTGGTGGTTCAAGTGATGTGAATTCGTGAAGACAGAAGACATCGGACATATTTTTTTATTAAGAAAAGCTCTTTGTATTTGGTAATTTTCTATCCTCATCATGGTTCTATGTATCTTTGAGCACTTCGAATCAATATCAATCTTTGCTATATCTATTAGTAGTGTACTGTGTACAACGAGCAAAAAATTTTTGCCCTCTGTTATTTAGCTTCCCCTCTGGTCCGTTTCTGGATCCGTCACTGTTGTGTAGTCTTGTTTGGATAGAGATGACAACCAGAGGTTTGTTACCGTGTATGCTAGAGAATTTGATTGATGTACTTTCCTACCTTAAGTCTTTCCTTCTATTGTACCTACCATAGTTGTACTTTCCTAGTTATTGTATTTTCCTAGTTTAGCTCCTCTAATTGAGGATTGTACTCTTATAAATGGAATACACCCCTGCCTACTGGCTGTGTGATGATTGTGCATTCCTTTCCACATGGTATCAGATTCTCCTTCCTGAGCCTCCACCAACTGCTCTCCTCTGTTTTTCCCTCTGTTCTCCCTTGCACCGACATCATGTCAGCGTCCTCCACCGATTCACCCGCCACCTCTTCTGCCTCCACCACCTAGAATGCCCACGTCGCGCCTCCAGTTGTCCTCAATCCTTACTGCACAATCGCTGTCAAATCCCATGTCCCAGCCACTCTTGATATGACGACAGCCAACTATTCTCGGTGGTCCAAGTTCTTTCGCACCATGTGCATCAAGTTCGGTCTCCTCTCCCGCATCGACAGCTTCGACATCACACATCCCAAAGATTCCACTTGGACTCTTGCTGATTCTGCTGTCCTCAGCTGGCTCTACGGTTCTGTCGCTGACGACATCCTGGATTCTGCCATGGCTGAAGATGAAATAGCACGTGACCTCTGGGTTGCCATCGAAGGTCTCTTCCGCGACAACAAGGAATCTCGTGCCATCTTCCTCAGCAGCCAGTTCCACTCCCTGTTGCAGGGAGATCAATCCATCGCTGAATACAGTCAGCGCGTCAAGTCCTTGGAGGATGCTCTTCGTGATGTTGGCCATCCTGTCTCCGACTCGCAGCTGGTCCTCAACCTCCTGCGCGGCCTCTCCACGCTTCTCCAACACTGCCGACGACATCGCCAACTCCACTCTGTTTCCCTCCTTCTCTTGGGCTCACTCCATGCTTGCTCTCAAGGAGACACGACTAGCCAACGAGACCAAAATCGCTGCCGAGACGGCCCTGCTTACTGCTGGCCCCTTCTACAACCAATCTGGTTGCCACTCCGGTGCTGCCCTTGCTCCTGTCCAGCCAGCACCGGCCAGCGCCTTAGCCTCCAACACCAATGGTCACGATGGCCGACGTGGCGGTCGCAATCGCCACGGCAGAAATGGTTTTGGTCATGGTAGATACCACGACAACCGTGCACCCCAGTCGGCTGGTGCATGGTTCTGCTTCAACCCATGGTCTCCTCCTCCCGCCAGCTCTTGGCCTGTTCCTGGTCCTCAGTGGCACCCCTCCCCTGCTCCTGGACTGCTCAACGCTCCACCACAATAGGCGCATACTGCCTTTGCACCACTTCAACACTCTCCTACTTCGGCTTGGGATCAACAAGGGCTCATCATCGCCCGAATCAGCTTGCGCCTGTGGACATGGCGGGTGGGTTGTTGACGGCAGCGCCACCTCCCACATGACGTCCGATGGCGGTATATTGCACTCTTCCCATCCTCCCCCTAATACAATTGTCACTGCTGGCAATGGTTCTCGCTTACACATCACCTCTAGTGGCCACTCCTCTCTCCAAACACCCACCACTAAATTTTCTCTTCGTGATGTTCTTGTTGTTCCTCATTTAGTTCGCAATCTTCTCTCCGTTCGCAAATCCACTTGTGATAATCATTGTTGTCTTGCCTTTGACGAATTTGGTTTTTCCATTAAGGATCTCCTGACGCAACACCTACTTCTTTGCTGCAATAGTGAAGGCGATCTCTACACCATCCCTCCTGTCGTGCCTCTCTCCACTGCCAGCGCTCACCTTGCCGTCTCCTCCCAACTTTGGCATCAATGACTTGGTCATCTCGGTGCTGCATCAATTTTTGTTCTGAATAAAAATTCGCACATCACTTGTAATAATGTAGCCCACTCGCTTTGCCAGTCCTGTCAACTTGGCAAACATGCATGTCAACCCTTTGCTACTTCCCTTTCATGCACCTTTGCGCCCTTTGAACTCATTCACTGTGATGTGTGGACATCTCCTGTGGCTAGCATCTCTGGATTCCAATATTATTTGGTTGTCGTTGATGATTTCTCTCATTTTTGCTGGAGCTTTCCTCTCAAAAAAAATCTGACGTCCACTAGCATGTAATCGCCCTTGCTGCCCTCGCTAACACCCAGTTTGGCCTTCCTCTTAAGTTTGTGCAGGCTGACAATGGTCGTGAATTTATCAATCATGCCAACACATCCTTCCTTGCCTCCCACGGCATCATCCTGCACATTTCCTGCCCTCGCACCTCTCCGCGGAATGGAAAGGCTGAACGTATGCTTCGCACACTTCTCCTTCATGCTCACATGCCTCCTCGGTTTTGGGCTGAAGCACTCACAACCACCGCTTATCTTTTAAACCAGTGTCCTTCTTCTTCCATTAGCAATGCCATCCCATACACTCTTCTCCATAACACTTGAAGGGTTACGCGGAAGCTACGCTAGCCGAAAACAAAAATTTCTACCGCGCAAACCAGGAACACTTGCAAGTAAGGGCCGATAGATCGTTACCGATTGGAGTAGAGTGCAGCGGAATAGCCAATCAGGGCAATCCGATCTGGAACAGTGTAGCCGATTCCCGGAGACAACAGCCGATCAACAGCGCGCAACGTAGCAGCGCCTCTACCGGTATCCACACGTCCGGGGACAGAACGCCCTACACCCGTGTGCTAGCACGCGATGCAAGGCTAGGGTTTGGCTCGAAAGTGGGGAGGGTTTCCGTGGAGATTGATCTCGGCGACTTCTGTTGCACGCGATGCAATTGATATATATCAGCTCTCCACCCCTCCCTCCTTTATATAGAGTTGGCCTCTGGGATTAGTAGCCGCTCAGACTCTATTTTGAATTGGATCTCATCCGTATCTCATATAGAGTTTGGCCGCTCACACGTCGTAAGCCCATAGGACTCTATTTTGAATTGGATCTCATCCGTATCTCATATAGAGTTTGGCCGCTCACACGTCGTAAGCCCATAGGACTCTATCCGATCGGATCCCTATCCGATCGAGCCGTATCCGAGTCCAACTCGAATGCCTGTTCTTATCCCCTTAAGCGTGCGACCACGTAGGTTCAGGTATACTCGGTTTCGGCTATAGTCTAACTTAGCCGATCGTCGGCTCGAGTCCAACTCAGGAGACTCCTTCAACGCGGCGCCTAGCAGCACATATTGACACCATAGTATACAAGAATATAATATCGGCTCGAACCTGTAATGTGTACACAAATCCCTTTGCCTCACGATACCGGTTAAGCTATAGGCAAGATGTGTGCCATCCCTTCAATAGCTTAACCATTCACTCGAACCGTATTGGATTATCTGTCTATTGATTGACTCCTCAATCAACTTAGCATGGCCATGCATTTCCATAATCCATTACCTCGAGGGGCCCAGAGATATCTCTCCAAAGGAGGGGCAAATTCCATCTTGATCACTCACATCCCACTCCATGTTTCATAGCAAACCCGAAAACCACCTTTATAACTACCCGATTACGGAATAGCGTTTGGTAGTCCCAAAGTAGGCTACTACACATGTTGGAATCCATGGTGATCTCGGTCTAAGGACTTTGTACCAACACTACTCGAGACCAACTAATGGCACATTAATTCTGTAGTGTCTCATGGTGGGTCTATCCAACAATGTGTTCTCCAACACATGTGTCCATGTTTATTGATTTGGTATCACCATACCCATGATCTATGAGACATGATCATCAATCAATAAACATGCCGATCTTAGAATCATATTTGTTCCAACAATATGACATATGATCGGGGATCGTTTAGAAATAGATTCATACATATCGAGTCTCATAAATAAGTCACGTACTTATTGATCAATACAAGATGTCTATTTCATGGAACCGAATAACACTTTATTCATTTATACATAAACATTGACGTGATATCCAACATCTCCATGTTGCCTCTAGGGCATATCACTAACAATCTCCCACTTGCACTAGAGTCAATCATGTAAGTATCTAATACCCATTGCTCTTGTGTGCGCCTCATGCTTCGGTGGGAGAGGTTTTGTCGCGGATCGGCTATGTTGAGATCCGTGTGCACTTTGCATATCTTGACATCACCTCTGTCCACAATCTCGCGGATGAGATGATATCGCCGAAGTATGTGTTTGGACTTCGATGTGACCTCGGCTCCTTGGCTTGCGCAATGGCTCCACTATTATCACAATAGAGAGACATTGGACCGTCGTACTAGTCATCACACCAAGCTCGAAACGAATTTCTTGATCCAAACAGCCTCCTTTGCGCTTCCGAAGCGCAATGTACTCGGCCTCCGTTGTAGAATCGGCAACGGTATCCCGCTTGGAACTCTTCCAGTGCGCGCCTCCGTTCGGGCGAACACGAACCCGATTGCGATCTATAATCATCCTTGTCCGTTTGGAAGCTAGCATCGGTGTAACCACTTACAACGAGCTCTTCTTCACCTTCATAGACTAGGAACATATCCTTAGTTCTTCTCAAGTACTTAAGGATATTCTTTACTGGCGATCCAGTGACCTTCACTGGATCGACGAGTATCTGCTCGTAGCACTCAAAGCGTACGAGACATCGGGCGTGTACAAAGCATGGCATACATGATGGATCCAATTGCCGAAGCATATGGAACCATACCCATCTTATTCCGCTCATCATGTGTCGAGGACACGATTCTTGCTAAGATTAATGCCATGTGACATGGGCAAGAAACCTTTCTTGGAATCATGCATGTTGAACCTTTTCAACACCTTGTCAATGTATGTACTTTGGCTTAATCCGATTAGCCTCTTGGATCTATCTCTATAGATCCGAATGCTAATATGTATGCTGCCTCCCTAAGTCTTTCATGGAAAAACTATTTTTCAATGAAGACTTGACGGATTCTAGCATAGGGATATCATTTCCAATCAATAATATGTCATCCACATATAAGATTAGAAATACAATTGCACTCCCACGCCCTTTTTGTAAACACAGGCCTCTTCTTCGTTTTTGATGAAACCAAACCCTTTGATTACTTCATCAAAACGAATATTCCAACTCCGAGATGCTTGCTTCAATCCATAAATGGATTTCGTAGCTTGCATATCTTTCCGAGCGATTCGGATCGACAAAACCCGAGGTTGTATCATGTATACATCCTCGCTTAGGTTTCCATTTAGGAAAGCCGTTTTGACATCCATCTGCCATATCTCATAGTCGAAATATGCAGCAATCGCGAGGATAATCCGAATAGATTTAAGCATTGCGACGGGCGAGAAGGTTTCATCATAATCAACTCCTTGAATCTGTTTAAAACCTTTCGCCACCAATCGTGCCTTATAGATGTGAACATTTCCATCCATATCGGCCTTTTCTTAAAAACCCATTTACACTCAATGGTTTTGACACCATCGGTGGATCAACCAAGTTCCAAACTTGATTGTCGTACATGGATTCTATTTCGGATTTCATGGCTCCAAGCCACTTGTTGGAATCGGGTCCCACCATCGCTTCCTCATAGGTCTTAGGTTCATCGTTGTCCAACAACAATATATCACGTTGTTCCGCACTTGTGTACTCGGTGCACGACGTGATCTTTCGGACCTCAGTGGGGGTGTATCTACAACGGTGGCGCAACACTTTGCTCCTCCGTTGTGGTTACGTGGTCGAAACATTTTCTGGTGTTTCTTGAACTTCTTCAAGATGCACCCGCTCCCACTAACCCTTCTTGAAAGAAACTCTTTCTCCAAGAAGACACCGTGTCGGGCGACAAACACTTTGCCTTGTTCCCGATTATAAAAGTAATATCCCTTGGTTTCCTTAGGATATCCCACAAAGAAGCACTTGTCGATTTGGGTGTGAGCTTGTCGGCGTAAACGTTTTACATAAGCCTCACATCCCCAAATTTTGAGAAAAGACAAACTAGGGGGTTGCCCTGTCCATATCTCATATGGTGTCTTTTCAACCGACTTAGATGGAACTCTATTTAGTGTGAGCGCAGTTGTTTCAAGAGCATATCCCGAAGGATAACGGAAGATCACTTTGGCTCATCATCGACCGCACCATGTCCAACAAGGTGCGATTTCTCCGTTCGGACACTCCGTTCCATTGCGGAGTTCCGGCGAGTCAACTGTGGAACAATTCCACAATCTTTCGATGATTACCAAACTCTTGGCTCAAGTATTCCCCTCCACGATCGATCGTAGAAACTTGATTGTTTTCCCTAAATGATTCTGTACTTCATTCTGGAATTCTTTGAACTTTTCAAAGGATTCGGACTTATGCCTCATTAAGTAGATATAACCATATCTACTAAAGTCATCGGTAAAGGTAATGAAGTATTGATAACCTCCTCGGCCGTTGAGCTCATTGGTCCACATACATCGGTATGTACGAGTGCCAATAAGTCACTTGCTCTCTCACTATGTCCCGTGAAAGGTGCCTTTGTCATCTTACCAAGTAAACAAGACTCACATGTCTCAAATGATTCAAAATCAAAAGAGTGAAGCAATCCATCCTTATGGAGCTTCTCCATGCGTTTCTTATTTATATGGCCTAAGCGACAATGCCGGATAAATGTGGGGTTTATATCATTAGAGAGTTGCCTTTCTGTATTAATGTTATAGATGGGAGACGCTTCAAGATTCAAAACGTATAATCCATTCACCAATGGAGCATGAAAATAGAACATATCTCTCGAGATATATTGAACAACCATTGTTCATTGATCTAAAATCATATCCTTCCGCTTGCAAACATGAAGCGGAAATAACGTTTGACATAGTGTTGGAACACAATAACAATTATTTAATTCCAAAACTAATCCTGAAGGTAGATGAAGTGGTATCTTGTGCCGACAAAGAATCGTAGCAGCAACGCTTGCTCCATTGCCGACGCGCAGTTCACCTCGCCCCTTCTCAATCCTCTACTTCTTCTCATTCCCTGCAACGATTTGCAAATATGAGCTACGATCCGGTATCAAATACCCAAGAGTCGAGTAGGTGAAGTAGCAAGATTAATGTCTATAACATTAATACCAGAAGCGAAGTCGTACTTTGCTTCTTTTTGAGATCCTCCATGTACTTCTTGCAGTTCCTCTTCCAAGGGGCTCGTCTCCTTGCAATAGAAGCAAACGGCATCTGATGCCGCCGACCCCTTCTTGCCCTTCTTTGCATTAGAGGCACTCGCGATCTCATCGGGAGTTAACTTCCTCTTGGTGCAAAGTTTCTTGACAGTGGTTTGCGCTTAGCCTTCGCATCATCATCACATGATGACCGTTTTTCTGGATACTCTCCTCACTGTCTTTAGCATCCCATGCAATTCAGCCAAGGTCCTATCCATATTGTTCATGTGATAATTTAATATGAATGGCTCGAAGCTCGGAGGGAGCGACGGAGAATCACATCGAGCCAACTCTTGGCTAAGGGGAAAACCCGGTTTTCTAGACTCTCAATGTAGCCAATCATCTTTATCACATGCGGATGACGGGATTCCCTCAACAAGCCTGCACGCAAACAAGGACTTTGAGGTGTTGAACCTCTCGGCCCGAGCTTGGTTCTCAAACATGCCACGCAGCCCCCGAATAATAGTGTGAGCATCGCTGCTCTCATATTGCTTCGAAGCTCGGGGACATTGTAGCAAGCATAAGACGGCTTATATCTAGGGCATCATTAGTGTGCTTCTCATAAGCCCTCCGTGCGGTTGCGGTGGCATTAGTTGGCAAATCCTCGGGATAGGGTACTTCAAGAACGTACTCCTTACGCTCTTGCTTGAGAACAATTCTCAAGTTGCGATACCAATCCATAAAGTTTGTTCCATTTAATTTTTCCTTTTCGAGAATAGATCGCAAATTAAAGGTACTGGGTGTAGTATTAACCGCCATTTATTCTACAACAGAAAAAGCAAAGTTTAGCACAATGTTTATGCTATGTCTTTTGTTAAACAATTTAACATAAGACTCCCATTACGTATTTTCCACCTTCCCTCTAGGTTACGTATTGGGTCAAGATCCACATGTTAATTAATTTTCTAGTGAGCTTTGGCATCACCGTAGAAAATTAGTAACATCGGTAAGCAACACCTTGCTAATCACATCTCTATGTGACTCTTGTTGTTGGTGTGGCATCTCCATGCCCCGGCCCCAACCTATGCCCCAAGGCCCAAAACTGTTTTGATAGCCTTGTTAAGTAAACCAAATGCTCCTGCGTATATGTCCGACATATACCCCTCGTGTTATGATAGAGAATGGCACTCGCTTTGGCGGACCCACCATTGACGAGCATAACGGTGACGGGTGCAACATTTGGAAGGGCATCATTACTACTTAATTTTGCGAGGGATGCTATCCTATCAAACAAACATATCACATATGAAAGCAAGAAGAATAGCATATAGTGAAATAGTATGGCCCCCTTCACATGGTGATCTCCATCTCCATGTCGGCGCCGAGGATCTCCATCTTCGGCACCATCTTCCAAGTGTCGAATGCTTGATATCTTCAAACTAAGCTACTACTATAGAAGCTCTAATTGAAGATTACATCGACTCGCAGTCGTGAAAGAATATTACAAGCATTGCACGTATGAAAGAATATTACAGGATTGCACATATGAAAGAATATTACATGCATCACATGCATCTCATACATACAATAGGGCCATACCATCTCAAAGCATTCTCTCGCAAAAACAAGTTAGACGTAGAAACGTTTTCTACTTATCGCGAGCTATGGCATCGAGACGACCTATAAGGGGTACGCACACGGCGGTCCCGCTAGCCAGGTTAGCGGGCGGGGGTCGAGGGGGAGCCAAGGACGAAATTCATAGATCCAATCTATGAAATTGCTTACGGAAACCATATCGGCATAATCACATTATGCCGTCCCGATACACTATCAAGGGAGATGGTTTGCGCGCAGCGCGAGGCAGCAAACAAGATCGGACTACGAGATAGCTTCGGCATAATCACATTATACCGTTCCGATACACTATCAAGGAACGCTATCTCGAAGCCGACTCAAACCGAGTTATATGGAAATTGCTTCGACGTAATCACATTACGCCGTTCCGATACACTATCAAGGAACGTAATTACCATTAACTCTCCTCAACAAATCCCGTAAAACCGATTGATCTAATCAACCCGTGCGCAAAACTTGTTCCGATCCAATCTAAAACCCGAACTAAGCAAGATTAGCTCTGATACCACTGAAGGGTTACGCGGAAGCTACGCTAGCCGAAAACAAAAATTTCTACCGCGCAAACCAGGAACACTCGCAAGTAAGGGCCGATAGATCGTTACCGATTGGAGTAGAGTGCAGCGGAATAGCCAATCGTGGCAATCCGATCTGGAATAAGTGTAGCCGATTCCCGGAGACAACGCCGATCAACCGCGCAACGTAGCAGCGCCTCTACCGGTATCCACACGTCCGGGGACGAACGCCCTACACCCGTGTGCTAGCACGCGATGCAAGGCTAGGGTTTGGCTCGAAAGTGGGGAGGGTTTCCGTGGAGATTGATCTCGGCGACTTCGTTGCACGCGATGCAATTGATATATATCGCTCTCCACCCCTCCCTCCTTTATATAGAGTTGGCCGGCTGGGATTAGTAGCCGCTCGGACTCTATTTTGAATTGGATCTCATCCGTATCTCATATAGAGTTTGGCCGCTCACACGTCGTAAGCCCATAGGACTCTATTTTGAATTGGATCTCATCCGTATCTCATATAGAGTTTGGCCGCTCACACGTCGTAAGCCCATAGGACTCTATCCGATCGGATCCCTATCCGATCGAGCCGTATCCGAGTCCAACTCGAATGCCTGTTCTTATCCCCTTAAGCGTGCGACCCAGTAGGTTCAGGTATACTCGGTTTCGGCTATAGTCTAACTTAGCCGATCGTCGGCTCGAGTCCAACTCAGGACTACATCAACAGCGGCGCCTAGCAAGCACATATTGACACCATAGTATACAAGAATATAATATCGACTCGAACCTGTAATGTGTACACAAATCCCTTTGCCTCACGATACCGCTTAAGCTATAGGCAAGATGTGTGCCATCCCTTCAATAGCTTAACCATTCACTCGAACCGTATTGGATTATCTCGTCTATTGATTGACTCCTCAATCAACTTAGCATGGCCATGCATTTCCATAATCCATTACCTCGAGGGGCCCAGAGATATCTCTCCAAAGGAGGGGCAAATTCCATCTTGATCACTCACATCCCACTCCATGTTTCATAGCAAACCCGAAAACCACCTTTATAACTACCCAGATTACGGAATAGCGTTTGGTAGTCCCAAAGTAGGCTACTACACATGTTGGAATCCATGGTGATCTCGGGTCTAAGGACTTTGTACCAACACTACCTGAGACCAACTAATGGCACATTAATTCCCGTAGTGTCTCATGGTGGGTCTATCCAACAATGTGTTCTCCAACACATGTGTCCATGTTTATTGATTTGGTATCACCATACCCATGATCTATGAGACATGATCATCAATCAATAAACATGCCGATCTTAGAATCATATTTGTTCCAACAATATGACATATGATCGGGGATCGTTTAGAAATAGATTCATACATATCGAGTCTCATAAATAAGTCACGTACTTATTGATCAATACAAGATGTCTATTTCATGGAACTGAATAACACTTTATTCATTTATACATAAACATTGACGTGATATCCAACATCTCCATGTTGCCTCTAGGGCATATCACTAACACATACATAAACCAGTGTCCTTCTTCTTCCATTAGCAATGCCATCCCATACACTCTTCTCCATAACACACCATCTCTCTATAGCCACCTTCATGTCTTTGGTTGCTTGTGTTTTCCCAACCTCTCCGCCACCGCTGCTCACAAACTTGCTCCTCGGTCTACAACCTGCGTCTTTCTCGGCTATCCTTCCCAACACAAAGGATATCGTTGCCTTGATCTCACTACCACAAAGTCATCATATCCGTCATGTTGTGTTTGATGAAAATATTTTTCCATTTGCCAGTAGAGATCATGCACCTATTCCCACTTCTGATTCCACTGCCAACCTCGATTTCCTCATCGACGATCCTGCTATATCGGTGTCTTCTTCCTCTGTCATAGCACCTATGCAGGTCTCCCCGGTGGCTGCTCCAACTTCGGGTGATGGCTGCTTGCTGTCCCGACCGCCCGTATGTCTGGTTTACACCCGATGGCCACGTGTGGCACTCTCTCCTTCACCACCGGCTGAGCCTCCTGCTCCTCGTGTGGTTGTCCCGTCGACCGAGCCAGCTGCAGCTGCAGTTGCACCGCCACCTCCCCAAATTGTTACATGCTCCAAGGCTGCTGTTGATCCCTCTATGGAATTTTTCTCACTGACGGCTTAGCATGCTCCGGTATCGTCGATTCCGACCAACTACCGCAGCGCACTTGCTGATCCCAATTGGTGAAGTGCGATGAGCGATGAGTACAAGGCGCTAATGGATAATCAGACTTGGCGCCTTGTCCCTCGTCCACCGGGTGCTAACATCATCTCTGGCAAGTGGATTTTCAAGCATAAATTTCACTCTGATGGCAGCCTGGCTCACTACAAAGCACGATGGGTTGTTCGTGGCTTCTCTCAGCAACACCGCGTTGACTATGATGAGACTTTTAGTCCAGTGGTCAAGTCGGCGACCATCCGCACAGTTCTCTCCATTGCTGCATCCCGTTCCTGGCTGATTCATCAACTCGATGTGAAGAATGCTTTTCTTCATGGCACCATCTCCGACAATGTCTACTGTCAGCAACCCCCTGGGTTTGTGGATCCGGCTCACCCGACCATGTGTGTCATCTTTAGAAGTCACTTTATGGTCTAAAGCAGGCTCCGCGGGCATGGTACCATCGCTTCGCCACCTACATCTGTCAACTCGGATTTGTTGCCGCCTCCTCCGACACATCCTTGTTTGTCCTCCGCCAAGGAACTGACATGGCCTACCTACTGCTGTACGTCGACGACATCGTCCTCACCGCCTCCACCCACACCCTCCTCGAGCGCATCATCGGCTAGCTTCGCTCGGAGTTTGCCATGACGGACCTTGGAGATTTGCACTTCTTCCTCGTCATCTCCATCACAAACTCTTCCAATGGCCTACTATTGTCTCAACGATAGTATGCCATCGATCTTCTCTGCCGTGCAGGCATAGCTGAGTGTCATCCTACTACCACGCCAGTAGACACTCATGCTAAGCTCTCTGGTCTCGATGGCGCTTCGGTTGCTGATCCCTCGGAGTATCGGAGTCTTGTAGGTGCACTCCAATACTTGACACTTACTCGCCCTGACTTGGCATATGCCGTTCAATAGGTTTGCCTCTTTATGCACGACCCCCAAGAGCCTCACCTCGCGCTTATAAAGCGCATACTACGGTATGTCAAGGGCACACTCAAAGCCGGACTCCACATCGGTTGTTCACCGGTATCCTCGATTACCTCCTACTCCGATGCTGATTGGGCTAGCTGTCCGGATTCTTGTCGCTCTACATCCGGCTACTACATATTTCTTGGTGACAATCTTGTGTGTTGGTCCTCCAAGCGTCAGACTACAGTATCTCGCTCCAGTGTCGAGGCCGAGTACCGCGTCGTTGCTCATCCCGTTGCAGAGTGTTGCTGGCTTCGACAACTTCTTCAGGAACTTCATGTGCCTCTCACTTTGGCCACCGTGGTTTACTGTGACAACGTTAGTGCCATCTAGATGTCTACCAATCCAGTATAACACCGGCGGACTAAACATATTGAGATCGACATTCATTTTGTCCGCAAGAAGGTTTCTCTCGGTGAAGTCCATGTCTTGCATGTGCCATCATATCATCAGTTTGCAGACATCATGACAAAGGGCTTGCCGACTCAGCTTTCCTAGGAGTTTCGGTCCAGTCTTTGCGTCCGGACTCCTCTCGCTGCGACTGCGAGTGGGTATTAGAGAATTTGATTGTTGTACTTTCCTACCTTAAGTCTTTCCTTCTATTGTACCTACCATAGTTGTACTTTCGTAGTTATTGTACTTTCCTAGTTTAGCTCCTCTAATTGAGGATTGCACTCTTATACATGGAATACACCCCTGCCTATTGGCTATGTGGTGATTGTGCATTCCTTTCTACAGTGTAGATGGAGCCCACGTTCTGGTCAAGTTATCCATATCCAATGGAGCAGCAAGCTCCGAAGTTCTACACACGTGCAATTTTTGAGAAGTTCAAAGACGCCCTCGAGAGGACAACCATGTACACAATGGCCTGTGAGTCAGAGCCAGGATTGTATTATGTGAGGAAAATATTTTTACAAGAAACACTGTGGGGGAGATCCCACAGTAACAACCAAAGCATTTTATTAAAGAGAGAGTGACTTACAGATGTGCACGCTTACAAGTCTGGAGAAAGAAAAAGACACGAACAAGCAAAAAAGGCTTACAAGCGTGCGAGAGGGCGGAGGGAGGATCAACTAAAAGCATCTAACCAAACACAAAAGGAAGATTTGAGCTCTTCCCTAAATCTTGCGGATTGAAGATATCCTTGACTTCTGAAATTAAATTTCCAAAGTCTAAGAGTCAGGTTTTTTTGATGAAAGACTTTATCATTTTGAAGTTTCCACATCTCCCAAGCCGCTATGAGAGTCATCTCGGTGAAAAAGGGCAGGGAGTTTGAATTCTGAGAATGCCAGAGTCTATCGGCACAATGAAGAGTATCATCCCACTGAACTTGAATGGAAGCTCAGCACTCAGCAGCAAAAGGGCAGTAGAAAAGAACAAGTGGTATATGGTCTCCTCTTCCCCCTAGTCACACATTATACAGATGGTGTTATCTTGAACATTTAGGTGTCTACGTTGTATCATAGATTTTGTGTTGAGTCTGTCTACTAGTAGCAACCAAGCGAAGAATTTGATGCAAAGCATGCAGCTGGACTTCCATATTTTCTTGAAGAAAGGATGCGGATCGATATTGTTAAAGACATGTTGATAGAATCTGCCAGAGGTATATTTACTTCCCCACACCAGCGTCCAGCAATCATTTATACCTTCTTCATATGGCAGGTTTTGCAGATAGGCCTCTAGATCTTCTAATTCATGGAAAGCTTGCTGCGATAAGGACAGATAGAAAATGCTGTCCAGATCTATCGCGTGCATGATTTCTACCACCAAAGTGATACTGTTTTTTTACAAAAGAAGCCAGGTGAGGATGAGCCTCTCAGAGAACAGTGTTGTTCCAGCGGTCTTCCCAAAACAAATTGTCTGCCCGTTACCTAGCTGGCATTTGGAAATAGTTCTGAAGATTTCATTTAGCCTAAGAACATCCTTCCACCAGAAGGAGACTGTCTCTCTGACTGCATGGGGCACTTTGTTTGGGTAATATCTGTACCAAATTAGATTAACCCAAGGGACGTCTTCATTGTTATAGAACTTGTTGAGCTATTTGAGGAGAAGTGCATCATTTTGTAATATAAGATTAAGAACCCCCAAGGCCTCCTTTCATTTTGGGCAGTTATACTGTCGTCCATGCTACCAAGTTCCCTCCCTTTTTATCCATGTTATTTCCTCTCCAAAGACACTTTTTTCGAGCTCTGTCAATGTTAGCGATAACTCCTTTTGGGATCTTGATTGTGCACCTTGTGTAGATTGTTATTGGAGTAATTGCAGAGTTTACCATTTCTAGACGGCCGGAGTAAGAGAGCCAAGTTGCACAGGCCGAAAACCTTCTTTCTATTCTATCCATCATTGGTGTCAAATCCTCTATTCTTGGCTTTGTTGTACCCATTGGCAGTACCAAATAGGTGAAGGGCATCGTTCCCACATCACAGCCAAACGTATTGGCCAAGATAGTGAGTTTATCCACATTGACATTGACGGGATACATGTGGGACTTCTTGTAATTCACTTGCAGGCCTGTTGACAGTTGGAAGTTGTGCAATAAAGCTTGGAGAAAGAACAGTTGTTTAGTCTTTGCCTGAAGAAGTAAAAGTGTGTCATTGGCATATTAAACGATGGGGAAATCATCTGTTGGTTGTGGAATTGGCAAGTTAAGGAGTCCACTCTCTCTTGCTTTGTTGATTAGCACCTTGAAGAGTTCGGCCACCAGAACAAACAGGAGAGGAGAGGGGGTCTCCTTGTCGCACTCCCCTTTTACACTTGAAGAATTTTCCTGGAACTCCATTGAGAAGAACCGCCGAGGACCCCGAGGAGAGGATAGCTTGCACCCAGCCCAACCACTTATTTGAGAATCCTAGACAGGACATTGTCTGAATGATCGTTGAGTGTTCAACAGTGTCAAAGGCTTTCTCAAAGTCAAGTTTTAGGATTAAGATCTCTCTCCTGGATTGGTGGCATTGGTGGATATATTCATAGCTCCAAGCTAGATAGTCGTGTATTGTTCTTGTACTAATGAAGCCATATTGGTTCTTATGAATCATCTTAAGAATAATTTGCTGCAATCTATCAGCCAAGATCTTGGTTATAACTTTTAGGGAGATGTTCATAAGAGAGATTGGCCGGTAATCATTGACTGTCTTTGGGTTATCCTTCTTGGGAACGAGAGTAATATAGGAAGTGTTAATAGGACCAAGGTTGATGTTGCCCTCCTGAAAGGCATCACACAGGGAATAGAAATCCAATTTAATAAATTGCCAACATTTTTTCATGAAAAGACCGGTAAAACCATCTGGCCCTGGAGCATTGTCAATAGGCATTTTGCTGATTACCGAGTCAATTTCTTGATGAGAAAAGGGCATGGTAAGCGACTCCAGGTCATCAACCTACGGTATCAGGCTGGGTAGATCAAAGATCATTATTGGTTCCGAAGTGCTTCCCATGCGGTTTCTTAAAGTATTTCAGATAATTCCTGCCTTACCGGCATGGTCTTGCATCCAGATTCCATTATCATTTTTGAGCTGAGCTATTGAGTTTGTTCTGTAAGAAACTATCGCCATACCATGAAAGTATTTGGTGCATTCATCCCCCAGCCTGATCCTGTTCATTGTATGTCGGTTTCGCTAGTACAGATTCTTGTAGTGTAGCTAGGTTTGGAGCTGTTTCTTTACTGCAACTCTTAGGTTTAATTATGGGTTATGTAAACCTCTTCTGTCCTCAAGAGTATCCAGGAAGCTGATCACCTTATTGCAGTTGTTGATTAAAACCCTGAGGTTAGATATGCTCTTACTCCAATGCTTCAAGATGGCCCTGAGGGTTTTGAACTTTGTTGGGATATTCTTCGCAGCGTCAGTTGAGCTTGGGGTGGAAGCCCAGCACATTGCCACTGTCTCCAGGAAATCATTCTGCTCAGTCCAGTAATTTTCAAAGCAAAGATGCTTGCCTTCGGGATGTTTGTGTTGATAACAATCTTACAAGGAATATGATCAAAGGTGATCTTGGCTAGGGGCATCACAGAGGTATTGGGGAAATCAATGGTCCAATTCATGGACGTGAAGAACCAGTCTAGTTGCTCTAGTAGAGGATCCGATTGCATATTACTCCACGTGAAAGCTATTCCCTTCAAAGGCAGTTCAATGAGTCCTAGGTGGCCAATTGCTTCATTAAAGATTAGGGTATCCAATATGTTGCCTCCTGGTTTATTCCTATTGTTTAGAGATCTATAAAAGTTGAAATCCCCAAGGAAAATTCAGTTTTCATTGTCCTGATTGTCATGGCTTTTGAACCAAGTGATAAACTCTGTTGAGCAGGCTCCTTGCAGGGGCCATACATCGTTGTCAGCTTCCAAGAATCAAGATTGTGCAAAGATTTAAAACTAACTGTGATACCAAACCTTTGTTTATCCAATACTAGGCCCGCAAAGATACTGTTGTTCCAAAGAACAAGAATTCCCCCTAAGGCTCCCACCAAAGGAATAAAATCAAAGTTATCAAAGTGGCGTGGGGCAAAGTTTTTTATAAAAGCTTTCTCAAAATGTTCCCTTTTTCCTGGAGGCATATTACAGCGCAAGCGCTCTCCTTAATCTTATTTCTGACAGCTTCCCATTTGGCCTGGGCGTTTATCCCTCGAACATTCCAGCACAGAAAAAACCAATCACAAGTAATCATTGGGAGGGAGCGGATTAGCGATCAGGTTGCCCAAAATGACTAGCATGATGGGGCAAGGGAAGATAAAGGATTGGACCCCAAACAGGATAGAAGCAGCTAAGTACAAGATTATCATCAGATTAAAATAGTGATAACATCAATAAATCAGATGGGTCATTGTCATGAAACAATAGTTGTGCCACCATCTGGCTAAGCCAATTACGATACAGTCATCCAACAAACACAGGCACAAAAGATCAGACTTAAGATTGCAGAAGATAAGATGGGGAGGGGGTTGGGGGTGATGGAAGGCCTAATTGTCAACATCATCAACATTTTCATCATTATCTGGCACATTTTGCATTAGCGCTTCATCGGTGAGCTCGCCAGGATACACCCCACAGCTGATCCCCCGTCCTTGTAACACCGACAGCTACACCGGCCCCTCCATTCCAGTCAATTCATCGATCTGCACGACCACAATCTTTCTCTTTTTGGAGGGGTTCGCGTCCAATTTCACTGTCGGACAGAAGAAACCATTTAGATTAGAGTTCCTCCTGGTATTACGTCTCACAAAGCTTTGCACTAAAGGAGTAGAATTGTTGACAGAAGAGACTGTAATAGGTAGAGCAAGAGTAAATTTACCATTTGGCAGCTTGTTCTTCTGGCCCCTTGAGCTAGATGGGCTTGGATCAACCATTCTGCTTTGACTAGCAAGAGAGGGGGTGGCCATTGGCCTTTCCCCACGAGCTTCCCTGAGGCAACGATCAACCATAGGCCAATACTACAGAGCAATTGCATCTGGGACCGGCCTCCATGGAATGATCTCACGCCCGTGGACTGTCTGATCGACCTGTTGAACCCTAGGGCGAGCCGAGCAGCTGTTAATGACAATAGGATCGGTTGGTGTCAAGGCAAGTGGCAGGATCTCATTAGGCAGATCTCCCTTCCATAAAAGCAAATGTTTGCACACCTGGATCTGATCGCTTCGAAGCGAGCTTGATCTTCGGTCATCATTGGGGAACTAACATCGCTTGAGGAGGAGCTATCCTGCTCTTCATTCAATGCCTTAATGAGATCCTCCAACGGTATATTTGGCCCATGGGTTCATTGAAGAGCCAGAAACGTCAAGGTCCAGATAGTGTTGTGGCACATGTGGGTGCTCTGGGATTTGAGGATCCCAAGCCAGCCATTCGTCCCCCTCCCCATCCACCTCCATGTCATTCTCATTTTGTTGTTGTTGTTGTTGCTCCTGCTCCATCTGTTGTTGCTGCTGCGACACATTATGATGTTGTTGCTGCTGTTGCGGGACATTGTGGTGTTGGTGCTGGTGATGAAAGAGCTGCTCCTGATGAGGATTTCCTCCAAGAAGCCCTAGGTGCTCGGCGGCCCCCTGGTGCTCGTGTTGCCAGTTAGGAATTTGCGGGTCCAGGCCAAGCAAGATCGGGCCATGCTCCAGGTGCGGCACACCGTCTTATGGAACCGGATCCTCGTCGGCAGGGAACTGATCAGGAAATTGCCCATTGAGGATATAAACTGACACAATCTAGGATCTGCCAAGGCCATCAAACATGGACCCACCTGAAATCACTATGCTTCTCGGAACCCTATCAGGGCTCAAGAGCAGGGTCCGAACGAGAATCCTGGATTTGTTTGCATCCCTGTACCACTCCAACATATGTCCAAAAGACCACTGCCTTGATAAAGACATCGCTATGGTAGTCTAGCAGAAAAGCCAGGAACATGATCCAACAGACTCTGGAGTAAGTGCAAGACCTGGAGTTGATGCCCTCGTCGTGCTTGACCACCCTTATGACATGATCCTGATGAGGGTGGAAAGGGGAGTTACGGACTAATCTATCCTGTTGGACTACTGAGCGCAATTTGATTAGGCCAAGACCGAGGGGGGAGAGGTGAGCATCCACAATCCGAACCTGCTGGTCCTCTTGAAGGAAGTTGCACACATCGTTGAGAGCCGACTGAAGCTGGTCATCCTCTTGCGGCATGGGCTCCAAGGAGACAATGACATACATATTCTTCATGCTCTCTAGGTGGTTCTCCTCCAAGGGCCACCCTCCCATGCGCGGGATGCTCCCATCCATGGTCAACCTGCAGGTCGTCAGTGAGGAACGATCTTGGGTTTACTGAGAAGTTGGCCATATCAGTAGAAGGAGAAACTGAGATGACGTCCCCTAGCGGGAGATTGGGAGGTTTTTCCTGTAGCTTGGGGGGAAGGTTTTGGTGGAGAAGATTGCGAGATTGGGAATGTTGCGGACAATATGGGTGGATAGCGGAGAGTTCATGTTCTTTGCTGTGAGAGAGATGGGCGCGAGAAACGATGGCATCGGTTGGCTTCCAATATTTAGCCTTTGGAGTCCAGTGGATACTGGGCTTGACACGAGGCACACGACTGCCGAAGCGAGTACGAGAAGTTGGCGCAGAAGACTCCAGTTGCCACACCAAGCAGAAGACGGAGGGAGAATGTGACATGCAACACTTTGAAGTGTGGCCAAACTTTGAACATTGAAAGCAGCGGCTTCTCCTTGGGCAATTAAAGCTAACGTGACCTAGATTGATATAGGAAGAACAAAGCCCAAAAACCAAAGATTTGGAAGTGGAAGAATGAGCCATCAAAGATTTTGGGGTAGCTGGATTGGTGATACACGCGGTGCCTTGAATGCGCGTACGGCTCCCTGACACGGATGACCGTTTCAATCATGGGCAGAGAACCAGCTCCTGTTCATGCTCGTTCTTCAAAACCAGGGAAGGATTACCAAAAACCAGCTTGCTAGAAGACGGATCAAGATCATCTTCACGAATCGGAACTGAGAAAACACCAAAGGAGATGAACTTTTTCTTGGCCGGCCTTTTGATTGGTGACAATCAGATTTTTGGCAAAGGAAACTTTGTTGGCATTTTTAAGAGCCTTCTTTCTAGAACTTTTGGAGATGACATTGATCCATTCCTTTTCCTGCTCAATCTCCCAGAGGCGTTTCTCACGCTCCCAATGGGGGGTGCCATTGTTCCACAAATGAAAATAGCAATCGAAGAGCTCAATGGTAACACGACGAAGCTTGTAGATGTGAAAACCCACATGTTTGGAGAACACCGAAAACCGAAAGTGCTTGTTACTTAGGAACGAGACATGAAAGTCAAAAGCTTTGCCACCCAAGCAAGATTGAAGAGCCAACGAAACTGAATACTCTGAGAGCCGAAACAAAAATCGGTGGAAAGTGACAAGCAGGAAGAAAGAGCCAGAGGGCGAGGGTAAAGGATGATGTACCAAGGATTTGAAGAGCTGGCGAACCTCATCCTGCAAAGTCAGACCCCCGATTAAAATCGAGTCTGTTGGCCAGGTTCAAGGAGGAGCCCATTGATGTGATCTCGGCTCCTTGGCTTGCGCAATGGCTCCACTATTATCACAATAGAGAGACATTCGACCAGTCATACTAGTCATCACACCAAGCTCGAAACGAATTTCTTGATCCAAACAGCCTCCTTTGCGCTTCCGGCGCAATGTACTCGGCCTCCGTTGTAGAATCAGCAACAAGTATCCCGCTTGGAACTCTTCCAGCTGACTACGCCTCCGTTCAGGCAGAACACGAACCCAGATTGTGATCTATAATCATCCTTGTCCGTTTGGAAGCTAGCATCGGTGTAACCACTTACAACGAGCTCTTCTTCACCTCCATAGACTAGGAACATATCCTTAGTTCTTCTCAAGTACTTAAGGATATTCTTCACGGCATCCAGTGACCTTCACTGGATCCGATGTATCTGCTCGTAGCACTCAAAGCGTACAAGACATCCGGGCGTGTACAAAGCATGACATACATGATGGATCCAATTGCCGAAGCATATGGAACCATACCCATCTTATTCCGCTCATCATGTGTCCGAGGACACCGATTCTTGCTAAGATTAATGCCATGTGACATGGGCAAGAAACCTTTCTTGGAATCATGCATGTTGAACCTTTTCAACACCTTGTCAATGTATGTACTTTGGCTTAATCCAATTAGCCTCTTGGATCTATCTCTATAGATCCGAATGCCTAATATGTATGCTTGCCTCCCTAAGTCTTTCATGGAAAAACTATTTTTTAATGAAGACTTGACGGATTCTAGCATAGGGATATTATTTCCAATCAACAATATGTCATACACATATAAAATTAGAAATACAAGTGCGCTCCCACTGACCTTTTTGTAAACACATAGGCCTCTTCTTCGTTTTTGATGAAACCAAACCCTTTGATTACTTCATCAAAACGAATATTCCAACTTCGAGATGCTTGCTTCAATCCATAAATGAATTTCTGTAGCTTGCATATCTTTCCAGCGATTCTCGGATCGACAAAACCCCGAGGTTGTATCATGTATACATCCTCGCTTAGGTTTCCATTTAGGAAAGCCGTTTTGACATCCATCTCGCCATATCTCATAATCGAAATATGCAGCAATCGCTAGGATAATCCGAATAGATTTAAGCATTGCGACGGGCGAGAAGGTTTCATCATAATCAACTCCTTGAATCTGTTTAAAACCTTTCGCCACCAATCGCGCCTTATAGATGTGAACATTTCCATCCATATCGGCCTTTTTCTTAAAAACCCATTTGCACTCAATGGTTTTGACACCATCAGGTGGATCAACCAAGTTCCAAACTTGATTGTCATACATGGATTCTATTTCGGATTTCATGGCTCCAAGCCACTTGTTGGAATCGGGTCCCACCATCGCTTCCTCATAGGTCTTAGGCTCATCGTTGTCCAACAATAATATATCACGTTGTTCCGCACCTATGTACCTGTCAGGTGCACGACGTGATCTTCGACTCCGTGGGGCTGGTGTATCTACAACTGGTGGTGCAACACTTTGCTCCTCCTGTTGTGGTTCTGTGGTCGCTGAAATATTTTCTGGTGTTTCTTGAACTTCTTCAAGATGCACCCTGCTCCCACTAACCCTTCTTGAAAGAAACTCTTTCTCCAAGAAGACACCGTGTCGGGCGACAAACACTTTGCTTTGTTCCCGATTATAAAAGTAATATCCCTTAGTTTCCTTAGGATATCCCACAAAGAAGCACTTGTCGATTTGGGTGTGAGCTTGTCGATCGTAAACGTTTTACATAAGCTTCGCATCCCCAAATTTTGAGAAAAGACAAACTAGGGGTTGCCCTCGTCCATATCTCATATGGTGTCTTTTCAATTGACTTAGATGGAACTCTATTTAGTGTGAGCGCAGCTGTTTCAAGAGCATATCCCCAGAAGGATAACGGAAGATCACTTTGGCTCATTATCGACCGCACCATGTCCAACAAGGTGCGATTTCTCCGTTCGGACACCCCATTCCATTGTGGAGTTCCTGGCAGAGTCAACTGTGGAACAATTCCACAATCTTTCGATGATTACCAAACTCTTGGCTCAAGTATTCTCCTCCACGATCCGATCGTAGAAACTTGATTGTTTTCCTAAATGATTCTCAGTACTTCATTCGAATTCTTTGAACTTTTCAAAGGATTCGGACTTATGCCTCATTAAGTAGATATAACCATATCTACTAAAGTCATCGGTAAAGGTAATGAAGTACTGATAACCACCTCTAGCCGTTGAGCTCATTGGTCCACATACATCAGTATGTACGAGTGCCAATAAGTCACTTGCTCTCTCACTATGTCCCGTGAAAGGTGCCTTTGTCATCTTACCAAGTAAACAAGACTCACATGTCTCAAATGATTCAAAATCAAAAGAGTGAAGCAGTCCATCCTTATGGAGCTTCTCCATGCGTTTCTTATTTATATGGCCTAAGCGACAATGCTAGATAAACGTGGGGTTTATATCATTAGAGAGTTGCCTTTTCAATCCTCTACTTCTTCTCATTCCCTGCAACGATTTGCAAATGTGAGCTACTGATCTGGTATCAAATACCCAAGAGTCAGTAGGTGAAGTAGCAAGATTAATGTCTATAACATTAATACCTGAAGCAGAAGTCATACTTTGCTTCTTTTTGAGATCCTCCATGTACTTCTTGCAGTTCCTTTTTCAGTGGCCTGCCTCCTTGCAGTAGAAGCAAACGGCATCTGATGCCGCCGACCCCTTCTTGCCCTTCTTTGCATTTGAGGCACTCGCGATCTCATCGGGAGTTAACTTCCTCTTGGTGCAAAGCTTCTTGACAGGTGGTTTGCGCTTAGCCTTCTGCATCATCATCACATGATGACCATTTTTCTGGATACTCTTCTCACCTGCCTTTAGCATCCCATGCAATTTAGCCAAGGTTCTATCCATATTGTTCATGTGATAGTTTAATATGAATGGCTCAAAGCTCGGAGGGAGCGACTGGAGAATCACATCAGTAGCCAACTCTTGGCTAAGGGGAAAACCTAGTTTTTCCAGACTCTCAATATAGCCAATCATCTTTATCACATGCGGATCGACGGGATTCCCTCAACAAGCTCCGCACGCAAACAAGGACTTTGAGGTGTTGAACCTTTCGCCCGAGCTTGGTTCTCAAACATGCCACGCAGTCCCTGAATAATAGTGTGAGCATCGCTACTCTCATATTGCTTCTGAAGCTCAGGGGACATTGTAGCAAGCATGAGACAGCTTATGTCTAGGGCATCATTAGTGTGCTTCTCGTAAGCTCTCCGTGCAGTTGCAGTGGCATTATTTGGCAAATCCTCCGGATAAGGTACTTCAAGAACGTACTCCTTACGCTCTTGCTTGAGAACAATTCTCAAGTTGCGATACCAATCCATAAAGTTTTTTCCATTTAATTTTTCCTTTTCGAGAATAGATCGCAAATTAAAAGAACTAGGTGTAGTATTAGCCGCCATTTATTCTACAACAGAAAAAGCAAAGTTTAGCACAAAGTTTATGCTATGTCTATTGTTAAACAATTTAACATTAGACTCCCATTACGTATTTTCCACCTTCCCTCTAGGTTACGTATTGGGTCAAGATCCACATGTTAATTAATTTTCTAGTGAGCTTTGGCATCACTGCTAGAAAATTAGTAACATTGGTAAGCAACTCCTTGCTAATCACATCTCTATGTGACTCTTGTTGTTGGTGTGGCATCTCCATGCCCCGGCCCCAACCTATGCCCCAAGGCCCAAAACTGTTTTGATAGCCTTGTTAAGTAAACCAAATGCTCCAGCTGTATATGTCCGACATATACCCCCTCGTGTTATGATAGAGAATGGCACTCTGCTTTGGCAGACCCACCATTGACGAGCATAACGGTGACGGGTGCAACGTTTGGAAGGGCATCATTACTACTTAATCTTGCGAAGGATGCTATCCTATCAAACAAACATATCACATATATGAAAGCAGGTAGAATAGCATATAATGAAATAGTATGGCCCCCTTCACATGGTGATCTCCATCTCCATGTCGGCGCTGAGGATCTCCATCTTTGGCACCATCTTCCAATGTGCATGATGCTTGATTTCTTCAAACTAAGCTACTACTATAGATGCTCTAATTGAAGATTACATCGACTCGCAGGTCGTGAAAGAATATTACAAGCATTGCACGTATGAAAGAATATTACAGGGATTGCACATATGAAAGAATATTACATGCATCACATGCATCTCATACATACAATAGGGCCATACCATCTCAAAGCATTCTCTGCAAAAACAAGTTAGGCATAGAAACGTTTTCTACCTATCGCAGAGAAACGGCATCGAGACGACCTATAAGGGGGTACGCACACGGCGGTCCCGTAAAACCGATTGATCTAATCAACCCGTGCGCAAAACTTGTTCCAGATCCAATCTAAAACCCGAACTAAGCAACCTGGCTCTGATACCACTGAAGGGTTACGCGGAGGCTACGCTAGCCGAAAACAAAAACTTTTAACCGCGCAAACCAGGAACACTTGCAAGTAAGGGCCGATAGATCGTTACCGATTGGAGTGTGCAGCGGAAACAGCCAATCAGGGCTATCCGATCCGGAACAGTGTAGCCGATTCCCGCAAGCCGACAGCCGATACCCGGGGACAGCCGATTCGCAGATGCCGTAGCCGATCCGAGTCGTCCGACTGTGTTCTCGCACCTCGCTCTGATGCGCTCGACCGCAGCTAATTCCTCCACAGCCGATGAACAGCGCGCAACGTAGCAGCGCCTCTACCGGTATCCACACGTCCGGGGACAGAACGCCGAACACCCGTGTGCTAGCACGTGATGCAAGGCTAGGGTTTGGCTCGAAAGTAGGGAGGGTTTCCGTGGAGATTGATCTCGGCGACTTCTGTTGCACGCGATGCAATTGACCTGTCATAGCTCTCCAAACACATACTTCGGCGATATCATCTCATCCGCGAGATAGTGGACAGAGGTGATGTCAAGATATGCAAAGTGCACACAGATCTCAACATAGCCGATCCGCTGACAAAACCTCTCCCTTAGCCGAAGCATGAGGCGCACACAAGAGCAATGGGTATTAGATACTTACATGATTGACTCTAGTGCAAGTGGGAGATTGTTAGTGCAACGAAGTCGCCGAGATCAATCTCCACGGAAACCCTCCCCACTTTCGAGCCAAACCCTAGCCTTGCATCGCGTGCTAGCACACGGGTGTTCGGCGTTCGTCCCCGGATGTGTGGATACCGGTAGAGGCGCTGCTACGTTGCGCGCTGTTCATCGGCTGTGGAGGAATTAGCTGCGGTCGAGCGCATCAGAGCGAGGTGCGAGAACACAGTCGGACGACTCAGATCGGCTACGCATCTCGCGAATCGGCTGATTGGCGAATCGGCTGTCCCCGGTATCGGCCGTCCGGCTTGCGGGAATCGGCTACACTGCTCCGGATCGGATAGCCCCGATTGGTCAGCTTTCCGCCACACTCCAATCGGTAACGATCTATCGGCCCTTACTTGCAAGTGTTCCTGGTTTGCGCCGTTAAAAGTTTTTGTTTTCGGCTAGGGTAGCCTCCGCGTAACCCTTCACCCATGTCCAACTACTGGCGACCAAGAGAGCACTAGGGATCAACATCTTGAACAACGGTGAAGGAGATGGAGGTGGAGCTACTGACGTGAGAGGCGGTGGAATCTGCGAGGCGGAAGAGCGAGAGCGAAAATATTGCTAGAAAACAGCAAAAGATTCCTGGTTCAAGTGAACTTGGCTTATTAGACATTCCATTGTGTGTGCAAGAAGTTCAAGAGAGATGGCCTGCTGTGTGGCCACGTTTTGAAAGTCATGACGCAACTAAATATCTATATATTGCCAGAAAAATACTTGCTTAATCGTTGGACACTCAATGGAAATGAAAGCACTTCAATCCCACCTATGATGCATAATGTCGATGAGGTATCAACTAGAAAGATGAGGTATATTAGAGTTTGCAAGAAATCTGTTTCGGTTGCAAGGAAAGCATGCAAGACAAAAGAAGGATATGATCTTGCTATCAAGACAGTACATGATTTGGCAGAAAAGCTTGCATCAATGAACTTGACGCCAATGGGAGGACAACATGCTGAGAAGGCCCAGTCTAAGGATGGAGGTGACAGCCAGAAAAAATCTGTGAATGAGAGTAACACACGCGGAAAGATCCTAAAAAGAAATTTCTAGGGGTAGGCAAAAAAAATCAACTAGGCTGAAATCTGCTCTTGATGGTAACACTAATTCATGCAGGAAAAAAAAAGAAAGAAGTTGGAAAAAAGTGCTAAAGCTAGTGGTACAATGGTGCAATAGATTGCAGGTAAACTATTGATAAGTTGTCCATGAAATGCTTTTGTAGATAGTGTTTTGTTGTCATACTTTGTATCTATCATGAAACTTATAATTGTTTGGTTATATATAGGGCCGAAGAAAAAAATCCCTAGAAACCACAGTTTGGGGGGAGGAGGGATGGAGAATGAAAAGATTGTACGGAATCTGCTGCTTAATCTCCTTGTAAACACCACTGTAGTCGATTGATAAACACGTCAGTCGAAAAACGGGCTTTACTCAATTATATGGAAAAAGTAAATGGAAAATATATTAATCTCTTCCAAAAATCTCTCCCCTTTATTACATACCTCTTGGGGTCTATTTATAGGTTTATAGCCCTAGGTTTGCAACCCTAGGGTTTCTATTTACTCGGGAATTGACTTAACACCATTATGACAGGGGCATTTACAAGGGTAACATTAGTCTTTTGGCCCAACTAACCAGCCCATGGGCTCTAAGGGTTTCCTCCTGGACTACTTGTTGGGCCTCCCTCCCGGGATAGTAGGCTTGGTCAAGGCACGACTGGCTTCACCACCTGGTGGAGCTTCGCCGTTCGATGGTGGAGGATCTTCGCTTCGTTGCTTGATGGGTGCTTCGCCTCCCGGCGCTCGCCTTCGCCACTTGTGGGTGCTTCACCCTTTTGCGTCTCATCATGTAGCTTGATGGGTGTTTCGGTAGGTTCGGTCAAAGGCCCTCATGACATGCCTCCAACAGCCGTATTGTAAAACTTGATTGTGTGTTTCCATACTATTGTTGAATTTCTTGCGTACTATTGTTTGTAGTTATTAGAAATGATCGTAAAATGTTTGGTGCCCCTGATGAACACACATTAAGTGTCTTAGCCGTTGGTACCGGTAGTTTTTTGCACATGATTCTCATCGGGTATCTTGTGCTATCACATAAAACCTGAGTAGAATCATGTGATACCTAAAGGTTTCACACATGATGCCTAAGGGATCATCGCGTGAGATACCTGCGAAGTATCACATGATCCTCCTTAGGTATCATGATTGGTATCATAATGTCTACAGGTTTCACAAATGATACCTAAAAAGAACCTTGGTGTTATCACATGATACCTGAGAAGAAAGATCATATGATAGTTTCACACATGATGTCTCTTAGGTATCATCATATGTAATACCCGAAGGTTTCACACATGATGTCTGAAGATCATCATATGTGATACCTAGAAAGTATCACATGATCCTGATATCTGAGGAGGATCATGTGAGGTATCATCAAATCATCATATGTGATATCTAGATATATATACATGAGGAGGATCATGTGAGGTATCATGATTTTTCTCAGGTGTCATGGCTGGTATTATGATTCCTACGGGTTTTCACAAATGATATATCTCAAGTTTCATTGTGTATGTCGATGTCGAAGATCGACACACGGGAATCTGGGGGACCCCCTTTTTGGTTCGGCACGGTTAGCGGCGAATCCTGGTTTAAACTCGCGATGGAAATGGGATGATGCAGATGAGGCGGGAAAAAAGAACCACGATTGCGGAGGCGCGTGGGTTTATACAGGTTCGGGCCACCAGCGTGGTGTAATACCCTACTCCTACTTGTATGTGGTATATGGGGGGAATTGCCAAGAACAAAGGGAATGTTCTTCTCCCTTGGAGTCAGTGGTGGACGAGATATTGCTAAGAGCTAGCTGCTGCCCAGGAGGCTGATCTGCCCATTAATCAACAACCCTTTATGATGGACTTGGGTCTCCTTCTATAGTATAAGGGAACACCACAATAGTCCCAAACTTTCCCTACTCCACCCCACGTGAGGAGTGGTTTTTATCTTGTCTTGTCGAAGAAGCCATTCCATTCCTACTCCTTCCTGTTTGCCGCGTCATGGTAAGCGGAAAAAGGGGTGGTCGTCGTGGTAGCCATGCTGCTGACACGATGATGGCTTGTCTACCTACTCCGACGGGACCCACGGGTCACTGACCCATCCCGCGGGTAGGCACTGGCACCGCGCCTCCTGTGCTCGCACTCTCTCTCCCACGCGGCCGCCCAATGCATTAAACGTGACTGGACAGGGCATGAGGGGGGCGTGCGCGGAGTGGGTGCGCGGCCATACCACTGTCTCAGTCAAAGACTTTAGGCCTCCTTTGCCTCGTGACAGGCAAAAGAGGGGTGATGATGAGAGCAACTGACAGCCGTGCCTCACATCGCATTGAATGCGATGTGGCAGGCGCTCAGCTTCCCTCTTTTTTGAGCATTAAATGGGTTCGTTGGTAGTTGGATTCGCCCCTCTCTCAGAGAGGTCCGGGGTGAGGGATGGGGGGTCCGGGTAATCCCGGACCCTACCGACCGGGGGTCCTGGTGATCCCGGACCCTGCCGTTTGGGAGTACTGTGGCCTCCGGGCAGCCTCCGGGCTAGCCCCTTCTGGGGCGGCCACGTGGCCTCCCGTGGCCGAGATTCGCCTAAGCCATTCAGGGTGTAACTTTGACGCTCCTTGATGGGCAAGGGCGCCTTCCTTTTTCTCAGATGTCATGCCCCTGACATACCCCCGGGCCCATATCACCGACAGTAGCCCCCGGCGTTGACCGGGGTCGATTCGGGCTCGGGCGCGGTTGACGCCATTTCTTTGAGTGTGTGGGTCCGGGCACTAGATGCTTTTTGCTATGGTAGGCGGCTGGTATGCGACAACTGATGCTGCGCCTGGCCAAGTTTCCCTTAGGACGGGGAGCGAGTTTATTTGGGCCACGCGCACGGGGGCCCATTCAACCGCCTGGCACTCTCCATCCCGCGTAGTGCGCCTGGTGGGCGCGAAACCCCAGGTGGCACGAAATCCAAACGGCGCAGGAACCCAGGGGGATGCGAAAATCGAAAGGGCATGGAGCTGAGGGGGCGCTTCGTGTGGTAGTGGGGTGAATTTAATGCCGTAGAATCCGAGGAGGCGGTGGTTGCTTATAAAAGCAGATCCGCATGAAGGGGGATCAGTTTCTATGCTTTCCACTGCCATCGCCTCTCACAGCCATTCGCCCTTCGTCTACCCGGCGCCCTCTGCTCCTTCTGTTTCCTTTCTTTCGCCTCCAGCTTCCCTTTTCGCACTTCAGCATCCACCCTTGCGATGGGCCGTGATTCACCCCTGTAGCCGGGAAGCGTGCTTCCCAAATCTTTGGTCCGCACCGCGGAGGCTCGCAGCCTCTTCAACAAGTTCCTGCCGCGCGGCACGCGCAGCGGCGGTGATGTCCCGGAGGAGCGGCCCCCTACGAGGATGGTGTTCTTTGCCTCCTTCGCCATGGTCGGGCTGGTGCCGCCCTTCTCCCGCTTTTTCCTTGATGTTCTGGAGTTCTACGACCTCCGGCTGCACCACCTCACCCCCAACGCCGTCTTCTACCTCGCCGTGTTCGCCCACACCTGCGAGATGTTCGTGGGGGTGAGGCCCTCTCTTCACCTCTTCCAGCAGTTCTTCCGGGTGTGCCGGGCTGGCTCCCCCGGCGCGGTCGGGTACGTGGCGATCCAGCCACGGAACGACAGGGCGGTCGGCACCCCCTTCATCGACATCCACCCTCGCTCTAGGTGGAAGAACTGGAGGGCGTTCTAGTTCTACACCAGCCTGGGCGACCACCCCCGCCTATCTCTGCCGACGGGGATTCTGGTGAACCAGAGAAGCTGGGGGGCGCGCCCGTGAGCTGGGAGGGAGCTGGACGGGGTGCTGGACCGGATCAGCTACCTTCGGCGGGGGGGGGCCTATCCAGCCACACGGTCTTCCGTGACTTCGAGATGAGGCGCATTGCACCGTTGCAGGAAAGGCCGCGTCCCGCCTACATGTACATGGGTCCCAACGATGACATGCGGACCCATGTGGGCGTCGTCTTCGACTGGGACGAGAGGGACCTCGGGACCCTGGTTCGCTGCACCCTCGGCGTTACGGAGATGGACCTGACGCAGCTCCCGCCCGGGTTGGTGCCGTTGTGCCAGGACTCGGCGCGCACGGAGATTCTGCACACGCTGCAGGTGGTGGGCGATGGCGTGGGTCGTCGTCAGCTGCACCAGAGGCTGCTCCGAGGGGCGGGGACGGCGACGACGACGACGCCGATGACCATATCCCGATCGGGCAGCTGAACCGCCGAGGTCCGGGCCGAAGCGACCCGGGGGTCCCGGACCCTAAGGGGAAGAGGAAGAGGCCAGAGGAGGACCCCGCTCTTCCCCCATCCCCACCACGTGGCGGTGGAGCGGAGCGCATCGCTCCCCCCCGCAGATCAGGGGGCTCGCGGGCGGCGGGCCCATCTCCAGGGGCCACTACGACGAGGGCCAGGTCGGCCACAACGGCGGCGACGACGACGGCAGAGGAGGCCCAGGGCGCATCCCCGGCGAGCACGCCGGCGGCGGGGGCCTCCCGCGGGGCTCCAGCATCAGCGGACGCAGCAAGCAGGAGTCCGGCGAGTCCTCCAGGCGGCCCTGTGAAGAAGAAGCGGGCCATCTCGGGGATCTCCTGGGACTTCAACCCTTCCTGTAGGTACGCCTTGCCGATACGTGGATGCTCATTGGGGCCTTACATTTTTGTCTTTGTTTTTTTATTCCTTATTGTGTTCATGTTTTGCTTCCAGCCGCGAGCATAGGCATTGTCGCCCAAGGTTTGTACCCAAGGGCGGTTCTGCCTCGGGCTCGGGGGAGGGAGCGCAGGAAAGGCTCGGGGTGCCTGAGCCCTCCGGGTCCGGGTCGCCCCCTACGGGTTCGGTCCCGGATCCGGTGCGATCCGAGGAGGGGGCCCACCCAGAGACTGGAGCGCCAGCCGCCCATGAAGAGCGGGTTGTGGGCGGTGCCGGCACGGAGGGGGCAGCGGAGGGCGGTAGAGAACAACCCCAGGGGTCCCCTCCGCAGCAACCATTGCCGCCGCCACAGCAGCCACCGCCCGCGTCGCACCCAGCGGTGTCGTCGCCTCGCCGGCCACCATTAGCCCTGCCGGCGCCGGCCTGCCGCGAGCCCCCAAGGCAAGGAGCGGGCGGCTCCGGCCACGGGGGGTCTTCAGCAGCTCAGCTTGCGCAGGCGGCCGATCCCCGGCCGAGCCCTGACTCTGAATCTGGGGGCGCTCGGTCCGGGTTCGTGGCCGCCCTGGACACCGAGCCTCTCGTCCGGTCGCAGGAGCGGGCGAGGAAGGTTGTCTCTAGGGCGTTGGAGGAGGCCAATGCGATCTCCCTGGAGGGGCTCCGGGCCCAGGTGCAAGCCTTGGCCACCAGGGAGGTTGAGGTGGCGCGGCGGGAGGTCGAGGTTGAGGAGGGTCGTCAGGAGCTGGCGGCCACGGCGAGGGTGGAGGGCCTCGTCCGCAGGCGGGAGCTGGCGGAGATCGAGCGACGCCAGGAGGAGCTCAGCCAGGTGTTTGAAGACACCGTCGCTGAGCGGCACGCCGCCGACTTCCGCGAGCAGGTTGCCGCCGCCGCCAAGGAGAAGGTCCGCACCACCGCTGGGCAGTTCCTTCGCGACCTCAGGGAGCGCGCCCAGGGCCTCGACGAGCGCGAGCGCACCCTGTGCGATGCTGAGGCCGCCGCCGCCAGCACTGACGCTGATCTCCAGATCCGCAAGGCCGGCTTGGCGGAGCGGGAGAGGGCCCTTAAGGCCGCATGGCGGGCGGTCGAGAGCCGGGAGGCCGCCGTCGCCAGGGCCGAGGAAGACTCCGCCGCGCGGGAGGCCAACGTGCTGGCTCAGGAGAAGGTCATCGCCGAGCGCGAGGCCACCGTGGGGGGGCGAGAGGGGGCGGTGCTGGAGGCCCAGGAGGAGGCCTCCCGATGCCTGAAGGCTGTCTGGGAGCGCGAGCAGCTGCTCGCCGCCGCCTCGGGCCGCCGGCAAGACGAGTTGGAGCAGTGGGAGCAGGAGCTGGCTACCCGGGAGCAGGTGGTCATGGACGCGCGGGCGCAGATGCGGGGGCCGGGGCCGGAACTAGAGGAGGCGTGTCGCCGGATCATGGAGCTGGAGCGCACCTTGCGCCTGGGAGTCCGGGCCCTGGCCTCATCCGTCGAGCGCCTTCGGGACACGGCCCGCGGGGTGGGGGTCAACCGTACCCTCCCAGCGTCCCTACCTTGGGGAGATTGGCCACGCACATAGATGAGCTGGCCGAGGGGATAAAGAGGGTGTCGGAGGAGGTCGACGAGGTGACGAAGGAGTCATCATACGACTTATCCCGCCAGGTCCCGTCGCTTATCTTGGCGAGCTACCAAGCCCGCGACCCCGGCTTCGACCCCTACATCCCCACCGAGGACTTCCCCAAAGGCACCGAGGAGGCCGCTCGCTGCCGCGTCTAAGACGCCGTCGATTCCATCATGATGGGCTTTGACGGCACCCAGGCAGCCTTCCAGCTCGCCTTCCGTGAGGACTCGCCGGGCGAAGACCCCCCGGAGAATGCCCCCGGCGACCCGTCGGCCACTTAGGATTCTCCTACCCCCTTTTTTGCTTCTATCTGCATCTGTGTACAAAGACATTCGTAGTATTGTTTATAAAGTCGGTGAACTTGCCTTAACTATGTTGATCTTGCGCTGTAGCAGCCCATCGTGGCTGCTTTTGATGATTCATTTGTGTATGTATATGTTGGGAGCCCCCAGCCAACTTAGTGCGCACGTAGTGGCGGTTGGTTGGCCCGAGCCCCTGCCTGTTTGCTTTCCTGCAACGGTAGTTCAACTCTTAGTTATTGCAAGAATGCGGTAGTGTGGTCCTCCGCCATGATTTGTCACATGTAGTTGGGGGGCTATTCCGGGTTCGGGCAGCATGCACTGGCCGTTGGCTGGTGCCTTTGTCGGGGTTCCGGGTAGGAGCGAAGGCATAAAAAGGCCAGCGAGGGCAGCGGCAACCGGGGGCCGGGACAGGCATGTTAGTTCGCACCCGAACCCCCAGGCGTTGACTGCCCCCAGGCATGGTAGTATGCAGCATCGTTGTACTCTCGACGCCCTTAGGGCTCTCAGGCTAAGGCGGGCAAGGCCAGGGAACCATTGGAAAGCCGCATCCGCAGTACATGCTCCAACACATGGAGGAAAACACACTTCAACAAGTATTTTGCAAGAAAAACATATGGAATTAATAGCAAACTTATTGTTCATGCCACCGAAGGCAGTGGATGAACTTCCATGCATGTTTCAACGCACCATGCGGCTTATGGGTAGAACCTGCGCAGGTGGGAAATGTTCCACGGGTTCGGCAACGGAGTGCCGTCCTCTGTGGCTAGGCGAACTACTCCTGGACGCGGGGTGCCAATAACCTTGTATGGCCCCTCCCACATCGGGGATAATTTGCTCAGCCCCGCGCGCGTTTGCACACGGCGCAGGACCAGATCATTGACTTGCAGCGCTCGGGGGCTGACTTTGCTTTGATGGTAGCGGCGGAGGCTCTGTTGGTAGTGGGCCGCGCGAAGCGCTGCCCGGCACCGTCTTTCCTCCAGGTAATCCAGATCGTCATGACGCATCTGCCCTTGGTCTGCTTCGGTGTATAACGTGGCTCGGGGCGATCCCAGGGTGAGCTCGAAGGGCAAGACCGCCTCGGCTCCATGCACCAAGAAGAAAGGTGTCTCCCCGGTGGCGTGGCTCGGGGTTGTCCGATTGGCCCAAAGGACCGCAGGCAGCTCATCAGTCCACGAGTCCCCATGCTTTTTGAGCACATTGTAGGTCTTAGTCTTGAGGCCTTTTAGTATTTCTGCGTTTGCACGCTCGGCCTGACCGTTGCTTTGGGGGTGGGCGGGCGAGGCGAAACAGAGCTTGATGCCCATGTCATCGCAATACTCGCCGAACAGCTCACTCGTGAACTGGGCACCGTTGTCGGTGATGAGTCTGTTGGGGACCCCGAACCTTGCCGTGATGCCTCTCATGAACCGCACAGCCGAATGTTTGTCGATGACGCTGACTGGATAGGCCTTGGGCCACTTGGTGAATTTGTCGATGGAGACATATAGAAACTTACATCCGCCCCGCGCCTGCTTGAACGGGCCCAGGATGTCCAGCCCCCAGACCGCAAATGGCCATGAGAGCGGGATGGTCTGAAGGGCCTGGGCCGGCAGGTGCGTCTTCTTGGTGTGGAATTGACATGCTCGGCATCACCGCACGAGGTCCGCTGCGTCCTCCAGCGCGGTGGGCCAATAGAATCCCTGGCGGAATGCCTTTCCTACCAAGGTTCGGGAGGCTAAGTGTGCCCCGCATTCACCTTCATGGATCTCGGCTAGGAGCTCGAGACCCTGTTCCCGAGCAATGCATTTCATGAGCACTCCGTTGGCGCCACATCGGTAGAGCGTCCCTTCTACCAACACGTACCTCTTGGAGGTTCGGGCAATGCGTTCGCTTTCTTCGCGTTGCTCGGGCAATGATACGCATTGTAGGTACGCTCGGATTTCTGAAATCCAAGCCACCTGGCGCGTGATGTTGGTCCTGGCAGGGCCAGGCTGTGGCTGGCCCGCCAGAACCGGGGCGTCGAGACCAGCCGACTCCTACCTCTGGGGCGGTTCGGGGTGCGCCGACGACTCTATGAGACTTTCTTCAAATGCACCTGGCGGGGCCGGGGCTCGCGCGGATGCGATCCTAGATAGCTCGTCTGCCAGGGCGTTATCTTTTCTGGGAATATGGCGTAGCTCGAGGCCATCAAAATGGCGCTCCATACGCCGTACTTCCTTGACATAAGCTTCCATTTGGGGGTCGGTGCATTGATATTCCTTGGAAACCTGGTTTACAACCAGTTGAGAATCCCTGAGGACCAGCAGACGGCGGATGCCTACACCTGCTGCCGCTCACAACCCTGCTAGAAGCCCCTCATATTCGGCCATGTTGTTGGTTGCCCGGAAGTCGATCCGGACGATGTACTAAAGTACGTCGCCTGCTAGGGAAGTTAGCACCACGCCTGCTCCGGCCCCGTGCAAGGTGAGTGAACCGTCAAAGTTCATCACCCAGTGCGCGGGTCCTTGGTCGCGATCCTCCACACTCTCGTGTTCCCCCGGGGATGGATCACTACCGACCGTTGGCGTCCATTCCACCACGAAATCAGCCAAGGCTTGGCTCTTGATTGCGTGCCGGGCTTCGAAGTGCAGATCAAATTCCGACAACTCGATGGCCCATTTGACTACCCGTCCTGTGCCCTCTCGGTTACGCAGGATTTGCCCAAGGGGGTAGGACGTGATTACCGTTACCCGGTGCGCCTGAAAATAATGGCGCAGCTTCCTGGAGGCCACGAGCACGGCGTAGAGCATTTTCTGGGCCTACGGGTAATGCGTTTTTGCGTCCCGTAGTGCCTCGCTGACAAAGTAGACCGGCCGCTGCACCTTGGTGCGGGCCTTGACTACTTTGTTAGGGGTGTCTGGTTCGGGTACACCGGGGCGGATCATCTCGGTGTCCGGGGCTTCTGGGCCGTCGCCTCCACCGGGGCCCTCAGAGCCGCTCTGGGTGGAGGGGGCTTCGGGGGCTCCCGGACTAGGGGGCCGGGCGACTCCCTGAAGCTCGAGGGGCAAAGGGCCACCTCCAGGTTCGGGCGCCTCCTCGGCCAACTCCACTCTGAGGTCTCCTGTCTTCGGGTTTGATGGGGTTGGGGGCGACTGAGAGTCTAACTCTTCGTCGCACTCCACAACCAAGGCCGCTCTAATCACTTGGGGGGTCGCCGCCAAATATAAAAGGAGGGGCTCTCCTTCCTGGGGGGCTACCAATACGGGCGGCGAGGAGAGGTAGCGCTTGAGTTCGCCCAAGGCTTTCTCCGCTTCGTCCGTCCAAGTGAAGGGGCCGATTCGTTTTAACAACTTAAATAAAGGGAGCGCCCTCTCTCCTAATCTGGATATGAAACGACTTAGGGCAGCTACACAACCAGTGAGTCTCTGCACGTCCTTGAGTTTCCTAGGGGGCGCATCTCCTCTATTGCCTTTATTTTAGCGGGGTTGGCCTCAATGTCTTGGGCAGAGACCAAAAACCCTAACAGCTTGCCTTCCGGTTACCCCGAACACGTATTTCTCTGGGTTCAGCTTCATGCTGGAGGACCGGAGGTTACTGAATGTCTCGGCCAAATCTGGGAGCAAGTTTCTTTGATCCCGAGACTTGACTACGAGATCATCGACGTATGCCTCAACATTGCGCCCTATTTGGTCTTTTAACGTGATGCGGACACCACGTTGAAAAGTGGACATGGCATTTTTTAAACCAAAGGGCATAGACATGTAGCAAAATGTACCCACAGGGGTGATAAATGAAGTTTTCTCCTCATCCTCTACGACCATGCGAAATTGATGATAGCCAGAGTATGCATCTAGGAAGCATAAAAGGTCGCACCCCGCAGTGGAGTCGACTATCAGATCTATTCGAGGTAGAGGGTAGGGGTCTTTGGGACATGCCTTGTTGAGGTCGGTCTAGTCGATGCACATGCGCAGCTTGTGGTTGGCCTTCGGGACGACCACCGGGTTTGCCAACCATTCCGGATGCAGCACCTCCCGGATGAAGCCAGCCTCCTGGAGCCCTGCCACCTCTTCGCGGATGAACGCCTGCCGCTCCGGGGCCTGCCGCCTCACCTTTTGCCGGACCGGGCGTGTGTCCGGCCGTACTGCAAGTCGATGCTCGATCACCTCCCTGGGACTCCGGGCATATCCGACGGCTTCCAAGCAAACACGTCGGCGTTCGCCCGCAGGAAGGAGACGAGCGCGTCTTCCTATTTGGGGTCCAAGTTGCCACCAATGTTGGCGGTCTTGGACGGGTCGTCACCCAAACGGATAGACTTAATTACCACCTCATCGGCAGAGGTGATGCGTTGCTTCGGGGCCCGGGAACCTGACGTCTCCCCTTGGGGGCCCTCGGGTTCGACGCGGTCGGCCACCGCAATGTCGTCCACGCACGCTTCCGTGCAGTCCAGCGCGGTTTTAATGTCGGCGTGGATGGTGATGGGGCCTCCGGGGCCCGGCATCTTAAGCTGGCGGTAGGCATAATGGGTAGCCGCCATGAACTTCACCAACGCTGGCCTCTCGAGCACGGCGTTGTAGGGTAGATTGAGATCCGCCACATCGAAGTTGATCCGCTCGGTGCGGAAATTAGTGGGGGCCCCAAAAGTAACCGGCAGAGCGATCTGCCCAAGGGGCCACACCTTCCCGGGCGTCACCCCAATGATGGGGTAAGAGGGCCCGAGCACCATTCCCAGGGCCTTGATTACATCAAAGGCCTTCGGGGATAGTATGTTGAGGGCCGCACCTCCGTCAATTAAGACTCGGGCGACCTTGACGTTGCAGATGGTGGGGGAGGTCACGAGGGCCATGTGGCCGCTACGTGCAATGCTCCCTGGGTGGTCGATTTGGTCAAAGGTGATGGGCACCTCTGCCCAGCGCGACCTCCGGGCCGCCTCGTAAGACGGCACAACTGCAAGGAGCTCGCGCCTCATGGACTTGAGGCTCCAACGGGATACCTGGGTGCCTGCACCACCGTCGATGGTGGCGACGACGTGTTGGGGATCCTGGTAGCCCAGGTTGTCATCGTCATCCCCGACGGGGGCCGCATCCTTGGCCTCCTCTCGCCGGTTGTCCGAACGCTCCGCCGGTGCCTTGCCCTTGCGGCGGATTTCCCTCTCGTTCTCCCTCCGTTCTTGCTCGTACTTTTGCACTCGCTCGGCCAAATTCTTGACCGAACGGCACTCGGAGAGGTCGTGGTGGGAGGTTTGGTGCACCATGCACCATTTGTCTCCGACCCAGCCCTGGGAGCGAGGATCCGGGGACTGCCTGCGGTTGCCCGCGGGCTTGCCCTTCCGCGAGGCCTTCTCTGCTCCGTCGGCGGCGAGGACGTGACCCTTCTCGCCACTGCACGATGGCCTGCCCTTCTGTCGCCGTTCGCGTCGCTCTTCACGGGACGCGGAGGGGGCAGCGCCGGTGGAGGCCGGGGCAGGATTCCTAGGATTCCATACCCGAGCCTCCTCCTTGCGGGCCACCCGGTCTGTGAGCTCGAAGAGCTCCGTGGTAGTTCGGGGGGCCTTGGATTCGATCTTCTCCAGCATAACGTCGTGGCATACGCCACTCCGGAAGGCGAAGATCACTGCATGGTCAGCGATGGAGGGTATGGTATTGCGTACCTGGCAAAAACGCTGAATGTATTTGCGCAGGGACTCGTCCTCCCCTCGTCGGACCATGTGAAGGTCTGCCTCCACTCTAGGGCGCGGGTACGTGCCCTGGAAATTGGAGGTGAACTGGCGGCACAGGTCGTCCCAAGAAGTGACTGACTGGGCTGGCAGATTCATCAGCCAGGAGCGGGCCTGGCCCTTGAGCGCCATGGGAAAAAAGTTGGCCATGACATGCTCGTCACCTCCAGCAGCCTCAATGGCTGTGGTGTAGATCTGGAGGAACTCGATAGGATTAATCGAGCCGTCGTATTTCTTCGTAAGGGCCGGCCTAAACTTGTTAGGCCACCGCATGTTACGGACGTTGGCAATGAAGGCCTGGCAGCCATTGCCAGCCGGAGGGGGCGACAATGGCTGCGGGGCCTCATTGGGCGTCGCGGAGCCTCCTGCTCGCGGCTGGGCCATCACGGCCGCTCGCCGTCCCCCGAGGGGCTCCACTTGCGGGAGGGTCGCCGCGGCCGCTCCTCGAGTTGTGGCGCCTCCCGACGAGGAGGCGCAATCAGGTGCCCGCCCCATGCGGCGATCGTCGCGGCGCTGCTCGATGCGGAGGCGGGCGTCCCGCTCTGCATATAGCAGATTCCGGGGCGCTTCAGGTTGGGCTGCCGCTGAGGGGCTCTCCTCCGCCCTTGCGGCAGCTGCTGCCCTTCGAGCCCGTCGTCGGAAGGATGAACTTACCGCGACATCTGAACCGCGCGGTTGGTGGCTGGAGGAAGCGAGGTCAGCGGCCAGCTGGCGCTGGACCGTGCCTACGAGCTTCGCCATGTCATCGAACCACCGCCTGGCGTTGGATCCCTCGCCAGGGATGACCGGGGGGTGGCGCAAAAGAGCTTCTGCAGCCTGCAGGGCACCCTCAGGCGTGCCAAACTCCAGGCGGCGATGGATGTCGCCTCGGCGGGGCTCGCCGGTACGCCCGCTAGGGCGTGGTCTGGATCCTGCAGGAGCGTTGTCAGCCCTGCGGGATGCCTAGGCCCCTCCGCCCACAACCGCCGCTTCAGCGGGGGGCAAAGGAGATGGCCCGGGTGCTGCTGCCGCCGTCACCATCAGCGGCGGTGAGGGAGACAAAGATCTTTCCCCCCTCGAGCGGAGGTGGCGAAAGTTGGGGCTGTGTCTGCCCGTGTCAACCTCTTCCGTCGCCTCATTAGCCAGGTCGCGCCCGCGCGTAGCGAGCGAGCTTGGCGCGGAGCGTGGGGCGTGACCGTGGACCATGGCGGAGACGGGGAGAGAGGATTCCCACCAGAAAATGGGAGGAAAACGGGAGTTTAAATCAAAACACAGTGCGCTCCCCCTACCTGGCGCGCAAGCTGTCGATGTCGAAGATCGACACACGGGAATCTGAGGGACCCCCTTTTTGGTTCGGCACGGGAAGCAGTGAATCCTGATTTAAACTCGCGATGGAAATGGAATGATGCAGATGAGGCGGGAAAAAAGAACCAAGATTGCGGAGGCGCATGGGTTTATACAGGTTCGGGCCACCGGCGTGGTGTAGTACCCTACTCCTGTTTGTATGTGGTATATGGGGGGAATTGCCAAGAACAAAGGGAATGTTCTTCTCCCTTGGAGTCAGTGGTGGACGAGAGATTGCTAAGAGCTAGCTGCTGCCCAGGAGGCTGATCTGCCCATTAATCAACAATCCTTTATGATGGACTTGGGTCTCCTTTTATAGTATAAGGGAACACCACAATAGTCCCAACCTTTCCCTACTCCACCCCACGTGAGGAGTGGTTTTTATCTTGTCTTGTCGAAGAAGCCATTCCATTCCTGCTCCTTCCTGTTTGCCGCGTCATGGTAAGCAGAAAAAGGGGTGGCCGTCGTGGTAGCCATGCTGCTGACGCTATGATGGCTGGCCTACCTACTCCGACGGGACCCACTGATCAGCAACCCATCCCACGAGTAGGTACTGGCACCGCGCCTCCTGCGCTCGCACTCTCTCTCCCACGTGGCCGCCCAATGCATTAAATGTGACTGGACAGGGCGTGAGGGGGGCGTGCGCGGAGTGGGTGCGCGGCCATACCACGGTCTTAGTCAAAGACTTTAGGCCTCCTTTGCCTCGTGACAGGCAAAAAGGGGTGATGATGAGAGCAACTGATAGCCGCGCCTCACGTCGCATTGAATGCGGTGTGGCAGGCGCTCAGTTCCCTTCTTTTTGAGCATTAAATGGGTTGGTTGGTAGTTGGACTCGCCCCTCTCTCAGAGAGGTGCGGGGTGAGGGATGGGGGGTCCGGGTAATCCCGGACCCTACCGACCGGGGGTCCGGGTGATCCCGGACCCTGCCGTTTGGGAGTACGGTGGCCTCCGGGCCAGCCCCTTCTGGGGCGGCCACGTGGCCGCCCGTGGCCGAGACTCGCCTAAGCCATTCAGGGTGTAACTTTGACGCTCCTTGACGGGCAAGGGCGCCTTCCTTTTTCTCAGATGTCATGCCCCTGACATACCCCCGGGCCCATATCACCGACAGTTTATAATGTCTTTACTAAACTAAAAAAATATATTTACTACACAGAAGAAGTCTACCCCATATAGTGCACATCATTTGTTAATATATGGAGAACAAGTTTTTTTGTTTCCGTCACAACAACTTCCATGCAGGAAAAAGTGAACATAGATAAGTTCATGTCATTTGATTGTTCACTACTGGAGAAACCATCATTGGTTGAAGTGGCAAAAATCACAGTAGTCCTGGTTTGAGTTGCACCCAGGACTAGAGATGATCTCTAGTCCCGGTTTAAAAATTCAATGGCTCTCTAGAAACTTTAGTCCCGGTTCGTATCACGAACCGGGACTAAAGATCACCTCTAGTCCCGGTTCAAATGTTGTCAGAGTACCGGGCATCTTTAGTCCTGGTTGGTAACACCAACCGGGACTGCAGATGCTATATTTTGTCCCGGTTGGTGTTACCAACCGGGACTTAAGATTCCTGGCGCTCTGACAGGTTCTGACAGCCTCTGACGTCATCTTTAGTCCCAGTTGATAACACCAATCGGGACTAAAGATGATCTTTAGTGCCGGTTGGTAACACCAATCAGGACTAAAGATGGCTTACTTTTTATACTCCTTCTTCCTCATCCAGCCCGAGCCAGCTACACTTATCTTCAAAATTTTTCTCCAGAGGGGAGGTGTTGCCAAAATTTTTTGTAATTTTGTTTTGGTGATAATACACAAATCTTTGCTATCTACAAGGTTATCAACTTTTTTCTCTTATGATCTATGCTTAGCACTTTGTATTTTACGGTTGTTTTCTATACATTTTCATCTCTAGATTTTTTTGTAAACATGAGGAGAGAGAAAATTTGTTTGGACTAATTATTTTGCTAAGCACATTATATTGTGTTGAGAAAAAAGTTGGGAAAATAAAGAGGAAGAAAAGTATACTTAGCACGTAACATTTATAGGAATTTAGTCCGTACAATTTTATCTCAAAAAATATTTATGGAAAATGATGAGAGATAATCTTTTGGACAAAAAGTTATAAAATAGATGACAAAGGACCTTTTAAAATAGATGCAAAATAATTAATTAATTTTATGTTTATCACTTTAAAAGACCTTTTAAAAATAATTCTTTTTTAGAACAACACATTATGCATATTGGATTAGTATATAATAATTGTCTAATTATATATATAAGTATTGTAACAATATTTAAATGATTTGAATTTCGTGGAATTTTCTTACGATTTTTGTGCATTCCATGCAGATGGATCGGCAATGGATGTACAACGTGGATCGACGGTCGAGAGAGTTTATTCAAGGCGTCCATTATTTTTGAGTGTAGCCGATGCCAACAAGCATAAGGGTTTCATACGTTGTCCATGTAAAAAGTACAAAAACGAGAAGGAGTATTCTACATCAAGAATTATTCATGGCCACTTGTTTCAGTCGGGATTCATGCCTCACTACAATTGCTGGACATCGCACGCAGAGGTGGGGGTTGCAATGGAAGAAGATGAAGAAGACGACGACAACATTCTGGACTGTGGTCAATACAGTGGGTTTGAAGAGAATACAGTGGGTGAGGCGGGCGGGGATGCTGAAGAAAACGACGGTGCCGATGACCTTGGTCAGATGTTGCGCGACGTACATGGGGACTACGAAGGCGTAAAGGAAGTACAGAAATTGGAGCGTATGTTGGCGGACCACAAAAGGTCCTTGTACCCAGGCTGTGAACAGGGGCACAAAAAGTTAGGTACCATGCTGGAATTCTTACAATGGAAGGCCAAAAATGGTGTCAGTGACAAGGCATTTGGCGAGTTACTAAAACTCGTGAAGAACATTCTTCCAGAGGGAAACGAATTGCCGGAATCAAAGTACGAGGCTAAGAAGTTAGTCTGCCCTCTAGGACTGGAGGTATAGAAGATACACACATGTCCTAACGATTGTATCCTCTACCGTGGTGAGGAGTACAAGAACCTAGAAGCATGTCCGGTTTGTAAAGCACTTCGATACAAGATCAGACGAGATGATCCAGGCGAAGTTGACGGACGACCCTCGAAGAAAAGGATTCCTGCTAAGGTGATGTGGTATTTTTCTATAATACCACGGCTGAAGCGTCTGTTCAGGAACAAGGAGCATGCAAGAATGATGCGTTGGCACGCGAAAGAACGCCTACAAGACGGCATGCTGAGACATCCCGCCGATGGGTCACAGTGGCGAAACATCGACAGAACATTTGAAGACTTCGGCGAGCATGAAAGAAACCTAAGGTTCGACTTAAGCACGGACGGCATGAATCCTTTTGGAGAGATGAGCAGCGGGCATAGCACTTGACCTGTGACGATGTGTATCTACAACCTCCCGCCTTGGCTATGCATGAAGCGAAAGTACATTCGATGCCGGTTATTATTCAAGGCCCGAAGCAACCGGTAACGACATCGATGTGTACCGAGACCGCGATCGAAGATCTAAAACTGCTGTGGAAGAAGAAGGTGTTCCCGTGTGGGATGAAGATAAACAGGAACAGTTTAAACTACGAGGGTTGCTGTTTGTTACCATCAATGATTGGCATGTACTTGGCAACCTATCCGGACAGTCAAACAAGGGGTACAACACTTGTACTCACTGTATGGATGAGACTGAGTGTACGTACCTGAAACATTGTAAGAAGGTACCTGAAACACTGTGGGAGGACCGGATCTGGCTCCAGCATGCCTCTTCGCCACACCAGAGCTATCCTATCCATCGTGACGCCCAGTCGTGGTCCTTCTCTCCATGTCGTGTCCAGGAAGACGAACCGAAGCGGTTACCCTGCTGCCGCCATCCCGGCTCGCCGCCACGGCTCCCAGTTGACTCGCTCCAGCGGTGGTGAGGTGGGAGAGGAGGTAGGGGAGAGGGGGAAGGGTAGGGCTGGGTCGCCTCCCGTGTTGCCCATGCAAAGGACGGTGCGGCGGTCCCATTGGGACAACTTGTAAATCCAATAAGTTTACTAGTCTAGTTGGCTCTGGTACAGACCTACAGATAAATTAACTTGTAAATATAGGCTAATCGCCAATCTTGTGTAAATTAACCTGACCTTTACCTTTTCCTTAATCAACGGTCTATATTGTACCAACAGATACTGAGAACAACTTCCATACTGATGATGTTCATCGAGACCGCTAGCCACATATATTACATAATAGATACTACACTGGTTGTCACGACTCACGAGGACCAGCAAGCAAGAGCAACCAGAGGCGAGTTGGTTCAGCTCATCAGTTGAGCTGCACCTGCACTGGACAGTTGGTCAGCGAATCAGCACGAAGCGGCCACGCACCCGCCGGAGGACATGCACGGTCATCGTCCGCCGCCGGCTCTGGCGGCGTAGGCTGTCGCCGCCGCCGTCCGTCATCCTGAGCTCGAAGAGGCAGACGTCGTGGGCGACGAGGCCATTGTCACGGGCGAACTGACGCCACCCGGTGCCGTGGAAGCCGCGGCTGCTCTCCCGGCGCACGAACCGGACGTGCCACTCCTCCCCTCCCCTGCCCCCCCTCTCCATCACCACCTCCCTCCCCACCGGTCCCAGATACTTGCCGGCGAACTCCGGCGACACGCCCTGACAAAAAATTTTCTATGAGAAAAAATGACTCAATGCGATAGATTGGATTAACCATGCTTCAACCGACTTATGGCAAGAAGAATAAGGAGGAGTGCCGTGAGAACAACATGTGATAAAATGTATACCCTAGCAATTTCAGCCATGAAATACCACTACAAAATAGGACAAAATGCTCACTTTTGAGCTAGGTGAGTCGCTTACTACAGTGCTGTAGCGGCTGGCGAGGAGGTGGCTGGCGTGGATCACCTTCACGAACACCGGGTTGCCCGGCTCCACCGGCACGGGGACGCGCGAAATCTCCTCCTTGTCCCCCTCGCTCAGGTTGTACTCGGTCACTCGCCCGCTGTGCCTGCAGAAGTAGTACCGGTCTTCTCCATCTTCATCTTCATCGTCGTCTCCCTTCTCTTCGCACTGATCTTGCTCTGCAAGCACGTTCATGCAGCAAGTACCAATATTAGTTGTTACAACAATAATGCCATGGCCGCATACATGTCGATGATGCAGAGTCCGATTGATTTACGTTTTGACCGCATTAAGTTTTTTAAAAAAATTAAAAACATTTTAAAAAACAAACATATTATCAAAAATATATTAAATATAAGATTCAGTAAAACTAATTTGGTATTATAGATGTTGTTTTTCTATAAATTTGGTTAAACTTAAAAGTTCCATTTGTAAAAAGAGTCAAAGTGTTTTGTAATATAAAATGAAGAAAGTATTACCCAAGAGAATAAATTAAAGTGCTGTGCGACATACCCATTTCATTTCGATGTTGCAGGTGCTGGATTGGTTTCTATTATCGAAGAAAATAAATAACAGTGCTGCGTTGTGTGACATACCTATTTCATCACTGAATAATCCGCGCTTACATGCTCTGGGGATGATCCTGCACCTGCTGCTGTTCTTGTGGAGTGTCATCTCCAGCTGGTGTTGGTGATGGCCATTCTTGTCATCGTTTCTGCCTCCTTCATCAGCTCCGGCAGACTTATCTGTTCTTCCAAATCCACGGTTCTCGACGAAATGCGGCGACGCTTTCTCGCAGCCGGACGGATCAAAGATGAGCACATCGAAAGAGGAGACGCCACTGTACCTGAAGAGCAGGCAGTCATCTTCCTGGACGCCGTTACCATCCACGAACTCTTTCCAGCCAGACCGAAGAACTAGTTCACCGGTGTCACTGTTGGCTACTCCAATGCTCCAGGTTTTGCCGCTAGGTGACTTCAGATTCACGTCCTCGGAGATGTGCCCGTTGAAATTGTTTGCAAATCTAGTAGGCACTATCTGCAACGATGACATGTCAATCGATTCAGTGATATTAATATATAGACCATGGGAAGACATGCAAAAGAAGTCCTATAGTTATGGAGTGAGATTTCTTTGCACTTAGCCTTTTATTGTGTACAGAAACAAATGAAAATAAACATGAGAAAAAAAACATATAAATGGAAGCCTGAGATGATTGATTTCTCACCATGCTCTTGGTGAAGTCCCCAACCATATACGTCAAGAAGTGTTTACTGTCATCGGCCATATGGCTCCAGTAGCAGTGTTCTTGCCACTCCTTGCAAACACTGCAGTTCTTGCCTATTTTCAGCATGCTCATTTGGATGTCGATCAGGAATCAGGATGGATAGGAGGAAGAAATCAAGAAAATAGGCAGGTCTCAGAGGAGAAAGTGGAAAGGTGACGGGCAGAGGTACTCCGGGGACTTCAGATTCTATAGCGGTAGTTCCAATGTGAACATGTGAATCATTGGACACTAGAGTATGCCAAGATGCCAAATCCATTTGCTCCTGACCAATAGTTGCACGCTGAGTTTAATATCTATAGTTTTATCCATATTATCTAATCCTATCCATCAATTAAAAGTTAACATGAATACAATCTCCATCCTAAAATATAAGAGATTTTATTTATGTATCCTTATGTTTCTCTCATATTTTAGCTCTACAGTACTAATCCTGATACACTTCAAAACATTATTTTATCGAAATTGCTAAATGGCAATTGACAAAAAATTAGGGCTAAAATCTTAGGATTCGCGTCGTGTTTCGTGCTCTGCCACCCAGCTCTTTATCCTCCGGCTTCAACGACCCGTTCTCCTTCAGCTCCGGCAATTGGGGATGGTCCAACGAGTTAAGAGTTTAGGTTCTCAGGTCCGGGAGAGGGGGAAAGAGGGGGAGATGGGATGGCCATGGGAACGCGGCGGCCTGGCGGTGGGCGGACGGCGAGGTATCACCGTAGAGATAGAGGAGGAAGGTGCGCCGGTGTTGACGATAGGGGCAAACTAGAGCTTGTGCTGGCTTGGGGAAGAAAAGAAGAGGAGGGAGAGAGTGGGGGGAGCTGGCCAGGGCCATTGCATTGACCCCTTCTGGCCAGGCGATGGAGGCATCACGCAGACACGAGTGACCTTGATTGATGCTGGAAATGATAAAAGGAGAGAGAAGAGGTCAGGGCTACAGATACCGTGCATCAGTCTTAAAGTAATCCTACGGTCTTAGATTTGTAAAAAGTTTTTCCGTCAAATACCTTCTTGACAATCTCTTATTTTATTTATTTATACTCTATTGCTAGCTGCTAACACGGTTTACCTTTTCGTCCGCCTATACCGTGTCGTCCCTCGTCGGCACGATGAATTTCACGTTGAAACCGTGAAAACCACGAAAACCGGCCGGCGATGAATAGTAACAAATTTGAATTTGGATGATTTTATGCGTACCGCGAAAACCGCGTCAAAAACCACGAAAACCACGCAAAACACGCAAAAACCGTGAAAACCGTAATTTAAATTTGAACCAAATCTAAATCCGCGTCGTGTCGCGGTTTTCGCTCAAACCGCGCGAAAACCACGCCAGATACCACGATTTTCACGACAAACATCACAAAATTTATATTTTTTATAAAAAAAACTATATTTTGTGTTAAAATATTTTTTTAATTTTTTAATTTTTACAAAATTATTTAAACAAAACCGCGGGATGTCATGCCGCACCCACACGAAACGAACGAAAACCGTTTTTCGAGGAAACGAAAAACTGGTTGCTACCATTCTTTTCCCCCTCTCTTGGCACTCACGTCTACGTACAGGCGCATCAGGGGCTGCTCCTATCTCTCTCGACTCATCAGCTAGCATTTTTAGAGTTACTCTAGCACTTAGCACTTGAGGCCTTATTGTATTTGATCTAGTACTCTCTTTGATAAATGATTTGTTTTACTATCCGTGTAGTTAACCTTGACTATGATTTTTATTTGGAATAAATGAGTTGGACATATCAAAAATAAATCACCAAAATACAAAATATGTATAAAATAATTAAGTGGTCAAAGTTATGCTTTGTCAATCTTGAAAAGTCTAAATGGAAATTATTTATGACCGGATAGAGTGATAATTCATTCTTCTCTAACCACGCCATCAATTATTTTAAATCTTAATAAAATTATCTCTTCTCTTGTAAAGTTATACTCCCTCTAGTACAAAATACAAAATATAAGACACAACTATTTTTCAACTATTTTTTCTAGACATTTTATAATATAAGATGTGATATGCAATTAACTAGCATATTCTCTCTGTTAAATTATTATTTTTTAAATTAAGATCTCTAGTTTTATTAGATACATGTATTGTATTATTGGGGTGATAAAAATAGGAGGTGATAATAATTGTTTTTTGGTCTTTGGGTTAATGGTGGTGGTTTCTTATATTTTGGAATGAAGGGAGTATTATCTTTATTATTTGCATAGCCTTTGATGATTGATCTCATGTGTAAATTGTTTCTTTTCAATCATGAAGCCCTCGCTTTGAAATCATGAAGCCAAATCTTCTCAATTATTAATACCATGTATAGATATTGATTGATCTAACACAAAGCACATTGAGTTAAACCATCTAGCTGCAAAACAAATACATTATATATCTTTTATTAAGTAGTTTTTGGGCAGCAACGCTATCTTGTTACTAACAGGTGTAAGACAATCCAATGGATTCTCGTTTAAGGCCTTCTAGATTATGGTAACTAGATTTATACCTCGCACGCACGTTGTTACAGGAGAATTACGTGATTAGATAGTAGACATGAGTTATAAAGTTTTTTATGATCTAAAGGCTTAATTGTGATGTAGCTTCGTGAGAGAAGAGAGAATTAACAATAAAATAATATATATGAGTTGGAAAATTTTCTTTCTTACTTATAAATTTTGTACCTTGATTAATTATCCAAAGTTATAAATGATTTGGTTTTACGATGTGAAAAGGCTAAAAATAATTAAGTTAAGTTGATGTGGTTTCACGAGAGAAAATAGAAAATTAGCATTAACTGAGGATGAACTTTATATATATATAGGATATGTATTATTTTTTTATAGAAATCAAACCAAAATGCCTTTAAACTTTCCTTTGTAGGCTTGCAAGGATGCCTAAAGTGAATAATTAATCTCTCGCTTGAGTTACAAGACTGCTGATAACCTCATACGTACTATGCATATTGAAATAATCATTTGTTTCTTATAACTATCTATGTGCGCTTTGCGAGATGCTAAATAAAAAAATAATTTTAGATACATTAAAACAAATAAACAAAAATAATTACTCAGAAGCATAAAAGTTATTTACGATATCAATTAATCAATTAATCGCTATATATGATCGTCTAAAAAAAGTTATACCATATTCGATTTTTATAATAGATAACATCATTAACTTTTTACGTATTTTAATTGAGGTGTTTTCAATTAATTGCTATATATGATCATCTTAAAAAAAGTTATACCATATTCGATTTTTATAATAGATAACATCATTAACCTTTTACGTATTTTAATTGAGGTGTTTTACTTGTGGTTGTTTGGTTCCTTGTAGTTCTTCCTGGTTCCTTCATTCATCGATTTATCTTGGCCGTTAAAAATTATGTAATGAATTTGAATTAAATTAATATGTTTAAGGGTATTTAAGTAATTAGCTAGAAGAGTAGTATTCAGATAGGTAGGGGAAAGGCTGCCCTGTTGCTGAAAAATTAACGATGGCGACGACAGAAAGGCAGCAACTTTACCGAACTAGCCGAAGCTTCTTGTCTCTCATCTCAATCTCATGACCTGCCTTTATAGCGGTTAATTTTCTCATGCTTTTATCAATAGTGCTTGTTACTGGCGCCAACCCGTTTGGGACGGACACATTCATCGGGTCCTGAAGAAAAAGGTGAAACTTTTCCTTGATTTCTTGATTTTTAGTAGTACAGTAGACTGTTACAAGGCCACCAAGTACAGTAGATTAGACTCTCTCTGCTCCTAATTCAGAGCACATCTGCATCTTCAGTATAGTTGTAGTATGTGCGTTAGTCTCCGGTCTCTGTACTCAGAAGCAGAGAATTCTCTTGAAATTGCTTTGTTCATTTCAGACTTCACAGACTTCAGGCATGAGGGGATACGAGGAATGTTTTTATTTACTTATCTATCTATTTATTTCTTGATCGACTTGCTGCATCTAGTCTTGTTCAAGAAATTAGTAACAAGAACTGTGTTTCTTTTTGGCAATACATGACAAATACTATATATTATGGGACTGATAAATTTACATCGAACAACCTAACCTATATAGCAGCATATCATCGACTAAACTAAGTATTGAGTCAAACAGTATTTACACAAAATGGAGGAAGTGATCAACAGGATCACAGATCATCTCTCCCAAAGTATTTCTTCTTTCTGATCCTAATTAAAAGGACTAATACTAAGCAGTAATCAAAGCTAGCTATGAAAGAAAGAACCCAAAAGAGAAGAGAAGTGTAATGACGGATTGGTTTGCAGGAATCATTTCATTTCATGGGAAGGCTTCTAAAGTCGAGCATGCTAGCCCTGAGGCCGAGGAAGTTGTTCCCGACGCCGCCGCTGCTGTACTTGCACTTCTTCTGGAGGCCAAGGTTGCAGCGGAAGCAGAGCCTGCCCGGCGACGCTGCAGCTCCGGCGCCCTCATAGTCATCGCCGGCTTCACCTCATAGTCATCGTCTTCTTCTTCCTAGCACGATGGCGGGCTGATGCAGAGGTCCAAGTTGAGGTCGGGGCACTTGGGTGACTTGGTGACCTGCTCCTCCTCCTTCGGCGACGGCGGCGGCTGCTGGGGATGGAAGGAGATGGTGGCGGCGGCATTGACAGGGCGGTGCGTGACAGGGTCGATCCCCCTGCCCAGCAGCTTCCGTCGGATGTGTGTGTTCCAGTAGTTCTTGATCTCATTGTATACGATGTGAAATTACTATACTATCCAAGACTTTTCGGTTTCTATCGGTTCCTCCTAGTTCTTTCTCTTGAGTTCCTCCTATTTTTTACCGTCAAATCTAAAGAGATGAACGATCCTTATTTTTTCCAACCACCGTAAAAGTTCTAATTTTAATTATTTATTTTATTCATAAATTATATAATTATTGTCTTTTTGTTTGGTTTATTACTTAAAATACTATTTTTAAGCATGACTTTTTTTAATTTATAAAAAATAAATAAGACAAATGTTTAAACATATATAAAAATTCACGGTGTTATCTCTTAAACACCGACGGAGTCTTATTAAATAAACGAGTTGTGTTAACATGACGTAGTCAGGGAATAATCGTGACTACGTTCCACATAAACGCCCGGTTTCGTGCACGATCGTTGACACACACTACGGAGAAACCATCATTGGTTGAAGTGGCAAAAGCACGTAGTCCCGGTTTGAGTTGCACCGGGACTAGAGATGATCTCTAGTCCCGGTTGAAAAATTCAACGGCCCTCTAGGAACAGTAGTCCCGGTTCGTGTCACGAACCGGGACTAAAGATCACCTCTAGTCTGGTTCAAATGTTGTCGGCGCGTGTCGAGCACCGGGGACCTTTAGTCCCGTTGGTAACACCAACCGGGACTAGATATGCTACCTCTAGTCCCGGTTCGTGTTACCAACCGGGACTAAAGGTCCCGGCGCTCGACACGCGCCGACAACATTTGAACCGTCATCTCTAGTCCCGGTTCTTGAAATGAACCGGAACTAAAGGTCCTAGAGAGCCGTTGAAATTTTTATACCGTTGCCTCGGGACTAGAGATGGCATCTCTAGCCCCGGTTGGTGTTACCAACCGGGACTAGAGATTTTCTTTATATACCCCTTCGTCCTCCATCCCGAGCGCCACACTTGTACATCTTCAAAATTTTTCTCGCTAGAGGTCCAGTCTTTGCCGAGGTTAGCACCTTCTTTGGTGATAATATATTTGCTCTATAAGGTTAGCAACTTCTTACTCTTATTTGCGGATGTTTTTATACATTTTGCTATCTACTTGTATAACTTCTTACATTCTTAGCACTTCATATTTTGCGGTTATTTTATATACATTTTCATCTCTAGATTTGTTTGCAAACATGAGAAGATGTTTTCCCCCCGAAATTCACCTCTAGCCCGGTGGTTTCAAAACTGGGACTAATTATTACCGTGCCCAATTATATTGTGTTATATTCATATATAATTATAATTAACATATGTTCATATATTCATATATAATTAAGATATGTAATATAATTAACATAAAATATTATAAATTAAAATAATAACATATAATTAACATATGTCATATTCCAAACTATTTAAAATTTAAATAATAATATATATTTAACATATGGCCTATTTGAAAAAAAATTAAATTAAAATAAAACATATAATTGACATTTGTCGTATTTAAAACTATTTTAAACCATAAACCATAAACCCTAAACCCTAAACCTTAAACGTAAACCCTTTTACCATTAACCCTCAACCTAAACCCTAAACCCTATTTTAAACCCTAAACCCTAAACCCTAAACCCTCGTGCGGCCTGCGTGATTGGCATGTAAAAGGACTGCGACATGAGCTAGAACGTCAATGCCTTCTCCTCTGATCTAACATCGTCTCTCATGCTCTTGGAGGCTGCTCCATTCTCATCAGTGTAATAGAGCAGTGGCAATCTCTTCTCACTTTGTTCTACCTAGTTCTCCGATTGCTTCATCTCATCCCAATACTTCAGCACATCATCTTCAAAGATGACACCAAGCTCGTCTGCATGGCAAGAAACAAGTGTCTAAGCAACACAAATCCAGAAAGCATCATTCCTTTTCGATTAGAAAAAAGAGAGCATCATTCTTGCGTTGATCTGAGTAGAAAGAAAAGAATCATACCTTATAAAACGTTGCTTTGCATGACAGTAGAGCAGAATGGCTGGGGATGGAAGCTCGGGAAGGAGATACTGGAAAAGAGAGCTTCCTCCTCAAGCAGGTAACTATCAGTCAAAGGCTAGTGCAATAAGGCCACCAGCTAGTTCATGAAAAAGGTTAGATCAATAACGAGATAAACAGATAAACAAAGACAGTCTTACGGCCAAAAGAAGCTACGCTATAAAATTTTCTCGGCGATGAGCATGGTTAATCATATGAATGATGCAAGGCAAAACTGCATTTACCTATGTTTTTGGCTGGGCTCCATTATTTCGAGAGACATGAATCAAATCTCACACTCCAATGACTCGGGATCAATGAAATAGCTTATCTTAGTCGTCTCGTCCACATCCATATCTAGTTCCTCCTGTTGATCCGTGAAGAGGCCCCGACGTTTTTTCCTGTCTTCTTCACCGATCTTGGTCTCTTTCAACATGTCATGATCCATCGTAGTAGCCTTCTTCACCGTCTTGGTCTGTTCAATATTTAATGATCCGGATCACGGTCTTTTTTCTTGCTTTTCTCCCTTTGCTTCATAATATTTCTGTCTTGCTATTTCTTTGAGTACGATGTAGCAGTACTCGTGTATCTCCATCAAACTTTGCATAGCGAGAGATATGGCAATGATTGGATAGTGCGGCTGTATATGGCAATGATGGCTTGCCTCCCCTGTTCCCGTCTCAATGCCTCGGCGGCGCCATGGAAGCCGCCGGTGACGCTCACGACGACGGACTACCTCTATCCGCCTGTCGTGATCGATGGGTACTATCGCCACCACCGCCCCAGTCTTGGCTGTAGCCGCCACCGCTGCCGCCGGTCTCCCTGATTAACGGTAAAATGGTGAGACCAAGGTCGATGAAAAAGTCCTTAGGGAGAATTACAAGAGGAGGAGGAGGAGGAATTCTCGTGAATTGCCACATAAGCATTAGTCGTTAGAGCATTATTATCCTGACCACAAGTTAGGATCTTCTGTGAGTATGGAGCATATCGACGATCGATGTTAGATCAGAGGAGAAGGCATTGACGTTCCAGCTCGTGTCGCAGTCCTTCTACATGCCAATCACGCAGGCCGCACGAGGATTTAGGGTTTAAAATAGGGTTTAGGGTTTAGGTTGAGGGTTAATGGTAAAAGGGTTTAGGTTTAAGGTTTAGGGTTTAGGGTTTATGGTTTAAAATAGTTTTAAATACGACAAATGTTAATTATATGTTTTATTTTAATTTAATTTTTTTCAAATAGGCCATATGTTAAATATATATTATTATTTAAATTTTAAATAGTTTGGAATATAACTATATGTTAATTATATGTTATTATTTTAATTTATAATATTTTATGTTAATTATATTACATATCTTAATTATATATGAATATATGAACATATGTTAATTATAATTATATATGAATATAACACAATATAATTGGGCACGTAATAATTAGTCCGTTTTGAAACCACCCGGACTAGAGGTGAATTTCGCGGGCGGGAAAACATCTTCTCATGTTTGCAAACAAATCTAGAGATGAAAATGTATATAAAATAACCGCAAAATACGAAGTGCTAAGAATGTAAGAAGTTATACAAGTAGATAGTAAAATGTATAAAAACATCCGTAAATAAGAGTAAGAAGTTGCTAACCTTATAGAGCAAATATATTATCACCAAATAATTCTCCCTAAGGACTTTTTCGTCGACCTCGGTCTCACCATTTTACCGTTAATCAGGAAGACCGGCGGCAGCGGTGGCGGCAGCAGCCTAGACTGGGGCAGTGGTGGCGGTAGTACGGCTCAATCACGGCAGGCGGTAGAGGTAGTCCGTCGTCGTGCGCGTCACCGACGACTTCCATGGCGCCGCCGAGGCATTGAGACGGGAACGGGGGAGGCAAGCCATCATTGCCATATACAGCCGCACTATCCAATCATTGTCATATCTCTCGCTATTCACAGTTTGATTGAGATACACGAGTACTGCTACATCGTACTCGAAGAAATAGCAAGACCGAAAGATTATGAAGCAAAGGGAGAAAAGCAAGAAAAAAGACCGTGATCCGGATCATTAAATATTGAAGAGACCAAGATCGGTGAAGAAGGCTACTACGATGGATCATGACATGTTGAAGAGACCAAGATCAGTAAAGAAGATAGGAAACAAACGTCAGGGCCTCTTCACGGATCATCAGGAGGAACTGGATACGGATGTGGACGAGACGACTAAGATAAGCTATTTCATTGATCCCGAGTCATTGGAGTGTGAGATTCGATTCATGTCTCTCGAAATAATGGAGCCCAGCCAAAAACATAGGTAAATGCAGTTTTGCCTTGCATCATTCATATGATTAACCATGCTCATCGCTGAGAAAATTTTATAGCAGTAGCTTCTTTTGGCTGTAAGACTGTCTTTGTTTATCTGTTTATCTATTATTGATCTAACCTTTTTTCATGAACTAGCTGGTGGCCTTATTGCACTAGCCTTTGGACTGAGAGTTACCTGCTTGAGGAGGAAGCTCTCTTTTCCAGTATCTCCTTCCCGAGCTTCCATCCCCAACCATTCTGCTCTACTGTCATGCAAAGCAACGTTTTATAAGGTATGATTCTTTTCTTTCTACTCAGATCAACGCAAGAATGATGCTCTCTTTTTTCTAATCGAAAAGGAATGATGCTTTCTGGATTTGTGTTGCTTAGACACTTGTTTCTTGCCATGCAGACGAGCTTGGTGTCATCTTTGAAGATGATGTGCTGAAGTATTGGGATGAGATGAAGCAATCGGAGAACTAGGTAGAACAAAGTGAGAAGAGATTGCCACTGCTCTATTACACTGATGAGAATGGAGCAGCCTCCAAGAGCATGAGAGACGATGTTAGATCAGAGGAGAAGGCATTGACGTTCCAGCTCATGTCGCAGTCCTTCTACATGCCAATCACGCAGGCCGCACGAGGGTTTAGGGTTTAAAATAGGGTTTAGGGTTTAGGTTGAGGGTTAATAGTAAAAGGGTTTAGGTTTAAGGTTTAGGGTTTAGGGTTTAGGGTTTATGGTTTAAAATAGTTTTAAATACGACAAATGTTAATTATATGTTTTATTTTAATTTAATTTTTTTCAAATAGGCCATATGTTAAATATATATTATTATTTAAATTTTAAATAGTTTGAAATATGACATATGTTAATTATATGTTATTATTTTAATTTATAATATTTTATGTTAATTATATTACATATCTTATTTGTATATGAATATATGAACATATGTTATTTATAATTATATATGAATATAACACAATATAATTGGGCACGGTAATAATTAGTCCCGGTTGTTGAAACCACCCAGGACTAGAGGTGAATTTCATCGGGTGGGAAAACATCTCCAGTCCCGGTTGGTGGCTTAAACCGGGACTAGAGGTGCCCACCTACCTGGGACACGTGGCTGCACGCCATCTCTAGTCCCCGTCCGTGGCTTCAACCGGGACAAAAGGTATGCTCTATTGTCCCGGTTGAAGCCACCAACCGACTATATCATCTCTAGTCTCGGTTGGTGGCTTCAACCGGGACAATAGAGCAGGTACCTATATATAGCAAGGGCTTCACTGGGATCCAAACACTTAGCCGTTTTCGCACAACTCCATCGTCTTCTTCGCCATCGCCGAGCACAAGGACGCCGCCGCAGCACGCCGTCTCCGCCGTCTTCGTCGCTGTTGTCGTCGCCGAGGGACCACCGCGCCAAGGTCTTCGTCACCGTCGCCGCCGCCCCCTTTTTTCTCCGTGATGCGCGCTAGGGTTAGCCGCCGCCGTCGATGCCATCGCCATCGCCACCATTGTCGTCTCCGCCGTCGCCGCCGCCGTCGCCGCCGCTGCCGTGCTATATGTTTAATGAATATGAATGTGAATGAATTTTGTGAATGTGAATGAATGAGGAGGTTTTGAATATGATTTCGATGTGTATGTGTAAATTTGTGAATGTGATTTCGATGCATGTGTATGTGTAAATTTGTATGGACTTTATATGTAAATGGACTGTTTATTTAAATTTTGATGCATGAATATTGTGAATTTAGAATTTTGAATGTGTATTTCAAATTAAATGCATGAATAGATTTAAATTTGAATGTGTATGTGACTTGTGAAGTTTGTATTTTTCAACGAACGAGAACGATAAAATCAACAAACGGATGTGGACGGACGAACGGACGGACAGCCGTACGGACGTGGACGAACGGACGGACGCACTAACGAACACTCGTTCGGTCGGTCAGTTGGTCGTGCGTGCGTTCGTTCGGTCGGTCGGTCGGTCGGTCGTTCGGTCGGTCGGTCGTTCGGTCGTTACAACGTACATAGGCATGCAACGTCCTCTCTGTCCTCTCCTCTCGACCTTATCTCCCTCACATACATGATCATCTCTTTCTCTCCTCTCCTCCAGGATGATCGTACTCACAGACGTGAACGAATGGACGTGAACGAACGATAGGTTAGGGTTCGGTCGGTCGTTTGGTCGTTCGTTCGGTCGTTCGGTGTAGATGTAATCCAGGAAGTGACTTCTAAAAAAATATCACCATTGTGGATGTGCACAATTGGATTTGGTGTCTATCGGATTTCATCTATTTTTTCCATCTTCTTCTTTTCTGACTATGTTTTTGTACGTAGACATACATGATATTCGTAAATAATTGGTACATGTATTAACCGACAATAATTTTTTTAGAATTCTTTGATTAAGTCCTCAACCCACATCAATCAAATGGCGGATCGTGACGAGGAAGTTTCTCCTTGATGAGATCGCACGAGGAACGAGTTTTACAACGAGGAGGGACACGAAGATCCAGATCGGTACCTCAACGAGGAGGGGAACGAGGGGGGAGACGAGCAAAGGAACGAGGAGAGGAATGAGGGCTCCGCCTCCGCCTCCGTTGGACAGAAGAGGCCACGCAGCCTCAGCAAGAAAATAGAGGGTCGACATGTCATAACGGAGGTGGCACCTGACGGTCGACCAATTGCCCCAGAGGACGCCGCAAGGAAGTTTGTAGCGCACAGCAGATGGGTGGTGAGGGATGACGTGCCCATAAGCGTTGCCAACTAGAGGCGTTCTACCAAAGGAGGAGAGGAGCGAGCTATCTCCCGACTCGAGAAAGAGATGCTGTGGACGACAATGCTGCAGACGTTCACCATCCCGCACTCGAATCGTGCAAGGGTCAAGGAATAGACGTTGAAGAAAATGGCAGAGCTCTTCAGGAACTACAAGAAACAGTTACACAAGAAATATATCCTGAAGGGCCAGACATCAGACTTCGACAAGTTCCCAAAGCTCAGAGATCATTGGGATGCTTTTTGTTGAGCACAGGACCAGTGAAGAAGTGCAATCAATCATAGAAAAGAACAAGGCCAACGCAGCAAAAAAAAAATACCATCACAGGCTTGGGTCAGGCGGCTATAAAAAGGCATTGGAGAAATGGGAAAAAATGGAAGCTGACCTAGAAGCACGGGATATCGTTCCAGGCATAGCAAACTGGCCGGAACGATCAAAGAACTGGTTCTATGCTCACGGCGGCTCACTAAATCCCGTCGATGGCACAGTGATCTTTGGTGATGAAATTCTAGAAGCCGGACGGAGGTTAGAGGAGGCGATGCAGGCCGGTTCCTCGGGCTCCTTCGAGGCCCGATAGAGAGAAGGACGAGCTAATGCTCGGCCTCCAAAACCCAGAGCACCCGGGGCGTACGCGAGGAAAAGACGTCGTCCCATGGAAATACGGGTTCCAAGCTGACATCGCCACATACAGGAGCTGAATGCGGTCAAAGCGATAGAATGATGCTAGATTCACAGAGATGGAAATGAAGCTCTCGCAGATCGATCAAATTGTCGATGAAAGGGTGGCCGTAAGGTTGGCTGAGGAGCGGAGCCAGTGAGTTAGCCAACAGCCGGATCCAACAACAACCGCACAACTCCAACAACAGTGCAGCAGCTGCGCGTCTACTGGAAATGAAGGCGAGCTGGCCCCACAAGCTCAACTGGATCCGCCATGCCCCGTGGATGACATCACACAGCGGACCCCGTATGATCTGCACATCCTGCTGAAAAACATAACAATAAAGGTATGTTCGTACTTTTATGTTGTACGTGTATTTTCTTTAATAACTTGTCAATCAACGGTCATTATTAACTAATAAGCAATCTTCTCAACAGGTCGCGTCGGGCATGGCTATTCCAGTAGCCCGAGACGGCACCTACCACTCCCGGCCCGTTCCACCTTCGTACTCGAAGGTTGAAATTGAACAGGTGGAACGCGGCTATGAAGATCTGGAGCTGGATATCCCCGGAGGAGAAGGGGAGACGACGCTAGGAAAAACGGCTCATGGAATATTTCTCTGGAGGAAGATCTACATAAAATTCCCCGGATGAACAGCGTCTCCTATCGTTCCACCGCCCTCGCCTTCACGTGGGCTGTCTCCTCCGCCTCCTTCGCCGCCTCCGCCTCCTCCGCCTCCTGTGTCGCCTCCACGAGCACCGACTCCTAAATGGCCGTCTCTAATTCCACCGCCTTCCAACCCTCCTCCGTCGCCACAACGAGCACCGACTCCTAAACGGTCATCATCCAAGAGCGCACCGTCAATATCAAGCGGTCGTCCAAGAAAAACTCAGAGAATTGAGAAGACGCCGCCACCCGCACCAAAGCGGTCGGCCTCAAGCAGGGGGAAGAAAGCGGGCAAAGATGTACCCCAGCTTGGCATGCAGCCACAGAAGCCTATGGAGTTCAGCACGATCCCAAATATTAGACCTGATTTACGACAATTCATTCAAGAAGCAGGAATTAATATGGATCAATTACACGGGCATGCACCCCTGGCGAAGGCTCCGCTTAAATACAAGTTCAACCTTGGAAAGCCTCTCGTCAAGCCGGATCTCGTGAAAAGGCTTCCAACTCAGATGTACCTCTTCCATCAGTGGTATATGCAACAATCCAGCAAGGGTGAAGACAAGATAACATGCAAATATTCAACTGACTACTTCTTCGATGGAGATGACTACCTTTATATCCGATTTGAGGATATATTCGACCTGTACCAACGTGATGCCCTTGACGTCTCACTTCTGACCGCGCGGGTTTTGTAAGTATCGCCCGATTATTTCGTTTCTTACCTCCTTGAATTTAGCTGACTAAAATTCTTTTTAACCGTTGTAGAATGGCGATCCAATACTGCAACAAGCACGAATGCACCAAGCATGGATTCATGGATCCACGGAAAATCAACGGCCCATTGGTTGATCAATTTCCTAATGACACAGTGGACAACATATACAACGCGCTTGTGAAGCAACCCTTCCGGTCCTTCATCCTTCTGCCCTATAATACTGCGTAAGTTTTTTCTTTCTTTCCGAACCAATTTCAATCCCGTGCATACATAAAGTTTCATATGTGTCATATAAACCAATTTACAGATTCCACTGGATTCTATTAGTACTTGACATGGGTCAGTCAAAGATCCATGTCTTTGACTCAATGGATAAACCGAGTCCACGTACTCCCATATATTTGAATTGTTTAACAGTAATGCCATCTTACTTTCTATTGCATATATACGGTTCTCGGATAATTACGCGCTAACTTTCAACTGCACGTAGGGCATGGGAACGATTCCGGGGTAATGTTCGTGGAAATTGGAAAGATAAGCTTTCTGTGCGGATGAAGTTTTCAGTGAGTAACATGCCTCCTCCTAATTTGAGTTGAATCATTATTATGTTCGAAAATATGATATGCATATTAAATATGTCGTCGTTTCTCTTTTAGTGTGCAAAACAGTCGCAGGGCACCAACCTATGTGGATATTACGTCTGCGACTACATTCACCGCTTTGTGACCGAAGTTAAAACTGTCGATTATCTAGATGTACGTATAACACCAATTCATACATTACGTCTCGATTTCTTATTCACTTCGTATATTTATTTCTCATTTATTGTAATTAATGACAGCTTATGCGAGTAAGAGACGACCTCCCCCACGAGACTTTCATACAAGCCGCTCAGGAAGATTTGATGGGATTTATTAACGAGCAGGTCGTTGATCCCACGGAGGAGTTCTTCATTAGTTTTAGTAGCTAAACCACAGCAAAGTAGATTAGAGACAATTTTTTATAAGCTAGCTAGGAAACATGTATGAATATTGTACATATTTTGGTAGTATATGTATATTTCCTTTCTTAAATTCGTTTAAATGTGTGTAAATTATATATTTATGTGTATTATAATTTATGTGTAATATATATAGCAGTACTGCTGTAGAAATGACAAATTAAAAAAATTAATCTTTAGTCCCGGTTGAAACCACCAACCGGGACTAAAGATTGCGGAGTCGGCCACGTGGCTCCGCCACCTTTAGTCCCGGTTGGTGGCTTCAACCGGGACTAAATGTGCATCTCTAGTCCCGGTTATTTAACCGGGACTAGAGATAGACCATTGCTAGTCCCGGATTCGTAGTCCCGGTTTGACAACCGGGACTACTGAAAGTTACGAACCGGGACTAGTGTGACTTTCTGCAGTAGTGACAGGAAAAATATAATATTTTGCATACTATTTTTTGCCTGTTTTTATCACTTAGCGGAAGCAATATTCACATGTGGACATCCTACTCTGTTTTTCATGCCCCAAACCTCGCATTGGAACTGCCAAAAGCAGATGTGACATGCTATCCAAGGAATACAGGAAATATCCAAGGTACATGTCTTATATTCAGAGAATATAGGTGCTACTGTATATTAACATGCTATCATGCTACCAATCTTAAATATTTCATCAAAAAAATTTAAAAAATATAAAAATTTGAGATGTGTAACACTATATACCACCAGCTCAAAATACGATGTAAACTATGCTTTCAAACAGATTACCTTCCTGTTTATCTAAGATTTATTTATTTTTTATACGTCGTATTTTAAACTGATTTTTTATGTCGTGATACATCATAGCTTTGCACGTCTAATTTTTTTTCTTTTTTTACTTTTTAGATGTATTTTTATTGGTAGCATGTTACTGTGCATTAGCACCGGATATCCTCGGACATCTCTGATTTTGGTCCGTGCTAGCGTGCTGCCGGCTTAAATTTCAATTGCACATTATTACTTTTAACATGATAAAGCAATGCCACTGAAATGAAAAGTCTTTAGAAAATGCTACTCTACCATGATGAGCTCAGTAGCTCCCACACATTGCTAGGCCAATACAGTTGACAATGGAAAATGGGTGAACAGCTAATACTATCTTTAAAGTTTCTCTTAGGGGTTAGTTAGTTCATGATGTTATAATTTATCCAAACAAATTCTTAAAATCTATCATTTAGCTCAGCAGAGTTTCTTACCCACTAAAAACACCACATGGGTATCCCTTATGTATATCATATTACAGAAAAAGAAAAATAAGAACAAAAACTAACAATCTATAACTCACGATAGAAACCCGTCATTTTTTCTTTCTTTTTTTATTTATTATGGGATATATATAAAAGGATAAAATGTTTATTTAATTGTTGTTCTTAAATGTGAGGAAGACGTGTCATGTCCACGTAGCATTTTATGTGAGACCAAAGATTACATTGAGTCAAATAATAATTTTAAGAACTTGTTTGGACAAGTTAGAATAAATTGAAATGTCGATTACTAAAATGATCTTGGAGTGAAAGTTCGAGTACCTTGTTTTTTCACAAAGTACTCTGCGCAACGTTCTCCATTTGAAGTTAATTGAGTGCTTTTTTCCCAAAGAAATTGATAGAATGCCGTTGATTTTTAACACACTCTATGGCTTTGTCCGAGTATATTAAATGACAGGCAAAAAGAACTAATACTCTGTCTATAAATATAAATATTTCTAATTTATTTTAAAGATTAAGAATCGAAGAAAAAGACTCTCATGCCCCTTAATAAGGAATGATTAAAATAAGATAAGAAGAAAAATGAATAAGGAATGATTGATGTGATAAATAGTACTTTAAAAATTGGACAAATGTCACATGTTTGAAATGGTTAGAGCATCCCAACAAGATCTCATTAAATGGTTTAAAAAAGAGTGTATAGAAAATCCTCCAAATATTTAGAGCATGATAAAATTATGCACGACAGATTCTCTATAAACATCTCTATTTGACAATTAACTGGGTTCCGTTGTTGTCGCGCTAGGTCTCCTGTTGTTGTCGACGGCGCGCGATTTGCAAGTCGGCGCCGATATCAGCACGCGCGTAAGAATTTGTCTACAGCTTCAGCAGAAACATCAGAAATCACCATGCACCCATTCAGCAGAATTTATCTAGTGCATCAGGGTAGAAGGAAGCCGAGAGTGAGAGTGAGAGTGTTGCACGAGAGCGTCGGCTGCCACTCCGGCACCGGCGGCCACGTTTCCTCACGACGGTACCCACTCCGGGGCCGGCGGCCACAAACGTCCCTCTCCGCTCAGCCATGCAACCTCTTCAGCGCAGATCTTGGAGTGACATGGTCCGGGAAAAGCCAAAGTAAGGAAGCGACCAAGGACAACTACAAGAGGATGAGGGCGGACCCTGGACAGAGGTTCGACGCAGGGCAAGGCCGCATTCATGGCGAACCAAGAACCATCAGCTACCAACTAATGGCCAGCCTGCATTCAATAGGGTCCCTAGATGGCTCCTCGACCACTGCTTCAAATGCCTAGCGCTCGGTCACCAGAAATCCTCCTGTCACAAGCAAACACGGTGTCATAACTGTTGGTGCTTGGGCCACATTGTGAGAGAGTGTGCAGCTTGGAGGGAGGTAGAGAAGGAAGCAGTCAAGGGAAAGGAAGTCAACGAAGGGAGGCTGTTAGCGAAGCGTGGTGAAGAAGGATTGTTCCAACAACATTATGCTCCAGGCCAGTTGAGGAAGAAGCCAAGCCTGGGTGCAAGAGAAGACCAGAGCAGCACACCCATTGTGCAGGGGGAGGGACAAGAACAAGTGAAGCCGGCGATGCAAGGAGACACCACCATTGGCGACATGGCGAGGTTCCAGATAAGCGCTCGTCAGCCTGCGCAAGTCTGGGAGGATTGGTAGGCTGATGAGCCGGCCCTCCGCCCAGATAGCAGCAACTGCGTGTTGTCATGGACGCCAAGAATGTGTGATAACGAAATCCTCTTCGAGCAGCAAGCTTTGTTTGCCACAGTTCTTGGCCCAAGGCCTTCTGTTTCGCCCATGGAGATGCTACAAGTGGTGGTGAACTGTGGGGTGAGACCTTCTAACGTTCGAGGGGAGGTGGCCACTCTATAAGATTTCTTCGTTGTCTTTCGAAGCGCACGTGACATGGATTGGGTGTTGACGCGCTCTCGGGAGGTGACCTGCAAGGGAGCGTCAATCTTGTTCAAGCCTTGGGACCGTCGGCAACAAGCTTCCAGCACACAGCTTCACTTCTTCACGAAGATCTCGTTTGAAGGCTTGCTCTAGCACGCGTGGGAGGAAGGTGCAATCGCCCAAATGGTCCAAGCCTTGCATGGTGAACTGGTGGAATTGCTCTCTCTAGCCGACGCGCGAGTCATCACTTGCTTCACGTGGCTATCCAAACCAAGCTCCGTTCCGAAGATCCTTCAAGTTGAAATCCCAGAGAGGGTGGGAGGGGGACCGCCGAGATGGGAACGACATCCAGGGCGCTCGTTGATCCCCAGAGCACCATTGCACAAGAGCTCCCTGTCTTACGCAGTACTTGTGCATATCGAAGAACTGATTGACTCGTCGCCTCTCAACATTTCGTATGATGTCGGTTCAGATGAAGACGATGACACCCCTAGGAGGATCACGTACTCTTGCTGGGCGGGACGGATGAATGGCATAGGGCCTTTCACAGCGGTTCAAGGAGGAGGCAGAGTGTTTGGGGGCGCGACTGGGGCGGCAGGCGGCCTGCCGAGCCGCTCTTGGTCTACGGGCACTCACGTCTTCACTCAGCCAGAGGAGAGGGAAAATCATTCTCAGGTCGACACTCTAGGGGGCAACCCAATCCTCAATCTCCAGGTGTCAAATCGATCAGAAGAGCCAAGGAAGACGATGAGCTACCAATTGACGCCTAATGACTTGATTTCATTCGACCAAGATCTCTCACCAGCATCTCCTGAAGAAGATCACTTCTTGATACAGGAAGAGCAAGTTGGGGAAGGCATCCTATTGTTGGCTGAAGAGAAGAGCCATTCCGGTGGAACTCCGGCCGGGAAAGTGACCGCGGCAGGGGAGCAGAGGGGGGAAGATCGGTGCACCACGAAGGATTTCAGTGTCGTTGCGCCGGTGGACGCAGTCCACGGCTACTCGTCCACGGCGGCGATGCATGAAGCTCTACGGCTGGAATGCAGTAAGGCGCAAGGTTCATGGACTAGCGGACCGATGGGTGTGCAAGACACAGACCCCCAAGCAGCTGCGCAACAGTGCAAAGATCTTGTGCTGCCGGATTTCCTTGAGGAGTTAATGCCGACCATTGAAGACACGCAACACGGTGGTTGGGAGGAACAACAAGAGCAGGAAAATGATAAGTTTTCAGAAGAAGGGGCGGGAAATTTGGTGGTGATGGGCTGCAATCTATCAAATAGCCCGGCAACGCACTTGGCGACAACACAAGGTGGGCTCGCACTGGTGGAGGGTTTCACGCATGTATACACAAGAAGGCCTACAATGCAAGCCCAAGTGACAACGCTGCGGCCAACCGAAAACCTGGACGGGCTACATAATTTCTTCGCGTCGCTGGTGGTCTCTCCGCAACAATCCTTGCTAGGCGTGCCTCTGGCGGCGCCGCCCCCGACAAGGCAAAGGAATGCAATCCCTCCGAACTTCACTCCCTGGCGCAGCAAGCGTCTGCAACAGCAAGGCTCAGCCGTATGGCAGCATGTTTACTCCAAGGCGTAAGCCGTGTTGATGCGGAAATTGGGAGTGCTAGGAGACCATGAAGAAGTATCAGAGGATGCAAGTAGAAACTTACAATCTCTATTTGATCAGCCACTTTCATCCAGGCTCTTGCAGCGCTGCTCGAAGTTGAAATCACTAGCCAACCACAGAGCCTGTTGCCGCTGGAGGAACATTCTCAACCTGTGCTGTCTTCGGCCTGAACAAGAAGAGGAGAAAGGGGCACCCGAGTGAACCAAGCGCAATGTCTCCACCTTTAGCCTTTAGTCTTATGAGTTGGAATGTCAGAGGGGCGAATAATTCAAGTAAAAGAGCCCTAATTAGGGAGTCTGATAGATCTTGTTCTACGTCGGTTGTTTGTTTCCAAGAGACTAGAATGTCAGATGTAAGCCGTTTTCATGTGTGTGAATTATGTGGTCTAGACTTTGATGAGTTTGTTGTGCTGCCGGCGATTCAAACCCGGGAGGGATTATCATTGCTTGGAAAGGAGACTCTTTTAAAGGGTCATTGATCCAGCAAGGGAACTGGTCGATATCACTCAAATTAGATTGGATTCAAGGTCAGCGTTCTTGGTCACTTTGTTCAGTTTATGGACTACAAACAGATGCAGACAAGCTCTTGTTCTTGGAAGAACTGCGACAGGCAAAAGTTTGCTGTCAGGAGGAATGGCTGATTATTGGAGATTTTAATTTGATAGCAGAGGCAGCTGACAAAAATAATCTAAGAATTAATAGAAGAATGATGAATGCCTTTAGAAACACTTTGAATGGGTTAGAACTCAGGGATTTGTACCTTTTTGGAAGGTGTTTCACCTGGAGTAATGATCAACGCAACCCAACTCTTGTCAAGCTAGATAGAACTTTGGTTTCAGCTGAATGGGAGGAGTGTTTCCCAGAAGCACATTTGCGGGGGCTAGGCTCTTCCATCTCAGATCACTGCCCTGTTGTGCTAACTTGTGGAGATGAGGGGACAAGAAGAAGATTTAGATTTGAATCATTTTGGACAAAGCTTCCCGGGTTTCATGAAGTGGTCAACGAGTGTTGGCAACAGGAGGTAAATTCTCAAGACCCTTAGTGCTTCATAAGAAGATAGCAAGACTCAGCCGCACACTAACTATTTGGGGGCAAAAGCGTGGGAGCCACTATAGACTTCAGATCCAGCTGGCCAATGAAATTATCCTTTGCTTTGATCTAGCACAAGAGCGACGCCCACTGACTGATACAAAGAGGCAGCTCAGAGCTCTGTGTAGAGGAAGAAGTCTAGCTTTAGCTTCTCTGGAGCGAATTCGATTGAGGCAAAGAGCAAAGGTTGTGAACTTAAGAGAAGGAGATGCAGGGTCAAAATATTTTTACCTCAAAATCAGATCAAGACAGAGAAAACTCTATATTCCATCTTTGGAGCATGAAGGTACCATTGCAACCACTCAACAGGATATTTTGCACTTAGCTCACAGTTACTTCTCTGAAGTTATGGGAAATGGCAATTGAGAGGATCTAGTGTTGGATCTCAATCAAATCCCAATTGCCAAAGCAGATCTTTTAGCTTTCGAAGTGCCATTTTCAGAAGAGGAAGTTTGGGAGGCAGTAAAAGCAATGCCAACAGAGAAGTCACTAGGACCAGATGGTTACACAGGACTATTTTTTCAAAAATGTTGGGGAACAATAAAACAGGATGTGCTGACAGCTTTGGCAAAGTTTTGCACTGGGAACAATCAAAATCTAGACAAACTGAATCCTGCCTTCATCACTTTACTGCCAAAGAAAGAAAGCCCTCTTTTGGTTAAGGATTATCATCCAATTAGCTTGGTACATAGTTTCTCAAAGCTGGCAATGAAAATCATGGCAAAACGATTGGCTCCAAGGATGGGTGAACTAGTACATTTCACTTAGACAACTTTCATCAGAAATCGAAGCATTCATGAAAACTATTTGTTTGTCAAAGGTTTAGTGCTTCAGTTTCATAGACAGAAAAAGTCAATGTTGCTTTTCAAGATTGATATATCCAAAGCATTTGATTCTGTATCCTAGAGCTACCTAATTTCAATGTTACAACACAGAGGCTTTGGGCCATTTTGGAGGCAATGGATTTCTTCAGTTCTGTTGACAATACAGACGACAATTTAGATAAATGGCGACCTAACTCAACCTTTCAAGCTTGGGAGAGGTCTGAGGCAGGGAGACCTCCTCTCACCTTTATTATTTGTGCTAGTAATGGACACGCTGAATGCACTCATCACTAAAGCTGCTGCTGAAAGTTACTAGCCCCCTTGAAGGCAAGACAGAGCATCCCACACATTTCACTCTTTGTCGATGATGAGTGAAATACATCATCATTTCATCTGTACTCTTCTTTAGACCAAACCAAACTGAAATACATACGATAAAAGGAATTCTGGACCTTTTCGGCAGGGCCACAGGGTTAATGGTGAACTTCTCCAAAAGTGCAATAACACCAATCCGCTATTCTGAAGATCAAGTGAATTTGGTCCAGACGATGATGTCCTACGATGTTAAATTGTTCCCAATTGTCTACCTGGGCCTACCTTTAGGGATTCGGAAGCCAACCAAGGCCGAGCTGCAGTCAGTAATGGATAAACTAGGGAAGAAGGTAGCTGGATGGAAACCAAAAATGCTTTCGATTGATGGAAGACTATGTTTAGTTAAATCAGTAATGATGTCTCTCCCAGCCTATCTCATGACAGCAATCGAACTCCCTCGATGGGCACTGAATGAAATAGAGCAAAAATGTCAAGGTTTTCTTTGGAAAGGGCAAGAACAAGTTTGTGGTCGGCACTGCTTAGTCGTGTGGAAAAAGATTTGTCGGCCAACAAAGAAAGGAGGATTAGGAATAAAAGATATAGCATGGCAAGGGCAAGCACTCCAGGTTCAGTGGCTAGCAAAACAGGTGGAACAGAAAAACAGGCCATGGGCGATGATAGGATATCAAGCAGTTGCGGATGCAGTGAATCTCTTTGCTTTGGCTGCCCGTTTCACAGTAGGGAATGGCAAGAACACACAATTTTGGACAAACAATTGGACTGGGAAAGGGAGTTTTGTTTGGCGATGGCCAGTCTTATTCTCTTATGTGCGCCTCGCAAAGCTCACGGTTGCGGATGCGCTAACACAAAACAAATGGACCAAATGGATTCAAGGTGCTTTATCTCTTGAGGCAATGGAGGAATTCCTCCACCTATGGGACGAAATACGAGAGTCTAGTCTGCAATCTTCAGAAGATCAAGTAGATTGGCTACCAACGAAAGATGGCAGGTTCACCGTTCAATCGACATATTCTTTGTTTTTCCAGACCGCCGAAGATTGTCCTTACGGGGCGCTAATTTGGAAGACGCGAGCACCTGCCAGAATCAAATTTTTCACTTGGTTGATGTTAAGAGGCAGTTGCTTGACGGATGATAATCTTGCAAGAAGAAATTGGCCACACGAAGAGTTTTGTCCGCTTTGCCGCCGGGAGTTTGAAACGTGCAACCACCTCTTTTTTCACATGTGTGTTCACAATGGAAGTATGGAGAAAGTTGAGAGGATGGTTTGGAATTAACTTTGAACTGCCTTCTGAAGGGAGTGGAGACCTGGCGGAATGGTGGGTGAAGTCGCGCAACCTCTTTCGGGAGGAAAACAGAGCGAACTTCGATGTCGTTTTCCAGCTCATTTGTTGGCTGGTTTGGAAGGAGAGGAACACAAGGATATTTGAGAAGAAAGCGAAATGGATGGCGCAGGTGGCGGAGGATATCAACGAAGAAATTGGGACTTGGAGATCAGCGGGGATTTTCAATTGCGAGGAATAGCAACATTGTTGGATGGTGTGCAGTTCCAGTCTCTTTTCGTGTTTACTTGGTTTCCCCTAATTGCTGAATAAACGGTCGGAATCAATAATTCTGATCGCCGGCAACTTCCTTGCTGAAAAACTTGTAAACTTTTCCTCTTTAATCTTAAAAGTTAGGCGGTTCCTATCCGTCCCAGCCAAAAAAATTTAGTGCATCGGCACACGCGCACCCAATCAGCATGCACCCAACATCAGAATATACACTAGAATTTCTCTGCAGGCCGGCGACACGCACTGTGAAAGAAAATGGAATTTTGGGAATTGATCAACTCTTCTCAGTTTTGAGAATGAAAAATCAATTTTTGAGAACCTCTTTCTTTAGGATCTATATAAAGACTCTGTTGAAATAAATTTTTCTAATAAAATCTCAAAAAATAAATTTAGAGAACCTTTTAGAGCTCTTGTTGGAGATGCTCTTATATTTATGGACAAAGAGAGTATATCATGTACTCCTACATTTTCAGTTACATGAAGCACCATTGCACCTCCACTATCGCAATTACTCATAGCAAAAACAAAGTCACGGTTGAACTTTTGGAACTACAAGCAAACCGGTCACAGTCTAATAACTGTTCATTGATAGTAAACAAGCAGCGTGACGAACTTCGCTGTTGATCAAATGTAAAAATGCAAACCCGTACTTGCAAAAATCGGCAGAAATGGTTGAGAGAGCCATATTGATTTCATTTTTTGCGAACGATATGGACATTCATCACGTATTTCTTGCTGTTTTTCAGTAGCTCGAAGAGGCAGATATCTCCCAGGTGCAGCTTGTTGTCACCTGCAAACTGTCTCCACCCTTTCAAAAACCTTTTCGACTTTTGCTTAGTAAGGCAACACCGCACATTCCAACTCTTGCCATGATGTTGAAGCACCACTATTCGATCCTCAAATGGGAGATATGCATCGGCATATTTTCTAGAAATTTCCTAATTAAAAGGGAAAACGAATTTAGCTAGGAAAATTGAAATAGAATGAAATAAAATACTACTACTAGTAAATATAACATGTCTCTCCCATACAATTTGCAGTCATGGAGCAAGTAAAACATTTCCAGTCCAGTTACAAAATTTAGTTTACTATCGCGTCGTATAACCTTTTAATTTGCTAGTGCATCGTATAACCTTCAATAGGCAAAGGGTGAATGACTCAAATAGAACTTTGGTTGAGAACACAAAATATGATTATTATTATTTTTTGAAGCGAACAGAGGGCAAGAAAAGCAAATTAGAATATTCATTCAAGTAAAGAAACTTGAACTCACCACGGTACAAGGAATCCCATGAATACTGCAGTTGTTCATGACATACCCATAGATTGGGGTTTCAGAATGAATACCTTTCACCATCTCTGTCAGTATATTCTTCTGCAAACGAGTAAGATCGGTGCGGAATGGGAGGATGCAACCCGGTACAAGTTCCGCTTTCAGACCTTCTTCTGAAGATGAAGCACAACATAATATCAAAAATAAAACACTGTGTAAGGGACTCTAATTGTACTCTCAATGCTTTTTTAAGTTTAACATCACTACTTATAACCTGATGGCTTCGTTGTCCCCTGCCTTGAGATATCCCTTTGCTTCCGTTTCTTCTTTTCATCTTGTGAGTTCCTCATGGCAATATCATAAGAACTGCCTGACATTTCAACAGGTTTTTCACATACTTTCTCGCAACCACTCGGATCAAAGATTAGAGTCTTCAATTGAGAGTCCCCACTGTACTTGAATACCAAAAAGTCCCCAACTTTCAGATCATGGGCACTGACATACGACTCCCAACCTGACTCAAGCACTATTCTGCCAGAATTCTTCGTAACTTGAACATCAAAAGTGAGGCCGTTGCGTGTTTCCAGCTTAATAGATTTTGGTATTATGCCCCCGAAATTATGCAGAAATTCATTCGGTATCGTCTGCAGCAACATAATAAACACAAAAAGAGTTTTGTTTGATAAAAATCAAACCTCATTGTGTACATGAAAATTAAGCAATGCCTCATTATTATGGAGCTAAATTCATGCAGATGCCAAAATAGAAAGGAATTGCGTATCTGCGTACATGGTTACTAAGTTAATTATGTTTCACTCCTAGAAGTGGAAAGTTATGTATTAGAATACTGCTTTTAAAAAAAGCGAATAACCAAGAAACAATTTCTCTTCATCCAATGGTGCATAAGCGGTATTCTCTAAGAATATTATAATTGCTGCATTTTTTTTAAAAAATGATGTTTTCAAAAAATTTTATTGTTATAAGCCAAATAAATAGGAAAAAAATGCGTGAAGTGTCACATGCACACGTTCACCCTCACTACAGATAAGACACCAAAAGGTGCAGAAGATCAAGAGACTACCCATGAAGCGAAGAGAGCTTACCAATCTTTCACAGAAATCACCAATCATGAGCTTGAAGAAATGCTTTTCTTCCCCATTGGTACGGTTCCAGTCGAAATATGCATCTCCCTCCTTGCTGCATCTCTCACCACCCTTGCTCATCTTACCACCACACTACATATATACGCACATAGATAAGATAAAAGAAAAAAAACCTAACCCTTTAGAAATTGAAGTTTTAGCCAACAAGGAAAGGGTTAAAGAAGAACTCAGGGTACTTCTTGTCAGACTTGAGGGTACATTATGTGGGAAATCCTTTCTGAAAGCTCTAGTTTCTTAAACGAATCACACAAGAAGATCGGGAAAAAAAATTCTTCAGTTGTCAAGAAGATAAAGAGATCGAGAGAGGGGAAGAAGCTCAGGAAGAAAGGGAAAATCACAATATGTAAATAAAGGTATATATTTCAGATTGACTGATGATGCAAACTGGAGGGTAGGCCTTCTCAAGAACCAGGTACTACAGGAACATACTATGCAGGCCATACGCCAGAGACACAGCTGCATAATGGTTTCTGCAACCTCACCTGCAGCAAGTGAACTCAACTGGAGATCGATCGGCGATTCGGTGCCTCTCCGTCCTCCATGCAGGTAGTAGGTGATAACTAATAGTTCGTCTGTGCCTGTGAGAAAGCAGCAAATGTCAACCTGCATTGAATTAATGCTTCCAAATCTACCCGAAAGGGAAAAAAGCTTAATAAGAGCAAGTTTAATAGTATAGCCAACTACTATCTCCTAGTCAATCAATACCTCTAAATAATGTTAATGTTATAGTTAATCAATAGCTAATTCATACAATAGTTACATACTACATCACTAATACCTAGTTCCACCTCTCATATACGCACTCTATCTTCGAGTTTATGCTGCAACTGGCTGCAAATCTGTAGCCAGCTTCTTTTCTTTCTCCTCTCTTCTCTTTTCCACATAAGCAGCTGGTTTATAGCCTGTTATTGTACTAAGAACGTCCAAAATCCAATTCAGTGAATCACTAAGATTTTATCCTATTCCGCTGGTCGCAGTGAATTCCCCTTTGGAACAAAGGATAATAAATGGAGGATATTTCTAAATTGTTTTTATAAAACAGAATACAAACCTGGTATACGTGCGCATACTCACCTGTATAACGATGGATTTGACACCATTAAATACAGCAAAATTTCTTTGGAGAAGAAAAGTTAGCATAAGATTTTAGTCTCTTGAGGTTTCGCTCTAAGTCTTAGTTATATTTTTTAAGCAAAGGCCAAAATAAATTTTATTACTAAAATATATATTTTTTATCTAATTTTTGTGTACGTCTATTCAAACGACCATTTATGTATTTTTACTATTTTTTCTATGTCTTTTCTATTCTTAAGTTTTATTGGAATAAGTTCACTTTAGGTCTCTCAATTTGTCCTAGATGTGACGCATCCCTCAACTTTTAAAACAAGTGCAAATAAGATCCAATGCATTTTCGACGGTGGTTTCGGAAAAAAGTGACCCATATGTCGGTGAGTGTTCGATTAAAAATAAAAAATTGCAGTGGGTTTCACCTTTTTTCTTTTCTTTTCTTTTTTTCTTTTCTTTCCTTTTTTTCCTTCCTTCCTTCTACTACTCCCGGCATCCGGCGACACGCCGCGGGCGGTGGGGAGGGAGGAGGACGAGCAGGAAGCACTGCGATGGGCGGCGCTGCAGCGGCTCTCGATAGTGGCCTGCGGGAGGAGGGGCCTGCTCAGGTTGCCCACACCCGGAAAGGAGCGAGGTCAATGTCGCGAGCACGAAGATGGTGTCGTTGTAGTAGTGAGTCCCGTAATGGAGGAAGTGTAGGTCCACGCGCTTCATGTCTCGCGTCGATGAGATGAGCGAGAACCGTCGCGGCAACCCGGTGTACTTGAATGATCGAACCCTCGGCTATTTGATTGATCTCTCGTGCAACGGTCCAACGACCGATTGCACGCTTGATCCGCGCCCTGATCAGGGGCGCACAACCAACCCATGGTTGGTGGGCCCCCGTCACACAGCGCCAAATAAAAGAGCAAGGAGGAGGCCGGGGCACAAATACCGAGAAAAGTTCGTGCTCTCTCTCGCTCCTACAAACCCAAAACCCCCTAATCCGATCTAGAGGGGGCGCTGTGAGCGACAGAAAGTCCACCGACACCATATTGCTGACGCCGACGACATTACCGACGACCCCATGGCGAGTTCATCCATGAAGTTCGACGGTGAGTCCCGATCTACCTACTAGACTCGTGCCTAGCGAGAAATCCTAAACCTAACAAAGGTATCAGAGCCATCTAGGCATCGGTTCTAGCTAGGGTTAAGAAATTTTTTCCCGGCGGCAATCCGCTGAGTTACATATCGTCCATTGAGCCTCTAAACAGAGGAAATTACAACTCATGGCGAGAAAAGATTGAGATAACACTTGCGCTATCAGATATTGATCTGGCTTTGACAATTGAGTGTCCCACATCTCCTATTGACCCTGTAAGGGTGAACAGGAGAGTCAACAAGTTTCTGACAAGCGAGTGCATGATCATGTACCACTCAGAATAAAATATGATGTTGAACGTGCTAAGTGGGACCAGTCAAATCGCAAGTGTTTGATGGTAATCAAGAGCTCTATCATCGAGGCAATAAGGGGAGTGATCCTAAATGCACCACTGCCACCGAGTATCTAAGACGAGTGGAGAGTCAGTTTATTGGCTCTTCAAAAGCTTATGCAAGCACTCTAATTAAGAGGCTTGTGATAGAGAGGTACAGTGGTGGTGGTGTCAGGGAGCATATCCTGAGGATGAGCAACATGGCATCCAAGCTCAAACCCATGGAAACGGGGCTAAGTGATGAGTTTTTGGTTCATCTGATTTTTGCCTCCCTGCACAAGGCTTTTGCTGTTAATTACAACTCACAGCCAGAAAATTGGGGCATTGAGAAGCTAATTGTCATGTGTGTTCAAGAGGAGGAAAGGATTAAGGGTTCACGTGGTGTAGACCCCCGTTTTTGAGGACGGGAATCATTCGTGTTCATAGTACCTTATCCCTGGATCGAGTAGTTTGGTACCCACGAATACAGTTCTTAATTACCAGGTGTAAAGTGCACGAATAGTCTTACAATGAAATTATTACAATAATAGGCCCGAAGGCAATATCCAATACATATAGGACCTACCGGTCCGGATACAACCGAAAACAGAAATTAGATAAGATAGCAGACGGAAGGCAGCAGCATGCCGATTGCCACAGGCAACGACTAGGGACTAAGACCTATTGTGCTCCATTGTCTTCATTCCTCCTGGTAGTAGGCGTAGAGGTCCTCCAATTCTTCGTTTCCTTCATCTGAAGTTTGTGCGTATAGCAAGGGTGAGTACCCAACGTACTCAGCAAGCCAACACGGAATGATGCACATGATAGGGTCATTCAAAGGATGGCTATGGTTTATTTGCGCAAAGCCAATTTTCACAAATCATTTCACAAACCTAACATCTAGCCAGGTCAAGTTTTAGGTCCATAGTATATTAAGTCGGCGACGGTTCTGTCCACCATCCATTGTGATCCCAAGGATAGCTTCCCGCCTCCGATTCGTCATGGTCTTCTAGGGGTGTCTTCCCCCTTCTCCCAGATAGAGAAGTTGGTTTCCCAACACATAAAATTATTATGCAATCCCACCCATCATCTTAAAATTTATGAGTCTAGCCACGGGAGAAACTTGTCACGTCGCTCATTAACCGTGAGCATGGCTATTCGAATAGATTGATTGACTCACACTGCAGTGGATGTACACTTTACCCGTACTCCGCAACTACTCATTGAATGAGCTTACATCCCTCTATATGGGACGGTCACGGCAAAGCCTTTTGATAACCTCACTTTGGCAGTACCCGCTCCATGAACTTAAGCCCTCATGCACTCTAGCCGTCATTTCCTAGCAGTGAGAGGAGTTCTGGCGTTCCCGGGGTAAGAGAAAGAATTGTTCTATCCTTGAACTTTCCATCTTCATGTCCTTTTCTTCATGTCTTCATTTCTTCATGTTGATCGCATGCCCGATCTCTGCCCAGGTACCAACCAGCGGTACACCCCCTGCCGGTAGGCCCTTAACTTTCGTCCAGGCACCCACCAGTGGTACACCCCCACCGGCAAGCCCTTACCTCAACGCCAACACCTGAACCTACTACGCAAGGATACTGCCTCCGCTCGGATATTTAATCAGCTAGGTCTATACCCATTCAAGAAGTACGGTTGTACTGGCTCGTTCTAAGTTGTAGTCTCATGGCTCGGTCCTTAACTGACCAGGGACGGTACTAGCCTTTCCCGGAATCCACCCAAATCCATCCATCTGCCCAGTCTAAAAATATTGGTCTTTCCCTTTTTGGTTTTCATAAAAACTCATTTCTTCATATTTTAGGCAATGTGGCGCTCATGTCTCCACATGCCGTATTCCAACTACCTTCCCAAAGATAGTTGCCCAAGCACAAGGCTTCTTTGTAAAATCATGAGTATATAGGGATCTAGTATAAGCAGGGCTAAACATTTTACCGAAGTTAGCCTCCGGTCATATCACATCGAAGGTTAAAAAGAATAATTCTAATGGTAATCAACATCATGGCAGGGTATATCAAGCATAGGTACTCATTTGTGTATAGCATGCAATTTGTAATTGAAATCAACATCATTTCGCAAAGTAGGATCAATATGTTCAAAGGGGAGTGTTGACTTGCCTTGCTCACAACCTGGTTGGCTTGAGTCTTCGACGTTCTCAACGGCTCCTTCGGACTCTATCGTACGTGCGAGAAATCAAATTTGAATTTGATTAGGATTCAAATAGAATCCAATAAGATCCAAGAGAAAACCAAGTAAATCGCAATAGCGGCTCCTAACACTAGGCTATGACTTTACGCGAACCTAGGCTCGAGTTTCGGCAAAATCCGAGTTAGAGCGAAAGGGTTATAAGGATTTGAAGTTTTGTATTGAATCCGATTTTGTTAAGAAGGATGCGATATTTATTTTAATATGCTTAAAGTTTGAGAAATACTAGAGTTGATGATTCAATTAATAGAAAGAAAGTGGTTATCTTTAAATTTTATCAAAAATATTCGTTGGATCGAGAAGTCCTAGGGTTTAAATCAAAATTAATTGGTAGAAGCTAGACTTGTATGTAAGTTGGATTTCTAACTTGTAGAAAATCTATATGATAAACATTATGTGATGACCAACTAAGTCGTAAATAAAATCCCAAACAAATAAACTACGCGACGATCAATTGTTTCCGAATAGCTAGCCTTGATACGACCTAGGGTTAATAATAATCGATTCAAAAAAGAATATAATCCTGAAGCTAAGTATTATACTAAATAATCTATGCATCACAAATAGTATTTTGGCGACACGCTAAGATAGATGGATTCCGAGATAAATAAATAAATAATGCGATGGCTATATATATATATAAAATAAAACCCCATTTAATAATCGGTCCCGAATTATTTTGGAAACCAAATTTGTTTTGAAGAAAAATATGTAATTTTGCCCAGAGATTTTCCTGAAATATCCTCAAAAATTTTTCCAAATCTTTCCAAAATTTTCCCAAAATTTCCCCCTTTTTTTTCTTTCTCCTTTTTTTTCCTTCTTTCCTTTCCTCCTTTCTTTTTCTCTTTTTTTCTTCTTTTCTTTCCCTCCCCTCCTGTTCATCTCCTTCCTCTGCCCCTTTCTCTGTTTTCCTCTCCTCTCCTCCACCCGGCTCCTGTCTCCCTTCTCCCTCTCCTCACTTCTCTCAGCCATGGCTGCGCACAAGGATGGCGATGCGGGACGGGCGGCTACGGGGCTTACCGGTGAGGGGAGGGGCGTCGGCACGTGGGGACTCCGGTGGCGGCGCGGCCTCGTCGCGGGGAGGAAAAAATACAAGAAAGCGAGAGCGAGGAGAGGGCCATCGGGCTGTGAGGTGAGGGAAAAGGAGGGCTCGGGCCGTCCTTTTATAGGCGTGGCCGAGAGGGAGAGGGGGACCGTGCGCAGCGCGGCGAAACGTGGCGCAGACGCAAGGGGCGCGGCGCGGCGCGCGCGTCGTGCGCGCGCAGCGCGGGAGGGTCCGGCGGTGAGGGCGACGCGTGGCGCGCGCGGCGGGGGCGGCGCGGCGAGCAGCACGGGCGCGAGCGCGGGCGGCGTGGTCGCGGGGACGCGGCACGGTGCGACATGCGACGTGCGGAGTGGGGGGGGCTCGGGCATGACGCGTGGGCGCGACGGCAGGCGGGCGGGCGCACGCGCGAGCGGCGCGTGACACGAGCGCGGGCGACACGGCGGCATGGGCGGCGCGCGCGAGCACACGGCGCGAGCATGCACGCAAGGAGGAGGGGCCGGTACTCGGTCGAACACATGGCGTCAATGAATAGTGCACTTTTGTAATTTTCTCGATTTAATTCCTAATTTCCCAATTCTATTTCCTTTCACCCCTAAAATTCAAAATAAAATATAGCACACCCAAAAATAAGTTGTAGAATATATGTTCAACCTTGCCCCCACTTTTATTATTTTTAAAAATATATTTTACATAATTAATTTAATTCTTTTCCTCAATTCCGAAAATATGATTTTGATTCAAATTAATTTCTAGATTTCATATATATACCCTAAAATATTTTATTACTCATTTTTCTCACTAATTAATATTACTCAATCACCTGAATAATGTTTTGCTCCCAATTCTAAACTCCAAAAATTTTCTCCCAGCGGAAATTCAAATCGTTTGGTTTTTCACAAACACCGAGATGAATCGCTCGCATATAAATTTATGCAACCAAGCTGGTAAATAAGAAGCGAAAACTCGATCAAGAAGCAACAATCAAAAGGTTTTTGTAAGCTTTGATTTTTAATTCTCGGTTTTAAATTCTCCGATTTTCAGGGCGTTACACGTGGTGACTCTATTAACTACGTGAATCACAAAAGGAAGAGTTATTATAATTCTTTGAGGAATTATAATAATTCTTCCCCTTCTAAGCCACAAGGGAAACCTGAGTGGAACAATGCCTCCTCCTCCGGACCACATGGAAAGTCTCCACAACTTGACTACAATTAGAGGTCTGAGCCTAATTACCATCAGAGGTCTGAGTCGGTCCAACTTGAAAGGGACCAATGCTTATGGTGCAGAAAAAAGGGACACCATAAGAAAAACTGTGTGGATTTTCTGAAGCACCTATGCAAGAAAGGTGAGGATATTATTGCGTTCATAGATAAGTCCATGTATCTAAGTTATGAAAAATATACTTGGTGGATTGAGTCAGGTGCGACTGTTCATGTTGCAAATTCTTTACAGAGATTCAGTACGAGGAGGACCCTGCAAAGAGGAGAAAGAATAATTAAAGTTGTAAACGGCGTCGCTGTCGAAGCCAAAGCCATTGGAGAACTCCCGTTAGTATTAAAAGATGGCCTTGTACTTCATTTACACGATGTCCTTTATGTACCCTCTTTGCAAACAAATTTGATTAGTGTCCCACGATTAGATCGTGATGGATTTTAATGTATTTTTGGAGATGGACAATGTAAAGTTCAGTTTAATAATAAATGTATTGACATTACTTTCAAACAAGATGAGCTTTATTTGTTATCACTTGGTGATGCTGTGAATGTTCTGAGTATGAGAATGAGAATGTCTCCTCGTCTATGATGTGAGTAATAAGAGGAAAAGAATTGATGATGTGTCTTCAAAATTATGGCACTGCCCTTTAGGCCATATTTCGAGGGGGAGGATTGAACGATTGATTAAAGAATCAATTCTTCCGTCCTTAGAATTTTCAGATTCAGATCAATGCATAGATTGCATTAAAGGCAAGTATGTCAAGAAAATAAAGAAAGATGTCAAACAAAGCACAGGAATTTTAGAAATAATTCACACGGGAATTTATGGTCCGTTTCCAGTGACTCTGTGGATGGTTATGATTCTTTTATAACGTTCACAGATGACCATTCTCGTTATGGCTACATTTATCCAATTAAAGAATAGTCAGAATCATTAGATAAGTTCAAGACGTTCAAGGCTAAAGTTGAAAATCGGCATGATCTAAAGATCAAGGTAGTAAGATCCGACCGTGGGGGGAGTACTACAGTCGTCATACCCCGTATGGCCAAGTTCCTGGACCTTTTGCAAGGTTCTTACAGGAAAATGGTATAGTTGCCCAATACTCTACACCGGGCGAGCCTCAACAGAATGGAGTAGCTGAAAGACAAAACCGTACCTTAATGGATATGGTGAGAAGTATGATAAGTTACTCCACTCTACTGATTAATTTATGGATGGAGGCATTAAAAACCGCCATTCACATACTTAATCGGGTTCCTAGTAAGTCCATGTCTAAAACTCCATATGAGTTATGGACAGGGAGAAAACTCATATTAAACTATATGCACGTGTGGAGTTGTCCAGCTAAGGCAAAAGTATTTAACCCGAATATTGGGAAATTATATCCCAAGACAGTCAGTTGCCATTTCATTGGCTATCCAGAGAAATCAAAGGGGTTTCATTTCTACTATCCTGACAGACACGCCATGTTCGTGGAAATGAGACACGCTGTTTTTCTAGAGGATGAGATGATGAGGGGGAGCATGGTAGCCCGAGAGATTAGCCTTGAAGAGAAGCAGGTATTCATACCTACACCGATGATTCAAGAACTTTTTTCTCGATACCTGTTGTTGTTGCACTGACAGTGCATGATACTGTGGTGACGACACCTGTTGTTAGTTCTCCCATGGCAACAACAAGTGAGAATCAGGAACCTATCCTTCAGGATCCAATAGAACTTGTTGTCACACATGAGGAAGAGCTACAACAGCCACACTCAGAGGGTGCGCCAGATGTTGAGGCCCCTAGGAGGTCTCAAAGAGTTAGAAAATCGGCAATCCCAAATGACTACCAAGTATAACTTAGTGAAGAAATTCAAATGGAGGGAGATCCCACCTCATTTGAAGAAGCCATGAGAAGCGCTCACTCGTCTAAATGGCAAGAAACCATGGAAGATGAAATGAGATCTATGAGTTGTAACAGAGTCTAGGATTTGGAAGAAATTCCCAAATGAGCCAAGATAGTAGGTTATAAATGGGTCTACAAAACTAAGTGTGATTCCAAAGGAAATGTCGAGAAATATAAGGCACGACTTGAGGCAAAAGGCTTCATGCAAAGAGAAGGAATACATTATAATGAGACATTTTCTCCAGTCTCATGTAAGGATTCTTTTAGGATCATAATTGCTTTAGTGGCACACTATGATTTAGAATTACATCAAATAGATGTAAATACTACATTTCTCAATGGAGATCTCCATGAGGATGTCTAAATGGCACAACCGAAAGGTTTTGTCATGAAAGGAAAGAAAATATGGGATGCCACCTGAAGAAATCCATTTATGGATTAAAGCAAGCCTCTAGACAGTGGTATTTAAAGTTTGATGAGACAATAAAAAAGTTCGGATTTGATGAGAATAAGGAGGACAATTGTGTTTATGCAGAGTTCAAGAATAGGAATTCATTTTCCGCATCCTTTATGTGGATGTACTCGCTAGTAGTGATGTCAGTCTACTATTGGAGACTAAGAAGTTTCTATCCTCAAATTTAGAGATGAAGGATCTTGGTGAAGCGTCATTCGTTTTAGGAATTGAGATTCACCGAGATAGAAGAAAAGAGGTATTAGGATTATCGCAAAAGGCATACTTAGAAAAGATTTTGAAGAAATATAGTATGCATGCGGGCAAACCTACGCCTGCTCCCATAGTCAAGGGAGATAGATTTGGGAACTTTTTGTGTCCCAGGAACCAGTATGAGATCGATTAGATGAGAGTGGTTCCATATGCTTCAGCTGTCGAAAGCTTAATGTATGCTAAAGTATGTATACACCCTGACTTAGCTTATGTAACCGGGATACTTGGCAGATATCAAAGTAATCCAGGCATAGATCACTGGAGAATGGTTAAGAAAGCTATGTGTTACACGCAAGGCACGAAAGGTCTTATGCTAACATATAGAAGAACTGGTTCCCTTGAAATAGAAGGATACTTAGATTCAGACTTTGTGGGAGACTTACATGATAGAAAATCCACGTCAGGTTATGTATTCACTCTCGCAGGTGGAGCCATATCATGGAAAAGCTCCAAGCAAGTTGTTACAACATCGTCTGCAATGTTCGCTAAGTACGTAGCATGCTATGAGGCCACGGGACAAGCAAAATGGTTAAAGAAATTTGTACCCAGTTTGAGAGTGGTAGACAACATCGAAAGACCACTCAAAATGTACTGCGACAATGAGCCACCAGTGTTTTATGCTCACAACAACAAGTCAAGTAGTGCTGCCAAACACGTTGAAATCAAGTATTATGTTGTGAAAGAGAAAATCCAGGATCATACTATTAGTCTTGAACATATAAGTACAAAGAAAATGCTTGCAGATCCGTTTATGAAAGGTTTACCGCCCAATGTGTTCAGAGAACACTTAACCGTCATGGGTTTACAGGAAAGCCTATGATTCCTGGATAGTGAGGGGCTCAAAGCGAGTCAAGAATCTGTTTCAAAGTAGAAGGTGTATCGTAGTTGTTGAATCCGATAGTACGTGACTGACTATTGTGAAAATACATACTCTATATGCCAATCTATAATGAAATGGGTACCAAGTTAAGTATAGTAAGTTTAGTAAGGTGAGATCAAGAGGGGGAATGTTAGATTGATCTCCCGTGCAACGGTCCAACGACCGATTGCACGCTTGATCTGCGCCCTGATCGGGGGCGCACAACCAACCCATGGTTGGTGGGCCCCCATCGCGCAGCGCCAAATAAAAGAGCAAGGAGGAGGTCAGGGCACGAACGCCTAGAAAAGTTAGCACTCTCTCTCTCTCTCTCGCTTCTACAAACCCTAAACCCTAATCTCATTTAGAAGGGGCGCTGTGAGCGGCGAAAAGTCCACCGACACCACATCACCGACGCCGACGATATCACCGACGACCCCATGGCGAGTTCATCCATGAAGTTCGACGGTGAGTCGCGATCTACCTACTAGACCCGTGCCTAGCGAGAAATCCTAAACCTAACATTGGCTCGTCGATCTCGATGGCACCCTCGCAGTCGTCCTTGTCGTCGTGGTGGTTCTCATGGCCCCTGCACTTGGCCAACACGAGTGCGGTGGCCATCGGGAAGCGGAGGCGGGCGCAACCATCTTCCGTCCCGGCGAGGAAGACGGACTCGAGGGGCACGATGGCAAGCTCCAGCGCAGAGTCGATGATGCCCTGCAGATCCTTGACCTGCACGGTGCATAGCCATAGCCGCAGCCGTAGCGTCGTTCGCCGTGGGAGCACCATGTTGGCAGAGAGGGAGAGGCCGCTGCACCGGCGAGATCCAGCGTGCGGAGGGTCTTTGATGGTTGGGCGACGAGGGAGAGGGGGAACTCCCCTTCGATCTTCGTGACCTCCTTGTCGAACGATAGCTCATCGACGGAGGTGACGACGGTGACGCGGAGCTCCTCGACACAGTGCGCCACTGGGTGAGAGACCACGGCGTACTTCCTCTGCCAGTCATTCGGGTCAAGGTGCAGGAACGTGTCGAACGTGAGGTCATTGCCGCTGTACGGCTCCTCCTCCACATGCAAGGTGAGCCTCATGACGTGGCGGTGGTGAGCGCCGCCTTCGCGGAGTAGATGAACGCGTCGCAAAGGGAGAAGAAGTCGTCGCCCCGACGAATGTGGACAACAAAGTTGACGACGCCGATGGAGCGCCAAAGCGAGTGCCACCGGATGGAGAGCACGCGGGTGGACGCAGCCTCCTTCGCTGGCTCCTACCCTCCTCTCCCCACCCTGTGGCTCATCGATGCGGAGAAGGACAGCGCTCCGTGAAGGTCGTCGGATGCTGGGAAGGAGTAGCAAGAAAAGGGGAAAAAAGAAAGAAAAAGAGAAGAAAAGAAAAAATGGCCCCACTGTATTTTTTATTTTTAATCAGACACTCATTGACATGTGGGCCCCATCTTTTTTCGGACTTTAAGTGCCACGCCAACGTCATGTAGGTGCCACGTCAGCCAAAACTGTTGTCCAAACCGTCTAGGGACCTTATTTGTGCTGGTTTTGGGAGTTGAGGGACGCATTATATCTGGTATTGCAGTTCAAGGGTGAATTTTATGGTTTTGGGAGTTGAGGGACACGTCATATCTGATATTGTGGTTCAACGACGAATTTTAGACTCGACAACAAATTGAGAGGTCTAAAGTGAACCTATTCCAGTTTTAGGTGAATTTATTCCAGTTTTATTATCAATCTTACATCCCAAAGAGGCTGAAATCTAAAACCTCTCGGTCCCATGAAATCTAAACGCTCATCTGTTCTTCTCACCTCAATCAACAATGTCAGTTGATCTGAAAAAATTGTAGGAATATGTCTCACTCTAGAGCCACCAAGACAATCCATGAACTTGTGATCCCCCAGCACACGATCCAGCCGCACTTTAACATTATGAGCCCCTTCCTGGCGATTATCCCATGTGTAAGGAAGCCTCGAAAGACCTAGATTGAGCAAGCCACAATCCGCCACCACCTCCTGAAACCCAGCCATGCATCACGGCCATTTGATCCAAAGTGTTCTTCCACAGCCAACACTTCATTAAAATCTCCCGCACACACCCAAGGCAGCGACATTTGCGCATGAAGGAACCACATCAAGTACAAACTATTCTTCCTCAACTCCCTCCTCGGTTCACCGTAGAAGCCCGTGAACCGCCACTATTGCATACCCAGCCCCTCACAGGACAATATTATGTCAATATGTGACTTAGACTTTGATTGAAAAGCCACCACCACATCTCTTCTCCAAAAAAGAGCTAAGCCACCGCTCAGGCCCGTCGAGGTCACTATATGTCCATTTGGAAAACCTAGCGACCTCCTCAATTGAACTGCTTGGTCTTTCGACATCCTTGTCTCCATCAGAAAAAGCACATCGGGCCTGCACATCTCCACCAAGAGATGCAGTTCCTGAACTGCCTCAGGCCGTCACAACCCCGGCAGTTCAAACATAAGATATTCATTGTGCTCGGCGGGAGCTGCCCCTAGCAGCTGCCGTCGATCTTGCTTTTTTGGCATAAGCAATAACCTGCTTTTGAGCTGAAGTGGCCGGCTGCACTGCCTGGCCCAACACCTTTCCAAGCTGAAGAATTCGTTCGTTCACTACTCCTGTCAGCACCACATCCTCTACCAGAGTCAAAAGGGAAGTTTCTGGCAAGGAACTACCACAATCCTTTAACTTCCTCTTTCGCACACCTATACTCCCTTCCTCACTCTCATCCTCCTCAAAAGAGAGCTTTGTAGGGGCAGCTTCTTTTCTCACAACACCAATTTCCACAACTTTCTCCGGAGAGTCCAACTCTTCCCCTACGTCTACCTCATGATTGCTGTTTGGCCATTGGGAGTCAAAACTATGGCGCCCCTCGGATTGTCGCGCACCAGCAGAGCTACTTCCAAAAGATCTGCACTCGCCTGCTCGAAACTAAGGGGTTTCTTCTTTCTCTCTTCAGGAGCACGCAACTTGAGTTCGTAGGGAAGCTTCCCCACCGCACTCCGTGGAGCCGGGCTAGGGCAATCTAGACCAGAATGTCCCATAACCCCACAAGAGAAGCAGAAGAATAGGAGTTTCTCATATTGAACATCAAACCATTTTGGTTCAGCCTTTCGGCTTGTCTTCAGCATGACTCCCCTGCGTAGTGGTTTATTGATCTCAATCGCAACCCTAGCTCGCAGGAAAGGACCACTCGCTTCTCCATCCGCATCCACATCCGGTTTGATCACCGAGCCAATTAGGCTTGCTGCTCTCGTCCCTCGATGTTCGTTCATCCATCCAAAAGGCAAATTCAAGATTCTTATCCAGATCTCCATCGACGTAAAACTTACATCCGAAGGTTTTAAGGTTTCATCATACTCCTGCACAATCACCGCATGTCGCCCCACCATCCATGGAGACCCTTCCAGCACCCTTTGTTTATCCATCACCGCCCCAAACTCAACGATGAACAGGTCCTCCTCCTTCTTCCCCATCGAGCACAACTTCAAACCATAAAGGTTTCCCCAAGCCGCCACGTAAGGGTTATGTACGTGGAAAATTGAAGTCGCTTCGGGATAGAATTTAACGGGAACGATCATCGACATTATATCGGGGTCCGACAACTCAGGAGCGTAGCCTAATAAGAGAGCTGTCCAAAACTTTGGCAAGAGAAGAGGAGATGGAAAGACAAAGATCCCAGGTGGATTGCCTCAGATCAAGTGATAAAAATACAAAGTTTTTTCAAGCTCGAGCAAAAGCAAGATCACGCGCTAACAAAATTCTCTATCTTAAGAATTCGGAAGGTTTATTTGTTGAGAAGCAGGAAGAGCTTGAAAATGTAGCTGTTCAGTTTTACCAAGACCTATTTACGGGCCAACCAAACTTGGACTCGAATCTGGTATGTCAATATGTTCCAAGGAAGGTATCTTCAGAGATGGAGGAAATTCTGCTACAACCTTATGATGAAAAGGAGGTTGAACATGCTCTATTCCAAATGGGGCCAAGCAAAGCACCTAGCGCGGATGGCTTCACGACAGGTTTCTTTCAGAAGCATTGGGAGCTGGTGAAGGAGAAAGTCTTTGCTGCAGTTCTTGGTTTTCTGAATGGGGGTGATCTGCCGGAGGTGGTAAACCAAACTATCTTAGTTTTAATTCCAAAGGTTGCTAACCCACAGGAAATATCTCAGTTCCGGCCCATTTCTTTATGTAATGTTATGTATAAGTTATGTTCTATGGTGTTAGCAAATCGCTTGAGGCTAATTCTGGTTAATATTATCTAAGAGGAACAAAGTGCTTTTGTCCCCGGTAGGCTCATCACGGATAATGTATTCATTGCTTATGAATGCATCCACTATTTGAGGAACAAGAAGGGAGATCAGGAGCTTGTGCAATTAAACTGGATATGGCCAAAGCGTATGATCGAGTGGAGTGGCGCTATCTCCATGAGGTTATGTTGGCGCTGGGTTTCCCGGCACAGCGGTGCAGCCTGGTGATGAAATGTGTGACTTCGGTGAGTTCCTCTATTAAAGTAAATAGTGTTCTGTCACGGTCTTTTAAGCCGTCGAGAGGTATTCGGCAAGGAGATCCAATTTCGCCGTATTTGTTTTTGCTGTGTTCGGAGGGTTTAACCAACATGCTGAAATCACATGGGCCACAATACATTTCTAGAGGAATTCGAGTCAGCTGCAGGGCTCCCTGGATTTCTCATCTTTGTTTGCAAATGACTGCCTGATCTTCACCAAAGCAAGCGATCGTGGGACGGATAGAATAAGTGAGATCCTAGATTTATATTTTAGAGGTTCGGGACAGTTGGTGAATAAAGGCAAGTCAGCTGTCTTTTTTAGTGTAAATTGTGGTGATGAGGTTAAACATGTAGTGCTTGGGAGTTTGGATATCCCCACTGAAGCGCTCAGTGAAAAATATTTTGGACTCCCAACGACAGTAAGGAGAGTGGCTGATGGAGTGTTTGATTATGTTTCAAATAGAATCATAAACATTGCTCAAGGGTGGAGTGAAAACCTTTTGAGCTGTGCAGGGAGGGAGGTGTTGTTGAAAGCAAATGCCCAAGCAGTACCTACGTATCCAATGAGTTGTTTCAAGCTGCCGATAGGGGTGTGCAAGAAAATGACCAGTCTTATTTGCAACTACTGGTGGAGTAGTTCTATTGATAGTACAAAGATCCATTGGCAGAGGTGGTCAAAACTGACGAGGGCTAAAGGAGATGGAGGTATGGGATTCTGGGATTTGAAACTGTTTAATCAAGCTTTGTTGGGTAAACAGGGATGGCGCCTCTTGATGCGGCCTGATTCTTTGTGTGCACGGGTGTTAAAAGGGAAATATTACCCGAGCTATTTTTTTCTGCAGGCGACAAGGAAAAGGAGGAGTTCAAAAACGTGGTGTGCAATTCTTTATGGTCGGGACGCTCTGTGGAAGGGTTTGATCAAGAGAGTTGACCTGGGAAACATCAATATTTGGGAGGAAAATTGGATACCGACTTTGAATTCGTTGAAGCCTTTGATGCGGAGGGAGGATGTGCAAGTTCAGTGGATGCATCAACTATTTCAGCCGGGCACTCGCATCTGGGATGTAGACCTAGTGAGGAGTTCTTTTGCTACTGTGGATGCTGAGGCGATTTTGAAGGTTAAATCGGGTGCAAGTTTGGCCGAAGACATCATGGCCTGGGGCCAGAACATCTTGGCTTCTACTCGGTCTGATCCTGCTACAGGATTCTAAAAAAGGAACAAGACAGTAGGGAAGCGGATGGGGGATGTGAAGCAAGCTCGTTGAATGACAAGTTTTGGTGGAAAAAGCTATGGAAGCTTAATATACCTCCCAAGGTAAGGATTTTTTGGTGGCGAGTGATGAATGGTTTCTTGCCGACTAAGAGTGAATTGCTGCGAAGGCATATGGTCCATGAGGATTTTTGTGAAAGTTGTGGTGCAAGGGGAGAATCCATTTATCATATTGCCTTTATTTGTACCTTCGCGGAACGATTTTGGCGGGAGGTGAAAGAAGCTACGGGCTGTATAGTGCCAGTGCTCCATCCTGGTACGTGGACGCGAGACTTGCTTGATGTAGATTGTTGTACGGAGAAAGAAGCAGCCATTATCATTTGTGGCATCTGGTCACTATGGTCAGGACGCAATGCTCGACGTCATGAAAAGACTAATTGGAGTGCGATGGCGGCGGTGGCACATGGGGCAAAGATGGTGGAGGATCTTTTTTGTTTGTGAGGTCGGACCAGTGCAGGACGGAGAGAGCGAAGGGAAAGTGGAAGAAACCTGAACATGGATGGATCAAGATCAATACCGATGCAACTTTACTTTCCAGGAAAGCCTTGCATTGGGTTCAGGTGGTATGGTGACAGGGGATGAGGATGGCAAGCTGCTAGCAGCGGCAGCAAAATGTTGTACTCATGTATCGGATGCCTTGATGGCAGAAGCTTTAGCGGTCAGGGATGGGCTGGCTCTCGCTGCTGCAAATGGGTACTAAAAAGTGATTTTGGAGATAGATTGTCTTTCGCTGGTTAATGTGTTGAAGTCTAAAATGGACGGGTTGTGTCCGATGGCCAGCTTATGGCAGGAGATCCGAGAGCTTGGTAGGAGTTTCATTGGTTTTAAAATTTTCTTTGTGTATAGGGAGGGCAATGAAGCAGCTCATGTGTATGCGAAGCTTGCCTCTTTGTCGAACTGGACGTGCTCATGCAGTCGTTCCCGTCATGCCTGCAGTGGGCAGCTGATGGGGATTGTAATCCTCCTTTTCATCGCGTTTGTTTGCCTAAAAAATGTTTGGAGGCCCAGCCAACTGTAGTGTCGTCGGACTCGTTTCGATAGGCCGGGATTTGAGCCTATCGAGATAGACTCGTTTGGAGATGGGCTTCGGTTTGGCCCCATTCCAAACAGGGCCTACGCCGCCGAGGTTGATCGGCTTCGTCGGCCGTCCTCACTATGTCCGGCGTCTACCGACGGTGAAGCTCTCCGGCTTCGCACTCCTCCGCTCCCCGCACCCAGATCGGCTGAAGATGACGGCCACCGGAGGAGGAGGAGAAGAAGCTGGAGTGTGAGATACAGGCTCCGGTGGCGCAGGGACGCCTCCTCGATTTCAGCCCTCTTCGGTGACGGTGACGCCGGTGAGCAAGCAACCTCGCCAAATCAACCACTCGTTCCCTTCTCATTTCGATACGAGCTTCGGAATTTGTTTTGTTTGGGTTCGCTCGTGGTGTCTTGGATGGGAGTTGGGAGGGATTATTATTCTATATTTCTCGTCCGCATGAGGTCGATTAGATGGTCTTTTTTCTCTTATTTTTGTTGCACTTACTTGATACCATCCTCGAGAAATGCATCAATTTTGCAAAATTAATTCAACAAGTGAGAACCCCTTGTGCTCGTTCAAATGAGTTCGATTGAGCTTCTCATGGACACTTGCTACGAATCCAGAATGTACCACAGGAGTACATGCCATGAACCAGATCCATCACTTGACACACGAACACACTAGTGCTGAACTTGGAAACTAAGAAAGCAAACCAGTCAGGCGATGGATGAATGGATAGATTACAGGTTATAATTAACAGGTAGCCACTTATGTAGTATATGTATCAACAGAGCAATCTAGAAGCCTATCAACCGCAAAAAGCACAATTAGACCATTCCAAAACCCAGTACCATTGTACTCCATCTGCACAAGAACTTTTCTTACTTCATTTTTTGGGAATGATATGAACATTCATCGAGTATTCCTTGTTCTCCAGTAGCTCAAAGAGGCAGATATCTCCCACCTGCAAATTGTTTTCCTGTGCAAACCGACTCCACCCTGTCGAGAGCCTTTTAGTTCTTGTCTCCTTAGTGCGACATAGCACCTTCCAATTTTTGCCATGACGTTGAAGTTGAAGCGTCAGGTTAAACTCCTTGAATGGAAGATATACATCAGCATATTCTCGACATATGTCCTGATTACAGAGAGAAAGGGTTCTTATAATAACAATACCAATTGTATGTATAATCCAGTATTTTCATTGACAAGCTAAAACATCAGCAATAAGAACAAAAATAAGGAATAGGATATATCGCAATGACAAGCAACCAGCTTCTCGATAGACGAGCGGTTATGTGAAACATAATACTCATTCAAGTAGAAATTTTAACTCACCACGGTTTGAGATTTTCCGTGGACTCGACTCTTACTCAGGATGCACCCATAGATGGGGATTTCAGAATGAATAGCTCGAACTTTGCTTTCCAGCTGCTGCTTCTGCATATCTGTAAGACGAGTGTGCTTTGGGAGGATGCAATTCAGAACCGGATGCACTTGGAGATCATCTCCTTGCAATGCAACTTCTTCTAAAGAAAGGAAAAAAGGAAAAATCATAAAAACTTCCAGTGGAGTCCAAATGTACAATAACTACTGTAGGTTTTGATATTATGCATTATCAGATATAGCTTGATGACTTGGTAGAGAAATTGACAAACCGATATTCACGGTGTTGTTTTCTTGTTCTGAGCTATCCCATTGTGTCCCAGATTTGCTTACACTTTGTGGTGATTTCACAGGAAGATCATGCGAACTGCTTGAGATGTGCAAGGGTTCTTCCCACTTTTCACCACAATTTGTAGCACTTTTTAATGTAGGGCGTGAATGCACTTTCTCACAGCCACTTGGACCAAAGATCAGAACCTTCAATTCGGAGATCCCATCATAACTGAATACTAGAAAATCTCCCATTTGCAAGTCATGAGCAGTCACAAATGCCTTCCATCCTGATTGAAGGGATATTTTGCCCAAATTCTTAGTGACTTGAACATCATAAGTGCAACCGTCGCGTGATTGCAGCTTTATAGTTCTTGGTATTTTACCCCTGAAATATTGCAGAAATTTATTTGGTATGATCTGCAAAAAGAAGAAGAAGAAGAAGAAGAAGAAGAAGAAGTAAACACAAAGCACAACTCTTATGCATGAGAAGGCAGTACGAAAGCTTTGCTACTTCAGGAGTGTAGTTTTTTTTATTATCAAAACTCACTTAAAAATAAGGATACACACATTGTAGTGAAAACTAGTTTCATTCAGACACTTGACAGAAAGTGTTCGTACCTAGAGTTTCTCAACAGACAAAATTAACTATGTTCAATTAAGTTATAGACTATACCGTTGCTGTCAACTACTATTTTGAAACCAAGAAATGTTTTATCATCTGTTTGTGCACAAGCAAACTTTTTTTTTGCAGCAGTGCACAAAAACTTGTGAAACGAAACTAAATACTCCGATCCTTTGTAAATCATTTTTTTTTACCTTTTCACCACTCACCAGGCCAGAACCTTTTCCCTATCTTTAGAGTTTTATTAACAAAACGCTAATTAAATTTAAAGCAGCATTAATCACATATTTTAAACTACAGCTAATTTTCTGCTTGCGCACACGAGATATTAAATTTAGAAATATTCGACTACACTATCTCTATCTTTTTGCTACAGGTTGGCTTTAGATTAAACTAAGCCTTGTAATTGAATAGATACAAATTACCCAAGAACATATCGGAATTGAAAATAACTTACCATTCTCTCACGAAAGCGACCAATCATAACCTTGAAGAAATTCTTATCTTGCCCATCTATGTGGTTCACGTTGAAATGTGCATGTCCTTCCCTACATCTCGCAGCAGGCCTTCTCATCTTATAACTACACACACATAAGATAAATGTTATCCAAGTAAAATTTGGGGGAAGTTTTAGCAAACAGGAAAAGGGCTAAAAAACAATCATATTTTGTTAGATTTCAGGGGGTATGTGCCAAATCCTTTTCTGTAAAATCACAAGAGAAAAAAAAGATAAAGCAACTAAGAAAAAGGAAAGCACAGAAGGATGTAAGAGTGATAAAGGATTCTAACCTTTCTTGGTTCTTCTTACAACCAGCTAGACGCAAGCATTCTGCATCAAGCTTATAGTGAAATTGCTGCATATATAAACATGCCGGCTACAGAAAAGCAGAAACTGTTTCAGCAGGAGAACCAGTGCTCCTTCAGCTTCTTTAGTGCCTATTAATAATTTATTAGGATTCTATTCACTTACTAGCTGCATTAAATACGCACTTGCATCTCTGAACTTCCGCATTAATCCATTTTCAGTCTAGGCAAACTGCACTCGAGTAGAGAGTAGAGTTAGGGTACAATGTCAGTCAAGTAGATGAGTCATAAATATTTCAACCCCTAACTCTTACATTGACATTGTTGTATTGGCACCTTTTCTATCTTAGTACAATGGTGCGCATGTCTTTTGCATATTCCCGCGAAAAAAATGCGCATTAGGATTTTAGCCTTTGCGAATTATATGGACATTCATTGTGTAAATTTTTTTAAGTATCTCAAAGAGGTATAGGTCTCCTATCCGCAGGTTGTTGTCATGCGCAAATCTTTTCCAACCTTGAGTGAACTTTCTAGATTTGTTCTTGTATCTGTAAAACCGCACTTTCACCAACTCTTGTCACGGTGTCGAAGCATCAGTTCTTGGCCACAGTTGTATGGAAGATATGCATCGTCATATTTTTGAGATATTTCCTACTTATAGAGCGGAAATACTGTTAGTATTTATGGTCAAACTATATATATATATAGCAAAATACCCGTGCGTTACAACGGAACAACGACGCAGGAAGGGAAGCAGACGGAGGGCGAAGGTCCAGGTGGCGGCGCGGGAGCTCCGAGCGACAACGGGGAAGGGCGCGGCGCGGCGCGGGTACGGCGCGGATGGGGACGGAAGAGAGGTACGTAGGGGGTCTTTTTTTAATCCAAGTCATGCCTTTCTTTTCAGCATTGGGATTGCGAGTTAATTTTATAAATACTTAAGGAGTTTTCTGCAAAATAACCAGAGACGGATGAAAATTTTGGATAGAAACACTACTTATTTTTTATAGATAGTTATATATATATATATAACTTTATATATAGATAGTTATATATAGATAGTTATATATATATAACTTTATGTACCACTCGACCTTGATTAAGAAATAGTATCGATAGACCTTTAGTGTAAGTTAATTTAATTTTACCAAATTAAGTCAAAAATATAATGAAAATAGATATTGACTTACTGATACTTTAAACTGATTAGAAATTAGAAATTTAGTAAAAGTTTAAAATATTTATGACTCGGATATTATTAGTTAGAAAAGTATATTAATGAATAGGAAAAGCTGCATGTATATCGACGACGGCACGCTAGCTCACGCGTGCAGCGTGTGCTCGGCCGCTGCTCAGGGCAATGCACGGCAACGCAAGAGACGTGTAAGTAGGGCTCGCCTGCTGGATGTGAGGAAAGTGAGGCAACAATGGAGCGAAAGGTTATACGGATCGGAAATTTTATAGATTTGGACGAAAAACCGATTTGATGATCGAAAAGTTTGTAGTTAAGATAAGCTTTATTGTATGTATAACTGGGTTTTTTTAAAAATAGCCAGGTGGATTGCAGGTTAATTTTGGAAAAACTCAAGGGGTTTTATGCAAAATAGTCAGGCAAAACAAAATTTGAGTGGAAACACTACTTGCTTTATAGATAGTTATAGATATAGATTTATAACTATCTATAAAGCAATTAGTATTTCTATCCAAAATTTTCGTCCGTCTGGCTATTTTGCAGAAAACCCCTTGCTATTTTGCAGAAAACCCCTTGAGTGTTTATAAAATTAACCTGCAGTCCTATTGCTGAAAAAAGGGAGGACTTGGATGGAAAATGACGCCCGTTGCAACGCACAGGCATATCTATAATCTATAACTATCTATAAAGTAAGTAGTGTTTTTATCCAAAAAATTTGTTTCGCCTGATTATTTTGCAGAAAACCCCTTGAGTTTTTTCGAAATTACCTATAGTCCCAATGCTGAAAAAAAGGGAGGACTTGGATGAAAAAAAAGACCTCCTGCGCTCCTCCCTCATGTCCCCATCCACGCTGCACCTGCGCCGCGTCTGCTCTCCTCCCTCCCATCACTGCTCGGAGCTCCTGCGCCGCGCCTGTGTCCCTTCCTCCCGTCCCCATCCGCGCCACGCCTCGACTTCATCCGTTGCAATGCACGGACACAATTGCTAGTGTGTATATATATATACACACACACACATACACACACTAGCAACTATGCCCGTGCGTTGCAACGGGTGAAGTCGGGGCGCGGCGCGGATGGGAACGAGAGGGAGGGGCGTAGGCGCGACGCGGATGGAAACGGGCGGGAGGGACGCACGAGGTCTTTTTTTATTAAACCCTTCCTTTCTTTTTAGCATTGAGACTGTGGGTTAATTTTATAAACACTCAAGAGGTTTTCCGCAAAATAGTCAGGCGGATGAAAATTTTGGGTAGAAACACTACTTGCTAATATGTCCGTGCATTGTAACGGACGTCATTTTATTTTATCATAATTATTTTAAAGTTGAAGTCTTATGTAATTTTAATTTGTATTTTTTTCTTTATGTCTTCACCCGAGGCCTATTGTCCGGCACACTTGGAATATTAAACATGTTTGCGCGAGTGATTTGGATTTAATTTAATTTAATTTAATTTGAATATCAAAGGTGAGTTTTTTATTGCAAAATACAAACTAAACCTAGTATGTAAACATCATCATATAAAAAATCTAATGTGACTAACTCTAACTTTACCCATAATATTGTCACTTTTCAACATTGGGACTCATGGATTAATTTTATAAATACTCAAGGAGATTTTTGCAAAATAGTCGGCGAACTACGGGTTAATTTTATAAACACTCAAGGGTTTTCTATAAAAATAGCTAGACGGACGAAACTTTTGGGTACAAAAGCTACTTGCTTTATAATATATATATAGTTATAGATATAGATTATAGATTATAGAAATGTTTTACTATTTTGCAACTTGTACAGGGTATATTGTGTTTAATTTTATCTCAAGGTTCCGCAATGTATTCACATGATTGTTAGGCGAGGGATGAATAAAATCAGAATTATGTGCGCTTAACAATAGTATGGTGGATAAATTTGACTAGCTAAACACCTTAAAAAATCTAACCCACTATTCTAATTTAGATGAAGGTGAAGTCGATGAAAAAAAACCGAAAAAGCCATGTTAGTTGAGTTTTAACTATTACAAACTAAAAATAAATTTATTTAATATTTTAAAGCAATCTTTATATAAAATGTTTCATACAAAATACATCATTTAATCATCATTTAATAACAGTTTAAAAAACCTATTAATGTAAATCGATGTATAATGTGTATCGTAATCAGAAGTGAACCAGGCCTTAAGGTCCCAATATGAATCTAAGACAGCCCATGTAGCTTCCTTTTTTTTAGAAACAGAATTTCCATCAAGGGCAAAAAAGAATTAGTTCAGCAATTGTAACGAATTAAATTTAAATATGCATATATATATATATATGAGATTTTGCATATATATATGTATATATCAATTAACAAAATGCCCGTGTGTTGCAACGGAATGACGATGCGGGGAGAGAAGCAGGCGGAGGACGAAGGTCCAGGCGACGGTGCGGGAGCTTCGAGCAGCGACGGGAGGAAGGGGCGCAGGCGCGGCGAGGATGGGGACAGAAGAGAGGGACGCATGAGGTTTTTTTCATCCAAGCCCTCTTTTTCTTTTTAACATTGGGACTATAGGTTAATTTTATAAACAGTAAGGGGTTCTGCAAAATAATTTTTTAATTAGGTTTTTCTAAAATAGCTAGACGGACTGCGGGTTAATTTTTTAAAAAAATCAAGGGGTTTTCTGCAAAATAGCCAGGCAAAACAAAATTTAGGTGAAAACACTACTTGCTTTATATATACTAGCAAAATGCCCGTGCGTTGCAACGGAACGACGGCGCAGAGAGGAAGCGGGAGGAGGGCGAAGGTCCGGCGACGGCGCGGGAGCTCCGAGTGACGACGGGGAGGCGCAGGACACGGCGCGGATGAGGATGAAAGAGAGGTACGTAGGAGGTCTTTTTTTAATCCAAGCCCTCCTTTCTTTTCAGCATTAGGATTACGGGTTAATTTTATAAACACTCAAGGGATTTTCTGCAAAATATCCAGACGAACAAAAATTTTGGATAGAAATACTACTTACTTTATAGTTATATATATATACATATATATAACTTTGAAAGTAAGGGTATCTTCAACTTTATGTACCACTCGACCTTGATTAAGAAATAGTATCAGATAGACCTTTAGTCTAAATTTATTTAATTTCACCAAATTAAATCAAAATAATAATGGAAATAGATATTGATTTACTGATACTTTAAACCGATTAGAAATTTGATAAAAGTTTAAAATATTTACGACTCGGATATTATTAGTTAAAAAAGTATATTGATGAATAGGATAAGTTGCATGTATATCGATGGCGGCGCGCTAGCTCACGCGTGCAGCGTGTGCTCGGCCGCCGCTCAGGACAATGCATGGCGACGCAGGAGGCGCGTTAGTCGGGATCGCCTGTTGGAGGTGAGGAAAGTGAGGCAACAATGGAGCGAGAGGTTATACGGATCGGAAATTTTATAGATTTGGACGAAAAAAATGATTTGATGATCGAAAAGTTATAGATTTTTTAAGTAGTTAAGATAAGCTATATCGTATGTATAACTGGGTTTTTTTAAAATAGCCAGGTGGATTGCGGGTTAATTTCGAAAAAACTCAAGGGGTTTTCTGTAAAATAGCCAAGCAAAACAAAATTTGAGTGGAAATGCTACTTGCTTATAGATATAGATATAGATTATAGATATAGATATAGATAGATTAGAAACATTTATATAAATATACATGTTTGACACGGTTAGAAGGCGGGGGACCGACGGGTGCCGCACCGTCACCACATGCCACAGAGGTCGGTCCCACGCGGGAACAGCACTCAAGCCGGTCGGTGCCACGGCTTGGTCACACTAGACCGCCTTGGTGCCGCGGCTTTGTCGCACGGGATCGATTCGATCATGCAACTCGGTAGCACGGCACCGTTGCAGTCCTCGACCCAGGTACCCAGCGAAGCGGTCCTGCATGGTGAAGCTGCGGTACTAAAACGGTCCCGCACGATACAATCATGGTAACGAGATGGTCACGAGCGATGAAGCCGCGGGACCAAGGTGATCCCGCAAAGCCAAGCCACGGGACCGCCATGCACATGCATGTAAGTACATGCATATATACTAGAGTGATAGTTCACATATATAGCTAGCACAGTGACAATTCATATATAGCACAATGAACAATGCCGACGCCATGGCCACTCCCGTGTGATTGCCATGTGGCACCGTCCTCTTCCATTGATTCTGCGTCTTAGAGCTACGTCTATGATGCGATGTCGCATGTCTAGCCTATAAAAAATTATCTCTGTAAAATTTTCATATGCATGTATATATATATGCAAAATCAAGATAATAATGTATATTTTAAAACTTAATTCCAATTGTAACATACTAAAGCAGTGTCTCGCATTGTACTTGCAATGCTAAACAACTTGGCTGCATGATTATCTATTTTAAAAATAGTATGCACAGTGAATATAAATCAAATATCCATTCAAGAAGAGATACTGTTACAAGAGCACAAGGGCTCCCAAAAATATTGTATTTCGTCATGACATTCCCATTCATTGGGGCTTTGGAATGTATAGCTTGGATCTTTTCTTTCATCATCTTCTCCCGAACCTCAGGAAGACAGGTTCCACGAGGGAGAATGCAACCTGGCACAAAATGAATTTCCACAACTTCTGAAGACAACATTTCTCCTTCACCCAAAAAGTGTCATGTGCAATCATCGTACATTTGTGAAAACTTAGATGGGGTGTTTGATGACCTGGTATTGCCTATCTTATTCCCCTCAGATGAGCTATCCTTTTGCATCCAATGTTTATTTCCTTTTGGTTGATCACGACAACTTGTTGAGATATCATTGTGTTCTTTCCACCCTTGTCCAACATGATCAACAGCATTTTCCATAGGCCGTGATGATTTCTCGCAACAGCTAGGATCAAAGATTAAGGGCTCGTTTGGCAGGGCTCCGGCTCCTCTGAAAACGGCTTCGGCTCCGCCTCTTCTGGTGGAGTGGCTTCTTTGGTGGAGCTGAAGCCGTTTTGAAAAACGTTTGGCAAAACGACTTCACCTTGGTTTTCATGAATGGATTGGATATGTCCAATGACCAATATACCCCTTGATAAGAGATTGACAACATTGGCTTGTTTTATCTCCTGTACAATAGATTGACTATGCATTTGTTGTTTTTAATTTTTTTGTCAAGCAAATTTTGATACCATTATTCTGTACGGTTGCAAAGTGTTGCAAATTGCAATGCACCTGAAATTGGCCTTTGCATTGCCTTACAGAGAGAAAAACAAAGTTAACCAATAGTAGTCATAACTAAGAGGAAAAGTCATAGTTGACACAAAAGAACTTGAGCACAGATGGTAATGTTAATATCAGTGAGAAATAACATGAATGCTCATGATGATCTAGAAAGAAAGACCGCCCTTGCAAGGTCATCACAGAATCTGTCCATTGCTCGATCATCTGATTCCGAAGTTGATGTGTCGCCTCCATGAAAAGGAAGATATCTTGCATATCTTGATGGTATGGTGGGCACATAATCAGGATTTCGGTCACATCTGCGAAAATGCTTATCTTGTGCATTGTTGTCACGAATGAAGTTATGGAGGCACATGGTTGCAGAAACGATCATCTTTTGCTTGTTCAATGGAAAACTCGGCATCTTCAAAAGTATTCTAAACCTCATTTTCAACACACCAAAAGCACGTTCTACCGCATTGCGGATACTGGAATGCAAATGGTTAAAGATCTTCTCACCGCTTGGAGCAGGACCCCTCCTCCAATCCGGCACATGGTACCTTGTGCCCTTGTACGGAGCAATGAAATATTCATTTGTTCCTGGAACAGCATCACAATCCTTCACCAAAGCCATGACATCCTGGATAGAACAACCAGATTTGTCCTCCCTCCTTGCAATGGATTCACAAGATGCAGTTGTTCGCTCATTCATCTCCACAATCTTGCCTATCTCTTCATGAAACCAGCGACCTGCACTTGTCCTAGGTTTCTTTGGCTTACCTCTCTTCCCTCTCCCACTAGTAGGTGTCAGATCCTCCAGTTCACTATCATCGTCATTGTCAGCTTCATCTTCATCATCAAGGTTAATGGGAGAAGCATTAGAACTATGAATTGGTCGAGAAGGTCCTGCACCACTAGAAGCACACCAATGATCGTCACCGGTGTTACGAAGATCCTCGAACATAATTTCCAAATTTTCCTCATTTTGGAGACCTCTGTTCTTGAATCACGTACATCCCTTTATTTTCTGTAAATCATGAAATAATTCAGTATGGAAACAAATCATGCAGCAAGATAATGGAGCATTGCTAGCATTAGAAATAACTTACAGTAGCTGTTTCCTTCCACCAAGCCTCTGTCATAACTATATTCTTTTCCGATTCATCCCATCCTAAGCCAGTTTGCTTGGTCAATTGCTTCCAAATTAGTTTTCAATTTGTCCCATTTGTTCTTAAACTGTTTTCTAGTATACAGAATACCAGTCTTGTCATGAAACCGTTGTATAACATTCTGGTAACCGGCCTTATTTAGATGAGTGGTTGACCGATTTCCTTTTTCAACTTCGTCTGCAAAAATCTCACTGACTATTCTAGTGTTCTCATCACACCAATCGACATCTCTGTTGCCAACAAAATCAGTACCATAAGCACCAAATATCAAGTATTCTACACATTCCAAGCATACTACGAATTCCATTTTGACAACATAGTACCATATATGCACATTGTTCATGAACAGACAGTCCTATATATGCTTTAGTGAATTGCTAGGCCGAGAAGTAGTTCTTACCTTGGATCGGCATTGCTAACATTGACAGTTCCAATGGCTGCATGGGCTGGCGGAACGGAGGCTCCTCCACGTGCCCGGCCAGTGCGTCCTCCTCCACGGCGAGCAGAGGCTCCTCGAGTTGGCGCCGTCCTTGCCTCCCTTTGCCTCCATGTTCTGGTTCCTGACCGAAGCCGACACCGGTGCTGATGGTGATGATGTCGCCAAGATGCTCGAGAGCCACTCCGGCCCCATAGCCGCGGCGGCCGCCGCTGCGCTCGTAAACCAATCCGGCATCGTTCTGCCGCACACACCACAGGAGGACCCGGAGGGCCACGTCCCTACGGCCTCCGTCCAGGCGTGCACGGGAGTGCCAGTACCTGAGCTGCCATCAAGGAGAGGCGCTCCATGGCCGGCCACCTGCTGCGCCCGTCCTTGGGCGGCCGCTGCCGCTCCGCCTGGCTGCTGGGCACCATCAGTCCAGATGCGGAAGCTCCGGTGCCCAACAGCCGAGGATCGCCTTCAACCACGACGGATCCACTCGTTTCCTCACCCGAAGTGCCCTCCCTGCGCGCCGCCGTCGGGCGTCGGAGAGGATTCATGGCGTCACAGAGCTCCGGTTCGAGAGAGGGCGTAGACTGGGGTGAGTCACGGGAGTCGGGACATGTCGGTTTGGGGATTAGGTGGATGGCATTTTTGCTGTAATTTTCATGAAGTTCAAGCCTCATGTCATACCCTTTCGCGTGGGAGTGCAGGCGGAGCCGGTAGGAGTCACAAATGTTGGCTCCGCCTCCCCCGTGCAAAAACCGGAGGGCTCCGTGGGGGCTTCAAGCCGGGAGCCATTTTGTTTTACGATATTTGTCAGGGCTTCACCAAAAACGGCTCCTGGAGCAGCTCCTGGAGCCCTGCCAAACAGCCACTAACACTTGCAACAGCAAGTTCCCACTGTATTTGAATACCAGGAAGTCACCCATGTTCAATTCATGAGCATTAACAAATGACTCCCATCCAGATCCAAGAACTAATCTATTGAACTTCTTTTGTAATTTGAACATCGAAAGCGTAACCGCTGCGAGGCTTTAGCTTAATAATATTTTTATGACCCCTTTGAAGTGGTGTGCAAATTTATCAGGTATTGTCTGCAGCAACAAGGTACATAGATAAGATATTGATTTAAAAAACAACACTTTTGGTGAAGCACCAAAATCAAAATGTGATGTTGCCCTGATCTCGTGATGCGCTAGCACAAGTATATCTAGTTCATCCTTTGGATTTTGAGTCATTGAGTAGAAAACAAAACTGGCATAGCATGTTTGCCTACTTCAGTAGAGATAATTACCAAAGCATTCCAGGAGTTGCCAAAGTAATAAGTATTCGTGTGCATTTTTAGCCAAGATAGCTTACCATTCTCTTATAGAAATCATCAATCATGACCTTGAAGAAATACTTTTCTTGATCATCCCTAGCCATGGATTTTGTGTTAAGCTTCCTCATCTTCTGACCACACCTACACAAAACAAGTTTAGTCCCTACTTAGGTATTGGCTACTACATTTGGCTTGCTGTAAGATCAGATTTGGTAGCCGCCTTTCTTTCCATGAGAGAATTATTTAACGACACGAGAACAACCGCAGTTTTTCATCTTTCAAAAATGAGGGAAAAAATAGAGTGATGAACAGAGCAGGAGGAGCCCTGCAAGAAGAAAAAATGAAGATGCAGAGAGGGAGAAGATTGCAAGAACCATAATGCTTCTTAGCTTCAGAGGAAAACACAGTTTCTGAAACACGGGCTATGCATATCCTATATGCAAATGCAAGTACCAAGATTCACCAACCGGAAATCAGAGCATACCCCGAGATTGCTTCTGGATGCTGTCCACAGCAGCAGAAAGGTGAAGATTCTGCAGGAGCAGGGAGAACAAGCCAAGCCGGATGTGTAAATTTAAGGAGGAAATGAGGGAAGGCCAACAGGTTCTAGACTGTCTAAATTCCAAACTTCCAAGGGCTTTATCAGCCTTAGGTTTATGGAGGTTTCATACATATTTAATAGGATGCCACCTCAATTTTCTCATGAAAATGGAAGGAGAGAGACGTTTGGGCAATGTTTCCTAGGTCTTGGAAACACCATGAAAATCACACTAATGCCAAAAACGTTTCATTCACCGATCCACTGTGGCAGGCAGCCTCTTTGGCGAAACATTAAGATCACATTTTATCTACCTATCATGTTTGCTTTCTGAAGCTATTTGTTGTATCAGTACTTTCTTCATCCTTTTTATCTGGTATATCAGCTCTTGGGGATCAGAACATCTCTTTATTATATTTAGTCATGAGTATTGTAATTAATTAATATTATATATATATATATATATTTGGCTCCTAGTGATGCAATATTTCTGTACAACGATAGATTTTGATCCCAACAAAAAATATGGCTACAAAGTCCACTAGCACATTTGATCCCAATAATAAACAAGAAATAAATGCTACACCAAGTCTATAAAACTGTGAAATAAAACTATCTCGTTAAGAGAGGTTGTTTTATGTTTCAGCATTCAAAATAAATAGTATTGAAAACAGTGACATTAAACATCACATTAAGATTAGCCTTAAAAGTATGAATGGTAAATATTCTATGGTGTAATTTCATTGGACACTGAAGAGCCATAAATACCAACAGTGTGACTCCAGCTACTTCTTCCGATAAGCCGTGGAGATAATATTTAAGTGAGCCCCTGTGATGTAGGAGTAGTATAGGAGTAAATTCTCTGTAGTCCTCACATTTATATTTGAGGGCTCCTTTGGATAGAAGGAATTTTAAAGAAACTTCAAAGGATTCTAAACCCTAGAAATTTTTTTATGTGTTGTTTCGGAAAAAGATTTGACCATGTCAAATTCCTATGGATTGCTATCCAATGCATCAATTTCATAAGAAAATTTACCATGAGCCCAAACCTTTTTTTATTTCCCTTTGAGAAGTCCAATGCATCTTGCCTCTTATCTCTATTCTCTCTCTTAATTCTATCAAATATCTATGGTTATATTCCTATAAACCATCCAAACACAATATGTCTTAGATTCTTGTAAAATCAAAGTATATTTGATTATTATTTGTGATGAACAATTGGTATTTGTGATAATTGGTTTTGATATTTGAAATTCTTTGGTGAAGTTGTTTTTGAGATATTTGATTTTCAAATAATGAATAGTGATCTGATGGTGAGCAATGTTTGTTGGCCATGTGGACCAGTCAGACCGGGCTGTGGTTGTTGGTCAGACCAACATGTGTTGCATGGTCAGACCGACTAGCCTGACAGTCTGACCGGTGTGCTCTGAGTCGGTTTCCGTTTTGGGTTGTTTATTTGAATACTCCCGATTAATACATGTTTATGACTTATATATATTCTACACGTATGTAATACTGTTGTTTGCTAATGTTGAGTCAAGTTGGAGAGAACTCGATATGGTTTCTTGTTTAATTCATGTGTAGGTGTGTCGTGATGCCTCGGGAAAGTGTTGTCGGTGATGTATCAGGAGTCAACTTGGGAGAAGATGATGTCAAGATGATCAGGATATCATGCGGGATGCTTAGGCTAAAGAACAATGCATGTGGTTGGTGAAGATTCCATGTGGCATACGATAGGAACAGTGTGCGTATGAGATATGGAGTCAAATTTGGAAAGAGTCCAAATTTGGTATAATTGGAGTTTGTAAAGTTTGTTTTTTTACGGGAAGGTTTTCTAGGAGATTAGGATTTCTTGCATAAGTTGGACTCATGGCTTTAGGCTACCTATCTATGGGTATAAATAGTAAAAGTTTTGAGGCCTCTAGATATTGATTTTGTGAAAATTGAGTTTAGAGAAAAGTTAGGATTTTGAGTTAAAGTCAAGATTTCTGAGAAGAGTGTTATTTTTGCACTGTGTAAATACGAATAGAAGCAATAAAGTTCAATCGAGAGATTTTCGATTTGTGTAGTCTCGGGTTTGACGGTCCAACTGTCGGGACATCGACGGTTTGGCTGGCGGCTCCAAGGCGGTTAGACCAATGGCAATGGCAGACGGCAATGGCTCATTAGGACAGTTAGACTGAAGGTAAAGCATCGGTCAGACCGAAGGTCTTCGAGTGTTCAGACCGACACATCTACTTAGGTCAGACCGATCGCCATCGATTCAAGGGTAACTTTCATATTCCGCTAAAAGTTTGGTTTTTGGTGGTATAATCATTCATCTTCTTCTAGTTGACTTAGTTCTTATTATTCTATCCTACAATTCCTTTGTTTTGAATTCCTGCAGGATTCCCTATACATAACATTCCAATCTTGTGTTTTCTTATTCCTGCGTTTTTTAAATCATGCGTTCCAAAGTAGCCCTCAATGTTTTTTTTGGATTTATACGAATTAATGAAAACAAAACAATCAATGAGAACTCAAATTTTATCGCAGAATAATCCCTTCAGCTCAGCATTGTGTGTTTTCATCCGTGGGCTACTAGCTACCCTCTTGCAGTAACATGCAAAGTAGTACTACCATGACAGGAGTTTATTTTCCTTCTTTTCTTACTATCACAGTTTACTGATAAAATATTAAATCGCTTGAATATGCATAACATCAAGGCTCCAACAGAATGGGAGAATATCATATAATATCATATATATATATCTTTGCTAGATTGCCGTGTGAATTTCATGCTTTCAAGAAGTCCCGAAAGCATTTTAAGCTGAACAAATTTGTAAGGAAAATTAATGCATGAAGAATAAGGAACCGGCGACCTGATACGATCGTACGAATAAGCATGAACTTTACAGTAGATCGACCAACAAATTCACGAAATGTTCTCGCAAACTAGCATAACATAGCACTAAAGCCCAAGAGGCATGTTGTGACAAATACAAAACATAAACATCTTTTTAAAAACCTATCGCGCCGCTCTCCCCAGGGGCGGCTCGAGAGGCGACGGCCGGCCGCCCCTCGCCCCTCCTTCCTCCTCCCCCGCCTCGCCGCCGCCCGAGCGGCCGCCGGCAAAGCCGCGCGACCGCAAGGACGGCGGCGGCAGGGCTTCTCGTCGGCGGCAGGCTTGGGTGGCCAGGGGGCGGCGCCCGGGAGCTAGAGCGAGTGAGGAAGAGAGGCGCTGGACGAGTTGAGGAAGACCGCGGCGGCGTGCTACGCCTTCTTCGATGTTGCGACGTCCCGGTGCCGGCGCGGAGTTCTCGGCCGAGCTCTCGCTTGGGCGGACAGGGGAGCTGCCTAGGACGGTAGCGGCGGCGGTGACCGCCAGATCAGTGCCGCGCCGGCCGGATTTGGCGGGGCGGTGACTGGCGACGGTGGCAGGCCGTGGCATCGGTGTCGGAGACGTGATGGATGCGGTGGGCTTGGCGTCCTCGGCGGTGGACGGGCGTAGCGGAGCGACGTCGCGTGGCAGCTCCGGGGACCTCCTCCCCTTTGACGGCGACGATATCGTGCTCCTTCGTGCCGGCCTCGTCGGAGCTCGTCCTGCGGTCCTTGTTGCTCGGGGTCCCTGCTTTTCCCCCACCAACGATGCGGCCACGGCGTCGCGGAAGGCCATCCGTTCCCCGTCGTGCAGGTCCTGGCCGCGTCGGCGGTGGTCGTCCTCTTAGACACGAGCGCCTACAACTTCCACGGCGACTTCACGCTCGCCTCCCCCTTCGAGTCAGAGCCGGGTTCACGTGCGTGGCACCACATTCTCCCCCTTTGTTGGCGGCAGCGCAGGCGGATCCCATGGAGGGCTATGCGAACGGGGAAGGCGCCCGGAATGTTGGACGCAGTGGCGGCGGTGGCCAGCGGGTGTGGCACGGGCGGTAACGGCGTGCGGCGCAGGTTTCCCGAGACGGCGCGACGCGACGCGGGCAGGCAGGAGGCCAGGCACGGCACGCCAACACGTAGTTGCGGCGCTGCGGTGGCGGCGGGGCAGGCACGAGGCAGCGGCAGGACGCGGCAGCGTGGCCACACAGCTCTCGGCGCGCGGTGGTGGCGGCGGGGCAGGCACGGGGCAACGGCAGGACATGGCGGCGTGGTCAAACGCCTCTCGGCGCGCCCGCACGTAGTCGCGGAGCGCGGTGGCGGTGTGGCAACCGGCCGAGGGCACGATAGACCGGTGATGGCGGAAGCGTTGTGGCGGCGACGGCGGGGATGGTGTCGCGGAAGTGCTAGCGAGACCACGGAAGGCGTAGAGGAAAAGGAGGAAACAAGAGGAGAGAAAAGAAAAGAAAAATAAAATAAAGGAGAAAAGGAAAAAAAAGGAGAAAATAAAAAAGTTAAAAATAGAAAAAGGAGAGGGAAAAAGGAAAAAAGAGAAAAGAAAAAGAAGAAAAAGAAAAATAAAATAAAAAAGAGGAGAAAGGGGAAAAACAAAAAAGTAGTACTTGTGTGAACCGGACCCGGCAGTCATTTACACCGGTGGTGATAGACTCAGAGCGGCGACATGGCGAGGCTTCAAGGTCTTGGTGGCAGCTAGGGGTCGTGGCATGGCTGTCGGTTTTCTAGCGGCTTGCAACGGACTGCGGTGGCTGACATTGCCTGGCAATGGTGAGTGCGGTGTGGGACTACATCAGTAGACGGCGCTTGCGGCGACGACATTGTGTGACGATTAGGCTTGCAGCGGATCATGGCGGGTGGTTTCAGCTTTGCTGGGCTATCCGGTGCGGTACATCGTCAAAAGACGGCGCAAGCTTCTGGTTGCTGGATTGGCGGAGAAGTTAAGCGCGGCGGTGAAGCAACGAGGCCAGGTCGACTCTCTGCAGCGGTTCAGTTGTTTGACGGAGATCGGGGAAGCAGGGCAACTACTCTCTCGCTATGACGGCGACAATGCAAACAGATCCGTGATGAGGAGTGAAGTAGCGGGCGTGGCGTGGCCCCCGCGAAGAGGAGTGCAGTAGCGGGCGTGGCGTGGCCCCTGCGAGCGATGAGGTGGTGTCCAATGGCGGATGAGGCGAGGCCCCCGCGCGTTGAGTCCTTTAAGAAATCTGGATCTGGTTGTTATCACTCCGTCGGGTGGGATCTAGTGCGCAGCGGCGATGAGTACCGCGTGGCAGGAACCCTTTCGGTAAAGTGCGGTCTGTATTCCCCTTTTGTCCAGTTGAATCGGAACTCTACGATAAAGTTATCACGGTTAGTTATGTGTATGTTTGGGGGGTGTCGTTGTTTAAGGTGTCGGTCTTTCGGCCGTGTGGTGTAAGTGGGTCTAGTTCGGGTTCTGGTGGAGGCTCGTTTTGAGCGTTTGCCAGAGTTGATGTCCCAATCCAACCGGGAGAGTTTTTCTTTTTCTTTTCTGCCTACGGCCTCCGAGGGCCGTAGTCTTGTATTTCTTTCTGCTATATCATTAGAACTCGCACTATCTTGTACGTTTTCGTTCAAAAAAAAAAAGGCATGTTGTACAGTTGCACCCCAACACAACTCACAATGCTGCAAGCAAAGCATTGCATGGTGTTAACCGTCAGGCTAGTAGCAAATTAGTGTAGATTTTAGACAGATGGACTGTTATATATTTCACACCAACATAAGAGATTACACAGGCAGTGATCACTATTTTCTGATGATATGGACGTTCATCACGAACGGGTTCTCGTTCTTTAGCAGTTCAAACAGGCAAGTGTCACCTATCTGCAGCTCATTGTCTCGTGAATTTTCTCCACCCTTTTGAAAGCATTCTCAATTTGCGCCTACTGATACAAAACTGCACTTGCCACCTCTTGCCATGTCGTTGAAGCGTTAGCATTTGGTTCTCTTGTGGAAAATACTCATTGACATATTTCCTGGACATTGCCTAATTCACAGTGTATGAGAAATGTTTTAGATTGAAAATTCAAACAGATTGTGACAACTAAACCAAATGGCATGTGCTTCCAACTCATAATAACAAATTTAATTACTCCTACAGCAGATAGTATGTATAGTTGTGAGTTCACAGAAATTACCGGGTAGCAAGGTTGTCGAGTAACGTTACTTTTTTCATGACAGCCACAAAAACAGGGTGGTTGGAATGAATAGCTCGGACCATCTCTTCTACTTTCATCCTGTGCACCTCAGTCACTGGCGGACCCAGGGCCCGGCCACCCTGGGCCACTGCCCGGGCTCCCCGGCATGCAACCCAGCCCATTAGAAAATTTAGCTTCCTTTCAATTCACTCGTGGGCTGACGCGGTGACGCCCGAGAGATTGCGCCTGAGAAATCGGTTCGGCTTCCTTCCAATCCTCTCGACGCCTGACGCGGACACGTGAGTAGATCACGCCCTCCCTCCGTCCCTCGCGTGAGCGCGCGCGCCTTCAACCGTCGCCGGTGGCTTGCCGCTGCAGCAGCCTCGGCCACCAAACCAATTTCCTCGCCGTCCGTCCGTTTGCCACACAGGAAGAGACCCAAACACACGGCGCCCTGGAAAGAGGAGACCCAAACACACGACGCCCTGGAAAGAGGAGACCCAAACACACTTCAGCAGATTGGGAACAGATCAACATAGAGAGGAGGTAGGTGACCCGAAGCTGCTTGGTTTTCCAAGTCTTGTTCGGTTGTTCTTTGTTTCGACAATGGCAGCGCAGAGAAGAATTAGCCAATCGGGTAATAATTCTATTTTTATTAGTTTTGCTATTCAATTTTCTTGTACTTAGCCTAAGTAACTTAGGTATAATTAGGTTTTGAACTGTGGTTGTTAGTAACTATTGGTCTGGTCATTTGGACGGTAAACTATCCTTCGACGGTTTCATAAGACTCGAAAGATGCAATTATCACGTCCTTGTAATTTTCCATAAGTTATGTCTATTAAACAATAATATTAATATCAAATATCAATAATTTTATTTGTTTTAGCGATCAACATGTTTGAGACGTAATTGTTATGTTTGCGGTTCGGGTTCGACAGTTCGCCCAGACTCTCGTAAAATCCTGGGTCCGTCACTGACCTCAGCAGTAGGTGTTTCTTGATCATCTTGTGAGGAAGAAGGCATGTTCTGTACTGGAAAAAAAGATTATGCATGACGTTGAAAAAATGTATGAGGTTTTTGTTCTTATAATCAAGGGGAAGGGGAATGGTTGATTGACCTATTTTCATCTTCTTGTTCCACTTGTATGTACCGTCCATTTCAAGTTGATTTTGCCTTTTGGTCGTTAGCAATTGCGTTCCAGATGGTCATCAGAGCTGCTTAAAATTTCAGTTGGGTCTCCTTGCCTGTTTTGGACATGATGACCCATTTTCGCGGTGTCATGTGATGGTGCTTTCACACAACCACTTGGATCAAAGATTTTACTCGTAAACTGAGAATTGCCAATGTATCTGAATACTACCAGGAAGTCACCCATCTTTAGGTCATGAGAGTTAACAAATTCAGCCCACCGACTAACTCATGTGAACATTTGTCAACAAGGACCATCCACTGTATAGAGCTCCTAGTTTTCTTTAGTTTCTTTTTTTCCTTTTCTTCTTTTCGGGTGTATTTATTTTTTATTTATAATGTTATCTCTAAAATTTTCTGTGAAATTGTATGGTATGTTTTGTAACAACAAGAATAAAAATAAACATTCACAACTCTTTTGCAGTAAGAAGAAAAAAACACAAATATAGTTCTCAGAATATCATTGTCAAGATATTGCCAAATGGAAAATGTTTGAGCAGGAGATTCTGCCTCATTCCAAACATTACCAAAAAAGATATCAAATGTGGCTCGTCCTGATTCCTGTAGTTTATGATAAGTAACCGGAGAAAAAAATAACAAAAACAACGTGGATGTCTCTCTAGGATGCTCATCTTGGTGTCTTCTTGACAAATGCAAAATATGTAGTTACTATGGAAGATTAAAATGTTTACTTTTTCAAGTGGTTGCTAGTACTCAAATATCAAGAGGTTCGGTTAATATCAGTGATTAGGGTCATGTATGTGTCGACAGGAATCAGGACAAGCCACATTTCAGTGAAAATCACTACTGAAAAAACGGTTTTTCTGGACGAGGCCCCCAATAAGATCTAGACGGGCTATAAGTGGCCGTGCCTAAAAAATCAAAGATGCATTATTTCGTGCGGTCTACTTAAGCGATCGCACAGGAAAATGGATTATCCTATGCAGTCGCTTAAAGGGCTGCACGGAAAAATACCGCACTATCTCGTACGGTCCACTTAAGCGACCGCACGGAAAAATGGATTATTTCGTGCGGCCGCTTAAGTCGCCCGCACGGGATAATCAATTTTTCCATACGGTCGCTTAAATGGGCCGCACAGGATGACGCCCATGTATTTTTGTAAACAAATTTAAAAATGTATGGTTTTAATTATCTATAAACCTATTGAATTCTCCATATAATTCTTGGATATGGTATAAAATCAAATAGAAAAAATATTTTTCTCACAACACAAGTGACAATATAACTTCATATGTTGTGATAATGAGTTAATGTTATGTACAAATTTGAGATGCATGCAAGTTCATAGCTCATATAATGTATATAAACTTGAAACTTAGAGTTCATTTAACAGAGTAGCTCCCACTGCACATATAATATAGTTTGTGCGTGTGTAACAAGTTTAATTTAATCATTACATTGTAATTACAAATCGCCATATTGTTATTAACTAATGATTCTCAATATATATTTTTTATGAAACTGTTTTGGTGATAATATACAAATCGAAGAGATCTACAATATTGATAAGAACATTTAAACTCTAGCCGTCGTGTTCAGTTGGTGTGCGTGTAACAAGTTTTGCGCGTATTATTCCCGTTTCGTACTCTAATTCGAAATCGGTTTTAAAACGGTCATAACTTTCGCATACGGACTCCGATCGAGACGTTCCATATATGAAAATCGATCAGAAAAGAATTTCGGATGCGTTGGCCCACAGCATTGCCGTGTTCGATGATTTTATTTTGCCCAAAAACAACTCAGAAGGTTGCTTTTTCGAGCCCGAAAGTTTTTCTCGATTACGAGCATGTCTTCGAATTTTTCACATGCCACGTCTTTCGCTTGTTTAGACTCAATTTTTTTATGGTTACCTCTCGTGTGCTCTTAAGTCAAAAAAAATATAAAAAATAATAAGAAAAAGTCAAAATTTTCCTATCTTGGTCAACAACAGATCAAAAGGAAAAAAAGAGAGGGACAAAAGAGGAATAATATATCTGGAGAAGCACACAGTCTAGGATTGCAATGTAATTATATATGAGTTGTCATGTTAATCATAGTTTCTTATAAGTACACTTTGAAACTTAGAGTAATGTTTAGATGAAACAGAGGTGTAACCATTTATGAACACCATATAGTCTTACTTGATCAAAACTGGTTGAATTTTTTATGATAGTGTTATGGAAAAAAATAAGTTGTCATGTCGATTTATAGAATTTTCTGACCAAATTAAGATATTATTACAATTTTTGTAGTCCAATTTAGAGATGTAAGGTTTATAGATCATCGTGTGCGGGCGGCTTAAGAGCCTGCATGGAAAGATAGTTTTTCTGTGCGGGTCGTTTAAGCCGCCCGCATGGAAAGATAATCTTTCCGTGCGGGCCATTAAATCGTCCGCATGAAAAGATTATCTTTCCGTGCGGGCAGTTAAGCCGCCCGCATGCGATGATCACCACCGCCTATATAAGTACGCGTGGGCTCTGAAATTTTCTAACACCCGACGAAATCCAGATCCCGCCTCCACCGGCGGCCTACGTCTCCGTCTCCGCCTCCCCGCCGCCGGCCTCCGCCTCCGGCCTCCACTGCCGCCTTCCCGCTGCCGGCCTTCTCCACCTCCGCCTCCACCGCCGCCTCCCTACCGCCGGCCTCCTCCACCTCCGATCTCCACCGCCGCCCACGACAACGACGCGAAGGCTTCTCGGGTGCTGGCGCATCACCGCCTCCATCGACGGCCGCCTCGGCCGCCCACCGCCGCCGCCTCCACCGCCGACACCTCCACCCCGCCGCCTCCACGCCTCCATCTCCACCGTCGCCGCCTCCACCGACCGCCAACTCCACCGCCGCCACGCCACCGACGATGACGATGCCAATTTAGTTATCAATTTAATTATATATGTGAAAATATTTGTAAATTTAATTGTATAAAAACTAGTCGGAAAGTGTATATGTGAAATTATGATGATGTGAAATTAATTTTGTGTTATTTGTGATGTGATATTAGTTGTCGATTTAATATCATTAAATCATTAAAAAAATTCAATAATTCAATAATTCAATCCCGTGCGGGCCACTTAATACGTCCGCACGGGAAGATCTATTATCCCGTGCGGACGGCTTAAGTGACCCGCATGGGATAATAGATCCGTGCGGGCCTCTCAAGCCGCCTGCACGATCTTTCCGTGCGGTTGGGCCATCTGCACGCAAAAATTTGATTTTTTCAGACCTTCTCGTGCATGTGGACCGGTCTTTTATATGGGAAGATGTCTTTCGGCCCGCACGTAAAAATTGTTTCTCCAATAGTGAAATACAGTCTTTAAAATACTAATAATCTCTCATGTGCCAAACTGGGAGATATCACATCGAGTAGTATACAACTTTGTACTAACATATTTGCCAAGAAAATATATTAACATATAGTTAATTAAATTTTAATTATTTTAAACATGAAAAATAAATTTATTTTATATTTCAAAACAATTATAAAAGATTTTCTATAAAATATACCGTTTAGGTAAAATCTGTATTTCTATATATAAGAAAGGATGTATTGACTGGTTGAATATTGAGTTACTACATGGAAAAGAAAGATAGAGCTGCAAATCAACGGATGAATGGAACTCCTAAACAGTAGTACAGTTTGCATATATATATATATATATATATATATATATATATATATATATATATATATATATATATATATATATATATATATATATATATATATATATATATATATATATATATATATATATATATATATATATATATATATATATATATATATATATATATATATATATGGCTTTGTGTGCGCGCGCACGCCCATCCGTGTAGCGTGGCGAATCTCTAATTTGAAAACTCAAAATTAAAATCGAACCGTTCAAATTGTTCTACATATTAATATTGCCTTGTATATCAAATTTTATATTTTTAAATTTTTTACTATTTTATCGATAGGTCAAAAATGTAATAAAATAGATACTCCAGAATCATTGGATTATTGCATTTTTGACCTATCTAATAAAATAGTAAAAAATTCAAAAAAATATAAAATTTGATATACAAGGCGATATTAATATGTAGAAGAATTTGAACGGTTCATTTTCAATTTGAGTTTTCAAATTAGAGATTCGACCACGCCACACGGATGGGTGCGGCGCGCATACAGAGCCCATATATATATATATATATATATATATATATATATATATATATATATATATATATATATATATATATATATATAGCTCTTGTGTGGCGCGCCACACCCATCCGTGTGGCATGGCCGAATCTCTAATTTGAAAACTCAAATTGAAAATCCAAACCGTTCAAATTGTTCTATATATTAATATCGCCTTGTATACCAAATTCTATATTTTTTTGAATTTTTTACTATTTAATCAGATAGGTCAAAGATGCAATAAAATAGATACTCCAGAAATCGTTGGATTAATGCATCTTTGACTTATCTAATAAAATAGTAAAAAAATTCAAAAAATGTAAAATTTGGTATACAAGACGATATTAATATGTAGAACAATTTGAACGGTTTGGATTTTTAATTTGAGTTTTCAAATTAGAGATTTGGCCATGCCACACGGAATGGGCATGCGGCCGCCACACAGAGCCCATCTCTCTCTCTATATGTAAAATACAATTTGCATATATATATATATCACATCTTTAAATCCACTTTTTAATTTTAATTTTAAGTAGTTAATTCACCCTCGAATAATTATCACAAGCTATTCAGCCAAACGATGATAAAAACACGTGGTGACTAGGAAACTTAAGTATTGTCAGTACTAACATGTAGGGTTGAAAATGCACGGAATTTTTCTGTCTTGACTGTATGTTTTTCTACATTTGACCCGACCGTTTTCGTATTTTCGGAAAAATCTGGAAACGAAACGGAAGTAGAAATGATATTTTTCTGTCCGTTTTCGTGGAATTCCATATTTAATCAGAATATTTTCGAATTGTGAATTTAACCCGAATTTCAGGCCCATCAATATTTGTGTCTCGACGGCCTAACCGTCTAGGCCCATCTAAACAAACCTACCATATCCTTCATCCATCGGGGTCCTTTTGATTTGAAGTGAATGATTGTATGTCATCACAAACCATTCATATCAATTATTTTATAATTTTGACTGGTTGATAGAATTATCTTAATTATCTCGTTAATTATTAAAAGAATGAACAAGACGTGATTATAAGATATATAAATTTCGACTTAAGTTCCGGGTTCCGACCGTTTTCGTGCACCCGTATATTCAGATTTCGTTTCCAAACCCGTATCTTCTGAACTGGATCCCGTTTCCGCTAAATAATATAGAAACGGAAGTAGAAATGGAATTTTTCCGTCCGTTTTCGTCCGTTTTCATCCCTACTCGATACCAACATTTCCTAGACATAAACATCACGACGGCACCGCAATGCCTACAGAAGAGGGAATTTCCAAATTCTTCAGCACCAAACTTAATGACCACTGATCATTAATTAACTTACAGAAGGAAACCAGTTCAGGAAATATCCAAGTAGGCATAGCTGGACACAAAACTAAGAGCCCCTTTGATTGATTTGTAGGAAAAATATAGAAATTTTGAAGAATTTTAAATTCTATAAAAAAATTTATGAATGTCTTTGAAATGAAAGATTGAATCCTTGTTTGAAATTCCTATGAAAAGAAAGTTAGCAAGAGGTTCAACCTCTTGAAAAAATTTCTTTCTTTGATTCTATCTTTCTTATTCGATTCCTGTGTTTTTTCACTAGTACAGATCCTCTCCTCTGTGATGGACCATCACATGCCTGTGAATTATGGACCGTCACAACAAAGTCATTTCAAACGGGTCTAAAAAGAGGCCGACAAAGATATACACGCACTTACATGTATTTACATAAAACTATAGCCCGTCATGGATTATAAATTGGGCTCAAACAAAAGCCCAACAAAGATAACCTTGGTTATCTTTGTCGGGCACAAATATGAGCCCGTCACTAATGTGTGACATCGGTGATGGGCGCGAAACTACAGCCCGATTGAGATAACTATTATAACCCAATATTATGACCCATCACCGATGAGTACATCGGTGACGGGCTTGAACTGTGGCCCGACAAAGATAACTTGATGGGCTTCTCAGCCTATAAATATTCCCTTCACCTATTGTACTGGTTATCCCATAGTTGGAAGGTGTAGGGGGCGAATTTTTATTTTTTTTTCAAGAATATTTGAAAAATAGTAGGTCAGTGCCCTTGTAGCCCCATGATCTTCTCACCCTGCAGCTTATGTCCACATTCTCGCCGCCATCTTTGTCGCCCTTGTGATAGGCTCCTTCTTTCATGTTACCTCAAATACTCAAGATATCTCTGTCGAAGATGGTGTAAGGCTCGTTTGCATTGACATGTAAAAAAAGTAAACTTTCAAAGCTTTCTACCGCATATTTGCTTGAATACATGATATTCCATTGTTAGTCGGTACAAAGACTTGTAGTCCCTTGCAGGAAGCTGCTTTGAATACTAGTATAGAAATGACGAGTGAAAAAGGAACATCCTCTCATAACTAGTAATAAAGATTCCATCGACTGCGACTAGCTCGCTGTAGCAATTGCTTCCTGCCATTTGAAGCTCAAATTTACATGATAACCCTAGACATTGCACCCCATTATTTTGAATAAGGCGAGACCGAGGTAGGCAAAAAAGGCGTCGTGGCCCCTTCATGGACCAGCAGCAGCATGCGGTGCGGATGCCGACGATACGACTAAGGTGACCTACTCCATTGACCGCGACTCGCTCGAGGGCGAGATTTGCTTCATGCCATTTAAAGCTCGAGTTACTTCCAATTACGCTCAATGCTGCATATTGGTGTGAACTTTCCTTTTAGATATTTCTGCAACAACATTTTACAAGGCTCAACCAGTAATAAACTTTGCAGTTTAGTATTTGAACATCTCGGATGTTCAAATACTATTTGAAACATCTAGGATGTTCAAATACTACTTGAAACATCTTGGATGTTGAAATACTGAACTGCGAAGTCCATCTAACCTCGACAATGCTTAGAGCCACAGAGGCATGATTTGAGGTTGCAAGCTTTGAAGAGTTTCCCTCAAAGCCAGGGGGACCACGTCTTCTTCCATAATCATATGTCAGTTCAGTAATGAACTTTTGCAATGCATGCATGCAACCGTTCGTTACCGAGGTGGTGATGATGAATAGTGGACACACGTAGTATGATCATTCATGCAAACACATGCACCGCCTCAATGGCTACTTTCAATGCAAACATTAGTAGTAATTCTGGTGTACCTATAGTATGTATTGCATGGTATCCTGCTCCATGGCTACTTTCGCTTTGCCTCCGCAAGATGGTGTGTGTGATTACATATCTTCTAAGCATAAAGATGAGACTCTGGCTGTCTGCATCATTTCATCTGGAGGCTATGAAAATAACGACGATGACAGTGACAATTTTGGTGTACACAGTACAGGGAGGCAATAGTATGCTTAGAAGAGATGTAATCATACACACCATCTTGTGGAGGCAAAGCGAAAGTAGCCATGGAGCATGATATCATGCAATACATACTATAAGTACACCAGAATTACTACTAGTGTTTGCATTGAAAGTAGCCATTGAGGCGGCTCGTGCGTTTGCATGGACGATCATACTAACGCATGCGTCCACTACTCACCACCACCACCTCGGTAACGAACGGTTGCATGGACGCATTGCAAAAAGTCATGACTGAACTGACATATTATTATGGAAGAAGACATGATTCCCCTGGCATTGAGGGGAAGCTCTTCAAAGCTTGCAAGCTCAAATCATGCCTCTGTGGCTCTAAGCATTGTCGAGGTTAGATGGACTTCGCAGTTCAGTATTTGAACATCCAAGATGTTTCAAGTAGTATTTGAACATCCGAGATGTTTCAAAGAGTATTTGAGCACCGGGATGTTCAAATACTGAACTGCAAAGTTTATTACTGGCTAAGCCTTGTAAAATGCTGTTGCAGACATATCTAAAAGGAAAGTTCACACGAATATGTAGCACTGAGCGTAACTGGAAGTAACTCGAGCTTCAAATGGCATGAAGCAAATCTCGCCCTCGAGCGAGTCGCGGTCAATGGAGTAGGTCACCTTATTTGTATCATCGGCATCCGCATCGCATGCCGCTACTGGTCCGTGAAGGGGCCACGACACCTTCTTCGTCTACCTCAGTCTCGCCTTATTCTAAATGATGAGGTGCAATGTCTATGTTTACCATTTAAACTCGAGCTTCAAATGGCAGGAAGCAAATGCCACACTCGAGCGAGTCGCGGTCGATGGAATCTTTATTACCAGCTGGGAGAGAATGATCCTTTTTTCACTCGCCATTTCTATACTAGTGTTCAGAGCAGCTTCTTGCAAGGTAGTATAAGTCTTTGTACCGAGGAGCAATGGAACATCATGTAATCAAGCAACCATGCGGTAGAAAGCTTTGAAAGTTTACATAATTTTTACCTGTTAATGCATACGAGCTTTACACCATCTTTGACGGAGATGTACTGAGCATTTGGGGTGACATGTAAGACGGCGCCTATCACAAGGTCGACAAAGATGGTGGCGAGAAAAGGAAAAGAAGCTGGAGGATGAGAAGACTATGGGGCTTCAAGTGCAATGACTCCCGAGCTCAGCTGCTCAATGTGGATTTGGCTGAGTATATGCCAGATGCCCTGGTTTTGAATGAAAATACTCATGGACCAGGGAGCAGCGCCAGATGCCCAATTGCTTCACTTGCTTGATATGTGCTCCTGCGGGGCTTATGTGGGGAGAAGAGTATCTATTCCCAGTGTATCACCTTTAGTTATCTCATGTCTTCTTTTTCCTTCGATTTGCTATGTTGGAATGTCAGAGGATTAAAACAACACGGCTAAGAGGGCCCTAGTGAAGGATGTGGTTTCTTCTTGTTCTGTTTCTGTTTGCTATTTTCAATAGTCCAAGCTGAATGTTGTGGAACCTTATGTTGTTTCTGAGCTGTGTGTTATGACTTTATATGAACTTGGCTTATAGTATTTATATGAACTTGGTTTAAAAGAGAGACATCATATGAAATTGGTTTTAAAAGAGATACTTCATATGAACTTGGCTTCCTGTAATACTTTTGAAAAAACCAATCTAATCGGGCCTAATAACTAATCCCATCACCGATGAAAGCATCGATGACAGTCATTAATGAAAGCCCGATAAAGATGTTAATCAAATCCGATCGGGCGTGAAATTTAAAGCCCGTCACCGATGATGATATTGATGACGGTCATTAATTAAAGCCCGATTGAGATGATGAGGTCATCCGATCGGGCTTCAACCTCTAGGCCCGTCATCGATAAGAGCATCTGTGATGGGCCTTAGCTATCACCCGATTGAGATGTTGATCTTACCAGATCGGGCTAGGTATTTAAGCCCATCACCGATCACTACATCAGTGACGAGATTTGGATTTAGCCCGTCTCTGATATTTCCCATCGCCCTCGCGCGTGGAACTAGAATCTTATCTGTGACGGGTATTACATTAAGCCCGATTGAGATGACTGATCTCAATCGGGCTTAATCTGTAGCCCGTCACAGATTTGCTTCGAATTTCTTTAAAATAACGCGCTGATTTAGATCTACACTTATCACAAAAAATTTCTAAGTCCTCAAACCCTAGCACCGTCGCCGTCCCTCGCGTCCGTTGCACTCCCGGCTGCCCACCGTCGCTGCTCTGATGCCCCTCCCCGTCATCGCTGCCCCGATGCCCCCCACCGTCACCGCCCCGAGCCCCCTCGGCCAAAGCCCTCCCCAACGCCGTTGCACTCCCGGCCACCCACCGTCGCCGCCCTGATCTTACTGAACCCTAACTCCCGCACCCCGTCACCATCGCCGTCGCTGCCACACACCGCCGCCGCATGCCCTTGCAGCCGCACCCGGCATGTTTGATTAATGACTGTGTGAATATATATGAAATGTGATGCCACCCTTTTGTTTAATATGGATTGTGATATGGACTGTGAATTAATGGACTTTGTGAATGGAGTTTGAATATATGACTAGACTCTGAATTTGATTATATATTTAGTGACTGTGAATTGTGAATGTGAATGTACTTTAAGATTGAATTTTGACTAAATTTTGAATTATAGGCAAAGAATTTTGAATTTTGACTGTTAATTAATTTTGAATGTGAATGGGCTTTAGATTTTTCTTATGACTATGAATCATATATATATATGTATATATGGACTGTGAATTTTGAATGTTAATTAATTTTGAATGTGAATTTGATTAATTTTGAATGTTTATTAATTTTGATTGTGAATGGACTTTAGATTTTTCTTAGTGTACATCGTTAATAATAGTGTCAGTGGCTCTACAAAATTTCACTTAAAATGCAACTTTTATCTCCCTCGCCATTCCACCTCTCCTCTCATCCACTTATCCTCTCCACCTTATCTCCCTCACCTCATCCTCCTCTCTTTCTCTCTCTCGGCGCATCGTCCTCTAAACGGTAATGACATGTAAAATATAAAATAAAATATGATCAATAAAATCTAAAAAGAAGAATAAGGAAAAAAATATATTTTTTCCTTATTCTTATTTTTAGGTTTTTTTCTCTATGTGATTTGTCGTGCATATTAGGACATGATGGTTTAGAGTTACGCGATTTCTGCATGTCCTTAACACTAGATAATGTAACAGAGGAATATGTAGATGCAATCCGGCAAATACTCGATCGAATTCTGCACATCCATAATGTTAACATTCATCAGAAGTCTCTTTAAGGATTGAGGGAATCAGTTGTGATTTTCAATCCTATTCCTCATCAAAAGGAAGTTATCATGGCGATGGACAACACAATGCCAATGGGGACTCTTGATGCGGAGTGTGGACTTTGGATGAAGAGTCCCTATTGTCACTGTGCTCTCCATCGCTATGATGACTTCCTTTTGATAAGGAATAGGATTCAGAATTACAACTGATTCTCTCAATCCTTAGAGAGACTTCTGAAGAATGTCACCATTATGGATGTGCATAATTGGATCGAGTATTTGCCGATTCTATATTTTTCTCTATTTTATTATTTAGTGTTAAGCATGTGCAGAAATCATACTGTTAATGATGACTCCTACTATTAATTTCTTTATTTTGTGATTTTGTAAGATATTTAGAGGATGGCTCAGCACGGCGAATCAATATCGGCGACAACTAATGGGTCCATAAGGACACGAACCCTTAGAAGCCCTAATAAAATCCCAAAGGAACGTTACACCATAATAGAGGTGGATCTCCTAGGAGTACCGTCCGCTCCCCCGACTGTGCCCACGAAGTTCAAGACGATCTGCGGAATAATAGGGAGACATACTTTTAGTATTTTGCATGATCACATCAAGGAGGTGTCGGACGTGGAGAAGGAAACTGCTTGGCTGAAGTTCATGGAGAGCTTCGAATATCCTGCAGCTGATGAGGACAGGTTAAAGCGGATGGCTTTCCTGATGATGGGACATGCTTGGAAGAGCTTCAAGTCCAAGCTGGTCACCGACTACGTCCTCAAGACCAACACCCCGAACGTATTTGAGAAATATCCCTTCATCACGCCAGCTGTGTGGAAGGAGTTCTACGAAAAGAAATCAACTGTTGAATCCTGATCCAGAAGCGATGCTTATAGGGCACTCCAAGCTCGTTACGTGCTCCTGCATCGGCTTGGCAGCAGAGGATATGCGGGGAAACAGGAGCAATGGCAGAAAGAGGATGAGGCGCCAGAGGCATCGAACATGCCGCCTCCATTTGCCGATATCCCGCACCAACGTGCAAGAAGTTGGACAAGAGCAAGCACTACAAGAAATACAGCTTTTCATGACGGTTTACTGGTGACGTTTTAAGAACCATCATAGAATTCTATTGAGTACAATGAGTCATTCATTGGGTGATTTATCTGTGATGACTTGTTTAGTAACCGTCACTGTTGAACGTCATAAATTATTGGCCACAAGTTTAGTAACCGTCACTGTTGAACGTCACAAAATTATTGGCCACAAGGATGGACCCACGTGTCAATTGTAAGTGAGGTTTAATAGGCAAAAATTAAGGAAGGACGGATCCCGGAATCGAACCTTAGACCTCTTGGCTATCTAGGCTAGAGCTTACCACTGAGCCATCATTGTGTTTTCGAAATATAGCGATCTATTATTTTATTTATATCGAAGTTAAGTGATTTGAGATTAGTAAGGCAGTTGACTTGTTTTGTTCACGGGGCAGCACCGTATGCACTAGCTAGCTTATCCGCGTCGGCCGTCGCCCGCCCCCTGTCCGTGCAGCAGAGTACATCAGTGGCGACCGTTCTCTGTTCCGCGCAGCATAGTGGTCAGTGGCGGCGGGGGCTCTATTTACGGTGGCAGCGGAGGCGTGGGTGAGCGCCGGCGGTGGCGTAGGAGGCCATGGCGGAGTTGGCGGCGGAATAGTGTAGGCGCCGGAGGCACAGTCCGTAGGCCGGGCGACAACGGCAGTGGTATGCGAGTAGGCATCGGTGAGGGGACACTGAGGGGTAGTCGATCTGTGGACTGCACGGCTCCGTCAAGGCTTTCCCCTCCACCACCTCCATTGCCGGCCACCTGAGCTCTCCTCTGACAAGCAGCTGCAGATCTGAGTCCACCTGAGTTCGATTGGTATGGATTAATGTTGTTGCCAAATGCTTTATCCTTTTGACTGCCAATTGCCATGATTGAATGTCTGAGTGCATCCTCTGCCCTCCACTTTGTTGATTATAACATGTTCCGATGGTCCTTATGCTGAAATGAATTTTGTTGATTTAGAATCTGACATGTATGCACTACACAATGAATTACAAACAAGTCGTTAAGTTTAATGTGTTCCTTGATGATAGTACTTTATTAGATGTATAGAATATATATATTGAAGGTCATGCAATTCAATTTAGCGATGTTCGATCTTTGATATATAGTTGAAACAGTGGTTGTAACTGAGCTGAAATGCAATGTCTACTTTTTTTTGATGCAGATGGATAGACGTTGGGTGCATGGTGTGCTCTTTACGCCTGAGTATATTTGTGGTGTCAGGCTTTCATGAACTTCATCAAAGAGAGGTTTGCTGAGGATGAAAAAATTTTATGCCCATGTACTCGGTGTATGAACCATCAATCTCTGCACCAAAATGAAGTGGAAAGGCACCTACTCATCAATGGCATGTCCAGTACATATACAAGGTGGATAAACCATGGAGAGCCCATCGAGGTTCATGTTTTGGAGGAAACTGTACATTAGGATGGAAATGCTAATTCTTTGGAAAATGATGACACTAATGATGGTGGATTCGATGGGATGTTAAGGGACCTTGCCAGCTCTGATCATGTAAATGATGGTGGACATGAAGATGGAAACTCATCCAATGAGGCTGCATCACATATCAAACAACTGATTGCAGAGGCTAAGCATGACCTATACCCTGGTTGCACCAATTTTTCAAGGTTGACATTTGTAATCAAGCTCCTCCATGTGAAGTCATACTATAGGATCACTAACTCAACATTTTCTGCAATTTTGAAGATATTGTCAGAAGCTTTCCCAGAATTCAATACTATTCCAAAATCATATGGTGAAGCAAAGAAAATGCTCTGTGAATTAGGACTTGGTTATATATCAATTCATGTGTGCCCAAACAATTGTGTGTTGTTTAGGAAGACATACGCAGAATTGGATAATTGTCCAGTTTGTGATGCATCAAGATGGAAATATCCTGAGAGGAAGAAGGTTCCTGCAAAAGTATTGCGACATTTTCCATTGATTCCTAGGCTACAAAGGATGTTTGTGTCGAAGAAAACATCTGAGGACGTACAATGGCATAAGTTGAAGAGGAAATATAATGAGAACGAAATGACCCATCCTACAGATGGAAAGGCATGGGAAGATTTTGACAAGTGCTGGCCCGATTTTGCGGAAGATCCATGAAACCTAAGACTTGGACTTGCCACAGATGGTTTCAATCCTTTTAGCAACATGAGTTCATCTTATAGCATGTGGCCTGTTTTTGTTATTCCATACAACCTACCACCTTGGTTATGCATGCAAGAATCAAACTTTATGATGGCTTTGTTGATTCCCGGACCTCATTCACCAGGGAAAGCCTTTGATGTCTTCTTGCAGCCTCTTGTAGAAGATTTACTTGAGCTATGGTTCGGTGTGGATACTCTTGATTCTATCACCGGAAAAGAATTCAAGCTTCGTGCTGCAGTTCTGTGGTGCATTCATGACTATTTGACACTGAGTACTCTATCAGGGCATACGATAAGTGGATACTTTGCTTGTCTACATTGTGACAAAAATCCTCTGTCCTATGGCATAAGGAGCAAGCTATGTTACATTGGGCATTGTTGTTTCCTTCCAAGAGGCCATCGTTTGCGCAAAGCTAGTGAATTTGCCTCTCTCCATGATAGTAGTGTGAAGCCAGGTACTTTCACCAAAGATGAGTTGCTAGAAGAATTAGAAAAGGTTAGAGATGTTAGAGTTGGATAGAAAAGGAAGCGTTCGGGAAATCGTGTGCCAATTTGGGGTAGAAGGGTTTGTTTGTGGGACTTACCATTTTGGCCATCTCTGAAGCTGATGCACAATCTTGATGTCATGCACATTGAAAAAAATATCTGTGAAAGCCTCCTTGGTACCATTCTTGACATAAAAGGGAAGTCGAAAGACACAATTAATGCAAGATTGGATCTTGCTGATCTGAATATTAGAAATGAGTTGCAATTGCAGCCAAGTGGAGATTCATATGACGTGCCGAAAGCCCGATATACGTTGTCGAAGACAAAGAAGTCTGCATTTCTTAATTTCTTGAGCAATGCCAAGTTCCCAGACGGATATGCTTCAAATATACAAAGATGCTTAGCTGCTGATGCAATCAAGTGGCAAGGCACGAAAACTCATGACGCCACATTCATTTGCAAAGGATTATGCTGCTGGGATGAGAGGGTTGTTAGACGATGATATATATGAAACAATTGCTGAGCTTGGCAAATTTTTTAGGGAATTGTGCAGCCAGAGACTAAACATAGATCTGTTGGCTCGAATGAAGATAGAAATACCTATCATATTGTGCAAGCTAGAGAAAATCTTCCCCCCAGCTTTTTTTGATGTAATGGTTCACCTTGCTGTCCACTTGCCTGATGAGGCCATCCTTCGGGGACCTGTGCAATTTGGTTCGATGTACCCAATTGAACGACGCTTGTATACTTTGAAGAGGTATGTTAGGAACAAGGGATGTCCAGAAGGCTCAATTGCAGAGGCTTAAGTGGCAGATAAAGCCCTTACATTTTGCTCTAGATATATGGAAGATGTGGAGACAAGGTTTAATCGACTCCCAAGAAATGTTGGATTTTCAAATCAGTCGCTTATACTGTTGATGCTTTTGGGCATGGTGTTAATCTTATTGGTGCTTGTGATTTTTATTACTCCGATGAAATTGATCGGTTGGTTTGGTATGTTCTGAATAACTGTGATCAGGCTGAGGAATACATAAAGTATGTACTGATATACCTATCTATCTATATTACATTTGTACTGATATACCTATCTGTGTACTGATATACCTACATTTTTTGAGTAATAGAAAGTTTCAAGATGAGTTAACAACATCAGGGGTGGCTGTTGCGGACCTTGACAGAAGGACTGAGCAAGGTTTTGGGACTTGGTTCAGGAATTATGTAAGTATTTTAATCTTATCTTATTTTTGTGCCATATTTTGGTTAATGGTTAGGAACTGAGACATTCCCTTTGCAGATGTGGAGGTTGAATGAATCAGAGGTGGTAGATCATGATATATTTGCCTTAGCATGTGGCCCTGATATTAGAGTGAGATCATACTCCACTTGTGTTGTCAATGGTGTTCGGTTCAACACCGTAGAGCGAGACAAAAATAAGAAGACATAAAACTCTGGGTTCACCTGTAAAGGTGGACACAGAAATGAGATAATTGATTATTATGGCACACTTAAAGAAATTATTGAGTTAGAGTACGTTGCCAAGGATGATGGTACGAAACGATCTGTTGTAGTTTTCAGATGTGACTGGTACAAACTGGATGGTAAAAATACCTCATTAAAGGATGATGGGTTCTACAAGAGTATCAATATTAACAACCTGTGGTACAGGAAGGATTGTTTTATTTTAGCAACTCAAGCGACACAGGTTTTCTATTTGCCGGATAATAAGTATGGACAGAATTGGCGGATTATCCAAATGTTTAAGCATCGTCACTTGTAAAATGTGTCCGAAATAGATAGTGTCGTATCCACTGCTGCACCTTATCAAGAGATGACATGTGCTGCGGATATTGGCAGGAGACCAGAAGTATCTGACATATTATCCGATAGGCCTTTAAACCGAGACGATGAAGATGTCCTTGTTGTTCATGCTGCTGAGGTTGATCTACTTGCAAAGGAACATCAAGTAAATGATAATAGTGAAGAGTGCACTGAAGTAGAGGATGACACACTGATGGAGTATTGGAGTGAAGAAGAAGTTGCCCCTCCTGTAGATGTAGATAGCGATGATGAGTAGTTTATGCACTAGTGAACTGACCATGTGTCATGTAATATTATACACTATAATATTTTCAAAATTCAGTTCAAGTACTAGTGAATTGAACCATGTACTCTGTGATGTTTTCTCCAACCTTAATTTACATGATCTAATTCAGTTCAAGTACTAGTGAACCATGTACTCTGTGATGTTTTCTCCAACCTGAATTTACATGATCTAATTCAGTTCAAGTACTAGTGAACCATGTACTCTGTGATGTTTTCTCCAAACAAGTACATGCTCTAATTCTTTTACATGATGGTTGTGCCATGCTCAAGTGAGTACCACCTACACAGATCAAGCACAGAGCAAAATGGCAGCAGGCCAACAATTTGCATATTTCATTACTTGCCATAGTCTGAATAACTAGGCATCGGCAATGCAAATTACAGAATTGAAGATCATTGCCATTTTCTGAACTAGATGCATTGGACCTAGCTACATAATACATATTTTAGTCTACCTAGCAGAACAACATGTTACAAAAGTCATTAGAACCATCCATGATATATCACACTGTCTTCCTTAAACTGAAAGACACCCCACAGAAGACCCCAACTACAAACACAAACAAAACCCCACAGAAGTTCAGTATTCCAGCAGTCTTCGTTGTAGCCAACAATTCCAAGGCTGCATCCTTTGCTTGCTTCTCTTGCTCCAGCGCCAACATCTCTTTCTCGACCAGCTGCTTCTCATACATCTTCTGCAGTTGAATGCTTGCTTCTTTTTCTGCAGCAGCTTCTCTCTTCAAATTCCTAACTGCATTGCGAAGATCTAACAGTAAGGTGGTCAAAAAGCTTGAGTACTTAGGATCGATCCATTTAAAGTACCCACAATCACGATCCGTCTGCAAAATTAGTTCATATACAGGTCAATTTCACCAGTTCTAATTGAAGTATGCAACTTAGCATCGATTCACTGAAAACAAAAACAAACCTTACCCTCACATTCTGGCATCTGTAGTACCTTCGGCCAGGGTTGCCTTCACTCCATGAGATCAGCTTGAAGCATTTAAGGTTGCAGAAGCAAATTACCGATGGGTTGTAGTCAAGCGGTGCATCGCGGTAAGGGACAGGGGGCCTTGTATCGCCGCCATAGCCTGAAGATGCTGAACCCCCAGAAGCATGGCTCCCTTCAGACATGGCGCTCCTCCTCGTCCGCTAGCTCGGTAAGGGGGGGGGAGCGGGCCGTTGGTCCTCGGCAAGGGAGGAGGGTGGCAGGCACCAAGCGGTAGGGGCGACGGGGTGCTCGGTGTGGGAGGGGCCGGAACGGTCTTCGGCGAGGGGCGCGGCGGTGCTCGGCGCCAAGATCGAGGCGTCGTAGCGGTGCTCGACGGGGAGGGCGGCGGGGGTGGGGGGGGGGCCGCCGGGTGCTCGGGGAGGGCGAAGCGGCGGGTGATGGATTTGGGGACGGACATGAGCGGGGCCGGCCGAGGGCGCAACAATATAATGTTGACCAAAGCACATAATCATTTACATATAGGGACCAAAAGAATATATATATATAAAATGAAGAATCGATACAGGCAGGAGATGATAGATATATCTGGAGAACTTTTTAGGGTCGACATCGTAGGTTAATTGTTAGTTACTATATCATAAACACAAAATGCCTATAATTTGGATTACTATACATATATACAAGTGGTGCGCTAGCTATCAACAAAATCTCCCTATCATGGATTGATCTTGCTTGAGAGAGATCACTTAATTGAGATTGTTTGGTTCTTACAATACAATATCGTTGTATATATAGTCAACACAAAGTCAAATATGACCTTTCGATCGATACAGGCAGGAGATGAAAGATCTATCTGGAGAACGTTTTACGGTCACTGTAGGTTAATTGTTAGTTACTATATCATGAACACAAAATACCTATAATTTGGATTACTATACATACAAGTGTTGCGCTATCAACAAAATCAGTTGCTTTCATGGATTGATCTTGCTTGAGAGAGATCACTTAATTGAGATTGTTCGGTTCTTACAATACAATATCGTTGTATATATAGTCAAAACAAAGTCAAATGTGACCTTTCGATCGATACAGGCAGGAGATGAAAGATCTATCTGGAGAACGTTTTACGGTCACCGTAGGTTAATTGTTAGTTACTATATCATGAACACAAAATACCTATAATTTGGATTACTATACATACAAGTGTTGTGCTATCAACAAAATCTCCCTTTCATGAAATCGATGTACATTGCATAAGTCAATCGATGTAGATTATCGGCCTTAAACAATGGGTTCAACGAAAATAACCAACCCCGACATTGTAATTAACCAATTTTGGCTTCTAAACTTTTAATCGAATGAAAGAAAATAGCAAGCAAACAAAATAAACTAAATCTACAAATAAATTTGTTTGAGGGAAACTAAATGTACTTCATATAAGGATTGCCCTTTTAATTTGTAAATAAAAAGTCCCATTTTAATTAGAAAATAAAAAAGAAAAAAGTCCCAAACTCCACTCAAAATTTCAGGCGGTTTCGGGCGGGTCATTCTATAGGAACGGCGCGCACCTGAAAATTTCACATTGGATTCCACGATTTGCCCAACGAAATTACCTTTTTGCTATGCCCGCCAAAACTCCACTGCCTCCCACAAACCAAACCTTGAGGACTTTTTGGTAATTCTCTTGCTCCAACATATATAACAGAGGCCCGCTGCGTGCCCCCAAACCCTACGCCGCCCCCAAATCCTCCCCAAATCTGCCATCTCGCAGCCGCCTCGACGCCACCCCGCAGCTCCGCCACCCCGTACCACTGCCACCCTGCAGCGCCGCCACCCTGCAGCTCCGCCACCCCGCAGCGCCGCGTTGCCATCCCGCAGCCACCGCTTTGCCGGTGACTACAACCGTTGACTATGTCGCCACAGAAGAGGGGGAAAAAGCAAGGGAAGAGGCCACGACAGAAGAACAAGTTTCCAGGTGAATGTGTTCTTTTGCTGAAATGTGTTCTTTTATTGAAATTTTGGTTGGGGTTAATGCATTATTGTTTACGAAATATTGTGCACATGTACTTGTATAGTTTGAGCTTCTCTGATGGAATTTTTATAGACGCGTATAGATGTACATGCATTTTTATAGTCTCACAAAACTCGTATAGATGGGGTAAATGATGGAGCTCTTTTGATGGAATTTTTATAGTCACAAAAAGCAAGGGATCTTCTGATGGAATTTTTATAGTCACAAATCAAGCACAGATCAAAATGGTAGCAGGCCAACAATTTGCATATTTCATTACTTGCCATAGTCTGAACTAGGTATCGGCAATGCAAATTACAGAAGTGAAGATCATTGCCATTCTCTTTATAGTCTCACTCATGCTGTTTTTACTGATGTGAATGATTTCCTAGAATGTGCCACTCATCCATTCTCTTTACAACTTATTAAAATCTGTCATTGTTGCTATTACATTACTATGGACAATGAAAATCTCAATTCCCTAATCTTCTTTTTTGTTTTGTGTCAATGCATCGGAGCCGCTTAATAGCTATGAAATTGAAAGGATGACACGATGTCTTCGCAACAATTCATACATGCGACAACTAGGACTACCTGTAGTCACTAATCTGTTTGCGAACACATGCATTTCCCCAGAAAACTCTGGTTCTGAGTACAGTGTGCAGGAGGAGGCCAATGATGACCATTTAAATGTTTCTAACCCAGAGCAAGAGACAAATGCTTTGCAGGAGTTGGACTCTGCACTTGCTAGTGTTGCAGCAAAGGTGATAGTTATTCCATAGTAATAATTATTTTCCTTGATCATTACATCTAATGATATATCTCCTTTTCTGACTACTTGATTGGTTATTTGTAGGACAATAATGGAAAAAGGGTATACAAGAGAGGTGTTCGTAAGCCACGGCCTCCAATGCAACCTTCTAGACTCACTAGGGCCTCTATCAAACGTCAAGCTGAAACCATTAAGGATACAGAGGAAGGTTGACACTCAAATTCCTATAACAAATTGCACTTAAATTCTAGAAGCAACATTCCATATGTATTACTAACTCTAAGATAAATTGTAGTTGTTTCAGCTCAGCAGAATGAAGTACATGAGCACAATACGATGTAGGCCAGCAAAATGGGTGTCAAAATGAAGGAGATGAACAGAGACGAGTGAGCTAAACCATGATGGGCACACTCCTAATGGACCCAACATGAATGAGGTCAACGATAATGATCAAACTCGGGGTGGCATCAACTCTGCAGGTATGTTTTTAATCCTTGCACAATTTAAATCTTTCGACACCAAACATAAAACCACTAGTGTACTTGTTGAAATATATTCTTTGCGAGATGACCCATTGGATGAGGAGGATTGGACGAGGGGACCTAATATTGGAAGGAAACTTGATCATATGACTCGTTCGAGGAAAGGCAAACTACCTTTGGTTATTGAACCAGGGAAGAAAAGGCCAGACTCAGTGATGATTGCTGCTAAGTTTGCATCTGAGTGCAACATTGCTGTCAGGGCCCATGTTCCTATATTTTCACATTGGAAAGAGTACAAGAAACCATCTCCTGCTCCTATGATCAAGGCTTACATACAAAGAGTTTGTGTAAGTGTTGAAACTTGCCTCTGTCTACTGTTTTTTCAACCATTGCACTGAGTATTCAATAACACATACCAATAATGTTGTTAACTGTTTGCAGTCCAAGTTCCAGACCGATCCAAATGCACCCTCTGTGAAAAAAGCTTGTGTCTCTATGCTGAAGAAAGCTGTTCGCCAGCAGCGCTATAAGCTCAAAAGGCAATATTTTGATGCTTGTCCACTACATTTGGTGCCCAAAACTTCTCCAGTGACCTCGATGAGTAATGATCAATGGGATAAACTTGTCGCATACTGGAAAAATGAAAAGGAAATGTAGGCTCATGCAACCAATAATAAATCTGTTGTGCATATCATAATCTGAAGTTGATCTTGTATGTGACTAAAATTACAATACTGTTATGTAGGTGAATTGTGAGAAAAACAAAGAAAACAGGAGCAAAGTGCAATTTCACCAGACAACTGGTTATCATAGCTATGAAATGCACATTTTAAACTTGGTGAGTACATATAACTGCAACATGGATTATTACATACTCCTGTCTATAAATTGATGTATACGATCTGTAATGATGTATATGTGGTCTATATTTCGTTTTTACTTTGTCATCCTAGAGTTGGATAAGCTAGCTAATCTGTTTTGCTTTGTACATGTGCTCGATTACCTCCTTTTAAACAAAAATTAGTACATACTGCTCGATTACCTACATTAGTTGCATCCCATGTCACTTAGTTTTTACTGCTTGATATCCGTGTTAAGAAAAAAATGGATCAACCAATAGATTAAAAATGGATCAACCAGTAGATTTTCGAACTGTCCTTGTTTTATTTTGTTTTCAGGCAGAGAAGTACAAAAATGAACCTCCAAATGCACTGGATATATTTAAAGACTGCCACTACAGCAAGAAGAAAGGCTTCACCCCTACAGTTCAATCAATTATTGTAAGAAATGTCACAATTAGTACATAGTCAAATTATACATTAGGTTTATATATGTCATGATCCTTGATCTATCTATCTCATCCACTGCTAGGTTGAAATGGAGGACAAGATAAATGCTACTATGGATGATGGTGAGGAACCAAATGATGTGACTGGTGCTGTCTCTGAGGTTCTGCTTCTGAAAACTAAGAATAAGAACAGTTTTCTGGTGAATGTGGGGATGACAAGCTTAGCTGCTGCTAACAATGGAGAAAGTAAGCGTGAGCTGGAAGTTGAACTGGTGGTGGAGAAGCAGACATCAAGTGATCTTAGGGAGCTTGTGAAGTCTCAACAACAACAAATGGATGAGATTATGAAGAAGTTCCAGGAATCAGAAGCAGCTAAGGCTAGGTGTAGACCCCCGATTTTGAGGCGGGAATCTTTCGTGTTCATAGTACCATTTCCCTGGATCGAGTAGTTGGTACCCACGAATACAGTACTGGATAATCAAGTGCGCATGCACGAATAGTCTTACAATACCATTATTACATTAATAGGCCCGAAGGCATTGTTCATCCCACGGACCTTATGGTCCGAATACAACATAAAAACGAGTTTAGATAAGGCAAGGGAAAGAGGCGGCGGCTTGTCAATTGCCACGAGCAACGACCGGAGCTAAGGTCTAATATGCGCCGTCAGTTCCCTCGTCCTCCTGGTGATATGCGTATGGATCTTCTGGCTCTTCAACTCCATCAGCTGGAGGTTTGTGCGTATAGCAAGGGTGAGTACCAACCGTACTCGGCAAGTCAACACGAATTGATGCATATGATAGGGTTATTCAATGAACATGGCTAGGGTTATTTTTGCGTAAAGCCAGTTTTCACAATTCTTTTCACAAGCCTATCGACTAGCCAAATCAAGTTTTAATTTCATAGTTCATTAACCCAGCGACGGTTCGTCTACCATCCATCGTGATTCCAAGGATGGCTTTCCGCCTCCGGTTCGTCATGATTTTCGGGAGTCCACCCCTTCTCGCATTCTCGAGAAGTTGATCCACCATGAATGAAATCGTCATGCAAACCCATCCCAGCATTTTTAAGTTCAAAGTCTAGCCAAGCGAAAGTCTTGTCACGATGCTCAATATCCGCGAGCACGGCTATTCGAATAGATTGATTCATTCACACTTGCAGTGGATGTACACTTTACCCGTACTCCGCGACGGCCCAACAAATGAGCCTACGCCTCAACACATGAGACGGTCACGGCAAAGCCTTTCGATAACCTCACTTTGGCGTACCCGCTCCATGAACTTATGCCCTCATGCACTCTAGCCGTCCTTTTCTAGCGGTGAGAGGAGTTACAGCGCACCCGGGGTAAGGGAAGACATTTCCAATCTTTAAGTTTAATTAACATTAGTTTAATCCCACCATTCATAACAAAGGCCGCAGCCTCATTCTCATCCCATAACCACATCATAGAGAACCGTCTATGCAAGGATACGCCTCCGCTCGGCTATCTAGTCGGCTAGGTCTATACCCATTCGAGAAGTACGGTTGTCTGGCTCGTTTCCGGCTATCTCATGGCTCGGTCCTTAATTGACCAGGGTCGGCACTTGCCTTTTCCGGAATCCACCCAAATCATCCGCCCCCAGTCTAAAACATTTGTATAGTACTTTCAATTTTCATCAAACTTAATTCATCATGGCCATGTAGCGCTCATGTCTCCACATGCCGAATCTCAACTACCTTCCCTAAGGTAGTTGCCCAAGCACAAAGCTTTTTCATAAAGTCATGAGTATGCATAAATCTAAGTTTAGCATGGCTAAGCGCACAAGTTATTCTTCGGTTGTTTGTATCACATCGCGAGTTACAAGGAGCAATTCTAAAGGTAATCAACAGCAAGGAATGGCATAACAAGTATAGGTAACTCGTAAAGCATGCAGGTTTAGAGTTTAAAATAACATCATTTCGCAATTGGGATCGATATGTTCAAGGGGTGTGAAGACTTGCCTTGCTCGCACGCTGGTTGAGTGGGGTCTTCCGCGTAGTCAGTGTTCACCTCTTCGGACGCTATCCGTACGTGCGAAAAGAAGGGTTGAATCCAATTAAAATTCAACAATATCAACGAAAAAGAAAGAGATCTCAAAATGATCGCGGAAAGCGGATTCCAAACACAACCTCAAACTTCGGAAATTTTAATAGTTGAAGCAACGAAAAGGAGTTCAGTTAAACCGAGCGAACCATCTCGTAATTAATATGTATTTTGCACTTAAATTTGAAGATATCCTAGAATAATTAGGTTTCTAATTTTTATATCTCCAATAATTGATCTTTAATGTTGCAATTATATTTATTAGGGTTTTTGAAATTCTAACGATAGGATAATGTCATCCATGCTTAACCAATATTTAAAAAAAATCTCATGTGAACTTCGATAACAATCTAGAGGTCGTACAATATTTGAATTCATAAAAAGGAAAAATTTAATTTATAAATCATTTTCACAAAGGATTTCTTTTTGGAAGGGAAGAGAATATTATACTCATTCCTAGATAATAATATCTCAAAAACCTTATTTTATATCCTAAAACATTTCCAAAATAAATTTTTTTACCTTTACCCTAATTCCTTTACTATTTTTCTTTTCCTTATTTTTTTTCTTTCTCTTTCTTTTCTTTTTTCCCTTTCTTTTCTTTTTTCTCTCGCTTCTTCCCTCCCTTTCCCTCGCTTCTGTTTCCACCGGCGGCCGACGGTGAGGAGGGGGCGCCGACGGCGAGAGGGCCGAGCTAGGGAAAGAGGGGCATTTCACCATCTTGGGACCACGGGGTTCCATTTCCCACTCGGCCGAGACCGGGAGCGGCGGAGAGGGCTGGCGACGACGAGGTGGTTTGGCGGTGGTGGCGCGCGTCGGCAGCAAACTCCGGCGAGGTTCCAGCCAAAGTGAGGGGTCTACGAGCATCGGTGAACCCTAGGGATGCTAAAGGGGGTTTGGTTCGGCCGGGGAGGCGCTGCGTCTGGCGGCGACGGCGGGGTGGCGGCGGCCGAGACAGGGGAATTAGAGGGGCTCGTCGCCGGCGATTTTCCGGCGACCATTTGGCTCGGGAAGCTTAGGGGAATTAATACTTAGAGCACGGGGATGATGATGGTACCTTCAATTCGGGAAGAAATCGGCCGAGGGTGACGAATTTCGGAGTCTTGCACGGGCGGTCGAATTAGGGTTCTTCCGGCCGAGCTCCGATCCTTCCCAAAATTCGCGCAATGCAGTGGCTAACTTTTGGGGGAAATTGGGGGAAAAGCACGAGTGAGCACTGGGGAAGATTTTCGATGTTGGGGGCTGGGTCTGGGGAGGCTTCTTATAGGCGGTCGACGGCGAGGGCGACGCGACGGCAGCAATGGCGCAGCGTCAGCGGCATGGCGCGGTCGCGGGGAGGTCGTGCGCGACGTGCGGCAACTGCAGCCGATGTGTGTGCGTACGGTGAGCGCGGCGAGGACGGTGCGTGCGGACTGTACAGGCGCGGCGCTCACGCGGGCAGTACGGCGACGGCATGGCGACGGCCTAGCGCGGCGTCAGCGGCGACTTCGGCGACCGCGGGGTGGCGCGACTGTACCGGCGGCGGCTGTGCGCGCAGGACGGTGTCGTCAGCGAGAGCACGCGTGCGCGGGCGTCCTGGTACGGCGCGGCACGGCGCTCGGCGCGTGGCGCGCGCGAACGTGGCTGACGGTTTGGTCGAACACCTGCTGACGCGATGAACAGTGCGCTTTTCCATTTATCCCGAATTTGAAATCCTATTTTCCATTTCCATTTCTTTTATTCCTAAAAATCCCAAATAAATCTTGGTATTCACAGAACAATTTCTAAAATTATATTTTCCACTTTTCCCTATATTTTTCTTTATATATATTTTCCATTTTTTTTATTTTGTCTCTTCTCTTAAATTCAAGAAAATGGAATTTTGATTGAAGCCAAATTTCAAATTTTATTTCTCTTTTTCCAAAAATATTTTTGCCATCCAATTCCAATTATTTATTATATTTCCCCCATCAATTAGAGTTTAAACATTAATATATCCCTTTTTGTAATGCACCATATTATATACATATATATATCTATATGCTCTTTTCAGAGTACACACATGTTTATTTTGAAATTGTTTTCACCGGCTGGGATTGCAACGCTTAGGGTTTTATTCCATTTTACCTCAAAGTAATTCTAGAAGAAAATCTTATATCGCTGAACTGGCAATTAAGATCGAAAAACACGATAAGAATTAATGATTCCAAAAAGTTTTTGTGAGTTCCGATTTTCACGTTCCGAATTCTACTCCTTCGATTTTCAGGATGTTACACTAGGCAAGAAGAGGAGCTGAAGAAAAAGCAAGCTGAGACAGATGCACTCATTAAGGGTTTGATGTCGATGATTCCAGGAGTTCTACCAACACGGTAAGGTTGTGTGAATGAACTTGAACTGATGCAATGTTCTGTGAATGTTGCCTCGCATGGCCTGTGAATTCTTGGTGGATGCATCTGTGATCATTGTGTGTGAACTGTGGTAGCTATAATATGCTGTTGTGTGTGCCAAAGTATATATATGTCGTTATGTGCCAAACTGTGTAATGGATCAGTGATATGTTATGGCAATGGATCTCTCCATATATATATAGCTGATCTATGATATGTTCGATGATCTTCATATGTGATGTTTTTGTGATGATCTGATTGTGGTCAATTCAAATTTGAATTTTAATGTGTCAATTTAAATTTAAATTTGATTCTGTGTGAATTCAAACTTTTATTTGAATGGGCCCTTTCTTCTCTGCATTTGGGCTAGCCTAGTAGTGTGGGCCTAACTAAATAAAAAAATTATAGAACAAATGGACCAAAAATCTGTACAATAAATGGGCCTCCGGCCTGTATAGTGGGCCATATAAGGCCAAGTGATGATGTGGCAAGGTAGCAGCCACGTCACATCCAACCTCAACAGATGACTTGTCAAAAGATGACGTGTACACATTTTATGACGCTTCGGTTCATCACTATAGCCTTTCACTATTGTTGCTGACCAGTGATTCCATGACGAAAATACATGCCAATCTGTGACGGCTCTAATCGGTCTAGCAAATGTATGATGCGAGATACATGACGGATTGCTCGATCGTCATCATAGGTTAACCGTGACGCGTTTTTCACTATCTGTGACCAAATTAAAACGTCATGAAAAGCTGTGTTCCTTGTAGTGAAGGGCCGTGAAGAACATCAATGGGACATTCACACTGCCAAATCCCCAGGATCAACAAGTTTACGAAAATATTGTAAGCGTCTCATCTTCTTATGTTTAGTTTCTTTATGCATATCACACACTCGATTTATACCGATCTCATTAATAATGCAGAAAGTGTTGGTTGCCTTGAGACAAGAGGCCTCCCAAGAGGCCTGCACCGATAGACGCGAGGATGACATCCTCACGCAAGCGTTGGGCACCGACAAACACCGTGGACGAACATGGGGCGTTGGCTCTAATGTTCCCTAGAAATATGGTTTTCCAGAATACGCCGGTCAGTATAAGAAGCGGGCCGTTATGAAGAAGGCGGAAAGAGATGCAAGCCTGGTTGAGAGGATCCGGGAGCAGGTTAGAGCCGAACTGGCTCAGAAATTAAAGAGCAGGTAGACCATGCTGTGGAACGGATCCGGGAGTAGATCCTAGCTGAGCAGCAGACCATCGCGTGCACCGTCGCTCCGCAACGAGAAAGTCCAACGCAAAGGCGAAGCAGTTATGCATCAACTGATGCGGTGCAAAATCCAACACCGGTCCTAGCCGCTGTCGACCATATAACGGTAAAAGTCTAGGCCAAAATGCGTAACACTCTTAACAAATCTATTTTCAACAATTTATTTAAAAATTATGTTTGGATCTATCACAGGAACTGACTAACTACGTGCTAAGAGTTAAGGTCATGCCATCTTTCATGGTTCCGGTGGCTGAGGGACTAGCATTCAAGCCAAACACCGATATAAGAGTGCACGGATTGCAACTTATGGCCGGATATGCAAAAGTGCAAGTGGACACAGTGAACGATCAATGGGTCTATATGCCGCTGCAGCATTCACCCAACGACGAAATCCTAACCCTAGGAGCAGCACGAGGAAGCTTTATCCAATGGCCGAAGGAGCTCATTGACATCAAGTTAACTCCGATGTCAGCCCCTCCATCTCCCTTAGGTAATCCAACCCCTCCATCTCCCTTAGGTGATCCACAAGAGGACTTGATCGAGCTGCAGTATGACACTGACTTTGGCGGGTCTAGACCTGAATGGCCTGCTCCCTCATCTATAGAGAAGGACAAGAAAGCGGCGTCGGAGCCATCTGTGTTCGTGCCAGTTGAAGTAAAAGACCACTTCATTCGCATGGCAAGGCCATCAGCACCGGACAAACCAATTTCGAACTATCGCCGCACAATCAGAAAAAGAAAATTGCAACAATTTTCCAGGGAAGAGTTCGTGAAAGACATGACCAAGAAGAATGAGCAAGAAAGTTCAGGGGTGAAGAGTAATACTGATTTGCACAATATTGTGAAGGCCTCTCAGCAAGCTAAGTTCAAGCTCGGTGCTCCTTTGACCACCCCTGAATATCGCAACGTAGTTGGAAATTACACTCAGATGAGAAGGGTAGAAGAGTGGTACCTACAGATGGCAAAGGAGGGTAAAGAGACATTCGCCGTATTTTATAGGGACGAGGACTTCCATCACCAGCATGGTATAATCTAGGTCCAATTTGAGCAACTATTTTAGCTTTACAATCTGAGGGACCTAGACGTATCACTATTTCAGCTATGGGCATTGTAAGCATACTCGAACCCCTTGCTATTATTTCTAAGTTGATATCCTCATAGAGTGTCTATCTTTTTTCCTTATGCAAAATGGGGACGCTTGAATGTAGAGCAACCTATAACAAAGTAGAATTCCCCGATCTAGGGCTTGTCAATTCCTATAATATTGATGATGGCCCAAGGTCCCAAAAATGGGTGCTGGACTACCTCTTCAACTCCTTTGTCAAGATTAAGGACATAAATAAAATCCTTTTGCCCTACAACTTTGAGTAACTGTGACATTTGTTCTTGTACATACCATTTGTGCTTGAAGGTGTTAATTGCTCTCTCACTTTGTATGCAACAATCACTGGATCTTTCTTGCTATCCATTTAAAAGATTTAAAGATTTTCGTCATGGATGGATTAAGGAAACCACAAGAAGCTTTCCAATCCGTCATTAATATTCTTAATAAGGCACTTGTGAAGTATAACAAGAAGTGTCACCGACACATTTCATGTGCCAATACATTTCGGGTTTGGTTCCACCCTTGGTGCCAACATCACGAACCAGGCATGGCCATAAGTGCTTTCTACGTGATGAAATTTATGTGGTTTTACCTGGAAGACCGCAACTGGCACATTTCGGATTCTGAGGTTCACCATATTTGTTTTTCACATATTCAATCTTTCATTTGTAGAAATTAGATATTCCGACAAGTCAGTTATTGCCACATGTTTGCTTAGCCCTCGCTGAACAACTCTACGGATTCATCTTCCGACATGTCATCTCGCCGGGCGGCGCATATCACGTTTCGAGGGCTCCAGATGGTCTAATGGCTTTCCTTGAGGGTGGCTATCCTAATGTAACTTTAGACAGTCGATCAACGACAAAGAATAAGCATTAGAGTCGATCGAACACAAAGAACAATTCTGATAATAATTTGTAAATTACAATTTTGTCAAATGTGTTCATGAGAAATAAGTGAATAATGAACGTGTTTGTGGATAGATGTGTGAATGTATGTAAAAGAGGATGTATGTGAATTTCAGATATATGACTAGCAGAGGCTAGATGCTAGCAAAAAAATATATTTTTTCTGGAAAAAACTCATCAGCTCAAACTTAGTAGTAGAAACTTGCTTTGTCATCATATCAGCTGCATTATCATGAGTACTTATCTTACATACCTTGACATCACCTTCAGCAATTACACCTCGAATAAAGTGATATCTCACATCAATGTGCTTTGTTCTCTCATGGAATATCTCATCCTTTGTAAGACATATTACACTTTGACTATCACAAAATATATTAATGCAAGACGTAACTACACAAAGCTCAGTGTACAAACCTCTAAGCCAAATAGCTTTTTTACAAGCTTCAGAAATAGCATATACTCTGCTTTAGTAGTATATAAGGCAATAGTTGCTTGCAAACTTGTCTTCCAACTAACAACACAACCTCCAATAGTGAAAACATATCCTATGAGCGATCTTCTTCTATCCAAATCTCCAGCAGAATTTGAATCCACATAACCAACAAGTCTATATCTAGATCTTTCAAACTGCAAACAAGCACTAAGTGTACCATGCAAATATATGAAAATTCACTGAACTGCTTTCCAATGCTCTTTGCCAGGATTAGCCATGTATCTACTAACAATACTCAATGCATATGATAAGTGAGGACGAGAACATACCATGGCATAGATAAGTGAATCAACTACACTTGAATATGAAACTCTAGACATGTACTCAATATCATTACTGTGGACATAAATCTGAAGATAATCTGAAATGTGCAGCTAATGGAGTACTTACTGGTTTTACATCATGTATATTGAAACGACGAATGACCTTTTCAATATAACCTTTCTAACTAAGATATAACTTGCCAGACTGTCTTTCTCTAGTAATTTCATGTTGACAAGAAATTTTCCTCACGCGCTGGCCTGGGAGATCTGCTTAACTTCAGTGCAGGTCCTTCTCGGCTACCTATGCTGTGCAAGGCGTGCCAGTTGGTTTGATATATTAACCAACAAGAAAAATAGAGATATATGCGTTAAGTATTAAGTTGGATCTTACTGGATCGGCTGCAGGAGTCAATTTACATATATATGCTATTCCAAAGTGTATTTAAATCAAGTGACTAGAATAGATCGACTACACCGAGACAGTATTAGTCACTTAATCCAAATATACAACAGAATAATAAATATATGCCTTAACAATCTTAGCCGATGTCATAAGTCCAACCGTGAATCGGCTAATACTCCGATTTATCTTATGAAAGGATATTGATCTGAGCTAAATGCAGTAAACCTAGATCAGTCGACTGTCGGCTGTAGCTGACAAACTGATTCTGGCTTAGGGCATTTAACTAGAGCAAGATCTTAATATAAGAGGCGTTTTATTAATCCTGATAACGAATATATCAAAAGAACATTAAAACAGGTAAGGCCGGCTGGACCCTGGCACTGTCTCTAAGCAAAATACATCTAGCCGAACAGATCATAAAAGCTCTAAAAACGACTTAATAGTTCAACACTGATGCAGCATTAAGTACAAAAAGAACAGTCTGATCTACAGTAGCTGATGTAAATACCTCAAGACGGTGGATATCGCATATAATCTAGACCAACCTTTAGGTCTAGCTCTATCGGCTGCCGATTCCCGACAGAAGTGAGCCAATGTCGAGATAGATCTAAACATTGTTCTATATTATATACGATATATGATAACTAGCGCAGCATAAATCATCAAATTTAGAGTGTCATAACGATGGAAGCACTAAATTCGATGAGATACACCACTAATGACAAACATTTACCTAAACTTAGGGATCGAAACTATGCAGCCCAAAGCCGGATCAGTTGTTCGTTTGAAGAAAAAGGAGGCGATGCGCCGAAGGTTGTATTGATTGTGATTGTATCCCTTACAGGGGTTTCAGGTCCTATTTATACCTAAGTACAACAAAGACTGCGCTAAACACGGTTGCAACTAACTAGTATATCTATACGACAAAAGCGTGGGAAGCAATCCTTTGCCGCCTTTACAATAGGGTTATCTCTAAACAAATCTCTAATTTACATACATTCACCGTTATGGGACTTTATCCCTAGATGGCAATATCTCTTAATGCGCATTTTGGAAACCGAACCTTCTATTTTATCTCTAAATATCTGCATCAGAAACGGTTTCAACTTCTTTGAACTTAGAATCGGCTATCGGCTGTTCCTGTCTGATTCAACCTTAGCCGACTGGCTTCGCAGCCGATCGCATCTCAGCCGACCCGGCCTCTGTTTCTCCGTCAAACCAGCCGATCCGATTCTGCTTCAACTTCCACTAGGACTTAGGGATTTGGCTACCAAATTTAGCTCCCCAAGTCCGTGATATGAAATGTTAAGGATTTGTCGCCCTTTCGAATTCCCGCTCTTTTCTGACCTAAACCGTTTCGGCTGCCCAAAATATTCTTCAAATAATCCTTCCCTCTTCCATCGAAGCATCAATACCCCGAGGTAAGTCTAATCGGCTCCGATCCCCTTTTCCATTTACGTGATTTAGTTTATGCATTTTGTTGTTCTTCCTTTTTGTGATTCCTTCATCCCTTAATATTCTATAGCACCTAGCCCATCAGATTGCCATTCCTCACCTAGTCCACAAAAACCAGTACTTCCTAGGGCCGATCGGCAATCTGGACCCAAGTGAACTGATCAACGCCGAAACCGATCGGATACCGTTCAGATTCTCCACCCGTAGCCTGCCAAACTGGACTAGTGCTTTCAAGTCGTGGCCCTCTACTGACAAGAACTGGCCGGCATGGTATCTTAGGATGTCAGCTAGGAAAAGGACGCACTGGGCCAAACTTGGCATCGACCAGTGCTTAGATCTGATGATAGCCGACATGCCGAAGAATGAAGCGATGCTACCGGCTGCGCATTATTTTTGGTCGGATACGCTGAACTCTGATGGACATAGTAATGCTGACCAGCTTGGACATCACTTCAACGGTTCGGCCAAGCGACCTCCAACGCAAGTGCAGCCATATCTTCAAAACAAAAAGCATCGGCGGTGGAGCGGCTTCATCGGCATGAACATGCGCGATGGGCCGATATCGGACCGAGAGCATAGTGCCTTCTTAATGATGTGGCTCGAGAAGTACGTCTTCTGCGGCTCCAGCTGCGGGCCGACGACCAACTGGCAGCACGTAGCCGAAGCACTCGTGGAAAAGAAAAAGATCCCTCTGGGGAATATCTTTTGGGCTATCTGTACCAGACGCTAGGATCAGCCTCAGCTCGGCTAGCATCTAGGCAATCAGTTGGCACTGGCGGCCTCTGGTGGCTACTTCAGTTGTGGATGAATTTGCACATGTATAAGATAATCGGTCAACCTGCTCCCCTCGAAGCCAACTTCCCATTGATCGAGCCAAGGATCGTGGATGATGAAGAGGAGACAACTTGTCGACCGACATCGTATGGCGAATCAGCTGCTACTTACCTAGGCTCAAGGCTGACGGTCGACGAGTTATCGGAGTGGTTCGAGCGGCTGTACAACGGCTTTGCGAGCGACTCTAGGGTCTAGTTCGCCTACGAAGATTTCCACGAGTTTGAGCAACCAGGAAATCTTCGGCTGGACGAGTTGAACTTGGAAGCAAACCCAGAGCCGAGGGAGGTCTTCACCACCACTATTTCCCCATGCATCCTACCAGTCGGCATCCACCAGGGCCGAAACGTGGCTAAGATGTACGAGTTATACCATCCGATGGTAGCAACACAACAATTCGGGCATGAGCCAGCTGCCGATTGGATTGTGGTATGCCAACAAGATCCAGCCAGGGGCCGGATCGAAGGGGCTACGATGATGCTTCGGCTGCTGCAGATCCCAACTCCTCCACTTGGCCAAAACGGCATCATCAGCTTGGTGCGAAGCAAATCACCAGTCTTCAACAGTTGGTGGTCCGAATGGAAGCAACATCTCTTCCACCAATCGGCTAGTATGTACCTGACGTCGGTCAACCCAGACCGCGTCCCATCGGTAAGCACTTTTCTTAAGTCTTGCTCATTTGTCGGCTCTTACTTGTATTGTTGGATAATCTCATCTCCTCTTATTGCAGACTGTCGATGACTCTCCTCCTCCGGTAAGCCGAAGTGGAGTGGTGATCCAATACGCGCTCAGTATTCTGCCGAACGGGCGCGGGCTGGCGCCATCGCCCATCGGCTTTGATGCGCCGAAAGTCAGCACATTGCTTCAACCCGCCAGCCGGTTCAACGGACCAAGAGGGCTAAGCCATCGGCTGCTACCACATCAGTTGCCGAGGCGAAGAAAAGGGCCAAGAGGGCAAAGCGGGTTGCAGCCGACGACGACCTCTCGCCAATCGACCCGGACGTTGAGGCCTACCTCAATGAAGAGGTGGAAGACGAAGAATTTGCCGATGCTGTCGACGATGCTACAGCCGACTCGAGCTCAGATAAGTACGCCGCCACCCGTCAGCCAACGAAGGCGAAGCAGAAAAATGCCAAGTCCTCCGAAGCGCCCCGTCCGGCCGATCACAGTAAGTGACTTCGACTCTTTGTCTTTCTCCAAAACTATTCGCTTGCAGTTGCTCAGATGCTTCCAAATCGGCAGAGGACCAAGCGTGTGACAAGGAAACCACCAGTCGTCTGGCGAGCAGTAAGCTTTTACTCCCCCTCTCCTATTTACATCGCCTAGCCGATTCTTGACTAACTCTTCTTGCAGCCACCACGTGCGCCGACGCCCGCCCCCCAAGCATCAAGCGAACGCACCAAGTCGGTTGTGGGCAGCGGCGACAACACCGATGATGAGGCCACATCGGCCGCGGGCAACCAACCAGCCGATGAAGAAGTTGCCTCAGCCCCAATGTCCAGGGTAAGTCGACTGAGTTTTATAATCGGCTTCGTCAATTTAACAATTTTTTTCTAATCATCATCTCCCTTTTGCAGAACATAGCCGACATCCTCAATTTTGACTTGTCGGAGTTCGAGGAGCCTGGCGAAGTTGGCGAGGAAGCACTGGAGCCACTGGATGCAAACCTAAAGGTCGCTCTAGCCAACATTGGCAATCGCTTGGAGGCCTCGCTCGACGTGCTGGTGGCCGACTGCGGCTCAATCCGGTTGCGTTTCAAGGAGATCCAAGGCCAATTTCCTGAGGCGATAGCCGACACAATTGTGCCAGCGACTTTCCTAGAAGCGCACCAGCTCAAGTACGAGTGAGCCCAGCAACGCATAGCCGACCGCCGAGAGAACCAAATGCTATCAGCAGCCATCCAGTCCAGCAAAGAAAATATCGAAGCACAGAAGGCGAAATTCGACCGCCTGAAGACCGAACCAGCCTCCAAGCTCGAGCAACTTCTCGCACGTCAAGACCAGCTGATGGCCGATTTAGTTCAAGTCACGAACGAAATCGACATCCACAAGGAGTACATGGCTGGCCTGCCAGCAGAAGTCGAAGCCCAACGACAAAGCATCAAAGCGGCTGTGTCTCACCTCAGGGGCTTGGCGAAAGGGGTGCGGCCGGTGAGTGGATCCGACGCCGACGACACCAAGTCGATCGAAGAAATAGATCTGATAAGGCGGAAGACGCTCTCGGCCATAGCCGATTTCCTCAAGAATTGAAGCCCGCGCCTGTAATCTTATATATAGAGAAAATCGGCTCAACCCCTTTTGCACATACTTGTTAAACTTTTGTAATCGGCTCCAGCCCTGCGACTGCTTAATACAGTTTGTTAATTCTTGAAACTGTGCATGTACTCAAACCAGCTTCGGCCTTGCATGCTTAATATAAGTTAACTTTTGAAATTGTGTTTGTGAATGAAATCGGCTTCGGCCTCATGTACTATCTTTAAAAACTCTTATTGACCTCCGATTATGATGACCGCCGACAACGATGCTCGAAAAACATTTGATTCCTGTAATAATGCCTATTATGAAGCCCGAAAATTTTTGACGTCCTCCTTTCTGTAATCAGCTCGAATGTTGTGTGTGTATATGCCCCCTAATTTTGTTGATATCTTCGATGTCGACAAAATTATGAACTGAAGTCAAATTTCACTTCGTCGTAGTCGCTATCGGCCAATAGCAGCCGATTATAGAAATTAGGGGAAAAACGTGCCATAAAAATGGCCTAAAGGCGATGCCTGACTGAAACAGGGCATCGGCTAGCATGAATCGGCAAAACAAACAGCCGAATCATGAGTTGATCCATACGCTTGGGTAGTATTTTTTCAAGTATTTTCCATTAAGAGCCCTTCCAAACACTTCTCCATCTAAACCTTCTAGCATATAAGCTCCTTTAGAGATGCATCTGTGGATCTTGAAAGGCCCTTCCAAATTTGGTGACTACTTGCCGAATTTATTGTCTCTGGATCCAATCGGCAGTATCAATTTCCAAACGAGTTCGCCCTCTTCAAAATATTTAGGCATAACTTTTTTATTATAATGTCTAGCTACTCGTTCTTTGTCCCTTGTAACTTTTTCCAAGGCCCTCATCCTGGATAAAACTAAATCTTTCGACTTGTCCACCATCAAGTGATGATAATCATCGGCTGTGAGTTGATCCTATAGTTGAATGCGCCTTGAGCCGATGACACTTTCCCATGGTAGCACTGCCTCATGCCCGTAGACTAGCTTGTATGGAGGGACTTGAATTGATCCATGGCATGCCATCCGATATGCCCAAAGTGATTCGGCCAATCGGCTGTGCCATTGCTTGGGGTACTAAGAGATATTTCTTTTAATCAATTTAATCAAACTTTTATTTGAAGCTTCGGCTTGCCCGTTGGCCTGTGCGTAGTACGGCGAAGAATTAAGTAGCTTGATCCCCATGCCGTCGGCAAACTGAACAAATTTGTCTAATATGAATATAAATCCCTGGTCCGTTGTAATTGTTTGTGGGACGCCAAATCGGTAGATAATATGTTCTTTAATAAACTCGATTGCGTCTTTAGAGTCAACCTTCTTTAAGGGAACTGCTTCTACCCATTTTGTAAAATAGTCTGTTGCCACCAGAATAAACTTCTGGCAATCCTGGCAACCCTTGTAATACTTGAAACAATCCTCCAGCATTGTCGGCCAGAAATATCCTGCTCGCCGAAGTAGCCACTTCATCTTATGAGCCGATTGATGCATGCCGCAAATCCCTTCATGCACCTCTCCGATAGCCACTTTGGCTTGATCGGCTCCCAAACACTTAAGCAGCACACCATCGATCGTCTGATAATACAGATCTTAATCGAGCAAAACATATCTTAGTGCCTTGTATCGCAGTTTCCATGTAGCCGATTGAGAGGGGTTCTTGAGATAGTTGTAGACTTCAAACCTCCAATCATCGGCTGTGATGGCATCAACTTCGATTTCAATATCTTTTATCATCGCCTGTAGCCGGATGCCCCTTGAGCTAAATCATTGGCCTCAATATTCTGTTCTCTGGGGATATGCTTCAACATGACTAGCTGAAAACCTTCCATCAATTCCCGGCATTGTTGATAGTAGATCATCAGCGCATCATTTTTGCATTCGTACTCTCCTGACAACTGGCTGATGACCAACAGTGAATCTCCCATTATTTCGATGACGTCGGCTTCAACTTCCTTGAGTAGATGCAATCCTTTAAATACGGCTTCATATTCAGCTTGGTTGTTTGTAGCATGGGGGTTAATAGCGAAAGCGAATTGAAAACTTTCCCCCTAGGTAAAATAATGACCAAGCCGATGCCACAACCATTGGTGCAAACCGAGCCATCAAATGTCAATGTTCAAGGCATGATTTCTACTGAGCCGATTGAGTCATTCCTGTGCTCCACGATAAAATCGGTTATAGCTTGTCCTTTGACTGCCCTGGGTGCCTGATACCTCAAATCAAACTCTGTTAGAGCAAAGATCCACTTCCCAATTCTTCCTTTCAATACTGGAGCCGATATCATGTACTTAACTACATCAGCTTTACAGATTATTGTGCACTCGTTGGATAGCAGATAATGCCTTAACTTGGTACACGAAAAATATAGGCATAGGCATAGCTTCTCCACTGGTGAATACCTCGTTTCTGCACCTAGTAGCCGTCGTCTGAGATAGAAGATAGCCTTTTCCTTGCCCTCAACCTCTTGGATTAAAACCGAGCCGATTGACTTATCATCGGCTGATAGGTACAGCTTGAATGATATCTCCTTTTGTGGAGGCATTAAAACTGAAGGGGATCTTAGATAATCCTTGATATTGTCCAAAGCCTTTTGTTGCTCTGCCCCCCATGTGAATGCTTGATCGGCATTCAGCCGAAGCAGTGGTGTGAACGGCTCCATCTTTTCTGAAAGATTGGCTATGAACCGCCTGATGAAGTTGATTTTGCCAATCAATGATTAAAGCTGCTTCTTGTCCTTCGGAGGTTGTATCATTTTGATAGCATTGATGCTTTTTGGTGTGACCTCAATTCCTCTTTCATGAACAAGAAACCCTAGAAATTGCTCGGCCGATACGCCGAACGCATACTTCAACGGATTCATCTTCAGGCCATATTTTCTTGTCCGCTCTAAAACCTGCCTCAGATTGGCTATATGGTCCTCTATCTCCCTGGACTTGACAACGACATCGTCGATGTAGATCTCCACCATAGAGCCGATCATATCATGAAAATTGTAGTTCATGACCCGTTGATATGTTGCCCCAGCATTTTTTAGCCCGAACGTCATAACGACCCATTCATACAAGCCGATTGCCCCGGGACATCGAATGGCAGTTTTGTGAATGTCCTCTGTGGCCATGAAGATTTGATTGTAGCCTGCATTGCCATCAATAAAGCTGATAATTTTGTGGTCTAACGCAGCGTCTCCGAGCAAATCGGCTATGGGCATTGGGTATTCATCTTTGGGGGTAGCCTTATTTAGGTCTCTGAAGTCGATGCATACCCTGAGTTTACCGTTCTTTTTCAACACTGGGACAATGTTTGAGACCCACTCGGCGTATCGGCAAGGCCAAATGAATCCAGCATCGTATAGCTGAGTTATTTCAGCTTTGATTGCATCGTACATATCGGCTTTGAATCTCCTCGGAGATTGTTTGAACGGCCGATAGCCTGCGTTGATTGGCAGTTGATGAACAACAATAGATCAACTAAGACCGAGCATCTCGAAGTACTCCCAAGCAAAACAATCTTTATATTCTTTTAACAAATTAATGAGCTAGGATCTACAATGAGAAGATAGATTTTTGCTAATATACGTCGGCCTCGGCTTGTCACCAGAGCCGATGTCAATGTCTTCTAACTCGTCGGCCGACGTAAAACCTTGCCCGAGCTTGCCATCGTCTTCGTCCGCGGTGTCCATGCCGAAGACGCTTGAGCCCTCCACCATGTCTTGTTCAAAGCAGCAGCTGCGCCTCGTCATCTCCAATTGGCTGTATTGTGGAATCGGACACATTTAGAAAATCGGCTTGCCAGATTTTCCCAGACAAATAATCAATGCCTTCGATTCCCAAAGCGGCAAATCAGCACTGACGATGCTAACTGACCTATCGGCTGGTATGATCTCGATCTTGTCACCGTCCCATGGGATCAGGCTCTGATGCATTGTAGAAGGAGCGCAACAATTGGCGTGTATCTAGTCTCTTCCGAGCAGCAGGCTGTAATACCCCTTCCCGTCGATGACAAAGAATGTTGTGGGTATGGTCTTATTACCGATGGTCAGTTAGACGTTCAGGACGCCCTTGGTTTCTGACAGGTTGCCGCCGAAGTCCTTGAGCACCATATTGGTCTTGATCAGGTCTTCGGCCCCTTTGCATAGTTTTCTAAATGTTTTGTAGGGCATTAGGTTGACTGCGGCTCCCCCATCAACTAGCATCTTGGACATCGGCTTGCCCTTGACGAATCCTTTAACGTACAACAGCTTCAGGTGCCGATTTTTGGTCCCCTCGGGTTTGTCGAAAATAGCTTGGTCCGGGGAGAGTGCTAGTTTCACCAAGTCGTCTTCGATAGTGTCTGCATCGGCTTCAGGAGCACCGAATTTGGCTGGCAATATGAATACCATGTTGACTGATGCAGAAACTTTGCCTTTCCCTTTGGCTGCACTCCTGGCTTGATCGACTGAACTCTCCTTGGCTTGCTTCTCGTCGGCTGTGGCGGTTTTCTCTTTGGGGATCCATCACCTTTTGATTTTAACCAGCCGACAGCGTTGTTCTTGGATCATCTGCCGAACTTCTTCTTCCCTTCCTTCACGCTTTAGCCTTTGAATTCTTCGTTTCTGTGTTTTGGTGAAGAGGTCAGAGGGGCACCATTGGGGATTGGCCGATTCTTCATCATCGGCCTCTTCTTCGTCGTAGTAGTCATCGTTCTCGTTTTCGTCGAAGAAGTCTTGATGGATCGGCCCTAGCCGATCGTGAACGGATTCCCGGTGCCGGTTGAGTTGAACGGGCCTTGGGACGAACCGAGTTGGACTGGTGATCGGCCGGCTTCTGTGTTCGTCCTCGGGGTACTCGTTGCAAGCCGGGCAATTTTCTAGCGTCGGCAGTTTCATCCCGGTTTCCCAGCAGTTCCTGAAAAATTCACAGTGCCAATGGGGATCGGCACCGCTGTGATTCCCGTCGTACTGGCGGCTTCACGTTTCTGGTTCTTGCCGATAAAACCTTTCAGGCCGGGCCTCCTCCTGCCACGAATGCTGTTGGGGGCGGCGTCGGCTGCTCGTGTTGATCGGCCGTTGATCAGCCGATCGGGCAACGAGGCGCACCATGTTGATCGACGCGGCTTGGCTTCCAGTCGGCTCACCTTCTGCATTGACCCCTTTCAATGTTTCGTCTAAGACGTACGTCATTCTGCGCTGCCGATCAGCTTGCTAAGGGCCGGTTTGAACCATGTTGATTGGGAAGGGGTGGCCATCTACCTTCATCGGCTGAGCAGAATCGACAAACTTGAGTTTCCCGGCCTCTATTGCCGACTGGATCTGCTGCCTGAAGACTTTGCAGTCGTTGGTGGCATGAGATGTAGAGTTGTGCCACTTGCAGTACTTTTTCTTCTTTAATTCTTCGGTCGATGGGATCACGTGGTTCTCGGGAAGCTGGATCTGTTTCTCCTTGAGCAGTAAATCAAAGTCATATCTTGGTGATGTCGAAGTCATATCTTTCCTCTTTGGCCGTCTTTATCAGCCACTTGCAGACGATGGCCTTTTTGTTTTTGGCCCATTCGGCTGCCGCCACCTCTGCGTCATCATCGTTGGAATCGAAGTCTGACTCAACGATGACTTGAGTTATATTTTTGACGGCCTTCCTGGTGTCCTGAAATCTTTGTTCATGGGTCGTCACCTTCTGCGCCAGATGTGCTAGGCTGTCGAAGTCTTGAGCGGAGAAGCGCTCGCGGATCGGCGCGATCAGGCCATGGAAGGCCAAATCGGCTAGCTGGGCATCCGACAACACCAGGCTGTAGCATCGATTCCTCATCTCTCTGAAGCGTTGGATGTATTCTTGAACCGACTCGTTGTGCTTCTGCCTGATGCTGGTGGGGTCCGACAACTTCATTTCATGGTTGCCGGACTAGAAGTAGCTATGAAATTGTTTTTCGAGATCGGCCCAGCTCTGAATTGAGTTGTAAGGCAATAAAGAGAACCAGGTGAAAGCCGATCCCGAAAGAGACAGAGGGAACAAATGGACTCTCAAGGCGTCTGTAGCCGATGCTTTGCCGCACTGCGCCAAGAATCGACTGACATGCTCGTAGGTCGACACATTGTCTTGCCCTGAGAATTTCGAAAAATCTAGGATTTTGTATCGGTTGGGCAATGGAATCCGCTCAAAATGTTCCAGATAAGGATACCGATACATGTTCCCTGAATCCTTTGGTTTGAGGCCGAATTGGTCGCGCATGACGTCCGCAATCAAATCGGCCCAAGTCCGGTTGTCCTGCTGTATTGGCTCATATGGATCATATGGCGCGGGCGCTTGCCGATACAGTGGTGGTGGCGTCTGGGGCCTGTAGTGATGATCTTGGCGGCCTCCTTGATACTGGTAGTGGAGTGGATGATCAGCGAGAGGCGGCCGATTTGCCGGTGGTGGCGTTGGTTGACCCGGGAACAGCTGCCGGCCACCGGCATTGTACTGTCTGTCCAGGCCAATCTGGGCAATCGGCTCTAACTGCCGATTGTCGTTGAACATGTTGACGATCTGATCCTGGGGCAGCGGTTGCTGTCGGTTCAGCATGGTGATTACTGGTCTCGCAGCCGATCCGGACGGATTCGGCTGGTTGAGGACCCCTCCTGGCGGCCCTGGTTGTGTTGGCGATGGAATCGGCCGACGCTGGGTGGCCAACGTCCTGTAACCAGGAAACTGGCCATCTGTGAAGTACGTCGGCCCCCGCTGCAACTGGTTGGCCAACGCATGCCAAGAAGCATGCTGACGAGAAATTTCCCTCACGCACTGGCCTGGGAGATCTGCTTAACTCCAGTGCAGGTCCTTCTCGGCTACCTATGCTGTGCAAGGCGTGCCAGTTGGTTTGATCTATTAACCAACAAGAAAAATATAGATATATGCGTTAAGTATTAAGTTGGATCCTACTGGATCGGCTGTAGGAGTCAATTTACATATATATGCTATTCCGAAGTGTATTTAAACCAAGTGACTAGAATAGATCAGCTACACCGAGACAGTATTAGTCACTTAATGCAAATATACAACAGAATAATAAATATATGCCTTAACAATCTTAGCCGATGTCATAAGTCCAACCGAATCGGCTAATACTCCGATTTATCTTATGAAAAGATATTGATTTGAGCTAAATGCACTAAACCTAGATCAGATGGCTGTCGGCTGTAGCTGACAAACTGATTCTTGCTTAGGGCATTTAACTAGAGCAAGATCTTAATATAAGAGGCGGTTTTAATAATCCTATAACGAATATATCAAAAGAACATTAAAACATGAAAGGCCGGCTGAAACCCCGGCACTGTCTCTAAGAAAAATACATCTAGCCGAACAGATCATAAAAGCTCTAAAAACGACTTAATAGTTCAACACTGATGTAGCATTAAGTATAAAAAGAACAGTCTGATCTACTGTAGCTGATGTAAATACCTCAAGACGGTGGATATCGCATATAATCTAGACCAACCTTTAGGTCTAGCTCTATCGGCTGCCGATTCCCGACAGAAGTGAGCCGATGTTGAGATAGATCTAAACATTGTTCTAGATTATATACGATATATGATAACTAGCGCAGCATAAATCATCGAATTTAGAGTGTCATAACGATGCAAGCACTAAATTCGATGAGATACACCACTAATGACAAACATTTACCTAAACTTGGGGATCGAAACGATGCAACCCGAAGCCGGATCAGTTGTTCGTCTGAAGAAAAAGGAGGCGATGCGCCGAAGGTTGTATTGATTGTGATTGTATCCCTTACAGGGGTTTCGGGTCCTATTTATACCCAAGTACAACAAAGACCACGCTAAACACGGCTACAACTAACTACTATATCTATGCGACAAAAGCGCGGGAAGCAATCCTTTGCCGCCTTTACAATAGGATTATCTCTAAACAAATCTCTAATTTACATACATTCGCCGTTATGGGACTTTATCCCTAGATGGCAATATCTCTTAATGCGTAATTTGGAAACCGAACCTTCTATTTTATCTCCAAATATCTGCATCATAAATGGTTTCAACTTCTCTGAACTTGGAATTGGCTATCGGCTGTTCCTGTCCGATTCAACCTTAGCCGACTGGCTTCGCAGCCGATCGCATCTCAGCCGACCCGGCCTCTGTTTCTCCGTCAAACCAGCCGATCCGATTCTGCTTCAACTTCCGCTAAGACTTAGGGATTTGGCTACCAAATTTAACTGTTAATATTTTCATACCAAGAATTTCCTTCGCTGCACCCAAATCCTTCATCTCAAACTCACTACTCAATTGTGCCTTCAACTTTGCTATCTCTGATTTCTCTTTTGCAGCAATCAACATATCATCAAATTAAAGAAGCAAATATATAGCCGAACCATCAACAACTTTGTGATAAACACAACTATCAAAATTAGATCTTCTAAACTTTTGAGAAAGCATGAAAGAGTCAAATCTCTTATACCACTGTCTAGGTGACTGCTTCAACCTATAAAGAGATTTCTTCAACCTATAGACTAGGTTCTTTTTTCTAGGAACAACAAAACCTTCAGGTTGCTCCATCTAAATGTCCTCTTCTAACTTCTCATGTAAAAATACAGTTTTAACATTCATTTGCTATAGTTCATAATCATGCATTGCAATAATACTGAGTAAAGTGCGAATAAAACTATGCTTCACAACAAGGAAAAAGATATCATTGAAATCAATACCTGAAATCTGGCTATGGCCTTTAGCAACTAACCTTACTTTGTATCTTGCCTCATCACTTGGAGATATACCTTCCTTTCTTTTGAAGATCCACTTACAACGGATAGGTTTCTTCTCCTTCGGCAATTTCACCAATTTTCAAGTACAATTCTTTCCAAGTGACTCCATCTTATCATGCATAGTAGTTATCCATCTACTGCAATCATTAGAAACAATAGCCTCAGTGTATGAAGAAGGTTCTGCAATACCTTCAATTTCTTCGGCCACACTCAAAGCATAAACAACTATATTCGCTTCTTCAATATATCTTTGAGGTCGTTAAATATTTCTTCTCGGCCTATCTTGTGCAATAAAATGTTTAGGTGACTGCTCAATAGTAGAAGAATCAGAATCTTTAGTAACATGTGCATCTTGGTTAATAGCAACATCTTCTTTTTCTGGTGCGTGTCCTAAACTGATTAAGTGCTCCACCTGCACACTTGCTTTCTGCTGACTCTCAACAGGAACATTAGTAGAAAGTTTGTCATGTAACATAACTGATTCATGAAAGACAACGTTTCTACTAATCACAACCTTTCTTGTTTCAGGACACCATAACGGCCTTTCACACCGGATGGATAACCAAGAAAAATGCACTTAATAGCTCTAGGCTCCAATTTACCATTATCAACATGAGCATAAGCAGTACAACCAAATACTCTTAAGTCTGAATAACTTGCTGGCGAACCAGACCATATCTCAATTGGAGTCTTCTTGTCAATGGCATAACTATGTGATCGATTCCTAAGATAACAAGCTATGTAAGCGGCTTCCGCCCAAAACTGTTTAGGTAAACCTGCATTAGACAACATACAATGGGTCTTTGATATAATTGTCCTGTTCATACGCTCAGCTACGCCGTTTTGTTGAGGTGTATGAGGAATGCTGTAGTGACGCACAATGCCTTTAGACTTACGATATGATTTGAATATCTTAGAATATAATTCCATCCCATTGTCAGTACAAAGTATTTTCATCTTTCTTTCAGTTTGCCTTTCAACCATAGTCTTCCACTCTTTAAACATACCAAAAGCTTGATATTTGTGCTTCAAAAAATAAGGCCAAACTTTTCGCGAATAATCATCAATGGTAGTCATCATATAACGAGCACCTCCAAAAGATGTCTTACGAGTAGGCCCCCATAAATCACAATGCATATAATCAAGAATACCTTCTGTAGTATGTGTAGATGTGTTGAACTTCACCCTCTTATGCTTGCCAAAGATGTAATGCTCACAAAATTTTGACTTCTGGATGTTTTGTCCATCTAGTAATCCTTGCTTGCTCAATTCTGCCAAACAAATTTCACTCATATGCCCAAGATGCATATGTCAAAGATAGTAGCATCGGAATTAGATAATGAATCTGAAATTACAGCAACATTACCTAATATAGTTGTACCTTGCAGATGGTACAGGTCGACAGTTTTAATATCAGCTTTCATCACAACAAGAGAGTCTTTGGTTACCTTCAAAATTCCGTCTCCACCGGAATATTTATACCCTTTGCGAGCAAGAGTACATAAAGAGATAAGGTTTCTCTTCAAATTTGGAATATGCCGCACATCTGACAATGTTCTGATACAGCCATCAAACATCTTGATCTGAATTGTTCCAATACCTACAACTTTGCATAGCGTATTATCACCCATCAAAATAGTACAACCTTGCGCAGCTTTATAGGTGGCAAACCAATCCCTATTCGGGCACATGTGATAGGTACAAGCAGTATCAAGAATCCACTGGTCACTAGTTTGTGCACAACTAGCATAAGCAAAAGGTAATTCTGCACCAGGCTTATCATCAGTAGCAACTGCGGTTTTACCTTTTTCTTCTTTATTACTTTTTGTCTATAATTTTTGGTTTTTTTGTTTTTGTTCTGTTGCTTCCAACACTCTGAGATATCATGTCAATTTCTCTTGCAGTATTTGCATGACTTATACCTGCCTTTGGACTTTGATCTCCCACGGTAGCTACTTGAACTTCTCTCTCTTAATTGGTTCTTTATGTTCTTCTCTTGTTACCTGCCCTGAACAACCAAGCCTTCTGCTTGTGAATTTGAACCTTCAGAGGGTACCATCTTCTTCATTTTTCTTTGGCATGCAAAGCATCATAAGCTTTTTTCAAAGTTGAAGTACAACGACTATAAAGAATAGTGTCTCTGAAATTTGCATATATGCTAGGCAACGAACACCATAGAATAAGGCCCAAATCCTCTTCATCGTACTTTACCTCCATAGACTCAAGGTCAGTAACAATTTCCTTGAAAGTGGAGAGATGATCCATCATAGACTCATAATCTTGCAACTTGTGAAAAAATAATTTTTGCTTTAGGTGCATTTGACTGGTCAGATCCTTTGCCATGCATATCTACTCCAGCTTTAACGTTAGCTCAGTGGTTGTCTTCTACTTAAGCACCTCCTGCAAAATAGTATTAGATAGATGAAGATGAATATATGTCATAGCCTTATGATCTCTTTTCTTCTCATTATTGGACCAATCTGTAGTCCTCTTGTCAAATCCCGATGGAGCATCATCGAGGTCTTGTTGAGCTAGAACGGCTCACATCTTCACTTGCCATAGGGAGAATCTTGTGTCTCGGTCTAGGAGCGATAGATCATACTTTAAACTTACCATGGGAATTAATCCTGAATCTGCTGGAAAGAAAGTAGGGTAAACCTAGCAGAAACACGATCTCTGGGACACTTCTCGTGTGTACGTAGTGACAATATGAAAATCTCTTGGTACAGTGGCTTGGGTGAACGTAGCAAGAACCAAGGTGAAATTCAATTCACTGGCTGGGTTGATTTGCAAACCGTGATTAGATAGCTTGCTTTTTCCCTTTTACAGATTAGCTACGCTGCTGCTCTTTCTTCACTCTAGACACGTGCACGCAGCAGTGGGAGGAGGACTTCGGCATTGCTGCTGCCTGCAGCTTTTTCTCCAGGACAGCTTCGCTGCTGGTGATCGATGGGACGATACTTTTGCCGTCTCATAGACCGGAAAAGAAAAACTTGGACGATGACGCACACGGTGCCGCTGCCACCGCTGTCGTTATCGCCGTCACCGTCTATAAAATCTCCAACGTTTTTATATCATTTGTTATAAAAATAGATGCACAATAGAGACATAAACTTTTATATAAAAAACCATTGCGGAAAAAAATCATGGGCGTCGATCGACAATGATCACTATTAAAGAGATGATTACTAATGTAGGAGAATAACGATGAGAACGCATCTCGTCCCGTACGGCTTACAGGAGTATATATATAAGATAAAAGAAAGGCATCTAATAGGATACGACATAAAGTCCTACTAGAAAACAAGACATGAAGTCCTATTAGAAAACTAATCCGAATTCAAATCACATATTTAATATATCCAATTTAGACAAGTGAACTTCACATGCACCACCGTAGTCGTGGTGATCAAATCACATATTTAATATATCCAATTTAGACAAGTGAACTTCACATGCACCACCGTAGTCCTGGTGATAAAAGACCAAGTGAATGATCAGAAGGACAACTCACAGCAAAAAAAAGAAGAAGAGGATTTTCTGAGAACAAAGCGGCATCACGAGGGTAAGGTCCATTGCCTACATCCAACAAGGAAACCAAATACTTTTTAAATAATTAGGCAATTGTTTAATTAAATTTCGAATTAAATAGATCAAAACTATCACATGAACTAGTGTGAACATATCTAATATATGCTAGCATATATTAAAATAACAGACATGATCACAACAACCAAAAATATGTGTTTGTAGGCTTAGGGATCACAGGAACTCGCCGCGGACGTAGCCGACGAAGACGTTCACGTCGAGCCGATGCAGCAGGAAGACGCGTGAAATTTAGTTGAGCAGTCACGTGGAGTGCTTCCCAAAAACCTTATTCGTCCTCTCCCGGTGCAGGATCGCAAGGATGATGGCTTCGGAGACCTGCTCTCCCGATCACAGGTGCATGCCAACGACGGGATAGGACAAACAATAGCTGCGGTGTAGCAGTGAGAAACATGGCAAAAGTGAGATCAGATTGATATCAGACGACTGCGCATAGGAAATATATATAGTCATGGATGACTTGTGCGTTAAGGCAACACCCATAGCAGATTTGGTTAAGACTCTATTGCGTATCCGGTCAGAATTATCCAAGTGAAACCGACTCGTATCCAATTAGAACTCTCAAAAAATTCAGCCTGAGAACAATTGTTAATTTGTCCAAGAAATGAAGGCACATGAATCGTGGCCCCGGCCCAGCCCGGCCAGGCGAGCGCGCATGTGGTTTTCTCTCTTTGTCTCCCTCATCCATGGCTTTGGGAGGAAGAGAGAAGTCCCACTATATATGTTGGACAACCTCACTCTAAACTAGCAATGTGGTACTAAAAGTTTCCACCTTGCCATGTCATACATGGGTCTTAATGGGCTTTTGAGATTTATTTTAGCAATTAGTAGAAAATCATTTTGGTTAGACCCATTAATTCCAACAATCCCCCACCAGATCTCAAATGTCCATTTAGAGATTTGCTTGTTTCTCACTACTGTTTGATATACTAGTGTTTCAGCAAGGACTGTAAGTTGAACTCTTGCCTAGAGCTTCAAGCTACACTCATCCACAACTTGAACAATGGACTAAGCCTTGAATTGCAAGTTTTGTGCGAACAAGCTTTACTTAAAGTCATAACCAGTACTAGACCGCCAGTAGTCTACCCCACGGGTGAAGCATATGCGTCGTACTCCTAGGTCTTTTCATGAGTTTAATAGAGAATACTTACTTCTCATAGACTACGGCATTAGACAGTCGGACTCATATAGGTGTGTTCTTTCAAGAATGTTCTGTAGGACAACATCTTTGCTTTTCCAAGCCAATAGAACACATTAAGGCATGTTATCAACCTGTCTTACAGTTTTTCGAGAGCTTCACATCATAGAGAGGGATAGGAAACATAGCTCTCCTCAGTTAACCAATAGCTAGTTCTTCCCAGGTCCTAATTCACGGGATCTCCGATTGCATAGGTTGGGTTATCACCATGTCAACTTATTTGGGTCTCAATCTCATCTCTCTCGATGCACTATCTATCACATTTCATGATAGCCCTTTGGTAAAGGGATCTGTCAGATTTTTGTCTGTTGAATATAAGTCACAATTATCACTCCGAAGTTTCTCAACTTCCTGACAGACTTCAAACGTCTCTTAACGTGTTTTTATGACTTTCCATTATCCTTATCACTGTTTACTTTGACTATCACAGTTTGGTTATCACAGTTCATTAGGATAGCCGGCACTGGTTTTTCAACCACATGCAAGTCCATCAAGAGCTCACGTAGCAATTCAACCTCAACTGTAGTTGTGTCTAAAGCAGTTAATTCTGCTTCCATGGTTGACATCGTCAATATAGTCTGTTTCCAAGACCTCCATGATATTGCACCACCTCCGAGAGTAAATACATACCCACTCATGGCATAAATTTCATCAACAACTGATATATAGTTCGAATCACTATATCCCTCAAGCATAGCAGGGTGCCTAGAATAGTGAATTCCATAACGCATAGTACGTTTCAAGTAGCGCAATACCCTCTTAAGAGCATGCCATTAATCACTACCCAGGTTGGACATGAACCTACTCAATTTTCTCACAGCAAAAGAGATGTCGGGTCTTGTTGCACTAGCTAGGTACATGAGTGATCCAATAATTTGTGAATATCTCAGTTCATCCTTACAAATTTTCTTGTTCTTTCGAAGTATCACACTGGGATTATAAGGAGTTGGAGAAGATTTGCTATCCATATAGCCAAAACGGCTCAAGACCTTCTCCACATAATGAGATTATGAAAGAGTAATATCATTCTCATCCTTAATCAGTTTGATGTTCAAAATCACATCAGCTTCTCCTAGATCCTTCATATCAAAATTCTTTGATAAGAAGGACTTAACATGACTAATCACATCAATGTTTGTGCCAAAGATAAGAATATCATCCACATACAGGCACAGGATAACTCCTTTACCCCCACCATAGTGATAGTATACACATCTATCGGCCTCATTAATGACAAATTCAGCAGAAGTTAAAGTTCTGTCGAACTTTTCATGCCATTTCTTAGGTGCTTGTTTCAGGCCATACAGGGATTTCAACAATCTGCACACCTTGCGCTCTTGACCCTTCATTACGAACCCATCAGGTTGATCCATATAGATCTTCTCATCCAACTCTCCATTAAGGAAAGTTGTCTTTACGTCCATTTGATGAATGATCAGACCATATGAGGCTGCCAAAGAAAGCAATGTCCGTATTATGATCATTCTAGCAATATGCGAGTAGGTATCAAAGAAGTCTTCTTCCTTTTGAGTATACCCTTTAGCCACAAGCCGAGACTTGTACTTCTCAATTGTACCATCATGCTTAAACTTCTTCTGGAACACCCATTTACAACCCACTCATTTACACCCATAGGGTCATTCTATGAGCTTCATGTTCCATTGGATAGAATCGAGTACATTTCACTTTGGACAACTTATTTTTAATCATTCGCATCTGGAGGTGCATATGTCTCAGTGATAGTTTAGGAATGTCATCCACAAGGTACACAGTGAAGTCATCACCAAAGGATTTTGCAATCCTAAGTCTCTTACTCCTTCTAGGAGCTCATCCTTCTCGGGAACTATCTCAAGCTCATCAGACGGTTCAGAAGACTCAACAGGAGGGACAGGTTCAGGAGTAGTCTCAGATGAAAATCTAGAAGTTTTAAGCATATCTTTCGTAGGAAATATATTCTCAAAAAATGTAGCATGACGAGATTCCATAATAGTATCAACATGCATATCAGGTACATCAGATTTAACAACTAGAAATCTATAAGCTATACTCCTCTGAGCATATCCTAGAAAGACACAATCCATTGTTTAAGGCCCCGCTTACGCTTCTTGGTAATTGTCACATTTACTTTAACCAAACAACTCCATGTGCGCAAGCAAGACAGTGATGGTTTTCTCCCAATTCACATTTAATATGGTGTTTGATCCTTATTCCTGTTCGGAACTCTATTCAGGACATGATAAGCAATCAACAAGGCATCCCCCACTATGCCTTAGATAAACTAGCAGTGTCTAACATGACGTTAACCAAGTCAGTCATTGTGCGGTTTTTGCTCTCGGCAATCTTGTTTGATTCCGGTGAATAGGGTGACGTTTTCTCATGAATAATACCATATTCCTCAAGAATTCATCAAAAATATTAGAAAAAAATTTGCCACTATGATCTGACCTAAAATGTTTAATCTTTCTTTCTAGTTAATTTTCGACCTCACCTTTATAGATTTTAAAATAGTCTAATGCCTCATCCTTAGTTTGCAGCAAGTAAGCATAACAGAAATGAGTAGCATCATCAATCAACGTCATAAAGTATTTCTTTTCACCTTTTGTCAACACACCATTCATCTCATAGAGATCAGAATGTATGAGTTCTAGAGGTGCCAAGTCCCTCTCCTCAGCCATCTTGTGAGGTTTTCGTGGTTGCTTAGATTGCACACAACTATGGCACTTAGAACTTTTGGCGAACTTTTGGCAATGATGAAATTCGGAATTAAATGCATGCTGGATAGCCGAGACATTAAGCCAAAGTTCGCATGACATAAACAAGAATGCAAAAACACTTGTATCATCACTAATATGACCACAAATATGGTTTACTGACTTATTGCTAAATCTGCTAGGGAAAAGCAGAACAAGCTTCCGTACTCATAGCCTTTTACCAATAAACTGTCCATGCTTAAACACTACTAATTTATTGGACTCTAAGACTAACTTAAAACCGTCCTTCAAAAGTAGGGAGTTGCTAACTAGATTCTTGTTGATGAAGGGGACATGATGCACGTTCTTCAGCTGCACGATCTTTCTCGAAGTAAACTTCAAATCTACCGTACCAACACCACAAACAGCCATATGCAACCTGTTTCCCATCATCACTGGGCCTTGGGCGCCTTGATAAGAAGAAAACATAGTTATGTTAGCACACACATGGACATTGGCACCAGTATCAAACCACCAACTCGCGGATTGAAAAACTGAAAGTACATTAGGTAAATTACCGTACCCGTCTCCCATGGTCATCGTGTTGATAGTCTTTGACCCGCTATCAACTCTCTTCCTTTTGTGCTTTTCACGGTCTGGGTAATCCTTGGAGAAGTGCCCCGGCTCTCCGCATGTGAAGCAGGTCAATTTAGATTTATTCTTCTTCTTCTGGAAGGCAGTACTCTTCAAACCCTTGTGAATTTTCTGGTTCTTCCCTTTGTTCTTGCCCTGTCGGAACTTCTGGACAACATTGGTGTTGGACTGGCCCTCGCCTTCTTTCTCAGAAGTATCCTTAGCTCGAACCTTCTCTTCTACATCTAGAGATGCTATCAGGTTTTCAACTGATATCTCCTATCTCTTGTGTTTCAGAGCAGTGGCGAAACCTCTCCAGGATGGAGGAAGCTTTGCAATTATGCACCCAGCCACAAACTTGTCAGGCAAACGACACTTTAGGAGTTCAAATTCCTGGACAATGCACTGTACCTCATCCGCCTGTTCCACCATAGATCAGTTGTTCACCATCCTGTAGTCATGGAAGCTCTCCATGGTGTACAATTCACTGCCTGCATCTGATGCATCACACTTAGCAACCAGTGCATCCCACAAGCTCTTTGGCATATGTCATGTGTATGTACGCATCGCATAGATGATCAGTAAGCATGCCAAGAATGCATCCCACGAAGAGATTGTTGGCATATGAGAACTTCTGATCATCAGCAGAAAGATCTCCTTCAGGTTTGCCAAGTCTCGCTTCCCACACATTCATAGCAGTAAGCCAAAGACGGACCTTTACTTGCCATCTCTTGAAGTGCACACCAGAAAACTTTTCAGGCCTCAGTGCATCAGCAAAACCAGCCATACAAAATTGAACATATTGCCTAAAATAAGGTTTTTGGATTGTTGAATAATTAGGCAATTGTTTAATTAAATTCTAAATTAAATAGATCAAAACTATCACACCAACTAGTATGAACAGATCTAACATACTAGCATATATCAAAATAATAGACATGATCACAACAACCAAAGATGCGTACCAAACATTTGTAGGCTTAGGGATCACAGGAACTCACCGTGGACGTAGCCGACGAAGATGTTCATGTTGAGCCGATGGAGCAGAAAGACATGTCAGATTGAGTTGAGCAATCGCGCAGAGCGTTTTTCAAAAACCTTATTTGCCCTCTTCCGGTGCAGGATCACAAGGACGACGGCTTCGAAGACCTGCTTTCCCGGTCGTAGGTGCACGGCGGCGGCGGGATAGGGCAGACGACAACGGCGGCGCAACAGCGAGAAATGTGGAAAAACTCAGATCAGATTGATACCAGACGACTGCGCGCAAGCGAATATATATAGCCCTGGATGACTTGTGCATTAAGGCAGAACCCGTAGCGGATTCGGTTAGGACTCTGTTGCGTATCCGGTCAGGATTATCCAACTGAAACCGACTCGTATCCGATTAGGACTCTCCAAAAATGTAGCCTGAGAGCAATTATCAATTTGTCAAAAAAATTAAGGCACGCGAGTAGGTACGCGAATCCCAGCCCTGGCCCGGCGACCGCGCGCATGTGGTTTTCTCTCTTCCTCTCCCTCATCCATAGCTTTGGGAGAAAGAGAGAAGTCCCACTATATAAGTTGGAGTGGTACTAAAATTTTCTACCTTGTCATGTCATATATGGGTCTTAATGGGCTTTTGAGATTTATTTCAGGAATTAGTAGAAAATCATTTGGGATAGACCCATTGATTCCTTCAATACTAAGCAGATTTTTTGAGAATAACACAGTGAACACTTGGGGCAAGACATACGTGCAATTCTATGCATAGACAAACATATCTAAAACTTATTTGACCCATTTCAGACTAGATATATTCTTAGTATTCCTTGAAAAATATGATATTTGAATGAACTTTCTTATGAGTTCGAGTCTAGTTTTGAGCAAGCCCAGCAACTCAACAGATCTATGGCATAATATTGTAAGACCATAAAATCATCCTAAAATATTTTTTATTGAAAATTATCTCTTTCCCAAGAGTGAAAAACATAGCACGGCTACAATTTGGATCTTGTTCAACTACTAGAAATAACTAGGCCAGCTCAAGCTCGGATGCTGTTAGTAGGGACTTGGCTCTTCCATGACTTCAAATCTTAGAGCATCACCAACAGCTAACCTAAATTTTATCTTCCAAATATGATGGATAAAGGATCACCGATCTAAATAGAGCATTCATACATATTATGTCTACAGCAGATCACCCAAATATTATCCCTTCATTTGGGTGATAGGAAAAGGGTGATAGGGGATCCCCTCCATTTGGATGACCAAAAATACAATTTGGGTGATCATTTATTTTAGATGATGGATTGAGTGATCTGTTAGAGCATGATTTTTCATCAAAATCATCCAAATTTATGATAGAGCATCATTTAGAAATGCTGTTGGTGATGCTCTAAGCCACCCAACTACGTGTCAAACTATCATGTATGATTATACTCTTTTTCGATCAATACATTTGCATTCAAGAACAACATAAAACCAGATCGGTTTGTGTTTATGTCCAATAGACATATATAAAAACTAGATCAGAAACTATGTAAAACCAATTTTTTCTGCTTTCACTAGAAATGTTGAAAAATATTAACACCCCGTTGAAAATATGGTTATTTGATACCTCAATATAGAATCATGCTGCATAAAGATAATTCTTGCTCTTGAACACCATACTCCCAAGCGACTTCCACTCTGCTACATTTCTTTTGTTCACAGCCATGCCCTAAAATAATGAACAATCAAGAATCCAAATAACCGAAACTTAGCAGAATAATATATATATATATATATATATATATATATATATATATATATATATATATAGAGAGAGAGAGAGAGAGAGATGAGCTGCTTGTGTGGCGCGCGCGCGCCCATCCGTGTGGCGTGGCCAAATCTCTAATTTGAAAACTCAAATTGAAAATCTGAACCGTTCAAATTCTTCTACATATTAATATTGCCTTGTATATCAAATTTTATATTTTTTTGAATTTTTTTACTATTTTATCAGATAGGTCAAAAATGCAATAATCCAACGATTCCTGGAGTATCTATTTTATTGCATTTTTGACCTATCTGATAAAATAGTAAAAAATTGTAAAAAATATAAAATTTGATATACAAGGCGATATTAATATGTAGAAGAATTTGAACGGTTCGGATTTTCAATTTGAGTTTTCAAATTAGAGATTTGGCCATGCCACACGGGATGGGGTTGTGCGGCGCGCCACACAGTAGCCATCTCTCTATATATGTGTGTATATATATAATTTGTAAGGCAACTAAATTATACAGTAAAGTTTACAGATAGGACAGTTTTCTATTACACAAGGATGATGATTCAAGTACTTATGATAATCTACTAGTATCCATGGCTCCATGCCATGGTTCTCAAGGAGTCGAGGTGGTAAGGCGTTTCACCAGACCACCACTATACAACAAAATAGAAAAGGGAAAAAGAAACCAACCGTGCAAACTAGTCCATAATACTCAACAAGTCCAGAAAGACCAACACCCTAATCCATCTCCCCATTCATGCTTTGTTTGTCCTAGAAAGCCAGTCATCAGACACTAAAATACTAGTAGTTGTCAGAAGAGGCATGAGCCAGCCATTGCAGCCAATGCTCAACCACACTGCTCATTAACCACCATCACTAGCGATAGCGTTGGGCACTTTTATACCGAAAACAAAAAAAACCAAACCGCATCGAGCGAATCAAAGACTGCGGTTTTTCGATTTTCGGCTTCGGTTTTGGTTCGTGGTGTTGTATAAACCGAATAATTCGATTCGGTTTTGGTTTTTGATGTCTAAGAACCGAACCACCGAAAAAACGATTCTCTGTTCCGTCGCCCATCCTAGCCAAAAACCGCAGCAGTCGACGACTCGTTCTCACTGAGAAACCCTAGCCTCGGCCCGCCGTCGCGCCGCCTCTCTGCATGGGGTAACAATGCTTCTCTGCTTGTTCGTTTTTTTAAGTAAAAACTAAAAACCAAACCGAAAAATCGAACCCGAATTTTACGATTTCTAGTATTTACGAGAACCGATCGGTTGTTATTTCAGGCCCAACCAAACTTTATGTAAAAAACCGAATTGAACCTTCGGTTTTAACCGAATGCCCACCCCTAACTAGCGATGGAACTAGCTACATGCATTGAAAAAATTGAGCATAACATTATGGACAACTCTTGATACATGTATTAGACATCCAAATGCACAGAAGAGAAATAATCTATTCAGTATAATGGAAACACTAGCACAAAACATAAACTGCCAACTCTTGCTACATGCACAAGCACATGTGCATTAATTACAGTCAATAAAAACAAAGCACTACACAACATTAACAAAATAGGCAGACACTACGCCCCAAAACTAGAGGTGCTTCTAAATTCGGTTCCTGTAATGACTATAGTAAAACAATGTGTAGACAAATAGCAGAAAGCTGAAAAGTAGATTATTGCAGTGGCAATGAGGTCAAATCTTACACTGCCAGGAACACGATGGTTGGCACTAACCCTCTCCAGTAAGCAGCGCAAGCACTCAACCACGCTTCTCAACACCAGCTAAAGCAAACTTGCCACTAATTATCTACAGGAATGTTTGGCTCATTGTAAATTTGTGATCATACTTCAGTCAGCAAACTTGATGAACACAAGTTTTGAAAAATATTGATAAAGGATTACATATATCCCGTTTTGGATGCAATTATATAATCAGTTTGCTACAAACCAAACAATGACCAAAAGAAAGCAATTTCCAAGCTTACGCAGAAAATTGTCGAAGCAAAGAAAACGATCCTGGCATAATTCTGAAATTGGAAAGATCTAAGATGAAGCTATACCTCAATCAGGAGCTTCACACATTTTTCTGAAGCATGATTTATAGCAACAAAGACAGGTGTCATACCATATACCATCTTGTTGTACTGGTGAGAAAAATTAAGAATATTAGTACCTATAGTCTAATCACTACTGGAGAGATGATCTTTGGTCCACTTGCTAAAATTTATAATAGTTCCGATTATAATAGAAACCGAGAATAGAAAATATTTTAAGTCCCGGTTAAAAAAAGGCAACAGCTCTCTAGGATCTTTACTCCCGGTTAGATTCCTGTAATAGGCTGTCAGGGCGTCGGGGATCTTTACTCTCGGTTGGTAACACCAACCAGAACTAAAGGTGGAGTTGTTTTTTATAATTCTTCTTCCTCCTCCAGCCCAAGCCAGCTGCAGTTCTTCAAACTTTTGCTCTAGCTATAGGGGAGTTGCTGCCAAAATTTTTTATAAATTTTGTTTGTGATAATACACAAATCTTTGCTATTTACAAGGTTAGCAACTTCATTCTCTTATGATCTATGCTTATCATTTTGCTTTTTACGATTGATTTCTATACATTTTTATCTCTAGATAGGTTATGAAAAAAATGGAGAGAGAAAATTTGTTTGGGAAAATTATTTTACTAAGCACATTACCTTTTGTTGAGAAAATTTTTGGGAAAAATGAAGAGTAAGAAAGTATGCTTAGCACATTATATTTGTAGGTATATTTTACATACAATTTTATCTCAAAAATGTTTATGAAAAATGATGAGAGAGAAACTTTTGGACAAAAAATGTTATAAAATACATGACAAAGGAAAAAATATAGAAAATTTGATAGTAGATTAGAAAAATAAGGTAATTTAAAGATTTTAAAATAATTAGAAATATGTACACTACGTATGTTGGATTATTATATAATTATTGTCTGATTATATATATTTAATTATTGTAATATTTTTAAAATTGTTTGACTTTTGTGGATTTTTTTACGATGTTTGTGCATTTCATGTAGATGGATCGGCAATGTATGTATACCATGGATCGATGGTCGATAGAGTTTATTCAAGGCGTGCATTATTTTTTGAGTTTGGCCGATGCCAACAAGCATAAGGGATTTATACGTTATCCATGCAAAAAGTGCAAAAATGAGAAGGAGTATTCTACATCAAGAATTATTCATGCCCACTTGTTTCGGTCGGGATTCATGCCTCACTACAATTGCTGGACATCGCACGGAGAGGTGGGGGTTGCAATGGAAGAAGATGAAGAAGATGACGACAACATTCCGAACTGTCGTCAATACGGTGGGTTTGATGAGAATACAGCAGGCGAGGCGGGCGGGGATACTGAAGAAAACAACGGTGCCAATGACTTTAGTCAGATGTTGTGCGACGTACAGGAGGACTGCGAAGGTGAAAAGGAGGTGTAGAAATTGGAGCGTATGTTGGCGGACCACAAAACGTCCTTGTACCCAGGTTGTGAATAGAGGCACAAAAAGTTTGGTACCACGTTGGAATTGTTATAATGGAAGGCCAAAAATAGTGTCAGTGACAAGGCATTTGACTAGTTACTAGAACTTGTGAAGAACATTCTTACAGAGGGAAATCAATTGCCAGAATCAATGTACCAGGCTAAGAAGTTAGTCTGTCCTCTAGGACTGGAGGTACAGAAGATACACGTATGTCCTAACGATGGTATCCTCTATCACGGTGAGGAGTACGAGAACCTAGAAGAATGTCCGATTTTTAAAGCACTTCAATACAAGATCAGACAAGATGATCTAGGCGAAGTTGACGGATGGCCTTCGAAGAAAAGACTTCGTGCTAAGGTGATGTGGTATTTTCCTATAATACCACGGCTGAAGCGTCTGTTCAGGAACAAAGAGCATGCAAGGATGATGCGCTAGCGCGCGGAAGAACGCCAACAAGACGGCATGCTAAGACATCCCGCCGATGGATCACCGTGACGAAACATCGAGATAACATTTAAAGACTTGTGTATGTACAACCTCTCGTCTTGGCTATGCATGAAGCGGACGTACATTCAGATATCGGTTATTATTAATGGCCCAAAGCAACCTAGTAACGACATCGATGTGTACCTGAGACCGCTGATCAAACATCTAAAACTGTTGTGGAAGAAAAAAGGTGTCCCCGTGTGGGATGGGGATAAAAAGGAGCAGTTTAACCTACGAGCGTTACTATTCGTTACCATCAACGATTGGCCTGCACTTGGCAACCTATCCGGACAATCAAACAAGGGGTACAACGCTTGCACCCACTGTTGGGAATTCTTGGGAAGTCTTGGGATGTCCATTATTTGGGAGTTACCCTGTTGGGAAGTCTTGCACGTCCGCCACGCAATCGATGTGATGCACCTCACTAACAACCTTTGCGTAAACCTGCTTGGCTTCCTAGGTGTATATGAAAAATCAAAAGATACACTTCAGGCATGTAATGATCTGAAGCATATGGCACAACGCGACGACCTTCACCCGCAACCAAAGGGAAAAAGAGCCCACTACTTAAGTCCAGCCAGCTACACTCTGAGCAAGACAGAGAAGGAAATCATGTTTGAATGCCTGGAGAGCATCAAGGTACCGTCTGGATACTCCTCGAATATAATGGGAATAATAAGCATGAAGGATACGAAGTTCACAAACCTAAAGTCCTATGACTGCCACGTGCTGATGACCCAGCTACTTTCCGTTATAATTCGGGGTATCCTTCTCGATTATGTCCGGGCAACAATAACAAAGTTATGTGCTTTCCTGAATGCAATTTCCTAGAAGATCATCGATCTAGACAAACTAGAAGACTTTTAAATTAATGTGGTCCAATGTCTTATCAACTTTGAGATGATCTTTCCGCCTGACGCATCTCCTATGCCACCTTGTCAAAGAGATCTGTATCCTCGGTTGGATATTCCTACACAATATGTTCCCTTTCAAGAGGTACATTGGCGTTCTAAAGAAGTACGTCCGTAACCGTTCTCGTTCGAAGGCTAGCATCACCAAGGGATATGAAAAAGAGGAGATCATTGAGTTCTGCATCGACTTTATTGAAGACCTTCGTCCCATTGGGGTGCCCGAATCAAGCCATGAAGGGAGACTATGGGGGAAGGGAACTCTTGGAAGGAAGGAAATAATGACCGTAGACAATGAATTATTCAGGAAAGCAGATTGGACTGTATTGCAACAATCTTTCTTGGTGGCTCCTTACATCGAGGAGCACTTGGCGATTGTTTGCTCAGAAAACATCGGTAAGACGGATGCTTGGATTACACGCCATCACATTGATGCTTTTCCTGCTTGGCTGCGGCGACATCTCATGGGCAACGGGAACATTGGTCAACAACCAGCCTTCTTGGCGAGGGGACCATCTTGCTTGATCACCACATTCCAGGCATATGAAATCAATGGGTACACATTTTACACACGTGCCCAAGACTTAAAGAGCACGAATCAGAACAGCGATGTCTGCATCGATGTAGTGGGATACGATGATACGACTAGCACATATTACGGTAGCATCAAAGACATATGGGAACTCTACTATGGATCTCTAAAGGTCCCTCTGTTTCGGTGCCAGTGGGTTAGGCTGAGTGGTGGCGGCGTAACCATTGATGCAAGTGGGATGACAACGATCAACCTTACCAAGGTTGGATACTCAGACGAACCCTTTGTCCTTGCCAATGATGTACGGCAAGTTTTCTATGTGAAAGACATGGCTAGCAAAGCAAAGAAGGGGAAAGGGTCCGACGAGCCAAGGCGCCACGTGGTTCTCCCAGGCAAAAGAAAAATCGTGGAAGTCGAGGATCGGACTGACGAAGATTACGATCAGTTTGATGGGCAACCTCCGTTCGTGGTGACGGTTGACCCGAGCATCCTCCTATCAAATGAGGACACCCCTTACTCATGCAACAATCATATTGAAGCAATAATAGTCCGGAGAAAGTACGTGAGGACAACCATCACTTAGCTAAATTTTTGTATGGACGATGTAAATTAGATTGAATTTATTGTATTTATTGTAAATTATTGAATTTATTGAATTTATTCTAAATTACTGAATTTATTGTAATTTAAACATGGGTCTCATACATGTTTCGTGAGGCGCTCGTCCCTGTGAAAACCGGTCCCATGCATGTTTAGGCCGTGACCACCCGTCCCGGTGAAAACGTGGGTCTCGTACGTGTTTTGGCCGACCGACCACGGTCCCATGAAAACGTGGGTCTCGTACGTGTTTCGGCCGACCGACCGCCCGTCCCGTGAAAACGTGGGGCTCGTGCGTGTTTCGTCCGACCGACCGCCCGTCCCATGAAAACGTGGGGGCTCATGCCTGTTTCGGCCGACCGACCGCCCGTCCCTGTGAAAACTAGGGTCTCGTGCGTGTTTCGGCCGACCGAGGCTTGCAACTACTAGAGGATTATATATTATTATTAGAATTTAAAATATTTTTCAATAGGACATATGTTAATTATATATGATTATCACAATTTAAAATACTTTTTAATAGGGCGTATGTTAATTATATATGATCACTAGAATTTAAAATACTTTTCAATAGGGGATATGTTAATTATAAATTAATATTAGAATTTAAAATATTTTTCAATAGGGCATATGTTAATTATATATGATTGTTACAATTTAAAATATTTTTCAAATAACCCATATTATATATTATTGTTAGAATTTAGAATATTTTTCTATAGGGAATATGTTAATTCTATATGATTATTAGAATTTAAAATGCTTTTCAATAGGGCATATGTTAACTATATATTATTGTTAGAATTTAAAATATTTTTAATAGGACATATGTTAATTATATATGATTATTACAATTTAAAATACTTTTCAATAGCGCATATGTTAATTCTATATGATTATTATAATTTAAAATATTTTTCAATAGGACACTGTTTAAATATTTAATCTCGGTTTTTAACACCAACCGGGAAAAAACATTTGGAAATAGCGGGAAAACATCTTTAGTCCTAGTTGTTGGCTTCAACCGGGACTAAAGATTCTTACCTACCATGGGTACGGGCATCTTTAGTCCCGGTTGAAGCCACCAACCGGGACTAAAGATTATATCTTCTGTCCCAATTGAAGCCACCAACCGGGACGTGGATAGCTTTGGTCCCGCTTAGTGGCTTCAACCAGGACTAAAGAAATCTTTAGTCTTAGTTGTTGGCTTAAATCGGGAACAAAGATCCTCGTATCTATATATAGCAGAGGGCGCGATGGATCCAAACACTTAGTCGTTTTTATCGTCTTCTTCGTCGCACCGAACCCTAAACCGCCGCCACCGGCGTCTTCCCGCGTCACCGCCGTCTTCTCACGCCGCTGTCATCGCCCGTTGTCGTCGCCGCATTCCCAGGTTAGTTTGCCGGGGCCGATTCTTTTCCTCTATGATGCTATCGTGAAACCCTAACCCTCGTGCCATCACCATCGCCACCATCGTCGCCATCTCCGCCCTCTTGCCGCCGCACGCCCTCTAGCTTGGCGTTGCCGCCCTCATGCCGCCGCACGCCGCCGCCGGTTAATTTAGGGTTTATATTGTGAATGCGATGAATGGATTTTTAATGCGATGAATGGATTTTGAATGCGATGAATAGATTTTGTATGTGATTTTGTATGCGATGAATGGATTTTGTATGCGATGTATATGGACTTTAGATTTTGTATGCGAATGGACTTTAGATTTAATTTTGAATGTGTATGGACATTATGTATATGGAGTTTATGTTTTGATTGTGAATGGACTTTATAATTTGAATGGACTACATCTTTAATTTTGAATGTGATTAATGGACTTTACATTTAATTTTGAATGTGCATGTTTCGCCGATCGACCGCCCCTCCCGTGAAAAAGTGGGGCTCGTGCGTGTTTCGCCGACCGACCCCCATCCCGTGAAAATGTGGGTCTCGTGCGTGTTTTGACCGACCGACCGCCCCTCCCGTGAAAACGTGGGTCTCGTGTGTGTTTCGGCCGACCGACCGCCCGTCCCGTGAAAACGTGGGGCTCGTGTGTGTTTTGGCCGACTGACCGCCCGACCCGTGAAAACATTGTAGTTTATAGTTTGTACGGAAAAAATCAACCTCGCCATCCTCCTCTCTTTCTCTCATCTCCTCTCCAATTCCTCTCCTCTCGACCTTATCTCCCTCACGCCATCCTCATCTTTTTCTCTCCTCTCGTCTCCACTTCCTCTCCTCTCCACCTTATCTTCCTCACGTCATCACCATAACATAGAGTACTATTTTCAAGTGCATTCTACAGTGGTCGGAAATAGACAAGGGATTTAAGTCAAGTCGACAAGAGAAAGAAATGAATCGCAAGACAAAGAACTGTCCCAATGGAACTATCACAATGATTCGACAAAGAAAAAAATGCCATCGAAACTCGTTCTTTTTCTTATAAATACAAGTTGTAGTTAAAAACAGAATGCAATACACTTTGTGATACTTCCTACAAATAAAAATAGACGGATGCCTAGATTACACTTTCCCATGCTTAGAGTGAGATGGCTGCCAACGGTGGATTAACAAGACAGGTTAACCTTTAACGAGCTAAAAACCTAGCTCAACACATGAAACTAGGCTGGATCGTTAACCAAACTCATAGCTCACTTGTATCACATCTATAATTTGATATTATATATATATAGTACGATGACATTAAACTGATTTAACGAGTAGCTCGACAATATTTCATCTATATTTTCCTCAGTTATATATTTAGTGTTAACTGGATCTACATCTATGCATTGGGAATCATACATGTATTAACTGGATAATTTTTTCCTTGTCAGAATTCCTTGATCAAGTCCTCGAACTCACAACAATCAAATGGCTGATCGTGAGGATGAATAGTTTCTCCTTGATGAGATCGCACAGGGTAGCAACCAATATTTCATTGAGGAAGGGAACGAGGATCCTAATCAATACCTCAACGAGAAGGGGAACGAGGAGGATAATGAGGCCACTCCAGCCGTTCGAGAGAAGAGGGCACGTGGGCAACGCAGTGTTAGTAAGCGAATTGAGAGTCGCTATGTCATAACTGAAGTGGCACCGGACGGTCGGCCAAGTGCCCCAGCCGACGCCACAAGGAAGTTTGTGGCACACAACGGATGGGTGGTGAGGGATCACGTGCCCATTAGCGTTGTGAACTAGAGGCGATCAAGGACAGGAGGATATGAGCAGAGCTATCTCTTAGACACAGAGAAAGAGATGCTGTGGACGACAATGCTACAGAAGTTCACCATCCCAGAGTCAGAACAGGCAAGGGTCAAGGAATGGACGTTAAAGAAGATGATTGAGCTCTTTAGGAACTATAAGAAAAAGTTGCACAAGAAATACATCCTGAAGGGCTAGAAACCAGACTTTGACAAGTTTCCAAATATCAGAGATCACTGGGAGGCCTTTGTGCAATAAGACAGGGGAGCAAGCACAAGCCGTCAATGAAAAGAACAAGGCCAACGCAGCCAAAAGCAATACCATCACAAGCTAGGGTTGGGCGGCTATCAAAAGGCAGTGCAGAAAATGGGAGCAGATGGAAGCCGACCTGGAAGCACAAGATATCGCTCTGGGAATAGCCAACTGGCCAGAACGATCAAAACACTAGTTCTATGCTCATGACGGATCGTTGAATCCTGTCGATGGATCAGTAATATTTGGTGCTAAAATCCAAGAAGCGGCCAGGAGATTGGAAAATGCACTGGAGGCCTCTACCTCGGGCTCGTTCAAGCCCGACAGAGAGAAGGAAGAGCTAACGCTCGCACTAAAAAACCCCAAGCATACGGGACAAACACGAGGAAAAGGCGTCGTTCCCTGGTGTTAACGACTAAATTTGGTAAATCATGCATCGTATATGAAGATAAGGCCAAAGCCGATTTGGAGGGAATCGGGTTTTTTGGAATCAGAGTGCGTGCCATTGCAGACTAAATCGGCTAAAGAGTTCGTTGGCTGATAACCGAATCGGCTAAGGTGATCGTCGGCCGATACCGAATCAAACAGGATAAGCCAATGTAGCCGATTTCGGTAAGGTAACATTGGAATCATCATCGGATTCATTTGAAGTGCTTCATGGGGATTGCCATACACAGATAGAGTCCAAGAAAGGCAATTGTATCTATTAATTAGGTTATTTTAAATAGTTTCCTTATGGATTATGTCAGTAAGGGTCCGTTTAAGGGACTTATCTATAATTTGAATTGTAATGGAGATAGGAGTTGTGTTCGACAAGGACATATCTTGTATCTGGATATAAATACGACCCAAGACCATGTAATTTAACAACAATCAGTTTAATACAACTTCAGCACGTCGCCACCCTTTTCCTTTCAATTACCTCGACGAGTTCTTGCTTTGAGTTGGGCTGGATTGGGTTCGATCTCTGACGAAAGGTAAAGCTTGTTATCACGGCTTGCGCTCTCGGGATTAGCGATTCCATCATTATGGCACTCTAATCCTGTTTATGTGAATCGCTTAATTATCATATATGCTATATAATCTAGATCGATATTGCGATCTAACCCTAATTGGCTAGCATCTGTTACTAGATAATAGCCGACAAGATTAGGTATCAACGTCGACTTGGATTATATAGTATATCCATCATCTCAAAAGGTTTTCATAGATTTGTTTAGATCTTATGCTTCTTCTTATGCTCAGTGCTGCATCAGTTGAGTCTGACCTACTAAGTAATGCTTAGAATCATAACATCTATCATGTTTTACGTTTGCTGTTAGAGATAGTATCGAAGTTTAGCCGATCTTACCTGTTTTGGCTATCTTATTTATTATATGTTTACTTGATATGCTAAGGCCCCGTTTGGCACAGCTCTAGCTCCCAACTCCAACTTACCTAGAGCTGGAGCTGTGCCAAACGATATAGATTCTCTATTTTTTTGAGCGGAGCTACCAGAGCTGCTCACAAATTTGTACTATAGGGTGGAGCAGGTTTTTGCTGCTCCACAGCTCCACTCCAACCCAAAAGAACCACTACCCTTTAATTTTTAAACATATTTACACAAAAATGTCACTGAACTACCCCAAACTCACCTCCTCACTCCCTCTCTCTCTCTCCCTCTCGAAACCTCACGGGCGGCTACGGGCACACAGGCGGCGGCCCGACTGTGGACCCCCGTTTTTGGAACGGGAATCTTTCGTGTTCATAGTACCATTTCCCTGGATCGAGTAGTTTGGTACCCACGAAATACAGTACTGAATAATCAGGTGCAAATGCACGAATAGTCTTACATCGAAATTATTACAATAATAGGCCCGAAGGCAATATCCATCACATAGGACCTCATGGTCTAGATACAACCCAAAAGTAGAAATTAGGTAAGGCAGCGGAATGAAGGCAGCGGCTTGTCAATTGCCACAGGCAACGACCGGAGACTAAGACCTAGCAAGCGCCATCAGCTTCATCGCCCTCCTGGTAGTAGGCATAGGGATCCTCCAAGTCTTCATTTCAACCATCTGAAGGTTTGTGCGTATAGCAAGGGTGAGTACCAACCGTACTCAACAAGCCAACACGGAAGTGATGCATATGATAGGGTCATTCAAAGAATGGCTGGTGTTCTTTTGCATAAAGCCAATTTTCACAACTCTTTTCACAAGCCTAACAACTAGCCAAGTCAAGTTTTAGTTCCATAGTTCATTAAATCGGCGACGGTTCTGTCTACCATCCATCGTGATTCCAAGGATGGCTTCCCGCCTCCGGTTCGTCATGGTTTTCTGGGGAGTCCACCCGTTCTCACATCTCGAGAAGTTGATCCACCAGTGAATACAAGTCATCATGCAAACCCATCCCATCATTTTAAAGTTTAGAGTCTAGCCAAGCGAAAGTCTTGTCACGATGCTCAATATCCACGAGCACGGCTATTCGAATAGATTGATTCATTCACACTACAGTGGATGTACACTTAACCCGTACTCCGCGACTGCCCAACAAATGAGCCTACGTCCCCAACACATGAGACGGTCGCGGCAAAGCCTTTCGATAACCTCACTTCGGCAGTACCCGCTCCATGAACTTAAGCCCTCATGCACTCTAGCCGTCATTTTCTAGCAGTGAGAGGAGTTCTGGTGCACCCGGGGTAAGGGGAGACTTCATTCATCAAGTTATAATAAATTCCAATTTCCCATCATCCCTTTCAAATCTCATCTCATACATACGAACCACTATGCAAGGGTACCGCCTCCGCTCGGCTATCTACTCCGCTAGGTCTATACCCATTCGAGAAGTACGGTTGTACTGGCTCGTTTCCCGGCCATCTCATGGCTCGGTCCTTAATTGACCAGGGTCGGCACTTGCCTTTTCCGGAATCCACCCAAATCATCCAGCCGCCCCAAGTCTAAAACATTTTTTTAGTACTTTCAATTTTCATCAAAACTCATTTCATCATTCTCATGGCAATGTTACGCTCATGTCTCCATGCCGTATCTCAACTACCTTCCCTAAGGTAGTTGCCCAAGCATAAAGCTCTTCATAAAATTATGAGTATGCATGAATCTAAGAATAGCATGGCTAAGCAGTTTACCGAAGATATTCTCCGGTTGTATGTATCACATCAAGGGTTACAAGGAATAATTCTAAAGGTAATCAATAACACGGCATGACATAACAAGTATAAGTAATTCTTTGTGTATAGCATGCATGTTTAAGATTTAAAACAACATCATTTCGCAATTGGGATCAATATGTTCAAAGAGTGTGATGACTTGCCTTGCTCGCACGCTTGTTGAGTGGGGTCTTCAACGGAGTCGATGCCTGCTTCTTCAGGTGCTATCCGTACGTGCGAAAGATCAATAGAATTCAACTAGAATTCAATAAAATACCGAGATATCGAAAAGAACCATAAAAACCACGAAAACGACTCCAAATGTTTGGCCTAGAATTCTACTCGAGTTCGGGCGAGTATTGCTAGGGAAAAATCTGAGTTTTGTAATCGAGTCGATGCCCTAGGGTTTTCGCAAAAATGACGATCGTAATTATTTGAGAAAATAGATTTGGAAATATCAACGGAGGGTTTGTATTCGAGGTTTTGGAGGTTCGAGCACGAAGTGAAACATATTTAAATGGCGAGAAAGAATTAAACGAAATCCGGATTTAAAAACGACGCGAAACAAAATCTCGGAAAAGTCCGAATTCGATTTTCAAATTTTGCTCGAGAAAATATACAAGAAAATAATTTATTTTTGCCCAAAATTCACTCAAATCCTTTCAAAATATTTTTCCAAATTTTCTATAATTTTTCCTATTTTTTCTCTATTTCTCTATTTCTTTTTTTCTTTTTCTTTTCTTTTTTTCACTCTGCCCACTGTTCATCGGCCCACAAGGTGTTCGACCGGCCCATGATGTAAGACTATTCGTGCATTTGCACCTGATTTTTCAGTACTGTATTTCATGGGTACCAAACTACTCGATCCAGGGAAATGGTACTATGAACACGAAAGATTCCCGTTCCAAAAACGGGGGTCCACAGGTACTGAAGGCAAGGTGACTTCTGAGTGTCTCCTGAACTTTACTCCAGAAATGGGACGTGAATTGAGTACCGTGATCCGATATAATTCTTTTTGGTACACCGTGAAGACACACAATCCTACTCATGTATAGCTCTGCCAGTTTGGCACTATTGTAGTTAGTCTTTACGGGGATGAATCTGGCGGTCTTGGTGAGCCGATCTACTATTACCCAAATGGAATCATATCCTGCTGCAGTTTTGGGTAGTCCAATGATGAAATCCATGCCTATCTCATCCCATTTCCACTCGGGAATCTTGAGTGGCTGCAACAACCCTGCCGGTCGTTGATGCTCGGCTTTTACCCTTTGGCATACATCGCATACGGCCACGTATTCGGCTACGTCCCTCTTCATATTGGGCCACCAGTATTCCTTCTTCAAATCCTGGTACATCTTCGTGCTTCCCGGATGTAACGAATAGGCTGATTCGTGTGCTTCTTTTAGGATCAATCCTCTCAAACCACCTTGTTCAGGCACGTAGATTCTTTTCTTATACCACAGGGTTCCCTTGTCATCTACCGAGAATTCCTTCGCGTGCCCAGTGGCAATGCGCTCTTTGATCGCTTGTGTTTCTTCATTACCCTTCTGAGCCTCTTCTATTTGAGTCCTCAGAAGAGGTTGGATTTCTAGTGAGTTCACTTCTCCGTGAGGAATCAGGTGTAGCTTAAGTCGAGCCATCTCTTCTTGGAGCTCACTGGCCATGCCTTCCAGTCTCATATGGTTGCATTGGGCTTTACGGCTTAACGCATCGGCCACTACATTCGCCTTGTCGGGGTGGTAATGGATTCCTAGATCGTAGTCCTTGATCAATTCCAACCACCGTCTCTGACGTAGATTGAGATCGGACTGAGTAAAGAAGTATTTCAGACTCTTGTGATCAGTGTACACATCACAGTGATTTCCGATCAGATAGTGCCTCTAGATTTTTAATGCATGAACAACTGCCGCTAATTCCTAGTCATGTGTGGAGTAGTTTTCCTCGTGGGGTCGTAACTATCTCGAGGCATATGCTACGACCTTTCCATCCTGCATCAATACGCCTCCCAGTCCTTGCCGAGACGCATCACAATATATCACGAAATCCTTTCGGTTGTCAGGTAGGGTTAAGATTGGGGCGGTGGTTAACTTTTCTTTTAGTTGGTCAAAGGCCTCCTGACACTTCTCGTTCCACACGAATTTCTTCTCCTTCTTCAAAAGTTGAGTCATGGGTTGGGCTATCGTGGAAAACCCTTCGATGAACCTCCGGTAGTATCCGACCAATCCCAAGAAACTCCGAACCTCCGTTACTGACTTGGGTGCCTTCCATTCTGTAACAGCTTCGACCTTGGCAGGATCTACCGCTACTCCTCCGGCTGAGACTACATGGCCAAGAAAAGCGACTTCCTTAAGCCAGAACTCGCATTTACTAAATTTCGCATACAACTGGTGCTCTTGTAGCTTCTCCAGTACCAGTCGTAGGTGTTCTGCATGTTCCTCATCGTCTTTGGAGTAGATAAGAATATCGTCGATGAACACCACCACGAATTTATCCAGATATTGCATGAATACCTTGTTCATCAGATTCATGAAATACGTCGGGGCATTGGTCAACCCAAAGGACATTACGGTGAACTCGTACAAGCCATAATGCGTAGAGAATGCTGTTTTGGGAATATCTCCGGCTCTAATCTTTAGCTGATGGTATCCTGACCGAAGATCAATCTTTGAGAACACTTGTGCACCCTTGAGTTGGTCAAATAAGTCATCGATTCGAGGTAGTGGGTACTTGTTTTTGATGGTCACTTCATTCAACGATCGGTAATCTACACACATTCTCATACTTCCATCCTTCTTTTGACGAAGAGTCTTGGGCTCCCAGGGAGAAGAACTAGGGCGTACAAATCCTTTTTCTTGTAGTTCTCGATTTGCTTTTTGAGTTCTTCTAGTTCGTTTGCCGGCATTCGGTAGGGTCTCTTGGATATGGGGGCAGTACCAGGCATTAGGTCGATGATAAATTCTATGTCACGATCAGGGGGCATTCCGGGCAATTCCTCGGGAATACGTCCGTATTCTTGCACTACGGCATCCCGCTCAAAGGTAGCAAGGTGAATACTCCCGCAGCTTGCTCACATAGCATCGGGTTTTGGTACATGGTTATGTTCATTGGTGATCCCCATGGGGTGGATATCGTGACTTCCCTTCGGTGACGTCTATGACTCCATTGTTCTTAGTCAACCAATCCATTCCAAGTATGATATCCATAGTTTGGGGTGATAGTACCATGAGGTTTGAAAGGAATACCACGTCTCTAATCCGTATGGGCACATTGATGCAAGCATGGGGTACGGTTATGTTTCCCCCAGGCGAGTGTACCAACATGGGTCTCTTAAGTTCTACCTGGTGTAGGTGGTGTTGTTTGCTTACTTGCGAAGATATGAATGAATGCGATGCTCCAGAATCAAATAAGACTTTAACTGGGGTAGAGTTGATAGAGAACATACCCATCAGCACGTTCTGATCCTCCTGCGCTTCTTCGGCACGCACATGATTCACTTGTCCGCGTCGGAATCCGGTAGCAGTCTCATTGGGTTGCGGCGTCCTAAATAGACCGCGTCCTGCAGCAGGAGCAATGGTTCCTCATACAGCCGTTGCATTGGCGCCGGTACGCACCGGAGTGTTGCGTGGCTTGGGGCAGCTGTTGGAGTAGTGCCCAAACTCTCCACAGTTGAAGCAATTCACATTTCTTCTTCCCGGAGCGGCCAGAGTTGGCATCGGGGTATGGAACTGGGGTGCAGTCGGCCTGCTGACGTGGTTGGGTGCAGGGGGACGACTGGTTGCCATGACGGTTGGCTTCCATCCGGACGGGGTGGCTCCCTTGGGACGCTGAGGCACTCCCTGAAGTGGCCGGGCCATAGCAAGCCTCCACTTGCGGTTGTTTTCCACCATCTTATGGTCATGTTCCAATCGTACAACCTTGTTGATAAGGCTTTGGAAGCTGACGCGGTTTTGACCGATCATTGGCCCTCTCAGCTCATCGTTCAATCCTTCGACAAATTTATCGATTTTCTCCTCCTCGTTTGCCAGGTCTCTGGTTGCATATCGAGCGAGTTGCGTGAACTTGTTCAGGTATTCCTGTACTGTGGTGTTGCCTTGCCGCAACCTTCGGAATTCGTTCTTCTTCATTCTCATAACTGCGGCTGGTACAAAATTTTCACGAAAGGCGGCTGTGAACTCCTCCCAGGTTGGTTCTTCGGCGTCTTCTGCCCGTGTCTCTTTGTAGGTGTCCCACCAATCACTTGCGGGGCCTTCCAATTGATTAGTGGAAAAAATGAATCTGTCGGCTTCTCGTGCCCTGACGAGGGTCAACTTCTTTTCTATTACTCTCAACCAGTCTTCGGCATCCATTGGTTCGTCATGGAAAATGTAGGCGGCTTAGCTCGCATAAATTCTCCCAAGCTTGATCCTCCGCGATTCCCTTGGTTGTTGGCGATAGCTTGAAGCAACTGGGTTTGCAAAGCCATGACCTCCGCTAGGGTGGAGGGATTAGGCTCCGGTGGGTTCTCGTTGGATGTTGAAGCTCTGCGACGATGCGCCATCTGAAGGAGGTAGATGAGTTAAGAGATTGGACCCACTTAAGGTCGGGGTTTCCGGTGATTTCACTTCAAGTTGTTTTTAAATGATCTTTGAACAGAGCAAGCATGGTGGAATAAACTCATTAATAACATACCATAAAACATTATATAGGTCCATAGCGATTACATTAATGGGGATACAATGGACTGCACATACACATCCCACATGACACAATGCGAAAGCTAACAGTACTACGCCATTGGCTACTAGGGGGAAGGGTGTGATCCTTGCTGCCAAAAACCATCCAAAGCAAGGTCAAAGTTGGGGCGGTCCTCTCGCCTAGTCATCCAACCAACCGCGGGAACCAGTGCGGGAAGGGGTGATCCTTAGCTGAAGCAAATCGAAGTTCCCATGGCTCGAGGTAGTGGCCTCGAGTCATGCTTGATCTTCCTGCTTGGTGGTCGGGTACTCTTCCGGGCGGTCTTGCGGGTGAGGGGACCTCCGGTGTGAGTCAGGCGACGAGTAGGTGCTGCCTCCTCCGCTGGATCAGTGTCACTGGACTCCCACTTGATCTCCATAGGCTCTGTCTCGGACTAAAAGTCGGTGCTGTGTCTCGGACTAAAAGTCGGTGCTGATCTGGATGGGGTTCTCCTCTCCCGAACCAGGCTCAGTGAAGGGTTACGCGGAGGCTACGCTAGCCGAAAACAAAAACTTTTTACCGCGCAAACCAGGAACACTTGCAAGTAAGGGCCGATAGATCGTTACCGATTGGAGTGTGCGGCGGAAACAGCCAATCAGGGCTATCCGATCTGGAAAAGTGTAGCCAATGACAGCCGATTCCTGGGGACAGCCGATTCACCAATCAGCCGATTCGCAGATGCCGCAGGCTGATCCGAGTCGTCCGATGTGTTCTCGCGCCTCGCTCCGTGCGCTCGGCGCAGCCGATCGCCACGGCCGCCTTGCTCAAAGTACCACGGCCGATGAACAGCGTGCAACGTAGCGAGCGCCTCTACCGGTATCCACACGTCAGGGAACAGACGCCGAACACCCGTGTGCTAGCACGCGATGCAAGGCTAGGGTTTGGCTCGAAAGTGGGGAGGGTTTCCGTGGAGTTTGATCTCGGCGACTTCTGTTGCGGATTCGGTTCAACGCGATGCAATTGACGTGTCACAGCTCTCCACCCCTCCCTCCTTTATATAGAGTTGGCCGACTAGGACTATTGGCCGATCAGGACTCTATTTTGAATCGGATCCTATCCGAATCTCACGAGTTGGCCGCCCATACGTCGTAAGCCCATAGGACTCTATCCGATCGGATCCCTATCCGATCGAGCCGTATCCGAGTCCAACTCGAATGCACTGTTCTTATCCCCTTAAGCGTGCGACCACAGTAGGTTCGGGTATACTCGGTTTCGGCTATAGTCTAACTTAGCCGATCGTCGGCTCGAGTCCAACTCGCAGGCACATCCAACGCGGCGCCTAGCAGCACATATTGACACCATAGTATACAAGAATATAATATCGGCTCGAACCTGTAATGTGTACACAAATCCCTTTGCCTCACGATACCGGTTAAGCTATAGGCAAGATGTGTGCCATCCCTTCAATAGCTTAACCATTCACTCGAACCGTATTGGATTATCATGCATTTGATTGATTCCTCAATCAACTTAGCATGGCCATGCATTTCATAATCCATTACCTCGAGGGCCCCAGAGATATCTCTCCAAAGGAGGGGCAAATTCCATCTTGATCACTCACATCCCACTCCATGTTTCACAGCAAACCCGAAAACTACCTTTATAACTACCCGATTACGGAATAGCGTTTGGTAGTCCCAAAGTAGGCTACTACACATGTTGGAATCCATGGTGATCTCGGGTCTAAGGACTTTGTACCAACACTACCGGACCAACTAATGACACATTAATCCTGTAGAGTCTCATGGTGGGTCTATCCAACAATGTGTTCTCCAACACATGTGTCCATGTTTATTGATTTGGTATCTCCATACCCATGATCTATGAGACATGATCATCAATCAATAAACATGCCGATCTTAGAATCATATTTGTTCCAACAATATGACATATGATCGAGGATCGTTTAGAAATAGATTCATACATAAAGAGTCTCATAAATAAGTCACGTACTTATTGATCAATACAAGATGTCTATTTCATGGGCTGAATAACACTTTATTCATTTATACATAAACATTGACGTGATATCCAACATCTCCATGTTGCCTCTAGGGCATATCGCTAACAATCTCCCACTTGCACTAGAGTCAATCATGTAAGTATCTAATACCCATTGCTCTTGTGTGCGCCTCATGCTTGGTGAGGGAGAGGTTTTGTCGGCGGATCGGCTATGTTGAGATCCGTGTGCACTTTGCATATCTTGACATCACCTTTGTCCACTATCTCGCGGATGAGATGATATCGCCGAAGTATGTGTTTGGACTTCGATGTGACCTCGGCTCCTTGGCTTGCGCAATGGCTCCACTATTATCACAATAGAGAGACATTGGACCGTCGTACTAGTCATCACAACAAGCTCGAAACGAATTTCTTGATCCAAACAGCCTCCTTTGCGGCTTCGAAGCAGACAATGTACTCGGCCTCCGTTGTAGAATCGGCAACGGTATCTGCTTGGAACTCTTCCAGTGATGCGCCTCCGTTTAGGCGAGAACACGAACCCAGATTGCTATCTATAATCATCCTTGTCGTTTGGAAGCTAGCATCGGTGTAACCACTTACAACGAGCTCTTCTTCACCTCCATAGACTAGGAACATATCCTTAGTTCTTCTCAAGTACTTAAGGATATTCTTTACGAGTCCAGTGACCTTCACTGGATCGGCGTATCTACTCGTAGCACTCAAAGCGTACGAGACACTGGGCGTGTACAAAGCATGACATACATGATGGATCCAATTGCCGAAGCATATGGAACCATACCCATCTTATTCCGCTCATCATGTGTCGAGGACACTGATTCTTGCTAAGATTAATGCCATGTGACATGGGCAAGAAACCTTTCTTGGAATCATGCATGTTGAACCTTTTCAACACCTTGTCAATGTATGTACTTTGGCTTAATCCAATTAGCCTCTTGGATCTATCTCTATAGATCCGAATGCTAATATATATCTTGCCTCCCCTAAGTCTTTCATGGAAAAACTATTTTTCAATGAAGACTTGACGGATTCAAGCATAGGGATATCATTTCCAATCGTAATATGTCATCCACATATAAGATTAGAAATACAATTGCGCTTCCACTGACCTTTTTGTAAACACATGCCTCTTCTTCATTTTTGATGAAACCAAACCCTTTGATTACTTCATCACAACGAATATTCCAACTCCGAGATGCTTGCTTCAATCCATAAATGGATTTCGTAGCTTGCATATCTTTCAGCGATTCGGATCGACAAAACCCCGAGGTTGTATCATGTATACATCCTCGCTTAGGTTTCCATTTAGGAAAGCCGTTTTGACATCCATCGCCATATCTCATAATCGAAATATGCAGCAATCGCTAGGATAATCCGAATAGATTTAAGCATTGCGACGGGCGAGAAGGTTTCATCATAATCAACTCCTTGAATCTGTTTAAAACCTTTCGCCACCAATCGCGTCTTATAGATGTGAACATTTCCATCCATATCGGCCTTTTTCTTAAAAACCCATTTACACTCAATGGTTTTGACCCATCAGTGGATCAACCAAGTTCCAAACTTGATTGTCGTACATGGATTCTATTTCGGATTTCATGGCTCCAAGCCACTTGTTGGAATCGGGTCCCACCATCGCTTCCTCATAGGTCTTAGGCTCATCGTTGTCCAACAACAATATATCACGTTGTTCCGCACTGTACCATCGGTGCACGACGTGATCTTTCGGACCTCCGTGGGGCTGGTGTATCTACAACAGGTGGCGCAACATTTTGCTCCTCTGTTGTGGTTCGTGGTCGCTGAAACATTTTACGGTGTTTCTTGAACTTCTTCAAGATGCACCTGCTCCCACTAACCCTTCTTGAAAGAAACTCTTTCTCCAAGAAGACACCGTGTCGGGCGACAAACACTTTGCCTTGTTCCCGATTATAAAAGTAATATCCCTTAGTTTCCTTAGGATATCCCACAAAGAAGCACTTGTCGATTTGGGTGTGAGCTTGTCGGAGAACGTTTTACATAAGCTTCGCATCCCCAAATTTTGAGAAAAGACAAACTAGGGGTTGCTCTGTCCATATCTCATATGGTGTCTTTTCAACCGACTTAGATGGAACTCTATTTAGTGTGAGCGCAGTGTTTTCAAGAGCATATCCCCGGAAGGATAACGGAAGATCACTTTGGCTCATCATCGACCGCACCATGTCCAACAAGGTGCGGTTTCTCTGTTCGGACACTCCGTTCCATTGTGGAGTTCTGGCGGAGTCAAGCTGCGGAACAATTCCACAATCTTTCGGATGATTACCAAACTCTTGGCTCAAGTATTTCCCTCCACGATCGATCGTAGAAACTTGATTGTTTTCCCTAAATGATTACGTACTTCATTCGGAATTCTTTGAACTTTTCAAAGGATTCGGACTTATGCCTCATTAAGTAGATATAACCATATCTACTAAAGTCATTAGTAAAGGTAATGAAGTACGATAACCACCTCGGCCGTTGAGCTCATTGGTCCACATACATCGGTATGTACGAGTGCCAATAAGTCACTTGCTCTCTCACTATGTCCCGTGAAAGGTGCCTTTGTCATCTTACCAAGTAAACAAGACTCGCATGTCTCAAATGATTCAAAATCAAAAGAGTGAATCAATCCATCCTTATGGAGCTTCTCCATGCGTTTCGATTTATATGGCCTAAGCGACAATGCCGGATAAACGTGGGGTTTATATCATTAGAGAGTTGCCTTTTTGTATTAATGTTATAGATGGGAGACGCTTCAAGATTCAAAACATATAATCCATTCACCAATGGAGCATGAAAATAGAACATATCTCGAGATATATTGAACAACCATTGTTCATTGATCTAAAATCATATCCTTCCGCTTGCAAACATGAAGCGAAAATAACGTTTTGACATAGTGTTGGAATACAATAACAATTATTCAATTCCAAAACTAATCCTGAAGGTAGATGAAGTGGTGCTGTGCCGACAAGCAAGCGTAGCAACGCTTGCTCCATTGCCGACGCGCGGAGTTCACCTCGCCCCTTCTCAATCCTCTACTTCTTCTCATTCCCTGCAACGACTTGCAAATATGAGCTACGATCCGGTATCAAATACCCAAGAGTCGGTAGGTGAAGTAGCAAGATTAATGTCTATAACATTAATACACAGCGAAGTCGTACTTTGCTTCTTTTTGAGATCCTCCATGTACTTCTTGCGGTTCCTCTTCCAGTGGCCTATCTCCTTGCAATATAAGCAAACGGCATCGATGTCGCCGACCCCTTCTTGCCCTTCTTTGCATTAGAGGCACTCGCGATCTCATCGGGAGTTAACTTCCTCTTGGTGCAAAGTTTCTTGACAGTGGTTTGCGCTTAGCCTTCGCATCATCATCACATGATGACTTTTTTCTGGATACTCTCCTCACTGTCTTAAGCATCCCATGCAATTCAGCCAAGGTTCTATCCATATTGTTCATGTGATAATTCAATATGAATGGCTCGAAGTTCGGAGGGAGCGGCGGAGAATCACATCGTAGCCAACTCTTGGCTAAGGGAAAACCTAGTTTTTCCGGACTCTCAATGTAGCCAATCATCTTTATCACATGCGGACGACGGGATTCCCTCAACAAGCACACGCAAACAAGGACTTTGAGGTGTTGAACCTCTCGGCCCGAGCTTGGTTCTCAAACATGCCACGCAGCCCCTGAATAATAGTGTGAGCATCGCTGCTCTCATATTGCTTCGAAGCTCGGGAGACATTGTAGCAAGCATGAGACAGCTTATGTCTAGGGCATCATTAGTGTGCTTCTCGTAAGCCCTCCGTGCGTTGCGGTGGCATTATTGGCAAATCCTCGGGATAGGGTACTTCAAGAACGTACTCCTTACGCTCTTGCTTGAGAACAATTCTCAAGTTGCGATACCAATCCATAAAGTTTGTTCCGTTTAATTTTTCCTTTTCGAGAATAGATCGCAAATTAAAGGTACTGGGTGTAGTATTAGCCGCCATTTATGCTACAACGAAAAAGCAAAGTTTAGCACAATGTTTATGCTATGTCTTTTGTTAAACAATTTAACATAAGACTTCCATTACGTATTATCCACCTTCCCTCTAGGTTACGTATTGGGTCAAGATCTACATGTTAGTTAATTTTCTAGTGAGCTTTCGCCTAGAAAATTAGTAACATCGATAAGCAACTCCTTGCTAATCACATCTCTATGTGACTCTTGTTGTTGGTGTGGCATCTCCATGCCCGGCCCCAACCTATGCCCCAAGGCCCAAAGCTGTTTTGATAGCCTTGTTAAGTAAACCAAATGCTCTGTTGTATATGTCCAGGCATATACCCCCTCGTGTTATGATAGAGAATGGCACTCTGCTTTGCGAGACCCACCATTGACGAGCATAACGATGGCGGTGCAACATTTGGAAGGGCATCATTACTACTTAATTTTGTGAGGGATGCTATCCTATCAAACAAACATATCATATATATGAAAGTAGGTAGAATAGCAATAAATAGTATGGCCCCCTTCACATGGTGATCTCCATCTCCATGCCGGTGTAGAGGATCTCCATCTTCAACACCGTTCTTCCAGTGCCGAATGCTTGATTTCTTCAAACTAAGCTACTACTATAGAAGCTCTAATTGAAGATTACATCGACTCGTAGGTCATGAAAGAATATTACAAGCATTGCACGTAAGAAAGAATATTACGGGGATTGCACATATGAAAGAATATTACATGCATCACATGCATCTCATACATCTCATACATACAATAGGGACATACCATCTCAAAGCATTCTCTGCAAAAACAAGTTAGGCGTAGAAACGTTTTCTACCTATCGCGGAGAAACGACACCGAGACGACCTATAAGGGGTAGCGCCGGAACACCACACGAAATTCATAGATCCAATCTATGAAATCGCTTACGAAAACCATGTCGGTATAATCATATTATGTCGTCCCGATACACTATCAAGGGAGATGGTTTGCGTAGGCGCGAGGCAGCTAACAAGATCGGACTACGAGATAGCTTCGGCATAATCACATTATACCGTTCCGATACACTATCAAGGAACGCTATCTCGAAGCCGACTCAAACCGAGTTCTATGGATATTGCTTCGACGTAATCACACTACGCCGTTCCGATACACTATCAAGGAACGCAATTACCATGAACTCTCCTCAACAAATCCCGTAAAACCGATTGATCTAATCAACCCGTGCACAAAACTTGTTCAGATCCAATCTAAAACCCGAACTAAGCAAGATTAGCTCGATACCACTGAAGGGTTACGCGGAGGCTACGCTAGCCGAAAACAAAAACTTTTTACCGCGCAAACCGGGAACACTTGCAAGTAAGGGCCGATAGATCGTTACCGATTGGAGTGTGCGGCGGAAACAACCAATCGGGGCTATCCAATGCAGGCAGTGTAGCCAATGACGTGATTCACGGGGACAGCCGATTCACCAATCGGCCGATTCGCGAGATGCCGCAGCGATCCGAGTCGTCCGTGTGTTCTCGCGCCTCGCTCCGATGCGCTCGACCGCAGCCGATCTGCACGCGCCGCCTTGCTCCAAGTACCACAGCCGATGAACAGGCGTGCAACGTAGCGGCGCCTCTACGGTATCCACACGTCCGGGAACGAACGCCGAACACCCGTGTGCTAGCACGCGATGCAAGGCTAGGGTTTGGCTCGAAAGTGGGGAGGGTTTCCGTGGAGTTTGATCTCGGCGACTTACATTGCGGATTCGGTTCAACGCGATGCAATTGACGTGTCGCAGCTCTCCACCCCTCCCTCCTCTATATAGAGTTGGCCGACTAGGACTAGTGGCCGATCAGGACTCTATTTTGAATCGAATCCTATCCGAATCTCACGAGTTGGCCGCCCATACGTCGTAAGCCCATAGGACTCTATCCGATCGGATCCCTATCCGATCGAGCCGTATCCGAGTCCAACTCAAATGCCTGTTCTTATCCCCTTAAGCGTGCGACCACAGTAGGTTCGGGTATACTCGGTTTCGGCTATAGTCTAACTTAGCCGATCGTCGGCTCAAGTCCAACTCAGGCACTGTCAACGCGGCGCCTAGCGGCACATATTGACACCATAGTATACAAGAATATAATATCGGCTCGAACTGTAATGTGTACACAAATCCCTTTGCCTCACGATACCGGTTAAGCTATAGGCAAGATGTGTGCCATCCCTTCAATAGCTTAACCATTCACTCGAACCGTATTGGATTATACGTACTTGATTGACTCCTCAATCAACTTAGCATGGCCATGCATTTCATAATCCATTACCTCGAGGGCCCGAGATATCTCTCCAAAGGAGGGGCAAATTCCATCTTGATCACTCACATCCCACTCCATGTTTCATAGCAAACCCGAAAACTACCTTTATAACTACCCGTTACGGAATAGCGTTTGGTAGTCCCAAAGTAGGCTACTACACTTCTTGGAATCCATGGTGATCTCGGGTCTAAGGACTTTGTACCAACACTACCGAGACCAACTAATGGCACATTAATTCTGTAGAGTCTCATGGTGGGTCTATCCAACAATGTGTTCTCCAACACATGTGTCCATGTTTATTGATTTGGTATCTCCATACTCCTGATCTATGAGACATGATCATCAATCAATAAACATGCCGATCTTAGAATCATATTTGTTCCAACAATATGACATATGATCGAGGATCGTTTAGAAATAGATTCATACATAAAGAGTCTCATAAATAAGTCACGTACTTATTGATCAATACAAGATATCTATTTCATGGAACTGAATAACACTTTATTCATTTATACATAAACATTGACGTGATATCTAACATCTCCATGTTGCCTCTAGGGCATATCACTAACACTCAGATGGTACAGCCATGGAGTTCGAGGTAGGTTCCATTGAGGTAGCAGCAGTGGGGTCTATCAAGTATGGTGTCGACTCTATGCTCAACATAAAGGCCTGCTCCATCATGGATTGAAAAGTGTTTAGGCATGCTGGAGTCATGAGGTAGTAGTGGTCGGGCATCGGGCGGGAGGTGTTGGTACAACTTCGATGGAAGTACTGCGGCGGGGACGGGGTGGGAGCGAAGTTGCTCTTCCGAGGTTGACTGTTGTTTGCTCTTCTGAGCTGTTCTTCCAGCTTCACCAAGGCTTCTCCACGGGCCATGTAACGGTCGAGAGAGCTGCTCGTGCTGGGCACCGTTAGCTGTAGGCTGGGTCTGTAGCAAGTTGATCGATCCCCGTAGCTTTGGTGTTCCTCGACTAGATCATTGAGGCGTCGCTGCTGGTCGTCGATTTCGAGCAAAGCCTCTTCATAGCAGTCATCCGCTGTTTCTGCCCAGCGGGATAGACGGGTGACCATAGGATTATAGCAGCAGGGGGTGGCTTCCACAGTGCAGACCGGATTGCCTTCCTCGCGGTAGGGGTGGTGTACAAACTCAGTCACGGTGAATAGCGTTGAGGCGGAGGAACGCTTCACGGGCCACGTCTTGAAGAGCTGCTTCTACCAGATCTCGGTGGTAACGGGTGTGGAAGCAATAAGGTGTCTCACTCCCCATGCGGGCCTCAACTGAAACTGCTGCCTCCCATGTCAGGTATCCTTCGGTGCCATGCCTCCTAATCTGGTAGGTGGGTGCCTCTGGGTACCTTAGTGTGGACCCCCGTTTTTGAGGCGGGAATCTTTCGTGTTCATAGTACCATTTCCCTGGATCGAGTAGTTGGTACCCACGAATACAATACTGGATAATCAAGTGCACATGCACGAATAGTCTTACATTACCATTATTACATTAATAGGCCCGAAGGCAATGTTCAACCCACAGGACCTTATGGTCCGAATACAACATAAAAACAGAATTTAGATAAGGCAGCGGAAAGAGGCAGCGGCTTGTCAATTGCCACAGGCAACGACCGGAGCTAAGGTCTAGTATGCGCCATCAGTTCCTTCGCCCTCCTGGTAATACGCGTATGGGTCTTCGGCTCTTCATTTCCATCGGGAGGTTTGTGCGTATAGCAAGGGTGAGTACCAACCGTACTCGGCAAGCCAACACGAGAATTGATGCATATGATAGGGTTATTCAAAGAACATGGCTAGGGTTATTTTGCGTAAAGCCGGTTTTCACAATTCTTTTCACAAACCTATCGACTAGCCAAATCAAGTTTTAATTTCATAGTTCATTAATCCGGCGACGGTTACGTCTACCATCCATCGTGATTCCAAGGATGGCTTCCCGCCTCCGATTCGTCATGGTTTTCTCGGGAGTCCACCCTTCTCGCATCTCGAGAAGTTGATCCACCGAATAAAATCATCATGCAATCCCATCCCAGCATTTTTAAGTTCAAAGTCTAGCCAAGCGAAAGTCTTGTCACGATGCTCAATATCCGCGAGCACGGCTATTCGAATAGATTGATTCATTCACACTTTGCGGTGGATGTACACTTTACCGTACTCATGCGATTGCCCATTGAATGAGCCTACATCCCTTTATATGAGACGGTCACGGCAAAGCCTTTCGATAACCTCACTTTGGCGTACCCGCTCCATGAACTTAAGCCCTCATGCACTCTAGCCGTCCTTTTCTAGCGGTGAGAGGAGTTACAGCGCACCGGGGTAAGGGAAAACTTTCCAAATCTTTAAGTTTAATTAACATCGGTTTAATTCCACCATTCATAACAAAGGCCGCAGCCTCATTCTCATCCCATAACCACATCATAGAGAACCATCTATGCAAGGATACTGCCTCCGCTCGGCTATCTAGTCGGCTAGGTCTATACCCATTCGAGAATGCACGGTTGTATGCTGGCTCGTTTCCGGCTATCTCATGGCTCGGTCCTTAATTGACCAAGGTCGGCACTTGCCTTTTCCGGAATCCACCCAAATCATCCAGGCCCGAGTCTAAAACATTTGTATAGTACTTTTCAATTTTCATCAAACTTAGTTCATCATTCTCATGGCCATGTGGCGCTCATGTCTCCACATGCCGCATTTCAACTACCTTCCCCAAGGTAGTTGTCCAAGCACAAAGCTTTTTCATAAAGTCATGAATATGCATAGATCTAAGTATAGAATGGCTAAGCAGTTTACCGAAGTTATTCTTCGGTTGTTTGTATCACATCGCGAGTTACAAGGAGTAATTCTAAAGGTAATCAATAGCAAGGTATGGCATAACAAGTATAGGTAACTCTGTAAAGCATGCATGTTTAGAGTGTAAAATAACATCATTTCGCAATTGGGATCGATATGTTCAAGGGGTGTGAAGACTTGCCTTGCTCGCACACTTGAGGGTTGGGATCTTCAGCGGGGTCGATGCCGGTTTCTTCAGGCGCTACCCGTACGTGCGAAAGATCAATTGAATTCAGTTAGAATTCAATAAAATACCGAGAGATCGAAAAGAACCATAAAAGCCATGAAAACAACTCCAAAAGTTTTGCCGAAAATTCTATTCGAGTTAGAACAAGGGTTGCTAGGAAAATCCGGGTTTTGGAATCGAGTTGATGGCCTAGGGTTTTCGCAAAGTCGGCGGTCGCAATAAATTGGGAAATTAAGTTTGAAAAAATCAGCGAAGAAAATTCGTGCTCGAAGTTTGAGGTTTGAGCACAAAAGCGAAACCTATTTCAATGGCGGGAAAGAATTAAACGGAATCAAGATTTAAAAACGATGCGAAATGAAATTCGGAAAACGTCAGATTCGATTTTCAAAACCTTGCACTAAGAAAATATGCGAGAAAGTAATTTATTTTTGCCCAAAATTTTACTCAAGTCATCCCAAAATATTTTCCAAATTTTCCAAAATTTTTCCCAAATTTTTCCCTATTTTTCTTTTCTTTTTTTTTTTTTTTTTTTCTTTTCTTTTCTCGGCACTATTCACGGCTCCAAGGTGTTCGACCGAACACCTCTCTCCTCACCCTTCTCGTTACGGCGCGGCGGCGCAAACACAAGTGGAGGGTGGCGGCTCGGCTTACCGGTGATGGCGACGGCAAGGGAAGGGTGGCGGAGCTCGGCGCACGGCGGCGAGGGCGCTAGGCGGTTCGGAAGAGGGAAAGGGCGGCGGCTTGCGGTGGCGTTCGGGAGAGCAACGAGGAGGCGGCGGCGTGCGGGAAAGGGGCGGGGTTGCCGGCCCTCTTATAGGCACGGCGGGGGCGAGGGAATGGAAGAGGGGGACCGGCGCACTGGGTGCCACGCGGCGGCGCTGCGGTTTGGGCCGGCTCGGTCGCGCGCGTGGCGGAAGGGCGTGGCGCGGACGCGGGGCCACGTACGGCGTCGTGCGCCGGCGCGAGCGCGGGCGGGGCCGGCGTGAGTCGGCGGCGCGGAGACGATAGCGCGAGCGCGGGCGCGGGGCCGGGCAAGGCGGCGGCGGCGGCGGGCGCGGCGGCGGGCTGGTACGACGGGCGGGCGCGTGGCGGCACGGTGCTTGGCGCGGACGGGGCGGGGCGCAGCGCGCGGGGTTGTCCGGGGCCGGGCGCGGGCGCGTGCGCGCTCACGCGACGCGTGGCGCACGCGGGTGCGGCGCGTACGGCGGGCGACGCGCGGCGGGCGCGAGGCCGGGGCGGGGACGGCGTCGAACAAGTGGTGACCGATGAACAGTGCGACTTTTTAATTTCCCGATTTTCCATTTTCTTTTCCCATTTTCTATTTTCTTTCCTTCTAGAAATTCCAAAATAAATCCTAATATTCCAAAAATAATTTTTAACTTTATATTTTAAACTTTTTCTTGACTTTTATTTTCCCATAATTACTTTTCATATTTATTTAAATTCCTTTTTCCTAATTTTCATAATTCACCCATTCTATTAAAAAAATTTCCCAAGTTTCGAGTACGCCTCCGAGAATTTTATTGTTCATTTTGTGTCTTAATTTATCTTCACCAAAAATTTTATTTTATATAGCCCGAAATGCGTTTTCGCAAATCCGCACTTTCCTCGAATCCCTTTTAAAACCACGATGCGGCTTTCGCACCTCCGTTTCGACAACTCCGAAACCTCCAAATACAGAGAAGGGAATTAACCACGTCCAAATTTATGCAATGAGTGGCAAATAAGAAGCAACAAACCCGAGAAGAAGCAATAAGCCAAGGTTTTGAAAGTTCCGATTTTCACGTTCCGATTTCGGTTCTCCGATTTTCGGGATGTTACAAACCTACCCCCTAACAATAAATCTCGTCCCGAGATTTCTTACCGGTTCTTGAGTAGGTGTGGGTATTCTCCTCGGGAACTCTTCGCTTTCCCAGGTAGCCTCTTCTTACGTGTGATTGCTCCATTGTACTTTGTACATGCGCCATGACTTGTCGTGTCTTCTTTTACGCCTCGTCTAATATTTTGATTGGATGCTCAGGGTAGGTAAGATCACTGTGGACTTGGATGGCTTCTAAAGGAGCTTGCTCTTCGGTACTCGCAAACATTTCTTCAATTGTGACACGTGAAACACTTGGGTGGACATCGGAGAGGTTCTCGGGCGGTTCAATTGGTAAGCCACTTCTCCTCTCCTAGCGCTTATCAAGAATGGACCCACGTATCTTGGTGCGAGTTTCCCTTTGACTTTGAACCTCGAGTTCCCGTAGTGGTGAGACCTTTAGATACACGTAGTCACCTTCTTTAAATTCCAATTCTCTTCGACGGGTGTCCGCGTAGCTCTTTTGTCGTGACCGAGCCGTTTGTAATCGGTCCCGAATCAAGCGAACTTTTTCCTCGGCCTCTTTGATTATGTCGGGCCCGAATACGGTTCGTTCACCGGTTTCGACCACATTAATGGGGTTCGGCATCGGCGACCAAATAGAGCTTCATTTGGCGACATCTTCGGGCGGCTTGATAGCTATTGTTGTAGGAAAACTCGGCGTACGGCAAACATTTCTCCCAATCCTTGGTGAAATCCAACGCACGGGCTCTCGGCATATCTTCTAGCACTTGATTCGTCCTCTCGGTCGTCCGTCGCCGGGTGGTAAGCGGTGCGAAGGCGAGGTGACCGCGAGTGCCTCGTGGACCTTGCTCCAAAAATGAGATGTGAATTGGGTACCACGATCCGATATAATCCTCTTTGGTACACGTGGAGACATACAATCCTACTCATATATAGTTCCGCTAGCTTGGCACTTGTTGTAGTTAGTTTTCACGGGAATAAATCGCGAGTCTTGGTGAGCCGATCTACAATTACCCAAATGGAATCGTAACCGTGCGGTTTTGGGTAGTCCCACTATGAAATCCATGCCTATCTCGTCCCATTTCCATTCGGGGATCTTGAGTGGCTGTAGCAAGCCTTTGGTCGTTGATGCTCGCCTTCACCCTTTGGCACACATCGCACATGGCTACGTATTCGGCTACATCTCTCTTCATATTGGGCCACCGGTATTCTCCTTTCAAATCCGTACATTTTCGTGCTCCAGGGATGTAACGAATATGCCGATTCGTGGGCTTCTTTTAAGATCAATCCTCTCAAACTACCTCGTTCGAGCACGCGATTCTTTTCTTGTACCACAAGATTCCCTTGTCATCTACGAAAACTCGTTAGCGCGTCCAGCGGCCATGCGTTCCTTGATTTCCGGGTTTCCTCATTCCCTTTTTGGGCTTCCTCTATTTGAGTTCTCAGTAGGGGTTGGATTTCCAGCGAGTTCACTCCTCAGTGAGGAATCGGGTGTAGATTGAGTCGAGCCATTTCTTCTTGGAGCTCATTAGCCATACCTCCCAATTCCATGTGGTTGCATTGGGCTTTGCGGCTCAGCGCATCGGCCACTACATTTGCCTTGCCGGGATGATAATGGATTCCTAGATCGTAATCCTTGATCAACTCCAGCCATCGCCTCGTCGTAGATTGAGATCAGGGCTGATTAAAGAAATATTTTAAGCTCTTGTGATCGGTATACACATCACGGTGGTTCCCGATCGAGATAGTGTCTCCGGATCTTCAATGCGTGAACAACCGCGGCTAATTCCAGTCGTGTGTGGGATAATTCTCTTCGTGGGGTCGTAATCGTCGCGAGGCATACGCTACGACCTTCCCATCCCGCATTAATACTCCTCCTAATCCTTGCCGGGATGCATCACGGTACATCACGAAGTCCTTCCGGTTGTCGGGTAAGGTCAAGATTGGGGCGGTGGTTAACTTTTCTTTTAATTGGTCGAAGGCTTTTTGACACTTCTCATTCCACTCAAACTTCTTTTCCTTCTTCGAAGTTGAGTCATAGGTCGGCTACGGTGGAAAACCCTTCGATAAACCGTCGGTAATAACCGGCCAAGCCCAAGAAACTCCTAACTTCCGTCACGACTTGGGTGCCTTCCATTCCATAACGGCTTCGACCTTGGCGGGGTCTCTGCTACTCCTCGGCTGAAACCACGTGGCCAAGAAAAGCGACTTCCTTGAGCCGAACTCGCATTTGCTTGAACTTTGCATACGGTGGTGCTCTCGTAGCTTTTCCAGATCACAGTCGTAGATGCTCCGCGTGTTCCTCATCGTTCTTGGAGTAGATAAGTATATCGTCGATGAATACCACTACGAATTTGTCCGGGTATTCCATGAATACCTTGTTCATCGGTTCATAAAATATGCGGGGCATTGGTCAATCCAAAAGACATCACTTTGTGAACTCGTATAGGCCGTAACGTGTAGAGAACGCCGTCTTAGGAATATCTCCGCTCTAATCTTCAGCGATGATATCCGACCATAGATCAATCTTTGAGAACACTGCGCACCCTTAAGTTGATCGAATAGGTCATCGATTCGAGGTAGCGGGTACTTGTTCTTGATAGTTACTTCATTTAGCGATCGGTAGTCCACACACATTCTCATACTCCCATCCTTCTTCTTGACGAAGAATCTTGGGGCTCCCGAGGAGAAGAGCTGGGGCGTACAAATCCCTTCTCTTGTAGTTCTCGTATTTGCTTCTTGAGTTCCTCTAACTCGTTGGCGGCATTCGATAAGGCCTCTTGGATATGGGGGCGTGCCGGCATTAGATCGATGATAAACTCTATGTCGCGATCCGGGGCATTAGGGCAATTCCTCGGGAACACATCGGTATTCTTGTACTACGGCATTCCGCCTAGAGGTAGCATGGTGAACACTCCCGCAGCTTGTTCACATAGCTTTGGGTTTTGATCCATAGTTATGCTCATCGGTGATCCCCATGGGGTGGATACCGTGACTTCCCTTCGATTGCGAGTCTATAATTCCATTGTTCTTGGTCAACCAATCCATTCCGAGTATGACATCTATGGTTTGGGGTGATAGCACCATAAGGTTTGAGAGAAACACCACGTCTCTAATCCGTAGGGGCACATCAATGCGGGCATGGGGTACGGTTATGTCTCCCCGGTGATTGTACCAATAGGTCTCCTAAGTGCTACTTGGTGTAGGTGGTGTTGTTTGCTTACTCGGGAAGATATGAATGAATGCGAGGCTCCGAGTCGAATAAAACTTTAACGGTGCGAGTTGATAGAGAACATACCCATCAATACGCTCGGTCCTCCGAGCTTCTTCGCCCGCACATGATTCACTGGCCACGTCGAAACCCGGTGGCAACCTCGTTGGGTAGCGGGGTCTGAGCAGGACCTCGTCTGCCGCGAGGGTGGGGGTTCCTCGGACGGGTGTTGCATTGGCGCCGTGCGCACGGGGTGTTGCGTGGTTTTGGGCAGCTATTGGAGTAGTGCCCGAATTCTCCGCAATTGAAGCGGCTCACATTCTTCCTTCTGGAGCGGCTAGGGTTGGTGTGGGTGTACGAAGCTGAGGTGTAGCTGACTGTTGACATGGTCGAAGGCGGGAGAGACGTCCGGTTGCGGAACGTTGGGCTTCCATCCGGACGGGGTGGCTCCCTTGGGGCGTTGTGGCGTTCCCGAAATGGGCGAGCCATAGCGAGCCTCCTCTTGCGGTTATTGTCTACCACCTTTTGGTCATGCTCAAGCCGGACGACCTTGTTGATGAGGCTTTGGAAATTGGTGTGATCTGCCCGATCATTGGTCCCCTCGGTTCGTCATTTAGTCCCACAATGAATTTGTATATCTTCTCTTCCTCGTCGGTCGAGTCACTTGGTGGCGTAACGGGCAAGCTGGGTGAACTTGTTCAAATATTCTTATCTTGAGGTGTTCCCTTGACGCGTCTGCGAACTCGTTTTTCTTCATCCTCATGATTGCAGTGGCACGAAATTCTCACGGACGCAGCCGTGAATTCCTCCCATGTTGGTTCGCCGGCGTCTTCAGCTCGCGTTTCCTTGTAGGTGTCCCACCGATCACTTGCGGGACCCTCCAGTGGTTAGCGGCGAAGACAACTCTATCGGCTTCTCGGACTCGACGAGAGTTAGCTTTTCTCTATCACTCTCGCCAATCTTCGGCATCCATAGGTTCTTCGGCCGTGGAAAAGGTTGGTGGCTTAGCTCTCATGAACTCTCCTAGACTCGATCCTCCTCGACTTCCCGGTTATTAGCAATCGCTTGGAGTAGCTGGGTGCAAAGCCATGACCTCCGCCGAGTGGAAGGGTTGGGTTACGCGGGTTCTCGTTGGTTGCTTGCGGCTCTGCGGCGATGTGCCATCGAAGAAGATAGATGTATTAAGAGATCGGACCAGTTTAGGTTATGGTCCCTAGGGGATTTTTCTTCAAGTTCTTTTAAATGATCTTCCATCAACAAGCGGGTATAATGATAATAAGCTCACGAATTAAGACACCGCAAGCGATGCTCGGGTTCCTCATATTACATAAGAGGGGTAGACGGATTGTACACACACAGTCCTTCATGCCATGATAGCAATAACAACTATATCGTCCAACTACATCAACCAATTAAGGGGGAATAGAGAGTGGTTCGTGCTTGCCGAGCTGGGAAGGTCCTCCCTCCTAGTCGTCCAACCATCCGCAAGAGCCGGGCACGGGAAGTGGGTGGTCCGTTGCTGAAGCAAACCGGAGTCCCCATGGCTTGGAGGTGGTGGCCTCGGAGTCATGCCGAATCTTCCGACTCGGTGGCGCGTACTCTTGCGAGCGGTCCGGCGGGTGAGGGGACCTCCGGTGTGAGTCGGGCGACGAGTGGGAGCTTCCTCCTCCATTGGGTCGGTGTCGCTGGACTCCCATTTGACCTCCATAGGCTCGCCTCGGACTCCGTGTCGGTGTGGATCTGGATGGGGTTCTCCTCTCCCGATCCGGGCTCGGATGGTGCTGCTACGGAGCTCGAGGTGGGTCCCATGGATGTGGCGGCGGCGGTGTCCACCGTGCAGTGCGGAGCTCGTGCTCAACATAAAAGCTTGCTCCATCATGGCTTGAAAGGTATCCAAGCATGCTGGAGTCATAAGGTAATAATGGTCGGGCACGGGGCGGGAGGTGATGGCACAAGCTCGGTGGAAGTACTGCGGCGTAAACGGGACGAGTGCGCGTTTGCTCCTCCAGTGGTTGATTTGTGCTTGCTCTTCTGAGCTGCTCTTCCAGCTCTACGAGCTTCCCCACGGGCCATGTAGCGGTCCGAGAGTTGCTCATACTAGGCACCATTGGCTGCGGCTAAGTCTGCGGCATGTTTATCTGGTCTCCACGGCCTTGGTGGCTCATCGACCGGATCATTGGCGTGGCTGCTGGTCGTTGATCTCGAGCGGGGCCTCCTCGTAACGATCGTCGCCACCTCCGCCCAACGTGATAGACGCGTGACCATCGGGTTGTAGCAGCGGGTGTGGCCTCCACGGTGCGGATCGGGTTACCCTCTTCGCGATAAGGATGGTGCACGAACTCGTCACCGTGAGTTCGGCACGATGTATCGCATTAAGGGCGAAGGAAGGCTTCGCGAGCCGCATCCTGAATAGCTGCTTCTGCTAGGTCCCGGTGGTAGCGAGTGTGGAAGCAGAAGGATGTCTCACTTCCCATGCGGGCTTCTATGGATATGGCTGCCTCCCGAGCTGGATATGCTTCGGAGCCATGCCTTTTGGTGTGATAGGTGGGTGGTTCCGGGTACCTCAAACACCATAGTAGGGACTGAAGTTGTACCACAAACCCCTCGTCTCGCGGGATAGTGACCTCCCAGGCTCCGTCGTGGTTTGACATCTCGCTTTCGTAGGCAACTTAGGGTTAGAGGAAGAGAGCTATTATAATCATTTGGTAAAAAGGAAATACAGATGTAGAAAGGTATATTTGCATTTTCGAAAATAATAGTTTAAAACTGATCCTATGTAGGGATATTTCCCTTTAGCCAACTAGTTAGGGGTAGGGCGCCATTTGGTCTTAGCCTACGGTCGCATGGCTCTGATACCGCTCTGTGGACCCCGTTTTTGAGGCGGGAATCTTTCGTGTTCATAGTACCATTTCCTGGATCGAGTAGTTGGTACCCACGAATACGATCTTGGATAATCAAGTGCACATCCACGAATAGTCTTACATTACCATTATTACATTAATAGGCCCGAAGGCAATGTTCAACCCACAGGACCTTATGGTCCGAATACAACATAAAAACGAGAATTTAGATAAGGCGGCGGAAAGAGGCGGCGGCTTGTCAATTGCCACAGGCAACGACCGAAGCTAAGGTCTAGTATGCGCCATCAGTTCCTTCGCCCTCCTGGTAATACGCGTATGGGTCTTCTGGCTCTTCATTTCCATCATTGGAGGTTTGTGCGTATAGCAAGGGTGAGTACCAACCGTACTCGGCAAGCCAACACGAGAATTGATGCATATGATAGGGTTATTCAAAGAACATGGCTAGGGTTATTTTTGCGTAAAGCCGGTTTTCACAATTCTTTTCACAAACCTATCGACTAGCCAAATCAAGTTTTAATTTCATAGTTCATTAATCCGGCGACGGTTCGTCTACCATCCATCGTGATTCCAAGGATGGCTTCCCGCCTCCGATTCGTCATGGTTTTCGGAGTCCACCCCTTCTCGCATCTCGAGAAGTTGATCCACCAGAATAAAATCATCATGCAATCCCATCCCAGCATTTTTAAGTTTAAAGTCTAGCCAAGCGAAAGTCTTGTCACGATGCTCAATATCCAGCGAGCACGGCTATTCGAATAGATTGATTCATTCACACGCAAGTGGATGTACACTTTACCCGTACTCCGTGACGCCCATTGAATGAGCCTACATCCCTTTATATGAGACGGTCACGGCAAAGCCTTTCGATAACCTCACTTTGGCATGCCGCTCCATGAACTTAAGCCCTCATGCACTCTAGCCGTCCTTTTCTAGCGGTGAGAGGAGTTACAGCGCACCGGGGTAAGGAAAACTTTCCAAATCTTTAAGTTTAATTAACATCGGTTTAATTCCACCATTCATAACAAAGGCCACAGCCTCATTCTCATCCCATAACCACATCATAGAGAACCATCTATGCAAGGATACGCCTCCGCTCGGCTATCTAGTCGGCTAGGTCTATACCCATTCGAGAAGTACGGTTATCGGCTCGTTTCCGGCTATCTCATGGCTCGGTCCTTAATTGACCAGGGTCGGCACTTGCCTTTTCGGAATCCACCCAAATCATCCAGCCGCCCCGATCTAAAACATTTGTATAGTACTTTTCAATTTTCATCAAACTTAGTTTATCATTCTCATGGCCATGTGGCGCTCATGTCTCCACATGCCGCATTTCAACTACCTTCCCAAGGTAGTTGTCCAAGCACAAAGCTTTTTCATAAAGTCATGAATATGCATAGATCTAAGTATAGCATGGCTAGCGGTTACGAAGTTATTCTTCGGTTGTTTGTATCACATAGCGAGTTACAAGGAGTAATTCTAAAGGTAATCAATAGCAAGGTATGGCATAACAAGTATAGGTAACTCAAAAGCATGCATGTTTAGAGTGTAAAATAACATTATTTCGCAATTGGGATCGATATGTTCAAGGGGTGTGAAGACTTGCCTTGCTCGCACACTTGAGGGGTGGGATCTTCGGGGTCGATGCCGGTTTCTTCGGGCGCTACCCGTACGTGCGAAAGATCAATTAAATTCAGTTAGAATTCAATAAAATACCGAGAGATCGAAAAGAACCATAAAAGCCATGAAAACAACTCCAAAAGTTTTGCCGAAAATTCTACTCGAGTTAGAACAAGGGTTGCTAGGAAAATCCAGGTTTTGGAATCGAGTTGATGACCTAGGGTTTTCGCAAAGTCGGCGGTCGCAATAAATTGGGAAATTAAGTTTGAAAATATCAGCGAAGAAAATTCGTGCTCGAAGTTTGAGGGTTTGAGCACAAAAGCGAAACCTATTTCAATGGCGGGAAAGAATTAAACGGAATTCGGATTTAAAAACGATGCGAAATGAAATTCCGGAAAACGTCAGATTCCGATTTTTCAAAACCTTGCACCGAGAAAATATGCGAGAAAGTAATTTATTTTTGCCCAAAATTTTACTCAAGTCATCCCAAAATATTTTCCAAATTTTCCAAAATTTTTCCCAAATTTTTCCCTATTTTTCTTTTCTTTTTTTCTTTTTTTTTTCTTTTCTTTTCTCGGCGCACTATTCACTGGCTCCAAAGGTGTTCGACCGAACACCTCTCTCACCGCCTTCCTCTCTGTTACGGCGGCGGCAGCGCGCAAACACAAGTGGAGGGGTGGCGGCTCGGCTTACCGGTGATGGCGACGGCAAGGAAGGGTGGCGGAGCTCGGCGCACGGCGGCGAGGGCGCTAGGCGGTTCGGAAGAGGGGAAAGGGCGGCGGCTTGCGGTGGCGTTCGGGAGAGCAACGAGGAGGCGGCGGTGCGGGAAAGGGGCGG